>CM040098.1:6622500-7903333 GCA_022496805.1 Pohlia nutans | reverse complement strand
ATATTTGTGCATTAAATTTCAAACTTAAAATTTAACACCCTTTAGTAATATGATTACGAATAAGATATTCACAATCTAATAATGATTTTTTTGGGATGGTTTGAAATGTAATACTCTAAGTGTAGTGATTTTTGGAGATTTTTTGGTTGCTTAACTTCAGTCGTTGCCTTTTTCAAGAGCACTTTTAGACTAAAATTTTCGCAATTTTGATTGGAACGCTACAACATGAAATGAGGCATAAAAATTTCACAAATCATCCCCTTTCTAATCGGATCAAACATGCATGGAGCCAACTTCCCATAAAAGTTTCAATAAAAAATCCACATTGCAAAAAGTGCATAATGAATGAGAAAACGGACTTCAAATCCGCACATCATGCAAAATATGCATGGTTGGGCGGTTAGGGGTTGAATGTTAGAAACTAAAAAATAATTATTCAACTCATGTAAGTTGACGTTTGACTTTTTGTGTATGCATTAATTTTCTTTTAATTGAAATTTTCAATGCGAATTTGAAAGATATGTCACATCCAAATTGGAGTTTGATGGTTTTTTTCTAGAATTATTTCATTTTTGCTAAAAGTAATCATTTTACCTTTCATTTATTTCACTTGGGCACCTAACACTACATTGTGGTATTAAAGCTTGATGCTCTAAGGATTGTTACTAATGTTATGGACGTAGTTGAGTAATGAAAGTAAATTATAAAACTTTAGAAGAGGATGTTTGTTGGTAGGATTGAAATTAATGCTCACTAGAAATATATTTAGCATTTGACACTTCTACATAGAATTTGTGCAGAAGTCCCAGATTTGAGTAGTTGGGTACAAAATAGTTGTTTACACGCCTTACTTATTTGTGACAAACAAGTCATTCATTGACACTAAAGATGCTATGTGCACGGGGAAGTTACATACTATATACTTTTGTAAACCGTGTGTGGTTGGGGGTTAAATAGTGGTGGGCTATTTGTTTAAATTTCTTAAATAGCTTGCACCTCGTTTGTAAATAAAATGGCGAGTTCAAGTATTTTTCAAGACCCTATAGATAAATATAATTTCCATCATTAACTTCTTTTTAAAACCCTATTTTGTTTATAGATTGTATCATTTATCAAAATTCTCGAATTTTGGCATAAATTGACCTTGATCCGTGACAAAACATCAATATAAACGTGTGTTGTGGAGATGTGGCTCGTGGAGCAACCACCCTACCACAACCTCATAAACCTTATTGATCACATGATGCTCTTATTCCTCACGAGGTGAATACTCCCTTGTAGCCAAATAATTCAACCTTCATTCATAGTTCATTTACAACGAATGACTAGCTTTAACAATTTTTAATCAACTAAGACAATTTCTTATTAAATCCAAAGATTTTTATTGGATCTCACATAAATTCTTCATCCTTCCAAATATTCAAGACCCTACTTTATTAATAAATAATATATACCATAGTTTATTAGCAGGTTTGACACCTTGCTACCTAATAATTAATTAAAATTCAAACAATAGGTTCGGCACCTAAAAAAAAATTATAATTTGGGCAATTATATCTTTAATTTTTTTTAAATCGGCTTGTTGTGAAGTTCAACTATCTTTCATTGGTTGACAAGTAAAATGTGAGTAGTGAGTTTAGAATGCTATGCAAGTGGAGTTGTATCCAAACAATACATGTCGGATATGTAAACTTTGAGCGGAAGCACCTAAATGGTCTTCCTTTTTATAACAGTCATAGATTTTTCATAAAGTCATCACATGACATAAATTTGCAAAAGGGGAAAAATTACTTGATCCCCAAACTTTTCTCAGTCAAACAAAAGTTAATAAAAGTTGATCTTCAATGCACAAATGACCACCTACAGTAGTTTTGCTACTTCTTAACCCATATTCTTTGTGGACTAATGTAAATGAATGTGGTTACAAGAGCAACACCTTCTCTCCACTGAAATTAAAACATGTCTCTTAACCAAGTTAAAACCTAGTGAAAAGTAATAATTTCTCACAATTTGGCAATTTTGAATTATAATTTATATGATATTCGGCAAAAGATGCCAATAATTTTTTAAAATTTTAGGCATCTTTTTAGAATTCTTTTCGACCAAACCTGCTAGTACACTATGGTAATGGAGTGTCCTCATGGTAAAGATGACTAAAAGGCCTCAAAAACAACTTTTTGAAGTAGTAAATGTAGTGAATGTAGTGGTAAACATGTCTTTAATTAGAAAACATTTTCAATTACAATTTTCTTCTTTTTTAATTATGATGTTCATCAAATTTATTATTCAAAATTATCCATCTTTGATACATTAAATTTGATTTGTAATAACAATGTAATAAACTTGTTTGCCGCAAAAATGATATTTGAATGGTTTTTACCCTTCCCACACTATTTTTGAAATAATATATAAAAGTTTCATTAAATCACCATACGTACATGTGTTTTAAGAAACAAACCCTTCATATGAGTTTTATGATCATGCATATTTTTTTCATACTTATTTTTAAAGAGTTATTAAATATCATGGAATGAAAGGATTCTAATTTCGTAACTATACAACATTTAATCACATTAACCACCTAAAATTTTGAATAATGAAGTTCTAATTATATACGGTCCATTTTACATTACGTTTAGTTGAAAGACTACAACACGCAATTCGCTATTTATGCACTTGGCCATATAATCATGCACTTGGCCCCCGGGCGCACTAAAAATTCAAATCCCAAAAAATTGCAAAAAAAATTAGGCAAATTGTTTTTCCCAGCAATTCCCTTCTAATAAGGATAAATTGCAAATTCATAGAGATTTTCGACGGGGGATTTCCTTTAAAGAATTTGTATTTGCATTTTCTATATGTCAAATTTTTGTCCTATATGCAACAAAATTATCCTGTGATATTCATTCTGCACATACTATGCGATAGGTACGAAAGTAGGAATTCTGAATCCCTTATTTGTGCACGCATCTTACATAATCATACAAGCACATTGTATGCATTTAGATATGGGCTACAAACATACACATAAGATTTAATTATTCTTTGTATTATATAAAAATTGTGTACTCGTTCACGTTTTATAATAATAGTACACACTTTTCCCTTCGAGACCTCGACATCTAATACAGAAAACCATATACTGTATAACATATACAATTCTATTCTAGTAAGCATCTAGCTCGTTCTGCATCCTCTCGTCATCCATGCCTTCCACCTGTAATGCAATATATTCAAGTATGTGTGGCTTTGCTTCATTGGGAATAGTTACTTGGTTCTCAGTTCGAACTCCTTGTATAGAAATGAACTTCACCTTCAAATGTCCACTTCTCGTTCTTGCTGGTACATCTCTCCATGAAAATATAGCAGCTTCTTTGTCCACCCAACCATGTCTCTCACCAGATGGCTCCCAAGATGCTTCCATGCAGTTCCTGTATCGTTGTGGCTCAGAACCTGCTTCATCCGTCACACCCCGCCTCATAATAGGCCAATACCATATCACCTTTACTTTCATTGCCCATTTGCCTTGTCCAAATTCCACCACCTTCCCCACATAGAATGGTACTCCAGCCCTTACTACTTTCTACTCTACTGTTAAAGCCACGAACTGTCCAATCTCCAAGTCCCTCGCTGGATTGAAAACTAGAAACGGATCATCTGTTGCCTCCAGGGTAGCTGTAGAAGATGCTTGGCCCACGACATCCGTCCCTGTTCTTCTAGGCGTTCTCGTTACCGCTGCAGTAGATGGTCTGCCCTTTTGAGGTCCGAAGTACCCTCGAGGCTCTGGGTTCGGCATTGTTGCCATGATCGAGTCCACAACCGCATTCATATTACTTGTCGTACTGGAGTCAACGTCCTCTGTTGTTGTTTCCACCGTGGCATCGTCTCCTGTTGCGTTCACATGTGCTTCGTCAGGCCAGAACGGTAGCTTTGCATTCTCACTTCTATCTTGCAGAGGAAAATTATTCAAATACTTGATCAGCCACCTCGCTTCCTCTATTGCCTGTAAGTTCTCCTCCACGTGTTGTATTCTTTCCACATACTTCTCCTTGTATGCAATGAATTTCCCCAAGGCTTTCAACTCCCTGTCGTCCGCACCAAACAACTCTGCAAGATTTGGCTTCTCCTCTCTTATAGGTAGAGACCGCAGACACAAGTGTCCCTCTGTAGGACCCCATACATCCTTGCTGTAATGCTTGAACTGCACTCGGGACGCACCATTCTCCGTGTAAAATCTCATTTGATGCGGGAATGTTATGCCCGTCAGTGTATCACCTCCCGTCAGCAAATGCGGCGTAATGAATGCCTTCCAATCCCTCACGTTCTCCAAATGCCGAGCGCTCACGAATGACTCTGTATACGACGTTCCTTTCTCCACCAACTGCAACAGTTGCTTCAGAGAATCGATGTTTGATCTCTTCAACGTATGAGATATAATGCTGAACCGCTGATCGATGTCCTCGTGAGTGTGTCCTACTATAAGAAAACATAGCTGTACTTCTTGGAAGTAGCCCATTCCAACAAGGGCAGCACAGAGGGCAAACATGTAGATGTTCTTGTTCTCTCGGGTTGTGTTGTCTGCTTGGATTTGCAACGTAGGAGGCAGCGCACCCTTTCTTCGTCTCACGTCATCTATCACATGCATCACTCTTGTAATGACTTGGTTGCTATCATGCTTGTGGTGCGAGTCTATCCACACGTCTGCGTACAATCCAATTCCATGTACGAGGACTCCACACAAGTGAGTCTTCACAAACCGCGACTCAATGTTCTTCACCGTTTGCCTCATCTTTGGAATCATGGTGGTGTTCTGGTCCATGCCGTTGACTATTAGGCACATATAGAGGTCAGGGTTTATTATAGCTGACCTTTTGAATAACCAGTAATCACGTCGTTCCTCCATTTGGTGGCGGATGTGGATGAGAAACAAATTCTTAATCTGCACCTTCGCCACCGTGTTGTTCGTTGCTTCCATCCCACACTTATACTCCCAACAATGGAAGCACTTCGAAAACCTTGAAAACGGTGGAATTTGTACGTGCGGGAACTCCACCCTCCATAGCTTTCGGAACGAACTTATCGACAACGGTTCCCCATCATGTATCCGCTTCACCTCCTCGTTCACATAATTGAACACGTCCACTTTCGTCGTGTTCATTGGCAGCAGCACTAGTGCCAATATCGAGTTATCACTCTTCCGTCGTACTTGACGATGCGGTTGTGTGCACCCCGCTTCATCTACAAATGTAGAAAAACATTCACGGGCCGCAGATAATTTTGCCCCTTCTTTAATTTTGCAAACGTTTCCATGGACAGCTGCGATCCTCCCATACACTTGTTGAGATTGTTTCAATTCCTTGAAACGTCTCTGCGAGTAACCCAATGCTGCAGCATAACACCCATTACAAACCGGCAAGCCATCCAACTTCGTATCATATTTGTTTCGCCTCTGTCCCTCAGTAATTGTGTAAAAAGCGTTTAGCATCTGCAAAATCCAAGTCACTCTCACTTCATACCTCTGCGCCCACGCCATGTACCGTTGTTCCAAAATGTACTTCTCATTCACATCCCTCAAACAATTACGTTTGCACCCCCCTCTTTGCTTTGCAGATCTAACGCTTGCCAATGTCACTTTCTCCATTCGTGGCTCGCCCTTCTCACGTGGTTTAGGAACTATGCTCTTTCGATTCACCATAGAGTACATCCTGCTCGGTCCCTCTGGAGCTAAACCTTCTACATGTGGAAGATTCCCTACGCTAGATTGTGATCCTTGCGTCATTGGAGATGACCCCTCTCGAATGTCCGACTGAACTGGCGTGGCAGAATACATATCCGTATGATTGGATTCTCCATCATCCTCATGGAAATCATATTGGGCCATTGCCGCTGTAGAGAACGAGAAATTTTGTCCCCTACCAAATGAAGGTGGAGGCTGTTCATTGCTTTGGACAACCCGCAACAGTGACCTCTGCCAACGTATGACTACGTCCAAACATTGTCCAAGATGTTCTCCGACTACCTCTCCAGTCCAGAACATTTCGTCTACAACACGTGAGACACGTACAACAACTTCACATGGAAACAATTTCACCTGATTCAGTTCCATCCCACGTTTGAAAGAACTATCAACCACTCCGAATCCCACAACGCTTCCTCCAGTCGATAGTAGTTGTACCGTCTCATTCCTCTGTTGTATCTCCATCTGAGTACAGTGTGTTCGTACCTCTTGGAACAAACTCATGCGAACGGGACGCCCAGTGGGTCGCTCTCCTACACTAGGTCCCGGTCTGTCCACACCTCCTACAACGTTTTGTAAAGCAACAGGGCTTCCAAAGGCACTGGAATCCATCGTCATCCGTATCTCTGTTCACCACATTTACAATCCGTACTCAGTATAACAAACATTTATAATAGCTTATCGATAACGCTGCTATTAACTACGATCTATACATAAAGTACAATTGTTTTGTTATGTTTTGTTTGTTTGAAACGGTGAGAACTCTTAATCCGAGTGTCCCCGGGCTTGACCCCAGGCCCCATGCGGTCTTAGCGATGTCCCTCATGGCCCAAATGCTAATTCAGCCCACTAGGGGGCCCCAAACGGGGTCCCCAAGTGTTCTGGGAGCCCCGTGGGGCCCGCGTGGTTGACCCCTAGCCCCATGCGGTCCTAGCGGTGCCCCTCGGGGCCCAATTGCAAAATCAGCCCACAACTTCTACTTAAAAATTTGTTAAATTTGTTAAAATGAATTCATCCATTCCAACAACTTCTACTTAAAAATTTGTTAATATGTTGCTTATAATCAATTTTATAAGGAATTTAGAATTCTCACTTTTAAAGTTTAGAATAAAATATTTGAGATAGCATTGGTTAACCTCACCATACGGATGGAATATTCAATTCAAAATCTAAAACTATCATTCATACATCAATCGTAAAATATTATTCCATATAGTACTTTATGAGGACTTTCCTCAAATTGTCAAATCTGGAGACACCTTTGTACGTTTAGGAGATTAAAATGAGCCCACTAGGGGGCCCCAAATAGAAACCCAACTATTCCTAGGGCTCGTATGGGGCCCCCGTCGAAGTACACTTGCAATTTGCCAGAGTACAGGCCGCTGTTGATGACAACATGAATTAAATGTTAACCCCTAAATTTCCTTGTGTTTTTGGGAGCTTGAAACCTCAAAACTGCGATTTTCTACCTCTATGTACTCCCGGGGATGTGAACCAAGTTTTTTTACTTCTTTTAGAATTCCAACCGTAAGATCTTGTACCTAAGCCTATTCATAGCTACTGTTTCAAAAATTGACCGTTGGATGTTTATCATTTGCAAGATCATAACATCCAAAGTTTGTGCAAAAGTTTTTCGGGGCATTGTTTGGGAGGCATTGTCTTCATAGTGCAAAGGGGGACTTGAAGATTGTTACTCCAAACATTTTGCTCATATTTTTTTCCATGTAGATAACTAAGTTGGGTACGCTCATGCAAAATTTTAGAGACTCATTACGCGTTTGAAACCTTCATCCAAATTAATTTCCGGAAGTAGGTATAAAAATGGCAATTTGGTGAAACATGCATCACATTAATTGTATTTGATTTTTGGAAAAAATGAACGGTGATTAGGTACCTCTATGATTTTATAAATTTTAGGCGAAATTATTTTTAAAATTTTTCAAGATCTCAAATTTTGACAAATTTCGAAAGAAATGGATGTGAAATTACAAAAAACCTTAGAGGTTGCTGTTCTTTATTTTGGAGGCTGCCCTTGTCAAGCCAAGAAAATAATCAACATGGGTCACTTCAAATTGTGAGCCTAAATGTGGTGAAGAGCATGTCTCCAAAAAAAAATTTGAAAATTTGATTATAATAAAAAGTTTTTTTCTGCCCCAGTTGGACTTGAAACCAAAAATTTCAATAAAAGAATTATAAAACCCGAATTTGACTTTGTAATTTTTACCCCACACACCTTGTATGTATGACCACGCCCACGCCAAATTATAGTCTAAAATTCTTAATTTAGACCTTCCATTTAAGCTGCCCGAAACAGCAAAAAGCCATTTCGGCTTTTAAGGGCCTTTAGGGGTTAATGCAATGGTTTAGGTATAAAGTCTTACCGGGAAGTCTTGGATTCGTTGTAGAAAGCTCCTACACCCCGCTCATCAATACTCCACTAGTGCTGAATAAATCCTCCCATATATATACCTTTCACAAATCAAAAGGAAATGGAATAGACTGTTAATTCAATAACAACGATGATTTATTCTGTAGATTTTATGAGATAATAGCTTCACGCAAGTTTGAACCGATGAGAAATAGGATGATTTCTGAAATTATTATGCCTCATTTCATGTTCTAGTTATTCATCAAAAACTTCTAAGATCTTAGTTGAAAATGAATCAAAACTGCACTTGCAGAAGGCACCTCATACAATTATGCAACCAACAGATCTCCACAAATTACTACACTTAGAGATATACATTTCAACCTATCACAACATATTTCATCAATATCCTATTTGTGATATAACTAAATAGATGCTTGAAATTTATTTTAAAGATTATCATTAAAAAAAAACAAAAAAAAACAAAAGAACAAACAAAAAGAAAGAAACAAAGAATGCAAAGAAAAAAAAATAAAATTAAACCACAGACGGGAAAAAACCAGAAAAAAAAAACATAAGAAAATTAATAAAATATAAGCAAAAAAACAAAAAAACAAAAAACAAAAAAACACCAAAAACAAAAAAAGCCAAAAAACAAAAGACCAAAAAAAACAAAAAACCACAAAAAAAAAAAAACAAAAAAACAAAAAAACAAAAAAACAAAAAGAAAGAAAGAAACAAAGAATGAAAAGAAAAACACAAAAAAACAAAAACACAAAAATTCAGAAGAAATAAAAGAAAAAAAACCAAAAACATAAACACCTAAAAACATAAAAACATCAAAAACAAAAAAAAAACCAAAAAACAAAAAACCACAAAAACAAAACAAAACAAAAAAAACAGAAAAGGAACAAAACCAAAACCCAAAAAACAAAAAAACTGTAATAAAAAACAAAAAACCAAAAAAAAACAAAAAAGAACTCAAAAAAGGAAAAACTCAAAAAAAAAAAAAAAACCAAAAAAAGGAAAAAGGAATAAAGGAAAAAGGAAAAAAGGAAAAAGGAAGGAAAAAACGAAAAAGGAAGAAAGAAAAAGGATGAAAAAAAAAGGAAGAAAGAAAAAGGAAGACAAACAAAAAAAAAAAAAAAGGGCCGCTGGCCGGCCCCGCCAGCTGGGCCGACCAGCTGGCCCGCTCCAAGGGCGGCTAACCCATTGGGCTGGCCTCTCTTAGAGACCCACACAAATAGAAGAGGGTGCGCGGCCGCGCATCCTCTTTGCCCATTTTTTGGCTTAGGCAAGTTTCTCTCTCCAGCCCTCCGTCTCTCTTCCACATTCTCTTTTCTCTATAATATCAGATTGCGTTCAATTTTTCGCAAAAAACTTCAAAAAAACCCACTATTTCACTTAAGCTCTCTAACACATACCATGATCAGCTCTCCATCGTTGTAATGAGAAGAATGAAGGGTTCTTGTGATATATATGAAGAACAACTCATGAAAGCACTTCATTTAAAATATTCACTCTTTTTCAACTAATTTTCTTTTCATGTTCGTTTCGATTCGTGACAGGAATTTGGAAGTGAGCATTAATTCGTTAGTGGGGGAGTTCCATCTGCAGAGTCTAAGAGCTTCAACCACGAATTCAAGACTTTGAGGTAAACGTTTCTCTCTAAACCATTATTTTATCGACCGATTCGTGCGTTGAATAGGCATCTAGGCCCGAGGGGCACCGCTAGGATGGCATGGTGCTAGGGGTCAACCCCGGGGGCCCCACGGGGCCTCCTAGAACCCTTGCAGGCCCCGTTCGGGGCCTCCAAGTGGGCTGATTTTGCATTTGGTGCCCACGGGGCACAGTTAGGACCACATGGGCCTAGGGGTCGACCCCGGGGGCCCCACGGGGACTCCTAGAACACTTGGGGGCGCCGTTTGGGGCCCCCAAGTGGGCTGATTTTGCATTTGGTGCCCACGGGGCACGGTTAGGACCACATGGGCCTAGAGGTCGACCCCGGGGGTCCCATGGGGACTCCTAGAACACTTGGGGGCGCCGTTTGGGGCCCCCACGTGGGCTGAATTTGCATTTGGTGCCCACGGGGCACGGTTAGGACCACATGGGCCTAGCGGTCGACCCCGGGGGTCTCACGGGGATTTCTAGAACACTTGGGGCCGTTTGGAGCCTTCAAGTGGACTGAATATTTATTTTCGCAATGACGGGGTCTCCGTGGGGACATTGCCATTGTTGGGATTGAATCGTAATATGTAATCGCAAGTTTATTTTGAATATCGATGTTTGGATGGCTGATACCCTACTCTTTTATGCAGGCTCTTAGACTTATTACCATGGCGCCTAATGTGGTATCCGAGTATAGGGAGCATGGTTGGTGGGTTAAGAGCGAGGACCCTTTGATGTCCATGCTGTGGATGACTGGTTTTCCGGTGATGCCGGGTAGATCTGGACAGCACTCGGGAGGGTGATTGGTGTGGTGCTGTGTATTACCTCGTCGCCGAATGGATTTTTTTTCATTCAAGTGCAGAGCGAGGACCCGACTCCGATGAAGTACAGGTTGCAGAGGGAGTTGATAATGGCACCGGTCCCGCACAACCTGCTTGATCGTGTTCCCGCGATGAAGATGGTGCGTTCGTTGCAGAGGGAGTGGGAGGCCATTCCAGAGGAGTTGAGGAAGGCACGTGAGGTTTCTGTTATGAAGTGTATGCCATTGGGCATCCAGAAGATGCTTCGTGCGAGGTGCCGGTTTCTAGAGCATCAGGCGTATGACTTGTTGAGGGAGCGTGCCCCCTTGGAGGTTGCAGTGGAGCAGCCTCCACCTGTTCCGGAGAGTACCGACCCCTTGTATAGGGTGCTTGCGGCTCCTGTCAATGTGGATTGGGTGCCAGTGGCAGAGCGCAGGACAAGACGGCCTACGGTGGGAGCACCGGTGGATCATTTGGTTCCGGAGCCCTATCCTGTACCGCAGGCGTCTGCACGACAGAGGAAGAGGAAGAGGCTACAACGAGTGTCAAGGGCTGTGACACCACCATTGCAGGCAGGTGCAGAGGACGAGGCTGATGATATTGATGATTCTTCGTCAGAGGAGGAGATTGTAGAGGGTGCACGTCGAGGCATGACACGGAGGAGGAGGTTGGTGTTTCCGAAGGAGGATGAGCTTTGGGCAAGTTACATTTGGGGAGCGGATGCGATATTTAATGTCCAAGTGCAGAACATCCGTGCAGTGGAGAATCCTGAGACGAACCACCGCGTGTTGACTGGAATGAGGGTGATGGACATGTATCGACGGTTGAGGGGGAAAGACAAAGAGTTGATCAGTCCGTTGACTTTGAGGCCCATCAGATACATTGTGGAGGGTACGGGGTCGCACGGTGAGAGCCGGAGTAGGGAAGTGCCATTCTCGGAGGATAATGCAGTTCGGGAGTTTGAGGCTGCGTATTTGCACTATGCGGAGGCGGTGTCTGGACATGGAGTTCTTGGTTCTAGGGCAAATTGGTTGGAGAACAACATCATTTGGGAGCCAGTGGATGGGCAGCACATTGTTCAGGCTTGCATAGAGGCCAAGATCGAGTGTGATGCGGGGTTACTATCAGAGGAGGAGTACCGTGAGGTGTTTGCAGTACGGAAGGCCAAGTTTGTGGTGTACAAGGATCCGCATTTGTACATCGATGCTTCAGTGAGGATCAATGCCAAGGAGTTCGAGAGACAGTTCTACACCACGATGGTGGAGGACCTCATGAAGCTCCGGGCTATATGGATTGCGTGTGGAAGACCGGATCAGTATGAGCGAGACGACGATGAGCGGCGGGGTCGGGCGTTGATGATGGCCGCGAGTGCACTGCATCTGACTACAAGCATGAAAGACAACAAGGTGGGCTTGGCGACATTGTCGAAGCAGATGGTAGACCATACTCGTCATGCATGGCACAGGGACGAAGAGTGCTATGAGGCAGTATTGTAGGTGTGTTCGGATTACGAGAGCGGGTTCTTGTGGTTCAGCAAGGAGGACGAGAAGAAATGGAGGGATTATGCGTCCAAACACAGTTTGGATGTCACCGTGGACGTGCGAGCGGGGCGGAAGAGGATGGGGAAGAACTGGCTCAGACCATTGTCGAGGATTCCAGCTCGGCAGTATCTCCGGGTGGCGAAGGACTTGGCAGCACAGCCAGTGCAGGGAGGGAGCCGGGCTACGCAGAAGTACTACTTCAACGGCAACAACAGCCCCAATCCACCGAAGGAGACTTTGGCGTGGGTGGCTGATCGGATGCAGCGGAGGGAGGCGGTACGAAATGCGTTGAGGTGGTTGATAGTGAAGGACCGAGAGCGCCCGGTACTGACAATGGAGGAGTTCTTTGTCATTCCAGTGGGACGATATGGAGGGGAACGTGGGGAGGTCTTGCAGGAGCTTGGGGAGAATATCGAGACAAATATGAAGAAAGCTTGGGCTAGTCCATTGGTCCGTGCGATGGGAGCGTTGGAGAAATTGGATCCCCTCATATCTCCATTGATCAGACAGCACTACACGGACATAACGGCCAGTGGTCGTGGATACCGAGGGCATGCCCGAGATGTTGGAGATCTCGGAGCAACGCGATGGAACTGGCAGTTTCGTTTACCCATCAGGAGGGGAGGCCATGCTTTGAGAATGCTTCCGGTGCGAGGTTGAGGGGGTTTTTTCACGGAGGAGCACCTGGAGCTTCGGGAACCATGCTTATGGATTATTGATTGCAGACGGGGATCATCACAGGGGGAGGACAAGGCTTGGGGAGATGACAATTATGCACATGTGATGGAGAGGTTGCAGAGGTGGATGACGGGTATTTACAAGTGGAACGTCATTTTTTTATTGCCACCCGGAGTGCACTTTGAGGAGCGGTTGCGCAACACGTTGCACGTACCAGAGGAGAGCCGGTGTTTTGGAGGAGTGTGGGTGTTCGAGTCAGGTGCGATCAGCGGATATGAGCATGATCTGAGGCACGAGGGGAGAGTGGAGCGAGCAGTACAGGCTATTGGAGGTGTGGCAGTCGTGTTGGTGCATGCCTGCTGGTCCAGGGCATCTCAGAATGTTCGAAAGGGGACGGGGGAGCTTCCTACTGTGTTCATAGACTCCTGGACTGAGGCCAAAGCACCGTGTACAGCGGATCCATTGGAGAGGTCTCCGACAGAGTTCCAGAGGCTTGTGCAGATGTATTTGCCGGAGAAGTGGGGTCTCGTGGTTGTTGGCATCACCACGGCCATACCAGACATACTGCAGGGCGATTTTGTGGGTAGCCAGATCATTGTCCTTGACAGCTCGAGCACACATACTACATTTTTTAGGAATGCATGCGCAGGGATGTACGGGTGCGACATGGATTGGCCATCTGGTGCTGCTACTCAGCCTTGGGCTACTGCAGGCCCTTCTACAGTGAGGCCTACACGTGGGAGCACAGGATTGATGGACGGTGTAGACAGTGGGGCATGTGAGGGTTCTGAGGGGGAGCCTTCTGCTATACAGCGCAGTGCAGATATTGTACGACATGTGGAGGTGTCGTTAGGCTCTAGGGACACACCAGACAGAGAAAGGACTCACGAGGACACAGCCCAGAGCGTGAGACAGGACGACATTATCACAGGGTTGAGTCCGAGGTACGAGGTTGTTGCAGGACTGAGTCCCCAGCCAGTTGTTGGTGTAGAGAGTTCTGCACATATCGTATACTCTTCAGAGGGGCAGGACGCCACTGGAGCTTCAGGTGCACGAGGAGATGCACTACAGTTCCTCGAGGTTGATGGGACCATGGAGGAGGGAGGGACTATGGAGACGGGGGACTTGAGCATCCGTCCTGAAGAAGTTGCAGAGATACTTGCAAAGTCTTTGGGGCACGAGGTGACATTCTCAAGATCAGTAGGTGTATCTACATCTCCTCTCCGTCCATCAAGAGCGATTCCAGTACCGGATTCATTAGTCTCGCGTGACATGGAGGTGTTGCCACGATCAGGGCTGGATGCAGGTGGATCTGAGGTGTTGCCAACACCAGGAGTAGTTGTGGATATTGATTCCACCCCACGTCCGTTTCATTGGGCCCTACCAGATCGAGATATGACACTTGCAGCGGACGGATTCTACTATGACGTTGATGGAGTCAGATACAAGCGTCACGGGATTGGAGGGCAGTATACGTTTGAGCAGGCGGCGTCTATCATGGAGGAAGCGTCGCCTGTGCACCAGGTGTCATCTCCGATGGTCAATGCCATGGCGGCTCAAGCTTTGGAGTATACAGATCCCGAGACCCCTTCAGATGTTCGTGCGAGGTTGGAGGAGTAGCGTGTAGCTAGTGAGGAGGGTCGGGACTACGGAACACAGTCATCTGAGAGGATTCCGGAGACCCAGTTCCCCTTCGAGTAGTAGCTTTTTTAGACAGTGTGGATTAGTGCTATTGGTTGCACTTCAGATGGCCGACTTGTACTTCTTTATCATATGTATTTTTTATTTATATATATATATATATATTTATATGTGGATCCATACTTTATGTGGATACGTGGATATGTGGAGTAATGATGTCGTTGTACGAAAATGTATTGCGGATTGTATGTGATTGTAATACGAGGGGAATGGGGAAAATGCAGTTGAAAGATAGTAAAATGTTGGATATTTATTGCACTTTTGAAGGGGTTTTATGAAAGACACTTTGCAAAATTAAAAAATTGTATGAAATTCACATATTTATTATTGAAAATCCGTAATATATTTGATTAATTGCAATGCAGTGCACTTTTCACCATAGACAAAAATCACACCCTTTTTAAAATAAAAAAATTTGATTTTTGAAATTTTTGGCACAATGGGGCCCCGAAATGACTGCACTTGGCCAAGTGCGTAAATAGCGAATTGCGCAATTACTGCTTTAGACAAGGTAAGTTTTGGTGACAATGTTGTAGGCAAAATTTTGTAAAAAATTATTTAATTCTCTTTTGGATAATTATGTATACTAAAATTTGCATTTTCTTGAATATTTTCTTAAAATATATTTGAAATTCTCTTGAAATTTGCAGGCTATTGCATCAGGTGCTAATGTTTTATCAAACTCATATGCAAATTTGCATTGTTCTTGGTTGAGACCTTTGGCTCGAGAGCTAGATCAAACACCTTTGGCTTCAGTTCATGATATCCAAAGAGGAATGGGCTATGACGTCGCTAGGGTACCAAAAGTAATCCAAGAATTACTAAACCACCAACCCGAAATCGAGCCCGAAATAGCAGAACAATTGCCAAGACTACTTCAAGAGTACGAATATGATAACCACTTGCATTCACATGAAGTAAGTGACTTTTTATGCCTTTCTTGAGAACTTTTGATGTAGTCAAATTTTATTTATTTATTTTAGTGGTTCGTATTTGATTTGAGATATAATTCAATACAATCTGACCATTGTATTTTTTTGAATTTCTTTTCAGATTTTGGGAATATGCAAGGCACTTGCTATTCCTGCAGGCCCTGGAGATCGATTTGGTGATTGGCCACTCTGTATTAGGGCTTCATATTGCTACCATGGACGTCCTTGGTATAGTGATGTTGCTTTACAAACGGAAGCTAAAAGACAACCAATTGAAACATGGTATGGACAAGTAAGACTCTTCATACGCCATGGAGATCTTTGTCTTGCTTTGGTTCGAATTTATTGTGAGTTATTTCCGGACCATTGGGATACTTTGATAGGGCGCATTCAACTCTCATGGTCACTTCCTGCTAATTTGACAAGAGCACAGGCCAAGCGAATGAAAAGACCTGAGTACATTGTTGTAGATGTTGCAAATATTTTGCAGGCAGTTCATGTAGTTCCACATTTTGGTGACCTAAGTCGTTATTTTCTCAACAGATGGAAATTTTGAAAGGTTGTTTCAATATTGTGACAATGATGGTTATACAATATATTTTTAACAATGTTTCATTATTGTATCAACGATGCTTAATTTTTTTGCTTAAACAATGTCTCATCGTTGTTTCAACAATGCCTAAATGTTGTTGTTTAAATATTGTCTCATCGTTGTTTCAACGAAGGCTAAATGTTGTCGTTTAAATATTATCTCATCGTTGTTTCAACGATGGCTAAATGATGTTGTTTAAACATTGTCTCAATGATGGATAAATGGTGTGCTAATATGGATTAATTTCAAATTTAATGGTGTGACTATGACACACTGTTGAAACAATTTAACTTTGTGTATACATTGAGCCATTAGTTAAACATTCCAAAATGTTCCATTACTGTTTCATATAACAATTGACCAATTTTTAGTCAATGTTGTCACAACTTTGAAAAGAGCACTAATGCACCAAACGTTGAAACAACAATGAAACAAAAGAGGGGTATATTTGAGATGTATATGACATTGTATTCTATAACAATAGGATTCTGCACCCCCTATTGCTTGGTTTGATTTTTTTTGATACGATAACTTTCTTTGAAACTAGAGTGAAAGATGACATTGAATGTTATTCTATAAAGGAATTTAGTAAGAGCCAAGCAAGTAAGACAAGCTTAAGATGTACAAACAAAGAGCATTAAACAACATCTCAAAGAATTTTGAAAACTTTAGTAGGGGTACAAAGTCTCGGGCTTAAGGGCCTCTCTACACTAAAGGCAAGAAGCCGCGAAAAGAGAAATTTCAGCCAATGGAAGGTCTAAAAACCGAGAAGACCAAAGAATGTCACTTTACACCCGAAATTTTCAGTCCAAGGGACGAAAGGAGGAGAAAATGACACGAACAACACTTCTGTCCTTCGTGACAAGAAAAATAAACATTTTTCAAGGCCTCCGGATTTTGTGTCAAGCCCACCTCAAGAGGTAGGTCTAACGCAAAATCCAGGGGCCGTTTGGTCAAAATTCTCACAACCAATCATTTTTCATTTTTTAAGAAATATGTAGGAATTTTATTTTAACAAATCAACATTTTTTTTGTGGCCCCTTTTCAATGTACGCTATATCGTAACACCATAGCAGGTTTGCCACCTGACGAACGGATATTTATTTTTTTTGAAAAAATAAGGTTTGCCTCTCCAAAACTGAATTTCTCAATTTTCGTTTAATAGCAAAAGAATCAGTAAAAACGACCTTAAATAGCTTAGAAATAACAAAGTATTGCAAAAAACTAATTTGTTCTATTTTCGTTTTTCATTCTTTAGAATTTCCAAATTCTTACGTTTTTTATTTTTAGAATTATTTTTGAACGAACCTGCTATGGTACTGCGGTATCCAAAGGCCGTCAAGTTCAAAGAATGAGCCATGACCCTTTGTGAGGGTTTCTCCACGGCTTCTCGCCTCTAGTGTAAAGAGGGCCTGAGAATGTGATGATTCAACCCGAGCAAACCCCGGGCCGACCCTTCAAACGGCTCCACAGTACGACCCTCCGAAACACCGGGCGGCCCGCCACGCTGAGCCAGGCACCTTCGTCCCCGCTCTCTCTGTCTCTCTCCCACAGAAACGGAGCTTGCTGCATCATCGTCGACAACAACAACAACAGATCGGCAACAACAACAGATCAACACCAACAACACCAACAGATCTACTCACACGGGTTTAGTTTGATAGTCGCCGCAAGCAATCGATCAAAATGCCGGTGGCGGCATCGGCCATCTACTTCCTCAACCTCCGTGGCGACGTGCTCATCAATCGCCTCTACCGCGATGACGTCGGGTAAGTACCCGTCTCTCTCTCTCTCTCTCTCTCTCTCTCTCTCTCTCTCTCTCTCTCTCTCTCTCTCTCTCTCTCTCTCTCTCTCTCTCTCTCTCTCTCTCCTGTTCTTCCCCCCGCTAGGGTTAGGGTTCCAACGGTGGGGAATGAGTTCCGTTTGAATCAATCAATGCAGAGGCAACATGGTGGACGCATTTCGCACGCACATCATGCAGACGAAAGACCTCGGCACGTGCCCCGTGCGCCAAATCGGAGGCTGCTCGTTCCTCTACATGCGCATCAGCAATGTCTACATTGTCACTGTCGTCAGTAGCAATGCCAATGCTGCGTGCGCCTTCAAGTTTGTCGTCGAGGTAAGTAACAACAACATCAACACCTGTCCATTTCTTTCAGATCCAAGTAGCTTCGTTTAAATTCAATGCAACAGGAGAAACTGTGTTGAATAGGAAATCAGCGAATTGGACTGGTTGATGAAAGGCAAATTGGAGCAGCTGTTTGAATCCTAAAATTTGAATACTAGATATGAATTTTCGCAAGTCTAGGGATCTAAATGATTCCCTCCCTTAAATGTGTAAGATATGTACATTGAAGAATTCATTATCACGCCATATGTTAAAGTTTGTCTAGGACATGGACACATTTAGGACATGGACGGACGGTTTTCGAGCCTCCTACGTTAGTTCGATTGGCAGTAGTATTCATATGAGGTGCGTAACTGAAGAAACTTAGCTCCAATTTAGGTTAATTTAAATTTTGAGTTGCAAGGCTGTGATCATTCGGGTGTGAGAGGTTACAGGAAGTTGGCTACTGCTGTTAAGCACCAACCAAGTATCACCATTTAGCTTAATGGAATTAGTTACTAAATGGCCGCACTGCCCAAGTTAGCAAATTGGTTCAAGGAATTTACATTCACTTTCCACAAGCAAACTAACTGTGTCTGTACTAATGGTTTGAAGTGCTAAATCTGTCTGTACCAAAACTTGAAATAGTCGAAAACCCAACTTCCCATTTGTTACCTTACAAGTGCGAGCACACAATAGGTCTTCCAACTAGCTAATGGGCCTGAATACTCCAGTTAGCAAATTGGCGCTAGTTGGTTGCTGCGGCAGGGCTTATAATTGCTTTGTGTGAGCGATCCATTTATACTGTCTCGGTTTTGGTTCCGCCAGAGGACTCGTTATCGAAGCTTTAGAGTATAGCAGCTCAGTGGTGTGTTCGAAAGAGCATTTTGAAAGTGAGCCTGTTGGAGTGAATTGACTTTGAGTGGTTGGTATCAGGCAGTTGCTCTTTTCAAGTCTTATTTTGGAGGTGCGTTTGATGAAGATGCGATCAGAAACAACTTTGTTCTCATCTACGAGCTTCTTGATGGTGCGCGAATTTGTTTGGAAAGATTTCAACTGCCTTCGGTTCTGATTAATCATTGTGGAACGGTCTGAGCATTTGAACCGATTACATCGATTTCTTAACTGTTGGGGTATTTGGTTTTCATCCACTTTCAGCAGCACTCCCTGTCATTAGAAATACCACCTAATGGTACCATGCTTTAGTATGCCATAGCAGCCGCAGTTCAATTTCTGGAGTCGCCTTATATGCTGCTGTCATTATTGCAGAAATTATGGACTTTGGGTATCCCCAAAACTTGTCTCCCGAGATTCTGAAGCTTTACATTACTCAAGAAGGCGTTCGTTCTCCCTTTTCATCTAAGGTAACACGAATTTGGTTACATTCTCTGCAGGCCTTTGCTGTTGCTTCGTGGAACCTTTATATATATGGTCTATCTGCCTGGTTTCTAGTCCGGGCGACAAGGGATTGCGCCATAATTTGTACCTTTATTTGAATGTTCCTAGGCGGCCAACATGTGCGTACGTTCTTGTATTCTTTCAGGCTATAGATAATAGACCCCCAGTGAATGCTACACTTCAAGTTACAGGAGCTGTGGGTTGGAGACGAGAAGGTCTTGTGTACAAGAAAAATGAGGTATGGGTGGTCCTGTACGAAAATATACAGTATATATGTATATCTCTTTTGGAGGAGCTTTAATGTCGACATCATGCTCGATTGGATAGTGTGTGTGAAGGGTTGCAATTTGATTCCACATGGTGCTTAGCTAGTGGACTTTGATTGTGCAGGTCTTTCTGGACATTGTGGAAAGTGTCAACCTCCTCATGTCTCAGAAGGGTGAGTGTGTAGAGTTTTTAGACGCTCTGGTTGATTCCTTATTTATTGACACTGGCTTTTGTAGAATTTGAGTTGGTCAGTTTACATCAGTGCCTTTCTCAATGGGGAGAATTAGAGGCGTGGCTGAGCTTGATTGTGAAGGCTTGTTAAGTGCTAGTTTCATCTCTAGTTGCAATGTTCACTTCTTTTAAATTTTCTCTGGAAAGTCTTTCTGTTCTCACAAATGCATGTTAAAATCATCTCTGCATAACGTACTGTGCTGGCGAATGACACGTTTGTATAATCTTCTGGTTAATTTTGCAGGAACTACTCTGCGGTGTGATGTAACTGGCAAAATTTTAATGAAGTGCTTCCTTTCGGGGATGCCAGATCTGAAGCTTGGGCTCAATGATAAAATTGGATTAGAAAAAGAAGCTCAAGTCAAGGCTCGGCCATCGAGAAGGTTGATTGCACTTCTGCACGTTTTCATATGAAGATTTGGTTCTGCACAGGGGCTCTGAAATGGTGCTATTTCCTTCCATGTCTGAATGGCTTGGGTTCACAAGGTCTCTGTTACTGACTCTTGTGTACTATGGAATTTGACAGTGGAAAGACTATTGAGCTCGATGATGTCACATTCCATCAGTGTGTCAATCTTACAAGGTTTAATGCTGAGAAGACCGTCAGTTTTGTTCCACCCGATGGAGAGTTTGAGCTAATGAAGTAAGTTACTTAGCTACGTGCTTTTTCTGGATGGTCTTCAGTCCATGTATAGAGTTGTCAAAAAAATTATAACGATTGTAGCCTAAATTTTGGTGAAGGTTGTTTCAATAAGATTTTCATTTCTTAGGGTGCATTTTGATTGCTTCTTTGTGTATCCTTTTGGATTTAGAGGAGACTGAATTCTTCATTGTTGCTTTTTGGCTGGCAACGCATATTCAGCTATTAACATTGCGTGACTGCACAGGTATCGTATCACAGAGGGTATTAATCTACCTTTCCGAGTACTGCCTAGCATTAAGGAGTTGGGTCGAACCCGGCTGGAGGTCAATGTCAAGGTACTTAACTTAGTTATAGAATAGGCACCCTTTAACTAGATTGTGGATGCTTTGTACCAAGTTTAGTTGAATCAGTTTCAGAGTTACTTCCTGATAATAGAACACATTACCTTGAGTAATAATATGGAATGTAGCTAAAATTATTGGACATTACACAAACAGGTGAAGAGTGTTTTTGGGGCCAAAATGTTTGCACTTGGAGTTGTGGTCAAGGTGCCAGTTCCCAAGCACACAGCAAAGGCTAGTTTCCAGGTGACCTCTGGAAGAGCCAAGTATAATGCGGCAACTGACTGCTTAGTATGGAAGTAAGTAACTTCTCCAAATTAGCGTGCTCAGCATGGCTTTCCTTCATATGATTAAGTATGTTGTGGTTGTAATACAAGCCAAGCCATTCAGATGTGTCGTTGGGGTTGGCTACTGCGTGCAGGGTGAGAAAGTTTCCTGGGCAAACAGAACTAACAATGAGCGCTGAAGTGGAGCTGATATCCACGATGGTTGAAAAGAAGTCTTGGACCAGAGCACCGATTCAGATGGAGTTTCAGGTTTGTGACAATCCTTTTCGTAATTTAACCCCACCAGTTTCGGACAAAACTTACTCAAATGTGCTTTAATATAAACTGTTTGGATGTTTATGATTGTCTAAAAAGAAGATGCTAAGTTATGATGATTCCAAAGCATCCATACTGCTGAACTTTAATACGGTAAACGATCATAGACCCTTCGCAAATTAATTTCTGAATGGATGAAAATAACGTTCAAAGAGGATGGATATTTTGGGGGGTGAAGAGACAGCTGAGAAATCGTCACACCTTTTTTGTCAAAGAGATCCTTGATATTTATTCAGTTGCCACATATTCAGTTGATCTTATTTTATTGTGGGAGACATGTTCATGTAAATGGGTGCAGGATTCTGATGTTCTTTTTTTCGTTCTTTGCCACAGGTACCCATGTTTACTGCTTCCGGTCTACGAGTTCGATTTCTGAAGGTGAGTTTCTTATTCCTAATATAGTGATCAGCGCAATATTTTCAGCTTGTAATGGTGATCTATGGAGTTAGCAAGCCAGAAACGTGCTCACATAAACAGTAATGTATTTCAGGTATGGGAGAAAAGTGGCTACAGCACTGTTGAATGGGTTCGCTACATTACAAGGGCTGGTTCATATGAAATCCGGTGCTGATGTTTACCGGTCAGACTTGTAGATGTTTAGAAGTAGGATTCATAGCTTTTTATGATCCCCATTGTTGCATTGTACCGAAGGATATTATTATTAGGTTGTGCATTTCCTAGCATGTAATACATACAGCCCATAGATTCTGGGTCTTCATATGTATTGGTACGTACGTAGGTAGTTCCTGTAGTAGCTTATCCAAGAGCTGGATGTGTTTAGTGACTCATCATTCACTATTTTCTATGAGTGCCAAATTTGCTAGACAGCATTGGCAGCACGGTATGTTTGTTTTATTCTCGATAAATGCCCGTAGAGATTGGTTCCACGTGGTTTCCTTCCAACTCAGTTATTGATCACATCTTCGTATGTACAGTGTGATCAACATATTAATCAATAGCCTCTCCCCCAAGCTTTTATACAATTGGTCCGAGTGTCTGAGACCATTCACAACAAGTGTGAACACATGTAGTCACATCAACAAGTGTGAACGCATCATGTACACGCCCAAAATCAATACATATAGTACGTAACATAATACAACAATGCAATGGAAAGATCTTCAATTATATCCAATTTTTTAAGTAATGAGGGAATATCGTTTGTATACCATGATTGTGGGGACTACTTCGATGAGGGAATACCATTGCTACGTAAACTTAGTTTCTAATTGTGTGGTACCAACGCAAAAGGGGAATGTCTCCCATTTTATCTATTATGCTATCTATGTACCTATTATAAAAAAAAACAACTTTTGAACATTTACCAATTGACAAAACTTTGACTCATCATATATCCAAATAAATCATTCTTTACTGCATTGGAATCCTCCTTCATTTTCCAACAAAAACATATAAAGATTTGACCCATCTAAACAAGAAGAAAAGTGGCAATTTTGTGTGTAGTCGTCTATCACAAGGGTGGCTTCTTCTATGCAAGCAATGGCTTGGAAAGATAGAAGTCCCACTTATAGACATTGTAAATGGGAGCGGAGGCAGTTGTTGAAATTTGTTGACAAATCCCGTAGCCCAAGTATCCCCACAAAGCGCCAGTGCACCCATGCACCACCAGCTCCCATGGCCCGTCGGCCGAAAAAAGGATGCCAGCAACATCAATGTAAGAGCCATTGTACATGGATGCCTCGCCAAATACATGTTGCATCACCATTTGCACGCGCGTTCCTTGACCACCTGTGGTTGTGGGGTTCACTACTCCAACTCCTGTTCCTGCGATTCGGCCCAAAAGCGTGCTGTTCATGCCAGGTCCATCCCTCAGCATGTTGTCATAAACGGTGAAGCTCCCCCACGCTGCCCCGTCTAAAGACAAGAAGATTACCCATTATGAGTACATAAGAATTGAGCCAAACTATTTTGGTACCATTTTGACACCAAAGGCTGCATACAAGTCATTTTAGTGTCGTTTTATTCATA
The DNA here is from genome assembly GCA_022496805.1 of Pohlia nutans. NCBI lineage: Eukaryota > Viridiplantae > Streptophyta > Bryopsida > Bryales > Mniaceae > Pohlia > Pohlia nutans. Next base: position 7,879,738 of record CM040098.1, on the reverse strand, counting down.
CTAGGTTGGTATGGAGGTTGGCACCATATTATCTTAATTGCATTTCAATGCACCATCATGGCACCATGTTCACATGCCTTGAAGTTCCTGATGTCCACCTTTATTGTGGACTACACTAAATTGTACATCATGCTTTACATCTTCTTGTAACATTTTATTTGTAACAAAAAACTTAACCCCTAAAGGACCAAGAAGCCCAAATTGGACCTCAGGTTTTTTTTAGCAGTTTTGAATGGGTCCCGTGTGGACTTCTTTTTGTTCAAATTTATTTGTTATTTGACCAACACATGCAATGTTCTTCACTGATTCCAGTGATATAAAATTTGGTCCCATCTGAATTATATTACCGGTATTCACTATATGATCAATTGAATTTGTCATTTTCAAAACCATGAATCCTTAATTGAATTTGTCATTTTCAATCCTTGGTCTTGTACGAGCGAATGTATCAAAATCTAAATCGTATGCGACTTTATATTAACCAAGTTAAACATTGTACTTTTAATTCAGGCTTATTTAGTGTCATCCATGATTCAATGAACAGCTTGCGAGAGAGTAAATGTACTTTTTCTTTTTGTTAAATAGTTTATACATCACCTAATTTTAAAAATTTATAAGATCATTTTTAAGATTGTATAAATAATGCAATTAGACGATGTATAAACTTTGACTGCTTGTCATACATGATTCATATGACAGGATCATCTTTGATAGTAAAAATAATCGTGTCATTTGGACAAGTCTAACTATTCACCAAACTGGAAACAAGGACAGAATCCTTACATGCAAGGTTTGACTCAGGGGTTCCTGCAGCCAGCAAGAAAGTGTTGTTGGAGCCACCTCGGATCTCATGCGTGTAGTGTGTCAGGTGGAGGATGCTTGCCGCTGCAAGATCAAGAGACCGCAATTGTCAGAAATTGCATTAAAAACCTAAACCCTAAACCCTACATAGCTATTGGTTGAAACTTGTGAAAAAGTCTACATGCAGTTTAAAATAATTCAATTTTGACAAGCTAAGTGTTGAACTTGCCTTGGAACTACTCATATATGTAGGCTGAGTGATAAATGTATGTTCGTGCTTGGTGTTAGAAATGATGTTGGTAAAGTGAATCTAATTCAAATGTGTACCTAGATTCATTCCTAAGACCCTCACTAATACCTCCCTTAGGCCAGGCTTCCATGTATGGGTGGCCGGTCCTCAGAAGGAGAAAGTTCTACCGAAATGGGTGAAACCAGGAAAACTCAAGAGTGTATATTTCATTTGTACCAAAATGGGTGGAATATGGGTGGTTCTTGAGACCTCATTTCTTGTCCTCTAGTGCCTTTCACCCACCCGATCCCCACATGGAAGCCTGCCCTTAATACCAAGTGAGAACACACCTTTAAGCATCAAGATTGTGCCATACTGGAAGTCATCTCCAAGCACTCACTTGCAACTACTAAGGTGAAATGCCCCATAACCGCCTACCCCCATTCTGGTCATGTAGGTGCCCTCAACAACTGTCACCCAAAGAACCTAAAACCGACCACTTGTGATCCCCAAGGAACCTAAACCCAACTTCTTGTGATCCAATTGGGTGCTTCTACAAATTTGGGCTTTGAAGATGCAATTCATGATACTTCTTGTGTTAAAAAAAAAACACCTATGTGTGAAGTGGAGTAGACTATCTTTTCACTTTCAAAATGCATCTAAATTACATTGTATTTAAATTTTTAAATTTGTTTTTTCAAATTTATTCATGAATCTCATCTGTCTACCAGCCAAAATTAGCAGCTTAAATTCATGAGTCCGGGTAGGGTGCTTACCCGTAACCACTGTGTGCAGGCTGCAAATGCATGCAAGTATGCAAAAGGTGACAGTGAGAACGGAAGATGATCCCATGGTTGCCATGCAAACTGTTACCTTCACAACATCACTGATTGTTAGTTCTTGACCACGTATTTATTTTATTTATTTATTTCTTAGACTGCTAGTTACTAAGTAGAAGCTTAAGCATAAATTCAGAAAGGAGCAATCACTAAGCACTCGCTCATATCAGCAGTGCTCTTGAAAGAATCAATTCTCTATTGATAAGCAGCTATGAGGGTAAGCATCGTATTGGCATTTTTCATATTGCCAATTTCATTCTGTGTGTGTACCCCAACAATAATTTTAGTACAATTTCAGTATATATGAGCGACTAAAACTATCATCTCACAGCATATACCGACAATTACAGAAGCTCAAAATGTGTAGATGGCATTCAAAACTCAAAATGTGTCCATGGTACTCTAATACTCAAAATGTGTAAATAGTACCCATTCTGTAAGCCAAACATTACCAAAACTACCAAAATTTGTCCCACACTCTTGAGAACAATTATTGCGATCATTTGGCAGCACCACTTTGAAATTTAATGATTCTTAAACTAGAGGCCCAATTGCACAAAACCACATTGGTGTACACAATACCTTCATGCCTGTTTCAGCCTCTCAATTTAGGAAACCAAACAATCAAACTGTGACAATCAAAACAATCAAACAATGAAAACAATGAAAACACTGAAAACAAGCTAAACAAACTAAACTTATTTACTAGTAGCTAAGATACCTTCTTTACTAGTAGTTGATTGATGATTGAGAACAACCCCCTCGATTCAGAGCCCAGTCTCTCTGTGACATGTTTCTCACTACGCTGTGGATTCACTCGAGATGGAGAAGCTAAAGCGAAGTGTGTATGTATACTGCATCACTGATTTATATTCACTGGCTAAGAACTGGAGTGTAGTTCTAAATGAGGCACAACATTAATTTGCACTCGCATCACACTGACGTTGGAGTTTTCCATGATCACACGATCTAGGTAACTAACGTACCTTAGCTTGTACAGTTTTTAGTCTTTGCCTATCCAGAGTCAAGGTATTACAACATGAATGGGGAAAAATAATAAATGCCACATACCTTTTCGGCGCTGTAATGACCACCAGGTTTTATGTTCATTTTGCAATGAAAGTCACATTCATTTGTGTCAGTACTTTTCTTTAAAAACCTGCACGTACAGGGGATGTATGTTAAAGTATTTCCATTTTCTTGCTGCATCCAATAAACAAATTAAAGGAAGCACATAGAGAACAAGGCAACAAGCTCTCATGACACGAGCCAAATTAAAATATATAAGTTCAGGAATAGAGTTTCTAGAGGAAGCTTCTATGGCAGAAAGCTAAGCTGAGCGAATAGTCAGAGCATGGCCACCCTTGCCCTCAACACGTGGCCTTTTGGCACTGTAGAGGGCCCTCACACTTTTTTCTCTCCCACCCTTGGGTTTGCCAGTGGCCTCTCTTGCAAGGCCTCTGTAGAAGTGAGCTTTGCCACGCTAGGTTGTGGAGTCTTGCATTTGCCTCTGGAGCTTGAAATCCGGGCTATTTGAGGGAGATAATCATTGCATTAATTGCAATAATCACCCATGGCCCAACATGCATGTACTGGCGTGGTGCTTTCCATCCTCTTGATTTGAATGTAATCAATGAATCATTCCCACCCATGGCCCAGCATGCATGTGGTGCTTCCCATTGGCCATGGGCTCTTCATTTTTCAGATTCTCAAATTCAAGGAGACTCAACAGTGGGGGTTCAGAATTTGAAAGGCCACTTGAACTCCTACAGTGCCCTCTCAAACCACTGTTGAAGGCCACTTGATGAGGGCATGGGTGGGAATGCTCTCAAGTCACGCTTTCATGAGTAGTTGAACAGGTAAGTGAGTTTAATTCTTTTTCCTGCCAGAACAATTAATGCCTGTGTCATACCTTCATTTTGGGTCGCTTCAAGTCAAGCTTCGGCCTGTTTCCACAACAAAAGTGACCATGAGTTTCTTATTCTTGCAGAGCCTGTCAGTTTACATACCCCTTGTCTGAAGTACAGAAGGTACAGGATACCGTAGTAAGGACTTGGTCCCGTCTCCTATATTGACCCTTGTTAGCAACACTTCGTTGGACTTATTAGCAACACTTTGTTGGACTTATTAGCAACTGTATAAGCAAGACTTGGCTAAATTTCTATGGCCATCCATCTTTGAATGGAAATGGAGTTGGTGAATTCTAGTGGTATATAACCTCCCACTTTGAAATTGCATAGAAATTCATACATAAGGATAAAAACTTGATCTCGACTCATCTGCCAAGTGATCTCCCAAAAATCACAATCCTACATATTGGTTAAATGGTGTAAACAGTATCCTCTACCTTTCTCGCAATGTCGAAAGAGAGTAGATCTTGGTCAACACATGTCTACTCCCAAATCCATACTGTTTGACATAACAAAAATCTCAACTAACCTCAGGCTTCAAAAAAACGTTTTACACCTGTACAAACCTCAGAAACAATATTTATGTTTGGAACGTACCTTGGCAGGTAATCAATTCTTACGGCCAGTAGTTCCCCAGCACTTGCTAAAAACCTCCAAAAGGGCCGCAAATATAATAATCTGCAGTTCAATCAATGGGCTTCCTGTCCATACCTCTAGTGCATTGCACAAATTACACGCACGATCATAGACACTAAGGTCGAGGCACCTAAAACCGACCAGGTACCTAAAACCGATCAGGCCTAAATTCTAGATTTTGAAAGAAAAGATGTACCTCATTTGTACATTAGAGCATGTGATCGGTTTTGGGTTCTGAAGTACTTTTCACTTTGAAAAATTGTACAAATTTCAATATTGGGAAATAATTCATGGAAAAATTTGCATTCTCCGCAAAAACTAACTTCCAACCTGGGAAAAATATCACCCTATTAATGGCTGGTCCAGAAATAGTGTAGGTAGCTTAAGTTATCGGTTTTAGGCGCCTCGACCTTAAATTGCATATAGAAGCATGTGCAGAACTGAGGGACAGAATCCAGAATGAATGGCGAGCTACACAACCAACGAGAAATCAACTTACTACCATCAATTGCATTTTGTAGAAATCACACCAAAGAACATCAAGGTGATTTAACCCTTAAACGTCAAGAGGGCCTGGACGGGGCAGCCCGGAAAGAATCTAAACTTTTTGAAAAATAAAAAATAAAAAAATGCCAAAAACGGCTCTGCAGTGCACTGCTGGCTTGCACTGTAGCACTGTAGCACTGCGGCACTGCTGAACTTCAGCTGCCTCAACCTCAAAACTTGTTCAATTTGATAACTTTGATTGCTTGCCAACGATTCCACAATCTCTCAAATGAGGTGAAAATTTGGAATCTAGATCGCTTTTTCAGTAGCTTTCCAACGCAACAAGTCTCGCTTGATTTGGTTGAGAAATGAAACTTTTTTCTCCAATTATTCCTTTATACCAAGCCCGTGGGGCTTGCTTTGACATTTAAGGGTTAAGTGATGATGGTTACTCAAATATTTGATGTTTAAGGGTTAATAGCACAGAGAGCTAATGAGCTACGTGTTCATTTCGAAAGGAGCAAAACGCTGTTGCATCCCCAAACCAATTCTACAAGCTTGAAGTATTCTCTCTACGGCTCTCCCAAAAACACACTCCTACACATGCTTATATTCTTAACCCCTAAGCGTCTAAAACGCCCAATATGGCAACGGTGGCATTTCCTCATTCTACCTCGGTTTTCAGATTGCAATACGTCATTTAAAGCGCTTCTTCTAAACTACAAGATCAACAGTGTCATCAAGTCATTTTCACACAAACAGATGATTTGCAGCAGGGGGTCCAATCTTCCTACACTACAAAAAATACACAGTGGACGCTTAGGGGTGAAAGAGTATCCTCTACTTGTAGAAATCATGTCATCATGACCCAAAGGACAGAAAAAGGGTGATTGCACAACAGAGAAGCTAATGAGCAACGAATTTATTTCAAAAGAAGCAAAATGCTAATTTACAGACCTCGTCACTCAGTTACCCGGGGTATTGTATTGATTCATAACTATCAGGCTCCCCAACCCTAAATTAACACAGGAGACTCCCAAATACTAGAAATTGAGAAACCCTAAAATGGAATCCTAATTGATTGACTACTTCTGGTATCCTTCACCGGCTCGTCCATATGATAACCCGTTCCCATCACATGCTTATATTCTTAAAGAGTATCCTCTACCTTAGTTACATCAAATTAGTTTGTTGAAATCACGTCATCAAGGACAGAAAAAAGGTGATTGCACAACAGAGTAACTAATGAGCAACAAGTTTATTTCAAAAGGAGGAAAATGCTGTTGGATGCTAAACCAGTCAATTTCCCGGGGAGTTGTATTGATTCATGGCTTTCAGAACGCAATGAGCTCCCCTTCGATTGAGTAAAACCCTAAATTAACACATGAGACTCCCAACCCCTAGAAATTGAGAAATCCTAAAATGGTATCCTAATCGACTGGTATCCTTCACCAGGCTCACCGTCCATATGATAGCTCTCATCGTCCATATAATAGGACAGAGAGCTAATGAGCTACGTGTTTATTTCGAAAGGAGCAAAATGCTGTTGCATCCCAAACCAATTCTACAAGCTTGAAGTATTCTCTCCACCGATCTCCCAAAAAACACACTCCTACACATGCGTATATTCTTAAAGAGTCTCCTCTACTTAGTGAATGCATCAATTTCGTTTGTAGAAATCATGTTATCATGACTCAAAGGACAGATAAAAGGTGATTGCACAACAGAGAAGCTAATGAGCAACGAGTTTATTTCGAAAGGAGCAAAATGCTGTTGGATGCTAAACCAGACCTCGGCACTCAATTGCCCGGAGTATTGATTCATGACTATCAGAATAGACTCCGAAACTCTAGAAAGTGAGAAACCCTAAAATGGAATTCTCCTCTACCTTAGTGAATGCATCAATTTCGTTTGTAGAATCATGTTATCATGACCAAAGGACAGAGAAAAGGTGATTGCACAACAGAGAAGCTAATGAGCAACGAGTTTATTTCGAAAGGAGCAAAGTGCTGTTGGATGCTAAACCACAGACCTCGTCACTCGATTGCCCGGAGTATTGACTCCGAAACCCTAGAAAGTGAGAAACCCTAAAATGGAATTCTAATCGATTGAAATTCTACTTCTGGTAACCTTCGCCAGGCTCATCGTCCATATGATAAGCCGCTCCCATGACGTACTGTTTCCCGTTCCCCGGCGTAGGCGGCAACCCCTGGAGCTCCGCGGCAAGGGCAACGAGGTCGACCTCGTGCACGGTGGTTTTCACGCTCCGTTTCCGGTCGCGCGAGTAGTACTTGATGTCGAACACGTGAGCCGTCTCGGCGTGGGGAATGGCGGGGCGCACGGGCATGGTGGCGGGCGCGAAGACGCGGTAGTCCTTGGCGTCGGGCACGGACTCCCGAAACTCCGACGTCGAGGTTGGGCCCGTGATTGTCCACGGCTTCGTGATTTTCTCCAGGAGCGACTTCGCCGTGTTCACGGGGTCCTTCGGGATCAGCTTTTGAGCCTTCGCCAACGCGTCCTTCGGCACGATCTTGCTCGCCATCGCTGCGGGAACGAAAATCTGTGTGATTGCTGAAATGCGAAGGCAGGCGGTGTTTCGTTGCGACGAGGAGGTTGGGGAGAGGGGAAGTGTGAACGCGGTCTTCTTGTTGGGCATCGATGAACGGTGGGAACTCCGTCCAGGCTCGTGCACTTTTCATCCATCTGGAACAAGCCACGTCCGATTTTGAAGGGTCCACGTCACCCTCGACCAATCACAACATGACGTTCTTTAGAGTATGTCGCACCTGGGGCATTTGCATTTACAGTGCGTTGAAATCACAAACATCTTGAAGGATTTAACCTCTAAACGTCCCATGGGGATAGTACATACGTTGTCGTATAATTGGGATTTTCTACCAACAAGAAACTCTAAATTGGGATCTTAGTAGCTCGTTAAAACCGCATTGATCTAAATTTCAACTTCTCTTTTGACCTCAAACCCATTAGAGGTGTGGATTTATTCCAAATACAATCAAAATACAACGTATTTTACTAGCCGCAAAGGCACGTTCAGACGTTTAGGGGTTAAGGTGGTTACCCCATTTTCAACTGAATAAGAAATACGGATACGAGACATTAATATTATTTAGTATTATTATTTTTTAGAGTTAGGGTAGAAGAAATAGATTTCAACACAATTTTTGGATGAAGAATGAATTAGTTATAAATTTTCAAAGTTGAAGCATGACACATCCCATTCACATCACATAGGTAGAGTTGTTTGTGACTAAAGAAGATTTGTATTGTACACACTAAAGATGCTTAAACCAACAACAACGAATTCATAACCACACTTACATATACTAAAACCAAGAGAAGAGAACCCATTACCAACTGTAACTCATGCTACAACCAACATCATTGCAGCATTGATTGTGGAAAATGTCCCTACCTGATGGTTTAAGGTGTTGGTTTAAGGTGCCAATTGGGAATGGGGTAATCACCTTACAATAACTTCAACTAAAAAAAGCAAAGAAGGTTGGAGAGTTGAATTATTTCATTAGTAATTTACATTGTAAGGATTTCTTAATGTTTTGTATGTAGTTTAACCCTTTAACGTCCGAATTAAACATTTGAAAGATTCATTATAAATTTTTCAACAAAAAATTTGATGTACGAAGCAAAGTTGTAAATGTCAATGTGAAGATCACATATGTACAGTTGGATTCATCATATTTTTTAATTACTTTTGCAAAGTTTTATTTTGAAATTCAATTAAAATCCCAAATTCACACAAAAAAATCAAAAGGTATTATAATGAAATTGGAATAAAAAGCACTATGAGATGGTTTGGTTTCCATTATTTGATTCTACTTATTTTGGAAAATCATGTTTAAGGTCTCACTTTTGAACTAAGAATGAAACTTGACATAAACCAATTGCGTTTTTTTTTCAAAAAAAATACAATATCTTCTTTTGAATATCCATACCGTACAAACAAAAGTCAACTAGCACAGAAACCAAAAGAAATTGGGATGGACGAAAAACTATGCGGGATATAGTCAAGAGAAAGGTTGCAATCTATTTGTTGTTCATCATATGGACGAAGGCGCATTAACCCCTTAACGTACCAGGGTGTCCCTGGAATTGACAATTTGAGAAAAAACATTATAAACTACCATTTAGAAGAATATTCTGGAATTGATATACATATGAAAGTTCTAGATCTTGAATTTTAGATTCCATCCGTACGGTTCGATTCACTAATACAATCACCAATATTTAATTATAAAATTTGAAAGTTAAAATTAAAAATTCCTTCTAAATTCGATTACAAACTAAATTTCAATATTTTTTGAGTAAATTTTTTTGGAATGAGTTTGAAATGAGATACTCTTAAGTGTGGTGATACTTTGAAATTTTTGTGTTTCTTAAATTTATGACCTCATTTTTCACGATTCCACTTTGAACTAGAGTCAATGCAATTTTGGCTTGGTCAACGACTTGACATACTTCTACATTTGCAATTTTAGAAAAATATGTACTCTAGTATGACTAAATCCAGCCATTAGATAGGACAACAACTTGGTGAAGGATCTCCAAAAAATTGGATGAGTTTCATCCAAGCATTGATGAGAACGTGAGAAGGCTTTGAAATCATTCGTCGTCCAGTTTCTGGACGCTGTGACGTTTAGGGGTTAAAGGGTTAAAGTTGTCGTACCATTTACACAATAACAAAAGTTTGTCTGCATTGTTTCGAAAATGAGTTTATGGTCTTGAGGTCAATATGGTTTCATAAATGGCTCGTTAGTTCTGGAACATTCAATGAAATATCTGTAGCAATCACTAATGTAAGTAAACATTGGCTCTTTGTCCGGTGGACACTGTGTCATTGTTATCACAAACAGACACTCTATTCACGCCGGCCCAAATCAGGCCCGATGTTTTTATCTATGTATCTGTAAACAAACATGAAAAATTATGTGGTTGTTGCATGACACCAACATATGTGTAATTCATTTGTGTGACCTTGAAGATCTTTTTGATTTGGACTCCTTGTCTTGATGGCAAGATCTTATTGATAGGAGTTGATGAATCACATATGATACATTGTGTATGGATATTATGTGTATTAAGTAAAGTTAGATTTTAATAGTGGCGCTTACATGTGTGTATTGTAGACATTTTTTTGAGATTGTCAATCATCTTGTATGTTCAATAATGAAAAGTGGTTTTCAATGACTTTGATTTTGAAGTTGATGATTCTATAGTAGTTTCATGGTTGCATTCATTATTGTTGAATTCAATCCTTAAGCATCCACACTGTTTTCGCACTAGGGTGTCATAGTTCTCAACTAAAAAAAATTCTAATGTTGTAAAGCAATTGCATTAATGACATAATATAATAAATAGGGAAAATACCAAAAAAATTAATATAGTAAAAATAGGATATTATTGGAATATTTTATATTATTTTGGAACATTTGGAATATTCTCATAAAATTTTATAATATTCTTATTGATGTCATTTAATCTGCTCACAAACCACGTCAAATGCATATTCTAACCACACTACAAGCTCTATTTCAAGCTCTATTTCAAGCCTTAAACGTCAAAGCGTTCATGAAGTGAACAACTAACAGATTCAAACCCTTCTCATGTTCTCATCAATGCTTGAATGAAAGTCATCCAATTTTTTGGAGATTCTTCACCAAGTTATTGTCTTATTTATTGGTTGGATTTAGTCATACTTGATTACATATATTTTTTAAATTACAAGTGTAAAAGTATGTCAAGTTGTTGACCAAGCCAAAATTGCGTTGACTGTGGTTCAAAGGTGGCCTTGCAAAAATGAGGTCATAAATTTAAGAAACACAAAAATTTCAGAAAATCACCATGCTTAAGAGTATCTCATTTCAAATTCATTCCAACAAATTTTACTAAAAAATAATAAATTTTGTTGGTAATCGAATTTAGAAGGAATTTCAAATTTTAACTTTCAAATTTAGTGAATTGAATTAGTGAATTGAATTGTATAGATGAAATCTAATATTGGTATTAGTGAATTGAATTGTATAGATAGAATCTAAAATTCAAAATCTAGAACTTTCATTTGTATATCTATTCCAAAATATTATCATAAAGAGTCCTTTATAATGTTTTTTTTCAAATTCTCAATTCCAATTCCAGGGACACCCTGGTACGTTTAGAGGTTAAGAAAATTATCAAATAACATGTCGACAGTAAAATTTCTTCAGTCCAACTAAAAGAAGACTCTACATTCACATATGAATTATGAAGTCAACGCAAAGTACATAAAGTACGCAATGCAAAAGACAAAAAATATATTCTGGAAAGAGAGAAGTGAAAATCATGAGGTTCAACTAAAAATCAAAGTAAAAAAGTGCCACGTGTTTGCAAAACGAATTAAAATATTATACTTTCAAGGAACAAACGAACAAACCGTACTTTTGAATCAGAAGCAATTATTGATCCTTTTTGTTTTTTTGTCTATTGGACAGAAACCATCACAGAGGAAAATTCAAACCACTTTTTCCACTGTAGAAAAAAGCGATATATTAGAACTTTTGGTTAAGTGCCATAGAAAAATGTCAAGCCTTCTGTGACGTGAAAAAACCTTTTGTGACGCTAAAAAGAAATATTTTGGCATTTCTCTTTTAGGTTTTCGATTTTTTTCTATCTTTTATTGTTATTATTTTGGGTCAACCCTGTTCTTTACATACAATATTCTACCGTCTTTTTTTTTTATTTGATTTTATTCTTGTTTTGAAATAGGGATCTTGACAACTAGTAAATAATGTTATGTACCTACACAACGCGTTTGTACTTAAAGAAATTCTTTTTGTTTGACTAAATTTATTTCAATACGTGTCACATAGAATTTAATTGCAATCCGATGTCTAGGTGGCACCAAAATAATTGTATTCTTTGTTGCAGCTTGTACAAACTTGTTATATAGGTACAAAGTTTTAAAGAAAGCAAGGGTATTTATTTTTGGGCAATATATTGCATTCTTAAACATATGCAACTACATGTCCACATCCTTTACTTCAAATATTCTCTTATTAAATGAGAACATTGAAGGGGTTCTTCCTTCCAAGAAACCCCTTGTTGTGGAAGGAATTTTGGAAGAATATTTTGTATCTCATAATTGAATCTATGAATTCAAATATATAGTTGTTCAACGAGCTTGTGTTGAGCTTATAGTAGTCTTGGATTATGTAGTGTGTAGAGGTCTTCTATATAGACAATGATTTGTCTTTGTTGCTAATTTTAGCCAAATTGCTACATAAAATTTGGGCTAGCTAATCGATGCAAATGATTTTTGAAATGACAGAAGGAATAATAGCTAAATTTCCTAAATGAAGTCAAGATGTGTAGTCTCTTTAAACCTAGGTATCACCTAGGTATTGCCCAGGTAGCACAATACATGTGTATTATCCTAATAACACCTATTATATATTAATATGAAAAGAGCATCCAATAAGCCTGAATTGCTCTTCAAGTCAAAGAAAAGTAGAAAAAAATGCTAAAATGTTACCTGATAAAAAATTCACTGTATATAATTGCAAAATGTTAAAGGCAAGGTAGTTTTTTTGGAGCAATATATAATTATGCACTCTTATCTGACTATGTAGTCATGTCCTTTCAAATATTCTTTGGTGATATGAAAACAATGAAAGGGTTTGTGTTGGTTGAAACCCTGGTTCGGTTCAGGGAGAGTATATTTTGTGTGTCATAATCCATGAATGCAAATCATTGTATGTAAGTACAAAATATTAACTTTAGACATGATTTTTTTGAAGCATTACATATCGCAGTCTCTATCATACTATATAGCCATGTCCCTTCAAATGTTCTCCAGTGAGATGAAGACTGTAAAAGGGTTTATTGCTACTAATTGAAGAAACCATGGTTGTGAAAGAGTATATTTTGTATGTCATAATCCACGAATGCAAATCATTGTATGTAAGTTCAAAATATAAACTTTAGACATGATTTTCTTCGGAGGCACTCTTTGTCATACTATGTAGCCATGTCCCATCCAATCCCAAAAGGGGAGAGTAGTTTTGCTTCATTGACCCTGAGTCCGGTGGGCTCTTAGTCACTGACATTACAAACGGAAACTTTATTCACTCGAGTCTAATATAGGCCGGAGTTTCTATCTAACTAGCCATGTCCCTTCAAATATTATCTAATAAAATGAGAATAATGAAACTTAAGGATTCTTGCTTCCAATTGAAGAAACCTTGCTTGCAAAAGGTATAATTTGGAAGAGTGTTTAATCTGTATGTCATTATTTATAAATGAAAATCACTACATGTAAGTACAAGATGTTAACGACAAGATTTTTTTTGTGGGCACTATATATCGCATGCTCACAATTGAAGAAACCTTGGTTGTAAAAAGTATTTGGAATTGTATATTTGGAATGTCATAATTCATGAATGCAAATCACTATATGTAAATACAAAATATTAACTTTAAACATGATTTTTTTTGGGGGGGCACTATATATCGCACTCTTTGTCACACCATGGAGCCAACGTCCCTTCAAATATTCTCTAGTGAAATGAGAACAATGAAAGGGTTCCTCCTCACAATTGAAAAAAACCCTCGTTGTGGAAGGTTTTTTTTACTGTAAATGACTATAAATGCAAATCACTGTACGCATGCAAGGTTTTTTTTTTGGCACTATATATCGCATTCTATGTCAAACTATGTAGCCACGTCCCTTCAAATACCCTCTGAACTAGTGAAGACCCGTTCACACCAGTCCTCGAACGTGTGTTGACCACCGCAAGTTCTTGTCCTGTAGCATCGCACACCTCGAACGCGCAGCCTCAACAGACGGTGTGTCACCGCAAATTTCCCTCCCTTGAAGAAATGTGTTGCCGCAAACAAGCACAACGAACGCAACTCTCCACCAATCACAAAGCAAGCCCCTTCGGGCTATTCTAGTATTTACAGTTTTAGTATTTGTGTTTGTGCGTTCATGTGTGAACAGGCATGCGGTGGGGCATGCGGTGGGGCTTGCGGTTGCTCACCGCACGCAGCTTCCTAAGGGCCAACTTCCATGCAAGGGGGGCAGTGGGTGGCCGGTCCTCAAAAGGAGGAAGCTCCACCGATATGGGTGGAAACAAGAGGATTTTAGAGTATAAATTTCATTTGTACCGAAATGGGTGGAGCATCGGTGGTTCTTGAGACCTCAATTCTTGTCTTCTAGTGCCTTCCACCCACTGCCCCCCTTGCATGGAAGTCCGCCATAACACTGGTGTGAATGGGCTATGACTCAAATGCTTCCTGCTTCTGGAAGGTTATTTGAAAGAATATATTCTGTTGTCATAATCTATGAATACAAATCTACAATTTACGTGGAGTGGCCTAACGTGCAGTAATGGCGTTGTCAGGAGCTCATGGTCCAGCGCCAGCCAGCCGGTCGGGCATATCCACCACGCCGAGCTTTAGACTTGGGCTTTGTTGAATCTCTCGCTCATCATGCAAGCGAGTACGTCGCTCATAATTAACGCAGTAGGTCGATCGTATTATAAATTCCTTTGTCTTGCCTTAGATTTTTTCGTACAGTCACAGCGAGCAGTTGAATGTCTTGCACTGCATGCTCTGATCTTCACTTTTCGGCACCTACGTACTACGCTTTGGTTTTTCTTTTTTTTAATCCTGCAGCTTGACCTCAATCGTGTTTCCCAGTCCGCTACTCCTTTCCGAACCTCAGTGTACGTGGCTCCGCAATTGTCAAACGATCAACAGACTTGGCTGCATTTCCTCCACGCATCAAATCCCCGGCCATTTATTTTCGTTGACTCCATTCTCCATATATACGTCGGTGGCGCAAACTCAGAGTCAGCATTATTTTGAAAGAGCGGCGGTGTTCTAGCTACAGTCATAGTCTTGTCAGCCTTTCAAAAGAGGTATGACATACTTCCACTCAGCTCCAGGATAATAGTCTGATATGGGTACCACTGTGTGTAACTCATTTTATGCATGGCAGAAATTCCGTTTTTAATATAGTGTATGCTACTCCTACTATGCCATCTACAACACCATCTAATTTTTCTAAAGTTTCAATATTTTTTTCTTTCCAAAAATATCACACTAATTCCAAAGGGGTACCCATATCAGACCATCACCCTCCAATAATGTATATATTATGCACACTGTATTCAAGTTAAGATTAGCTCTACTAGGATCATACACTGTGTACGTTTAGAACTCAAGCAACGTTACAGCTTGATTTTTAAGCTGCACCATTTTGGAATCGGAATGCTGTACGTTATAGGTACTTCCCTAAGTAACGTAACAAGTGATCGACACTTTGTTTAGTGGTTGAGTACGACAACCCTAGTAGTAGCAATCAGTCTATGTATGATAGGATCGTGGTAGTGTTGTTGAACCTCACTACAAGCAAAGGTGTGTCGTTTCTCACTTTGGAGGATCCAGTTCATTGTACATGTTTGTCCTACGTGACGAATTCACTAGAAGAAAAGAGGGACTTGTACACTAAGGATGTTCACTCAGATGTGACCAAATTCACTTAAATGTGGCTAAATTCACTCAGAATCCCACTCCAAGCTGAGTGAACAAGTCCCTCTTTTCTTCTAGTGATTGCACTCACCAAATGCAACCAAAAAATTGGTGAGTGCAAAGTGACGCCGTTTGACTCACAAAACGAGTGAAAAGCGACCTCTTCTCCTTGTAGTGTCACTGCGGTATTTAGGAACCGTAATGTTGTTATAGCTGCAAATGTTTGACACTTTGTCTAATGGTTGAGGAAGACAACCCTGCCTGGTAGCAATCAGTGAACAGTGAACGATCCTGGTATTGATGTTGAAGCTTGTGAGTTTTGCTGGAAGAACTAATAATCATTGTCTTGTTTTCATTTTGTAGGCAAAAGTCTTCACAGTTTTAAGTAATGGCAACGATGGGATCATCTTCTGTCTTCTTTTGCATACTCGTGTGCATTTGCAGCTTACACACTGTGGCTATGGGTAAGAACAATAATTCCAGTATGAATTTATGTCTGATGGTTTTTGTTGTGGATTCTGTCATTAGGGGGTGTCAGATCTTGTGATTCTGGAAACCAGATCGAAATTGCATGGTGAGGTCTAGTATTATTTTGCTATGCGATTGTTAGGTTGTGAATTGCATTGGATCCAATTTAGAGTAGTCTAGATATATAATTCTATTCTGTTGATTCAAGCAAGCTTTTATGCTAGCTGAGAGTATCTATGGGTCTGAACTCTTAAAAGTAGTTTTAAGTGCATGCTTGGAGGTGACTTCCCAAGTGGTTGTCTTACTCGACCACTAGAAAAAGTGTTGAAAACATCTAGTAGACCTCCCTGTATGTTAGACAAGCATATTCTTAAAATATATATCTGAAATATTTTCATCCAAGTTGTTTAACATATTTGACACTTGTCTTTAGGTCTGTACTCTTAAAAGTAGTTTCAAGTGCATGCTTGAAGATGAAGTGTCAAAAACATCTAGTAGACCTCCTTGTATATCAGACAAACATATTCTTAAAATATATTTGAAATATTTTCATCCAAGTTGTTTAAGGTATTTGACACTTGTCTAATTAGACAGTCGTTGTTAGACGTCTAATTTGACCATCAAAGTTGGAAAATAGTGGACATCAGACATGACAAGCCTACTTGCTTGGATCCATTGTATAGCACCAAGGCAAGTTGCAATTGAATTAGTTTTTATGGCTCTTAGATTTCTTCACAAGTTTCAAACCAATAGCTGTGTGACCTGTGGCACTTTTTTTTGGTTTTTTTTGGTTTTTTTTGGAAAGAATCATAATTACTCCCTGTCTGGAAACAACTCATAGTTTTTGGTGTGTTTTAACTTTTAAAATGCATTTTACTTGCAAAAAAAACAGCCATCTCAGTACTTGAAAAATTGTTCATCTTTGATAGTTTCTGTGTCACTCTCATTGTCCGGCCCTTTTTGAAGTGGATAAGGCTCGTGTTTGAAGTATAATACATACGACTAATATTCCAAAAAAGCCAAAAACTAGGAAAATTATTTCCGGACAGAGGGAGTATTATTGTGTGAAATATGCTCATGTATCTATGATGTAGAGCTAATCAATTTTCTCCCAATAATTATGGTCACTCTGTTGATCTTGCAGCGGAAACCATCCTTCACATGACACATTACACGCATGAGATCCGCGGCGGCCCCAACACCACTTTCTTGAAGGCTTCAGGACCCTCGGATGCACAAAACAATGCATGTAAGAATCTATCTCTTCATTTTTTTTAGTTGGGTGAATTCATTTACTTAAAACTCCGGGTTGCATTGTACTAAATAATTATGTACAAAGTATATGTGAATACATAGAAGGGGTATTAATTTGAATACTGCCGTATGACGTATATACATACAATAAACATTAAAGAGTTATTTTAGACAACCAATGGGAGTTGAAGCTTTTTTTACTTCAAGGGTTTCCAATGAAGGGTGGTTGTGTGTCAATATTAGGTGCTTGTATGATCTCAACTTTGAAAATTCATATTTTGTTTGTTCATATTAAGTCTTTGAAAATTCTCAAATCAATTGCGTTCATTCATGATTCCATTTGCTTACACCTTCCAAGTATTCATGTTTCCAATTGCGTTCATTCATGGTTATGTTTTCAAACACAAGAAAACGAGGGACATTGATTTGGGACATAGTGCAAGTGTCTTGTTGTGGACAATGTTCTAGGTACTTGCAAAAAATTGAACTTTCTGTTTCATCTGGGACAATAACTACATGATACTTGCAATGTGTCCTACTATACCAGGGCATAACATTCGGTAGCCTCTGTGACTGTTGCCTTCCCCCAATAGAATGATGTGGAATATCCCACATCATTCATCTCCCAATGAAATGATGTGGGATATTCCACATCACATCAGTAGCTATGGAGCAGGTGGCATTAAGCAAGAGCAATCAACCATGGTACAGTAAATAGTAATTAGAAGCACTCAATCACAATTCAACAGTGTTTTGTAATTGTTTATTTGATTCAATAGTCCATTCAATCACAAATCACTGGTCACTCCATATATAAAGGCTGATGAAACTAAAAGGCACCCTCTTGGAAGGCTATTGAATGTTATGGGAAACATGTAGTTTTTTCCTCATATTAGTTGTAGTTAGTTTTGACAAAATTAAATAAATTTTTGTTAAAAAGGGTCACATCATCTTATGATCGGTAATCTTGTGTGCTATTAGCTGGTGGAATGTGGGGGACCTTGGTTGTTTTTGACAACATGATGAAAGAGGGACCCTCGAATAGCAGCATGCTCATGGGCAGAATTGTAGGATCGGCCACGGGAGTTGTGAACCCATCAACCACGGGTATGCATGGAACGCGCGTACAAATGACCATGCAACATATCTTTGGCGCGGCCTCCCCATACAATGGCTCATACATTGATACGGTTGGGATCTTTTTTTCTGATAAAGGACCATGGGAGGTCATAGTGCATGGATGCACGGGCTCTTTGAGGGGATACGTGGGTTACGGTATTTGTAATGAAATTTCATCAACCAACTCCACGTACGTTTACAAGGTCTACCAGTGGGACTTCTATCTTTCTAAGCCATTGTATGCATAGAATGAAGTTATCCCACCAAGTGTAAACGTCACTATCCATGCCCTTAAGGCATAGATTGACAAATTATCCCCATCAGACTCCATTCACAGTGGTCTCTTAGACCAATGTTACTATTACTATTACCATCATTATTACTATCATTATTACCATTATTATTATTTATTTAACCCAATTTATTACTACATAGGGTAGCTAGACTTTATGAAAGTGGAATGTACATCTAGAGCTTTGAAGGCTTAATAAATTTCGACTTGACAAGATTTTAGACAAGTCAGATATCTTTGTTTTTGCAATAATTTGAAAAGTCTGTCCAATTTTTCAAATATCATATGCTTCTGAATCAATGTTGCCTTCACTACTGAGAGATGTGACTTTCAATTGAGGGAAATGATTTATTTTGTACATTTGCCAAGTAGATAATGAGTTATTTTTTATTTGTAATATGTTTACATACGTAACATTTTCAATAATAGAATTTGAAAATATTTTTATACTTAATATATATAGATACTAAGTAATCCGTATCGCTTAAGGTTCTTTAGCCCTTGCAAGGGTTCAATCTTTTGCTCTTATTGCATGAAATATAAATTATTCAAAAGATGTGATTTTTGAGGTGGGGTTACTATGAACTTTCAACTCTACACCATCATTCATTAGGTAAAGAATTACATGACATGTTCAATATTTTAAAAATCTGCTATAGCTTACAAAGACTAAAGAATTTTATGTCCAAATGTCATCATCTACAAAACTTCCAAAATAACTTTCAAGAGTAGACACTCAAAATACATATTTTTTCATCCAATGAATAGAAACATAATCATTTCATAGAGTTATCTTTTCTTTTCTGTCAAAAAAATTCAAATTAAATTTTTTCTTAAAAATAGGAAAACCCCCGGGAAAACTGAGTTGTCCGAGCACTGAAGAGCGAAGTCAGCCAATTCCAAATTATCATACTGGTATATCAGTTACCTTGTGCCACTATTGTACCATAGGGTTAATTAATGATAAAATATTGTATACAATAGAATTATTTGTAAACTCAAGGAGGGGTAGTCCCTCTGCAACACTAAGTTTTCAAGCTTCAATTAGAGATTGCACAGATTGTCAGTCACAAGGAGCCAAGCGCTTGTTTTGAACAAGCATGTAGGTTGTTGTGAGGTCACGTGTAGATTTCGTGATGAAAACTTTAGTGTGTATTGGGGTAGTTTCTCCAACTTTGGGAAGGTGCCATGTTTGAATCTCTCTGACAACACAGTGCGTTTTGATTGATTGAAAAAAAGAAGCCAAAACTTGTTTTCGCAGCCTTTCAAACTAAAACACCACTTCTGCCTTGTCTTTTCTCTTTATTTTTTCTCTTGGGAATTTTTTTTGCTTGACTTTATGAACAACTCTAATGTACAAATATTTTGTGATAAAATACTGCCTTAATTGCAGCAAGAAATCCATGACTAAGATGAAAGCTCTTCTTTAACTAAATGGAAGTGGTTCGTATTTACCTTCATTCACTACCCAACTAAAACTACCCTCTCAACTATGAAAGCACTTTGAGATAGACATAGTTAACATTCTTCTCAAGATAAAGGAATATAATTAACTAAAAGAAACTATGGGTACAAACTATCCTCCAATTGAACAATACTAATTCTTGAACAATGCTGGTCAGGTCCCTTTTCTATAGTGTAAGGTCGAGGCACCTAAAACCGATAACTTAAGCTACCTACACTATTTCTGGACCAGCCATTAATAGGGTGATATTTTTCCCGGGTTGGAAGTTAGTTTTCGCGGAGAATGCAAATTTTTCCATGAATTATTTCCCAATATTGAAATTTGTACAATTTTTCAAAGTGAAAAGTACTTCAGGACCCAAAACCAATAATATGCTCAAATGTACAAATGAGGTACATCTTTTCTTTCAAAATCTAGAAATTAGGCCAGATCGGTTTTGGGTACCTGGTCGGTTTTAGGTGCCTCGACCTTACAGCAATGTAAATGCCCAAGCAAAGACGCTTGACTAGATGATCCTTCATTTTCTTGGACCAACCGGTTTTTTGGAGCATCCTGAGTTAGGTTTTAAGAATATTCTCTTATTTCCCCCTCAAATGATTGGGCAATTTTGAATTTCAACTACCTAATCTCTAATTAATGGTTAGTTGTTCTCTTTGGACATTCACTACACTAAATAGTGTATTTAGTGTGAGGCACTGTAATTGCGAACATCACTCTAAATATCAAAAAACCTACTTTTGTAAAAACACTAAATGGGAATTCTCACACTATTTATGAAGAATAGTAACGTTTTGACATTGTGATCTTTTGAGATATGGATATTTAGTGTGAGTAAGGAATGAAACTTGAGATGAAAGTTTAGATGGAAAAACTGAAATTTTAGAAATGGAATGAATCAAATTGGATGATAATTGAAATCAATGCTTTGTGATACGTGTCCTGTGGTGACGCATGTAGCCGCCAACACTAATTACCCACAAATTGACAATTAGTGTTAGACAAGTAGTAGGGGTAAGCACATTATTCATCACCTCAAACTAAATACACTATTTAGTGTACTAGCTAAGGTGTCGCTTCTCACTCACTCTCGAGAATCTGGAACAACAACAGTGTTAGAGTTTACTTTACTGGGCATGCTTGTCCTAGTACGTGATGAATCGCACTCATCAAGTCTTGAACGCCTATGTAGTGAGTGCAAAGTGGCAC
Source organism: Pohlia nutans (assembly GCA_022496805.1). Taxonomy (NCBI): domain Eukaryota; kingdom Viridiplantae; phylum Streptophyta; class Bryopsida; order Bryales; family Mniaceae; genus Pohlia; species Pohlia nutans. Next base: position 7,858,488 of record CM040098.1, on the reverse strand, counting down.
CATCTGACTCATCAAATGAGTGAAAAGCGACACCTTCTCCTTGTAGTGATTAGTGCTGATGCAGAAAAAAAATCCCCTATAGTAGAAATGAGACCTAGCTGCTCTTTAGGGTTGATTTACTCTGAAGTTCATACGCTACTAACAAAGGCGTCGCTTCTCACTTCGAGTTCACTATACACACTTATCCTACATGACCAATCGCACTCACCAAGTCTTGAGTGCAAAGTGGTGCCGTGTCACTCCCCTACCAAGTGAAAAGTGGCGCCTTCTCCTTGTAGTGATATTCTAAACCACTAGAGCTCAATAGGTACAAAAGATTGATTTATCTCATTAGATTGCATGACCTGGCCGATCAATTGCTGAAGATCGATGAAGCACTCACAAGGAGTTCATAATGGTTTCCCTGTGTGCGTTTTCCTTTTAAGTCTCACTTTTCCCACCAAGCCTCAAGAGTTGACACCTGTTAAACTTTCCTTTTACAACACCAGAAGAAAAGAGGGATTTCTACACTGAGCATGTTCACTCAAGATGTGACCAAATTCACTCAAATGTGGCCAAATTCACTCAGAATCCCACACCAGGGCTGAGTGAACAAGTCCCTCTTTTCTTCTAGTGCAAACAGGCGAGTCAACATTAAACCGGTGAATAAGCAACTTTGAGACTCAGTGGGGAAAGTGAGACTCGCAGGAAAATCACACAGGAAATCGCATATGAAACCCCGGTGAGCAAACGTGTCTCTTTTCACTGATCGAAATTGCGGTTTTAGGGTTTTGTTTCCTTGGATGTCCGATGTGACGAAATGCACTCACCAAATCGATCCGGAATGGCTCGTCGAAATAGAAGTGAGAAGCGATGGTCGATCAGTTTCCTTGGTAGTGAAGGGATCGGAGGCCGCCATAGCTATCGAGCTCTGACATCAGCGAGCTGCAACACAGCGAAGGTTTCACTGCTTGCAGAGCTGAGGCCGCGGCGAGGTTTCCCATGCAAGGAGGAGGTGCCGCTTGAATCATCATCTTCCTCCAACACACTGTCCAGCCCGCTCCGGAAATTATCTGAGGAGGAGGACATCGTCTGCGACCACCTGCTGCTCAACTTGCCTTCTCCCAGCACTTGCACTTCCGACTCCGAATCTCCCTGCAAGATGGACACGATGCGTGCCATGCTCGGCCGCCGTTCCACTGTGTTCGAAATACACTGCAGGCACACGTTGATCATCCGTTGCACGTCCTTCACCTCTTCTTCGCTCAAATGGAGCGCCGGATCCACCAGGTCCATTAGCCTGTCTTCCTCGTACAGTTGCCACGCCTACAACACAGAGGTGATTCAAGCATCATCTTCTTAGTTTTCTCAATCAAAATTAGTGTAGCCTGGTTTTCCTCATCTTTTATACATGCTTAAATTATTTTTTTAATATTATGTTTAGAATAATTTATCCATACAATTTAATTCAATTTATGGTAACAAAATTCAATTAAAAATCCATAGCTGAGTGATGGTGGTAAATGAGTGATGGTGGTAATTTAAGAGAGTATGGTGGTAAATAAGTGATGGTGGTACTTTAACCCTTTAACGTCCCGATTCAACATTGTTTTCAAAGATTTGTTATAAAATGGTTGATGAAAAACGAAAATGGAGTTGATGTACAAAACAAAGTTGCAAATGTCAATGTGTAGATAACATCCGTACGGTTGGATTCATCATATTTATTATTAATATTTTTAAAGTAATTTTGCAAGATTTTCTTTTGAAATTCAATTAAAAATCCAAAATTAACACAAAAAAATTTAAAAATATTGTAATGAAATTAGAATGACATGCACTACGAGATGGTATGGTTTCCATTATTTGATTCTACTTACTATGGAAAATCATATTTAAGGTCTTTCTTTTTTAACTAAGATTGAAACTTGACATTAATCACTTTTGTAATTTTTCAAAAATTCACATTATCTTATTTGGAAGATCCGTACCGTACAAATGGTATTCAACTAGCACAAGAATGAAAAAAAATAAAAATGGATGAAAAACATCCGGTACCTACATAAATCGAGCTGCTCAAATTCATCTGGCGTCCAGATTCTGGACGCCGGCGCGCTAAAGGGTTAAGAGAGTATAGACTTTACCCATTTGGAGAGATAAACTTCGTCCAGAGGTGCATCGTTGTCAATGTTATGTCGTCCGCTTATGATCTCCAAACATAAAACTCCAAAACTGTAAACATCTACTTTGTCGCTCAGTTGTCCAAGGGCAGCATACTCTGGTGCCAAGTACCCTCTGCAACCATCATAGGATTAGAACTCAATTAATGATAGAGGGATGCTGATGATAAGCCTGCATTGGAAGGATGAGAAAAGCTTACTTGGTTCCAGCAATATGCACTGTCATAATGTGGCTCTGCTCATCAGGGAACAACAAAGCCAAGCCAAAATCTGCAATCTTTGGCTCCAGATTAACATCCAACAAGATATTTCCAGCCTTGATGTCGCGGTGGATGATTCTTGGATGCGCCAACGCATGCAGGTAATGCAAACCGCGAGCAATGCCCAAGCAAATCTTGTGCCGCATAGGCCAATTTGCAAGCTGATCGCTCATTTCCTTCTTTCTTGATCCTATTGTGAACAAGGAAAAATTAGTACATTCAAACTGACAATTTTACATGTAGTGTTTCATTCTGGTACTTGCTGAAGAGAGGAAATGAAGGAGATGGTTCCGTACATAATGGGGAATTTAGGACCCCACGGATTTTAAATGATTTCCGTGCGACATCCAACATTTCATGGGTTTGTACATTTTTTGCGTTAATACCACTCAAATTCTGCACTTTGTTAGATAATGAAAAGAGTGAATGTAGAAGTTGTGCGGATTCAGTGCAGAATTAGCACGAAATCCGTGCAAAAAATGTACAAACCCATGAAATGTTAGATATTGCACAAAAATCGTTAAAAATCAGTGAGGTCCAAAATTCCTGATGGATGCACTAGTAGGAAATGTGTTGCTTTTCACTTACTATAAATGAAAAGGAAATGAAACCGCGCCAGGCACATGGGTTGTGTCAATGTTGGTGAGTAGTTTTGGTCACAAGAAGACAAAAATATAGGTATAATATTCCGATATCGTTCACTGTTCCCAGAAAGTGGAGAATGAAAAACGACAGATCTGCTACTAGTGATGAGGATGTCAAGCGAGCAATGTTGAACACACATACCAAGGAGAAGTTGTTCGACGTCGTAATTATCCACGTACTCGTAAACCAACAGCCTTTGAGATTCACGAAGACAACATCCTTTGAGATTCACCAGGTTTCGGTGCTTCATGCCCGTGATGAGGACCACTTCATTCAAGAATTCATCGTGGCCTTGCGCTCCTCTGACGTACAGCTGCTTCACGGCCACCACATTTCCACTTGGCAGCACACCCTGCAGCAAAAATTTCATTCCAAAGTCGATCAGCATACCTCTAGTAGGAAATGTGTCGTTTTTCACTTACTATAAATGAAAAAGAATGAAACCGTGCCAGACACATGGGTTGCGTCAATGTTGTGAGTGGTTTTGATCACACAAAAACAGAAATCTAGGCACAATATTCTGTTCACTGTTTCCACAAAGTGGGGAATGAAAAACGACAGTTCTGCTACTAGTGTACGTACAACAAACAATTTGATGTTAGAATACATTATGTATTGAGCACCTTGTAGACTGCTCCGTAGGCGCCCTGCCCCAACTTCATGTCCTCATGAAAGTCTCGTGTGGCACTCCGCAGCTCATTATAGGAGAATATCGTGGGCTTCACGTCGAACTCTTCAAATTCTGCATTGAAAGATTCAACAAAAAATTCATGAATCTTACGAAAGATCGAGATTGTTCAAAGCTAGCAAAGTCTGTGTACATTGTATGCCCAATTAAGGATCTATCTATTATATATGATATATGAGCGTGCAGAGATGATAGTTACTCCACTAGTACAAAATGTGTCGTTTTTCACTTACTAAAAATGAAAAAGGAATGAAATCTCGCTGGAATGAAATCTCGCTAGGCACATGGGTTGTGTCAGTGTTGGTGAGTGGTTTTGGTCACAAGAAGACAGAAATATAAGCATAATATTCAGCTATTGTTCGCTATTTCCACGAAGTGTGGAATGAAAAACGACAGGTTTGCTACTAGTGCTCACTTTGTTGGAATTGAAGTTTCAGATACTGTTTGTATCTTCTGTTCTTGATAAGTACAACCGCCACAACAAGGAACACTATCAAGACCACCGCAGCCACACTCGTAGAAGCTGCTATGATGACAATCTGGCGGCTGTTCGCTTTCGCTGTACATACGCACAAGAAGAGAATCAATTTTCTGATATAAAACAAAAGCTGTAAAATTATTATATATCTGTGGAATTCATAGTCATGGAACTTACACGGTGATACGAAGCAGATTTGTTTACAGTAGCATCTCTGGGCGTCATTGTTGGAGTCATACTTATCACAGTATGGATTGCCCTGCAGTCTGCAATTTTCATTCCCACCATATGTATATGCATGTAGAATCAATGTTACAAGTAATTCTGACGAGAAGAGAAATTGAATTCTAGATCAGCTCATTATATAGAGTGGCCATCATCATCAATGATGGCAGAATCTTAACTTGCTGGTGTTCAGAATTATTGCCATATTTGTTAACCTCTAAATGTCTGAACGTGCCTCTGCGGTTAGTAGAATACGTTGTATTTTGGTTGTATTTGGAATGAATCCACACCTTTAATGGGTCTGAGCTCAAAAGAGAAATTGGATTTTAAATCAATGCAATTGTGATGAGCTACTAAGATCCCAACTTAAAGTTTCTTGTTGGTAGCAATCCCAATTAGTACATCAACGTATATACTATCCCCATGGGACGTTTAGGGGTTAAACAGAGACAAAATGGACATTTTGAGATTTTAGCCCTATTATTTGAGACCTCTATTTTAACAAATCAAAAATTTATGAACATATCTACCTTTATAAAATCAAAGGTTTGTTAATGTGTTAACATTTTGAAATCTCAATTCACCAAAAAAGTTCAACATCAAACACTAATCATCATCATCTAAATGTGAAGTCAAAGATAATATAAAACTACAGATTGTCTCAGTTTAACAAATATTATTCAGATACTCCATTGCAACAACTGAATGGCCACCGGTTTGTACTTACATGAAGACAGTGCTGGTGTTAGCGATGATGTAATCGTTCGTAATTACATGCTGGATGCTATTGTTGCTCAAACTCATAACCCCCAGCTTCGTTGAATTATTTCCAATTGAGTTTTCGTCTTCCAGTAATCCCAGTTCAAACATTTTGACTATGTCAAGGGTTCCTGTAAGAGTGTTGTTGTCCAAGTACCTGGCACGTACAGACTTTGTAGATCAGGCTGGAATGCAGACACACAACTAGAATTCATCTCATTTCCTGTTTTCTATTAACAGCCAGGCTCAGTTTTCGTCTGTCGAGAATGTAAAGAAATTAGGTCTACATGAACTAGTGCAGATTGACCCTCTTTGTATCTTTTGAGTATCACATGTGAACAAGGGTATTAAAAAGTACCCTTAAAATTACTATAACTAGTAATATTTTGAGAATGTTCTCATTTTAATTCTTGTAGACAATTGTGAGCATCCTATATTAATGTGAATCTTTAATAAAATTTACTTTCAAAAATATACTTGAACCCTATCTTTGATTGCACGTTGTTACGTAATATTGGAAGTGACCTCCCCGAGGATTGACCTGTATCTCTGCTATTGTATGAATTGATGGTAAGGTAGAGGGCTCCAAAACCAACAGGGTTCTAATTCCAACAGAATCTAGGTACAATAATCATCTTAGAAACTAAATCTAGGTAGACCATAGATAGCTTATCATTTTGGTCAACATCCAATAAGAGCTCTATGATGTGCCTAGATTTGTGTTCTAAAATAAATGCATGGTGTAGATTGTGTTGGAATTAAAACCCGTTGGTTTTGGAGCCCTCTACCTTAGTTACGGTTCAATGAAAGCATGATTTCCGGGTAAGACCGTGCAGCTAGCTTACAATTCCTGAACAGAGCCAAGGCTTGAGGAATTCCAGGATGGAACAGAATCAGTGAGTTGATTGTGAGACAGGTCCACAAAAGCCAGTGAAGTACTTGCAGCCAGATTGAATATATTCACCAAGTTCGCCGTCCCGGTGAAGTTGTTTCTGCTCAAATCCCTGTTCCATATTTATCCACACATGCAGATCATATAAGTGTCTTATGTAATTTTTGATGAGACTGTATACTGACATCCAAATCGACCTTTCCTGAAGAAAAAGATTAATGGAAACTGAGAAAAAGATCAACCACATAAGGGTGCAGTCTAGGGTTGCACTTACACATAACGTAGTGTGGAAAACCCTCGAAGATCTGGTAACGGCCCCGCAAACTGATTCCCAGAGACATCCCTGCATAATTTCCATTTACAATCAAGTTCGATTTCATCACAGCAGAGTTGATTAAGCATCACTTTTTAATTGACTTGATTTTGTGCAAACCGGAAAATGTCAAGAACGAAGAAGATCGCGGAACTAAGGTGCTTACAAATGCATCAGTTCATGCATGGGGTTGAGATCTGGCAAAGTGCCATAAAAATTGTTGTCAGATATGTCCCTGGAAAAATAAGAAACAGGCCAATTTGTCAACAATATTCAATGGCAGAAAACGTATTAAACGGAGCCCATGTGATGCACGAATAACTGGGCAGTGCAAATTCAACACAGGAACAAAAGCCAGTGATTTCAGAACCACTTTATGACATTTAGAACATTATGCGACCTCCCACATAAATGGTATCTACTTTTGCTACCCAGTGCATACAATACTCACGATACCTCTATAATATCCGGCAACACCCTTGATATATTAAGGTGATACCATGATGATATCCGCAGATATCACCTCATGAAGTTGCTACATATTTATATCATGATGAGCATTCTCGCTACATTTCAATTATTTTTTCATTTTCTTTAGACTTGCATGTTTAGCAGCCCCAATTTTTGGTAGAAATCCAGCTAATTTCAGCCAGTTTTGAGATCACTGGTAGAGACCGAAGTGGCTTACAGTGTTTTCAGTTCCGTCTTATTTGCGTAAGCATCTGCTTGGATTTCTCCGTACAAAAGATTGTCACCAATGCTGAGTTCTTGGAGGTAAGTCATGGTGCTGAACTGTTGAAACGGATACGGTCCAGTGAAATTATTGCCACCTAAGTTTCTGTTGTTCAAAGAGGTAGAGTACATTGAGTGTTAGTGAGATAGATATGAACTCTGGTCCTCTTTCGAGGCCGGCGTGAATAAAGTGTCTGTTCGTCTTGATAATGAGCCAGTGCCCACCGGACAAAGGGCCATTAGTACAAGACTACTCACCTCTTTCGAGAATAGAGTGTTACTGACATAGTTACATTGGGTTAGGGTTCAAGTTTGCGTGGCTGCATTATTATTTCCTGTATGTGACACAAAGCATGTTCGTATTTTAACCCCTAAAGGACCACAAGGCCACCGGGTGGTTTCTATTTTTTCCCGTAATTTTGAGTAGGTTTTATGTAGATTTTTTCTTAAAAAATTATTCAACATATGTAATATTCTTCACTAATTCCAGTGATATAAAATCTGGTCCCATTCAAATTATAATTTTCACAATATGATCGTTTAAACTTGTCATTTTAAAACCATGAATCCTTGGTCCTTTAGGGGTTAAAATCCATTTCACCAAGTCCGATCCACAAGTAACGCGTTTCTCTAGTTTAGACTTGTGTTTGCTCAAGGACTGACTTTAATTAGTTACCATTGTGACAGACTTCAGCGTGATTATCCAAGGATGAGAAATGTAGTTACTTACAATTTCAGCATATTCCAGAAGTTTGGAAGATCTGGAATAGTGCCGTTGAAACCATTGTCGTGGACATCCCTAAATCATATGAATTCATTTCATCAGTGATTTCAGAACAGCAAATGGTGTTAGTACTGAAGGCCTGCTAATTAAGGATTCGACCCCCGGGACTACACTATCATATATGGGTTCAACAACTTACATAAGAACAATCAAAATTGCAGGGAGAGCCAGATGTGGAACATCCCAAAGCTACTATAGACTTTGCACATTCATACACTGATTTTGGCCGGAATCCGGGGAGAAATCCGCCTACTTACAAAATATTCATCCACGTCGTTTGGAGTTCTTGAGGGAGAGGACCAGTGAGGTTCGGATTTCCGGTCAATTCTCTGCAAATATAATTAATTGACATAGACGCACAGATTAATTCTGTCAGGAGCAAAGAACCTCTGATAAACTAAAAGCTCTCAGATGACTTCATGCTTGGTCAAACTTACAATTTTCTTCTTTCAAATATCTCTCATAATTTACCCTGTAGACTAGGATTGCGTTTCAAAAGGGTGAATTCCCCCTGCCCTTGAAGACACAAATTGAGGCTAAGTCGATCTTCTTGTGTCTGGCTTCACACCCAAATTAAAATCTGAAATTGAATTCTCTAGCTGAACTTGGAAAGGGAGCAAACAAACCTGATAGGTCTATACGTGAACTTACAAGGTATAAAGTTGTGAGATGTTTGCAATATCCGGCGGTAAAGTGCCTACGATCGATGCATTGGATAAACTCCTGTCCATTGACAATATTCCATTTCAAACACAAATAATTACCACTGAGTGTTGGTCGTTTGGAATGTTCACCGTAACAGTTATCGAGAATTGTAACTCTTTCCAGTAGAAATCCCAGTCTAACTAGTAATCGAACAACATCAGACGGTCAAGAAATTCAGTATCTACAGTTTCGGGTGTAATCTCTACTTACTGAGGAATAGCCTGATATGGGTACCACACCATGTATATAGTTGCAGCCATGGTGTCTATAACACCCTCTATTTTTTGTATTTTTTCAATGCTTTTTTCTTACAAAAAGATATTTCTCGAAAATCACACTATTTTTGGAGGAGGTACCCATATCATGATATCACCCTAGAATTGTTGTAAGTCTGAGGAAATGCTTCCGAGCCCTTGAAATTATACATCGATCAGTTTGAGAAAGAAGAGAAGTTAGTTAGAATGCTTACAAGCCAATTACGAAAGTAAGGTGCACTATGCAAGGACTATTATAGTCGTAATTAGTGTCATTACATCCCCACGAGCACTGCACTCCTTGCCAACTGGGTGACGTCGTAGCGTTTGAATTCGGATCCAAATAATCGCAAAATCTCTCGTCCGTAGGATTCCAGCCTGCCAGGTTACTGCTCTTATCCGGGGTTCCCTGCCATGCTTCCCAGACTGTGTGGAGCGCAGCCTCTACAAAATTCCACAGTAACAAAAACTCTCAATATTAACCTCTGGTTGCGGTACATAAACAACCTGTTGAACTGGAACCTGTGAGTGACGCAGAAAAATCATACTAGTCACCGCCGGGAGAAACCAGCAGCATCCTCCGCCACTTAATTCGAAAGAATAAAATCCAACTTGGGCGAGATATATTCAATAATCCACACTTGAGATGAATTCTCTAGTTTCCGAAACGTACGTTCATAGTCATAATAAACGTATGTTGAATTTTGCCCATGTACGAAGCTGCCAGTAGTGTCGAGGAAGATGAAAAGGACGAATAGTAACCCCAAGGGAAAATTCAGCAGCTGTTGGCGCTTCACGTCCTGGGCACCCATCTCCGCGAGCTCTGTTGCGAGCTCCAACTTAACAAGCGGCCAGGTTTCCGCAACGGCGCCAGGCCGCCGAATGATATGAATTCCCTGACAAACCGTCGATCAACGTACGTCGATTTCAAATTAACTAGCTGCAAACTGTAGTGGCTCGATCGATCACATGCATGCTACCATCTAATTTCATTCTTGCGCAGTACTACGTTCTTGTTGAAGCATTAAGAAGCTAATCTGACCGTAACTGCGCAACGACAACATACTCTGAATTCTTCTCTCGACACGTACAAAACGATGGATTAGAGTCAAGCACGTGCACAGCGTTCACATATCGAAGAGTTTGACGAACTCGTCACTATACACGGACATCTAGACTTAAGAGTGGGACCGAGTCCTCTGAGCGTTCATTATACTAAGAGCATGGCCACCCATGGCCTCAGAGGGTCTCTGACCTCAAGAAGTGGATGAAAAGTTTCAAGGGGCCTTTCAAAATGCTTCTTGACTCTGGATTCTAGCGTGTTAGAAATTGGGCCTTGAAATCACTATTGAGTTGACTATTCGATGATTATTTCTCTCATTCTACTTGTGATTGGTCCATTGACTATTTGATGCGCACTTTTGATACGGGAAGGGCGTGCAAGGGTGGGGGAGTGTGAATGCAAGGGCCCTTCACATGTAGATGAATAATTTGAGAGGGTTAGTCCTAGCGTGCATGGGTGGGAATGCTCTAAGAGCATGGCCACCCATGTCCTCAGAGAGTCTCTCAGAGCATGGCCACCCATGGCCTCAGAGGGTCTCTGACCTCAAGAAGTGGATGAAAAGTTTCAAGGGGCCTTTCAAAATGCTTCTTGACTCTGGATTCTAGCGTGTTAGAAATTGGGCCTTGAAATCACTATTGAGTTGACTATTCGATGATTATTCCTCTCATTCTACTTGTGATTGGTCCATTGACTATTTGATGCGCACTTTTGATACGTGAAGGGCGTGCAAGGGTGGGGGAGTGTGAATGCAAGGGCCCTTCACATGTAGATGAATAATTTGAGAGGGTTAGTCCTAGCGTGCATGGGTGGGAATGCTCTAAATAATTTGATCTTCCAGCTTACACACGGAGAGACGAAGACACTTCCACATGGGGAAGTGTGACAAAATTCCGGGACACATGTATCGGGAACCTCACCTCGGCAAATGTACCCGCTGGCTACATTCTACACGAGATAACAACATCCTAGCCGTACGTAGTGTATTTGATCTCAGAAAGTTACAAAAAATTGTGAGAAATTTGTCCGCGTTTCCCATATGGGAACCTTGTGTTTATCTCCCTGTGTTGATAATGACTGCTTCTTTCCTGAAAACCAGCTCTTTCTCCAGTGAGAGATTCAGAATGTTTCTACCGATTCAGGAAGGAATTATGCCCTGATTAGCAGGTGAATAAAAGGTTTACTTAAGCAGGTCTATTAATTATACACTCAATGAAAGGTCTCTAATGGCCCTGGAATCTCTCATGTTGAGTACATATATGATCGGGCAACTTCCACATGTTAGAATGCATAATTTGTCCTTGCAATTAGAGAGGATCGAGTAAAATTAACCTTATTTGAGCCTTTAATATGAGAGCCTGGACTGTGGGTACTAGTAGATGATGATGATGGTATATCCCGGAGTATATACAGTGACGAGCAAAACTGAGTATTGATTTGAAACTTTTCCATTCAAACAACCATATCATGAGCATCAATGGGCAAAGTCCAAAAGTGAATTTGCAAAAGTTGTAGTGTGCGACATATAACACATTACTACCAAAGTTTGAAGAGAAACTCAATTGTGACTTGAAAGAAAATGAATTTCAAAGTTAGCCATGTCTAAAACTCGGTTTTGTGCGCTACAAGTTGGAAGTATTTTAAATTTTGTGAATTTTTTCTTATAGCTTCAATAAAACTTTTTGTGCCTTGGCATGTTGGTATACATCGTTTTAGACTGTTGTACGCAAAAATTGAAGGAAGTTGACATTTATAGAATTTAAAATATCGACAATTTGACAAACATGCAAATGATGTTGGTTTTCACGATACTTGAATTTTTTTTTGGATTTGAGAGTTTGGGACTGCATTGGCCATTGTATAGAGAGCATAGGTTGCAATATGACCATTGTTACATCTTAATGCCTTTACATTTGAAATAGTTGTTGAGTAGCCAAAGTGTTCAATTTATATATTAGAGTTGTATGATGCAGTTTTTTGGTTTGACTTTTTTGTACAAAGTCTAGGGTTCATGATGCACATACTCAATTAACCAATTGAAAAACTTGATTTTTTTGTGTTCAGTATCATCAAAATATTGTCAATTTTATGAAAGTCAGTGTAATTTCTGGCAGTTTTGAATTTTTTGATGATATGGAAAATAATATGTTTTTTAATTTTGATTTGTAGGATTGATTGTGTGCGTCATAAACTCTAGTTTTCGTACAAAAATCCTAAACCAAAAAACTACATCGTATAGCTCCAATATATAAATTGAACGCATTGGCCTATTCAACAACTATTTCAAATGTAAAGGCATTAAGATGTAACAATGGTCATATTGCAACCTATGCTCTCTATACAATGGCCAATGCAGTCCCAAACTCTCAAATCCAAAAAAAAATTCAAATATCGTGAAAACCAACATCATTTGCATGTTTGTCAAATTGTCGATATTTTAAATTCTATAAATGTCAACTTCCTTCAATTTTTGCGTACAACAGTCTAAAACGATGTATACCAACATGCCAAGGCACAAAAAGTTTTATTAAAGCTATAAGAAAAAATTCACAAAATTTAAAGTACTTCCAACTTGTAGCGCACAAAACCGAGTTTTAGACATGGCTAACTTTGAAATTCATTTTCTTTCAAATCACAATTGAGTTTCTCTTCAAACTTTGGTAGTAATGTGTTATATGTCGCACACTACAACTTTTGCAAATTCACTTTTGGACTTTGCCCATTGATGCTCATGATATGGTTGTTTGAATGGAAAAGTTTCAAATCAATACTCAGTTTTGTTTGTAAGTGTATATCATAGTATATAATAATTGTGTGGTATATAATATGCACCTTCCTGAACTTGGTCATGCAGCTTCTGAATATCTGGGAGAATGTGTTGCAGTGAGTGCTTGCGGCGTTCCAAACAGTGGCTCCCCTTTTCGCGCCCTAAAAGAGATGGAACTTAATTTTCTAATACAAAGAAAGATGTATTTCATTGCAGCATCATTAAAGTTGGGTTAGACTATTTTGGTGCCATTTTGACACCAAAGGTCGCATACAGGTCATTTTAGTGTCATTTTATTCATACTAGGTTGGTATGGAGGTTGGCACCAAATTATCTTAATTACATTTCAATACACCATGTTCACATACCTTGAAGTTCCTGAGCAGTGTATTGTACGTACAATAGAGTCCAATAAACTTACAAATTCGTAATATGTCCGTATAAAGAATTGTGTTTATGTCCCTTCACAATACTTACGGCAAACTTCCAAATGGGGATCGGTTGGATGAAAGGCACTAGAAGACAAGAAATGAGTTCTCAAGAACCACCTACTTGTTTCACCCATTTCGGTACAAATGAAATATATACTCTTGAATTCTCCTGGTTTCGTTCATTTCAATGGAGCTTCCTCCCTTTGAGAATCGGCCACCCATACATGGTAGCGTGGCCTTAGGGCCGTTTCACACTGTGGTCGTCCAAGTGGGGAGGTTGTGGGATTGAGTGATCAAACTCTGTTGAGAGTTCAAAGAAATGGGTTGAAAATAGGCAACAAAATATAGTTTTGATTTTTTATGAAGGAAAATTGACGACCTCTTGACTATAGTTTGGGTTTCTATTCAAAAAAAAATTGAGAGTTCGTTGCTTTGGTCAAAAGTGCTACCATGTAAGTATTTTGAAGGGCGGCGGCCTTTGGACTTTAGCCTTTAGTGTGAAGGGTCAAGAGGCTGAATTCTTGACCGTTTGTTGCAAATTTAGAAATTGACATCCTTTCGACCTTTTGGCCATAGTGTGAAGCGACCCTTATTTTATGAGATGCACAACCTAACATTGTTATGTTACGCAATCTCAAGCGATACGCAATGTCAATCAATCAAGCCAAAGAGAACAAAAACTCTATTTATGAAGAAATTTTCTATCTTTTTGTTGTTTTACAATATAATTAATTGAAAAATATTGGTGATGAGTTTTAAATTGAATTGAATGAATATGTAGGAAATTTGGGTGCTTACACCTCTCCATACAAAGTTGATAGATCAATAGTCTAATAGAGTTGTAAAATTTACACTATAAAAATTGGTGGCACCATAACATATCGCATAACATTCATTACTTGGAAAGAACATGGGAGTCTCATTGAAAATGAGGATGACAAGTGACAAACTCCTATGTAGTGTTCAAGGGACACTATTTCTCTTCACCTTCAAACAAATTATAGTAAAAGACATCAATTCTACTCGAACAGTAAGTACGCCATTGAGTGTAGTTGAAGACATATGATTTTCTGAATAGCGACAAGAAGGAGAAAAATTTGTAATTTTATTGGACCCTATTGTAAAATCAAAATACATAACATTTAGTAGCCTATATGCCTTTCCTTTATGCACTTTGCTCATCACATTAACCCCTAAAGGACCAAGGACTCATAGTTCTAGAATGACAAATTCAATCAATCATATTGAAAAAGGTATAAATTGAAATGGGATTATGTTTTATATCACGCAAAGAACATTGTACGTGTTAGTGAAAACACAAATAAATTTGAATTAAAGGAAGTTCACATAGAACTTACTCAAAAACGACTCAGCACAATTTGGGCTCCTTAGTCCTTTATGGGTTAAGCCTCCACCTGTCCACTTAGCTAGTGATGAAGTACTCTTTGGTGTGGAATATACGACACCATCTCTTGTAGAGCCAAGGTAGGGACACTGGGACAGTGCATGCTAAGAGCATTCCCACCCATGCACGTTAGGACTAACTCTCTCAAATTATTCATCTATATTTGAGAGGCCCTTGCACTCACACTCCCCCACCCTTGCACGCCTTTCACGTATCAAAAGTGCACATCAAATAGTCAATGGACCAATCACAAGTAGAATGAGAGGAATAATCATCGAATAGTCAACTCAATAGTGATTTCAAGGCCCAATTTCTAACACGCTAGAATCCAGAGTCAAAGCATTCCCACCCATGCACGCTAGGACTAACCCTCTCAAATTATTCATCTACATGTGAAGGGCCCTTGCACTCACACTCCCCCACCCTTGCACGCCCTTCACGTATCAAAAGTGCGCATCAAATAGTGAATGGGCCAATCACAAGTAGAATGAGAGGAATAATCATCAAATAGTCAACTCAATAGTGATTTCAAGGCCCAATTTCTAACACGCTAGAATCCAGAGTCAAGAAGCATTTCGAAAGGCCCTTTGAAACTTTTCATCCACTTCTTGAGGTCAGAGACCCTCTAAGGCCATGGGTGGCCATGCTCTCAAGTGGTATTTGAAAGGGCCCTTGAAACTTTTCACCTACTTCGGAAGTGTGAGAGCATTCCCACCCATGCACGCTAGGACTAACCCTCTCAAATTATTCATCTACATGTGAAGGGCCCTTGCACTCACACTCCCCCGCCCTTGCACGCCTTTCACGTATCAAAAGTGCGCATCAAATAGTGAATGGACCAATCACAAGTAGAATGAGAGGAATAATCATCGAATAGTCAACTCAATAGTGATTTCAAGGCCCAATTTCTAACACGCTAGAATCCAGAGTCAGAGCATGGCCACCTATGGCCTCAGAGAGTCTCTGACCTCAAGAAGTGGATGAAAAGTTTCAAGGGGCCTTTCAAAATGCTTCTTGACTCTGGATTCTAGCGTGTTAGAAATTGGGCCTTGAAATCACTATTGAGTTGACTATTCGATGATTATTCCTCTCATTCTACTTGTGATTGGTCCATTGACTATTTGATGCGCACTTTTGATACGGGAAGGGCGTGCAAGGGTGGGGGAGTGTGAGTGCAAGGGCCCTTCACATGTAGATGAATGATTTGAGAGGGTTAATCCTAGCGTGCATGGGTGGGAATGCTCTCAAGAAGCATTTTGAAAGGCCCCTTGAAACTTTTCATCCACTTCTTGAGGTCAGAGACATGGTGGCCATGCTCTGAGAGACTCTCTGAGGACATGGGTGGCCATGCTCTAACTTACTGAATGTTATGTATCTCACTGAATTCCTGGGTGAGAAAATACCACCAGGTGAATCCTTGATCCAATGGCTTTCCGTTTATCCTGCAAGTCGGCAGGATGCTTCGTCAAAATCAACAGTGGAGTCTAACTTTGGTAAAAATTCAACTTTCATTGTCTCCTGTTGGCTGACTCATTATGACTCTCACAAATATTCATATGGAATCGTTGAGGAAGAAGCACACGTGCACGCTAGGACTCATTTTACATTTGAGCATTCCCACAATCCCACCCATGCCCTCCCAGAGTCTCTCACACTCAAAAAGTAGATGAAAAGTGCTAAGGGCCCTTCAAAAATACCTTTTGATTCTCAATTCTAGCATATTAGAAATTGGGACTTCAAATCACTATTTAGTTGACTATATTCTCACATTCTACTTGTGATTGGTCCATTGACTATTTGTTGTGCACTTTTGATATGTGAGGGGCGTGCACGGGTGGGAGAGTGTAGGTGCAACTGTGCAAGGGCTGTTCAAATGTAAATGAATAATTTCAGCAAGTTAGTCCTAGCATGCATGGGTGGGAATGCTCTTATGCTTTCTACCAGTGCCTCATAACTTGCAATGAAAGGCGACGCAGTTAACCCAATAACGTGCCAGTGTCCACCATGTGAACGACGCACAAATTGAAACTGGTAGATTTTCATCCAAATTGGACATTTTCATCCACCAATATTTCTCTTGGTTTTTGAGCAAGTTGACTATGCTTTGTATAGTTTGGATTTTCAAATAGGTTAGTATGATTTCTAGGAAAACAACAAAATTGGTATATGTCAAGTTTCATTCTAAGTTCAAAAAGTGGGACCTTAAATATGATTTTTCAAAATAAATAAAATCAAATAATGGAAACCATACTATCTCGTAGTGCATTTTATTCCAATTTCATTACCATATATATTTTTTAAATTGTGCTAATTTGGGATTTTAAATTGAATTTAAAGAAAAAACCTTGCAAAATTAATTTTAAAATATTAAAATAAAAATAGAATAAATCCAATCATACAAATGTGATCTTCACATTGACATTTACAACTTTGCTTCGAAAATCAACCCCATTTTTGGTTTTCATCAAACATTTTATAACGCTTCTTTGAAAACAATGTTGAATCAGGACGTTAAAAGTTAAAGAATGCTATTAATAAAGCTTTTAGCGGTCAAATCACTCCTATTATTTGATTTCCTTGACCAAATAAAATCAGCAAGAAAATGAGAGCAAGAGGACACCCTCGGTAAAGACAGACATACCACTCACTGGGCTAAAAGGTTTTTAGCAATCGAAAGTGTTTTGTTGAAATTGTCAAAAAGAGTCAGAATCTGTTGAAAAAGGTGAAATTTATAAGTTGAAAGTGAATGAAGCAGATCCAGTCAACGGACTCACAAACATTGACATCTCGCCAATGTTAAAAAACACATTCGCCACTACCTCAGATACACAAAAACTACTATTCTCCACACTCTACTAAGAAATTCAAGTGGACTTCTCATCCACTGGATTTTGCTTGGAACAATACCCATGTCTCACTCGAGAATCTCTTTGCTCTCAACCAATCAGTGCGTTGACTCTAGTCTCATAAACCTTGATGGGAACAACCCCTACATATAACTGGCCACCGTATGAATATTGAATAACTAATGAATTTTCAACGCACTACCTAGTAGACCTCTAAAATCATCACTAGATACCACTGTCCACGGATTGAACATTTTGTAGATCTCGGTTTAAGATGCGTCTATTCTGTTGACAGCTGCTTCAAGAATTTACCAGTGATTCAACATTCTGTAATGTACATACTAACGCACTGTCTGCATGCTTGAGATTAGCACATGAGAGGCGCAGGGTGGTACCGGTAGTCTGATAAGTGCATATAGATCATGTGTTCTGGAGAATCCAGCAGCCAACTCCGATCTGTCTTTATTGACTTTTCTGTGTGAAGCATGTACATGGTTACACCTGCTGCTCTTGTCCTCATCCACTTCATGTCGTCCCACTATGATTTGCAAAAGAACTAACCTTCCATTCATAAGTATTCGAAGACAGTGTCATAAGTGCTACCACTGCCTTCCGCATGGTGGGTCGCTTGCTCGGGAGCTCATGTGTGCAGGCTCCCGCTAGTTGTGCCATCTGGATCAGCCCGGTTCAACAATTTAGATATTGAAAAAGCTAGGCCATAAGTTTTTGGGTTAGAGTATCGACAGGAACCGCATCAAGCTATCTATAATTAGACAGAGGTCAAACAATAGAGATGAGGGGAAAATTGTAACCTTCCAAGCTGCATCTGAAGGGTAATTATCGCCCAGTGCAGGATCCATGAACTTGGGTAGCTTGTCTCTTCCATCTGGACCTTTCAATACAGGTTCAAACTGGAAAACATTCCACGTCAATATTCGTAATCACGTGCCTATGAACTTACACAGCAGTTACATCAGGAACGTAAAAGCTATGGTTCTGCGGACGTACATAATGGACTAAAGCTCTTTGTTCCTCCATTGGACGTCCAGTGCCGGATGCCATATCCTCAGTCAAGCTGCCCCGTATAATGGCCTCTCTTCCAGATAATATTTCCAACAATACGATACCAAAAGCGTAGACGTCGAGCATGGGTGAGACATCTCCAAATCGAGCATACCTGAACTCACAATTGACGTATTTTACAAGGCAGACAATGCAAGAAAACTATACTAACCACCACGTCAAAATGTCTTGATTTCATATGAAATAGTTTGATGCTAAATCCCACTTCGCACTTCAACTGATGCTTCACAATAGGGAGTGTCACGGTATGAGGCTTTCCCCAAACATCAGGGGCCACTACTCTTGAAACTGTATCCTAGAAGTAGAAGATTGATGTAAATCAAACTGGAACAGAAAAACATATATGAGGACAAAAACAGGCTCTGCAATGTCAGACTCCACCACACCTTGTAAAGAAAAGGCAGATTACTACAGATGTCACTTCCAAAGTCCAGAAATACGAAGTACTCATATAGATATGTATTGAGTAGAGCAACCAACTTACTCTGGCGCCATGTAACCCCAGGTACCAACCACCTTCGTAGGCGTTGGCCCTGAGTATCCTTCTACTTTTGTCTCAGTGAGTTTAGTAAGACCAAAATCTGCCACCTTTGCCCAGTAATAACCAAGTCAGTACTTCGAGTTTATCATCACCTAAAAGATGCATTTTAAGGAACAAAAACTGACACAGCTCTTCGCATTAGTACCTTTGCATGGTACTGCTCATCAAGAAGTATGTTAGCGGACTTGATATCACGATGGATGTAAGATGGCCTCGTATGCTCGTGAATGTACTCCAAGCCTCGTGCCGCATCCAGTGCAATTTGTACCCTCGATGACCAAGATAATGGATCTTTGACAGCTGTACATATTCGTGCCAAATACAATGTTAGAGGAACCAGTATTACGCATCTAACCTGCGCTATTTGGTTCCAATTGAATTACGAGATGATTGCAAGCAATATTTGTATAGTTAAACACAGCACATAGACTCCTAATGCACAAGTTTTCGTTCATCCGGTACTCAACGCCCAAGGTTTAACCCATCTAGCCTTACCTTTCGCGGAATGTAAATGAAAATCAAGAGTTCCATTCTCCACAAATTCGTATATCAAGAATAAATAGTCTGTAGTGCAGTATCCAATCAGTTGAACCTGGAACAACCCGTGACAAAATGTGATTAGAAGTCAGATAGAAGGAAAACATTCTTGTTCCTAGCACCATCGTTTTGTCAACGTATATCACTGGACAAAAAGTGATGTGATTAATCTGACAAAAAGTGAATGGAACAGACTTGAAAGCTCTACACTCATAACTTCAAGCCGGATCCACATTGGAATGAAATTGAAGATATGTAATTTTAATCCTTAGCTTAATATTACTCCCTCTGTCCCATATTACTTGGCACTTTTGGATTGGAGCAAAATAATAAGGATTTACTGCAAGATTTCAGGTGCACGTAGTTTTTGTATCCAGTGTACTCTTTGTGCATAAAAATTCACAATAAGCGGACATTCCCTAAGATCACAACATGCAAAAAATGAGAGGCTTTCAGTTGCTCATAGTGCACAAACTGCTTGGAGTTCAGAGATGAAAGTTCTTTGAAATCCTTTCAAGATGTACTACAAGATAGAGTGTTTGTTTTCGTCATTTGGTGAAAAATGTAAAAGATATTGAGGGTTGAAATTTGAACATGTTCTTTTTTTATCATGCCTTTGAAGAAACGTATTTTGACCCTCAATATCTTACCCATTTTTTAAAACAAACACACTATCTTGTAGTACCGGTACATCTTGAAAGGATTTCAACGGGTCTAGACTCATCTTTTAACTCCAAGCGGTTTGTGGGCTACAAACATTTGATAATTTATGTCATCTAATTTGAAACCAAAAATTCCAAAAGTGCCAAGTAATATGGGACGGAGCGAGAAGTTGAGAAAAGTAGCATGGCCCAGCATCGGCAGCATTAAAAGTGATAAAGGGAGGAATTGTTACCAAGTTGGTGTGGTGAACATGCGTAAGAACTTGGAGCTCAGCCATAAACTCTTTGGTTGCTTGTAGATTCATCCTCTTAATTGCCAATTTCTGTGGAATACATAAGCGTAGATCAGCCACATGCATGGACATGAAAGCGGAAGTCCGAGCGGAAGGTTTGGAAAAAACATTATAACTGCCATGCAAACGGCAACAATTAAGCAATTTCTCTTCGGGGTGGTAAGTAAAGCTTAAGACGATTTTAGATTGCTATTTCAGAATAGACAGACAACACACAAGAAATAAGTAAACTTGACAGAGTATGAAACAAGTCCCCTGAAAAGTACGACGAATGTAAGAATTCTGGGAAAAACAAGAGATATAGCCTGGATAACCTGTCCTCGTATCACTCCATAGAAGACCACTGCGAAGCCACCTTGTCCAATCTTATTAGCAATACTGAAATTGTCAGTAGCATTGGCCAGCTCCTCATACGTGAACTCCACCGACTTATCCACAGTGTAATCTGCCAGTCCTGCGGGGCCGAACGAAGCACTTCCTGGACTTGAGCCGGTCTTCATTGACGCTGCATGTGGAAGAGCTCACGGAAATATTCCATTGTCAAATACGTAAGGTAACAAGGATTGCCAAATTATCGAGTTCTTAGTATAACACTTGGAAGTACCATAATATATGAAACTGAAGAAAGAGTATGAATGGGGTGGATGACAAGGAACAAGGAAATAAGCTTAAGGATGATTAATTTCCAACAGGTTTAGGGATACTGACATGAGTGCATATTGAGCAAGTCACTGCCGGATCCAGAATGATTCTTGATGAAAAGTGCATCTGCAAATTTTTGCTGTTTCTTTGGTTTGTAGATGCAGAGATAGTAAAGAACAAGTGCAAGAACAGCGAATAAAAAAACTGTTCCTCCGACCACGGCCCCTGCTATTACACCCGTATTGGTAGAATTCCCTGAGTTACCTGCCTCTCCAAAAACATTTTGGTAAGTCACTGCTTGCTGATAGACATCAAACGTGCCTCAGAACAAAATTCTGAACCATATTGCACATTGAAATGAACTTCATGATTCATTATAGGTTCACCAAGCGCAATAGATGACGAAATTAGCAAATCACTGATGACCTAACAAGTAACGATTTCAAGTCAAATGGAAGCCTTTGAAAAGCTTGGGATTACGATATGAAGTCCAGGGAGCGCCACTCACTTGTGCCACTGCCACACATAACATAAAACAAGATATTAAAATAAGCTCATGAGCTGACTCTTACTTACAGTGTTAAAACAACCGAGATGTCAAGAATTCGACATTGATTATGACCCTATGTACATGTAACGTATTTGTGCAGACATCTCATATGCCTTTGAATAAAATTCGTCAGAGAACAGATTCAAACTCACCCGTTCGGAGGAATGTAATTTTTATCTGCGATCACCCGGAATCACGAAATTAGTAACAGCGTCAAACCATTATAAGACGCAAAACTACAAAAAACTGTGTATACCTCATACTCAGAAGGATTAGCCCAACGCTGAGAACCTTATGAAAAGTTGAAGTGAATCATTCAGGGCTCCAGCAAACTGTAAGAAATAGAAATTCTAAATTGTTCATACTCCCTCCGTCCCAAAGTTATTGTCGTGTTTGAAAGTCATGTTTGAAAGTGCTTTTTTAAGTCGGTCAAAAAAATACTTCCTTGTGGCTAATTTTATTTAGGTTGCAATGAACACATGCAATGTTCTTCAATCATTCTAGTGACATAATTTGGAAGTTTTTTTAATCATGTTTCTTACAATATGATCAATGAAATTAGCTCAAAGAAATACCAAGCAAACAAGTTGGACAATAACTTTGGGACGGAGGGAGTACCTGGCAGTGGGATGAAGGCATACTGCGTAGGCTGTGAGTTGTCCCAAACAACGCCTGGATTAAAAGTCTTAATAAGATCTGAACTCGTGTTGAAATCCGAAGCAATGCCGCTCAGATTACCACCCGTACCTCCCTCCACCACATATGTAAGAAACAGATAATGACCCGAGCTCACGGCGGGGTTATCACACGAGCAATTCACTGGAATCTCCAAGTACTGCCCCGCTGCTAAGAAATTAGCATCGACCAGATTGTTCGTCGCCACTACCCAACTATTTTGAGTAAGGTTTTGGTAGGTAGTGGCAGTGATGCTATCAAGATTGTCAGCGCCCGTGACCTAAAAAAATTAGCAAAAAATCAATTCAAAGTCTCATCATTAGAGCCTCAGAGTCCCCCAACCAGAACTTCAACGACATCAACAATTGATTGACTTACAGTTATTAGAAAACCTGCGAACCAAAGTCCTCGGGGGTGCACTCTACACTGTTTGAGAATCACGTGCGTTCATGACTCCCTATGAAAACCCCCTTGTATACGATATACGAGGAATTATATATCTAAAACCTTAAAACCTTTGTGTATAGAGATCTATTCCATCCTAAATAAATGTTTAATGTATGTATAAGTCAATATTTTCTTCTCTAAATATGTCTATTGTATGTATACGTAATACGGCAATGTTCAAATTAATATGCCTCCTGTGCACTCACGTATACTCGTACATGTTTGGTACAGTGCACCCCCCGAGCCAAAGTCCAACCATCAATGACCTAATCAGGGCATAGTTACGAAGAACGGTCGAGTATTCCAGATTCAAGTTTTTTTCACTACGATTTTGCTAACTAGTTTTGCATTTCTGTTTATTCTTTTTCAAAATCCTATGTTCTTGAGTTCTAACCTCTCAGATATAATATAAAAATGACGCTGAGCTAACATTCTTCGTAACTACGATTCAAGGAGTCGGAATGACCTTAAAAGGCGTACCTGATACTGGAATATGTGTAATAATTGGTCATTGACGCAATCACAATTATAGGGAATATACAATGGAGCACCGGCCATAATGAAATTAAGATCCACGATGCTAGGATTGGCATCTTTGATTTTCTCTTGCGTCGTTTGGAACTTTTGCCCGATGGAGGTCAAATTCTCCCCGGCCTGGATTCGGTAGAACGCGTACGCAGTGTCGCACCCCGTCGCAGGCACGCACACAGCTGCTCCAAAGGGAATCACAAACGCAACACACAGCAACACTACACTCCATGGCGAGCTCCCCTGCTGCCTCATACCGACACTTCAAGCCCTAATCAAGAACTAAAAATTTCCAAGTAAGAAACGCTTAGAGACTCTCCGCCATTTCATGGTCCAGCTCGCCGTGTGACCAGGAACGAAAAGAATTGGTTCGTGCTCGAGCTCTACTCAAAAAGGATGAGAGGAGGAGGTTTCGCGCTCGAGAAACCGATTCAAGTGGTTTCAAAGGATTCTGTAAAATTGCGCTAAAAACTCAGAAGAGAATGAGGAAATGGAAGAGACGCGAAAAAGCTTAAGGTGCTCACTACAGCAATTGATAGCGAAGCGCCGGCACTATCCCCAGAATCCTGAACTGTTGAAGCACGAAGCCGGAGAAGGAGGAGGACTTCCCAAAAACGGAGCGTCAACAAAGTGATGCCGGTAAATCCGTGCCACCTCGGACAATTAGCCTATGCCACCTCAGCAGGTCAACTTTGACCATCCTTCATTGTTGGCATAAGGTTCCTAATCTGGTCATATTCTATTAGGGAATAGCATACGGGATTCGGGAATACAAGATTTTGTGAATAAGTTATGCTAAAGTGAGGTTGAGTTGGTTGCTTCTCACCAATTATAGTTCATTGAGTTTATGCTCTCTAATATTTTCTGGATTTTTTTATAAGAGAAATTTGTGGAGTCTTGACGGTTTTCAAATTATTTAAAATAATGAATTAATATAGGGTCCTATAGATCAAGGAGGGTGTGATCCCCCAACTCCTTGACCCTTAAATGTCAAAAAAGTCCCACTCGCTCTTTACGAGGGAATAATTGAGAAAAAGTAGTTTTTCTCAACCAAATCAATTAAGGATTGGTGCGTTGGAAAGTTACTTAAAAAGGATTTAGATTCCAAATTTGTGCCTCGTTTGGGAGATTTTGAAATCATTGACAAGCAATCAAAGTTATTAAAATGAACAAGAGCTAGGGTTGGGGCAGTTGGGGCAGTTGAGGTCGTTTCTTGAAAAGTGTCGCAATTTTTATTTTTATTCTTATTCCCAAATACAATGAAATACAATGAAATACTGGTGTATGATATTGGTCAGAAAGGACTCTTTGGACCTTTAGTGCCTAGCTAACCACATTCTAGTCACTAGAGTGTCTGAAATGCAAATAATAGAAAATCCATGAAGAATTGGATTTTGAATTGTGAAGTTCAGATGTGAAGATTTATAATACACATCTAGAAAAAAAATCAATTTGGAGTTGTACAACTATCAAAATACCTATGTTAACCCATTAAGGTCCCGATTCAACATTGTTTTCAAAGATTCGTTTTAAAATAGAGTTATTTGTAAAGTCCCTCAAATCCCTTCTTTTTGACCTGTAAAATGGAAAGGAGAGGATCGGCATGATCTTACTGTAGACCCAAAATAGAACACTGGATGGATTGAAATTTTTATTCATAAAAATTTCGAGGGAGGGAGAAGAATTGGGTAGTGGGGTGGGACCATGAGCAAAAGTGGTGTCGGAATGCTCTGGTACTAGCTCTAGTCCATGAAAAAAGCAGGACAGAAGACCGGATGCCTTTACAAATAACTCTAATGTTTGATAAAAAATTAAAATGGAGTTGATGTACAAAGAAAAGTTATAAATGTCAATGTGAAGATAACATCTATACGGTTGGATTCATCATATTTATTATTAATATTTTTAAATTTAATTTTGCAAGGTTTTCTCTTGAAATTCAATTAAAAATCCAAAATTAACATTAATTTTTTTTTAAACATTGTAACGAAATTGGAATAACATGTACTACAAGATGGTATGGTTTTCACTATTTGATTCTTCTTATTATGGAAAATCATGTTTAAGGTCTCACTTTTGAACTAAGAATGAAACTTGACATAAACCACTTTTGCTATTTTTCAAAAACTCTCAGTATCTTATCTCAAAGATCCGTACCATACAAATGGTAACCGACTAGCACAAGATTTTTTTTTTTAAATGAATGGATGAAAAACATCCCCTGCGTGGTGAAGGGACGCGTCCAGAATCATCCATCGTCCAGATTCTGGACGCAGGCGCGTCTAAGGGTTAAAAACACCAAAATACATCAACTGCTTACAAATACAACACATGTCCTATTCTATATTTCTAGTGTTTGGAAATTTATTATCTCATTTTAATATTTTTGGATTGTGTCCTCTTGTTCATGTTCCAGTAGTGTATGTATTCCGATCTTGTATCAATGTACCAACTTCTTTCAATTTTACCATTTCTTACCATTAATGCCTTAAGTTCTTAGTAAGCTTTCAGTGGAAATTGAGAAGTGTCTCTGCAAAAGCAAACGTTAGAAATTACTAAATAGATCCGTATCAGTAACAATTGCATCTCAGGGAAGCGTTGAATGCTTCCCACGGTTGCCAAGGATGTCTCACAACATAATAATTTATTTTCTTTGAAGTCTCTCCTACCATCAAAGCAAATTCCTTGCTTGTTAACGAATAACTAAACATAATTTTTACTATGTTTCACCTGTTCGACGCATCCGAGCAGCAAATGCACCATCTATCCCATGTCTATGTGGAAAGGTGACCAAAAAACCCTCTACGGACACCATAGAGGGTGGTACATACGCCTGCACATTCTCTGTAGTGAAGTCCTGCACAAATCAAACGTCTTTCATTGTGAATTCGTTACCTCAATAGATACAGGCCACGAAATTTCATGTATGGCACGACAATAATCTCTGCAAATCATGAAAGAATTTATTCCAAACATATGCCATACCTGATTCCTTGAGAGAAAAGCAGCGACCCGTTCTGAATTCTCACTAGCCTCAATTGAGCACGTGCTGTATACTAGCACACCGCCAGGTTTTACCAACCTAGAGAAAATACAACAAACATTACAAATAACCAAAGCAATCTCATCTACCACATGGGTCTATTCAAAATCAAGAAATTTCAAACTATTTCCATTCTTAAACACTATGAACAAGCACATAGGAACAAGCAATAGCTATTGGGTGAGGGAGGCGTTGAAACCATACAAGGCTGCAGCATCCAACAGTGAGTCTTGCAGTTCTGCCAACTGCAACATGTCTTCAGGTGATCTTCTCCATCGTAAGTCTGCCCTCTGAGCAACACAAAACACAACGCTATAACTAAAGATATTCTAAACAGACGCACTTGTGACAACGTTACACTAGCAGAATACCTATGAGCAGAACAGGTGATCAACATCAATCCCCTCCAGGGGCATATTTTAATAACCATCAAAAAACCAAAGCCAAGTAATGGATTTAGATATGCAACATAAGGGCTTTGCAAGCAATTCCACAATGTTTCAATGTATCAAGTTTCCCTGGAAATTAAGAACCTTGGAAAGCACACCAAGGCCACTACACGGAGCATCTAGTAAGACGCGATCAGCAGTTCCTGCCGCCTTTGCCTGCACCCAAGCATTAATTACAAATTTTCAATTTCCAAACTATAATTCTGTGGTGTTTTTGAACAACTTTCAAACAAATATGAACAAGATGCTACTCTACGACTACGAATATCAGGCATGTGCAACGCAGTTCCGGGAAAGAGATTGATAAATCAAAGCAACTTGAGGATTCCAGAGCTTTACTGGAATAAAAAGAGACGATATATGGAGCGTTTCGAGTTTAGATAACTTCCAAAGAATAATAGGAATCTTGAAAAGCTACATGTAACTAGCCTGGAATTACAAAATACGACACAGGGCAATGAGCTAGAGCAATAAAGACCGTGCTAACAGAAAAGAAAGACAGCTACAATAGATGACAGGAAGGACTTCAACGTATGTATAATTTAACAATAAAATTCTCAGATTGAAACGCACCGCATAATCACGAAGGTCGTAGTGACATGATGAAACAACGTCTCCAACACCCTGCTGTTGGGCAGCCTCTGTGAGTATGCGTAGTCGTCCTTCGTTGATATCAACTGCTACAACCTTGCCTGTACAGTACAACCCAACCTTAACAATAAATTACCGCCCTTCTTGCAAATACATCAGAATGAAGCACTTTCTTAGACTCCATTCTTCCGGTGATCCAAAGGACATAATCTAAAGAACATAATATACAGAGTTCGCACTTTCAATTGAGAATCATGTCGATTTCATACCTTGACCATTGAGTCGAGATGCCAGATTTAAGGCTTTCCCACCAGGTGCCGCACAGCAGTCAATAATTGTATCTCCAGGGTGTGCATCAACCACAGAAACCACAAGACCTGCCCGCCCGCAGGAAATTAACCATGGAGGTCAGCTAATCGCACAATTGTATATCTCGCAAATCTCAAGAATCATGTCCTTCAACTCCTAAGCATAATTATTCTGCAGTCCAAAATTTATGCACCATAAAAGGAATCCTGTGTCACCCAGTGGAGCCACAGGATATGATAGTAAATCAGTCTGAACCGAGTCCTCGCGTGTTAAGGCTTGATACCTGCACTTTCGTCTTGAACTGCGATACTTCCATTCTGAAGAAGACCTGATCGTAGGACATCCTGTACGGGTTTTACCGGCAAGCAAACGTGAGATTCATGAGTAGTACCACAGAATCATGTGCTTAAACATCGACTACATGCTGCCAGGGCTTTGAAGAATTAATGGCCAAGTCAAACACCAATTAAATATGTGCCTAAAGTACTCACGGGCTTTATTTATATTATGGTCGGAGTACCCACCTGCATGCCTATAGATAGTCTCACAAAGTCTGGCAAGTAAGGTGATTCCGCATGAGAAACCTGGACCAAAAAAATTCAATAAATACATGTAAACACGGTACGTAAACAATTGTGCTGAAAATCTCAAGGAACATGCATATCTCTGAATAATCTTGATGACCACGACATACTGCTGTCATTAACTTGCCGTACAAGCATCCATGGACTTGCCATAATGTTGTGATGTAAGGGCGAGACAGTTCCTACAAAGTTAAACGCTTGACCTCAACACAGTGACATCATAATTCACCAGAAACCTTGGCATAAAACTAAAAAATAAACAAATCTGCATAAGTGTTTCTTACATATTCGGACTACATCAATACATGCCCTGTCAGCTTTCAACAATTCCTACCAGCGTGTCGCTTAGTCTCATGGGAAAAAGGGACTCTGAAACTCCCCCTGGCATACGTTGAAAACCATAGTACTAGCAAAAAGTTCACTCGCATTGCACATCCAGATCACAAAATTTCTAAATTTGCAGCAGAAATCATGTGATAACTGACCTCAAGCTTGTCTAATTCAGCAATAAGATCTTGTCTTGAAACTCCTCGGGCACTGTTTGCCCTGTTGAAACACCGGAACAAAAGAGACCGAGGGATTAACTGTGAATCAACATTAAGGACTCCGTGCAAAGACGTCGCTAGCCGAACAAAAATAACAAGTTATACATACCCCTTGAGCACAATTGAAAGCAAAAGGAACTTGTAAATGCTATAACCGTATTGATCAAACCTGAGCGAAAATGTAGGACGTTGATTGTTGCATTCCATGAGACGCACAGTTTCCTCTTCCCCAAATTGTGTGAGCCACAGTCGCACCATCCACTGAGCACCCAGATAGATTATGAATGACCTGTTAACTGAAGCACTGTAATGACTGGCCTAAATTTTCAAATCACGCGCTCTGAGGTCGGTACTTACAACCGGATGAGAATGAATTGTTGCCAAAGCTCTTGCCCTTGAGCGCTGATCCCCTTCCAGAACAGGAACTGGAAGCGTCCCTGCGTCCTGCAAGACACATACAACCAACCTTTACATCGATCTGTATTTGAAATCGACGACATTAATTAAGTGGCGAATCTTAATTTGAAAGCAAGCATCATCCTTAATTTCCAAGTCATCGTATGCGCAATATCTTCACATGAAGCCGTTCCAAGATGTGCTAGAATTACCAAACAGGATTAACTTACGATTTCGTGCATTATCGACTAACCTGGTGTTTGACAACAGCGCGCAGGAGACCATTTACCATGTTGCCTGCACCGGCTCTGAGGGCCACTTTGGCAAGCTGAACTGTCTGCATCACAAGGAAAATGTACGGTATGCGCTTTCTTAGGTTTGCAAGAAGTTGCATCGGTTGCCTCACATTAGGTACAATATTGTGTTGCAGATATCGCCACAAAATTAAGAAGGAAATGATAACCAGTGACCGTCATAATCAAAAGCTATAAATCCTGCATACTAGAGTAGCTCAAAACGGAATATGATGTGCAACTAGATTGAGCAACTCAACGCCATCAATTTCAGAACAGCCAGAGTGACTCTTGAGGTTTCTCATAAATGCAACGTGTACCTAGATTTTCTACTAGGAGTTCAGAGTTCAAAGTCTGGTTCATGTCAAAGCACTTGCCTCGTTTAATACAGCGTGTGGGGGCATCTCCAGCTTAATAAGTTCGTATAGTCCCACTCGAAGAATCTGTCATGACACAAATTCTTCCGCTACTTTAGATTCAGATAAGTCATATGACCCACAATTAATGAACCAGACAATATTACAAGTAATGAATCAGAATAGGTTAAAACCACTCAGAGGGTTGTAAACACAAGATGAATACCTGGCGCAGAAGGGGCTCCATTCGATCATAGTCTCGAACATCTTGCTTGAAGAACGAAAATATCAAGAAATCCAAATATCTCTTCCAACGCACTACGCCTGCCACGATATCGGTGACCTGATCACAAAACAGATGAGTTCATTTTAAGGTGATTGTGAATTCGTTCATTGAGCTTGGACTAAGCTCACAAAAACTCCTGAACCAATACTGCCAAGTAATGGACATCGGGCAATGATCCACTACGTAGGTAATGGATATACTGAATATGCTCAAAGACAAAAAGATAAAACGTAGATTTCAATTGAAATATAGGTATCAAACTACTCGCACCAATCTTCGACCGCGTAGTTCCAGGTCGGGGACACGAAACCCTAAAGTTCGGCCCACATAAGCCATTTCATCGGCCCATGAACTATCACCCTCGCCACTTAAAACATCCACAAATGCTCCACCTTCTTCAATCCTCATTAATCGAACCACCGCCACTGCCATACACCAAAGGGTGAGACCTTCTCAAACAGCAAAATATAAATGAAATGTTCAGACCAATGCAAGATTTTACCTGAACGACAACAACAGCTTCACGTTGGCAGCCACTTCTAAATCATTTCTGTACCAAATGGCAGTTGTTTACAAGTGATTTTCAACGACGATTTTTCCAACATTACCTGCACGGTGAGACGAGATGTTAGTCGCAGTTCTTGGAATGAATGCACGACGAGCTTCTCTGCTAGACTCATTGTCACCGTTCCCTCTTCTTCCCGCCCTCTCTTCTCCCAGTTCTTTGTCTTCTATGCGCGTCCACTTGGTAGCACCTGGTCCTTGCCTTATTCTCCGAACATCATCACGAGTGCTCCCTTGCCGCGAATTTCCTGATCTTCTTTCTTGGCCATAGTTGCGCGATGTGCATGTAATCCTCTGCGCATCTGAAATGACCATAAGATGCACCAAAATGAGCGCGAGCGCCTTCTATCATTGCAAACAAAACTCCAAACCTCATCTTACTTCGAAGAACATATTTCTAAAAAATCTCTTAATATAAAAAGGATGATAACTTTATTCAGCTCGTTAGAAGTTATTAGAAGGAAAAAAATTAGCAGGTGCGAGCGCCTTCTATCATTTCATATAAAACTCCAATCCTCAGAAGCATCATCTTACTTCGAAGAACATATTTCTAAAATAAATCTCTTGTTGCAAAAAAGGATAATAGCTTGAATTTTTAAAGCATTAATCAGCTCGTTAGAACTGAAAACCTTAAACCTCTCTTAAACCCCCGAGCTCGAGGAGAGAATCTAAGAACTGACTTACAAACCTCAATGCTGTAAACGAAGGTAATTACGCTAAAATGGCGCACAATGCAAGTGAGCTCGAGAGCCTAATTCACGGACAGAGCATCCTGCTGCAATGGTACAGATGAGAAAGAGAAAGATTAGGTTAAGGCGTGAAAATTTTACCTGAGAACTTGCGCTCTTGTGGCAGAGTAGTTTCTGTGGGAGAAATGCACAAAGAAGACCCCGAGAGCTGTAGACTCGCGGCCCATGCCAAGCTCCTCATGATCTCAAAAAAAATTCAAAAAAATTTAGGCGCTCGGACTACACGAAATCTGCCATCCAAGACTCTAATTCGAAGGTTGACTCGCACGCAATTAGTGAAGAAGCGATGACACAATTTGAGCGTGATGGTGAGCTTTGCTCTGGCCAAGGGAGAAGTGGCGACCGTGAGCAATCCGGATGAGGATGAGACTCTGTCTCGCCATCCATCCATTTCTTCTTGGATGAATGAAAACTTCTCTCGTGCTGCACGGTCTTTGGGCCTGATTCCTCACCAGTGGGGTCAAAAACTCAGTGTAATTTTTTACCCCCAATGTGCCCCCATTTACTGAAAATTTCCACTTTGGGCACCGTATGGTCTTTTTTTGGCAAATTTTTTTACAAATTTGGAGCTTATGGTTCTAAACTAGTCTCTGATATCCTCTCAGGAATTTTAAACTCTTGAAAGAAGGGTTTATTTTGTGCCTACATGCACAAAATAGGGGGCAGTTTTTGTCTTCTTGCATTAACATTGAGGGGGGATTTAGAGTCGGGGATTTTTACTGTCCTCGCCTTCTATAGTTCCCAATTGCACAGAAATGGTTGGATGAGTGTGAAATTTTACACACGACATTACAACTTCATTAACAACATATGTATAAAATTTGTAGGCGTGAAAATATAGGATAAAAAAAACATAAACGAAAACACAATTTCAATGTTTGATATGTAAGAAGTCGAAATAATTACAAAAAGACTTTTGCATTCCAAATTTTGGGTAGAAGGTAAAGGATATGATGAGGAACAAAATGGTACATTTCAGATACGCTAATGGAAAACTTGCACAGAATGGACTTTGTTCATTTGAATTAATTAGTTAAGGCACGAATTTGAAATTCAAGTAAAAATAGATGAAAGTTTTTCTTTTTTTAATCAAAACTCATATGTATGTAAAGTGTACCTTATGTACTGCAATGTAGCCAAATTTGACTAAATGAATATAAGTATATCATAAATATTCATAAATAGAGCGACTTACTTTAGAGCCAAAACTTCAAAATTCCATATCTAAATAAAACTTCAAATTTTGTGATCTCTTTTGCACTTGATTTTGTAAAGGATTTCTATTCTTTTTGTGAAGGGTTTGATATCCCCTAAGTAACAAAAAAGATTATAAATATGTTAGCTACTTAAATAAGGGTTTTAATTTAAATGAAGTAAAATCCAAATATATATGTATTTAAGATCATAATTGAATTGTAAGTGTAATGCATCTTGTGTACTACAACATGGCTAAATTTAGCTCCAAATTTCTCATTTTAGAAAATGAAATGGCCACTTTTATTTGCAGTAAATGAAGAGTGAAATTACCGGCACACTTTTGCATCCAACTGTACATTGCAAGACCCAACAATAAGTGCATCCTCACTGTGTTACTCTGAAAATTGGATGAAATATGCTTGCATTTAATGTTGGAAATGGAGAGTTTGTAAGAGAGCCACTAAATATGAGCACGATACAATGTAGTGATATCGGAATACGTTCCTCTATAGCTAATTTAACGTCTAAAGAACTTCATCCCTCTTCAGATTTTGAGAATTTTAAATATCTATTATAAAATGCAATTAAATAGGAGGAATATTTTGAACTTGATGTATGAAAAAAATTGAACATTTTGAATTTTAAATTCTATCCATAGGTTTGATTTTGAATAAGATACTGACAACCATAGATGAAATTGGTTGTTATGGGTTGAAATGTTACACTCTAAGTGTAGTGATTTTTGGAGATTCTTTAGTTGCTTGATTTTATGAGCTAATTTTTTCAAGTGTACTTTTGAACTAAGATCTTCATAAATTGGTGGATCGCTTCAAGATGAATTGAGGCATAAATTTGTCACAAATCAATCATCTCCTTTCCACAAAGTCATGCACAATGTTCAAACATGCATGCAATCTATCTTGCCATAGAATTTTGTAGTATTTTTTGGACTTGCAAAAAGTGACTTGATGAATGAAATCTTACAAAGATTTTTCATTCATGATCCAAAATATGGACGTTTCGACATAGAAAAGGCTCAGTATTTTATATTGATGGACAATAAGGATTATTCATGTATAGTGATTGTGATTGGTTTACGGACTATATAGAAGGACACATAGTAGTGCAAAGAGTGTAAAAACCATAGCTTGTCACACCAAGTCCTCAATGTGATTATAGTGGTTAAGGGGTGAATTGAATAAAGAAGGGTGCGGATGCTTTTAGTCTTGTAGCCTCTCCTTGTTTTTAGTAATACATGGTTATGTACTTTTGGTTTCTTGTTTACAAACAGAAAGCAATCGAACAACCG
Organism: Pohlia nutans; assembly: GCA_022496805.1. Classification (NCBI taxonomy): domain Eukaryota; kingdom Viridiplantae; phylum Streptophyta; class Bryopsida; order Bryales; family Mniaceae; genus Pohlia; species Pohlia nutans. Next base: position 7,824,456 of record CM040098.1, on the reverse strand, counting down.
TAGACTCCAGACGAAGTAAGCTATCACTATAAGAAGGGGGAGGGGGAGTATGTCTTTGAACCGTATAATGCACACTCAAAAATGAGATTTTGGAAGGTTTGTGACTTCAAAGTTAAATAGAATTTGGGTTAATTTTTCTAATATGAAAGTAAAGCTATGTTCAGCAATGAACTATGTCAACACCTCTCCATTGCAATATTTCAAATCAAGAACGGACTCACATATAATTATTGTGAATTTTGCAAGTGAGAGTGACTTATTCGTATACAGTTTAGGACAAAAATTCATACGTCAAGATATGAAAGGAGTTAGTACATGGACCAAGATCGGAATACATACACTAATAGAACATGAACAAGAGGACACAACTCAAAAAAATAAAACAAGATAACAAACTTCCAAACACAAGAAATATCGCATAATATGTGTGTTGCATTTGTAGGTATTTACCGTATTTTCAAGTATTTACAATATCTTCGCATTCTGTTCATAGGTATTTTGATAGTTGCACGACTCCAAATTGAAAATTTCTTTTTCCAAAAGGTGTATATTATAACGCTCATTATCTGAACTTGACAATTCAAAATCCAATTCTTCACGGATTTTCCGATATTCGCATTTTTGACACATTAGATAGCACAATGTGTTCACTTGAGCACTAAAGGGTGAAGGTAAGTTTGAAGTTTCTTTCTACTTTGAGACACTCTTCTCTATTAACTCTATTTGAGTTAACCAAAAACATAGGAGTTGAAGAGGAGTTTCCTCTCTATAATTAAATTTTCTGACATTCATTGTTCATGAATAGTCCCAATGATCGGGTTTAAGGGCTTGGGGGAGCGGATGGAAACTCTCTTCTAGCATTGGGGAGGTCACGAGTTCCACGCCCCACGCTGGCGTATGATCTTGCTTTAGATTATTCTTCAACATACTATAGACTAGTTTTGCCGTTTTTTTGAACTGAAAACGAGTTGAAGATGAGTATGAGGTGAGTTTCCACTTTGAGACACTCTCTTTGGTTAACTCTATTGGATTGATGGATTTAGACAATATTGTGTCGAAGTCTAATTTCCACCATCAGGAATTTCAGACCCCACTGATTTTGCACGATTTCAGTGCGTTTATCGTTAAACACTGATTCCGCACGTCATACGTGCATTTAGAAGTGTCGTTATCGTACGGAAGTCACATGCATTACTAAGATGTCGATGCAGTGTCTTTTCAATGATTATGACAAAAGTGTTGTTTCCGCACGAAAGTCGTGCTTGACGGAATCCGTGCGTTAATCGTGTATCTACATTACATGGCTAATAAGACACGGATAACATGCGGTTTTAGTTAATGCGGATTCAGTATTGTATACGTATCATATTAATGCCTTTTACTATATTCGTGCGATTTCAGTATCTATTATAATTCAAATTATTTTCGTACGACATCCGTGTACAATATTTTAATATATTTTTTGGAATTTTTTGGAATTTTTCAAAATATTCTATATTATTTTGGAATATGTTGGAATATTCCAAGAATCTTCTTTAAATTATACTTACGGTTTAATTTCCCAAAACATTTTTAGATCTACATTTATAGAGTTTAGAAGAAATACACATTAAAATTTCAAAGAAATAACATTTTATATTTTTAGAATTCAAATTTGGTATTATTGGTTATCATTGTACTTTTCATCATAGGAGCAAAAAAAAATAGCTCACAACCACCACGATTTTGGCAAAAAATAAAAAAATTCAAAATATTATGAAAAAAATCCTAGATATAGAAAAAGTCCTCCATAATCTAGTGCAAAAAAAAATTTGGAAAAAAAGTTTTTTTCACATAGTTAAAAACATTCAAAGTCCGCTGAAAAAAAGAAAATAGCTCACAACCATGATCTGCCATCACGATTTTGGCAAAAAATTAAAAAATTAAAAATATTATGAAAAAAATCCTATATATAGAAAACGTCATGCATAATCTAGTGCAAAAAAAATTTGGAAAAAAAGTTTTTTTCACATAGTTAAAAACATTCAAAGTCCGCTGAAAAAAAAAAAACAGCTTACAACCATGATCTGCCATCACGATTTTGGCAAAAAATTAAAAAATTCAAAAAATTATGAAAAAAATCTTATATATAAAAAAAGTCCTGCATAATCTAGTGCCAAAAAAAATTTGAAAAAAGAATTATATACACATGGCAAAAAATTGCCAATGGTTTCAATCTTTTATAATTACCAAAAAAGTTCCATTCTATGCATCGAGGGTTTGTGGTGATATGGTGGTTTGGAGCTTGGTTGATGATCGGGAGGTTGTGAGTTCGAATCCCACCGTCGGCGATAGTGCTTGGGAAGCCATGGTGGGCCCCACCGTGGGTTCGGGCAATTTCCGTGTAGTTAAAGTGGGTGGCAAGAAAAATAATTATTTAATATTTTATTTAATATTTTTTAATAATAATATTTTGATCAAATTTAGATATAGAAAGAAAATAAAATCTAGATATGGAAAAGATGATGTCGCACGAAAAACGCACTGAATTTGTGTAGTTTTAACGACGATTAAAACACGACATTTGACGACTATAAAGAGTGTTGAATTCATACGTTTTCAATAGATGTATCAATCGTGTCGAATCAGTACTATATCCGCTTGTACGAACATCGTGTCATATCAGTGTAGTTGCGATGAATGACTCAACGATGCGGAATCAGTGCGAAAACTGTACGAACCCTTGAAATATCGGAAATCGCACTGAAATCGTGCGGAATCAGTGGGGTCCGAAATTCCTGATGACGTCATATTTTGAGAGATCCATGTCACCATAACATATCGCACTTTTGGACAAAAGTTAATTAATTAATGTCAAAACTAACCACGATGTAGGGTATGGTAGAATCACACACACTAATAGCCATAATCAGAGTAAGGGCCGCTTTACACTATAATGGCCAAAGGTTGAGAGGCCGTCGATTTCCACCAATCAAATTGCAAGAAACTATGGTTTCGGCCTCTCGACCCTTCACACTAGAGGCCAAAGTCCAAAGGCCGCGGACCTTCAAAATGCTTACATGGCAACACTTTTTGACCAAGGTGACGGCCTCTCGAGAGGAAGTTTGGGTCCTACATTTTGCAAGACCCAAACGATGGTCGAGAGGCCGTCGATTTCTTTTCATAAAAAATGAAAACTATATTTTATGCCTATTTTCAGTAGATTTCTTTGGACTCTCAACAAAGTTTGGACTCTCAAACCCACGGCCTCTCGACTTGGACGGCCATAGTGTGAACCGGCCCTAAGTTAGTGAGACCTTCTTGGGTCCACAGGGTTGAAGCCACGTGTGAACGAGAAAAGGGAAGGAGCCGCCCGGGAGCTTTGAATTTCCGAAGTGGCGTGCGCTTTGCGAAACGAGCGACGAGGGAGCCTGTGCATCACCCAACTCCCTTCTTCTCATTACAAATGCGGTGACGACGACGACATACGCCCAGCTTGCTTTCCCTTCAGTTGGGTGGATCACAGCGTCCCACATCCTGATCTTCCCTCTTCCCATCCTCCCTAGAAATCCCTCTTGCCACCCCTCTCATTCCCCGCTCAACATTCCACAGCCAGCAATCCAATTTCCCGTCGATCGATCAGCAGCCATGGCCGCCACCTCTGTTGCATCCATGGTGTCCTCCACCTTCGCCCTGGAGAGGTCGTCTTTCTCCGGTGCCGCCGTGCAGGGCGTGCCCGCGCTCGTTTCCACCTCCTGCAGGCCCGCTCGCTCCCTCACTGTCACCGCCAATGCCAAGAAGATCAACGTCAAGCAGCCTCTGGGTACGTATATACATGACCGATCGATTCGATCTCAAGCCTCTAAGCATTGCAAATCATGTTGACATGTTTGATTATGGCAATGCCACCAGTCGAGGAGAATCAGGAATTAGTGTCTAGTGTACTGTGTATGTGGAGGATTGATGAGGACGATGAATCACAGGGAACCTTGACCGATTCACTGCCAAACTGCAGATTATAGCAAGTTTTGCAAGCGGTTGTTCAATTTAGCAAGTGTTCATTAAGAATTCACCGTCGTTCTTGTAGCATTTACTACCTGCTGAATGTGTCAAGGTGCCCTGTGTGATTAGACGGTGTATAGTACGTATACTGTGTATGTGGGAGATTGATGAGGAATTAGTGTACTGTTTAGTGTATATTGTAGTGTCATTTATGATGTACTGGTAGAACAGCTATATATACAAAGGTGGTATATAATTACTACTCTCTATACCGATTCTAAGAAGAAGTAGGGAGAGAATCTGTACTGGAATGAAGAACAAGAATGTTTACGTGTAGCAGATGGATAAGTAGTGAGGTTTGCCGTTCATGTGTATCAGCAGTCATACATGGTTCATGTTTTTGGGCAGTCATGTTTGGTTCATGTTTTTGCGCAGTTAACTTATGTTTGGTTCATGTTTTTGGGCAGTCATGTTTGGTTCATGTTTTTGCGCAGTTAACTTATGTTTGGTTCATGTTTTTGGGCAGTTATGTTTGATTCATGTGTTTGAGGAGTCATGTTTGGTTCATGTTCTACGCCGATAGAGTGAGGGAGATAGAGATGGTGGAGGAATTGAGGTGGATGAAATTGTTGGTGTGCAGGGCCATCCGGAGACCTGAAGGATAAGAAGGGTATTGATGCGGGCGGCAGGAAGTTGAAGGGGAAGGGAGTGTACCAATTCGTGAACAAGTACGGAGCCAACGTGGACGGGTACAGCCCAATCTACGCCCGGGATGAGTGGAGCAAGGGCGGTGACAGCTACGCCGGGGGTAAGTCACCGACGGTTCTTCCTATTTCATTCCTATTTGCATATAGCAATCTGCACCACCTCAATAGACTTTGCAACCCTCTTACATTGATAGTCACAACACTAACTTATAAGAAACTCATGTTTTTTATGATGGAATTTTTGGACATCCAATTTTTTTTATGTCAACAAAAACATCAAACGTAACATCAAGACATTTGGAAAACAGGAAAAAATAGTTGAACATCCAAAAAATCCACCATAAAAAACATGGGTTTCTCATAGTGTAAACAAGAGTACAAAATTTATCTTGTTCTTAAAAAGTTAAAATAAATACAGGTATGTACTTTTGTTTGCATGTCAATAGAGCAACTTAGAACAAGATAGATAGAAACTCCGGTCTTCTTTCAAGGCCGGCGTGAATAAAGTGTCTGTTCGTAATTTCAATGAGCGAGTGTCCATCGGACAAAGGACCATTGGAATACTTAGAATGCTTAAAAGAACATTCTAATGTGTTGAAACGATATTGAAATGTCATTCTAGCATGATATATATATATATATATATATATATATATATATATATATATATATATATATATATATAATGTTGTGTCAATTGTCTTTTATGTATGTAAATATTTTTTATGATTTGTGGGGATCCGGTGATGTGTGTTGTTCAGGAACGCCTGCGTTGGCCATCTGGGCACTTCTGTTGGGTGGACTTTTGGTGGCTGGAGCTCTGCTTGTGTACAACACTTCTGCTTTGAGCGGTTAAAAAGCATAAGTAGCTGCTTCACTTTAGCGATTGTATATTGTAATCCATAACTTTCATTAACACGTTGATACTGGATTAAAGTTTCTTTTTGCATGTCTCATGTCCCTGCAATTGTGTATCATGTCCCTGCAATTGTGTCCCATGTCCCTGTAAGTGTATCTCATGTCCCTGTAATTGTGTCTCATGTCTGTGGCATGTCTTTCTTTTAATTTTTCCTCATGGGGTTATTGAAAGTGTTTTGTTTGTATTTGTTTGATGATTGACATCTGCATAGCTTTCTGTTCATTGGTTCCTTCCCTGGACCATACATTGCAAAAATCACTGCTTCATTGAGAGAAAACTACAGTACCTAGATAGATAGGAACGCCGGCCCCGAAGGGGCTGGCGTGAATGACGTGTTGTTCGTTTTGTAGATAGATAGGAACGCCGGCCCCGAAGGGGCTGATGTGAATGAAGTGTTGTTTGTTTTGTAGATAGATAGGAACGCCGGCCCCGAAGGGGCCGGCGTGAATTAAGTGTCTTCGTTTTGCCATTGGTACAAAACCTCCAGTACCTATTCCATGGTGGGACATGGTGTAAGTGGCTTGTTGTGGTTGATATCCCAAGTGTCAATTCAATTCAAATAAAATTAGAGCAGGCTCTGTCCCATTCATGATACTAACAAATTCATATAGTTTATATACATGTAATAGAATAAAAATTTGAAGAGAATTTAATTTTAATATTATTTAATTTATAATAAGTGATTTAATATCATGTTTCATATTTTCCAATTTGACCTCTAAAGTATCCATTGACTTTGATAGGTATCCAATTTATAGATCTTCAAAATACAAATCTTTTCACGAATAGTACAAATATACCTGCAAATGTTTGACATGAAAGAGTTAGTTCGAGAAAACAGGATGAGAAAAGTATCTTGAACCATAACTCGGTTCAGACCTAAAAAGATGTACATATGACCTACTAAGCAACGAAATGCTCCTGAAATTGAACTGTGTCTAAATTAAAATTCACAATGTCCAAATTGTCGTCATCAAGTATGAGGTGATATCACTCTTAGCAAAATACAATCAAACAATCATGTGAACATTTTCAATTGTGTGGATTGTTTACGTCCTCTTGATTTACACTTTTGACTACTGGCAATATTCACTAACTCGACGTTTGTAGACACAATCTTCTAAGAATCACAACCCTATGCAAATAGTTTCATCTACTTCAGATGACTAGAGAGAGAGACACACAAGGATACTTATGTTATAACTTGCACTCTAGGCGACAACCTATATATTGAACTAGAGCTTGAAAACCTCTTTCAATATCTTTAGATATTTTCAACCAAGTTCTACAATGAAATTTTGAACATGACTGTTGTGTAGATTTATAAACCTTGGCCAAGGATGTGAGGTTTTTTTTGCAATTACGAAATTAGAAAACCCACAATGTACAAAAGCATGACTCGAACTTTGAGTTCTGCACCACAACGTATATAAGCGTGACTTGAACTTTGAGTTTTGCACAATAAATTACATAATTAATAGTTTTAAATATTCTATTAGTTGGAGTCCTAGATTAAAAAACCGACCTTCCATTGTCATGTGAGTATCCCTAGTATCAAATAGGCGTTAGTTGATATCCTTCACAAAATTCCAAAATTTGTGTTCTAGTGGAAAATTGAACTGAGTTTAAATCTCAAGCCAAGACATGCAATTTCACAAGACCACAATTGATACACGAAGCGACTAAGCATGTCAACATTATTGAGCCAATACATAGTTCTTTTTGTTGCATTGTGTTCCTTTTGAGGAAAAAAGAAAAGAAAAGAACGGAACCTTTTGAAAATTTATATCAAAAATTCTTGCTGAAGATTTCCATCAACAAATTCAACTCCGACAAACCCTTCACTCATAAAAAGAACAAAAGAAAAATGAAATTATAATCAATACTCACATTTATTGTTGTCGTTTGCCAAAGCCATATCCACTCTAAAAAAATTCATGCTCACTCCACGATCTTGAGCTCACCAGCATTCAAATGCACAAAGAACTTGGAACCGTCATTGCCGGATGTCATGAACTGCACTTTGTAAGCCGAGCACAACCTCCTTGACCACGGCGACCTCGCACACGACTATGCGACTGCTTCGCTGCAGCGTAAACCAATTAAAGTTTCGTAGAGGCAGTCTAATCAGACAACCGATCAGACCCCTCAAATTGCCTCATGATGGCGATGGTGATGATCATGCATAGAAACAAAAAAAATGAAACAATAGATATGAAGATTGAGATGGCAAAGAAGCACTTACATAACAACGAAGCAATGCGATGACCAAGAAGTTATTCCATACTTAGATCCAATGTCTGATACCCATATCTTCGAATTTGTGTGTAGTGTGAATGCGGTTATATATAAGAATTAGAAACTCCAGTTCAGAGATCAAAGTGGATGTGGGGCTGTGCTAGTCGATGCCATAGTCTCTGTCCAAAGGACAAAGCCAACAAAATTGTGAGTACCTAGGACATGAATAACAATGAGCTACTAGCACCATGTCCTGTGGTACTGTTTTCTCCTGTGCCAGTGCATAATTTTTCAAAACAAGAGTAAGGCAGTACAAATTGACTACAATTCTTATCCCTCTTCATGAATATGGAGTCACTCATTGAGCGGACATTCACCCTAAACATCCAATTGTCCAGAGAGTGGTCGATGTACAGAATCAAACATAGTTTCTCGTCCGTCAATCATTTTTTGTAGTGTGTATATTTTTACTGTATATTTTATGGGAAGTTTGCTTCATGCATTTGTGATCCAATTAGAAGGGGATGGGTTATGCCTCATTTCATGTTGTAGCGATTCACTCAAAATTTAGAAGATTTTAGTGTAAAAGTGCTTGTAGAAAAGTCAACTCATCTAATTGAGGTACCAAAAAATCTCCAAAAATCACTACACTTAGAATATTACATTTCAACCAATCACAACAAAATTCATGTACAAATTATCAATATCTTATTTGTAATCAAATTACAAAAGAATTTTCAATTTCAAATTTTAAATTTCATATAAAAGTATTGGTGGTAGCAATTGCAAATCTAAGCGTATGAATAGAATCTAAAATTAATAATGTATAGCTTTATTTAAAAATTTAGTGCAGAATATCCCTCTATGTTGTATTTTATGATGCATCTTTGCAAAACTGCCAAATTTGGAGAAGGATGAGGATATTTAGAAGTTAATCCTAAATGTATAGAGCCCTCTTTAGATTTGGAGGATTGCAGAGATGCAATATAAAATGCAATTAAGAGGGATATTTTGAACTTGATGTATGAATAAAATTTGTACAATATGAATTTTAGATTCTATCCATATGGTTAGATCTATATTTGTTATCACCAACATTCTTGTATAAAATTCAAAAACTCAAAATTCAAAATTCTTTTGTAGTTCAATTAGGAATAAAATATTGACAACATGTGGATGAAATTCGTTGTGATTGGTTGAAATGTAATACTCTAAATGTAGTGATTTTTGGAGTTTTTTTGGTTGCTCAAATTTTTTGAGTTGACTTTTTCAAGACCACTTTTGATTCGTTTTGAACTAGGGTCTTAGAATTTTTTTTGTTGAATTGTTGCAACACAAAACGAGGCATGAAAATTTCATAAATCATCCTCTTTCTAATTGATTTGCACATGCACAAACTAGACTTCCTATAAAATCTATTAGTAAATATATCTACACTGCAAAAAGTGCATGACCGATGAGAAAATATGGATGAAATTTGTACATTGTCGAAAAAATGAACGCCTAGGCAATTAACCCCTAACTGCCCAACTATGCATATTTTGCATGATGTACAGATTTCATCCGTATTTTCTCATCCGTCATGCACTTTTTGTGGTGTGATTTTTTTACTGAATTTTTTATGGGAAGTTAGCTTCATGTATGTGTGATCCGATGGAAAAGGAAATAATTTTTGAAAAAATTATGCCTCATTTTGTGTTGTAGTGTTTCACCCAAAATCTTGAAGATTTTGGTCTAAAAGTGTTCTTGAAAAAAAAAACTATTAAAATCAAGCATCCAAAAAATCTCCAAAAATCACTACACCTAAAGTACTACATTATAACCCATCACAACAAATTTCATCCACATATTGTCAATATCTTATTCGTAATTGAATTACAAAATAATTTTTTATTTTATGTTTCAAAATTTATAAAAAAAGATTAGTGATAGCAGTCATAGATCTAACCGTATAGATAGAATCTAAAATTAAAAATGTATAACTTTTATTCATACATCAAGTTCTAAATATTCATATTAATTGCATTTTATAATGCATCTTTGCAAAACTGCCTAAACTGGACATAGGTGAGGACGTTTAGGGGTTAAGGGTTATGTTATGTTACAACCTCTACTGAAGTTGTGAATATGGTCCAATTGCACCAAGGATAAAGTTTGTAAACAACTTAGAAGTTCTTTACAAAGAAGTGTAGTAGGCACAACATTCAAAGTGAATTTAATGTGGAATGAGATGATCAATACAATGCGAGGTACTTTTAACCCCTAAAGGCCCTTAAAAACCAAAATGGCTTTTTGCTGTTTCGGGCAGCCTAGAAGACCGGCTTAACTTTAGTATTTTGGGCTAAAATTTGGTGTGGGTGTGGTAATACATACATACTATATGTGGTAAAATTTGGGCAGCCAAATTCAAGTTTTAGAATTTTTTTATGCAAAATTTTGTTTTCAAGCCCAACTGGGGCAGCAAAAAAAAAAAAAAAAGAAGGGTTTTTTTGAATTTTTTTTTTGGAAATATGTTTATAATAATACTACTACACACATTTAAAAAAAATCCAAGTTGAAAGTTTTAACAATTTTACATGGGCAGCCTTCAAAATTTACAAGAGCAAGCTTCACAGTTTTTTGTAATTTTACAGTTTTTTCTTTCAAAAATTGTCAAAATTTGAGATTTAGGAATTTTTCGATTTTTTTTTTTCTAAAATTCACAAACTCATAGATGTAACTTTTCACCGTTCACTTTTTTACTAAACCAAAAACCTTTAACGTTATTCAAGTTTTACTATATTGTGGTTTTTGAACCTTCTTCTGGAAAATAATTTGCATGAAGGCCAAAAAAGCATAATGAGTCTCTAAAATTTTGCATGGAGGTGCCTAACTTAGTTACCTACATGGAAAAAAATATGAGCAAAATGTTTGGACTAACAATCTTCAAGTCCCCCTTTGCACTATGGAGACAATGCCTCCCAAACAATGCCCACAAAAACTTTTGCACAAACTTTGGATGTTATGATCTTGCAAATGATAAACATCCAACGGTCAATTTTTGAAACAGTAGCTATGAATAGGCTTAGGTACAAGATCTTACGGTTGGAATTCTAAAAGAAGTAAAAAAACTTGGTTCACATCCCCGGGAGTACATAGAGGTAGAAAATCGCAGTTTTAAGGTTTCAAGCTCCCAAAAACACAAGGAAATTTAGGGGTTAAACATCAATTTCCTAATTAAAAAATATATCTTGGATGAAATCGCTAAATTGTGGATGATTATCAAATTATGAATATATGATATCTTCTAATGTAATATTTTCTATCCAATATGTGGATGAATGTTGAAATATGGAGCACCACTATAACATTTTATATCGCCAATTTGGCACAAAATGAAAAATGAAAAAAAAATGCCATGGTTATGCTTCTTGAAATGAGTAGAAAAGGAACCAAGCCAAGCGTTAATTGAAAAATGTTAACCCTCAAATGTTCGTTGGGGATGGTAGATACGTTGGTGTATATTTGACATTTGTTGTAAGTAAAAAGTTTTAAATTGAGACCCAGATAGCTAATTAAAACCATGTCGACATGCGTTTAACTTCACTTTTGATCTTAAACCCAGAGCAATATAAAACCATTCCAAATGCAATGCAATATTGACATATAATATTGGTCCGAACGGGCTCTTTGGACCTTTTAACCCTTAAAGGTCTAGAGAGCCCTTTCCGACCAGTACAATACACTACTATTCCATTGTATTTTGTATGGTTCCACATCTCCTATGAGTTTAAGATCAAAAGTGAAGTTAAAATTCACGTCGGCATGATTTTAATGAGCTATTTGGGTCTCCATTTGAAACTTTCTATTTACAACAAATGTCAAATATACACCAACGTATCTACTATTCCCATTAGCCCTTTAAGGGTTAAGGGTCGAAGTGGGTAGAAAGGGTGAAAAAATGTGAGTGTTCAATATGGTAACATCTGGTTCAATGATGGAAGTGACTAGTGTACTCTGAAACCTACTAAGCTACTCAGAAGAAGCACTTTGAAAAAACAACGCATTACTTATAGTGGTCAGCACAAGTGTTCGAACAACGAGTGATATTCCCGAAATAGAACGAGCAGTGATCAAAAAGTCAACCTATAGGGGATTTTTTGGCTTGCATTAATGACAAAGAACACATGGCATCTAATTAGCAGCATATCTTTCGAAATTAGCCACATGGAAGCTCTTCAAAACAAAATATCTGCAGGTGGTGTGTACAACTTAATATGCACACAAGTTGTGCACACCACCGCCATTTCAATGCTAACATTGCTTTCAAGATTTCATGTGCAACAACTTTTAGAGTTCGAGAGAGGTTTCTAGTGACTCATAATGGCTCCTAGGAGATGTGAGAGTGAGAGAAAGGCGGTTTTGGAGATGCACAAGCAAGGCAGTTCCTATGGTCAAATTTCAGCATTGTCGGGTGTTCTTCGAAGTACTTGCAGTGATATAGTACGAAGATTTGGTGAGAGAGGGAGTGTGAAAGACAAAATTTCACCTAGTAGACCTCGAATTCTTGATGAGCTCGATGATCGTGATATTGTGAGGAAGTTAAACAATCAAAGTACTAGTACTGCTGCAGCTATAGGAAGAGAGTTAAGGTCTATGGGCATGCAATTGAGTGATGATACAGTTAGAAGGAGTCTTCAGAGGCAAGGCCTGCAAGCACGTGTGAAGGTCAAGAAGCCACTTTTGACTAAGAAGCATCGAGCACGACGTTTTCAATGGACAAAGAAGTGTAATTGTTTCACTTGGGAAGATTGGAGTTTTGTCATCTTCTCTGATGAGTCAAAATTCAACCTCTTTGGCTCAAATGGACGACAATATTGTTGGAGAAAGAGTGGAGAAAGTCTTTTAGAGCAGCATGTGCAATGTACAGTTTAACATGGGGTAGGAAGTATAATGGTTTGAGGTTGCATGAGTTGGGAAGGAGTTGGTAAGCTTCATTTGATTGAAGGGAAGATGGATAGATACATATATCGAGAGATTTTGGAGACAGAACTTATGGAGATTATAAGCATGCAAGGTTTAGAGGAAGACAGTGTCATTTTTCAGCACGATAATGATCCAAAGCATACTGCAAATTATGTTGTAGATTGGTTGCTTGCACAGAAGTTCAAGCTTATTTGGCATCCACCACAATCTTCCGACCTCAATCCTATAGAACACCTTTGGAATGAAGTAGATCGTCGCATGAGAAGGTCTGAGAGGAAACCTACTAGCAAGAGTGATTTATGGGAGAAGATACAAGAAATTTGGTATAGTATTGAAGTTGATGTTGTTAGGAAGTTGATATGCTCTATGCCTCAACGAGCTACTAATTTTTATAAAGCAAAAGATGGCTATACTCGGTGGTAGTCATTTGGATTGCTTAGACATTGCATTCTTGAGTTGTAAAGTCATTTTGTAGCTTGTACTTTCATTTTATACAAGTAATGCACAATGTTTCTAGTTCTTGCAAAAAGAATTGTACATCTTAGTTGTATATTTGAATTAAACTAAAATTTTTGGGTTCACATTTCAACTTCAAAAGTTGTACTATATATTTGTTGCAACTATATGCTCTTTTACACTTTTACATTCAATTTTATGATGTAATATGTAAGAATGGTAGCAAATTCTTTCAATTAGCTTCCTCTGTACGACTATTTATGCTAGCCACTATACATATTATAATAGTGTTTTAGGGTGATTTCAAATTTGAGTTCCAAAGTTGTACAGTACATGGGGGCTAATATTTTTGAACAAATCCTTTGTACAATCCCAATGTCATGATGGAGTTAACTGTAAAGTCAAACCAAAAAAATTCCAAGAGAGGAAAAATAAGGTAGAAGTGGATTTTTTGCTTGAAAAGCGGTGAAATTGAGTTTTGTCTCCTTTGATTTTGATTTTTAACAACGCTTTGCGTTGTTAAAGAGATTCAAACTTTGAACCTCTCCAATGCTAAAGAAGTTCCTCCATACCTCACACAAGGAAGAATCTCCATGTGCTCCTCCATCAAGCACATGCTCATTCACATCAAGCAATCTGGCGCTTCATGTTAAAAATGAATAGTAAAAGTTATTTACAAAACAAAAATTCTAGCCAAGAGAGAGGTTACTCGGCTTCAACTTTATAGATAACTCTAATAAACTTGCAATTCATGGAGTCAGAATTGTGACAAAAGATTTTTTTGGGCAACCTTGGTTAAACAAGTTAGTAGCGCCTTTTGACATAAGGCTTTGGTGCTCCAAGGTGCACCTTTTTATTAGTGAATCTTACCATATTAAAGTATGAAGAGACTAAAGAATAACCAATGTGTGTTAAAATGAGAATTTAGTTTTAGAAAATAATTCACATATTAATTCTTATTTTATTTTTATAGTTAAAGACATGTGATCGTTTTGTTTTTTTTTAGCAAATGCCAAAATTGTAGTGTGAATAGGTTTTTGCTTTGTGACAAGAAATCATCCACTAATCATCTCATCTCCTAGCTACTTACGTGCCTTCTACATGTGTGATTTCTAGTACAACATTTAAAACAAACATTTATCTTCGCATTCAACACAAGCAACACTAATTCGATACAAGCCGGTGTTAAAAAAACCAAACTTTTGTTATCGTCAAGATCAAGTTCTTGTGTTTACATTGGTTGCCTCACATTCATTCATAGGTAATAAACAACCCACTTTAACACTAAGTACATTGAATGGCAAATTTAGTGTCCAAGACACTATTTCTCAAATCTGGACATATTTAATTTTAGGGAGATATAGTGTCCTTGTAAGAAAAAAAGTGAATGTAGTATTTCAATGACATATGGAAATTATAAAATAGATATAGCATGCCACCTCATGTCATTCTCAGTACTTGGAAAGAACATGGCACACTCAATGAAAGTGGAAATGAAACTCCTATGTAGTGTTAGGAGACACAATTTTTCTTTACCTTTGAACAAATTGTGGTGAAAGACATCAATTATCTCCGGACACTGAATACGCCATTCAGTGTAATGAATCATCTTTAGGCCATTACTGCATCATTAACACTATATAATAATTATGTATTATTGTTGTATTTAGTTTTAGGACATTATTTTATGTGAGCCACTAGATATAGAACATCTTTGTATGCTCCTGAAATTTCAAACTTATCATACTGCTAATCATGGTTCTAGAATTTATGATAATTTTTGCAATGAATGACCTGTTGATTTTGCTCAAAAAAATCTGAAAACAACTCATGATCAAACCTTATAATCATATAATATATACGGTAGACACTAGTAGAAATCTTGTCTTATGTGACAAGTCTTTAATGACTCAATGTCGGGAATGACAAGTCCGTAATGACACAAAGTGGGTATGGACATGAGTAGTGAAGGATCATGGAAAAAAATTGACCCTCATTTTTTGAGCATTGCAACAAACATCTTTCGGGCTTGCAAGTGAGTGCTCTTCACTTGACAGTTTGGACACAAACAGCCCGAAGCACTGCCCGGTCGATGGATGGAAAGGTGAAGAGCCGCTGGACAAAGCTATTCCCTGCCAGACTATCGTAGCTGAACTACCGGGTCTAATGGCTGCCCAAACACAAAAAAAACTTGGGGCAGCGCGATGAGGGTCAGAAGAGTGCAGAGCAGTTGAAGGTAAACGGCCGAAAGTTCGAAACTGCAGACTCGTAACTGTCAGCCTCCGGAGCCGAGCAGCCGTGAACAAAAACTGAGCGCCGCAGTGGACCGCGTGCAGGGGTGGAGGGTCATCCACAGGACTTGGCACCCGCACTTGCTAACTCGCGGCAGCTTGATGGTGACGAAGGAAAGGCCGCAAACAACCGACAGCCATCAGACTGCAGACAGTAGAGGTAGTCGTCGAAGTCCGCCTGCACATTTCGACGCAGCCCTCCACAGGGCAACGACCTGATCTCACCTGCACATGGATCCAGATTGCCAGTATGAGCAACATACACTCTGATAAGGGAGATTACGGTTTGATGGATGCTCTGTTCACGAGTTTTTTTTAGGCTTGCACGCCGGAAGCACCTCATGCCACGAACTGTCCACAACCTGTCAACCCGTAAGCAGCTTGATAAGCGCATGCTTGCCCAGCCGTCCAATAATTCCCTCGCCGAGCGTCCAATAATTCAGCCATGCGTCCAAGAATGGACACAACGGAATATGTCTATATACATTCTGAAGCTATGAACGGAATCTTCTTTATTTTTGTACAAGAGGAAAAAACAAAACTCTTACTGTGAATGGGAAGTGTATGAAAAAATTGAATATTGAATGGCAAAGGTATAAAAAAATACAATGATGAGCAAAGATATAAGAAAATACAATGATGAGCAAAGGGAAAAAAAAATAGATAGATGAGCAAAGGGAAAAAAAAACATACAATGAAGAGCAAAAGTATAAGAAAATACAATGATGAGCAAAGGGAAAAAAAAAATACAACGATGAGCAAAGGGAAAAAAAAACATACAATGAAGAGCAAAAGTATAAGAAAATACAATGATGAGCAAAGGGAAAAAAAACATACAACGATGAGCAAAAGTATAAGAAAATACAATGATGAGCAAAGGGAAAAAAAAATACAACGATGAGCAAAGGTAAAAAATCTGTAAAAATGACTGAGAAGTGTCAATGAGAGGCCAGTGAATTGGAAACTTACTATGAGTGAGTTAGCGAGTGTGGCTTGTCTCCATTTCACCGTCGCAACTGGAAATGACTACGAAAAAGCATGAGCCCAAGTGAAGTGATACGTCACCACATTGGGGACAAATGTAGCTAGTCAATTTCTTGCTCCGGCAATACTTGCATACTCTTCTATACTTGATTTTGACAGGAGAATGGACACAAGGTCCCCGGTTGAACACGGATGTTACTCCTCTATTTTTTCCCCAATTAGCCATGAGGGAATTAGCCAATGACATAGTGAAATCAACATGTTCCATTGGCCGTTTCCCTAACTGCTTACAGATGGATCTGTGGATAAGCCACGAATTCACTCGTGCCGTGTCAAAGAGAAAAAAGAAGAGACGGTGCCACCACTTGTGACTCCGTACTTGACAAGAGTACTCGCCCCGCAATTGGTCACTCACGTCAACTCCCCACATCCATTGAGTATATGTTTTGTGAACCGGGGACGTTGGAATCTCCCTCTTTTGACCTCGATCACGCCGCGGCACCGTATCGGGATTACTAGGATCAATTGACAAGGGATTTGCATGGGTGGACTAGAGAAGCACGGGCTTCTTGTCCACCCATGTGACACAAGAAATTTTGCGGCTACTATGCATCAACCATCCCAAAGAACCTTGTGGTTTTTTTGCCCAAGCCTTCTTATCTGCTAGAGCTTGTGGCAGTCCAATTTGAGATAACCGCACTGTCCCGGTTGCATACGTGCCCCGCTCTACCATATCAACCAATAATTTCACCGAGGTGAAAAAAATATCTATGAAGACCATATGTCCTCGGCCGTGGAGTGGCTCCATCAAGTTCATGACTACTGAATAACCGGTCTTGGCTTCTCCAGTAGCCGCGGAAACACTAGTAGAAAAACTGTGACCGGGTCAACGAAAAACCAACAGGAGTTTATTGATCCTGGTTGTTGGTTCGGTCGCGTTGACCCGGTCACAAATCAACAGGTGGTTGTTGATCTGGTTTTGTTAATTTGGACAAAAAACCCGTTCGATCCCTTTTGATACTACCTGCCACGTCATTCTAAACTGCTGATGTGTTAATTCAATTGGCACAGTTGGCACCGTCAATCATCCATTTCCGGATGTTCATTTTCTAACAGAAATTATTGATTCATGTGGACTAGTTTAAGCCACCGTAAATGTAATTTTTTGAGGGTTTAATTTTTTTACTACTTCCAATGAGGGTTTTTTCTTAAATTAGCCTTCATGGACATTCGTTAGCATTTCGACTTCTGTTGTTCATTTATCATTCCGGCTTCATCTCCTGCCGAGACATCTGTCAATTACCATGTGTGTAGTATTGCCTCCTGGTCCGCCAAGTGGCCTTTTTTGGATGGTTCACCATGGAGAATTGCGAATTCTTGGATACATATTTGCCCACGGCTGTGATTTTTAATTGCATACAAATCACATTGGAAATAATGGGCGATCTCTGGCCTGCATTGTACATTGTGGATAAAATTACATTTCACGAAACAGATTCAGTATATCCTACCAACTACCTTTTTAATACACACTACCTTGACTCGCACCTTGTAGCGGCCAACCTGGAGTTTTGCCCCTTCTAGCATCTACCTACAATTACTGTAATGTTACGTTTGTTATATCCTCATGGTCACGCAACCCATTTCTGCTTCGCTTTCAATTTACAATACCTCGATGATGTGCCCAGTTTACCTGCACAACATTTTCATACATATACTGTTAAATCACTACCATGTTCTCCATGTCAACATTTCTTTTACTACTCTCTTAGGCCAATTTACTAAGTTCGTTATATTGGAACCACATGCATTGACATTTTACTACTGACTAATTGGCATTCTGCAACAAATTAACGCAATTGCACTCCTTGATTTTGCAAGTACACGGAAGGCGTCATTTCTGGCATATTAAAAAAGACAGCCAAATCAAATAATATCATACCTATGCCCGCAGCCTACCTCCAATACATTTATGCAAAAACGTTCTGCACTGCGGGTACAGAACTATCGCTCCAGCTTCCACTGTGTTTCACAGCAATTCTACACAATGGTGGCATGTGTTAAAGGTCTTCGTGTGATAGATTGCGTAGTTCAATACAACGGTTATAGGATTTCAAATCATATACCGTGCATGTCTCATTCAGCGTTTAGGCAATGCTTCTCTGTGATGTAAACAAACACGTGAATCCACCTTGTACATTAAATTTTGATATATTTCTCACACCCATCGGTGTAGGAATTTATAAAAAAAAAAGTTTTTCTAATCTGCACTTCTCATTCACAAGAGCACAACATCTCCTTACACGGCCGTATTTTTTGGCCCACAGCAACAACATAGGGATAATATGTGCCACCAACTGCAGGAACTGGGCAACCCAATAGAAATCATGTGCCTTTAAAATATGCCTGATTAAACATGAAATGAATCCCCTACAGTATGGTTACATAAATGTACCGCAAATTCGGGGAAGTACGTGACATTTCCTTCAAGAACTTGTGTTACTGCAGTTGTTCCTCGGAATGATTTGCCCCACCTATCGCTCCTGTTCCATCTAGTGTCCCTAGTCCACTTCACAAACAAAGTTGTAGATTCCAACCCGCAACTCTTTATCGTGGCCTTCAATCAATACTTTGGTCCACCTTCATGCTGCAGTGCACCCACCGTGTCAAAACCATCTTTACTACCCTGTGATTTTTACAGTGATTTTTACACGCCGTGAGTAGAAATCATCATTCTAAACATGTCTAAAAGATGTCAAGTAATTCGGAGGTGTGAGGACAAAGATATGAGGGTCTAAAGGCCCAAGTTACCCACCCTGCAACTCAAATAAATCACCAAAAATCGCTCACTTCATGAATTTTTGATAAAGAAGTACCTACAAATTCAGCTCTCAGAAATAGCCACTCAGAGTCTCTTTGTTGCTCATCCTACAATTCAAAGCCCAAGAACCCGAATTTCCTCACTTTCTAGTTCCAGAAGCGACGTGGGGGCCTTACGGTCCTTGAGGGGTTGAACAAAGTGTTGTTTTCAAACACTCTTTTTAATAGTGTCAAACGACTGCATTGACAAAAACAAGGAACTTTTTACACTACAGTATCAGAATTTTTTTTGTAAACACATTAAAGAACAACACCCTGCTCGGTAGTGCATCTATAGGCATTCCAAATTCATACTGAAGTGGATTTCAAAAAGGTCGCTATAGAAAGACACAAAGCGCTAATTTGACTTGCACTTGCTACAACAATGCAGACCAAACTTCACGTGAAGGTTCAAGAAGGTGCCACATCTGCACAACCAATAAGTAAGCTGTACCCATGAATTCTTTCGTTTGTTTGTCAATATATTCTTTTAAATTTATCTGCAATCCATCTATGAACTGTACAAACGCCTTCTATAAGCTGCTATAATGGGTATGACGATTCCAATGATGTCAAATTCCTTGCATATTTACATCAATTTTAGGGTACATCACTTGACATTCCACATCCACGATGACACTAGACGGATCTGCATTGAATAGCCAGAATAGTGTAGATAACGAATTGGATTATTATTTGTGCATTATCTGAAGTGGTAGGTAATCCCTCCTTCCCAAAGTTATTGTCATATTTGAAAATCATGTTTGAAAGTGCTTTTATCCCAGAACTGAAACTTCCAAGGCAAAATCCCCACAGACTCCAACCTCTCCCGAAGACTGCTGTAAGAATCACCATTGTCAGCTCTAACAGGTCCAATCCACCTAGGTTCTGCATCTTCGTGGTCAAGAGCGTAGATCTTAATCCTTGTCGCCATGCCAACCTCAGAGGGAATGTAAGGGAAACCTTGAACTCTATCACAGGAACGCAACATCCATCAGTAGAAACTCCAACACTAAACCCAAAAACGTGCACACGCATGTCTATTATTCAAAAGTCCCAAAGCAAACCTTCGGGGGTGGTCACTCCCTGTAAAACCTAGGATACATGTGCATACAACAAGTATTTAAATGGGGGCTAAATGGGGCCTAACAACCTGATCTGCCCTAAAACCGCCCGCATTGAACCAGGTGAACTGCCCTTCACCTACCGGTCCCCTACCACTAGAACATAGGTTCCCATGGTGAGTCACGGTGCCTTCCGGGGCAACTCACACAGGTTTATGCTTCGCAGATGCTGTGCATTTCCAAGATCAAACAGGATATCTCCCACCCTAGCGTGTATTAAATCCAGTGTCACACGTGACTCTATATGTGCACATTATATAGACCAATCACAACTTTCACTTATTTAGAATATAGGACAAGGTTTCATCACATGTACAATTAAGTACAAGAATCTACCAAAATCTAGTCTTAGAGGGTGGTTTGAAGGACTCTCCAAACTCTCCAAATGTGGCATGTCTACTTGCCCTCTACGCTATTTTAGGATGCTTATCATCCAAAATATTGGGTGTCAAATGGTTTGGAGGGTTGCATTGAGGATGCTCTAAGTAAATGATACAAACTTACACAAGATGACATACTCTGCAGTAACACATTTCTTCAACATTTCAAGCATCACCCAAATTCACCACTCAAATTGGCAAGTGGCTTGGGTTTCAGGTAACTTACATCCAGAGTGCAGAGCTTCAATTCCGGAGGTTGCAAGAGGCAATGTACGGTACTGGAGCACAATCAGCACATCATCAGAATGCAAACATGGTCTGTGTTTCTGCAAACGTTAATTATCACTCACAGGGTATCATTAGCCTTGATTAAACTGAGGTTATTGATGAGTACATGGCTTTCTAGGCTGTTTGCCAGGCACACCATGCTTGCAAAAAACCTTCGGGGGTGGTCACTCCTTGTAAAACCTAGGATACATGTGCATACAACAAGTATTTAAATGGGGGCTAAATGGGGCCTAACAACCTGAACTGCCCTAAAACCGCCCGCATTGAACCAGGTGAACTGCCCTTCACCTACCGGTCCCCTACCACTAGAACATAGGTTCCCATGGTGAGTCACGGTGCCTTCCGGGACAACTCACACAGGTTTATGCTTCGCAGATGCTGTGCATTTCCAAGATCAAACAGGATATCTCCCACCCTAGCGGGTATTAAATCCAGTGTCACACGTGACTCTATATGTGCACATTATATAGACCAATCACAACATCACTCTCTCCTACACAGCATCGTCGGCGGCAACACAACACCATGTCTCGATTAGGTCAAATGCCATTCGGGCCAGCAACCACAAAAAAAAACTCCTCACATCACACCGAATAACACACAGTGCTCCCTAAGCCCTTAAAACACGAATCTCTCACAAAAAATTCCTTCAAAGACGACTCTTAAGAACGTAATGGCATTAGGTTAAGATCACAAACCACGAGGGTTAGATCCGTAAAACAAAGCAGTACTGACCTCCACTTGAAGGCAGAGATTCACCGAGCTCCGCCATCGACAAACCGGCCGGGCGCTTGCCCATGTCCACAGAGTTGCTCATTTTCGCACGATCCCACCACAAACCCTAAATACACAGAGCGCACAGAAATCTCTCTGCAAAAACTTGAGAAAGAAATTGAAAAAGAGCTTGAAAACAATCGCAATCTGAGCTTGGCGGAGGCTTTGAGGAAATCAAAAGGCCTCGGAAATTGAAAAAAATTCAGGAACTGCCGTCAAGGAGCAAATGCAGGTCGGCGGCGTTCGCTCTGAGAAAAAAAAACAGGTTTTGATGATCTGTTTGGGCACTGGGCACCCTCTTTGCAAGCTTTTTCATCAAATCAAAAGATGCCACGTCATGGGCTGGGTTGGTTGGGTCACCAGAAAGTTGAGGACTAGGCAATTCTGGAATTGACTCTGTAAGAGCATCATCAATGCAACACGGTAAAGCTCACGGCAAATGACTGACCTAAAATTAGAAATTTAAATTACTATCATTAAAAAGAAGCGCATTTAAATAAAGTTGAGATATTTCTCAAGAAAAAAAATTTGTAAAAATTTGACGTAGGTGAAATCCCTCAATGAAAACACCACATTTTCAAAATTTAGAGGGAGTACACCAAATCTTGCTTAAAAATAGAAAGATCCTCCCACACTCCCTCTACATTTCAGAAATATAGTGGGAGTAAGGGAGAATCTTTCCATTTTAAAGAAATATTTGGTGTACTCCCTCTAAATTTTTGAAAATGTGGTGTTTTTATTGAGGGATTTCACCTATGTCAAATTTTTACAAATTTTTTTTCTTGAGAAATATCTCACGTTTATTTAAATGCGCTTCTAATGATGGTAATTTTACTCTCTAATTTTAGGTCAGTCAAAAGATAGGCAGTGACTTTTACCGTGAGTGCATTGGGGATGCTCTTAAGCACAATCAGAATTAGGGCTTAGGATTTTTAGGGTTTAAAGTTGAGGGGAAAGGAGCAAGAAGTGTGAATTGATTTTTATGTTTTTTGGGAGAACTCTAAATATGGAAAAATTGGATGGGATGAGACGACCAAAAATAATTTCAAAATATTGGGAAGATATAAAAGAATTGTTTACAAAAGCGAGGACGAGATCTCCAAGTTAAATTCCGGTCTTGACAGTGAAAACTAAAATGTAGTGAATGGCAGTAAAGTAAGAAGAAGTTACTCGTGGGGTACATAACATTTGAAGTGACTCAAGGAAAATGTCAAGGGTCACATTATGTATTAGCTCCATAATTGGAGGTAAATTGAGGATTAAGTTACTAAAGGCGAACCTGGATTTCATAAATGAAATCACTGAAATAGCATGGGATGAAATTTACAAACGTCCAATCACTAAAAAGCTCATTCAATGGGATGTAATTACCGAAGCTAAAACCACCTGGACAGTGTAAAAACGGGTGTAAATTTTCAGTAACATAGGGACAGGAACACAAAGTTATATCTGAGCCGTGAAAGGTAAATGTGAAACGTAGGAAAACGCAGTGAAAGTGGTTACAGTAAATAAAATTTACTGACAGGGTACTGCACATTTGAATGGACAAAAGAGAAATGACATGGGGGGTTTAACGAAATGTAAAACCAAAATGAAGGTAAATTCGAGATTAATTCAATGGAAGGTACACTAAATAGGTAGATTAGTGTTAGATAATTATAAGATTTGAAAATATTATAGATTTTTACTCTCGACAAAAAAAATTACCAAAGACATTGATTCCATTACTATTGAAAGATCCCCATCTTAACCAATATAGAGGGTAAAAAAATTGGTCAACAATAAAAACTTACAACATGTTTATGTAAATTAGTGTATTTAACACTAATTTACCTATTTAGTGTAGTGTGTTGATTCTAGAGTGCATAATGACTCCTTCCTGAAATCATGTGTTGTCAAATCATTCGATGCGACCCTGCAATCGAAGCTCGCATCACCTGATCGGTTCAGAAACGGGAGTAAATTTTCAGTAATGTAGGGACTTTAACACCAAGTAATATCTGAGCCCTAAAAGGTGAATGTGAAACGTGGAAGAAACACAGGGAAAGAGTGTCCAGTAAATAAAATTTACTACTAGGGTGACAACCCTTACAATGAACAAATGAGACTTGACATGGAGGCTGTAACGCAACGTAAAACTGAAATGAAGGTAAACTTGAGATAAAGTAAATAACATTTAGTTAATGATTTCATAAAAAAAACCCATTCATATAATCTGGACACTAGAAGTTCATTAATTCCAGTGACTATAATTGACCACGTAGACATGGGACCACTTTACAGAGCCATGTCAGCACTATCCTCAAATAACTTTGACAACATAGGTGCCTCTAAACAAGGCTACGAAATTCAACACAAATTATGTAGGTTTTGTTACCTGTTTAACATAAATCTATAGAAGAAGGCAAGTGATGACCGCCACTACCCACCTCAACAGAAATCTGTTGAATTTCTGTTGCTGTGGTCACAGTTTTCTAGTAGAGCTATTCGGAAACCTTGGATCTCTATTGAAATTGTCCTAAAATCGCTTCATGCCCTCAAAGACCCGGCCATCTATATCATCCAACATTTTTGGACAGACGGTGCACTCTTTTCATCCATAAATCAAATTCAAGATCTTCTAATTGAATCTAGTAATATTTGCATTTTTTTAATTTTTTTTGCATGCCATATATTACTTCTAAGAGAAAAAAAAGTGGAGGTATTTTACGCTACCATTACTTTCTTCAAAGATGTAAACGTCCAATTAATTCATGTTATCTTACATTAAAAAAATATATAAATTTTACCTCGAAAGAATTAAAACCCCCATATCTTTGAACTCAGGTACTTTCTAAGTTGACGCACAGTGCCCCCCCGGGGCTGTCACTTCTATATTCAAAACGCAAACACCCCTCCATTGGCACTGTCCCGTAGAATTCACGAGAACATGTTACAGTATTTCTCATCTGGGTACTGGCTGATCACGGAAGCAACATCCCATCCTGCATTCCTTCCACCTCTGAGGCCACTTGGTCTTCACTTTGCCGCAGCACAAATATCATATTCATTCACACACATTATGAACCAACATCATTTACATTGTCATCAAATGTCCACATTCATATCGTCGACAGTTAAACACAGCATTAAAAATATGTTCTTTTACTGTTTGTAGAAAAATAACCAACCTTACGTCTGTCCCTAGCCCAACATACTGTCGCACACCAGTGTACATCTCCTACACTTCCTACGCTTGCTTCATAAGAAGTTTCAAGTCCTGTCTTCAAAGCGAATTGCCGTAAAAAACAAAACCTGTACTTCCATACGATGTCATATTCTTATTAAAATTTATTTCGCGTGGTATCGAAATACCATAACAACAAACTTCTACACCTCTTGCGGCTACTGTGTTCATAAGATCCTCCACAATTCCCACTCATTGTGTCTCAGGTTACTGCTTCCGTGTTCAGATACCTGCACGGCCCTGCATCCAACAACTTCGCTAAATACCGGTTTCACCCTGACCGTTAAATCTTGTTCTTCCTACCAGACATGCAACGTTTTTTAACTCATTCTTGCTTTCACACTTTCAACAAAAAAAAGTACACGGTTTGGATGAGTACTATGTACTCGGATTTGAATCGATATGCCTTCATTGCTTCATCGCTTTCGCCTTGGATACTTCGATCCCTGTCCACTTTCGGATTTCAAACGATCAATCTTAGCCTGGAGTTGTTTTATGTATTCATCATTTGATGGATTCGCCGTGATAAGGCTACTAGAGCCCCTTTTCTTCGAAGTGCTTGTTCCTGTTCCGCTCCACTACTAGAAAATGCAGTCCAAACCAACAAAAAACCAACACAATTCTGTTGGTTCCTGCACTGCATCGACCATTTCTACAGAATTCAGATTTTTCTGTTGAGTTTGTTAAAACTACCGCCGCATTTCTGTTGATTTCTGTACTAGTAGAAATTCATGACCAAATCAACAAAAAATCAACTGATTTGTGTTGTTTAGGGCACTGCAATGACCGATTTCACTAATTTTTAAACTTTTTGTAAAAATCAACAGTTTGCTACCTAATTCTTGTTGATTTAAATAGTGTGATGACCAAATCAACAAATTTTCAGCAGATATTGAAATTTTTTGGATTTTTTTTGGATTTTTGGAATCTTTTGGAATCTTTTTTGGAAAATTTTGGAATCTTTTTGGGATATTCTAGAATCTATTGGAATACTATGGAATCTATTTGAATATATGGAATCTTTTGCAATTTATGGACTCTACTTTTCAAAAGGTGATTTTTTATACTTTTGGGCAATTTTGGGCATCCATGACAAATAGATCTAACTGGTTTTAAATTCTTTACAAAATCTCTAACAAGATTGTGAACATAACTACCAAAGTTGACAGGCAGCAAAACACACAATTATTACTTTCAACACATTTAAAACATTTAAAACACCCTCATTTGGGCAACATTTAAACACCATGGTTAAAGTTCTATGTACTTTGAATTTTGAATTTTATTTTAATATTATTTTTGAATATGACCTACATCAAATTATGTAGACTACAAAATAATTTATTTTATTATTATAAAAATAAATTAATTGCGCAATGTAATGCTTGCAAATCCCAAAATTCGGAAGTTTTTTCCTCATCTACGAATGGATCCAAAAAAATTAAATTTAAAAAAAAGAACTCTATAGGCATATAGAATTTGATTCTATTGAGGTGCATGATTTCTTATTTTCCATTGTAGGGTCTTTTTACTTGATCAAAATGAACAAATTAGACAAATTTTGGAGGTTTTAAACAAAAATAACCTAATTAGTGTGTCCAAAAACTGATACCCTTAGCTGACACTTGCCCCCTTACCCCCTCTATTATTTAGGGGTTAACTTATTCATTCACAATTTTATTTTATTTTAAAAAAAAAGAAAAAAAAAAGAAAAGAAAAACTCAGCAGACTTTGGCGACCATTTCGTCATAGTAAAATAACTTTTTTCAAAAATCCTTAGACTAAAAAAAGTTGGGAAATCAAGTAAAGTTTCATCTCCAAAAACCCGTTTGTGATTTTGAGCCTCCATTCAAAAGTTATAGACAAAGTTCAAAGTGGGGTAGTAAGGAATATTTTCTTTGATATTTTCAAACACCCTCTCTGAATTTTGTCTATAACTTTTGAATGGAGGCTCAAAATCACAAACGGATTTTTGGAGATGAAACCTAACTTGATTACTCAACTTTTATTAGTCTAAAGATTTTAAAAAAAGTTATTTTACTATGTCAAAATGGCCGCCAAAGTCTGCTGAGTTCGAAAACATTGTATTCTAAGTGTATATCTAAGAAGCAAATTCTATCTTGCTCATCAAATTCAAAGGTAGGTGAGTTGGTAAGAGTGCTAAAGTATAACTAGGAGGTTGGGAGTTCGAATCCAAGTGGCAACGGTTAGTGTGAGGCTTGGCTGCCTAAGGAGCCCGGGCAACCGAAAAAGTTTTGCTGCCCGAAGAATCCGAGCAGCAAAAAAAGTTTTTTTTTTTTTTTTTTTTTTTTTTTTTTTTTTCTAAATTTTAATTTTGACCGAATCAACAGAAAATATCAACAGATTTCTGTTGATCAATGTCCAAGTCAAGGCGACCTAATCAACAGAAAATATCAACGCTCCTCTGTTGATTTGGACGCTGAATTTTCTAGTAGTGCTCTCCGGATGGTGCTCATGCCGCCCAACCTCTCCTTCACACGTCTCCTACCAAATCCATATACAGCACAATATCAGTGGTATATGTTGTTACAGTACTTGTCAATAATCAAATGAGTCACTACTACTAGGATCTTCCCAGCTCCACTAGTCCTTCCGGTTCAGGGATACCCTCGCTGTAATATATACTTCTTATTAAAATCAATATTTGCATCCGATATTGAAATTACTATTCTGCCACACCGACATATAGAAAGCATTACCGTATTTTCATTCCTCACTTCCTTTTCACTGGATAACCTGATTCGTATTTTTTATGTCAGGTTTCTCCTTTCTGCTATGGTGGACAAACACATACTAGCCTGACCATTAGCACTGTGGTAATGCACTATTAAGACATGCTACATATTCTGACCTCTGTAAGACAACTCTCCCTCTGTTTCATGTTCGCTATGTGAGGAACTAAAATTCTGAACATCGTCATTACTTCCGCGATTCCTATATGCATGTAACAGTACTACCATATTACATATACTAGCATTTTATTCCTTCTGTTAGTCACTCACTTAGATGAATAAATGATCCACTGACCAGCAGTGACCCACGGCACTGCAGCCGAGGCCACAGACAACATGACAGTCACTGCAGCCACAATCCCATGCAGTCGATACGTACCCTCGTATCAATAGCATATCAGAAGCTTGACACATATAAAAATCTACGGCATATCTGGTTAAGTCTGATGTGACTTAATTAGCCTTGAGTGAGAGTAATTAGTGACACCAGCCTTGGTTGCTAATCACGCTGATAGACAGTCTGAATATATTTAGCAGTTTTATAGGTTTAGGGTTTCTCTGTCTTAGGCTCTATGAATTACGATCTTCTAGAGTAGAAAATCTAGCTACTGTGCACATGTCATCCCAAACGAAACCATGCACCACCATATTTCCACAACAATGTACTAATTAATGAATTCGCCTGTACGTACTCTAGTATGCGAACATTTACACTGATATCACCCTTGTTGTCCATTCTATATGTACTCTTATACTACATAAAACGGATTAGGATTCACCCTACACTACTTAACAAAGATGCTAGCTGTTATTCTTCAATATCTAAACATCACTTTCAATTCCATCGCATAAGTGTTATTATGTTTGGGATTCTTCACTCCATCTACGTACAGATTCTTCCTACGTCTGTCTACCTCAAACATTATAGCGTAATTCTTGACGGACTCTTGTAACGTCTCTTGTTTCAAAATTGCATCTCACTAGACCAATCGAACCTACAACACGTGGCTCCCGTACCTTAAAGACTTCTGTCATCACAGCTTATAAACTCCTTATTCCTGCAAGCATTATATCTTCCTACACTAATGCTCATTCCTTAAATTCGGATTATCAATAACAAATTTTTCCAGTCTACTACATGTTATTCAACATATGGTACCATATCAGTCGCACCTAAGAACCACACAACAACGACCTTAGACTCTTCATTTAATAACTCATTGTCAGCGTCTGTGGCACCCACCTTCTCCACTGACGACGTCAAATTCTCGGAATGCCTGATCATGTCTTCCCGGGAATTATCCTTGGAATCTGCTCCCATAGATTGCGACCCCGTTGAGTTATCCTGTGACAATGCTTGCTTGTATACTTTCTCCTCTCCCACTCCGTCCTTGTATTCTTTCTTCTTATATCCTCCATACCCCTTGTCCCGTTGAAGTTCCCTTTCCATTTCGTCCGGATCCGGAGACCTATTGAATATCTCTCGAAGTATCTCCCTTACGCCGTTGACTCCTCTTGACCCTGTCCGTCCGTATGTCTTCCGGCTTGCGTTGGCATGTTTAGCTTGTTCCGATCTCTCTTCATATTGCTTGCTGCCCTGCAATTTGATAAGCCTCTCCCAAACTGCGTGGTCAACGTGAAGAGGTTGGCGTCCTCCTTCTCTTATCAAACGTACTAATTCTCGACGCTTTGCTGTAACCGCCTTTCCCATACAAGATCTGAGATAATCATCGCTTAAGATGCCGGAGTATTCAAACCGTTCGTTCAATCTCGCTTTAAAGGTCGTCACGGCTTCATATGTCTGATGTTTAATGTGTGTGCACGATGGATCCAGTCCTATGGCAAGCTTTGATATTTCTTTTATCCAGGCCGGTTTCCCAAGCCCATATGGTTTTCCATCAGAGTCCAACGTCAAGTAGAATGGTTTTCTTCCGTCACGCTGTCTTCTGGCTATCTCTTCTTTGCGTTCAGTTTGTTTCTGCCGTCGCGTTCGTCTATCCAATGTCATCGATAAAGGAGTTGCCTCTCCTGCATTCACAATTTCTTGTCTTCTGTGCTGCAGCCTTGTCTCTTTGGGTGCATTCGTCGGCATATTAGTACGTGGCGACAGTGACTTCACCACAAACTGACTCCTCCCTTCCCTTCTCCTATCACACTCTAGTGACAACGACCTCCTATATTGTCGACCAATCTCCACAGAAACCGACTTCCTTTGTCGATGAATTGGAGACGTGGTTGGCGACCTCCGGTAATGTCTTTGATCTGTTAGCATCATATTAGTCCATGCAGATACTGTGTTTTTCCTTCTTTGTAACATTCACCAACTCTATCACTCAACACCTACGTTGTTACTATTCTGTCCATCACAACACTTACTTACAGTTGCGTTGTCCTATACTGAATACGCGTTCAAAAAATACAATTAGTAAGGAACGGCATGACTCATTGACACATTTTCTTTTGCTACCATCAAACCAAATTTGTTGCAAGTCTGAAATTACACCTTATTCCAAAATACACTTTACTTCTTGGCCACAATTACTCTCTGGTGCAAACTACCATGATCATATAGCCAATCTATTTCTTGAGATTGCATGGCATAAAATGGCATATATGAAAGGATAACATGATGAAACATGGAATTTCAAATACATACCCCATGTACTCCTTCCATGGTCTTCTCTGTAATGTCGCGACGATGATTCCATTGTCTGTCCCTGAAATATCGTGGACTCCTCGACCGACTTCGACGTGGGCTCATGGAATCATAGTTTCCAGTACGGGAGCCATACCGACAATGGCGCGGACTTCGTGACCTGGAAGTGTACGACCGTCCCCTTCTTCTTGTGCGTCCCTCTATAGGAGAGTCCTGAAGTCCGGTTCTTCCTCTTCCAGAATGCTGCACATAAAAAGTACACACTAATTATTGCACTAAGCAGATAGCCGACTTAAAAGATTCAGGCAACAAAAATATAAAAAGTTCTTCAATGCGGACATATAATCTCACATTTCCGCCATAGTACTTGCTGGGTGAGCGACTGTGGTTCTCCCTCCTGTGTTCGTCATCCCTGTCTACTCGACCAAAGATTTCATATTGCCTTTCAGTTTCTCTTGCCGATTCCACCCTGTTCCTGCTTCTTGACATATGATCCCTGTTTGGAGTACTTTTCCTTTCGTGTACCTCACCGTCCATAGGTTCTTTTCCTTTAGAAGCAACGTTGCGAACATGACGTGCTTGAATGATCTCTTCAACCACCGGTGTAGCTACTTCGTCTACGAGTTTTGCAACACCTGTACCATTTCCATCATACACCGATCCTTTATGATTTTGAAGCCCATGCAGACGTCAATACACATTTCTGAATAGTTTCACATGATATACATAGCAAAACAATTAAACTCCCCAATTTGCTTTTAACTTGTTGTATTTTTCACAGCCTTTGCATTTCTTTAATACTTGGACATTTATATGCACCACAAGACATATACTACAAAGCTTCTATGTCTCTGTCCTGACTTCTATATTTTAGATAAACCGGCATTAGTAGTGCCGCTACAGGTTAAAAGTCATACCTGCTGATGTGGGATATGTTGTCATCTTCACAACCGCACTTGTAACATGCGCTGCACTTGGAGCAGGTAATTCATCCCGCTCTTCGTCTTCTTCAGCATTCGATGTGTTATTTAACCACTGCAATCTTCTGCGGCCTTGGGTTTGACACAGTCCTAACAATCCTGCCACACGCTATTGCATCTTCTTCCATCTTCCTGCACATTTCTTCTACGTTGGGGACGGCTTTCTCTGATCTTCCAAGCACCACATCTACAGAAGCTTGAGCCATAGGCTTTGCTCTTTTTTGGACCTTTCTACTCTCAAGTTCCTTCGAAGTAGCCTTTTTGCGCCCTCTAACACTTCTAGTAGGCCCACTAGGAGGGTTGGGTTCTCGTTGTTTCTCTTTCCCCGCGCTCGCCCTAGTAAATGTTCTTGTTTCTCTAGTGCTGGCAGCCACTGTAGTTTTTTTTCGTAACCACGGTTGTGGGCGGTCATCATCATCTAAAATCGTCGCCATATTTGAGGTGTAACACTGTCACAATAGAATGTGTATATAGATGGGTGAGACTGTATGACTCACCAAATGGAAAAGGATTTATATTTGACTTGTTAAGTTTTCACTGGAACGACCTCTATACACATCTATCTATCCATATCACAACAATATGTTTCTATGTTGCAGGGAAATGCAGCAAATGGAAATACGTCATTTAACTTCTATTGATGCTCTATTATACCTGTGGATTGTCCGCCCAGCGTATGGTTTTTTTAAAGTACTCTAGAACTTGCTTGCCCTTCGCGTTCTGATCACACAGACAAGGTTTATTGCGGTTCATATATATGTTACAGTGTCCAACAAACTCTTCAAATTCAAATCGTACATTATGTACCGTCATATTTAGAACACAATTTCATCGTCACCTTATTCCAAACCTACTGTAACATGCTGTTGTTCTAATTAGAAGTGCCCAAAGTATAGTTTCCTTCAAGTTCAATGCATCCTACTTCACCTACGCTAAACAAGTTACGAAAATATTTCTCATTGAGTTTTCTCCATCTTCAGATAGACATTGGTCATGGTACAAATTACTTGACCCGGTTATCCTTACCTGTTGTGTATTTTTTCCAATAACAGCAGTTGTAGTGTTGTTTCCAAGTTTCAACGCGGACCTGCAGTGGAAGCCAAAACATCATCCTTACGTGCTTTTAGAATTTACAATACAATACCAACTCTGGGATCATAAGCAGCTGTTCAGGTATAAATTAACATACAGTACAAGTGCATTTTCTACTGTTATAGTGTTTGAACTTCAACATCCACATTTTAAAAATAGAAAAAATTATTTGTCAAGTTCGAGCACAATTCTATACGATCCAATAGCGTCTACAGCAGTAGAACTTCAGATATAAGTACATAAAATATTCAAACCACAGTCATGCAAGAGCCATTGATAGTGCACAAAAAAAATCCTTTCATACTGAATACAAGATTACACTCTCTGCCGAAGGGCAGCTCTCTAACCACTTCTGTCTGCACGATCGTGGTCATCTTCCTCTATGAGAAGGGTAGACATCTGCTGCAGATCTTTTGATATCTGCAGCAGATCTTTTGTTTTCTGCAATATAATGCGATTCTGATCTAATAGATCGAGTAGTTCTCGTTTACGCTTTCGCCTAAGCATGTTGGACCGAGAAGTTAAAGATTTCGTCCGCATAGTGATTGGGTTCACTACCGTGGCCAATTGCGGACAGTCATTGGACAAATGATCAGTGCCCTTGGACAACTGATGAGTGTCGTCGGACAAATGATCAGTGCCCTCTGACAACTGAGCATGACACTGTGAACGTTCACTATGCACACGCCCTCTGTCATCGCTGTCTGTACCCATAGTAAGGTCCTCCTGTAACGCTGTCTGTACCCATTTGCGCACGACGTCCATGACTTATGAGTTCTTTAGTCCTACAAAATGGATTTCATATTAGTAGGACAATAGTTGCTTAGATCTAGCATGTGCGTAATTGCATGCCAAATTCCAATCTAGACTCATTGTTAGAAGTAATTCACATGGAAGCGGTCACATACTGTAATATGGCTAGCGTTTGGAGGAGGGGAAACAAATCCCCGGTGCATGGGGTGTTGTACTAATCAGATGGCACTATAATGTGAATATTCAATGAGAAATCAGCCATTCACAGATTCAAGAATGATACTAATACTATTCCACATTATTATTGACACTGTTCTAATACTATGGTATTCTGAATGGTCATAGGTACTTAGGTCTAAGTAGCCTGCAATAAATATATTGCCCATGTAAAATATATTTCCAAGTTGAACTGAAATTATGGGAGCCTACTTTGGAATTATGCTCTAATTAATTACAGCACAATTCCAAACAAATGGAAAACTTCCACATTTACATACGTATCCCTGAACACTATGACGCGGTTTGGGAAATAAAAGCAGTTGCACGCACCTCTGGATGACGACAGCGTCTTGCACTCCTGTCGGCAGTATGGCTGGTTTCTTGGAACTTATGCGATTCAATTCCTCTGTTTCTTCTGATTTACCTACTTGGAGCACCTGCCCTCGGACAACATTAGTTCAGCGCTATTACATACCATGCACACTAAAAAGTCGGAGAACATGTATATGTGTGACTCTAAGGATTGCAAAACGTGTAATTGTCCAAAAAGTAATTACATCAATTTTGTGCGTATGACTGCCAGTTAGGCGTGAAGTTGGATCCCCTCTA
The DNA here is from genome assembly GCA_022496805.1 of Pohlia nutans. NCBI lineage: Eukaryota > Viridiplantae > Streptophyta > Bryopsida > Bryales > Mniaceae > Pohlia > Pohlia nutans. The sequence continues at coordinate 7,790,202 of CM040098.1, read as the reverse complement.
TCCAGGTTTTCGGTCCGTATAAATTATCCGTGACAAGGTCACAAAGGTGTTAGTACAGGGTTTTCAGATTTCGCATAACACTTGCACCGCGTTGTAGTGTCTAAAATCGCTCCTCCCAGTGGAGGCACATTCCCTAACATTCATTTTCTACTATGTCCTTGAAGGAGGTTCTGATCTACGGCTAACTCCTTACGCATTCACTTCCAAATACTTATTAGTTCAACGACTCCTTCCTGTTTGTTAGTTTTTTAACACGCTAGGTGTGCTACCGTATACTTTTCTAGCACCCATACTTCAATCCATAAAAGAGGTTCTAATTCCTGAATCTGGCGTATGAAATGGGTACGGTAGAAAATCTATATGGTAGACTTACATGTGCGCTGCTGGAGTGGATGGCCTTCTCTGACTTTATCGGGCACTTGCACTTAGCCTGGCTTCGTACCATATAAGGATCAGATGCAGGGATAACCTCGCCTTCCCTTGAAGCCGACGACGTTGCCTCTCCTGTGGATTCGTCTTCTACTGAAGTTGACAACGATGCGCTCTCAGAACCGCAGTCCGCATCGCTTGGTTCAAAGTCTGAATCGCTTTTTGCATCAGCAGTAGTTCCTGAATCATCCCTTTCAGAAACAGAATTTTTGGGTGAGCTGCACCCCTCTCCAGCTTCAGCGTCGACAACTGCTACAATATGTGGCTGCAATAACGCGGAGTCAGCTGCTTTTCTGCACTTGTCTTCTTCTCCCTGCAAAGAAGCCGGATTCTCCTCCTCTGAATCACTTAAAGTTACAGGAAAAGGTGACCGCACTCTCCCCGTTCGGTCATACAGCTCAGCATCAAGTAGGGCGTTTCTGTTCAACTGATCATATCTGCAGTGGGCGATCCCACAAACGTCAATATAAAAATAGTACTATCAAGCTCTTACTACATGCATTGAGTAAACATTACGTGAGCATCGGTATAACCGCTGAAGCTGTCTGAGTAAAAAGTGTAATCTACCTACGATGTTTCCGTGGTTGTCAAACAAATACCCCTAATCGCAGCAATAGTAACACACTCATCGTGTGTGCATGGAAAAAAATTATTCGCCAGAATTACAAGACTCAAAATCACAATGACGGTATAACACCAGTTGCGGGGGTAACTACACAGACAGTGCGCCTTATTTAAAAACGACTTTCATCCACTCTACCCAATTTAGGTTTTACCCAAGGCATGCATCTCCAAACATATACATCCTTCCTATCATTCACGGTGCATATTGCATTGAGAATTACTGTTTAAAATTACTGCTAATGCCACAATTGTAGCATGAACAATCGTGATATGTAGAATGAGATGCACTATAGCAATTCTGATATGCCCATGTGATATTTTTGATGTGCGTGCAAGTGGCATTAATTCTACCCGCATCTCCCGTGCTAACGGCGGCTACAAAGTACCACCAGAAGCAGAGTACAATTTGGCATGGTCCACAACTACTACCACGGGGCGCTGACTCCACATCCCACGATGCCATCAACTTGCACTGAACTGCACCTAACTAAATGCATGGGTCCCACACATCTCAGAAAAGGCTGCAGAGTTCTCACACTGAATTTTCATGGTGCAACGTGTCCTGAAGCAGCTTCTGGTTGCTTTGAATAGTTCTCAAGCGGAATACCTCGTACGGAGTTGGTATCGGCATTGCTCTACCTTCTGCTTCTATTGCTGGTTGATCCCTTTGGCACCGAATGTCTACAACCTCACGGAAATGCTTACGGTGTGCTTCGCAGTGCTTGTGGTAGAAAAAATAGCAGTAGTTCCTCAGGGGTCATCTTCTCTGGTTTCGAAGCGCGTACTAAAGTCTGCAACAACCGAGCGTTCTAGTGCATGTACTAATATATCATGCGCGCTGCATCAGAGTTGCAATTTTCATGAACTTTGCAGTAAAGACGTTTTAGCAAGAAGCCTTGTCAGTTACCATCATAATCATAAGGTGGTTTCGTTGATTGCCATTTTGCATAAGTGACAATGCAGGAATGGAGTGTTGCATAACTATAACGCAGGTGGTATTGGCAATGCTTTTCCGGCCGCTTCTATTGCTTCGTTCCCCTCGCTGCGAATGTCTACATCCTTACACAATTTTTTCCTTTTTGCTTCGCAGGGCTTTTGGCGGAAAAAACAGCAGTAGTTCCTCACAGCTTGTCTACACTGCTTTGTAAGCGCGTACTAAAGTCTACAACAACAGAGTTCTTTGGTTCAGGTAATTAGAAAACATGCGCGTTGTTTCAGAGTTGAGAGTGACATGAACCTTGCATTAAAGACGTTTTACCAAGAAGCCTTGTCAGTCATCATGATAATCATATGGTGGATAAGATGTTTTCGTTTTGCATAAGTGACAGAGCAGGAAATAGTGGTTGGGGAGCATTAAACGTCTTGTTGATGTAACATCAACATCTGTGAGGATTTTTCCCCTTAAACCGCCTCGACAAGTTCATGATATTTTCCATTGCAATGCATTCCGAGTGCTACAGAATCTGTAGAGAATTTGGACTACTGGTATATTGTCAAACTTTGAACAACTACTGTGCAGTGAGGTCGCATTTGGTATACCGGATCGACTTCCAAATGACGTAAATATTTAGAGAACTGGGCTTGTTTTTGAATACAGGATTTTCGTTTTCACAGCGATTGTTTTGAAAAACCCCAGTACATAAGTATACTAGTTAGGTAGTCTATAGGATTTTTTAGTGATGGAGTTTCGGAAATACCATACATGGTAATTATCTACATAATGCACTACTTATACGTCACCTGCTCCACGCACTACTTTCGCGTCACCTGCTCTATCAATGGTGGTATGTCAGTTGTTAAGTATAATGTTATAGAGTCTGATCGAATGTCATGACTAATAAATTTAATTGTGTTGGAAAATGCAGATTACATGACACTAAGCCCTGTGCCCATCCGAGCTGTGTCCGCTGAAAGCCCAACAGACAGCTATGCCCAACTCCTCGATTTCGTGAAAGACCTCAAGGCCAAGGTATATTCCCTAACCTTTGTTTACTTTGCATCTACACTCAATAGGTAGATTAGTGTTAGATAATTATAAGATTTGAAAATATTATAGATTTTTACTGTCGACATACAAAATTACCAAACACATTGATAACGATACTATTGAAATAGAGGGTAAAAAATTAGATCAACAGTGAAAACTTACTACATGTTTATGTAAATTAGTGTATCTAACACTAATCTACCTATTGAGTGTAGTCATTGTTTAGTGAATTTCTTATTCACTAATTCAAATTCGTACATTTAGACTTATTCCTTATGATCACATATTCTCTACAGAAATCACGAATGCGAAATTTCAACCATTGTAAGGAAGTTTGAAACCTCCTTGGAATGGTTTGGCTGTACTGACATAGAGGCTTTTCCAACTAACTTGTGGGTAGTGCCTGCATACACAGAACTCATGTGCACATATTCTCTTCACACTACATCTCATGTTTGTTAGAATATAAGCTTTAATGTGAACTAACAAATGTGTTTACGAAGCTTTGTGTTTTTAACAAACTGTTTTTTCACAAACTGTTTTTAAGGTGTATGCTGATCTTTTCCATTAATTTTCACTCTAAATTTATGTAATTTTTATAGCATCAGAAATTTCCGTGTGACTCTGACAGACGTCATTGAAATGGTTTCATGTAGATTGGTGGTTGATATCCGTAGTACAGTAGTTGCGCTTCACAGTCCTGAACTTCGCTTCCCAGGTACCATTTTCTAATCAAACACTTTCAGATTATGAATTTTCAGTTGCGTAGGAATGTCTCGAGGAGATTTTAGCTCCCGCTGTTTATCAAGCTTGAGGGAAATTTATAACGGCGGACGTCATCCATAAACTGTGGGAATTTGTGATTGCCAGGTGCAATTTCAAACTCCTCGCGCCAATTTTCAGCTGGTCACACTATGACAACGGATGCCAATATTACTCCCGAGCTTTCTAGATTCACGTCATGTCCATTCATAACCCGTCTCTATATTAATGGAAGTCATGGCCATGTTTGTGAGGATTGTAGATGCCTTCGATGCGTAGTATTACGTTGGGTTCGAGAGCCTACTTGCAACTGCAAACTACCTTCATCCCGCCATGGATTGTCATTGGACGATAGAGTTAGACAAAAACGTTTGAGATGTAGGCATGAGCCAAATTCCATGCCCATCTTCCCTCCAGAATGGTGCTTTTGTGACAATCCAGAGAAAAAGAAAACTCTATTAGAATTGGCAAATCCCGACCGTATCACTAGATATAACTTGTCGGATGATAGTGATTTTACTGAATAATGATACTCTTCAATTCAGTGATTTCCAAGCACAATGATTTGGAGATCTTAGAAATGTATGGACATTTCTTTTGAAATGTGCCATAATTTGTAGGTTAGTTTCTTACTGTATTTGTGTTCCATATACACGCTATTTTATTCAAGTGCAACTATTTTGCAAATATTCAATGACTACATTAGGGTGTTACCGCTTATACCAATTTCTAACGAAACGCTTTTACATTATGAATTTTCAAACTATTGAAATGCATGTTAATACTTATTAAGAAGAACCAATTTCATATTGCCAGTGTATGTGACTGATAGAACTTAATGCAAATGTTTTATAAACAGTATCATGAACATTATGCAGAATAATGACATCAGAAATGATAGATTTAGAAAATACTTTTTATTGACGTGAAGGTTGATGTAATAAATATAGAAGATATTTTTCATTATTTCCACTATAACAACATATTAAAAAGCAGTTAGTTTTACATAATATGAACCCTAAACCACAGTATTTCAACTAGGTATCAGTCTAGTCTCTCATAGTGTGACCTATGTTTAACTCATTGTGTTTTTGCCAGAATTTACATCTTAAACTCCATATACATAATTGCAGCTATGCTATCTATTATGACCTCCAACTTTTGTAACTTTTTAATATTTTGTTTATCCACAGTTACATATCTAAAAAATAACAGTATTTTTGTAGGGGGTACCATATTTGCCCATCACACAATTATATAAAAAGTAGTCTGAAAGTCATTGTTGATAAAATTGTGCAGTATGCGGCGAAGGTTAAGTGCAGCGTATCACATTGAGCGATCCTTAGCGAACAGGTTGGGATTACCGGAATACCCATGTGCATGCAATCGATGCAGGGGCGCTTACATAAGAAAAGTTGAGACAGTGGCACGTCATCACATCAGACATGGACGGGATCCTTACTTGCAGTATCCAGTCATGGTAATCCACACATTCTGTATTAGTCATCACTTATTTTGTTCTATAGCAGTAAAATGTTTGTGAACATATATGAAAATAATATACTAATGTAGTCAATGTGGATTGCATTAGTACATTTAACCAACAGTGTTTGTACTTTTGAGAATTAAAAAAATAAAGGAATAATCCCTATTTGCTCTTAATTAATGAACGTTACGTGATATGACAAATTGGTCTCTCATTCCAGTGCAAAGCTGATATGTGACCTTGAATATGCTGATTGAAATGTAATTTTTGGGATTAGACTGTAGATGGACGGAATGTGCGGGGCCCTACAGATCCTGAACAACAACATGGACAACGTTACCGCGAACAAATGCGTGAGGATAGCGCTGATGATTTTGCATGGCCAGAGGCTACCACTGTGGACATAGAAAACATGGCCCAGGATGCCTTTACTCGAATTGACGAAATTCACAATGACGCATTCCAGAATGGAGAGCAAGAGGCAGTGGGCGATGTTGTTCTCGAGGGGGAAGAGCAGTGGAACGAGGAGAATCTAGAAGATCTGGTACGAGAATCAACAGAAACGGTCTACGAAGGCAGTACTCAGAACCGCCTGCAGTGCTGCATTGTATTGTTCTCTCTGTGCAATCTTTACTCTGTACCACATACGTTTTTGGATGCACTTTTGACTTGGATAGCAGGAGACCTTCTTCCGACATCAAATTGTTTTCCACAAACGTCTTACGAGGTAAAAAAAATATTGATGAAGTTGGGCCTCAAACACAAACAAATTCATTGCTGCCCTGATGGCCATGTACTGTATGAAGGGGAAAATGAAGACCTTGAACAATGCCCAGAGTGTGATCAACCTCGGTATATAGATGGATCTAATAAAGTACCTCAAAAAGTAGTACGTTATTTTGATGTTATAAAACATTTGCTAAGAATGTTTAAGTGTCCAGAGATAGCTAAACACATGACATGGCACAGTAACCATAGATCATGGGGACAGAAAATGAGGTCTGTATGTGATAGTCCGCAGTGGAAGAGTATAGACCAAACCTACCCTGACTTTGCCAGTGTATTGACTAACCTTCGTCTAGGTCTAGTTGGAGATGGCATTATCCCCTTTAAGAATAATGCCATAAAACATTCTACATGGGTATTACTGATAACAATCTATAACCTTCCTCCGTGGTTGTTGACGAAGAAGTTTTTTATATCGCTTGTTGTATTAGTTCCCGGACCCAAGTCACCAACGGCTGATAACATCGATGTTTTCATGAGGCCCTTAGTGCGTGATTTATTAAAATTATGGACAGGTATACCGGCAATTAACATGTCAAAACCGGAAGGTGATAGGGGGTTCATTCTTTGTGGAATGTTAATTTGGACGGTAAACGATTTTCCAGCCTACGGTCTACTTTCAGGACAACAAGTCCATGGATACAAAGGTTGTCCCCTTTGTGGTCCATTAACTTGCGCCGAGCATGCGTTGCTTTTAAACAAGATGGTATACCTGGGGAGGAGGCGCTATTTAGAAGGAGATCATCATTTTCGTTTTGCAAAAGCAGCTTTTAACAACCATGAGGAGTTGCGAATGGCACCCGAAGCACCAACGGAAGAAGAAGTTCTGGAGTGGGGGATTGAGAGATCACAATTTCTTATGGATGGCGGTGTGGAGAATTCAAACATAGACCCGGTGAGACGTCATGGAGTTAAACGCCGAAGTATTTTATTTGATCTTCCATATTGGAAGGTGAGAAATTTGTATTTTTAACATCCACGGGTGTATGTATGTGCTCAAAGAATTTAATGATTGCAGTGGTTAAATTTGGTTTATATGTTGTTGATTAGATATTTATAAATTATGGGTGATATTGACAACCGTAGAGTCTGTTGGTTTAACATGAGTCAAATCAATTTTGTAGATTTCAATGAAAGTTAATGGAAATGGCGAATTGGTCCATAACTTGCAATACTTGTACACTTTATTCTAAAAGATGTCGACTGCAGTTTCAGTTCCGATACCCATTAGACATAAACTGTCATCGAAGGAACCCTGGCTGAGGTCAAAAATGAATGCCACATAGACACATTAATTAAATTGAGATTTTGCACTTGGCTTTGAAATCTAACTGTGCAGCCCTTAACTCTGTAATGGGAGAATCCAACATTGTTTTTAATGATAACACGCAATTCGCTATTTATGCACTTGGCCAAGTGCGTTCATTTCATGAGCAAATCGTGCTTAAAAAATTTGTGTAAAAAGCTCTCTAAAAAACAGCGATTTTGTCTTTCTACAAATCACTTACATTGTAAACAAACAATTCTTTTATTTATTTTTTATTCTTATCTTTATCTTTTCTTTTATCTTTTCTTTATCTTGTTTCTTTTATCTTGTCTTCTTTCTTGTCTTCTTTTTCTTTTCCTTCTTGTCTTCCTTCTTGTCTTCTTCTTCTTTTTCTATTTTTTTCTTCATACCTCTTGTGGCAGCCGCAAACCCTACACCCGCACCCAGGAAAAAAAACCAATTTTTTTTTTTTTTTTTTTTTTTGCTTAGGGCTCATGAACCCTAAAAATAGAAATTTTAAAATTTTAAAAATTAGGGTTCAGCCAGCGGCGGCTGAACCTAAACGGCGGTGGAGGAAAAAAAAACAAAAAAAAAAAAAAAAAAAAAACTTTTTTTTTTTTTTTTTTCTCTTTTGGTTTTCGTCTTCTTCCTTGTTTAGGGCTCATGAAAATTGGTTTTTTTTTCTATTTTTAGACTACTGCCGGCTGAGAGTGCGCGGCCGCGCACCCTAAGCCTCTTTTATCCTCTTCTCTCCTCTCCCTCTCTCTCCATCCCTCCCTCTCCATCCCTCCCCTCTCCTCATATATATAGGGGAGAGGAGAGGGTCTCATTCATTCTTCAACTCCTTCTCCCTCCCCTCACCTCTCCCCTATATATATATGAGGAGAGGGGAAGGAGAAGAAGAGGAATAATAGTCTTTGGGTGCGCGGCCGCGCACCCCAGCGACTAAAAATAGTAATTTTTAGAAAAAGTCAAAAAAGTCAAAAAAAAAAGTTTTTATTTATTTATTTATTTTGGCAGCTGCCATTCAGGGTTCAGCAGCACCCCACGGCCAACCCGAAAAACGGAAATTTTTTTTTTTTTTTTTTTTTTTTGGCGGCGGCGGCGGCTGCCATTTAGGGTTCAGCAGCACCACACGGCCAACCCGGAAAACGGAAAAAAAAAAAAAAAAAAAAAAACTTTTTTTTTTTTTTTTTTTTTTTTTTTTGGTTTGCTCCCATTGTTTAGGGTTCAGCAGCCACAACTGAAGAAAAAGTAGAAGAAAAAAAAGACAACGAAGACGAAAAGGAAGACAAGAAGAAAGACAAAAAGAAGACAAGAAAGATGACAAGAAAGAAGACGAGAAAGAAATCAAGATAAAAAAGAAAAGATAAAAGAAAAGATAAAGATGAGAATAAAAATTTATTAAAGTAATTATTTGTTTACAATGTAAGGGATTGAAGAAAGACAATAATCGTTGGTTTAAAAAAAATAAAAGTTAGACAAATAAAATCATGCGCTCGGGGACGAAGTGCATGATTATATAGCCAAGTGCGTAAATAGCGAATTGTGTGTTCTGATGTGTTTAAAAATGTTTGATGAAACCCTTAAAATGGATTTGATGTACAAATAAAGTTGTACAGTAGATTGGAATTGGAAATATCTTAATAATCTAAATTGACGACTTTTTAAATTGAAAATGTGATTTAATTGGAATAACATGTACTGAGATATGGTATGGTTTATATGGTTTAAATGACTTTAAGGAAATTTCGAAAATCATGATTAAGGTCTCCCTTTATGAACTAAGAATTTGGAAAAGATTGAGTGAGACTGAAAGGAGTATGCTGAATGTACTGGTGAGAGATTGTCATTGTAGAACAAATTTAGTGACATGAACTGGGCTTTGAAGAAGCCGTGATTGCAGTGAAGGGTCTGTGTAGTGGCGATTTTGCAAGTATTTGATTTTAATAACGTAATTGTATATCGATGTGTTCGAAATAAAAATATTTCAGTGCTCCCCACACTAAATACGTAGATTAGTGTTAGATACAGTAATGAACACAAAGATGTTGTAATTTTTTACTGCTGAAACAGTTTTGTACCTTCTATAATGGTCATGATGGGGATCTTTCAGTAGTATTAGAATAATATATTTGGTAATTTTTGTTGTTGAAAGTAAAAGTCTATAATATTTTCAAATATTATAATTCTCTAAATCCACTCTACCTATTTAGTGTACTCGGATGATATGTAATGCTTACTGGATAAGCAAAGGGAGAGAAGTGAGCATGATGACGAATAGCATAACATTGAGCATTCACTGTGCAATATATGTTGAATGTAGTACTCATATTAAAACCATAAACATATATTTAAGAAGTGAAATTGATAACTTGTAGTTTAACCCCTAAACGCCTGAATGATCAATTTTGGTTGATATTTTTTTATCTGCATCTGAAATGCAATTGTGGGCATCGAGAAGATTGTTTCTGCATTTGAGATTTAATAGTGAAATGTAGCTTACAAAGTGCAATTTTTTTCCAATATGAATATTTGAAATATTCCTAGTTATAACTAGAAGAAATTTTTTTGAGGACGATAAACAAACTAATGTTTGCCTTTGTAATTTACATGTACTGGAATAATTTTGTAATTTTAAAATATATTTTATAATTGATGTGAATCTTAATTGCTCTTATCACTTCAAAAAATCATGATAATTTAAATTTTGCATTAAAATTATTGAAGAAAAAACATATATTGTAGTTGAGATTTTGTATAATGTATCAGAAATATGAAATATAATTTTTTTATTCAATAACAATAGTGAAATATGTCCTGCAATCTCCTTTTTTTCGCAGAACGGTTACAGGGTCAGGCGTTTAAGGGTTAAGGCTTCTGTAATCCTCTAGAATCCCATTTCACCACTGTATGTGAAGAATTGGTACGAACTGTTTGCTAATATATATAAATCGAATTGATGTAATCATCAAATTTTTAAATGTCGTTGCGAAGCTCACATCTGCACGGTTGGATTTATCGTATATTTAATTATTATTTTTATTTTGATATTTATAGGAATTCCATTAGTGTAGAATTGAAAAACATGAATGAACGAATTTTTATTTGATTTTAAATAACACGGAATTGAAATAACATGGAACATAAAATGGTATGGATGCTAATATTTGGATATAGGTGGTTGGGAAAACCATCTTTAAGGTTCCAGGTTTTGAACTAAGGTTGAGACACCCATTCCCAAGTATAGTACATGTCTTATTAGATCGGTTATAGGTGTCTTGACCTTAGTAATGAAACTGGACAAAAACCAGTTGTGTTGTTTTTTTCAAAAACAGAAAAATGTATATTGAAAGTGAAAACTGTAAAAAGGAAAGTCGACTTGCTCAAGATTCATGTGAAACTCCGGTAGAAACAACGTGCAACTTGGATTGGTTTCAGAATGTCTAAATCTTTGCAGATTCATTCTTTAGACGTAGGGACACGTGAAGTGTAATTAATCATGTGAAGGAAAATAAATTATAATGTGAGCACATGAAAAAAGTATTGATTGACCATGGGAAGATTAATATGGTGTCTTTGGGTTTCAGAAAATATGTTAAGAATGATATTTCAAATGAAATAGGGGGATATTCAGATAATTCGGCAACGGGTCATGGGAAAACCAGTTGTTGCTTTCGTATTTTCCATCCATGTCATATGTACACTATAGAAGCAACTGTGAATAAATCTTGTTGTGAAATAAGGTACAGGCCTACCATGTACTGGAGCGTTCCAATTCCAACAGAGTCTAGATCGTGTGTATTTTTTAACCCCACAACTGACAAGTGTCCTAAATACGATATTTCAATGTTTAGGTAGATTCAAATGGTGTCAAATTTTTAATTTTATTTTTGAACTGAATCAGGTGAATTTGGTATCATAACATTCAGTGGTCATTGAACATGTTGCCCTCCCTTGCATGGAATGATGTGGAATATCCCACATCATTTCATCCTCCCAACGAAATGATGTGGGATATTCCACATCCCATCAGTAGCTATGGGGGCACGTGGCATTAAGCAGTTTGGATGAAACTTAGAAGGCAGTTTCTTTTAAGGCTACTGAATGTTATGATGTGCCTACAGAAATGGGAATCTAATTGATTCTTTTTATTGACTTTGTAAGTGAAAGTTCTGAATCAAAAGTAGTTTTCTTGGAGAGAATGTGCAGTACGGGAAGGGGTCGAAATAAATATCATAAATTTTTATTTTTGAATCTTTAAATATATTAGGATCTTGTTAAAGAGTATCCAGAGAGTGCATGGTAATATTTTCATATAATTTGCCCATACATATCCCAATATTATAGCAATTGAATTTCAAAATATGAAGTACACTCCAAGTTTGAATATTTTTTGAACGTCTTTGTAGAAATGGGAAAAAATATTAAATGGGTTTTGGAAATTCTTAAAATCTTAAACATGTTTAATTAGGTGTTTTCGAGGACGAGGAAAAAGTAATCTGAAAATGAATTTTGGGAAGTGAAAATGATGTTGAAAAAAAGGAAACACCGCGTTCCTTCAGGTGTTAAAACACAAATCTAGGTTAAATACATAGCTACTGTAGGATATGAATGAAAACAATAGGCTATCTATGGTCCACCTAAATTTAGTGTATAGCATGATTATTGTGCCTATAACTAGTTTTGAGTTTAATAATTCCACAGAGCCGATCATTGGAGAATTTGAGTTGCAGTAACACGTTGATGTGGTTATTGTAACAGGATTTGCCAGTGCGACATGTTCTAGACGTCATGCACTGCGAGAAAAACATTGCAGAGAACATACTGAAGACAACATTTGGTGAGAAGGATTCCCCAGCCGTTCGTGCAGATTTGCAAGCACGTGATATCAGACCACACTTGCATCTCCAACCGATAGGGCCTAATGGGGATAGGTACTACATGCCGGACGCATCATATGTATTGTCAGCAGAGGACCAGGCAAAGGTATTGAATGTGCTAAAAGCTCTGAGGACACCAACTAACTATGTGTCTTCTTTGCATAAAAAAATAAGCAAAGGGAAATTAAGTGGACTGAAATCACACGACTTCCATGTTCTGTTGCAACAGATTCTACCGTTATGTTTCCGTAAGGTGTCGAACAAGTCTCTTGCTGGGGCTGTGATACGTCTGAGTAGGGTGTTCAGAAAGTTGTGTGCAAAAACAATTAACAGTGACGAGAGGGAGCAGTTATTAGCTGATTCAGCAGAGACCATGTGCATGTTAGAGAAAGAGTTTCCACCGGCATTTTTTGACATAATGTCACACTTGCCTAATCACTTGGTGGAACAATTGTTTCAGTGTGGCCCCGTTCATACAAGGTGGATGTACCCATTTGAACGCTATTTTAAATCATTAAAGGGCTATGTAAGGAACTTGGCCAAACCAGAAGGTAGCATTGCACAGGGATACCAAGTTGAGGAGGCTTTGGGGTTCATAACGGAGTATATGTCAGAATACAACATTACCTCTCGGAGAGTTTGGGACGACAAGGAGGAGCCAACCATGATAGACGAGATTCTCGAGGGGAAGGGAAAATCCAAGATGTTGTCGGAGGGTTTACGGAATGCAATGCACGATTTTGTGTTGGACAATGTTTCCCACATAGCACCCTATCGTGAGTAAGTTCCTCCTACCATAAATTATGAGTTGCTCTAAGTAATTCAAATATTTTGACAGTTTTGAATTTAATAATCTATTTATTTTGATTGTACCAAAAGAAGGGAAAATCTAATAGTTTGTGTAAAAAGAAATATATAATCATATAAGTGATGGTGGATTAATATATTGTGAGAGGAGGAATGAACCCTTAAACGACAATGCCAACCCCACGGACTAGGTTTTATTTTTTAAGAACCTTGATCATAGGTTGTAATATGTTGCACCCAATGGAGTGTTGAAAATGCCAAACTAAGTATTTTAGAGAGATCTACCCTTCTTTAAAATACGGCCAAATCAAATTTAAAATAGAATCACGTTGAAAATGGAAAATAGAAGAGCTATTGGATGCGGTTTCAGGCAAGCCTTTGACATGTAGGGCTTCATTTGTAGTAAATATTCAATCCCATTATAGGGAAGTATAGCTGAATAACATTGATGAGTTATCACAGGTATAAAAAGTAGTCATGAGTTCTCACAGTGCAGCTATTATGAGGTATGCATTCATTAAGGTGAAGACAGGGAGATGCTGTGAAATACTTGGATGAAGAAGGTTATGATTGGTTATTTCGGGGTATTTGGGCAGTACGTGATTCCAAAACGTAGCTGTTAGTGCAGGGCTTGTAAGAGAGAAGGTTACCCCCTGAAGGTTCAAATGTGTAGTGCCGAGCAGTATAATACAGTGTAATTTGGTTTTATTTGGAACGGATACACTGATTAAGTGGATTTGAATTCGAAAAAGAAGAGAAACCCTTTACATGAATGCAAATCTAATGAGCTATTAAGATCCAAATTTAAAATTTCTTGTTGATAGCAAATATCAATTATACAACAACGTATATACTATCCCCATAGGACTTTTACGGGATAGGTAGGAACGTCATACTCTATTCCAAACTTGTACAAATAGAGTTGAACGCATATAAATGCCTCATTGAAGGTAACGGATACTAAAATTTTCGTCAAGGTCACATCTTTAAGAGTATTGAATTATTTATGAACTTCCAAAATTATGTTGTCCTCATGATTTTTTGATTATATAGGGAACAACAAGAAGTACAAGAATGAAGTAGTGGTTGGGGACATATCATGCATGGAATGGTCTTGTCATGTATAGCTGCTGCATGACTAGACTAGGTGAATATATTCCCACATATTGATTTTTTTTCATTTGGAATAGCAAGTATGATAACAGGGTTAAGTGAGGGAGCAACATTGGAAGTGGGAAATTTGAATCTATTTAACTCTTACACACAGTACAAATAGCTGTCTTAAAATATATGAAGGCGCCAATTGGGTTGCAAAAGTCTATTACATGTGTATGGGGGGGTGGTTTAACCCTTTAGTGCGCCGGCGTCCAGATTCTGGACGCTGCATCAATTTCAGCAGCTCGATTTCTGTAGGTACCGGATGTTTGTCATCAATTTTTTTTTCATTCTTGTGCTAGTGGAATACCATTTGTACGGTATGGATCTTCCAAATAAAATAATGAGAATTTTTGAATATTTACAAAAGTGATTAATGTCAAGTTTCAATCTTAGTTCAAAAAGAAAGACCTTAAATATGATTTTCCATAGTAAGTAGAATCAAATAATGGAAACCATACCATCTTGTAGTGCATGTCATTCTAATTTCATTACAATATTTTTAAATTTTTTTGTGTTAATTTTGGATTTTTAATTGAATTTCAAGGAAAAAACCTTGCAAAATTACTTTAGAAATATTAATAATAAATATTATGAATCCAACCGTACGGATATTTTCTACACATTGACATTTACAACTTTGTTTAGTACACCAACTCCATTTTCGTTTTTCATCAACCATTTTATAACAAATCTTTGAAAACAGTGTTGAATCGGGATGTTAAAGGGTTAAAAAGCAAATTAATTTTACCCATAAAACATCCAATGCCATTCTAGAGGGTGATACTACAGTGCCATATAGAGACTAGGTTATAGGAGTTGTTGAAAAACATGTATGTAAACATAGGTTGTGCATGAAATGGTATGTGTCGTAATAGTCCTGAAGTGTCCCTTAGTATGACGTACGGGAATAAAAAATTCTATTATTTTGGTGAAGTGATAATAAAAGAAATTATTTTACAAAATAAATTCAGTAATTTAATTATTTGAAGAACTCTGAACAAATACCAATATAGAAACCAATGTTAGAAATGAATTGTTTATTTGGAATTGTATTAACCCATGAAGGACCAGGTGTCCTTAGTAGGACAGTTAATTGTTTGGGTAAGTTTCCACGATGTCAATATTTATAATTATGTTGTGGAAAAAATAATGCTAATTTGGTATATGCATAAAAAAGTTGGGATGAATTTTTTTTTTAAGAAAATGGGGATCTAAAATTATATGTTTTCGAGCCAATGTGTTCGCATTAAAATTATCTAAGTGAATTTGACCTAATCAGTGGTAAAATTTTTATTTTGTAGCCAGAAGATTGGAAATATGTAGGAATAATCGGAATCAGACAATGTCATGCATGAATAATATATAAAAATATATATTTACCATTACAGGACAATGCAAGCCCCACGGGATTGAATATATTTTGGGAGAAATTTGCTCAGAAGTTGTATTTCATTGCACCAAATTGGGTTTTTTAATTGCCAAACCGAGCACCTTACAAAGATACAGTATACCGTAGTAGGACGGCAGTGTCGGCACTTTCATGTCGAATAATTAATTAAAGTTTGAGAAGTAGGGGTCGGAACTCTCAAAAATAATTATTAAAAACTTCGGCTATTAATAACTACCATTGAATTTTAGTAGCGGCTACACGTTTTCCTTTGTTTTTTGTCTACAATTTTTGTTAACTTCATTTTTGTTGATTTCGACAAAATACTTGATAAATTTATTTGTTTCTTCGGCATTATTTTGGGGAATTATTTTTTGCCGACCCAGCCTTCCTTGTACGGAATACTTCTTTAGAATAGAGCGAAATCAAATTAAAAATAGAGTCATGATTAAAAGAAGTTTAAAAGAGATTTAGGTTGTAGAATCAGGGAAGCATATGTTTTTCAAGAGTTAAATAATCTTGAAAGCTAGTCACGGAATCCAATTATATTTTTACTATTCAACAAAGGATGGGACTTTAAAGAATTCAGAGGCTTTGCAGCAAGAAAATTGAGGTGCAGGTCATTGACAGGATGGGGTATGGAAGAGAATGTCTTTTCTGCAACAGAGATGGAGCTTATAAGAAACTAGGATTTACCAGCAGAGGATAAGAATAAAATGAGTATAGAAAAGAGTCAGTGGATACAAAGTTGTGTAACTCTGGTTTAACACCGTGAGTGAGAATTTTTTTCAAGTTCATTAAGGACATAAATATGTACATGAATAAAGGAGTTGTTGGGAAAACAACAAAGGATAGGTTGCTGGTGTTAATGTTCTATTAACTGTGGAGGTACAATAAGGCCAGAAGATAGATCATGGTTTTTCGCGTTTATGTAAGTAGGTTTTCTGTGAGGTAGTTGGCTCAGAAACCTCGATCTCAAGTTTCAATTCAGCAGGTTTAATAATGAATTAGTAATAAAATTTGGAATGAGATCTCATATGGTAGTAAAAAAGTAGTCACCCTAATATGTACACCATGATTACATAGAAAATAGAGGTTTGAACATATATATATATATATATATATATATATATATATATATATATATATATATATATATATATATATATATATATATATATTTGTACCCCCGAATTGGACAGGTGTAGTGAGCGATTGAAGGTGTTGCACGAGTTTTGAACCCGTAATCTTTAAAGTTAATTTTGTTGCATTAAATTAATTGATTATTGTAACATGTGTGATATATTTCACTAATTCTAGTGATATAAAATTAGGTCCCATTTCAATCTAAATTTGTATAGTATGATCGTATTAACTTGTCATTGGAAGACATTGAATCGTTGGTCTTAACTAGGTTAATATTCATTTGGCGTGCATGGTGTTGAATATGCTCGAGGAGATATCAGGTGATTTGGGAAGAGAGGAGAGACGCACGCATAGAGTTCCGTAGGAGACACCCGCGAAGAAACGGACGGCCAGGTGCACCATATCCTGCAGGTATGGAAGAGATTGAACCCTTTGCGCAATGGCTTGAAGCAGAAGTTCGGCACGCAACAGAGACAGGGATGGTAATACCGGATGATGTAGAAGACTCTTCAAAACCACCTTCATTAGAAGCCAAAAGATTTAGAAGCATGTATTCTTACGGCTACCACTTTCGAGTGAAAAGTGCGGAAGAAAGTGCGGATAGTACTTGCGACTCTGGAGTAGCTGGGACTTTTCGTAGACCCTGTCGTTCTGGAAGGCGAGATCCAAACCTTGTAGATGCCAACCTGGAGTACATAGGCCAAATCTTGGAGATCGTTGAATTGAACTATGGACGGCATTGCATTATGCTCCTAGTTTGTGAGTGGGTAAAGGCCAATTATAGAGGAAGAAATGCTACAGTGAAGAAAGATGAATGAGGGTTCACTATGGCTAATTTCAATGCACTTGTTCCCTATGGATATGAGTCATTTGCATTTCCAATTCATTGCGACCAAGTATTTTTCTCTGATGACGAGGATGAGCCTGGTTGGAGAGTAGTGTTACGGACAAAAGTGAGGGGCCGCAGAATTGACACAGAAGTGGAGGAAGAAGAGGAAGCACAGTTGTTTGCGATGGGAAGAGATATTGATTTCGAGGGTTTAAGAGCACCAGATGAAATCCCAGAGACAAACCCGGACCCTCTCCCCACAGGAAGGACCATTCGAGTGCCTCATATTGCGGAGAATAGGGGAGGAGGGAATGCCCATGCATTGGGAAGGGAAGATGGGACTTCTTCAGAAGAGGATGAGTACACAATATAATACCATGTATGTATTCTCTATTCTCCATAGAACGCTACTATATGAAAGTGATGTTGGAATTAAATGTTATTACTGAAGGTTGAGTAGTATTGTGCCAATGTCCCTTTGTCCGGTGGGCACCGGGTTAGTGAGATGTAAGAACAGGTACTGTATTCACGCCGGCCTTGCAAGAGGGAAGGAGTTTCTATCTATCTATCCTGTTAGTGAAGGAAAAAATTTCAGGAATGGAGTGTAATATATGAAAACCAAGAATGCAGGATATGATCGTAAACATTGAATACTGCATCAACATCAAGTCAGTTCCACACATGGTGATGCTGTATGGTGCATTAGAGTTATTATTGAATTATTTTGCTTATTCTTGATATGAGCTTGGATATAGGGCGTTATATAATGTAGATAGGTGGTTAAATTCATTCTTGTGTCACATCTGATTTGATTAAGTAGGAGTGTATATCAAATTCCCACAATTGTTTTGTGTTCTATATAGAATTCAGTTTGGGATATGACGTGTTGGGACTGATTGTGCAAAAATAACGACGGAGGTTCTGTCTGCAGATCAGGGAGAATGGGGGTAAATAATTTTCGATGTGAAGACATGGCCCAGTAACACCAAGCTTCAGCCGCACTGGCATTCGCTTTCTTGAAATGGAAGAAGGTAAAATAAAAAAACCATAAAAATGTGAAAGCCTTGTCCTTTCTTGCTGCAAAAACACTGCAACTACAATTTACTACACTAAATAGTGTATTTAGTGTGAGGCACTGTAATAGCGAACATCACTCTAAATATCAAGAAACCTACTTTTGAAAAAAAAGTAAATGTGAATTCTCACAATAGTTATGAATAATATTAACGTTTTGACATAGTGATTTGTTGAGATATAGATATTTAATGTGAGTAAGGAATGAAACTCGAGATGAAAGTGTAGATGGAAGAACTGAAATTTTATAAATGGAATGAATAAAATTCGATGATAACTAACAATGAATCAAATTGGATGATAACCGCCAACACTAATTACCCACAAATTCACAATTACTGTTAGACAAGTAGTAGGAGTAAGCACATTAGTCATCACCTCACACTAATTACAGTAGTTAGTGTACCTCAACTTGGGCCATGCTCCTTTTTTTTAAGTTGCGGTCCTTATTGTACTGCGTTTGAGCGATTTATCATTTCTAAATATATTACTTGTTTCCGAACGTATTCCCTCAAATTAATTAACGCACGCATGGATGCTGAACCTCTGAAATATGTGAATGGGACTGCAGTGCATGTGATGGATGACAAGGGTGGTCTGGAGGTCAACAACAAATCAAGATAACCAGAGCACAACCACAATTCAATATATGATGACTAAACCACAGCAGAAGGAGATGCCTGTTGTAGCTATGGACAGGGATATGGAATGTGTGTAGTTCATTTTGTTAGCAGTTTTCATTGGGAAAAAAATGCATGTGCATGATCAATGATTTATGTAGTTCAATTTCACACATACGGGAAATAAATTTACATTACAGGGCACATGCTGAAAATGGTATGTGGAATATTAGTACAATAGTGGTTGGCCCAAAAATATTATACTGACAGTAAGATCCGATGTATCTAGCTAGAAAATACTTGCTACGTAAGAAAGTATTTTTCTTAGTCTTATTACTAGGGACATGGCCTTTCTTTTACATATGGTAACTAGTTTAAAATATCTGAAACAGACAGATGATTAAAGAAATCAGTAGATAGAAATTACCAAATCTAAAAAGAACTCTGCAGGGGCACATGGACGAATGAACATATTCATCCACATCCACGAATGTTACATAAATCAAGATTTTACATCAGGAAAATATTGAACGTGCCACATAAGCAAAGCAGGACCGACATGTCAGCCACTTTGCATGTCAATAAAATGCAGTGCATAAATCAACACAAAAGTGGTGTGCGGTTTGACTAAGTTCACACAAAACTAAATTTTTTGTCGTATCGGTCATTGCAGTGAAAAAATCAACAAAGTTTTGTTGATTTTTTGTTAATTTGGACAACATTTTCTACTAGTGCTTCGTCTGTATCACTTCGACCTCCCTCCTCTTGTAGCAGCTTGTCCAGATCGTCACCATCTTCGTCTTCGGAGGGACCTGCTAACGAGTCAGATTGACCGCCCTCCAGCAATCCGTGCTCGTCGTTGTCTGAACATTCCATTTCTTCATCTACTAGAGTGTCCAGCATGTTGACGACTCCGCCGGCCTCCTCACTACCTTGATCGCTTGGTACTAGACTCGCAGACGGTGAAGGTGGTGTTTGCGGCCTCTGCTAATCTTGTCCGCTTCGACGTGCTTCCTGATTTGCAGTCTCTGTGGCCGCCGCTGGCGTCATCTGAAGCGCCCTTGGCAGCAGCCGTCTCGATGTCGAGGAACCACGCATGACGAAGGAAGGTGTTGATCTCATTGGGGAATCCACGAGCGTTACCCTCCGCCCTCCTAGTCTTCTAGCTAAGGACGAGTGCGGCTTGGTGATGCCACAAGAATCTCAGCCCTACAGGATGCGAATGCTTGAAGAGTCCGGGTCGCAGCGGCCGGCCAAGGAGGTAGTCTCGATTCAGCAGCTTGATCAGTGTGTTAGCTTGAGTCGCCGAGTAGCCCTCTCTTGCAGTCAAGCTCTTGATGATAATCTCGCCCTCAACCAACAATCTGTCTGTTTCAGATGGTGCCATCACTTGCACAATCCACACATGCTTGCAAAGTCCAGCCAATTCGAACTCTCTTCACTGGTTTTTGAAGCTTGAAGGTGTGGGCAATTTCATTTAGTAAATGTGTTGCAGTAATGGATTATACTGTGGTCGAGGTGAGAACTCAAAGTCATGTTTGGTAAAGGCGGTCGCAATAAAGAATTTGTTCCCTCGCCGAGGTTTGCCTGAATTCCTTTTTGCAAATGCGTTCAAAGTGATGGAATGTTCCCTAGTCGAAGTTCGAAGATGCCTTTTTTGTAAATGCTTTGAGACCGTTTGAGATTTGGAGATCTGTCTGCTAGCCATGTCAGGTGACACGGGGCAGACTGTAGAAGCCTCAACCTGACAGAGGTTGTCAGGTTAGCCTGGTTGTTGGACTTTGGTGATTCTCCAGCCGAGCTGAGGGCAGGGAGCAAAACATCAGCCTATGGACGAATTAGTGACTTCATCACACTAATCTCATTGCCATCACCTAACCATTCTCATTCTCCACGTTCTACACTGGCAGCCCCACGCAGCTCTTTTTTTCTTGAAAAAAATGAAACGAACCAAGCTAAATCTAATGCCAAAAATTCAATTTCTAACATTTTGAAGTGAAATGAAGGTGCTTGGAAAGGTAACAACCGTAAAAATCTACAGTAAAAATTTCACACTGCAAAAAGTGAATGACGGATGAGAAAATCAAACATCATTCTTTCTATCAAGCAAAAAACGAGTGCTTGGGCAGTTAGGGGTTGATCCCTAAATTTCCTTCTGTTTTTGGGAGCTTGAAACCTCAAAACTGCGATTTTCTACCTCTATGTACTCCCACGGATGTGAACCAAGTTTTTTTACTTCTTTTAGAATTCCAACCGTAAGATCTTGTACCTAAGCCTATTCATAGCTACTATTTCAAAAATTGACCGTTGGATGTTTATCATTTGCAAGATCATAACATCCAAAGTTTGTGCAAAAGTTTTTCGAGGCATTGCTTGGGAGGCATGGGGGGACTTGAAGATTGTTACTCCAAACATTTTGCTCATATTTTTTTCCATGTAGATAACTAAGTTGGGTACGCTCATGCAAAATTTTAGAGACTCATTACGCGTTTCAAACCTTCATCCAAATTAATGTCCGGAAGTAGGTATAAAAATGGCAATTTGGTGAAACATGCATCACATTAATTGTATTTGATTTTTGGAAAAAGTGAACGGTGATTAGGTACCTCTATGATTTTATAAATTTTAGGCGAAATTATTTTAAAAAAATTTCAAAATCTCAAATTTTGACAAATTTCGAAAGAAATGGATGTGAAATTACAAAAAACCTTGGAGGTTGCTGTTCTTTATTTTGGAGGCTGCCCTTGTCAAGCCAAGAATATAATCAACATGGATCACTTCAAATTCTGAGCCTAAATGTGGTGAAGAGCACGTCTCCAAAAAAAAAATTTGAAAAAATGATTATAATAAAAAGTTTTTTTTTGCCCCAGTTGGGCTTGAAACCAAAAATTTCAATAAAAAAATTATAAAATCCGAATTTGACTTTGTAATTTTTACCCCACACACCTTGTATGTATGACTACGCCCACGCCAAATTATAGTCTAAAATTCTTAATTTAGATCTTCCATCTAAGCTGCCCGAAACAGCAAAAAGCCATTTTGGCTTTTAAGGGCCTTTAGGGGTTAAAAGAAAGTGATAAATTTTTAGGATGAGCACGGTCCATTAGGGATTAATAGTAGACAAGACTGGGTCTTGTGTTTCTTAATATTAAATATTTTTAGTATGATTGTTCAATAATTTAAATGTTAATTTTTTTATTCTAGTCTCTAATTTCTAAAATAAAATCTACTATTTAAGTATGATCGCACAAATTGATTAATGTTAATTGCAATTTATTGACAAATGATTAAATCATAAAATTGTGTATAAATGAAGTGAAAATTATAGACTTAATTTGACTACCTCATGACTGTGAAATGTGAGTGAGGGCTACTTTCCGTAAAACAACCGAATCTGTAAGTTGCAAGATACAGTCTAAGTGTAAATTTTTGTATGTATATACCGCGATGCGGTTCTGCTCAAAACCTCTACCATTGAATTTTCCTGTTTTTTTTTTGTTGTGTAGGCGGATCCATGCAAGTCACAACATCACGAAAGATGATGTGGTGCAGCTTTACCACATCAACAAGACGCTGTGTCAGGGATGTCGTGCCAATTCCAAGGACAATCCCAACTGTTTCTGTTGCCTTGTTCCGCCTCCCAATGGTGTCTGGAAGCAGGGATTGTGGCAAAAGGTGGTCGACACGGTTACGGAGCTTGGACCTGCTTGTCTCAAGAATCCCCCTCTGGATTGACCAACCTCGGAGCTACATGCTATGTAAATAGTGTTCTGCAATGCCTTTATATGACCAGGTATGTCTTGGTTTTCACGTCCTTGACTTTGTTTTATGGTGTTGTTCTTGGTATCAATGTAGAGGATACTATATGTGTTACTTTAACATGTATAGGAGTGTGATTTATTGGGAGATCACTATAGGGATCTTACGTTGGCTTCAAGTGCTAAATATATTGAGATCAAATATATATCACTATGTATGAATTTCTCAACTACCATAGGTGACAGTAAACAACCCCATTTTCCATTCAAAGATCAGTGATTATAGGCATTTAGCCTTACACCACTTGCTAATTGAAGCTTAACTGAGGGTATGAATAGATGAGTAACAGGGGTTGGCATAGGAGGCAGGTTAATCATGGTTCTAGAATTTATGATAATTTTTGCAATGAATGACCTGTTGATTTTGCTCAAAGAAATCTGAAAACAACTCATGATCAAACCTTTTAATCATATAATATATACGGTAGATTGTTTTAAAAATTGATATACGTTTCACGATTAAGTCCTCTTTGAGCTTCAACGGTGAAGTTTTCTACATAAACACCAATTAAGAGATACAACGGTCTTTTAAAAAGCATTAAAAGAAAGTGATCAATTTTTAGGATGTGCACGGTCCATTAGGGATAAATAGTAGACAAGACTGGGTCTTGTGCTTCTTAATATTGAATATTTTTAGTATGATTGTTCAATAATCTAAATGTTAAATTTTTTATTCTTACGTCGGAATGTGGCGGGACCATGTTTTCTTCCACGTCATCCACGGGGAGGATGAATTCCATCCCGACGTGGCACTGCCCGTCCTTTTGTCGCTGATGTGGCGTTGACGTGGCGCCGACGTGTCACACCTTTCAGCCTCCGAAATTTGATAGACATCCACGGATGTCTACACGTTGTTGAAGACATGACAGGATGTTTCTAATATTTGCTATGCTAAACCGCATGGTACACCATGTCTACACGTTGTTTTTAAGACATGACCAAAAACACGGGTTTCTTATAGTGATTCCTCTTGCTATTTTGATATAGTTTTTTGTAGCTCTTTAGAGCTGTTGCTTTTACTCTTCAGTAATAGTTTTTTTGAAGCTCTTTTGCTTTTGCTATTCTGCCATAGCTTTTGTAGCTTTTTGTAGTTCTTTCTCTTACTCTCCGTCACTTTCTTTTTGTTCTTTTCTCCTCCTTCTAATAACTTAGAGATAGATTAGCACAACTGATTACTATAAACTCCACAGTCATGACCACGCAACGCCAACCCCGCGAGACACGAACACAAGCTCTCTTTTCCGATCCACTTGAGCCAGATGGATCCAATTATGAACTCATGTCCTACCTTCTGTTAGCCGAAAAGCAGCAACAATTGCTCCTCAAGAATGCAGAGTCAAGGCCAGCTAAGGAGATTCACAACAACAAAGTTCAGAACCCGCCCAGGACAACCAGCTCGGCACCCACACCACACCCGAAGCCGGGCAATCCAAGCAGGGAGTCCCACATCTCCGAAGTACCACGCCGGAAGCCAAAGGGAAACTGGAAGCCCAAACACACGTGGAACCGATCTTCCAAACCCCAAAGGTATGCAAATCAGACCAGAACCGATCAATCCTCTAAATCATTGAAGAAGGAAACTTGTCATAAATGCGGCAGAAAAGGTCATTATGCTAAGGAATTTCGAGCTTCTAGTTATGTCATTGCAATGTATAAGAAGTTGCAGTCACTGAGGGAAGGAAAGAGGGAAACTCACACTTTAGATGCTCCATCCATTGACACTATAGAGCCAGAAAATTTCATGGTAAATGGATTGAGTTAGGGGCATGTCTGAGTGTGGCTTTATTGGATAGTGCTTCTACCCATACGATCTTGAAGGATCCAAAGTACTTTACATTTCCCAGCCAAGCTGAGGTCTGGTAAACTTGTGACATAGTCACTATTGTTGGAAGGAGAAACTTTGAGTTTCAAGAGGGCCATGCAAACATAGTTTTGCCTGGGGGGACCCCCTCAAATGCATGCATGCGTTGTATACACCAAATGCTTCCCGGAGTCTGATCAGCTACCGGGACCTTAGAGCAAATGGTATCCACGTTTCCAGTGAGGTGGAAAATGATGAAGAGGTCCTCGAGCTTAGGCGAGGGTCCCGGCGCCTCGTCACCGCACACGCG
Source organism: Pohlia nutans (assembly GCA_022496805.1). Taxonomy (NCBI): domain Eukaryota; kingdom Viridiplantae; phylum Streptophyta; class Bryopsida; order Bryales; family Mniaceae; genus Pohlia; species Pohlia nutans. Next base: position 7,765,028 of record CM040098.1, on the reverse strand, counting down.
GCAGCCAACGACCTATATGAGATTTGCATCATGCAAGCTAGCCCCCCTTGTCAAGGTGAGGAAGAGGCCGGTGGACGACAACAGGAGTGTCACCCACGCCTATTCCTAGGGGGTGCCCACGCCTCTTTTCTAGCCGCCAGCTCCAAAGCCAACATTTGGCATCGCCAGTTGGGGCACCCCGGGACAACTATGATGCGGAAAATGATTCCCATCTTGACTGGTCACGATCTATGTACGAGTGATGTGGAGCGCGTAGAGGAGTGCGCAGCGTGCATTCAGGGGAAGCTCATCAAGCAGCCATCACTCCCCAGTCATGTCAGTTCAAATACTTCTTTGTACTCATTGATGCTTCAGGTAGACTACAGATTAAACATTTTGCAGATGGGAGCTTATTACTTTATCAAAAACGGCGCACCGATCTCTTGGCGCTCCACGAAGCAGACCTTGACTGCTACATCTACAAATCATGCTGAACTACTCTCCTTCCACTAGGCCTCCCGTAAAGTCGTTTGGCTACGCACTATGCAACAGGCCATCCTTCAAATGAGCGGCCTTCCATCGATGGACAAACCCATGACGATATTTGAAGACAACGCCGGCTGCATCGAACAAGTTTCATCCGGATTCATTAAGCTGACCGTTTCAAACACATCAGCCCTCACCTCTTTGGCAATACTCAAGACCTCGCGGAGACCAAGCAGATCGAAGTCAAAAAGATTGCATCAGTAGACAACATTGCAGACGTCCTCACCAAGGCACTACCAGCCCCTTAGCACCGCAAGCTCATCACTGCGGCTGGTATAAGGACTCTCACTGAACTAGAGTGAATTAGATGGCGAACAATGACTTTACTCTTTTTCCTTCACAACATCATGAAGTTTTTAACGAGGAAGATCATCGTTCGAGGAGGAGTGTTAAGATACACTTGTTTAGATACACAAGGTTACCCCTCGATGAGTTATACTCTTTTCTAGATCTGTGAATTTTTCCTGACTCAGGTTTTTTGTATCACAGAATAGTTTTTAATGAGGTAACTCCAAATCGAGGAGGAGTGTTAAAATAGAAGTCACAAATAGTTAACCTGTAGTTAACTATTAGAAACGATTTGTAGTTTCTATTTCTATTAAGGTAAAAGAATGACTTTTATTTTATTAACTCTTAGTTATAATTTTAACTTATGAGTATGTAAAGCCAACCCTTCCTCGGGTTGGGAGACTTCTTTTTCTTCTTCTTCTATAGAGCTCTATGTGTATTATATATATTTATTTTGTTCTGTCTCAACAATTACAAACAAACACTTTATTCACGACGGCCTTGAAAAGAGGACCGGAGTTTCTATCTATCTATCTCATTTTATCTCATTTTTTGTTATTGTTTTTTTTTTCCTACAAAGTTTCTCCACAGTTTTTGATGATGGCGGATCATTCTTAGGTTTCGGTTTGAAGCTGGATTTTCGAAATCCTGCCAAACTAGGGTTTCTTGTGTATGTAGTAACGTCTTTTACGATATAGTTGCGGTAGTGTGCCAATTCCGCTGTGGAATTGGTCGTCTTCTTCGAATTGCAACGAGGACTTGTCGAATTTGTGTATGAGCTGGACGCATCTTAGGGTTCTGTTGTGACGTGAGGGTTGCAATCAGTAGTAGCCCCATTTTGAGCTGACTTTTGAGCGTTTCATTTCACCTATCTTATTTTTTTTGTGATTTTTCATCAGTGTGATCAAATTTCGGTAGATGGATGGACTGGAAGCAGAATCGAACTCTCTCTAATTAGGTCGAACGAACGAGTGCTGCTTTGGTGACTCCACCTCCTGAAATGTACTCCTCGATTCATTCTCTCCATAGAACATACACGAGCAGCACGGACTTTCGGCTGAGTAGCTAGGGTTGCAGCAGCTGAACAGTCTAGGGATTGAGACCTATTACATGGCCACAGGATAGAGAGAACAGCCCTCGGAGGTTCCGCAACAACGGAAGATCAATTGAATGGGACTTGAATGGGCCGTGTAAACATGAGTAGATTGGTTCGAAACCGGAAGAACACTACCACGAATCAGCATGCCGCCATTCAGGGGTACGCAATAACTGACGCCTCGTGAAATGCTCCTGATTATCTGTTTTTTTTTGTGTTGTTATTGAGTCGCTTTTTTTTTCCCTACAAAGTTTCTCCGCAGTTTTTGATGATGGCGGATCATTCTTAGGTTTCGGTTTGAAGCTGGATTTGCGAAACTGGGGTTTCCTATATATGTATTAACGTCTTTTACGATATAGTTGCGGTAGAGTGCCAATTCCGCTGTGGAGTTGGTCGTCTTCTTCGAATTGCAATGAGGACTTGTCGAATTTGTGTATGAGCTGGCCGCATCTTAGGGTTCTGTCGTGACGTGAGGGTTGCAATCAGTAGTAGCCCCATTTTGAGCTGACTTTGAGGGTTTCATTTCACCTATCTTATTTTTGTGATTTTCATCAGTGCGATCAAACTTCGGTAGATGGATGGACTGGAAGCAGAATCGAACTCTCTAATTAGGTCGAACGAACGAGTGCTGCTTTGGTGACACCACCTCCTGAATTGTACTCCATAGAACATACACGAGGTGTCTCCTAAGCAGCACGGACTTTCGGGGGTTTCATGTTATGACTACCATTGAATTTTCCTGTTTTTTTTGTGTGTAGACGGATCCATGCAAGTCACAACATCACGAAAGATGATGTGGTGCAGCTTTACCACATCAACAAGACGCTGTGTCAGGGATGTCGAGCCAATTCCAAGGACAACCCCAACTGTTTCTGTTGCCTTGTTCCGCCTCCCAATGGTGTCCGGAAGCAGGGACTGTGGCAAAAGGTGGCCGACACGGTTACGGAGCTTGGACCTGACCCGGGCGAGGCTTTGCGCTTGTCTCAAGACTCCCCCTCTGGATTGACCAACCTCGGAGCTACATGCTATGTGAATAGTGTTCTGCAATGCCTTTATATGACCAGGTATGTCTTGGTTTTCACGTCCTTGGTATCAATGTAGAGAATACTGTATGTGTCACTTTAACATGTGTAGAAGTGTGATTTATTGGGAGATCACTATAGGGGTCTTATGTTGGCTTCAAGAGCTAAATATATTGAGATCAAATATATATCACTATGTATGAATTTCTCAACTACCATAGGTGACAGTAAACAACCCCATTTTCCATTCAAAGATCAGTGATCATAGACATTTAGCCAAGTCATGCTTACACCACTTGCTAATTGAAGCCCAACGGAGGGTATGAATAGATGAGTAACACGGGTTGGCATAGGAGGCAGGATCAGGTCCCTAACGGTTTTAGTATCCTCTACCTTATCGTTTCCGAAACCCTTCTGCAATGGAGCTTTGGTGAGAAAAGTGAGCTGATGTTAGTGTGCTGTGAACAGAGCATTTAGGACAGGTGTTTTTGCAGCAGAGATGGAATTGGTGAGATCTCATCCAGTGCTTTACCAGCTTGGCTTGCTGTTTGCTCAGCTTCATTCTGGGAAGAGGATTGCAGTGGACTCCGCTCCATTTGCAAGCACTCTGGAACTTGACAATGCCGTCCAGCAGGATGGTCAAGAGTTTATGAAGTTATTGCTCTCGCTGCTTGAGAGGGTGCTTGGGATGTCTCAGAATATGCGCGCTCGGAATGTTGTTCAGAATGTTTTTCGGGGAACTTATTCATATGTGATCAGGTGAGCATCTCATGCTTTCTTGGATTCAAGCGGGGAAAGTATCGTGTCATTCTAATGGTAGGTAGACATTACATCATATTGAGTTAGACACAATTGACACGATGTGCCTGTTCAAAGTCTTTTGTGAGAGGTTGTGAATGAGCGCTGGGTTGGATCACATTCATGTCCGTTTATGAAATTGAAATTTGAGAGGGCCAGGAAAGGAGAAACGTAGTGTATTCTCTATAAGTGTTGCTTACCATGGTTGTACTGGGTTGTTTTGATGCTACACCCTTAAGTACCTGTATTTTTTTCCCTTTACTCGCTTGTTTCTTGTAGGAAGCATCTTTTGGGGGATTGTTTTTCAATATTCGAAATGACACTGAGGATTCGTTGGTTCCGGGTGTTTACATGAAGGTGTTCCAAGTGCGGACAAGAGTCGGATCTTTCCAAGCAGGCGGTGGATTTCTATGAGCTGGAGTTGAACGTCAAGGGCTTCACCAGCTTGGACGAGAGTCTGAATGATTATCTCAGCGAGGAAATATTGCAGGGTGAAAATCAATGGATGTGTGAGAGCTGTCAAATGCGTGTAGATGCTACTCATTGTACTAAGCTGCGCTCATTGCCGCCGGTATTGAATTTTCAGCTCAAGCGTTTCGTTTTCAACACAAAGGTAAGGAGTTGACATGTTCTGTATGTTCGTTTTGTTTTGGCATTCATCTAGGATATACCTTCAATGATATGTATAAGAATATGGTTGGACATAATTCATAGATTTTCTAGTACAGATGGTCAAGCATCACCGTTTGTAGTAAGATGTCTAAACACTAAGTTTATAATTGACTTGCTGTGTGCAGACGGCAACTAAGAAGAAGGTGACTTCTAAGTTTAGCTTTCCTAGGACGATCGATATGGGTCCTCGCTTAAGTTCATATGCCGAGAATGGAAACCGAGCTGTCTACGACTTGTCTGCCATACTCGTTCACAAAGGAAGCATGGCCAATAGTGGGCATTATGTTGCACATATCAAAGATGACCGCACTGGGGAATGGTGGCAGTTTGATGACGAACAAGTAACAAGCCTTGGTTTTCACCCTCTTGGAGAAGTCACGTCTCAAGCCACACCTAGAGATGTTACACCGGAAGGTGGGCACTTCCAACAAATGTTTTTCTATCATTTATTCTTTTGAAATTCTCTTGAAAGTCTTGAGTTTTGTTGTTCTGAACCTGACTAGGAAGGGGAGGGTTCACATCTTGAAGTATGAGGCTGCTAATGTGTTGCAGACTGCGCTACGCAGATGTTGGTGCCAAGGATCAACCCCTCAAGGTCATTGGCGAAGCATCATCGAGTTCAGCGGATCCCTCATCTGGGCCACAACCTGAATCTGAGATGTTGACTTCAGCAGATGCCTATATGTTGATGTACATCTGCAGAGCCGACGTTGAAAATTGCAAGCCAGGATCCCTTGCTGTTGAGGATCCGGTGCCAATGGAGGTTGAGAGGGAGCGAAAGGTTGACGACAGTGCTGGTCTACCGGAGCAGCTTCGTTTGGAAATTGAACAGATGAATAACGATTTTGAAGCCATGTGCTGGGAATACACACGTCGACGCGAGGAAGAGCTGGGAAGGATTGCAGAGCGTAAGGAAGAAGTGCGGAGTATCTTGGCTCAAGCGCCTGCTAAATCACTTGAAGAACCCTTCTTCTGGATCTCAACGGAGTGGCTGCGATCTTGGGCTGACAGTTTGACACCTCCGTGAGCTTTTCTCTGTCAGAAATCTTTTCAACGTTTGAAGCATAGATTCAAGGGTTTCAACTAATGTTTGCAAAAATGATGTAGCTTTTTTTGATAGAATTATGTAGAGATTGTGCATCAGAACAATTATTCTATGTCTCCAGGCGTCTGGAATCATTTGTTATTCTGAGATTTTGCACACAAAGAGTCTGACTTGGGAGAATCCGCAATGCAGGGCTCCAATTGATAACACGCCTCTGCTCTGTCCACATCAGAAAGTAACCCCAAAATTTTTGCCAGCAATGAAGCGCATTTCAGCGAAAGCGTGGAAGCAGTTGGAGGCTCTGGTGTGTGCTAGCTTTTATCGATCACCATCAAAGCACTTTCTAGGGAACCATTTGTACATTCCAAATACTAGCATTTGATTCTCTGTGTTCATTTTAGATTGTTCCATCCAAATAAGTTTCATCTTTAGTCGGATTGTTAAAATCACGTGTTTGTAGGGGATATGAATTTTGATTTTTTTACCATGTTTTGATGTGTATTGCATGTTTCTTGTATCTTTTATTTTGTACAAGTATGCATAACGTCTCTTTTGAAACATTTATCTGGTTAACTGAGCTTTTCATTGAAGATCTATGTGTGCAATGAGTGCGCAGTACCTAGGAGGGCCTGCTATATCTGGAGACGACTATTGCACTGACTGTATCTTTGAGGACGCCAGAGCAGCTGCTTCTGCAGATACTTATCGTGATCAAAGAATGTACATGCGGGAGGTCATTGAAGATGTTTTAAATGGCCGCGGCCTTGAGGACAAGACATACTTTGTATCTAGAACTTGGTTAGTTCAACCTTTTGTTTTCCTGTGATTCCTGTGTAGCAATTTGAATCTTCATGGTTTGGCAGAGGTAAGAGTGTCCTTTCACTTTGATGTTAAACTCGCTGTGACGTGGGCCAGGTTGCAACAATGGGTACGGCGGAAAGTTGCAGATGCACCTTCAGATGCTGATGCAGGCCCAACGGCAGCGTTGCGATGTCCTCATGGAGGGCTGTTGCCAGAGCAAGCCGCTGCAGCGGCAAAAAGGCAGCAAGTGCCACAAATTGTATGGGAATATCTTGTGCATAATGCAGAGCGGGTAGAGAATTCCAAGGGACTGGGGCATCAAGCCTTCCCAGGAGATCAAATTACTTGCTCTCAATGTGAGACAGAGATAAACAAGGCGGCTACTAAAAAGGAGGGTTTGAGGTAAATGTTTGTCCTGAAGTTTTGTTTTCCTTCTTGCCTAATAGCTGAGGTTAGCAATCTGTCATTATATGGGTATTATGTTATTCCCCAGCCAAGTAGATTCATTTCAGGGTTTCAGTCGCAAAGGTGTGTACAAGTTGCTTACATAAGTGTGATCTTTCAGGGCCACTAAATTTGAACAGCGAGCGAAACACGAAGCGCTTTATGGTGGAAGATTGACGGTGATTTATCCCGGCTGTATATATTATTTGGTGCCTACGGTTTGGCTCGCTAAGTGGCGTGCTTACCTTGGTGCGGCTGGCAAGAACGTACTTGCAGTTGATGAACCAGTTGGGCTTGAAGGTTTCATTCTCTCTCTTCTTTGTCAGAAGGTAAGTGCCTTTTCCCTGATGTGAGGTTTTGTTGCAATCAAAAGTCGTAACATCACTAGGTGTTCAATTTCTGATGGTTGTCGTACCATGCTAGAGCAATTATAGCTTTGGAAAAGCATTTCTTCAACTAGATCCCTAACATTTTTAAGGGAGTCAAAAGACTCCCTCACAGTAAATGGCTAGATGCAGAATATTCTGCCTTTGTCAGAGTCGTACCTTAAGCTACACACTGTTGAGCAAAGACACCCCAACTGTGTGGTTTGATAATCTTATGTCTGAAAAGTGGACAAGTGCTTTTTGCTAAGATGCACCGTACCTAAGATTAGATTTAGATCTAGACCTATGTGATTGCAGGATGCATTTAGAGTGAGGAAGCTTATGCTGCATTAGTTTTAGACTCGGGTGCACAGAAGATTTACATGGAAAGGAGAAGTCTTCCCAGATACATAAAAATATGGAGACTCCACTAATGCTCTCACGCAACCACGTATGCATTGCTATGGTCTTAATGCTCATGTCTGTTTGTTTGACCAGCATGAAGGAATGCTATTTAAGCCTCCTCCTTTAATAAGAGGACGACGTGGTGAGATTGTTCAACAGACAGGCAATGTAAGTAGGTGACGTTGAATTTTGTTCCTATTTTCAAAATTTTACATTCTAATTATGTTGTTTACATTTACTTATTTATTTTGTTTACAAGTACTTCACATGGAGCTATACTTCTCTTAGCAAATTCTAAAGACACAATCCGATATGGCCTGCAGGATGATGTTTTTACTGTCATACCTGAAGATGACTGGCACAACTTATGCCAACAGTGGGAGATGAATCCAGCTAAAGGAATTCGTGCTGAAGTTGAGCCAGGCAACCTTGGTACAGATATCAGCAAGGGAAATAATACCTTTGAAGGAGAAGGGATAGCACCCCATTTTGAGGAAACCAACCTGGTAGATGCCTGCAATGGAAGAAAGTCAGAGATCATTCATATTTCAGATGATGATAACAAAAATGAGAATGCTCCTGTTTTACGGACCACACCTGGCGTAAGTTTTTTACTGAAGCTTCTCCTTCAACACGGAGCTATCATGGTCATAGGAATGTCTTCACGTAGTATGTGTTTTGTTTATTTTTATGCTTTTATATTCATGAGAATTGGGTGGTTTAAATTTGTGAAAGACTCTTTATTCTCAGATATGTAAGAATGTAGAGGTGGTTGTAGTAAGGCAGATTTTAAGAAAGGCTTTGCTTCTTGGATTAAAGTGTTGACTGGTTTGTGTGATGCTCGAGACCTGGTAATTCATACAGTTTCTTGAATTGTTCAGGATTTTACTTTTCTGGGTAATCTTTTTGCGGATTTGTGGCTCTGTGAGAAGCTACTGGGCCTCAAATGTTGATGTGGTCTGCAGGTATGTAGAGAATGTATAGAAGAGCGGGAGACGCATGAATTTCTTACAAAGCTAAACTACACAAATCGAGAAATTTCAGTGACCTTGGTGAGGGGCAAAGAACCCCCACCTTCACTGCTTGTAGCCTCCTCTGGAACCGAGGCTGAGCGGCGCATGTCAAAGAGAGCAAGGCGAGCATCAGCTACTTCTGGTGGTCGCATTCAGTTAAATGTTTCTGGAGACACCACTATTTTTCAGTTGAAGCTGCAAATATGGGAAGCCCTAGAGGTAAGTAGGATTCCTTTTTTATTTTATTTTATAAATTATAAGCTGTTAATCTGCAAAGAGCTTATTAGGTCTTGCTCGATATTTTCAAATTGGATGCAAGGTTTTGGGGAACTTTTGGTATAGTTTCATACAATTTGAGTTGTTTGAGTCACGTGAGTGAGATCTTGTGTAGGCCAAAGACAGATGATCTGAGCTTCTCTTTTGAGTTATAATTCAAGTTGCTAACATTTTAGCTACTTCAATTGAACACGCACGTACCTGGGCGTGCAGATTGTGAAGGAAAATCAGAAGCTGCATCTAGGCAAGGATGAACTGCTGGACGACACCGTTACTTTGGCTGATCTTAATATATTGCCGGGCGCCAATTTATGGGTTATGGATACTGGACAACACGAGAACCGGGATATTACAGGTATGAGATTCTTGTTACTCCCTCTGTCCGGAAATAACTGTCCTAGTCTTTGGATTGTTTTAACTTATCACTTTTTTTGCCAAAAAACCCTCTCAGTACTCAAAAAATGGTCTATCTGTAATAGCAACATGTAGCTTTTTGTGTCACTCTCATTGCCCACCCCATTTGAAGTGGACAGGGCTCACGTTTGAAGTGTGAAACATAGGACAAATAAAGAAGTAAAAAGACTAGGACAATTATTTCCAGACAGAGGGAGCATCTGGACAATTATTTCCGGATACTGAAGTTCCTCTATATTCGTTTTTCCCACCTACCTTTTTCCTTCTGGAAGTAGTTTGACAGCTAGTGTACTAAGCTTCAGTGTACACGCTACCGAATATGCAGAGGAATTACCAACGGAGAGGACTGAACGTGTGGAAACTGAAGAAGGGTTCCGGGGAACAAGGCTGCTCATGGGGGGTCTTCCAAGTCTAGTGGAGTCCTTGAGTGCTCATGCAGTCCAGAGTGGGTTTGTGCCTCCGCTTTCAACCTGCAGCAACGGTACTTCTGGAACAGTCAATGTGGCTGAGAACCAAATCTTGAGGGAGGTATCAGATGAACCGATGGTGACCGAGCCCTCCGTGTCTGAGCAACAAAGAGTTACTGAGCGCATTTCGGCGGATGGCAGCGGAGACAGCCATCCTGATGCTGCTGGACCTGACCGATCAATGGCTGATGATGTATCAAGTGGTGATGTCATGGTTGAAAGCGATAATATGGAAATTATTGAACAGGACGCAGGTAAGACGACTTCCAGAGGTAGAAGTTGACAGCACAACAGTTGCAACGGACTTCCAACTGCCTTTGTGTGATTTTGAATACTATGAAGGGTGCATTATAGACCCTCCCCCATAGACTGGCCAAATCTACGGTGTTGCAATACCTTGCGCATCCGGCCATGTCGAGATAGATAATGCACACGGATGTATAAAAAAAATACCTTACCTGTTCAATGAACCTATAGTAGGTAGTTCTGGCGCTAGCTCTTGAATGAGAGCAATTTTTCCACATGCAGGCAACTCCGAATGTGGAATTGGCTGCTGGTCACACTCACCTGGAGATTGGGGAAGTGTTGTTGCCACTGCTACGGAGGTTCAGTTGTTAAGTTCACCCAAAGTCAGAGCTCCTCCTGAAGGCTGTAGGAATGTGGAGAGCGCGGCTGTAGCCGCCGTGCTTGTTGAGGAAGAAGAAAGCCTTGTGTTGGATGAAAGCGGTTTAAATCGCGGCGACGAAGCCGAGTCTATGGAAGTAGAGTCTGATTTGGTGGGTTTCAAGGCTGCCAACTTTGATCATAGCTTATCTCAAGGAAGGTATCATGAGATGGAAGGAGTATCAGATGGTCGTAAAGGCGAGCTGCGGACTAAGGAACGGTCTGAGAGCACCAACTTCCAATCTGGATCTCATCAGCGGCCCATAGCTCTCAATTGAGGGCACATCAATGCTGTGGGTGACAGTTTATTAATTCAGGTTTGACGGAGCATTTTAATATAGAAAGTAAGTACATAATTATTGCGAAGTTTTGCTACTTAGGCTGGCACTATGTTACTCTTGATCATGGTGATATTGGAGGATCTCCCTCTTCCTGGTTGTCACTGCTTTTTTCCCATCTTACTACAGTTGAAGTTGTGAGACATATCTCTCCGAGTTTCACCTTACTCCACCTTACATGCCTATTATATTTATCACACTTACTGGTGCATTATCATTTTGATATCAGTTTGGAATGATATTATAAGCTCAGAGCTCACCATGCTAATTCTCAGGTCGGAATGGATTTCTGGTCATGTAAGGTAGGATGCCCTAAAACCACCACCTCCCCCAATTATGACACGTAGACCTTTCTTGGGGCTACCGCAATTGAGACCCAAAACCACCAATTTCACTATTCAAGTAGACCAATGGCATGCCAAGCATTGCGAAGAAATAGTTGGTGGTTTTGGGTATCATTATGAGAGACAGTTAGCACCACATGGTGTCGACATGGGGAAACCTAGAGGTTTGATTTGGGTCACATGTTACTTTCCACTTTGGAATTTTGTATAAAATTGACAAATGCGAATTAGATGTTGCAAATTTTTGCAATCCTCATCAAAACCTATTTCGAATGCGGTCATATTTTTTTTTCGAATTTAGCACTGCCAAAAATAGGCCAGATTGCTTAAGTTGGTGGTTTTAGGACAATCAACCTTATATGCTTTTTGGCAATCAAAATACTCCCTTTGTACTCACTTAATCCATGGATTTGCATCACAATCAACTTACTCCTATAATCATGGGATTAGTTTTAATCCATGAATTTCAGTGAAAACAATGTTCAATCTATGGATTTCAGGGAAAGTAAGATGGAGGGAGTATATAATTTGATCTGTTTATAATTCATAATTGAAATTTAAAAGATAGATACACACAAACAAATAAATTTGGTGTCAATAGAGTTATCCTTAAAGTCACCTTGTGTTTGAATAAGATACTATGAATTTTGCATTAATGTACTCTTATTTGTTCACCCCAAATAGTTAAAAAGTATGGAAAAGCTTGGTGGTCTATCATTATTAGGTGTGTAAGAGTTTGGTGGTCTTTAAACTCAAGGGAAACTAGTTTAGCCGTCAAGAAAGATGCTCAAGTACTTTCAGGTTATTTAACAGAAAAAATTGTTACGAAATGAATGCACTTTGTTCTTTACAAAAGGGGTGCCTACACATACTTTACATCTCATATTGTAGACCAAAAATGGTCCGTTGGGTGGTTTGCATCACTACTTAACCCCTAAAGGACCAAGAAGTCCAAATTGGGCCTCATTTGTTTTTAGTAGTATTGAGTAGGTTCTATGTGAACTTCTTTTGTTCAAATTTGTTTGTTCTTTTACCAACACATGCATTGTTTTCATTGATTCTAGTGATATAAAATTCAGTCTCATTTGAATTGTATTTTATCACAATATGATTAATTGAATTTTTCATTTTAAAATCATGTGTTCTTAATTCTTAAAAGGTCCATAGAACCCTTTCCGACCAATATTATACAACAATATTTCATTGTATTTGGCATGGTTCCACACCTCCTATTGGTTTAAGATTGAAAGTGAAGTTAAAATTCACGTCGAGATGATTTGAATGAGCTTATGGAGTCTCAATTTGGGTCTTTCTATTTAAAACAAACGTCAAATATACGCCAACATATCTACTATCCCCATCAGCCCTTTAAGGGTAAAGGTTGGGTAAGAGCATGGCCACCCATGGCCTCAGAGGCTCTCTGACCTCAAGAAGTGGATGAAAAGTTTCAAGGGGCCTTTCAAAATGCTTCTTGACTCTGGATTCTAGCGTGTTAGAAATTGGGCCTTGAAATCATTATTGAGTTGACTATGCGATGATTATTCCTCTCATTCTACTTGTGATTGGTCCATTGACTATTTGATGTGCACTTTTGATACGTGAAGGGCGTGCAAGGGTGGGGGAGTGTGAGTGCAAAGGCCCTTCACATGTAGATGAATAATTTGAGAGAGTTAGTCCTAGCGTGCATGGGTGGGAATGCTCTAAGCACTTACAGTACATTCCTTTAAAATTGTAGACCATGACACTGCAACAGTATGAGGATCATGAAAGAGTCCCATTCGGAGAATTGAATGTTGGTCTCGCACCTGAATCACGTTTGTCTTTTCTCTTTTTTTTTAAATTTTTTCTTTGGTCTCCTTTTTTCACTTTGCAGGAGAGAGAAAGATTGGCACAACCTGCAGCAGAATTAACCCTTAAACGTACCACTCCTTTGTAGGAAAGTCAAACTACACAATTTAGCCTTCAAGATTTATCAAAATATATTTTGTAATATTTTTCATGCATGGAATAGAATGTTTCCTATCAGTCTTGAAATTTTCAGATTTTTTTGATATAATACGGCCTTTTTAACAAATTTTTAAGTCAAATACTTCAAAAAATAATTTTAATTACAAAAAAGCTTTTAAAAAATAATATTTTTTTGGGAGCATGTACAAATTACAATGGAGAATCACATGATATGTTTTCCATAGAAATTTTTTATTTAGATTTTGAAATTCAAAAGGTGAACATCCTATGTAGTGTAATTCAAACCATGAGCTACAAAGCTTGCACAAGCAATAAAATACACAATAATTGGAATTTTTAAGATTTGAAAATTGAAGCACAAACTAGACTCAATAAACTTCATTTTCTTAGTTGGGCGTATTAGCAACAAAAGTCATCTTCAAGATCAAAATTGGGTTTGACCAACAAACATCCAGAAACTGGATGCGTAGACGTTTAGGGGTTAACTGAGGGATCTTGTTTCTGTTCATACCAAGGTCCGGGGAGTACTGTCCTTTTTCTACAAGTCAACTGGGGAAATTCAAAATTGCCTAATTGAGTTCAAAATCTTAGGAAAAAAATCAATCATTTAAGAGTAAAAATCAAAAAATATTTTCTATATTCTTAACTCCTAAACGTCACGGCATTAAGAAATTGAACGATTAACATATTCAAACCCTTCTCACGTTCTCATCAATGCTTGTATGAAAGTCATCCAATTTTTTGGAGATTCTTCACCAAGTTGTTGTCTTATTTAACGGTTCAATTTTAACGGTTCAATTTAGTCATACTTGATTACATATTTTTTTTAAATTACAAATGTAGAAGTATGTCAAGCCGTTTACCAAGCCAAAATTGCATTGACTGTGGTTCAAAAGTGGCCTTGCAAAAATGAGGTCATAGATTTAAGAAACAAAAAAAATTCAAAGAATCTCCACGGTTAAGAGTATCTCATTTTAAATTCATTCCAAAAAATTTACTCCAAAAATATTAAAAAATTGTTTGTAATTGAATTTAGAAGGAATTTCAAATTTGACTTTCAAATTTTATAATTAAATATTGGTGATAGTATTAGGGAATTGAACCGTACAGATGGAATCTAACGTTCAAAATCTAGAACTTTCATTTGTATATCAATTCCAAAATATTCTTCTAAATAGTAGTTTATGATGATTTTCTCAAATTGTCAATTCTAGGGACACCCTAGTACGTTTAGGGGTTAAGGCCTAGCCGAGAGAATGCTCCAGAAAATCGGTTGGTTCAAGAAAATGTAGGATCTTAGGGGCGGTTTATATTACGGACCAAGAACTTGTCCCATGCAGCTCTAAAATCTATAATTGGCTCCATCAACTCGTGCCAGGATGATTTGGGTTTACACTATAAGAAAAAAAAGGAAAGTGACCAAAGGAGTTGAGGTCCTCAAAAAACCTTAAAATAGGCCTAGTGGATAATGTTGAAGGGTCCCCCGGATTTTGTGGTGAGAGAGGCAACAAGGGTTCTTTCATTGCTGAACGTGGAGACCATGGGCTTGAAATGTTGTTTTATTATTATTATTTCATTTTTTTGAAGTGTTACCATGGAAGTGTGACCATGGAATTAATCCCTTTTCCTTGGTCACAGCTCTTGGTCCATAGTGTAAACCGCCCCTTAAGGCCTAGCTGAGAGAATGCTCCCAAAAATTGATTGGTCCAAAAAAATGTAGGGTCTTAGCCAATGAAGCTAAATTTGTCCCCGGACTGTGGTTCATACTTGGCCTGCATTCAATTTATTCTCATGTACTCAATTTATTCTCATGTATTGTACATGGGAATGCAAGGCTCAGTGATCTTAGAACCACTTTATGACATTTAGAACATTATGCAACCTCCCACATAAGTGGTATTTACTTTTGCTACCTAGTGCATACAATACTCACAATACCCATATAATATCCGGCAATACCCTTGATATATTAAAGTGATACCATGATGATATCTGCGGATATCACCTCATGAAGCTGCTACATATTTATATCATGATGAGAATTCTCGCTACATTTCAAATTCTTTTTTCATTTTATTTCTTTGTTGTTTAGCAGCCCCATTTTTTTTCTTAGAAGTCTAGCAAGGCTCATTATAATTTGTTATAAATTGTGTCAGTAGCCGGTCCGTATCACATTAAAACTATCCACATGAATGGCACAACGAATTGTCAACACCCCAACAACCTTCTTCAATCACCAATGAAACCTGTCCAATGAGTAAGCTATCACTCATTCACTCATTACTGGGAGGGATAAAATAAAAATAAAAAAAATAAAAATTTAAAAATAATGACCCATACATTTGTATCCAAAAGTGACATTGAAACTAGATATTAGAGTTAATTGAGAAGAGTGTCTCAAAGTGGAAAGAAACTTTAAACTCAAAATAATTGCAAAACTAGGTTATGGTGAGTTGGAGAATTATTTAAAGCAAGGCCTTGTACTGTCATGGGGTGTGAAACTCATGACCTCTCCAATGATTAAAGAAAGTTCCCACAAGTTCCTAGGAGAGTTGATTAGGGACTATCCATGAACAATGCATATTAGGAATTGCTAATATTGTATGCAAACTCCACTTGAACTTCTCTTTAATCCTTAAAGGTCCAAAGACCCCGTTTCAACCAATATTATATATTAGAATTCTATTGTATTTGGAATGGTTTTACACCTCCTATAAATTTAAGATCAAAAGTGAAGTTTAATTTCATGTCGACATAGTTTTAATCAGCTATAGGATCCCCATTTAGAACTTTCTACTTATAACAAATGCCAAATATACAACAACGTATTTACTATCTCCAAAGGACCATTAAGGGTTAACTCATCTTACGTTTTGGATAACTCCATTGATTACACAAGATGTACGTTTTTAGAACATGACAACCTATTAGTGTTCTTGTCAGATTTTAGGGTCAATTTTGGGTACACATATGAGTGATACTCTGAAAATTCATAACTTATTCATATAAAAGTGCATTATAATCCTTTTTAATTTTGCCAATAGGTTCCAGTAAAAAATGATTATAGGTGCATGTACATATCTTAGAACTTGCTTAGAAGAATGGTTATATATAGACAAAACATTCTATCAATAACTAAGATATATTGTGCCTAACAATGTTGTTACCGTATTTGTAGTGAGCAAATGAGAATAGAAGAAATGTCAACATTCTACATAGCATTCTTCTTCTCTTTGAATTTGTCCCTTGTCCACTCATTGAAGGATTATATGATATTTTAATCTATTTGCAAACTACATTAATCTATAGCAATGCTTGGTTGGTGCAATGGAAGGATCCAAAAGCCTGTCCAAAAGTCTTATGTTCTATTTTCTAGGGCCTACATTCTTGTTTCATGCTTTGAAGTTGTTCATGAATGTTACGTACACTTGAAACTCTTTATAATCATGGCCTAAAAGATCAAAGTGCCCGTGATTAGACTTTTGTAGTACTAACGTGAACATGTGGTGTTAGGATTTCGTGAGTATAGGAGAGGATGTTTTCTTAGAAAATGTGATTGTAAAAAAATTAGAGTATATTAGACAAAGAATAGTATTTCATTAGTAGCGGCAAGAGTTGCAACTTTCAATTATTACAAGTAATTTGTTGCTCAATGACTTTTTACTATAAAAAATCAATCAATAAGAAACCAGTCAATAGAGAGACCCAACAATCAATTGGTGTTGGTTTTTTTTTGAGAAAACAGGTCTCACAACTTGTTCTAACCTACAATTATTACACGCCTTAAAAATAGAAAAATGAGTTAGAATTGTTGATCCATAGCCAATTATTTAGTTCTCACATAATCCAATCAAATCAAGTCTAATCAAATCTATGCAAATGAGACCAACCTCATATTTGTCAATGTGTAGATTTAAAAGAAGTTGATGTGTTTTTGGTTTTCTGATAGAAATTTCAAATCTACAATTGTTCTAGTTCAAAGTGATTTTTACTAAGTGTGTACTTTCTACGTGCATTATTTAGTACAAATGTCCTTTGTTAGTAGAAGTAGGGAGCTATCCAAGCACACAATTAATAAGGAAAAGTTTACATTGTGGAGCCTACACTCACTTGAAAAGTACAAACACAAAGAATAGTGTTTACGCTTAAGAGGGAAAGTAGTCCTGCACCACTAGTCTTTTATCCGGTGAACATTGAACCATGGGTGGATTGAACATACCCTTTATTCACGTTGACCTCGAAAGAGACTTAGAGTTCTTACTACTACTACAAACACAAGGTAGGATGCTTCCATTTGTTTATTTTAATTTATGAATTTTGAAAGTTAAAAAGATAGTCATATCCTCTTGTGGACATATAAATGGTGTTAATTTAATACAAAAGTATCATGAACTCCATCTTAGAGACCCCAATTTCGATCATTTGTAAGGTGGAGGCTTTTAAAACCACCCATTTAAGCTACTATGTTTGAATTTTTTCAATCGAATTAGAACTATTAATAGCTAATAGACATACATAATTTTATGAATAAGTTGTTTTAAATATTAATTAAAATGAAATTTATATGAATTTTGAAAGTGAAAAGTTAGTCATACCCCACTTGTGCCATATAGGTGATGGTTTTTTCAACACAAGAAGTATCATGAATTGCGTCCTTGATGTCCCAATTCCACGCACTTGTAGAAGCCTTCCTTATTGGATAACAAGTAGCCAGTTTTAGAAATCACAAGTGGACGATTTTATGTTCTTGAGGAATTTCAAGCGGTTGATTTCAAATTTTTTGAATGATTAAATTGTTGATGACCCATTCACACCAGCCCCCTGCCACTGTTGCATTTGCATTCCTGAAATGGAGGAAGATAAAACCCAGAAATAAAAACATATTAGAAGCTTTGTCTTTTCTTGCTGCAACTACTGTGCAACTGCAATACACTACCGCAAGTAGAGCCATACCGTACTCATTTTTTGCATTGCGTTTCTTCCTGTCATGCGTTTGAGTTATTTTTAATTTCATATTTTTATATTTCTTGTAATATAAAAACAGATCCCCTCAAAGTTACCTGACGCACGCATGCAGCAGCACTGCTGTATGTGAATGGGCCATGAGAACACCAACATGACCAGACTAAGGATGGTCCGCCATGAGTCGTTCCAACTTGGAACCATCATCCTCTCCTACTTTTCAGAGCTTTGGACAGTTGAACATCAGAATGTGAAACATGCCATTTTAATGAATACGACGACAAACAAACAGTCAAGAGCTCATGAAAAGTAAATAGTAGTTAACCCTTGCACTAGTGATCTCAAAACTGGCTAAAATTAGCAGGATTTCTACCCAAAAAATGGGGCTGCTAAACATACAAAGAAAGAAAATGAAAAAAAATTTGAAATGTCACGAGAATGCTCATCATGATATAAATATGTAACTTCATGAGGTGATATCCGCGGATATCATGATGGTATCACCTTAATATGTCAAGGGTATTGCCGGATATTATAGAGGTATCGGGAGTATTGTATGCACTGGGTACGTAGCAAAAGTAAATACCATTTATGTGGGAGGTCGCATAATGTTCTAAATGTCATAAAGTGGTTCTGAGATCACTGCCTTGCACCAATTAACCCCTAAACGTACCGATCCTTTGAACACAAGTAGATGCTAGCCTGAAAAATAGATTTTAGCATGACTCAAATGTACAATAAGTGTACATGAAAGGACCGTTGCATGCATGAAATCTACCCAACAAATTTGACATATTTGCTTTTGGAGGCCTCTCCAATATTATGAACATCTCCCCATCACAAGAGATTTACTCTCATTGGTAAAGAACTTAATAGGCTTGCCAAGGTGACTTGGATGAAAGTCATCCGAGATTGTATGAAAAAGTTACAGGACTTTGAATCCGTTCATGATCCAGTTTCTGGACGCTGTGACGTTTAGGGGTTAAATTTTGAAGAGATTTGGTGGTCATCTTTTCCAGTTCTCCAGAAGCTGCCAGATCTCTTCTATCCACACTCTGGCAGAAACAGTTCCTACAAGAATTTTGCAGTTGAAATTAAGGTGGTGAGTATGGTGACACCTAAACTGAAATGGACCTGCCACTTTTTTGCTACTGAGCACAATCGATATTATTAGATTTGTCAATTTTTTAAAAATTTTCTTGTTGGCAACTGGAAGAGGAAAGTTGGCACCTGAAAAAGGCATCAATGTATGTGTCATTGAATTATTAGAGTTAACCGAATAGAATGTCTCCTAGTAGAAAAGGTAGCATAACATTGAGTAGCATGCATTGTCTTTGTCTTGGCTCTATAATAGACGGTGTGAAATATTCCATACCCAACAGTCAGGGCTGATTTTTCACAAAGTTCTAGCCCGTCCACGTCCAAAAACCTTGAATTGGAAGGCAAAAAAAATTGCAACCCGTCCCAAAACCGGTGATTTAAAAATCAACCCGTCCATGGAAAGGTTGAAAAAAAAACAACCCGTCCCAAAACCGGTTGCAAATTGAAAATACCCGTCCCGTAATGTTTAGAAATGATCCCAAACAAGTCTTTATTTGAAGCTTGGGAGTTTGCAGGTACCACTCCAGAGTGGTTTATCAATTGGCCTGGTTTGAGTAACTTGTGGAGGAGAGTTATGATGATTCCTGTGAGCACTGCAATATGTGAGAGGGGTTTTTCTAAACAAAACCTCATCAAAAGTCATCTACGTACTAGCTTGAAGTTGGAGACTTTAGATGCTTTGATGCGCATTTCATGTGCAAATATTCCAATTGAAAACATCAATTGGAATGCAGTGATGCTTGTTTGGAGAGACATGAAGGATAGGAGAATTCATCTACTTGTTTGAAGGGTAAGTTCTTTTTTTTTTATAAAATTTTGAACATGCTTATATAAAATATTAATTATTCAATTTCTAAGTGTACCTTCAATTATAATCTTTGACATTGTGTTACAAAGGTTCTAAATATTGTAGTTGATGAATCATTGTGTGCCGGTGAATCGAGCTCTTGAAGATTGGTATTTTGATTAGGTATTAGTGGTTTGACTCCATTATGCTTACATTCACATGTCATATATGACATAATGTAATTGATATTTGCACCATTTATTTTTTTGGGAAATTTACATTTATTTTATTTTATTTTTAGAACCCGTCCAAATTGAATTTAACCCGTCCAAAAACCGGTTCATTTTTTTAGAACCCGTCCACTGGAAATGTTTTTTTTTTCTGAACATGTCCCTGGACATGTTAGGGACCTTGTGAAAAATCACCACTGCCAACAGTACTTCATCACTAAATAAGTGAACAGGTGGAGGCTTGAGGTGATGAACAAAGTGGATGATGGAAAGGCAGTGAGCATGAAGGCTATTGAATGTTATGGGAGATGCCCCGGCAAGTAGTGCCCAATTCCACGAGTGCACAATGATTTTGCCTGGGCATGTTCTTGGGGAGCGCCACCTTTTCTACTAATGGTCTCAAAGTGGAAAGAAACCTTAAACTCACTTTAAACTTGTTTTGAGTTCAAAAAGACTGCAAAACTAGTCTATGGTGAGCTGGAGAATAATTTAAAGCAAGCACCATGGGGTGTAGAACTCGTAACCTCCCTAATGCTAAAGGAGAGTTCCCACACGTTCCTCCGAGCCAAGAGCCTTGATCATGGAAACTATTCATGAACAATACTCATTATAAATTATAATTATAGGAAAAGAACTCCACTTGAACTCCGCTTGAAAACCAATTCAATTTTTGAATATCTCTATTATATGCAAATTTTTTGCCTCTTTCAGTCGCCTAGGGTTGACAACGTAATGCATGTGTCATTCAATTATTGTATGCAAATGCTTATGAAAGATCAAAGTTTCTTTTGGTGAATGTTCTAAATTTTTTTCTTCAATTGAGGTAGATATTGACGTAGATATTGATTAAAGGAATGTACACCATTTGAAAATGATACTCAATTTGAATCATTTGGCGCTTTAATTTGAGTGTCTTCAGGCATGTTATCAATGAACTAATTGATGAAGGGTATTCAAGTAAGCTACTACTTGCCTTTGGGTGTATGCTGTTAATTATGGTACACTATAAATATACACATCATAAATTAGTTTACCATATACCGGTATAGAAGTTAGGACTGATACATCTGTACCATTTGATGTTGCTTTGCTGAGCTATAAATCATCTAAGAAAACTCACATTTTAAAACCATTTACAATTACTGAAGTTATTAGAAGTTATTAGAGTTATACACACAAAGTCTGTAAAAGAGGGGTGATTAGACCAAAGTTTGCAAAAACTATGGTTGAAAACTCAATAAAAGTAAACATGTTAATTGCTTTTAAAAAACTGGAGGTGTGAAGTTTCAAGGCTTCAAAAACGGTGCCCAAAAATTTTAAACCCTTAGTTTTCTTGATTCAATCAATTTTAGTTAATTCAAAGAGCATCAAGCTTTGACTCTGTCTAATTATGATGTCTCCAAATTAGTTTTATGCTTCTGCCAAATCCAAATCAATGCTTATGTCTCCACCACCGGCTCATTTGGCGCATGCACTGTTTTTTGCTAATTAATGAGCCTCACTTAATTTACGTTTCTCAAATTTTCAATAAAATTAAGGCTATAAGTGGCATCGAGTTTGTGGAAAACTCTAATGGTAATCAAATTGGTTAGAATTTGAAACCCTCTCTGTCGCCTTCCATAACCAATTGTTGACTTTTTAATGTCAACGTGCACTATTCGGGATACTTTTTGAGCCAATCAGTCAGTTTCCTTCATTCTCCTAGACCAACCAGTTTTTTTAGAATATATCTCGTATATTTCTTCTAAAAATACTAAATATAATTAGTTCTTAGTAATTTCGTCCGGTCTTTTGCCTCTATTCTTGAAGTTTAATCAGTTATTTTAGAACATCAACCGGCTCAGTTGTAACTAACTGCCGGTTCTTCCCGGACAGTGCCAACGTGGCTTTATCACATTGGCAACCCGTCACCATTGCCATCACAAGTTGCAACTCATAACCTTCTCTTCTTTCAACTTGCATCCTATGCCCTTGAATCATGCAGATCAAGAGTTGTGATTGAAAAGTTTACAACCGGTTATGTATGATAACCTACTCGCCACTACCGCGGCTTGTCGGTTATTTAATACATAGCATTCTTGAGTTGGTTTCTTTCCTACAATTTGTTTTCTAAGGAAAAGATATTAAATTGAAAGTTTACAAGCTTACTATAGAGACATCATTTGTACTTCCAATTTCAACATCTCATGCTCAATACTGATTATGTTTTTAGAATTTTTTTCAGCAAATGTTAAATTTTGTGATTATTTTTCAAGATTCTCTTTTCCACCATACAAAATAGAATTATTTCTTAAAAATTTGCATTTCTCTTCTTGTAATTAATCTTTATTGATCCCCAGGGTGGCACTCTTTATTAAACCTTGGAA
This sequence comes from Pohlia nutans, assembly GCA_022496805.1. Taxonomy (NCBI): domain Eukaryota; kingdom Viridiplantae; phylum Streptophyta; class Bryopsida; order Bryales; family Mniaceae; genus Pohlia; species Pohlia nutans. The sequence continues at coordinate 7,742,638 of CM040098.1, read as the reverse complement.
TCACGTGCGTTTGTGAACCTCCTTTTAAAATATCCCTTGTACGGTTAGAATAATGTTATATTTGTTCATGTATATATGTATAATGTAAATATACAACCCTATTTTCAGCCCTAAATATGCTCTTTGTATGCACACATCATAGTACAGTAGTCCCCCTTTTGTGCACTCACGTGTTTCTTGATACACATAATAGAGTGCACTCTTGGAGGCCGATTCTAACGACTGACTACAATATTGATGAATGGTGCCTCTAGAAAAGGGAGGAACGGAAGAATGTTATACCGTCACTGCACTTGAGTTAACCTCTAAATGTTCAACCGTTTAGAAAGTAAACAATGTACAGAAACAAACACAGTTTCTCATTCGTCATTGACTTTTTGCAGTGTGGATTTTTTACTATATATTTTATGGGAAGTTATCTTCATGCATTTGTGATATGATTAGAAAAGGGATGATTTGTGAAAATTTTATGCCTCATTTCATGTTGTAGTGATTCACCCAAAATTTCAAAGATTTCATTGTAAAAGAGCTCTTAAAAAGTCAACTACTAAAATTAAGCAACCAAAAAATCTTCAAAAATCACTACACTTGGAGTATTATATTTCAACCAATCACAACAAATTCCATCCATAGATTGTCAATATCTTATTTGTAGTCAATTGCAAAAGGGTTTTCAATTTCAAGTTTCAAATTTTATACAAAAATATTGGTGTTAGCAATTGCAATTCTAACCATATGAATAGAATCTAAAATTGATAATGTACAAATTTTATCCATAAGGTAGAAGCACCAGAAACTGTTAGGTACCAATTGTGGTCACCTGTAAAAGCACATGTTTCAACTGTAGGAGTTCCCAATCTAATTATCACAAGCACTAATTATGGATACTAAGTTAGCAATCGAATTGGATTAGAAATGAAAGACAGTTACTGATACACCTACTAACATCAATAGTGGTCTTTGCATATTAAGTTTGAAAATTCATAAAAAAATTCATACATTGTGAAAAAATTAATAAAAAATTAAGCTTGGTTATTAAACCCAAAGTTTTATGTGCTGCAATTTTTTATCATTAAAAATCAGCGCTCCAAGTAGATTGAAATGCTTAAATTGACGGCAATTGTACCCCTTACCTTACGTTAAGTTCAAAATATCCCTCTAGGTTGCATTTTATGATGCATCTTTACAAAACTGCAGAATTTAGAGAGGGATGAGGACGTTTAGGGATTAACTTTAAGTTGTGTGCGTGCACGGTCGGTCGGTCGTGGGGTCCACTTCAAAATATTATGCACCGTTGCACTGATCTCAAATCACTAACGAGGGTGACAACAACAGCTTGGAAAAACATCATTATTTCATTGTCTCAGGCAGAGATCATGTCTGGAGAAAATGCTAAAATTATGAATTCCTATCGCATCACCGCTCTGAGCAAAATAAACATCATGACGTACACTTTTCTGAAAGGAGGTCCGGAACCATATAGACATACACACATCATTCATAGAAGAGGACTTGGCTCTCTATAGGAGCTCCCTGTTAGTTGCAGGAAAATGGCCTCCTTTCCACATGTCCACTACGTACAGTGACTGTCAAAACTGATCATACATTGGATAATTACAAGTTCGATTGTCATTAATTGCAATCTGGCAAGTGGCATGCTCTGGTTTAGAGGTTAATCACAATCTATTATAAGCTGCGATACTTATCAACGTAATTGTACAGATGGCAATGCATTTGTGTGGACAGATGGATGGTTAGTGACCATCTCTCTCATTTGATCACTTTTGACACTCCATGAAATGCAATATCTCATGAAGTGATGTGCACAGATTTGTGAGAGATCTTCCACTGGCACTCATAGAACTTTGAATTCTCTAGTCTCTGATAGCTGTGTACACAATTATTGCTACTGTATAGGCCTTCTTCTTTAGTGTTTCAAGATGCCCAAAGCATTATCTCGACAAACTCAAGATAACATAGTTTCGATGCTCCAGAGAGGATATTCACACAGGGAGATAGCAAATACTTTGCATGTGAGTGTGGGAAGTGTTCATAACCTTCGTCAGGTACATGTTTCAGATGTAAACCGCTTGCGTGGAGGTAGACCTCGAAAGTTGAATAGAGCACAGGAACGAAGGTGTGTATTAGAAATGGTGAGGGGAAGAGTGGGTACTTGTGCAGATTTAGCAAGGTCTTCGCAACAAGTATTGGGAGTGAAAGTGAGCTCTCATACTATCAAACGTGCACTTCATAGAGCTGGTTTACGTTCGCAAACAAAGGTCAAAAAACCACATCTTTCTCTCAAAAATGTAAAGGCACGTTTAGAGTTCGCTAGTGTCCACGAACACTGGACCATAGAGGATTGGAGTCGAGTAATCTTCTCAGACGAGTGTAAAATCAACCGCTTCAACTCAGACGGAAGAGTTTGGTGTTGGACACGAGAGGCGATGCCGCTTTCGGAACGAACTATCAGTCAAACAGTGAAACATGGAGGTGGAGGGATTATGGTTTGGGGGTGTATGTGCATGCATGGACCTGGATTGATATGTAAAGTGGAGGGGCGCATTAATCAGATTCGTTATCGTGACATTCTAGAGGAAAATGTCCACAGGGTAATTTCCAAGTTCAACTTAGACCGTTCTCGTGTTATCTTTCAACAAGACAATGCTCCCATTCACACAACAAAGATGCTTCAAGAGTGGTTCTCACGGCAACCTTTTGCTCTTCTACCTTGGCCTGCTCAATCGCCTGATTTGAATCCCATTGAACACCTTTGGTCAATTCTCAAACGGAGACTCAATCAATATGAGAGACCTCCAAATGGATTATTAGAATTATGGGATCGTGTGGTAGAAGTTTTCCACTCAATTACACCAGATGATTGTAGGAGGCTTGTAGAAAGTATGCCACATAGAATTGCAGCTGTAAAAGCAGCAAAAGGGAGGTGGACAAAGTATTGAGAGATCATCTTTCATGGGTTGGCAAAACTGATCAAATGCCTAGGTGGACTTTGGATTTTTCTCAATCTGTTTAGAGCTCTAATATGGAAGGCGTATTTCCTCTAATATGTACTATTTATTACATAGTATGTTAATAAAATTACCAGCTCCATTTTTATGTGTTCATTTCTTGTCCACCAAGGATTGAATGAAGTGTTTGCAAATGTTTGATCAGTTTTGACAGTCACTGTATACCATGACCTCACTCATACAAGTTTATGACCTCACTAAGCTTGACCAGATAGTAATGTGAATATGTACATGTGACACTATTGTATTAATATAAAAATATGACAATATAGAAAATCCAATCTTTAAAAAATGTAGCTCTTAATTTAATTTAATTTTTATTGCTAATAATATCGAATTGAATGTTATTATCCCAAAACAAAATTGATAAAAACATTTTTAAATTTATAATATCATCTTAAATTTTCTTATATAAACTATCAAAAAAATTTGATAAAATTTTGTGTTGTATAATAATTCTGTCAACGAGATATCTCGGAGAGAGTTTTTACTTGAAAAAAATTTGAATTTGAAGTTTCAAAATTTATTCCAAAATATTGGTCATAGCAATCACAATTCTAACCATATAGATAGAATCTAAAATTGATAATGTACAGTCAAGTACAAGTTTCTTTCAAATTTTTTGACTCCCTCATAAAAACAATCCCTTCCCTAAATTGTAATGTGCTCAATTTGACACCCATGGACCTACAAATTGAAAGGGACATTCCTACTCTAGTCCTCTACTGGTAGGAATGTTTTCTTACCATATTTGCAATCTTCAGAATCAATGGGACCACTTGACATAAGATTTACCTGCTTTCAATGCTCACGAAAAAAATTTGTAAGCATGTTGTACCCGAATGTACAACTTTTATTCGTACATCAAGTTCAAAATGTCCCTCTAGATTGCATCCTTGCAAAACTGCCAAATTTGGAGAGGGTTGAGGACATTTCTGGATTGCATCCTTGCAAACCTGCCAAATTTGGAGAGGGGTGAGGACGTTTAGGGATTAACTTTGAGTTGTTGTGCGCGCGCTCGGTCGGTCATGGGGTCCACTTCAAAATATTAAGCACCGTCGCACTGATCTCAAATCACTCAACGAGGGTGACAACAACAGCTTGGAAAAACATCATTATTTCATTGTCTCAGGCAGAGATCATGCCTGGAGAAAATGTTAAAATTATGAATTCCTATCGCATCACCACTCTGAGCAAAATAAATGTCATGACGTACACTTCTCTGAAAGGAGCCCGGAACCATATAGACATACACACATCATTCATAGAAGTGGAGTGAGAGGACTTGGCTTGCCCTTAAGGCTCTCAATCGGAGCTCCCCTGTTAGTTGCAGAAAAATGGCCACCTTTCCATGGATCGTGGTCATGGCCATGGAGGTCATTTTAGTTGCACTATTTTGTGGCATTTCGCGTATAGCAGCTGAGCCTGTGGTTCCTGCGTTTATAGTGTTTGGAGACTCCACAGCTGATGTTGGCAATAACGCTTACATTACCACAATCGTTCAGTCCAACTTCGCTCCTTACGGTGAGAATTTCATTGGCGGCCGACACACTGGCCGGTTCACGAATGGCTACATGATCGGCGACTTTCTTGGTAAGCTGATTTTCAAGCATTTTTTCCTACATGTGTTTTTTTTTTTTTCTTACAGCTTTAGAATTGGATTGATATGATTATCATTCAGTGCTTGAATGCGAGAGATTCATCAAACACACCATGTAGAGTTTAGATGAGAATAACCATGTCATGTTCAGAAAAAGAGTAAGATCATCAATTGTAAATGAAGAATAATACTCCCTCTGTTTCATAATAGGAGTCCACTTTGCAGATTACTTTGGAGATTTCAAAATTTGAGATTGAAGACTGAAAACGTGGCAACTTTTGGATCTGTGTTTGGCTCGATAGAAAGGGATGAAAATTTTAGGGAGTCAATGTAGGAAGGCAACACAATGAATGAGTAGGAGTCAATGCAAGAAGGCAATACAATGAATGTAGACTCTTAAATTGACGCAAGAAAATATGTGGGTTTTGGACTCTTATTATGAAACGGAGGAAGTATCAGATAAGCCAACTTTGTCTCCAATATGAAGAGGATTGCAATACAATATTATTTGGACATCATACGAATAAGTTGTGAATTATTGGCAGCTATCTAAGTAAGCCGATTTTTGAGCATTTTTTCAACAGCTTTGGAATTGGATTGATATGAATATCATTCAGTGCTTGAATGTGCAAAAGAGGTTGATGAGCCAGGGTAGTTTCTTTCTCCATTCCAGTTGTTGAATATGTTTATTATTCTTATTAGATAAACCAAAAAAAATTGTGAATCCTGTTCCCAATTTGAAGAGGACTGTAATACAGTATTATTTGGATATCATATGAATAAGCTATGAAGTTTTGCTTATAGATTCTGCAAAAGTTGCTGACTTTGTGAGTTTGTACTACGTGGAAATCTGGAAATAAGTCTTGTAAGCCTAGGCATTTTCCTTTCACACACACAATAGCTTGATTGATCACCATAGCTTATTCCATGTGGAGTCTATGGTGCTTAGACTACTTTCCATTTGTAAACAAGAAGCCAAAAGGTCAGAACCACGTGTTACTAAAAACAAGCACGAGTTACAAGACTTATTGTCGGGTATTGTACAGTTACTCAACTTCAAGTTTAGTTTTTTTCCTACTTATAGGAATTGAAAAAACCGACTTGATGCGACATGCTACATGTAAAAACTAAGTGTTGGGATAGTTCCTAACTATATCACTATATGAATTAGAGACTGAGCGTTGAGATAGTTCTCCTCACTACATCACTATATGAATTAGAGCATGAGTGTTGGGATCGTTTTGGTAACTATATCACTACATGAATTAGAGATTGAGTGTTGGGATAGTTCTACTAACTATATCACTATATGAATTAGTGTTGATGTTTTTGAGGGAATTTGAGTTTCCAACTCTTGAATGGTACTTTTTAGGGAGAATATTCTTAGGAAGAACCTGATTGGGTTTTGGTAGAAAAGCAAGCATTGACAGTATGACATGTGGGGTGGGGTGCATGGCAGCACTCAAACTTGGCCTGCCATTGAATCTCCCGTATTTGGACCCGGAGGCAACAGGAGAGCGCATACTGAAGGGAGTGAACTTTGCATCCGCAGGGTCAGGCTATGTTGATTCCACGTCCTTCCTCTGGGTATTAATCATTTCCTCCATTAAACTCCATTCCATCATCAAACAAATCCCCAAACGGCCGGGCACTCAATCAAAAGTGCATGATTGTCAGTTCGTTTACTTCCATTATTTGAGCTCCATCATTTTCAGCATTACATAACATCCTTGCACAAGGAGTCTGTACATAATTATATACCGTACTACCATAGCTGGGTCGCCAAAAAATAATTCAAAAAATAAAAAACGTAAAAAACTAAAAATTATGAGGACAAATAATAATAATAATAATAATAATAATAATAATAGAATAAGTTATTTTTAGCTATGTTTTTCTATTTTGGACCATTTTGGACCATTTTTATTTTTATTTTTTGCAGAAATATGTGGAACAAATGTTTTTGTAAGAGACAAACAAGGAATTCATACACCATTTTTTGGAGGTCTATTCTGTCTCCTTTGAATCCGTTGTTGTCAGTTTCTTTATCTCTAAACTTCCATATTTAAACAACCTTGATATTCAATAAGAAACTACTACTTAGGTATTACAGTCGAGGTTCTAGAAGGATGATTCTCACACTAAGGTAGAGGTACCTAAAACCACCACGAACCTGAACCACCAACTTCTACACCATTCCTTCATTTTAGGGAGGAAATGTAAATTGTCAGTACATGACTTAACTTTTGAGCAATTAATGCATAAGTCATGTAATGAAAGTCTACATTTCCTTCCTGAAATGAAAGAGGGGTGTAGAAGTTGGTGGTTTTAGGTGTCGTGGTGGTAATAGGTTATCCAACCTTAGGTCAAGAATGATACGGTGGAGAATTGAAGGGCGAGTTCTAAAATTAAGGTGTTATAAAATACCAACTGACAGGAAATTCAATGAATGATGATGTTGGTGGTAACTTTGCAGAGCGTAGTTGGACATCACAAGCAGCTGGAGATGTTTCATGAATACCAGATGAAGCTGGTGAACCTGGTTGGATATGAGAGGACGTCGTTTATCCTTTCCGAGGCCATTTTTGGAGTTAGCTCCGGGAGCAATGACTTCCTCGTAAACTACCTCATCAATCCTATTCTTGAAAAGAAATACACAATTGACGAGTGGGACGGCTTTATACTTTCCAACCAGACCCAGTTTATAAAGGTAATATTTAGTATTATAATTTACTACGGGTTACTTTCCCATTCCTATCAGTAAGCAAACTTGAAAGTCTCTTGTGGATTTTAAACCTTAACCCCTAAAGGACCAAGTATTCATGGTTCTAAAATGACAAATTCAATTGATCATATTTTGAAATGTATATTTTTGCAATTATGACCAATTTTATATCACCAAAATCAATGAAGAACATTACATGTGTCGGTCAAAAAACAAATAAACTTGAGCAAAATTAAATCCACATTTGACCTACTCAAAACTGTTAAAAAAAGGTGTGAGGCCCAACTTGAGCTTCTTGGTTCTTTAGGGGTTAAATGTAAGGAATCTTAAACCTACATTGAAATGGTGACCCGAGAGGTCACGTTGGATGCTGGAGGTTTATTTAACATCTTCAATGTCGTGTTTGACACTTTTTCTAGTCAGATTTAACACTTAGAAGTAGTTCTAAATATTGTCATAGTTCTAAACAAAGTGCCAAAGTGTCAAATACGACATTGAAGACTAATCAAATAAATACTTAGGAATAATTCTAACTATTGTATTATCATGTGTTCTTTGCACATGAACCTATAGCTAGTTTTTCTAGTGAGTGGTAAGCAAGTGCTTGTGCATATGATTGTGGTAACATGCAGTTGGCTACGCCCTATTATAAAATGGTGGTGTGTTGCTATGGTACGCAATATGGCTCTCTAAATACATCAAGCCAGTTTAGGAAGCTGTGAGTGTATACTGTGGCACCACACCAGCACTAGTCGCGTAAACTAGCAAAAACACTCACAACAAGACCCCACATTACAAAACAAACAATTAATTTGTAGGTCTTTTCCCAAGGGTCTTTTTGGGCATAATTCTTTAGTTTACGTGCATGATGTTTCTACGAGTGCAAAGTGCAAATGAGACTTTCCCTTGGAAGAATCACTCTTTGTATCTTTTGAGTAGCACGTGTGACAAAAGGATATTAAAAGTACCCTAAAAAAGAAAAAGTAAGTATCTCTATAATTAGTGACATTTCAAGAATATTCTCATTTTATTCTTATAATAAAATTTGAGCATCAAATATTAATATAACCTATTTATAAAAAATATCTTCAAAGAACCCTATCTTTTTCCCGCACGTGGTTACGCAATATTTGAAAGTGACCTCTCGAGGACTTTCCATCAGTATGAAAACTTTTCTTTTTTCTTTTTTTTTCTTTTGTTTGGCGGAACGATTTGATAGGAAGTTTATTCAATTTAATGCAATCCCTTGTTGACTGCAGCAATTGTACAAGGCAGGGGCACGAAAGATTGTGGTATTTGGATTTCCTCCCTTAGGATGTCTTCCTGCAGAAATGACAGTTCATGGGAAGGTGGGACCATCTGACCGAGTGTGCCTGGAGGACAAGAACAAGATCGCCCTTGAACACAACATGAGGCTGCAAGAAGCCATTTCCCAATGGCACTCCGATTTACCCGGAGCTCGCATTTTGTATGGAGATGCGTACTCATACCTCTATGAAGCGTCCAATAATCCTTCCAAATATGGTACCCACCTATCCTACCATCACTTGCTCGCGGGGTCATTCTTTGTGTAAATTGGGATACAATTATTGGATGCTATCACATCATTGGATTTTAGAAGTATATTCCAAGTAGATTTTAGAATTATTCCTTATTTGAATTAAAAGCATCCTATATTACATTTAAAACTTTATAATTAGGTAAAATATTTGCCTCCAAATGAATAAAGTAAACCCTAAATTTAAACTCACGTATTTTTTAATTTTTTGACATTGCCCCCAAGATCACTTGCCAATTCCTAAAGGATTTATGGTTTAAAATGGCACATTCATTTGATTATAATATGAAAAAAATTATTTTAGATGAGGACAAATTTTCTATCACTTGAATCAATGAAGAACATTGTATTAATTGGTAAAAAAACCAAACAAGTTTGAAATAAAAACAATCTATACAAACATTAGTTATGTAACTTGCTTTAGGTTGTCACGCTAAATAGAATAAGTGTTTACACTAGTTATTCTATTTGGAGTCATCTTTTAAACGATTTTGAGGTGTAAGGTATCATCCACATCTAAGAGTGTTAAAAGTGTTCTCATTTAATGATTTGCCAAACCATTCTATACCAATGTAGTATGGGTCCCTCAAACATTGGTGAAAATCCCAAAATACAAGTTCAAAAGAAAGAATTATCTAAATTCTAGAAGCCAACTAAAGGAAGTCAAGCCACCTCATCCTTTTAGAGGTTCATTGTTTCTTAAGTTCTTGGATTCTCTTATAGTTAAAGGGATTGCTTAAGAATGTTCTTAATACCGTATGCGAGGCAAGATAATTAGTGCGTGAGTTTTGTGTTCAAAATAGTATATGATACAAAAAATCACGGTTGTCTTACTTGATCAATAGGAAAAGTGTCAAACACGACGTTCAAGATGACTAATAAACCCCACCCCCAAACCCCCCACCCCACCCTGTATGTCAGACAAGTATATTCATAAAATATATTTAGAATGTTATAGAATATTTGGGAATATTTCATCCAAGTTGTTTAACATATTGAACACTTGTCTAGTAAGACAATCAACATCCGATGTTTAATATGACGTCAAGTTAGAAAAAAATGTTAGACATGACAACCCTATAGTAAATAGAATAATAGAAGAACCACACAAGGAACCACATTATCTAAACTACCACACTAATTCTACTTTAATTGTTTTTGGATGTGCAGGGTTTACAGAGACCCGCAGAGGATGTTGTGGAGAAGGGTACATCGCCGCTGCCATATTCTGCAATCCCGAGACACTAGGCACATGTTCAGACCCTTCCACTTATATGTTTTTTGACTCCGTGCATCCCACAGAAAAAGTGTACAAAGATGTGACGGAACAATTGTGGCTCGAAATGGTTGAGTTTTTTGGACTAAAAACTCAGTGATACAAAAGTTAATCCCCAAGTGATTGAAAAAAAAATCACGGTCATTGTATCATCTTTCTAAATGTAGAATAAGGTAAGCAAACCTAAAAGTGATACTTGTTCTAATTCCACTTTGTGAATGAAAATATAGTCTCAAAATTGGTATTCATAAGTTCTTTAGCAGGTAGTAGAGTTCACTCTTTTCAACAGTAGCATTGTAGACACTTTAACCGTGTCTCACCACTAAACTTTTTAGTTGAAGATGATGTGAACTTGCCATGATTTGGGGATCTTTTACAGTGATTCGGAAAAAGTGGTCAGGTTATAAGGTGTTGCAAAGAAGACCTAAAGAACCTTATGTTGGTACTAAATGATTGTTTCATTTTTTTTTATATGACATTTCAATAAACTTACTTATATGGCTTTTGAAAGTTGAAATCACTACTATTTACTATGCCTTGAAGCACCAAATGTGATTGTCTCAAAAAACTTTTTGGTTCCCATTGGTTGCTTTTGAAAACTATTGTTGATTTGTTGACGTTCTTTTTAGTGTTAAATGTTAGTATCGCCAAAAAAAAATGATGGTGTCACTTTCAGGTTTGGTTACCAGTCTTGTATTGTAGATAAAATGGTCCTATTGTGCAAAAGTTGTGACATTCAAGTGCACAAATTAAAGCTCCAAAAACTAGGATTGCTGTAGATTTGAGGTTCCAGACAAGTGTCTCAGGGAGAAAGTGCCAATTTCTTGAAATTTGTTCAATGTTCAATTTGTATCAATTTGTTCAATGTTCTGATGAAAATAGTTGTTACAAAAGCGGTAACTTTAACCCTGCGCCTCAAATAAGTAAACTACTCTTGTGCACAAACTTACACTATCTTCAGTGAACAATCTTCCATGAGCCATATATCTTCTGTGAACAAACTTGCACGAACTATCTTCAGTGAACAATCTTGCACGAACTATCTTCTGCGAACAATCTACCGCAAACTATCTTCTGGGAACAATATTCCTGCACGAACTGTATATCTTCTGAGTGTAAACAACTATTGGGGGCTAATCTTTGGCACTTTAGGCCCGGCTAAACCTGGCCTTCCTTCGAGTTCGCGAAAGATTAGCCCCTGTAATGGGACCATTTTGGGGGCTAAAGTCCAAAGTAGAAAGAAATCTCGGATTTTTTGCCGCGTGTGTAAAGGGGGGCTAATCAGGGGGCTAATGCACACTGCGTTAGCCCCGCCTAATGTCTTGGAAACTTCTTGTGTTAAGGACGGCTTTAGTTCCATGGAGAGCCTAATGATGTCATCCTAGGGAGCTCGTATGGTTACCCAGTGTTGATTCCCCGTGAGTGTCTCTTTTCCCTGTGATTCCGAGTTTTAACATGTGTATAAAACCACCTGCTTAACCCCTCAACGTCTGAAAATGCCTTTGCGTTAAGTAGAATATAGCGCATATTTCTTGTATTTGGAATGGATTCACACCTTTAATGGGTTCGGGTTCAACAAAGAAGTTGAAATTTAAATCAAAGCGGTTCTAGTGAGTTATTGAAATCTTAATTTAGAACTTCTTGTTGGTAGCAAATGTCAATTATACAAAAACGTATCTACTATTCCCATGGGACGTTTAAGGGTTAAGCTTAGTCACCTACTTGTAGAAGGAAAGTTTTAACATGTTTTGAAGCTCAGAGGGAAAGTGACACTCACAGGGGATTCAACACAGGGAAACCATATGAGATCCTTGTGCATGTGGGCACCTCCTAATATGTTTAGAAGGTAGGAAGAATAAATCAGCAGCAGATTAGGAATTGACTTCCAGTCTTGCAAAGTTGAGAAAACAAGATCAGAAGCTTGGAAACTTTATTCAGAAGTTTTGACATATGCTATAAACACTTGACAGCTCAATAATTATGCTAGAGCACTCAAGCAACAACCCCCAAAGGCATGTTCTGGCAAGCAAGTAATTGTGGATGACATCACCATGAAGGTTAATGCTCTCCAGGGCACTGCATGGCTTGACACCACATGGCCTGCTTGCAGCACAGCATCATATTGTACAGCTAATTAACGTGTTGTCTATGATGATGATGAAGCTGAGTCTGTGTAATTAAAGCGTGCCCTGGATCGTGTCTGTGGCACGTGCGTGGGTGCGTGCAGGTTCACCATGGATGCCTCCCTTAGGGCATCCTCAATCTTCACTGTAAAAAGCCCCGCCAACGGCACTTTACCGATGTCAGATCGGCTACCTGCCCCAATCCGCCCGTAAAACCACGACGGTATGTTCACGGCCCCGCCACTCACACCTCATCAGCCGGTGTTTTTGCCCTCTTTCCCGGAGTCAGGTTTCTCCACGGTACAGCTAGTCAACGAGGGATATGGCCTCGGGATATGGCAAGATTGATATTTTACAATTCCATGTCAAACTTATTAATGATTTTCTTTTTCGTTTCACTTTGTACCCACTAGTAATTGTTTTATGAAAAAATTAATATGAGCTTTTTTCTAACAAGATTTTATATTTGAGTTTTTTGTGATTTGTTCCAAAACTTCTCTATTCTAATTATGGATATTATTAATAGTATTTAATAGTATATTTTGGAATGCACATTCAAAACTAAGATTTTGGAAGGTGTGTGATTTTAAAGTTAAATTGAATTTGGGTTAAATTTTTAATGAAAGTGAAGAGGTTCACCAATGACCTATGTCAATTCAATTTCTTCTTTCAATTTAATTTCATTTTGGTTTATACTCAATTAGTCATATTAAATTAGCAAAATTAAATTAACGAAAGCCAAATTAGCTATGTTAAATTAAATTAGCAAAATTAACAAGAGCCAAATTAGCTTTAGCAAAATTGTACTACCTGGGGACCCCAACTGCACTATCTGGGGACCCCAGCTGCACTATCTGGGGTCTTTGTTTTTTACTTTCTACTTAATTTAATAAACACTTTTACTTTTTTATACTTTTGAAAATACTTTTAAATTGAAAACTAAAGTAAAAGCTTTTACAAGTAACTATATTATTTTTTATTCATTAACCTCCAAATTTTGCCTAATTTGTTCATTTTGATCAAGTAAAAAGACTTTAAAATGAAAAAAATAAAATCTTGCACCTCAATGGAATCAAAATGTATATGTTCAAAGAGTTTATATTAAAAAAAAATATTTTTAGGATCCATTCATAGATGTGTAAAAAAATGCTGAATTTTGGGATTTGCAAGTTGCATGTGCACAATTCATTAATTTGGAGCACCGGCCATAATTCGAGGAGCATTGGTTGTCAGGATGGACTGCATTTCGAGGCAACAGTGCCGGCCGGGTTGGGGCCGCTTCAACTGTAAATTTTTTTTTTTAAAATCCGCTTCCAAAAGTGCCCCTCCAAATGCGGGTGGCGGACCACTTTGCCGAGGCAAGATTGAGGATGCCCTTAGCCAGCGTGAAGCGCATGCAGCATCAACAGGGTGCAGCGTGTGTTGCACCTGCATAATTGCTCAGGTTCACTTTTCAAGGCAATTTTCTGTGTCACTAGACTCTCATTAGCTACTGTAACTTAGTCACCAGAGAGTCAAGAAAAGACTGCAATTAATATGGAGCAGTGTATGCAGAGTTTAAATTGCTGGCAAATTTTCGCCTAAATCTTACCTAAATTTTGATGTGGCTACCTGTATACTAGAAAAAATTTACAAAAAAGTGGATGAAATCGCCAAAATCTTCACACAAAAATACCACAATCGCCACAATTTGGATGAAAGTGCCTTATAATAGATAAATTTATTGATGAACATATTAATATGAATGATTCTATCCATGTTTTCCTTACCTGGCTACATTCCAAGGCGCGTGTCAGTCTACCAACAGAAAAACAAAAAATAAACGCTGAGTGTATGTCATTCAAAAAAGGTTGAGTGTATTCTGTAAAGAGCACAGCTTGTAATATTCCCATGACACACTAATTGCATGTGTGTGTCATTAGGAGGGCATTTTCATGTGTGTAAGTTCACTGTTTCGCAATAAAGGCCCATTTTACACGCCCATACCATTTTATGTCATAGCTTCATGATTATTTTCCTTCCTGCTCAGTTTCTATCAAATAATGTACATCATCTTAAATTTCCTGTCTATAGAACCTTTGGGGAAAATCTACAAAATTATGTCGCTGCTTGGGTTCTGTACTCTTACAACTCAATAAATGTTTACTATTTAACAACTGTTCTTGTAGTGCACTTTTTGAGGTACAACATTGATCATAATTAACCCATTCTTCTCGTTTTCAAGCTCCTGTTCTTACAAGAGCATCTCCACTGACAACTCTGAATTGCACTAGTTCTGAAAGTCATCCAACAATTACAGGGCGTATTATGTAGTTTTCACTCAATTGAACTCTGAAAATAGTAAGTAAGCCATTCACAAGTCACTTCTGACGCATGGATTGTACAATCATGATCATATGCAATTAAGAAGAGACTATACACTAGCTTGAGTCATTTTGAGGGCCTTCAACTAGGTTGTTGAATTCAATGTCTCCTTCCATATAAATTGTTGATAACCCATGCACATCCGTTTTTCCAGAACCAGGGAGCTATCTACACTGATAGTGGAGATGCTCTTAGAACATGGTTTTGATGCGTTTGAAATGACATTAGAATTTTTTGGTTAGAACAACGTGGTTATCACAACATCCCACTGATGTTGTCTTGGATGATGATCTAAATCGTTGTGTCTCTAAAATTCTTCATGATGTATGAAGATAATTTGACATTCTATATGTTCCAAAACGTATTTGGTCATTTGTATAGTACTCCCTTTGTTTCAAATAAGAGTCATAGTTTTTGGAAAAAAAATCCTAGTTTTTGTCCTCTGCTTTACCATACCTTAGGGGCAGCTTCGGCAAAAATAATTCCAAATAAAAATATCGAATAAAAAAATATATTATGTTGCCTATTTGCCGGAAAACCATGAAATTAACCCCTAAAGGAACGGAGTGTTTTTCCTCCAAAAACACTCCAATGCTACCATTTTTCCTCCCCCATGCAAAAAATCTAAAAAAATGTTATTTTTTACCTTCTAACCGTAAGATCTTGTCTTGAACTATTTGAAAAACATACACATTTCAACAAATTTCATTGATTTTGACCGCACGGATTGCTAGATAATTGCGTTTGATGGAAAAAAAACACCCCAAAAAAACACATGCCAGGAAATTTCAGATGTGTTTGACCATGGCTACATCAAAAAATCCTCACTACCGAAACCTGTCGCACTTCACTTTCACATTCTATATGATGTTACTTAGTTGTGTACCAATTTTTGTAGCATTTGGAGATGTTTAGGATGTTGAAGAACACCTTGCACTTGTTGAGGGTTTAAAAGTTCAGAAAAGACTACGTTTTTGGAACTGCAATATTTTCGACTTTCTTTATTTAAAATACAAATCCGAGCGGTGAAACACAAGTACATTCCACCCTCTATAGAATGGCGAAAAAAAATTTGAAAAATAAATAAATTTTGAAGTTTTAGAAGACATGTAGCACATTTTTCAAGAATTTTGGGGGTTAGGAGGGAAATAAAGGGTGGAGAAAGGGAATTGAAGTGCCAACCCATTCCAATGTTCATGACCCCATTAACCCTCAAGGTGTATTGCCACGTGGCAGTCCCTCATTGGATGATTTTAATTTTTTATTTTTTAATTTTCAAAATGATTTTAATTTTCAAAAATTTAAATAATATATTATAATTATAAAATTGAAGTTTTAGTTTAAAATATTATTTTTAAATTTAAAATAATAAATTTCAGCATAAAATAATATTTTTTATTTATAAAAAATATTTTTAATTTTTAAAAAAAAATTTAAAATTTTTTGAATGAATTTGGAAAATGGGGTGGTCTTCTCCTCCCCACAGGCCACCCCATTTTCCACACACCGCCCATTCTATTGCCCCCCCTAAAATTCAACTATTTCTCTATTGCCCAGTTGCCCTTTCTCCCGAAAAAAAACACATTTCCCCTCATAACTTTCACATCCGGTGTCGGAATTCAAAAAAGAAAGAACCCCCATTTTCGTGGCACATTGGGGAATCTACTATTAAATTTCCTTCAAAGTTCAATTAAAAACGTGTTCACCGGAACCTACCCGATTCTCTAAATGTCCTAGTTAAGACACTTGGTCCTTTAGGGATTAAATTAGATGAATGATGAAATATCTTGAAATTGAATACATGAACTAAAAATAAATTAAATTAAAAATGTTAAGAGTGATCACATGAAGTCCACTAAAATAACAAACATTCAATGTAACTTCATCAATTGTGGATGAAAGTCGAACTTGAAGTTATTTATTTCCTGAAAAGTTGAATTTTAAGAAATTACTTTTTTTATTGCCGGACATCAAAATTTGAAATTAATTAATTATTCGACGAAGGAGTGATGAAGCTGCCCCTAAGGTACGGTATACTTCATACACAAGCCCTATCCACTTCAAACAGAGTAGACAATGAAAGTGACACAAAAACTACATATTACTACTAAAAATATACCATTCTTCAAGCATTGAGAAGACTTTTTTTGGCAACAAAAATGTTAAGAAAAACACATACATTTGAAGTGGACTCTTATTCTAAAATGGAGGGATTATTTTACAATGACATTCAAGTACGCAAAGCAACTGTGTCACTCTCTCATTAAGGTCGAGGCACCTAAAACCGACCAGGTACCTAATGCCGATAATTTCTACACACGGCTTTCATTTTAGAACACAAATCTAAATATGTCATAGAGCCTTTATTATTTGTTGGCCAAAACGATAAGCCATCTATGGTCTACCTAGATGTGCGTTCTAAAAAAAAGTTATAACTGCACGAAAATCTTAAACAACAAAAACATCACAAAACAATTAATTAAAAAATGTATAGAAATTATCGGCTTTGGGTACTATGTCGGAATTGGGTGCTCCTACCTTAGCTACTGCAATCATGACATTCATAACTCCTCAATCGTGTATGAATTTTTTTTTTGGCAAATCCCAACCATCTCTTAACCCTTAACTACCTAACCAGGCGTTTTTTTTACTACTGTATAGAATTGAATTCCGTTTTCTCATTCATCCTGCACTTTTTGCAAATAAAAATAATAATACAAAATTATATGGCAAGTTAGCTTCATGCATGTGTGATCCAATTAGAAAGGGGATGATTTGTGAAAAATTTATAGCACATTTCCCTTAGTTGCATTTTATAATGCATCTTTGCAATTCTTCATATTTGGAAAGGGTTGTAGGCATTTAGGGGTTAAGATATAATTCCGTAAAAAGTGTGAAGAACTGGGAGCTCAAAAAATGAATAAAAACCAATAGGAGTTGAAGAATTATTTGAAACAACCAATGGGAATTGGAGTGTTCTTTGAGACAACCAACGGAAATTGAAGCATTTCGCATCAAAGATGTCCAATTAAGGAGAGCTTAGTATCAATAACAGATTACCCTTTTGAAATTCATAAGATATTACCAGAATGCTTAAGAATTACAAAACTATTTGGGTTGGTTTATCTTTGAGAGGCTAATAATCTCCTGTAAAAAATATTCAAAAAGCATGGCCATCTGCCCAGTGAGAGAGAGGAGCAGAGAAAGTGTCGTTTTTAAACCCATCTACCTAAAATCTACTAAGTCAGTAAATTTCTTGTTCATGGTGGGAATAACGGGTGGGAGACTGAAAATCAGAAGAGGTATTAAAGGTTCCTAACCCTAAGTGTGAGCTCCCCAAGGCTTAAATATACATTATGCCAGTTAGAATGTAAGTTCAATAAAGTGACAGACCACTCCAGTGATTTCAACTGCGCTAAGGAGTGTTACAAATCTATTATGGTGCAACCAAGTCAAACTATCTTTAATTCCGTCGAACGGCTAATCATCGTCACAACAACAGAAAGTCAAGTCCAAACATGAAGTCAAAATTTGACGCTTCAATTAAAATGGGTCCACTATTACCTGAAGCGCAGAGATTTCGAATAAGTAAACCTTGTGTCGGCAGGTACTAGTTGTACAAAACTGTGCTAGGAATCAGTCAAACAAGAGCGTAACTCTCAAGTTGGACTTGTCCGTCAATCAGCACGCTTCCTTACTGGGCGAACACGTGATCGTGTGGCAGCCTTTTTCGACTTTGGGGTTAATCCTAGAATCCTCAAAGTGATTGCATAAGTTGCCGTGGCAAAAAAACCGCCGATAGCCACCAAAACTCCTGGTCTTCTTCCCAAGTACTGCAGAAGAAACCAAAGATGAGAAGTTGACACCAATATCAATTTAAGAAAATATGCTATACATAGAATTGGGTTGAGTCTGGTGTCGGAGCCACAAACACATAGTAAACCAGAACTCCTTGATTAACTCTTACAGGACATGGCCTAATTTAGAAAGAAAGGAGTATTTTTGAGTTTTAACCTCAAAAATATAGAAGTAATTTACATTTTTTTAAAGTAGGTATATAAGGGCCGCTTCACACTATGGCCGAAGGTCGAAAGGCCGTCGATTTCCACCAATCAAATTGCAAGAAACCATGGGTTTGGCCTCTCGACCCTTCACACTAGAGGCCAAAGTCCAACGGCCGTGGACCTCCAAAATGCTTACATGGCAACACGTTTTGAACAAGGTGACGGCCTCTCAAGAGGAAGTTTGGGTCAGACGGGAATGGAAACCCAAAATATGGTTGAGAGGCCGTCAATTTCTTTTCATAAAAAATGAAAACTATATTTTATTGCCTATTTTCAGTAGATTTCTTTGGACTCTCAACAAAGTTTGGACTCTCAATCCCACGGCCTCTCCACTTGGACGGCCATAGTGTGAAGCGGCCCTAATGTTATTGTCACGGATGATGCCTGAAAAAAAAATCATAATAATATTCCTTCATTATTAGCAATTTATGGTCAAAATGATCGACTTCCTTGTGTAGCGACATGACTCCTGACTAGAAAGTTCTGAAGATATTACAAATGCAACACGGTGTGTGGATGCTCTCAGTGCTGGATGTGTAAACAGAACGCTTTCCTGCCACATACCTCAAGGGTGGAGTTGAAGGTTATTTTCAGATCATCCAAATACTCCGAAAGTGGTGATCCCTCAGGCGGCACTTCTTGAGCTTCTGTTTCCTTCCACCCGGTCTGTATTGCAGACAGGAAATTAGTAAAAAGTTAGGACCCGAACCATGTATATATTCACTTCTCGTACTTAAAATGGTCTCAGTGATCAATCAAGTAAAACAATAGAAAGACTCTACTTCACTGCAAGGACAAACTTCAGTCTTTCTACATGTCACCAGTGTAAGGCAAGAACACAGTGTAACCTGAATGAAGGCTGAAATAGAAGCAGCATTCCACTCTCCCTTGTAGACAAACATGCGGCGGTCTCTGAAGAGGCGCAACTGTGGCATCTGAGTCATTGCAAACCGTTTACGGATTTTGGGACTCTCCAACACGTTCACCTGCATTGTGTCATGATCTTTCACACTTAGATCGAAGATTAATGCTACAGTAATATACAATAAATCGAAAATACGACAAAATGACTTGGGGCCACTTTAGTACTCTCAGGACAAGTCTTGAGGACATGCAAAAAGTTCAGCTCAAGACATAGTTATTTGGAGGCCACGGGCAAGGCATTAAAAGATAAACAGGCTAAGTGCTCTTGTCTATCTAAAAACTGATGGTATTTAGAGTACTTCACCAAATGGTCAAAAGAACAAGACCTCTCACCAAAAAGTGTTGCCATGTAAGCATCCATGTCATATTATCATCCATTGTCAAGACTCTTTTTCCACGACTATCTGAACAAAGTGTAAAACCCATAGACACCTCTCCACCTTTGGACTGATCACATTGCTATATTTCTCAATATACTCCCTCCATCCCATAATACTTGACCAATCTGGATTAGAAAGAAATATTAAAGATGTGTTACAAGATTTCACTCGTATGAACGTTTTACATTAACTTGCTCTATGTGCACAGAATTTTGCACCAAGTCCCCAAGACCTTAGCAAGCAAAAGATTGGAGGTTGCAACTACTTGTCAGACCATTGACACATTTTTCATAGTGTACAAATCGATTGGAATTGAAAAATCGTTTAGGTTTTTTGAAATCCTCTCAAAATATACTACAAGCTAAAGTGTTAGAATGTTTCATTTGGTGACAAAACATGCAAGATATTGTAGATCAAAACCTAGACATGTTCCGTGGTCCTACCCTTGTAGAAGGAGATTCCGACAATCGGAAAAAATTCACGCTTTGTCACCAAATGAAACAAACACTCCCTCTTGTAAAAAATCATCATAAGCCAATTTCAAATACCTGAGCTCATATTCTGACTCCAAGTGGTTTGTGCACTATGAGTATTTGAAATTTGCTCTCGTCTAATTACATTTAATCGACCCTTGTTCTCTAAGGAAGGTCACCATGATCCAAAAACACATTCTAATGAGACTAAGGTCCGGAAACATACCAGAGCTGGAATCGGCTGTTGCTCAGTGGATGCCTCCAACAAGGCTTTTTCAGCTTTTGTACATTTCTCACACAGACGGTCTACAAATAGGACGATCCTGCCAAAAGTAACCAACAATCGATCTCCGATCAATGGTCAAGGGTAGTCTAAATACTTCATGTTACCAAAACAGGTGTCACTACATGTCTTAATATACAAAAAAGAACATCTCCAATTCTGAAGCTGATGTGAATAGATAGTTTATTAGAAATAATGTTATTTTTCAGGACACTATTCTTGACAAACTATTCAGAAAAGCAGTCGTTCAGTGCACACTTCCCACCACAAATGCAGATGGTGGAATTTTAATGACAAATTTTTCAAATATGGTTTCCTATTGAAGATTAAATAAAAATGTATATTGGCATAAGACCGAACAAAACCATGAGGTTACGCTACGTCATAGAGGTATGCAAGCATGAACGACACCGTTTTCCAAGAATATGATAGCAACCATGCCAGTGTTTCATGTTTCCAATCCTTCCTAACATCATTTCTTCGACTCCATAAGCTGAAACTCAACCTCAAAGGAAAAGTAATAAAATCAACGGTGAGGTTAACCCCTAAGGGCCGCTTCACACTTTGGCCGAAGGTCGAGAGGCCGTCAATTTCCACCAATCAAATTGCAAGAAACCATGGGTTAGCCTCTTGACCCTTCACACTAGAGGCCAAAGTCCAAAGACCGTGGACCTCCAAAATGCTTACATGGCAACACTTTTTTTACCAAGGTGACGGCCTCTCAAGAGGAAGTTTGGGTCCTCCGAGAATGGAAACCCAAACTATGGTCGAGAGGCCATCGATTTCTTTTCATAAAAAATGAAAACTATATTTTATTGGCTATTTTCAGTAGATTTCTTTTGAACTCTCAACAAAGTGAGCAGCCCTAAGAGTCTAAAATGCCCAATATGGACATCTGCATCACTGAACTTTGCAACGGTGGCATTTTCTCATTTTACCTCGGTTTTCTGATTGCAATACATCATTTTAAAGCTCTTGTTCTATGCTACAAGATCAACAGTGTCAATCGTGTCAAACTGAGGTCACTTTCACACAAACAGATGATTTGCAGCAGGGGTTTAATTTCCTACACTACAGAAAATACACAGTGGACGCTCAGGTGTTAAGCATACCAAGCTCCAGTAGTCTGACCAGTAGCTGCCTGGGTATCGAGCTCAAAATTGCGGTCGGAGAAGAGGACAAGCTCCCGCTTAACTTCTCCTTCAAGTCCCCACTCGTCGGCATCACTTTCAGCAAACACTGCATATTGCCAATGCAGAACCAGAAGCAGCAACAATACAGTCCCCTTCATAATGAGCTCGTATAATATGAGCTCATTCAATTAACCTGACCACACAATCTTCGACCTCAGCAAGTAATACAGATAATCATTTTTCTCCCCGCTCCAGAAAAAAATTCAAAAGGCTTTGCCACAGATCGCGCTCGCAAAAATCAACCAAAAAAAAAAATTAACCACCTGCAAATCACGAAATGCGATTGCGTATTCTTCGTGATAACCAAAGTCGAAACCAAGCAGTCCTTTTCAACAGCTTAAAAACAAAAAATAAAAACCGACTTTCATATAAAGCGAAAAAACTTTCCGAGCTGAGAATGAGAGAACTTCGTATGTCATGTGCTTAATTGAAAATACAAAAATCGTAAAAGACGGAAAGGAGATGGTATAAATTTGTAAAGGAGTCGTACCTTGAGCAGAGCGGATGCGAATGCAAATGCGCACAGCGGAGGACGAGAGAATTAGGGTTTCGGACGTTGAACATGAAGCACTGCCCTGTTTACACAGACAGTTGATGGACGGGCCTATAACCGTGTTGTGAGGATGGGTCTATAACCGACCGTGTTGTGAGGATGGATCTATAACCGTGTTGTCAAGGTTTCATAATTTTCAATTTCTAAGTCTCATTTAGTCACTATAATTGAATGAAAATAATTTAATCTTATCATTTACAATTTAAATCATTTACATAATAGGAGTTGTCACACATCCTACGAGAATAGAACTTCTCCAAAGAATGAGAGAAAAGAGGAACCAGCAGGATACCTTTTCCATGAAGAAAGTGTGACACCCCTTTTGTGATTTGTGGAGATTGAGAATAGAGAATAGAGGTTGTTAGTTAGTCAGTCATCCTTCGAGCATCGGCCATTTTCTATTCTCCATTCTTCATGCCCATTTTTCACCCTTAGAGAAAAAAAATGAAATTTCTCAATCTTCATAGAACGGAACCTCCACCATTCAAGGAGAGCGTGCCACATCTTCATTCTCTGAAGATTGAGAATGGAATGGAGGATGTGTGACAACCCCTAATTTCTGTACTAAGTCACTACAATTTAATGAAAATAATTTAATCTTATCTTTTTCAATTTAAACCATTCACATCGGGCATTAATTTTAGAAAGGCATGAAAGAGGCTAAAGATTATAAAGGGATATCAAAGTAGATTGAAGATGTTGATACTATTCACGTAACTTTCTTTAAAGGCCCAGTGTTGTACCTCCGAATCTCAAGCATCTATCACGAGATCAGTGCAATTGTAAAGTATTTTCTCTAACTTCAATCGGGCCAAGCTACAATGGTTGGAGAGTTTAATTATTTTATTTGCAATTTCTCTACAATGTAAAGGGTGTCGTTCAACAAAGGCTTATAAACGTTATGTTGAATTCCATACTTTGACTTGAAGATATCTTCAAGCTTGGAGCCTAGTGTTACCTTAACATGACAAAATTTTGGCAAGTAGTTCTTATATTCCTAACAAGCACTGCTACATTTGATAGGCTTTTTAGTTCAGAATCATATTAAATTGTTGTTAAGGTGTCGTTTCAATCTTCAAAATTACAAATGGGAAGTGGAATGGTAAATAAGGTTGGATAACCTATTACCACCACAACACCTAAAACCACCAACTTCTACACCCCTCTTTCATTTCAGGAACGAAATGTAGACTTTCATTACATGACTTATGCATGGATTGCTCAAAAGTTAAGTCATATACCCAACAACTTACATTTCCTCCCTAAAATGAAGGAATGGTGTAGAAATTGGTGGTTTTAGGTTCGTGGTGGTTTTAAATACCTCTACCTTATGTTCTCAAAATGGATTTGACTTTGAATATGTATTGACAAAGTAGTGTTGATTATCATGATTATTAATTTACTTTGTATCGAAAAGTGTTGGATCATTGTTATTTTGATCAAATACCACCAAATACAAAATATACTATACCATCTCAAAAGGCTTTCGGGCCATTTAACCCTTGAACGCGCCTGCGTCCAGTATATGGACGATGAATAGATTGCAACCTTTCCTAACACTACTTCATGTACAGTTTTTCATCCATCCTAATTTCTCTTGGTTCTTGTGCTAGTTGACTATTATTTGTACGGAATGGATCTTCAAAATAATATATTGTGATTTTTTGAAAAACAACAGAATTGGTTTATGTCAAGTTTCATTCTTAGTTCAAAAAGTGAGACCTTAAACATGATTTTTCAAAATAAGTAGAATCAAATAATGGAAACCATATAATCTTGTAATACACGTTATTCCAATTTCCTTACCATTATTTTTTACAAAAATGTGTTAGTTTTGGATTTTTAAATGAATTTCAAGAGAAAACCTTGCAAAATTCATGAATAAATATTAATAAATAATTTGATGAATCCAACCGTACAGATGCAATCTTCACATTGACATTTACAACTTTCCTTTGTATATCAACTTCATTTTTGTTTTTCATCAAACATTTTATAATGAATCTTTGAAAACAGTGTTGAATCGGGACGTTAACCCTTTAGTGCCCAGCTGACCACATTATGGTCACTACAACGTCCGAAATGCAAATAGCAGAGAATCCGTGAAGAATTGGAACTTCAATTTTGAAGTTCAGATTTGCGCACATACATTACGCATCTTCCAGAAAAAGAAATTTTCAATTTGGAATTGTACAACTATCAAAATACCTATCAACAGAACGCAAAAATATTGCAAATACTTGAAAATACAGTAAATACTTACAAATACAACATATGTATTATGTAGTATTTATTGTGTTTAGAAGTTTGTTATCTTGTTTTATTTTTTTGGATTGTGTTCTCTTCTTCATCTTCCATTAGTGTGTGTAATCTGATCTTGACCAATGTACCCACTCCTGTCAATTTTCAACGTATAAAATTTTGTCCTAAACCGTATATGGATAACTCACTTTCACTTATAAATCTCACAAAAATTATGTGTGAGTCTATTTTTGATATGAAAGATTGCAATGGAGAGGTGTTGACATAGGGCATAGCTGAACTTCTTTACTTTCATTTTTGAAAATTTACCTCAAATTCTATTTAACTTTGAAGTCACACACCCCCCAAAATCTCATTTTTGAGAGTGCATAATACAGTTCAAATACATACTATAATCTTCCAATCCCACCATCAGATGATTCTCAAATTTTAATAAAATGTGTGCTCTCGAGTTGAGAATAGAATTGTACGGTTACTTTCTAATTTAACACATTCTATTTCTGGTAGTCTCAACCACAGTGGAAAAATCTACTGAAATCCAAGGCTCTGAGCTACAGTACCCTGGGCCCTAAAGGGTTAAAGGTTAAATCAATTTCAATTAAATCTAGACATTCAGATTTTTTACCTATTTCTCATCCATTTGTACCTAAAGCTCTTTGTTTTGAAGCACCCCAGTTACGCATACCACATGAAGATTAGATTCTCACTAAAAAAACAAAAAAATTAGAGCTTCTGAGCCTTACAAATTCACAAACCCCTACACCCTAATAAATCCTAAACCATGTGCAGAGGCAAAAAAAGACCATATCAAAGAACACATACAAAAAACTACAATGCAATCTTATGAATTACTCAATGCACCACTCCTACAACAACTCACACTAGTGTTAGAAAATCTAACATAGCCGCATTACACCTTGCCAATTGTAACCATATTTAAGAAAACTTCTAATATAAAATAAAACACAGACACTAGAGTTATCCTTAAAGTCACCGTGTGTTTGAATAAGATGCCGTGAATTTTGCTATAATGTATTGTTATTTGTGCACCCCAAATAGTTAAAAGGTAGGGAAAAGCTTGGTGGTCTATCATTGTTAGGTGTGTAAGAGCTTGGTGGTCTCTAAACTCAAGGGAAACTAGTTTAGCCGTCTTTCTTGACGGCTAAACTAGTTTTCCATGAGTTTGAAAACCTAGAACTCCTCAAGAACCCTAAACCCTAAACCCTAAACATTCAACCATCCCACAAATGAAGATAAGAATCTTAACATAAAACAGAGGCAACAAAGACCTTACCAAAGAACATACAAAAAAACAGTGAACTGCAATGCAATCTTATGAATTGCTCAATGCACCACTCCAACAACACTCACACTAGTGTTAGAAAACCTAACCTAGCTGCATTACACCTTGCCAATTGTAACCCTATTTAAGAAACTTCTAACATAAACTAACACAGACACTAACACACAGAGATTGTCTAGAACACCTCAAGAACCCTAAACCCTAAACCCACATATGAAGACATTCAACCATCCCACATATGAAGACATACAAAAACATTCAACCATCCCACATATGAAGATAAGAATCTCAACATAAAACATTCAAAAGATTTAGAGCTTGTGAAACTTGCGAATTCACAAACTCCTGCATCCCAAGCCCTAAACCATGCACACAAAACCAAAAAAAGCAATGACCTGCAATAAAAATTATATAAACTATGATTGTGTCTCATCTTCTTCGGTTCCATCTGCACCTACAAGCAAAGCACCTACACGCTCAAAGGCCTCCATAACCTTAGGATCCTCTTCATCTTCATAACCTAATTCTAGAATTTTCGGTCCATTGATAGCCCAGAACGCCCGTCGGCCGCCTTCTTGCAGAAGAAGCAAGTAGATAGCCTCGCAAGCTTCAACTCGAACTTTGGGATCCGTCTCGGGCTCTCTATCCTGCGACAACGGCATGGCCAACTCCAGCGGCATTTTGGCAGTGTCCACTTCACTGTACACTCTCTTGCCGGCCAGGGGCAGTAACAAAGCAGGCCACAGAAACTCAGACGCCAACAACAGACTCGGCAGATGCGTCTCCGCGTCGAAGCAACAGTTGCGTACCGTTCCTGCCACGCCCTGCCGTCTGATCACACTCCGGGAATCGATCTGCGGCAACACTTGTCGCAAAATGTTCCTGCTCCTGTCCAACACCACCTTCCGGCCCGATTCTAACCTCGTTATGTTCACTAAAATGTTGGCCACGTACTCGTACTCGTCTTCCCCACGGCCCGATTCGAACCTCGCGAAAAACCGCACTAGCTTCGCCATGTTCAAACCCGCCAGCTTCGCATCTCCCTCTTGCAGTAGCCGCGCCGCTCCCTTGTCGATATTCGAAATGTTCACAAGCAGCATCACCAGTAGTTTGTTCACCTTGCTTCCCGGCTTGCCTATCAGCTCCATCGCCCGTTCCACCGCGCCAACCTGAAATTATTTTTTTGCACGAATTTTAGTTACAAGAAGCCTTAACCCCTGAAGGTTTTTGCCAACAGAGAGAGCATGTACGTTTCCATGTACTCGTAATTACACATATATTTGAAAAATCGCAAAAACATCAGAGATAAGGCCAGTTCACTTCTACACTGAGAAAAAAAATTATCATCAGAATCAAATTTCTCGTCGCTTGTTCCTTTGAAGGTATACAAACTGCTCAGTAGTAGAAAAGACAGCAAAACCTTTTAGGAGATAAAAGTGCAGGAATTGCTCCAAAACCCTAAACCCTAAACCCTAAACCGCGCCAACCTGAAATTATTTTTTTGCTCGAATTTTAGTTACAAGAAGCTTTAGCCCCTGAAGGTTTTTGCCAACAGAAAGAGCATGTACGTTTCTTAGTTTTAGTAATTACACATATATTAGAAAAAATTGCAGATAAGGCCAGTTCACTTCTACATTGAGAAAAAAATTCATCATCGAAATCAAAATTTTCATCGCTTGTTTCTTTGAAGGTATACAATCTGCTCAGTAGTAGAAAAGACAGCAAAAACCTTTTAGGAGTTAAAAATGCAGGAATTGTTCCAAAACCCTAAACCTTAGAAAAAATGTCAAATCAAGTTGCGATAAAATTATTGAAAAATTCAGACTATGAAAAACTTAAGGCTGATTTTGGAAAAACGAGACTCGCCTGAATCAAGTGATCCACGACTGCGACGTCCTGTGACAAATTAACAAGCGCTTCGGCCGATGGCTTCGAAATCTCTTCGGATTCGGAGAGAAGAGCCAGCAAGGGAGGAAGCAAAGCGGAGGCCTGGCTGGATAACCTGCGGACACCCTCGTCGGTGCCGGAGAGGCCCTGCACGATCTCCACGGCGGCCTTCTTCAAATTGGGAGATGGCGACTTGAGGAAGAACGCCAAATCCTCCAGGTCTTTGTCCACGGCCATCGATGAGAAGAAACGACAAGACAAGGGGGCGAAGAAAAGAAATAGAAAATCGGCTTCCGGTGTGCTGGATTCACAAGGTCATTCAGAGTGATTTGATCTGGAACTCGACAACGAAGCTCTGTGTAACCCTAAAATGGCGACTGCATTCCACACATGGATGAATGATTTCATCCAAGCTGCAAATTGCAATCATAAGTTTCTTTGTAAGTTGCTATTAGGTGATGGGGAAGATTCGCAGAAGTCCCCCAAATAGTTATTTATTTCAAAAAATGTCGTTTATACACGAAGGGATGGTTTGTATGTTTATACCAATATCATTGCAAGGGACTACTTACAAAGAGAATCAATAATGTACCTCTAATAAACATACAATCAACAATGCAAACTATAGATTTACAATTCACAGTTTCAGATCACTTAGTTGAATTTCTGGTTGGAACGCTCTTTTAGGTTCTAACTTCGAGTTGAAATTAAAGTACTTATAGGTTCTAACTTACAAGTTCTACGTGATTTGGGGTGATGGATGTGATTCAATCATCCCTTCACTCTGCATAGATACAGTTCATTAACTATGCACATTACGAAGGAGAAAAATTGGTCAACATTCAATATCTTCTCATATGAGAAGGATCTGGCTGATTAAAAGATCTGCAACCTGAAGTTCGGTCTTGGCACTTCAGGCTACTCAAAGTAGACAGACAAGAGGGTAAGGTGCAGAATGTAGGAAATGAAGATCACCAAATAAAAAGGGAGCACTGAATATATGCAAACAGACTGCGTACTTTAATAAATTAATATGGATTTACATGATACATCGTAATGCATGAATTCGTGTTGTCAAAGATGATTGAGCAATTCAATTGTCGCGAGAATGTACAGACTAGTATGAAACTCCTATTGTTTGAACTACATTAAACCTACACTACCTGCGTTCCTACTATGTAAACTAAACAAGGGATGTAGTCTCCTAACTACCACAAGACATACATTCATCTTTATTCTCGATCGAGCATACCATTTGTGCCAATTTTGTTTCCACGTCCTGAACCACGTCAGCCACCGCTGCTCCTTGTTTGTTCTGCAGAGCAAAGCCATACAGTTCAAAAGACTTAGAACAAGCCCATACGATTCAATAGAAACAAGGCTGTCAGATCAGCACAGCTTTTGGTTTTATGGAGTTTATTATTACCTTAATGCTACTGGCATCAACTGTGAACTTGATGGCATCTGCTGCAGCTCGCGAGCGCAAGTAGTACATGCCAGTTTTCAAGCCCTTGGACCAGGTGTAAAAGTGAAGAGAAGTCAGCTTTCCGAAGTTTGGTTGATCCATATGGATGTTCAAACTTTGGCTCTGATCAATGAAAGCTCCCCTCTCAGCAGCCATATCTACAATCGACCTCTGCTTAATCTCCCACACAGTTCTGTAGATCTTCTTCAAGTCGTCAGGGATCATGTCGATTTGTTGGATAGAACCGTTGTGATAAATGACTTGATTCTTCAAGTCTTGGGTCCACAGGCCCATGTTCGTCAAGTCGTTGAGAAGGTGCTTGTTCACGACCACAAATTCACCACTGCAAACAGAGAAAAGTAAAGGCAACTCTCAGCAACGATTGCAAAAATTTGAATTTCTATAAAAGACCGCTCATGTGAAATTTGTAAGGTGTACCTTAATACACGTCTGCTATATATGTTGGATGTGTAAGGCTCAAAGCACTCGTTGTTGCCCAAAATCTGGCTGGTCGATGCTGTGGGCATGGGAGCCATGAGAAGGGAATTACGAACTCCATTCTTAGCAATCATCTGCCTCAACTCCTCCCAGTTCCATCGATCAGAAGTCTTCACATTCCACATATCCGGTTGAAGAATGCCCTTGCTGATCGGACACCCTGCGTAGGTCTGATACGTACCCTCCTCCTCTGCCAACTGCGCAGACGTCTTCAATGCATGATAGTAGATGGTCTCAAAAATGTCCCTGTTCAGCTTTTGGGCCTGTAAACACATGATAATCCTTAGAACACCGAACAAGGTACAGATTATTATCCTTCAAATAACTATAAATACATTCGACTTCTGATTACCTCCTCAGAATCAAAAGGCATGCCTAGCAAAATGAACGCGTCAGCAAGGCCCTGCACTCCGAGTCCAATAGGTCTGTGCCGCATGTTGGAATTCCTGGCTGTCTCCACTGGGTAATAGTTGACATCAATGATTCTGTTCAGATTGCGCGTGACCAATGATGTAATCTGCGGACAGGAATAGAGTACAGTAAGAATACAGTGATAAATACAGTTATGATAAATGCAGTGATATACATACTTCCTCATATACACAGGATTTCAAATAGATCACGTATATCATAACATATCATATATACTGAAATAGTATTATGTATAGTAATAATAAATTATCAGAGTTATTCTAACTGGAATACAGGACATTACCTCTCCGAGCTTGTCAAAATCAAAGAACCGGTTCTGATGACCTTTGCTTCCAATGATTTTGGTTGGGTGAGACTCCATAGGCACCCCCTTCTCTCGGACGAAGCGCGGAAGAGCCAGGGAAGCCAGGTTACAGACAGCAGTCTCATCGGGGCTGGTGAATTCAATGACTTCAGTGCACAGATTGGATGACTTGATAGTCCCGAGGTTCTGTTGGTTACTCTTTCTGTTGCAAGCGTCCTGTACACAACATTGGAATGCGCGTCAGATCAAGTGGAATGGGTGACCAATATCAGGAAATCAGTGACAGATTTGTGTTACAGGCCCAAGAGCTGAACAGAGCCGGTACCTTAAACAGAATGTAGGGGTTTCCAGTTTCAATCTGCGCCTCCAGGACTGCGAACCACAGCTTCTGCGCTTGAACAACCTTCTTCGCCTTTCCCTGCGGACCAGGCAAATAAACATGTCAGAATGACTCCAGCGAGTACATAAACTGGCATATGTCTGGCATGGGTAGTTACTGGTAGGAATAGACTCCGCTCCTAATGGCTATAAATCTCTTACTACACATACATTTTCCACGTGTACATTTCGTCAAAGTCTGCATCCACATCGAGTAAATGTAGGTCAGCGTGCCAGTGCCGTTTTTGCATGGTATATTTTTTCCTCTGGGTTTCACTCAAGCAAACCATGGAAAAGTTCAGAGGAAAAACCATACCCAGCACGAACTAATGCTCATCAGTGTCTCTTCAGGTTAGGTCTTTTGGTGTATATACTTGAAAAGCCTTCATTGGCGATACCAGGTTCTCAATTTTCATCACAAAAAAACTGAGGGTGAACCCCTAGTATTAAGGGAGGATCGTAATGCAGAAGTGACATACCTCAAGTTCATACTTCTGGTAAAGCTTCTCAAATTCTTGACCCCAGCAATCCGCAAGTCCGGGGGCCTCATTAGGACAGAAGAGAGACCAAGTACTATTCTCTTGCACCCTCTTCATGAAAAGGTCGGAGATCCACAGCCCGTAAAACAGATCGCGAGCCCTGCTTTCCTCTTTCCCGTGGTTCTTCCTCAAGTCCAACCAATCGAAAATATCAGCATGCCACGGCTCGAGGTACACGGCAAAAGCACCCTTCCTCTTGCCTCCACCTTGATCAACATACCGGGCAGTGTCATTAAACACACGCAGCATGGGAATGATACCATTTGAAGTTCCGTTCGTCCCTCGGATGTAGCTCCCCGTCGCACGGATGTTGTGAACGGAGAGCCCAATGCCACCCGCGGACTTGCTAATCACCGCACACTCCTTCAATGTGTCGTAAATCCCCTCAATGCTGTCTCCTTTCATGCATAGCAGGAAGCAACTGCTAAGCTGCAAATCACGTAACACCAGCCAAAACTTAGTCCATTGGAAGAGATTTCCCATTCCTTTCTTAATTTATTCTTCTGGGTGCAATATCCAAGGTACGAGATGTTTGAAAGTAACTGTACCTGAGGCCTTGGTGTTCCGGCATTAAACAAAGTAGGAGAAGCATGTGTGAACCAACGCTGGGACATGGTATGGTATGTCTTCAACGCTGCTTCGACGTTGTCCTTATGGATTCCAACTGACACCCTCATGAGCATGTGCTGTGGCCTCTCAACAACGGCGCCATTCACCTTCAATAGGTATGACCTTTCCAGTGTCTTGAAGCCGAAGTAATCGTAGTCGAAATCCCTGTCGTATATGATCTCGCTGTCCAACCGTGCAGCGTTCTGATATGAGCCACAGAACACACAATGAGCCACAGAACGTTCACAGGACCAACAAGATGTGCAGAATGTGGTGCTTTTTTTACCTTCATAATGATATCGTAGACGTCGTCGGCAATTAGCGGAGCCTTCAAACCCGATCGCTCATTAACGTGGTAATACATATCCTTCACACTGCAAGCATAACGGAAGATCGTTAAACAGAAAGTCGGTAAGACTTCATTGCATCAGCTGATATGATCATGAAACAAGATGGTTCTCGGAATTCAAACTCACGTCTCAGAGAAGGATTTCTTGGTGTTCTTGTGGAGATTCGAGACTGCAATTCTCGCCGCTAGCTGCGTACAGAAGGACCATTGCGTCATTACTCATGCAATGCGAGGACATTCAGCTTGTATCAGAGATGCGAAAAGCAGATGTGAAAAGAGGAACAGGGCTCACAATTGCATAGTCGGGGTGGTTAGCGGTCATTGCCGCAGCAGTCTCCGCGGCCAATTCATCGAGCTGGCTGGTGGTGACCCCCTTGTACACCCCCATACACACTTTCTGTGCCACGAGCACAGGCTCGCAATGCTCGGGGTTCAAGCCATAGCTCAACTTCTTCAGCCGCGCAGTAATCTTGTCAAAGTGCACAGACTCCTGCCTTCCATCTCTCTTAATGACATACATTGTCGCCGCCGCCGTAGTCCAAAACCCAAAACCCTTAACTACAACTTCACCACTCAAACCTCAAAAAATTCAAATCTCTCACAATTTCAAACCCCAACTAACAGATTCGCACCTCAAATTCCCTCAACCAAGAAACAGAGCTTCGGGATAAGAAACCTGCAAGTGAAATGGCCAAAAGCTGCATAAGAAATGGCGAAAGCTCTACTAAACTTGGAGAGGAGCTAAGGAAATGCTCTGAGGAGGTTGGAATTGAGCGAGAGAAGCAACTGTGGTGCAGAGATTGTGAGGGGTAGCAAAGGATTTAAGCCGCAATGCTGTGAGAGCTGTTGGAGAATGGCGGGCGCGGCGGGATGGCGGGGAAGGGTTGGAAAAAGGGCGGGTAATCAAACCCCATTCAAACCCCCGGGAAGATAACGCGGGAGGCCGGCCACGTCGGGGAAACAAATTTCCCGCGCTGGGAAAACAGAGGGAAACCCAAGCGGGCGAAGACGACGACAGAATGAATGTGCGTTAGAGTGTGCCATACATAACACGACGATTGGATGAATGTGGATGAACGTGGATGAACGTGGCTATTGCTAGCTTCGCGAGGAAGATGACGACGAATGGATGAATGTTGTGCTCCAATGATTGGATGAATGCGGATGAATGTGTCCAAATTGGGTGGGTGGCAACGGATACAGGCTATTAGCGCTAATAGTACACGGTGTTTTTATTTGCTCTCAACGGACCCTCACGGTGCTTTGTTGTTGTCTCCCTTGGTTGCCATTGGTTGCCCCTATTTTTATTCTCCTGACAAAAACTTATAAACCCAATTGATGATTTATGATTTTAGTCTTGGTTTTTCTGGTTTTGATGATTTGTGGAAGTCAAATTATAGAATGATAGCCTCTGTGCCTTGGGATTGGCCAACTGTCAGTACCCAGCTTCACAGAGAAGCCACTCTGCTCAAAATCATGCACAGTAAGTTACTTTACTGTACTGCCAGATTTCAAGTGCCCTCAATGCTGGGCGGCAAGACTGGAATTTTCAAATTCCAGTTTTGACATGTGCCTCTTCGTGGGAAAAATCTTAAGTTGCATTTTTGTAAGGTTCTTTAGCCTTTGTAAGTTGTACCTAGGAATAATAATCGATGCAGCGGCTTCTGGAATATTGGACATGTCACGTAGTTCTTTAGTTAAAGAATGCATGATGGCAGAGAGTTGGAAGTCCACACTAGCCCCGCTTCAAGAATCACATGTTTTTTTGTATCATTCATGCAGTGAGAGCAAAAGGGTGAACCTCTATAAGGCCTGAAGAACCTTCTGCACCCTTTTGAAAGAATCAAAAGATAATCTTGGCTTAGATCCATTTTCTAAGTAATGAAAGAATGTCATTTGTATGCCATGAATTTTGGGACTACTATGTCATTGTCATGTTCACTTAGTCCCTAATTATAACTAGATTGTAGTCTCATTGCAAAAGGGTGTTGGCTCCCATTGCTTTATTATACTATGGTGAGCCCCCCATTAAAAATCTACCCAAGTATTTTGAACTTGTATAGGCTCCTATATTTCATGAGGAAAACTAAACTAGCCCATGTCGGAGTCCGGCACAGTAGTTCGTGCAACAAAATTGTTTGCATTATATAATAGATTGGGCCATAGGGGCTCCAATTTGGAATTCAAAATTTTCCCAAAATAATTTTCAGGACATTAGGACCCTTAAATTGAAGAAACCTCAAAATTGGACCTCTTTCAAAAAACATTTGTAGAAACATTATAGAAAAATCCCTTTGATACTCCAAAAGAATTTTTTCTTATAGATTTTACAGTGTATTAACTGAGGTATTGACAAGCTCGTTTCTATAGGTTTTATTGTGTATAACTCTTTTTTATGCAGATTGTGCATTCTTTACTATGTACTTATGGGAAGTTAGCTTCATGCACGTGTGAACCTATTAGACAAGAAAATTTGATGATTTGTGAAATTGTCTTGCCTCATTTCATGTTGCAGTGATTCACCAATTACTTCTAAGATTTTAATTCAAAATAGTTTAAAAGAGCACTCTTAAAAAAGTCAACTTATAAAATTAAGCAACCAAAAACTCCAAAAATCACTACACCTAGAATATCACATTTCAACTTATCACAACAAATTTCATTCACAAATTGTTAGTATATTATTTGTGATCAAATTAAAAAATAATTATGAATTTTAAGTTTCAAATTTTATACTAAAATATTGGTGATAGCAATCATAAATCTAATTGTATGGATAGAATCTAAAATTCATAATGTACAACTTTTGTTCATAAATCAAGTTCAAAATACGGTATCCCTCTTAATTGCATTTTATAATGCATCTTTGCAATTCCTCAAATCTAGAGAGGGTTGTGGGCATTTAGGGATCAACAATCTTGCAATTCATGAAGATGAAATCAAATATGTGGTCTTTGGTTTTGGTTGTATGGTTCTTGATTTTCACTATATAGTTTTTGACTTTGACTATGTGATTTTTGGCCATGACCACTTGGCTTTTGGTCACGACAACTTAATATTTAGCATTATGGTCTATATAAGTTGTGTCCAAGATTTTATTCCATACGTTATGTTTTCTTACAAACATGACAAAAATTTGAGTATCAAAGGCAAAATTGTAGAATTGTTTTTGAGACATGTAGTAATAAGTACGTGCACAACAAGTTCCAAGCCCTAAAATGAAACTAGGCATTGCTTTACAACTCAATAGCATAGAATCACATTCTATAGCATTCTATAGCATAGAAGCACAAAATTAATGTTCTCATTTGTACATTACAAAGGAAAATATGGGGTTTTAGCAAGACAAAGGAACATTCTATAACATGGAAGCACACAAGTTTTCTCTTTCCAAATCTTGGGAATGAAGCATATCATAAATTCAAAGAATCAACTTTATCCTTATGTCTTATACATGGCAAGTCTTGGTTCAATTTTTTTGGCTATAGTCTCACTATTAGAAAATCCAACTAATCTATTGATTTGGTCGCGTTGATCAGGGACACTTTTTTGTTGATTTGAACAACAATATGTTGATTTGAACAAAAAATCGACCAAATCAACATAAAAGTGTTCTTAATCAACGCGACCAAATCAACAGATTAGTTGGATTTTTTAATAGTGTCTACCCTTTATAATATGACAATATTATTGTTTCAAGGAACATACATGTCACAAGTCATTTTTGTGACTAATCTATGTTGCCACCTCGAAGTTAGGGCTTTCCAACCATGTCATGGTAGAGAGGGACGACTATATGAAAAAAAATCTTTAGCATCAAAGTGAGTGTATAAGGTGAGTGTTCCTATGACTACTGTAAGTGACTACAAGCCTATGTCTCCATGACTACACACGAAAATTAATTAAACTTAAGGATGCACATCATTACCCATATTATTTCCCAAATTATATTAGAAAAAAAAGTAAGCTAAGAGCAAGAGCACACGATCATACATGTTGTTACTCTTCTTTAACTAATTTATAATGGTCTTTTGGTCTCTTACGACAACCTTGTTGCGGGCATTGTTGTTGTTATTATTATTTTAATTATTGAATAAAAGTAAAAGCTAACTTAATTTTAAGAGTGTGGTGAAATTGCTTTTGAATTGGCTTTTGTTTTATGTGAAATAGGGCACTATGAAAGCAATAATAGAGACAACTACCTTGTATTTGTACTACTCATGATCTTTAGAGCATGCACAACCTTTCGCACATGATACACAGATAGATAGATAGAAACACCGACTCTATAGAAAGGGCCGGCGTGAATAAAGTGTCCGTTCGTAATGTCAATGACCCGATGCCCACGAATGATACACACTAATACGGGAGGCTACATGAGAGCAAGCGTGATGAAGCCAACTTTAAGCATTTTTCAATACGGTAGCGACAAAGGACAATAGAAATGTGACCAACACAACATGATTAAACCCTAAAGGACCAACCTAAGAAATTTGAGGGTCAAAGAATTAATTAGTCCAAATAATTTAAAAAATCAAAAACTCAAATCTGCCATAAAGATAGATAGATAGAAACACCAACCCTAAAGAAAGGGCCGGCGTGAATAAAGTGTCCGTTCATAATAAATCTGCCATAACATATATCAAACTCGCTCGGATTCTTTTTGGCATGCCCGGGAAAATATTTGTGTTGCTCGAAATTTTGAGCCCTACCCAAAATAATGTTATGGGGTCTACCATTGTCTCCCCGGGCTCCATTGACGACGGTTGGAGTTGAGAACTCATAACCTCCAATGTACAAACTTTGTTCTCAACCGTTACACCAAATGAATTTGTTTGTGCAAGTAATTGTGAGTTTTTGTTAATTATTGTCATTGGGAATATCTTTGCCATGTTAAAAAAAAACTCAAATTTTCTTTTCTGATTTTTTCTTGCATTAGATATGCAAGCTCTTTTTTACATCTAATTTTTTCTGACAAATTGTGATGGCTAGGAACTATTCTTTTCTTTCATAGCGGACTTTGGATATTTTTAGCAATTTAAAAAACTTTTTTTCTCAATTTTTTTTTGTAGTAGATTATACAAGATTTTTTTTATATGTAGAATTTTTTTCAAAAAATTGAATTTTTTTTTCACAAAATCATGATGGCTGGGAGCTGTTTTTTTACAACATACTTTGGATATTTTTAGCAATGTTAAAAACTTTTTGATTTCAAATATGTTTTGTAGTAGATTATGCAAGCTTTTTTGAATATCTATAAAAAAATTCAATTTTTTTGAAAATTATTTGTTTTTGACAAAATTTCCTATCTAATTTAAATTATTATTTTTAAAACAAAACAAAACCATAGTGTACATTGCCTACTAGAACATTCTTACAATTGGAATTCACATTTTTCCAATTCTATATTTGAGTTATTAGCAACCCACACCTCTTTGCTCTAAAGTTTTTTTATGACCTCTTTGTACTAAATACCTCTTTACACTAAACATATATTTTTATTTCTTCAAATATATTACATTAAGTGCGATATACACATAATTTTATTTGCATATCTTGAAGTCAGCTAAACTTTGACCATTTCAAACTGACTAATATTAGTCAATTAATAATTTTTGACAAAGCTGAATTTTGTCAAAACTAATTTTGTCAGAACTGGATTTTGACAAATTTTTTTTTGATTTGCTACCCTGTGATTTTCATCTTTAAATAGAAATCTTTATTATAGATTTTCACAAGGAGTGAAACTGCTTGATTTGGTAGAGCATGAGGTTGGTGTAGGCGGACTTAGAGATTCCACCATGGAAATGCTAGTGCGGTATTGGGGAGCTTCAAAGTTTGAATCTCGTTGACAACGCATTGCGTTATGATTGGTCGGAGAAAAGGGGCTAAAACTCATTTTCCCTGCCTTTCAAGCTAAAAAACCAAATTTGGCTTGTCTTTCCTCTTGTGAATTTTTTTTCCTTGACTTTACATATAACTCTATTCTATTGCAAAATTCCCCTTTTGCAATTTGGATGAAAAACTTCATAACATAATCCATAATTCCCTCCGTATCGGCATAATTCCCACCATCAATATACACGCGGGCAAGCTGGCATTGGAACGCCAAATTTTTGGTTTATCACCCCAGGTGTACCAACTCAACCTCATAGTCATGGATCCAAGCATGACTTCTTGTCCTATCATGATTTATGATGGGGAATTACTTGTTTGCAAGGGGTTTTTCCCACAACGCACATGAAAATGGTCATTACCCTACACGTCCATCAATAAAAAGAGGGGGGCCATCATTTTGATGTAAAAATGGTATGAAACTCAAATTCATGCCCATTAGAACTAGCATGGACCTTGACATTAAAATCACACGAGATCTATGGTTGCGGGAGTTTACAATGGAATGAAGGCATGATTTCTTTGTTAAAATGACACAAATCATTCAAATAATTAGAGATTAGTTCCTTTGTGTCAAAAAATAAGAAGAAAGTAATTAATGTTTGCCAATGCAACATGAACCTCATGTTACAATGTACATGAGATTTGCATAAGATTCATGTCATAATGATGCTGCATGATTTTCACACTACATTTATTTGTTCCAAGTTTACTGAAATTTAGAGGTCAAATAAATATGTAAAAAGCTCCATCTACAATCAGAATGAGAAATGGGAAATATCATTATTCACTGGGTGAACAATAATTGTAGCAAGAAAAGAGAAGGCTTTGAATATTTTTTTGTTTTTCAGTTTTATCTTCCTCTGTTTTAGGATCGCAGATGAAAGTAAGGCAAGGGTTTGGTGTGAATGGGCCACGAGCAACATGTCACTACTAGGATCATATACCGATTGCAACGTATGTTATCAGCGTTAGAGCATATATAACAACATTATTATGGATTAGGTAATTCAAAAGCAGGTAAGAATATGGGGTATAACCGCATGCCCGTACCTCCCTTGCTACTGTTGTAGCTTGGTAGATCTTGACCTGCGATTGTTTCCTATAGTCTTGCCTACTTTTGAATTACTACACATAACCACAAATAGAAGCTACTTTGAGCTATCTCAAGATCAATGTGGTAGTTGAATATAAAAGCAAAAAAAAAAAAGTGAAGTTGAACATGTATGTAGAGGCCATGTAGTGAGTCACTGTTGCTACTAGTAGAGAGTTAATGCTACTTGCTAAGAAGTTAATGCTCTTTAGCATTATCAATTCTAAGTTCTAATTCCTCTCTTCTAGTCCAAGGATCTCTTGACACAGTGACAAAAAGAGGGTGAATTGAGATTATAATTGCTAAAGAAGCTATAGCATTGTTTGAGTTACTAGCTCCTCTATGTTGTTTGAGTTACTGCCCTAACTTAGCACACATTGTATGATCTTTGTAGAGTATAATCACTTGGTAAGGAGATTCAATTGTCCTTCTCTATTATGACATATTTGGAGAGCCCTAATTTCAAGGTGGCAGACATGAATTAGTTACAAAAATTACTTA
This sequence comes from Pohlia nutans, assembly GCA_022496805.1. Lineage (NCBI taxonomy): Eukaryota > Viridiplantae > Streptophyta > Bryopsida > Bryales > Mniaceae > Pohlia > Pohlia nutans. The sequence goes on along the minus strand of CM040098.1, from coordinate 7,702,578 downwards.
TCACATATGTATTGCTTGAAATAATAATATTGTCATATTATGGAGGCTTGCCATATTCTTGAGAGTATATTGTAGATGAATTTTTTTTTGTATGAATGATGCCTAGGAGGGCATAACTCTACCAGGAATTTAGGATCCCATGGACTTTAAATGATTTCCGTGCGACATCAAATATTTCATGGATTCATACTTTTTTTGCACATATTTTACGCTAATTTTGCGTGGATTTTGCACTTTGTTAGATAACTAAAGAGTGAATGTAGAAGTTGTTCAGATTCACTGCAAAATTAGTACAAAATCCATGTGAAAAATGCACAAACCCATGAAATATTGGACTACGCACAAAAATCATTAAAATTCAGTGAGGTCCAAGATTCTTGATGCTACATGCCAAGCCATGTACACTTACCTCCCAAACTCTCTAATCAAGCATTTCGAATTGCACAAAAATCATTAAAATTCGATGCAAATGTAATTGATGCTAAATAGATTGCAAGATTTCTCTTCACTACATCCCATATAGTATTTCATCCATTCAAATTTTACTTGGTTCTTGTGCTAGTTGACTATTATTTGTACGTTATGAATCTTCAAAATAAGATATTGTGATTTTTTTTAAATAACAAGAGCGGTTTGTGTCAAATTTCATTTTTAGTTCAACAAATGAAACTTTATCAATGATTTTCCAAAAAAGTAGAATCAAGTAATGGAAATTATACCATCTCATAGAGCATATTATTCCAAATTTGTCAAAAAAAATTCTAATAAAGAATTGTTAATTTGGGATTCAAAAGTAAATTTCAAAAGAAAACTTAAAAAAAACAATTAAAAAAATATGAGAAGTCCAACTACATAGATGTGATCTACACATTAAGATTTACAACTTTTCTTTCTGTAAGAACTCCATTTTTGTCATTTATCAAACATTTTATAATACATTTTTGAAATTAGTCGTGGATATGGACGTTAAAGGGTTAAAAAGAATGACTCAAATAGCAGTATGTAGAACAAAGATATCAACCCTTAAACAACTTTGAAGCCCTTCACAACTATATTCTATGACAAGCTCTTCACAACCATGTGGTATATTTTATATGTGATCGTATCTGATCAAGATAACAATGACCGAAAAAATTTAAGTCCAAAGAAAAATTTATAATTGTGATAATATGTATTTAAAAATATATCCCAATTCATATGTAGTAAATTACAAAATGAGCAATTATAAAGCTAAATATTGGTTGTACAAAAGGACCCCAAGGGCCTTTTAAGGGCTAAGAAACACCCAAATGTACATCTCTTTCACCAATTAGATACATTATATACCATCTACATGTTTTTTTATACACCATAGAATATATGTAGGGACTTACTCATCTTTCTACATACCTTGGAATATTTAGGGATTTTTTTAGTTCTTTTTAATTAGGCATGCCATAGAATATGTGAGGGTTTACCAAGCTTACTAATGGTGCCACAACCCTTTAATCTTACACTTACTTTAGCCTTATGGTGCTCCAACTACCTTAAAGTCCATGATTTCTTGGTACATTGAATTACATTACCGTAGAAAAACTTAGTTTTGGACAATGAAGAAAAACACGGTTACAAAGAAACTGGTCATTTTTCACTTGGTGAGTACAAATGGTCACATAAGCTAAAGTTGATTTTTGTCTTGTGTGACCAGCAACACCCACCAAGTGAGAAATGACCAGTGAGAATTGACCAGTGATACTCATCAAGTGAGAAATGACCAGTAAGAATTGAATAGTGACACTCACCAAGTGAACTAGTGAGAATTGACCAGTTTCATTGTACTGCTTTCTTGTCATTCAAACTCAAATACTAGTAGGAAATGTGTCGTCTTTCACTTATTATAAATGAAAAAGGAATGAAACTGCACCAGGAGCATGAATTGTGTCAATGCTTGTGAGTGGTTTTGATCACAAGAAGACAGAAATATAAGCATAATATTCAACCATTGTTCATTATTTCCACAAAATGAGGAATGAAAATTGACAGGTCTTCTACTAGTGAGAATGTAAGAAGGACCAACAGTGGCATATTTTGCAAGAGAGAAAGATGAGGTTGTTTGTTATGCTTCATTCTCTAGTTGGCCAGCTCTGAGTAGAGGAAACTTTTCTATCTTCACATGCCATGATTTCTCACTTGAATCAAGTACCCTAAATTTTTGGCCAACAAAATATGACCATTACTTTCAAATATCCGTTGTACCCACAGGGAAATTATTTGATCGTTCCTTATCGTCCTTGTTCATTTCGTGCACGATTTCATGAACACTCATAAACACAAAGTTGAGTGTTGGAAGATAACACTAGAAGAAATGAGGGATTTGTACACTCAACCTGAAGTGGGATTTTGAGTGAATTTGACCACAATCATTTGAGGGCACATGCTTAGTGTAAAAGTCCTTTTCTTCTTCTTTTCTTCTAATGCAAATTGTAGCTTTTCATTGAGATGCTGAAATTGTGTAGCACAAGTTTTGATAAAAGCATGCATTTATCAATTATTCAATATAATTCTACAAACTATATTAGAAAAAACTAGACATTTTATTCTAAAATTTTAAAAAACAATTTTTTAAGGGAGAGAGCCTCCTTAGTTTTGTCAAATAGTAAATTCTATAACACTAGGATAATATTGAGGTCTTTGTTTTTGAAAAATTCTCCTCTGTGGAGTTTAACTCAAATTGATATGATTCAAATTGGGTTGGAAAATAAACTTGATTTCCTATTTGAGACTATTTTTTAATTTTTTTATAACTTTTTGTTTTCATCCTAGGCAATTTGTAAAAAAAGGATAACAACCATAGAATGGTTGTTCGGTCACTTAGGGGTGAACCCCTAAATGTCAAAAAAGCCCCATGGGCTTGTTTTGAAAGAATAATCAAGACAAAACACTACTAGAAAATTCAACTGTTCTGTTGATTTAGTCAGGTTGATCAGGGATACTTTTTTGTTGATTTGGGACATTTTTTTGTTGATTTGGTCGCGTTTTTGTTCAAATCAACAGATTTTTGTCCAAATTATCAAAAAAATGTCCATGATCAACGCATCCAAATCAACAGAAAAGTTGGACTTTCTAGTATTGAAAGTGGATTTTCCCAACCAAAATTGAAATGAATTGGTGCTTAGGAAAGGTGATGTAAAGAGAGGCTAAATTTAGCAAACACACATGTTTTGGTAAATTATACATTCGAAGGAAATCGGAAAGAGAATTGGTGGAGAAGGAGGGGAGGGAGTTGGGCTGCTTGAGATCTTGATGGATACCAAAGTTGCCAGCGCTGCTCAATAGTATTTTATATATTTTAATATTTAAATTCCAAATCGTAGAGCTCATTGCAGAGCCAAAATCTCATTGTATATTGAAATTTGTTTTTGAAGTGACACTGTTCACTCCATTCTCTCTTCATAGAAGATTTGAGGAATTCTCATTGGTTGTTCACGTTACTCAAGGGGCTATTGTTGGGGGCAACTCTCTTAATTTTTTTTAAAACTCCTTTGGGCTGCTCGTCTTGACGTTTAAGGATTAAGGAAATATAACTATTATTTCCAAAATAACGTTACACATGATCGTAATTCAATTTTCACATCCATCTGCCATTTCTCTCATGACAGCGCACTCCGACATTGTTACCTCTATAATTTATAAATCTCTAGATCCGCTAAGGATGAAGTTTAAACGTGATGAAATTATCCCATACAAGTGGAGATGCTTTTAATTATGGAAAAATGTGCAACGAGAATGATGAGCGTTGACTGACACGTGGCAGAGTGGACTGGTGGCCTGAATGCCGGGGACTGTGGTGAGGATGCTCCCAGATCTGAGGAGAGTTGTGTGCCATTGAAAAATAATCTTCAAATAGGCTTGCTTGGCTCACTGATATATTCAATATTCCAATATATAATTTATACAGTCATGTTCATTGTTTCATGTGCAAGGGAGACCATGTTGTTGGCCTATTTACCTGGTCAATACAATTGTACATGGTACAATTCCACTGATTGAACAAGTCGGTCCCGGCAGGACAATTTCCTTTGCTTAATTAGCCAATGGGCCGGTGGGAATTGGCCCACCCAAATGAACATTGAGCTGTTTAGTCCTTATCTCTTTCAACTCACCCAATCTCCCTTCATTCCTCATTTAAGACCTTTAATTTGAGTTAAAAGTAAGTTAGGCCACTAAACACGTACATGTATATGTGAGTGCATAGGAGGGATATTAATTTTAACCCCTAAACGTCTTAACATGATGTTGTGGCCAGTAGAATACGGTGTATTTTGGTTGTATTTAGAACGGATCCACACCTTTAATGGGTTTGAGTTCAAAAAAGAAGTTGAAATTTAAATCAATGCAATTTTAGTGAGCTATTAAGATCCCAATTTAGACTTTCTTGTTGGTAGCAAATCTCAATTATATGACAATGTATATACTATGGGACGTTTAACGGTTAACTGTGTTATATGACATATACATACAATAAACATATTTTGAGCTGAAAATATTGACATATAAAGTTGACATTAAACATATGTTTAGGACAGGATAGATATGTATGCAAAGGTCTTTAGACATATAACCGCTTGTATACAAGGATTTTTAGATGGGGTCATGCCAACGCATGTGATTCTCAAACATAGTGTAAAGTGCACTCTCCAAGAAGTTATGTAACTTTGTAACTTTTGAATTTGATATCCAAGTAACACAAAATTTGGTGACTGCCTTAACCCTTTAGTGCCCAGCTGACCACAATATGGTCACTACAACGTCCGAAATGCAAATAGCAGAGAATCCGTGAAGAATTGGAACTTCAATTTTGAAGTTCAGATTTGCCCACATACATTACGCACCTTCTAGAAAAAGAAATTTTCAATTTGGAATTGTACAACTATCAAAATACCTATCACCAGAACGCAAAAATACTGCAAATACTTTAAAATACACTAAATACTTACAAATACAACATATGTATTATGTAGTATTTATTATGTTTGGAAGTTTGTTATCTTGTTTTATTTTTTTGGATTGTGTTCTCTTCTTCATCTTCAATTAGTGTGTGTAATCTGATCTTGACTAATGTACCCACTCCAGTCAATTTTCAATGTATAAAATTTTGTCCTAAACTGTACATGGATAAGTCACTTTCACTTATAAATCTCACAATAATTATGTGTGAGTCTATTTTTGATATGAAAGATTGCAACGGAGAGGTGTTGACATAGGGCATAGCTGAACTTGTTTACTTTCATTTTTGAAAATTTACCTCAAATTCTATTTAACTTTGAAGTCACACACCCCCCAAAATCTCATTTTTGAGCGTGCATAATACAGTTCAAATACATACTATAATCTTCCGATCCCACCATCGGATGATTCTCAAATTTTAATAAAATGTGTGCTCTCGAGTTGAGAATAGAATTGTACGGTTACTTTCTAATTTAACCCATTCTATTTCTGGTAGTCTCAACCAGAGTGAAAAAATATATTGAAATCCAGGGCTCTGAGCTACAGTACCCTGGGCACTAATGGGTTAAAAACTCTCTCGTTTGGGTACAAGCACAGTATGGGTATCACTTCCCGGACTCTCCAGACTTTAGAAAAATGTCCTTCCGGAAATGAAAAAAATGTTGGAAAATTATAAAAATTACATGGTGTTATAGAAGGCATGTTGGTACCTCACAATTATGTGCTAGATAGGTCAAATTCAAAAATTGATTTTTTTCTTAATTTAACATATTCAGCAGCTGTCCGCATTATAGTAGTGAAAGGACTACATATATGAGGTTTTTTATTAAAACAATTAGGCATGCGCCTTATTAAGTTTGTATTTAAGTATATCATATGGTTTTAGGAGGAAGATGTTATGAAATCACAGTCCTTTTAAGTTGTGTAAAAATATGTGATTTCTGAAAGTTCTCATAAATAAGGAAATATAGTAATACATCAAATTAAGAGTTAAAATTAAACACGGATATGGCTCAAACATTGTTTCAACTAATTTTCATGTTTACAAACAATTTCTTACAAGTTGGTATTCCGGATTGTTCCTTTTGCCTCAAATCCGGAACTGAGATAGTTCCGGATTTGACAACAAAAGAATGAAAAGGAATATCAAAATTGTTCAATTTTTCCTACTCAATAGTATTTTGGATGGAGCATTACAACTTTCTCATGAATTTGTCATAAAATTCATGTAAATAAAGAATGTGTAATTTCTAGCCCAAGTTGTATAGTCACAAAATGACAATGTTTTAGGGAGACATTCCTTTTTGTAACCCATATCATGCCATTGCCCGTTTGCTAACAAAAATTCGACCCAGGTATATATGCATGCATGCGCGATGCCGAAAGTGACGATTTTGGGTGTCCCTACCTGGCTTATAATTGTGGAGGATTTTATTTTCTGCACCAGCCTGAGGAGTGAGGATATGTGATCTTGTCTGAAATGGCCGGAGACTGAACCTCATCAGTTGAAAGCAAAGAAAGATATGTATAAAGCCAAAAAAAAAAATGACAAAATTTTGCCAGAATCTTTTGGGAAAGAGTGGCTACTTTTACACTCGTAAAAATGGGCCAAAAAAATGGATGAAATCATCAAAATTTACAGTGGATAATTTTATGAATGAAAACATTCAAATGGATGATTCTATCCGTTTTTTTCCCAGGTTGCGTGTCGCTCTACGAACGGAAAAAGAAAATTCATTTGTCTTTATGTATATCCTGAAAATGTGATTGTGGTGGCCCCGTGAGAAATCCGATCAGTTCCTTACATACAATCAATAATTTAGTGGATCAATTGGTTTGCTGGGTCCCTGCCTGTCATGACAAATCCAACAACAATGTCATGAGAATATATATCATGTAATTACATCACAGTCGAAAAGGATTTTATTTTCGACATTGTTTTCCACACTTTAGCGTCCAAAAATGATTGTTCTTTTAGACATCAATACCATGTGGAAAAGAGGGTTGAAAACAATACCTTTTTTTTTAGTGAATATGAGCCAAAAAGAATAAAAATGGTGTGACTGATTGACTTAAAAGCTAAGAATGAATAAAAGAGGGACCTCACTCACTGTAAGAATATATTCAAGTCTATGAGATAATTATCAATGGGCATATTTATCAACATAATTTCACAATCAAAGAGGAAGCCTTCTTGGAACTCATCTGAAATTTCAGATCTATACCTATCCTAGATTTTAGCTTTCAAGAAAGAACTCTCAACAAGGAACCACGTACAGTGGTGAGAAACACTTTTCTAAAACCTCAGATCTACACCTATCCTAGATTTTAGAGCAACTAGCTTTCGAAAAAGGGCTCTCAACTCATTCAAAAAGCCTCAGATCTATGTACGGCCTTGATGCTAGAGCTAGAAACGGGCTATCAACTAGGAATTGAGACTCTGACTTCTGAAATCCCATACTTTAATTTTATGCATGCATAGCCTAGATGCTAGAGCTACGAGCTTTTAGAAATTAATCTCAACTAAGATCGAACAGAGTTCTTCATCTGAATTCTTATTTCTAGACCTATCCTAGATTTGAGAGCTATGAAGTTTCAGTCGGGTAACTAATTTAACCACATCCGAGCAATGGAAAGTCCTACTTTTACAGCACTCGAAATTGATACTGAAATTCACGAATATGAGTTTAATAATATCGTAATTACTGTGGTCAGAAGCGGAAATTCATGGAGAAGATATCTTGGAGGTGAATGGACCTGGTAGTTGCAATGGGAGCGAGAGTCCAGTAATTCAAGCAGGGCGGTTCCATTCCTGCAGCATTGAGATATCTAGACTGAATGGAATTAGCTGGCTGAAGGGTTGGGCAACTAATTTAACCCCGTCTGAAATCTTGTATGTAGACCTATCCTAGATTTGAGAGCTTTGAGGTTCCAGTCGGGCAAGTTCTAACTTAACCCCATCTGAGCACAGGAAAGTCCTAACACAGGGAACCTTGACCGATTCACTGCCAAGTAACTGGTACAAGAACGATGGTGAATTCTTGGTGAACACTTGCTAAATTGAACAACCACTTCAATTTAGCAAGTGTTCACCAGGAATTCACCATCATTCTTGTACCATTTACTACCTGGTGAGTGTGTCAAGGTGCCCTGTGTAACTTTACTACAGCATTGGAATGTCACACTGAAATTCACTAGACTGAAGAACGAATACCATAAGGTTAATAATACTTATTGTCTGTGTCTCGCTAGGGGAGAGACTACGGAAACGCTTTGTTTTCAAGGAGTTACATGGTTGAACAGTTCAAACAAGGTGTAAAAGTAAATCCAGGATAAATACTAAGGCAAAGACTCCGTGATTAGCCGCTTGTTATAATTACTGTGGCCAGCTGGAGAGGAAATGGAGTATCTAGATTTCGTGGAGACGGTGACGGATGGACTTGGTAGTTGCAAGGGGCGGTTCCATTCCTGCAGCATGGAGATAGACTGAATGGAATTGGTTGGCTCAAGGGGTGGTGTACAGTGAACACGTACAGTCAGCCAAGTCAGGCACTGTTACAGTGGCGACCAGAAGTCTTCGCACAGTGGCCCATCACTTCAACAGGTGTTGACTATAGCTTAGTAAGTGGGTTTACAGGAGATTTTTTGGGTTAGCATTAATTGATACACCACATGGCACCTAATTAACATTGACTCCCCAAAACTTTGCCACTTGTAGAAATTATTCATGCAAAAATCGTGAAGGGGTGTGTACAACTTAATATGCACATCAGTTGTACACACCACTATCTTCTCATTAAAATTGCACTTGTGAGGCTTTTTGTTTTGGATTTTTTTTGTATGATTTGGAGAGACCTTTGGTGATTCACTATGGCTCCTAGAAGGTCTGAGAATCAACGTAGGGCAGTTCTTGAGATGTATGAGCGAGGCAACTCATATGGCCAGATTTTTCCAGTTTTGGGCATTCCTCGAGGCACTTCTTCTGACATAGTGCGAAGGTTCCGTGAGAGAGAGAGTCTAACAGATAAAACTTCACCTGGTAGACCTAGAATTCTAGATGAACGCGGTGACCGTGGCATTGTGAGGAGATTGAATGATCCAAATACTAGCACATCGGCAGCTATAGGAAGAGTGTTACGATCTGAGGGCTTCCAATTGAGTGATAATACGGTGAAAAGGAGTCTTCGGAGGCAAGGGTTGAGAGCATGCGTGAAGACCAAGAAGCCACTTTTGACAAAGAAACATCGAGCACGTCGTTTGCAGTGGACAAAGAAGTGCAAGCATGCAGATTGGGAGTTTTGGGCTTATGTCATTTTTTCTGATGAGTCTAAATTCAATCTTTTTGGCTCAGATGGACGTCAGTATTGTTGGAGAAAGAGTAGAGATCGTCTTTTAGATTAGCATGTGCAATCTACAGTCAAACATGGAGGAGGAAACATAATGGTTTGGGGTTGTATGACTTGGGAAGGAGTTGGCAAGCTTCACCTGATTGAAGGGAAGATGGATAAATATGTATATCGCAACATTTTAGAGACGGAACTTATGGGTACTATACAGATGCAAGGTTTAGAAGAGGATGAGGTTATTTTCCAGCATGATAATGACCCAAAGCATACTGCACATTATGTTGTAGAGTGGTTGCGTGCTCAAAAATTTGAGCTTATTGGACACCCTCCACAATCACCTGATCTCAATCCAATAGAACATCTTTGGAATGAAGTAGGTCGTCGTCTGAGAAGGTCTAAAAGGAAACCAACTAGTAAAAGTGACTTATGGGAGAAGATCCAAGAAATTTGGTACGGTATAGAGCCTGATGTTGTTAGGAAGTTAATACGCTCTATGCCTCAAAGAGCTCTTGATGTCTACCATGCAAGAGGTGGCCACACACGGTGGTAGTGTTTGTGAGTGCTTATGAGTTGAATCATTGAGTTATAAAGGTGTTTAGTAAATTTTAGTCTTATTTTCTATAGTTGATATGCAATAAAAATCAATTTGACCATAAAGAATTGTACAGGCTTGTTACACATTTGAATTATTGTGTGTTTTTCTAATTCATATTTTCATTGAAAACTTTGTGTTTTATGCCTGTTGCAACTATACGTGCTTGTGGTTGTGTTCTTGTTATTTTATGAGAGTTCATGTAGATTTGGCAAGTATTTAAAAAAAAAAACTCCTCTTGTACAACTATTTGTGGTTGCCACTGTATGTCAGACTGTTTCAGTCGAACTTTCTACGTCAAGCCAACGAAGGAAGAAATGTTAGTACATCATGTGGAACGACTTTTAATTTGCACAAGTACCTCATGCACGACAAGTCATTCACTGAATTAGTACACCGATCACTTTATATAGTGTGAACGAGACTATTCTCAAGATCCACACTAATTGAAAAATTACGTCCAATCTATCAGAGACACATAAGTCCTTGAAAATGGGCAACCGCTTCAAAATTGACACATAAATTGATCCACATTAGTTTTGAATCCACACTAGCTGCTTACTGGACCTTGGGCAACCACTTCAAAATTGATACATAAATTAGAGTGGATTGATTCACAGTAGTTTTGAATCCACACTATATAATTATTATGAACGGTGTACCTAGCTGCTTACTGGACCGTGGTTTCCAGTGAGCCTTTCAGCTGCTCGTGCATCGCTTTCTACCTCTTGCACTCATAACTCACCTCTGCAAAGTAGTACTGAAATTGCAGATTACCGGTACATCTAGAAACTTCTTCACCAGTTTATGAATGGGTTTGAAAGCTGATCGACGTTCAAGTGCACAGAATTCTAGAAACTACGACCGGTAAAGATTTGAAGTTACTAACTCAGTAAAACTAACGTACTGAAAAACAGATTGCAGTAAATAGAGTCTTGTGCATATTCGCTGAAATTATGTGTTTGAAAGCGTTAAAGTTATGACGTACGTTCAAGTGTCCAGAGTTCGATCGGCCGGTAAGGATCTGGGGTTAGTAACTCAGTACAAGTAATTAACGTACTGAAAAACAGATTGCAGTAACATATAAGTCTTTACCAATGGTCATGAATATATATTTGTTTGAAAGCGTTATGACGTTTTGGTGTCGAGAGTTCTTAAATCCAGGACCGGCATAAATCCGATCCGAGGTTGGATCTCATACTGAAAAAACAGGTTAGTAAAGAAGCCAGTCGATCTTTACCAATGGTGTTCATGAAATTGTGTTTGAAAGCGTCAACGTTATGACGTTCACGTTAAAACGTGTATGAGAGAGTCAACTATTATGACGTGTCGGACAGAGCTCTAAACAAGGACTGGTGTAGTGGGGTAGATGTTGCACTTGTAATTAAGTAACTCAGTACCGTAAGTAACTGAAAAACAGATTACTAGTAAATAAGTCGTTAAAATGTGTTGAATCATCAAAGCTCAATGGTCATATTTGTTGACATATGTTTGAGAGGGTCAAAAACTCTAAGTAATGATAACTAGGACTGGTATAGAGGTTTCAGTGGGTTGCTCTTGTAACTAACTCAGTACTACGAGTAACTGAATTTAAGCAGAATAATCACCAGTAGTCATTTAGATTCGTTAAACATGTGTTTGAGACTGTCAAATATTATGACGTTCAAAGCTCTAATTCGTTTGAAAGCTTCAAAGTTAAGACGCTCAATGGTCTCCAGAGAGCGTCAAAAAATTCTGTCGAACGTTCAGAACTTCAAAATCTACGACATGTATAGATCTGAGGTTTTCAGGAGGTTGCACTTGAATGTAAGTAAATAAATGGGTATTAAAATGTGTTTGAAAGCGTCAAAACTATGACATTCAAATTCAATTACCCAGAGCTCTAGAAACCACGACTGGCATGCATAGAACTAAGGTCGACTGAAACTGCGCAAATCTCACTGAAATTCGTCAATCAGAACGAATACCAAGGCTCACATATGCATATTCGGTCGTCAAAATGCGGTAATTAGTTGACCAGTTGAATGAGATCGAACTTTGCAAGAAACAATTGCAGTATCTTCGATCTGAGGACGGTCTAGACAGTTTCCGAGTTTGAATGATCGGATTGAATTAGAATCAAAGTTGGTGATCGAATTGAAGCAGCTTTTAATTGTATATGAAAATCAATGCGACGCGCGCAGTTGTCGAGGTATTCTTCACCATCGGTTAGTCTTAATTCGTGCATGATGAACTGCTCCCGAGGGTCAACTGGTACTTGTCTAGAACAACTAACGCTTTGAATTAATTGTCTAGACTCCGGATCCATTGGCGATCTGTACCAGTTCATGGGGGGTCTGTCTGTCGCATCGATCGAACGCACCTCGTGATCATGTTCAATCGCTCAGGAGGAAGAAAATATAATCAGACCTCGATCGATCTGCAGACGTGCAAGCATCTCTGAATCATTTCTGTTGATTATTATGAAGCATCTACTGTACCACGAAATGCCCTGCGTCATGCTGGTCAGTTTCGACGTAAACAGTAAACTGATTGATCTCTGTGGAAAACACAAGTGCCAGGTGTCATGTTGTGATTGGGTTTGGGCGTCGGAATCTGACGTGGACATTCGGTTTAATGAGATTGTGACGCTCACGTACGGTACCCAAAAGTTGCTTCCTGATTCATGTTCCCTATGCTGTTCTCACCTTTGTTCCCAAGGTGAATATTGTGTCCCACAATCATTGTGGGACAAATACACTCAACCCTCTATAACTTCGAGGAGATATGTAGAAGTTACTCGATAAGTTATCCTATTATAGCAATATGGTAAGATTTTGAAGATATATAAGGAGTGTGCAATTAGAGAATATGTCATTAGAGGATAGAGTATGTGCAGATTTCAGAGGGAGAGATAAAGATATTTTCACATGGGATTTTATATGGAAAATGGGACAAAATTCCTACAGTTGTAACTTTTCTACAATGTGTGTAGTGTATTTTTGATTTGGGAAAGTTATAATTGTGAAAAATTTATCTGCATTTCCTATACAGGAATCTTGTTTTTATCTCCATGTGTTTGTCATGATTATATATTCTAGGTTAAAATATATACACATGTTTAGACACTTCACAATATACTAAGTACGATACATGTACTTAACACAATGCCATAGTATATAGTAAACTATATAATATACCTGAAGTTGTAGTGTATGGTAATTTTATTATTATTTAATTAGTATTTAATAATAGACATACAATCCTGAAGACTTTTCAGTGTTGTTATTAGCTACAACGCTTTTGGTGTTGCAATCTTCATTCATTTCATTCTACTGTAGTAGCGTTCGTAGTACGACAGTTATGATGAAAGTTCTCAGAGGAGACAATGAAAGTTCTCATAACTCTTTTATATCACATTTTTGGTAACCAATGTACAGTGGGGTACCAATCAAAATGTCGTTTTCGAATTCACAGTGAGAAAAAATTCAGTACTGCCAACTTTGAAAGCCTCCCGAGAGCTCAAAAATTGGTTTTCTACCACGAATTTTTAATCAAAGAATAATCTTTAAGTTAATTATATGTATTCCAAATTTCAAGGCCAAAACATTCATCGAAAAAAAGTTATTCAAAATCTACCAACATTGGTAGCTGTGGAAATTGTTTCACTGCTGCCAACTTTGACAGCCTCCCAAAGATTGAATTATTATTTTTTTGCCATGAAATTTTTGGAAAAAAAACCTCTCTATGTTAATAACATATGATGAAAATTTCAAGGCCAAAAGATTAATACAAAAAACGATATCAACAATCTACCAACATGTGAAGTTGTGGGAAACAATGGGGGAAACCATTTCAGTGCTACCAACTTTGAGTACTGCCAACTTTGAAAGCCTCCCTAGAGCTCAAAAATTGATATTTTACCACGAAACGTTTACCAAAGAATTATCTTTAAGTTATTTATATGTATGCAAAATTTCAAGGCCAAAAGATTCACCAAAAAAAAGTTATTCAAAATCTACCAACATAGTTGTCAAAGTTGATAGCAATGAAATGGTTTCCCCCATTGTCTCCCACAACTACACATGTTGGTAGATTGTTAATATCTTTTTTTGCATCAATCTTTTGGCCTTGAAATTTTTATTGTATGTTATTAACATAAAGAGGTTTTTGTTCCAAAAATTTCATGGAAAAAAAAATAAAAAACACAATCTTTGGGAGGCTGTCAAAGTTGGCAGCACTGGAATTTACCAATGTTGGTAGATTTTGAATAACTTTTTTTCAGTGAATCTTTTGGCCTTGAAATTTGGCATACATATAATTAACTTAAAGATTATTCTTTGGTAAAAATTTCGTGGTAAAACACCAAACTTTGAGCTCTCGGGAGGCTTTCAAAGTTGGCAATACTGAAATTTTTCTCACTGCGAATTCGAAAACGACATTTTGATTGGTACCCCACTGTACATGAGTTCATAATTTCTCTCCACAAATTTATTCTTTACAAAATTAACGTGATATTGGAGAAAGTGATGTATACTAATGAGTTCAGAGTGTAGAGGATTACATTGAACGTAAAATTAATTAGCATGAATCCGGGGGTGGGTGCACTGTATTGAATACGTACAAGTATATGTGAGTGCAAAAAAGAGGTATTAATTTGAACATTGTTGTATTACGTATACATACAATAAACATACACTTAGGACAAATTTAATTTTTATACAAAGGTTTTGAGACACATAATCCCTTGCATACAAAGGGTTTTTTTAGAGGGGGTCATATACGCACATGATTCATAATATAGAGTGCACCCCGGAGCATAGGTATACAAACATTCTCTGCAATGTGATATTGGAGAATGTGATAACAATTGAAGAGTGTAAAGAGATAATTGCAAGTAAAATTAATCAAATATACTACTATTGTTTGCAATGTGATATTGAAGAGTGTGACAATAACAAGTTCAGAGTGTATGAAGTTAGAGACTGTGATAAGGAGTTGAGAATTTAGCGAATATTTATTGTATGTAAAATCAATTGGATACACACATATTCTTTACACTGAAATCACCATATACTGTGGCTGGGTGAATGGCGTGGGCGCATTCATCCTTTTGAACAAAGTCTCATTCATTTAAACAAAATTTCATTTAGTTTGGATGAATTTTATCACAATATTCTAAAAAAATTATTTTTGCTAAAGCCTCTCGTAAATACCGTGGGCCACAATATACGATGATTTTAATGTGGTGATAATAACAAATTGTGATAATAACAAGTGCCAATAATATGATACTAGAGAGTGTGATGATAAAAAAATTAGAGTGGAAAGAGATAATTGTAAGTAAAATGAATTGGGTACACAAATATCCTTTACAACGTGACACAGGAGAGTGTGATAATAACAAGTTTAGATATTCTAAATAGAGAATGAGAGTAATTCAGACCCCAAGAGCCAATGTGAATGAAGAATCTGTTGGAGGAAGTGCTGCCAACTGGGACACCAATACCAAGTTCGTATGTGCTACCCTTAATGCCCCCTTTAGAGAGTAGACTATTATAATAAGTAACATGAATTGGCCTGTACACAAATATCCTCGGCAACGTGCTATTGGAGAGTGTGATAACAAGGGAGGGGTGGGAATAGAATGAAGGGAGACGTGGAGAGGGATACTCTGAAACAAGTGGAGTAAGAAGGACGTTAGCCAACCAGCCAACCCACCCGCCCAGATGAGAAAGAGAAAAAGAGATTCTTCTTAGCTGGGCTGGCCAGGAAAAAATTGGATAGCCTATCAATCCATATACAAATGCTCATCCAAAAAAACATCTATTACAAGGCACTTTCATCTAAACATTGGTGATTTGTACTGTTCTTTTTTAATTGTTTTTTTGACAATTTCATCCACGTTTTTATTATAAAAGTAGCCAGCCCCAAAATCGGGTAAGATTATGATCCAAAAAAATTATCTATTACAAGACACTTTCATTTAAATACTGGTGATTTGTAGTATTCTTTTTGAGAACATTTTGACAATTTCATCCCCATTTTTATTGTAAAAGCAGCCAACCCCAAAATTAGGTAAGATTATGATCCAAAAAAATATCCATCACAAGACACTTTCATTTAAATACTGGTGATTTGTAGTATTCTTTTTGAAAACATTTTGACAATTTCATCCCCATTTTTACTGTAAAAGCAGCCAACCCCAAAATTAGGTAAGATTATGATCCAAAAAAATATCCATCACAAGACACTTTAATCTAAATACTCGTGATTTGTAGTATTCTTTTAGAAAAGATTTTGGCGATTTCGTCCACGTTTTTACTATAAAAGCAGCTAGCCCCAAAATTGGGTAAGATTATGAATCAAAAAAATATCTATCACAAGACATTTTCATCTAAATACTCGTGAGTTGTAGTATTCTTTTTGAAAAGGTTTTGATGATTTGATCCATGTTTTTACTGTAAAAGTAGCCAGCCCCAAAACCAAGTAAGATTAAGGTAGAGGGTCATATTTCCGACCGGGTTGTAATTCCGACCCCTACTGATTGGGGATGGGTGTCAGAAACCAACCAACATGGTTTCAGATAGTGTCCAAGAGTGTTCTAATTTCGTCCATGCTTGGAAAAATCAAGAGCTTCTGATTGGTGTAGAAGCACTCTATTTTCAGAATCCAACCTCTCATGAAAACCATGACTCTATGAGCGGTTAATGGTCACTCTAAGCTTTCAGACTTAAAAAATCATAGAAAATTGTAGAAATGCTCAGAAAATGCTTTTTTTTGGGGGATGCCTTTGCAATAGCTTTGCAGAGCATCCAAAAATTATAAAAAATTTCTTTCACGAGTCTAAGTATACAAACCTGAAATTCAGTCGGGAATTGGTCCCACTACCTTATGATCCAAAAAAATATCTATCACAAGACACTTTCATTTAAGTACTCGTGATTTGTAGTATTCTTTTTGAATTTTTTTTGGCTATTTCATCCACGTTTTTACTCAGTAAAAGTAGCCAGCCCCCAAATCAGGTAAGATTGTGAGGAAAATTCGCCAATGAAAATGTTTCACTGGGTGGGGGCCAGATATCCATGACTGTTAGTACCGGGCCTTGAGGAAGTCGACTTTTCAACAGACAACTTACAATGTCGGTCGCTTTGGCCGCTCCCAATCACTCCTTCGTTGCTTCAGGAACCCGTACATTGCCCCGGCCCTAGCTACCATCATTCATTCATTCCAGCTGATTATTATTATTGTTCTTCCTCCTCCCTCACTCCCTCAGAAACATGAAACATTTCGCTTCATCGCAGTACTAGTACAGCAATCCTTCCACAGTTTCATTATTCATGACAGAGCTCTAACTTGTTGAATATTGAGGCTTTATTCATTTCCTTCTAGGCCTATTATTACTAGAGTTCGTTAGTAGCCTTCAAGAGATCGTAGATCGGTAGCTCAAATGGTTTTTCCGATTGTTGGATATCAATGATCATTGATTTCGATCTTTTCATGCCTACCACTTTAATTACAGTGGATATGCAAAGACATATATAGTTTGAAGGACTCATGATGATTGTAGATCGATGAGCTAAAATAGCGAGGAAGTAATGGATTGTAACACATTAGACTATTATTCTTGAGCAAAGACTTTTGGGAGTCTTGACAATTGATCCTTTTGGGGATTACTCGGCAGTTCGAGCAATTAAGCCTGAGTTTGGTGATTTTGGTTTTGCTACATGTGTATGAGAGTTTCGCAAGTGGAGTAGGAGCCATGCCACCGGGGTTGAATGCACCCAGGAGAGTTGCAGGAAGTAGATCAGAGCTGATTGATGGCGATGAGACAATTGCTGCAACAACGACAACACGAGGAAAGAAGAACATGAAGAGAGCGAAGCGAGTGAGCGCAGGAGCAGACCGTGTAGACACAGACGATCTGAGCAGTAGTCATGTTGAGGTTGCAGGCCCCAAGAGCAAGAAACGGTTCGTGGGCGTGCGGCAGCGGCCGTCTGGGCGATGGGTGGCGGAAATCAAAGACACGACGCAGAAGATCCGGCTATGGCTGGGCACGTTTGACTCCGCCGAGGAGGGCGCCAAGGCCTACGACAGTGGTACGTCAACACCTCACACAATTCATTGCGTTTTGACCTCCCTAACTCAAACCTCACATAATGTTATTGCACTACAAGGAGAAGGCGTCGCTTTTCACTCGGTAGGTGAGTCAAACGGCACCACTTCGCACTCACTCGAGGCGCTCAAGGCGTGCTGAATGCAATTTTTCACCTTGGACAAGTGTGTGCAGTGAATTCCGAGACTGTTCTGAGTGAGAAGCGACTCCTTCGCTAGAAGTGCTGCTAGAAACCTCGTCGCATTTGACTCATCACAAGGCACCTTGACACATTCAATAGGTAGTAAATGGTACAAGAATGATGGTGAATTCGTGGTGAACATTTGCTAAATTGAAGTGGTTGCTCAATTTAGCAACTGTTCACCACGAATTCACCATCATTTTTGTACCATTTACTTTGCAGTGAATCGGTCAAGGTTCCCTGTGCATGAAATGGGAACTTTTGTCCCATTGACAGTCGCATTTTAGTCAAATGAATTGTGGCGCCCTTCCCCTGCTATATGCTTTATGTGGTGAAAAACTTAACGACACGGTCATGTTCTACTAGTGTTAAGTTATTGGGTGTTATTGAGAGAAGATGTTGAAGCACACATGACACTTTCTAGTGCCATGATTTTCCATCTGATAATCGTCGTCACGAGATGTTGGAACACAAGTTGATTCTCTTCTCGCTTCGTTGTGGAATTCACAAAGCAAGTTTAGTGTAATTGCAAGCACTTGACTGTAAATTTGTGGCAACTGTTGCAGCTGCGAGGGCGCTGAGAGGGGCGAACACACGCACCAACTTCGTCCCGGCCATCGAGACGACCACGTTGGTCCCCACCAAAGCAGCGCGCCTCATCCGACTCCGACAAACCGCGGCCGCAGCGACCTCCAAACCTTGCGCCAAACCCACCGAATTAGGTCTTGTCCATAGCCAGGAGCCTCAAGCTCCTGCTAACAACAATCCCACCTCTGAAACTCTTTCCAATGCCGTCAACGCACAGCAGGATCATTCTTTGAACGCTGCAGATGAGCCTCCGAAGCAGGAAAACTCCCCTTGTAGAGCTGACGCTGAAAATGCAAGCTCCGCTGATGACCGGAATGACCAAGTTTACACAGACAGAGCAACATGTCAAGACGATGCAGAGAGTCCGCTCCGGACGGACCATGAATTGGACCACAGAAACAACAACAGCAACAGCAACAGCAACAATAATCCTGTTCTGGACATGATTCCATGGCCGGATTACGTGTTGATGGACGGGTTGGACCTGAGCTGCGAGACGACGTCTAATACTGGAGTGTACCCGGCGTTCGATTTCTCGGAAGAGGCCATGGACCGCGACTCCGAGCATTACTTGTCAGATGACTCCAGCGAATTCTTGCTCACGCTGCAGCAAACGGAAAGCTCACCGGTGTCCCTTCCATCCTCTGATCATAGCACCGACACTGACGGTGAATGCCAAGGCCAAGGTGACCAAGCCCTTTGGAGTTCCATGGACTTGGCTCCGCTTTGCATGGTTGCGTAATGCGGAGTCCCTGTCGATACTCTTCCGGGTCACCACGCTGCCGTTGCTTGTTCACAAAAAAAGGTAAACTCATAACCATTCTGCTCAATAATTCTGTTCTAGCACTAGAAGAAAAGAGGGACTTGTACACTGAGCATGTTCATTCAGATGTGACCAAATTCACTGAGAATCCCACTTCAGGGTGAGTGAACAAGTCCCTCTTTTCTTCTAGTGTAGATTCAATGAAAACTTCATTTGACATTATGTATCGGGGTAATACGTTAAAATCACTACAAGAAGAAGGCGTCGCTTTTCACTCCTTTTGTGCCAAGTGGCGCCACTTAGCACTCACCAATATTTTTGGTTGGATTTGGTGAGTGCGATTTGTCACGTAGGACAAGCGCGTACAATGAAAAGTGACAATAAACAGGATCCTTCATAGTGAGAAATGAAGCCTCTGCTTGTAGTGAATTTTGATATGTTCACTACTACTGCAGAAATAATTGTCCTAGTTTATGGCATGTTTCAACTTATCATAACATGCTTTTTGTCTCTGTAGAAGAAAAAGGATCTATCTTTAGTAGTAGTATGTAGTTTTTGTGTCACTCTCATTCTCTGTCCCAATTGAAGCACTTGGACAAGACTCAAGTTTGAAGTATATGACATTGGACAAATATTTCGGAAAAGAAATTGCGAAAAAATACTATAGGACAATTGTTTCCGGACATGAGTAGTACTTAGTGGCACAAATAGGGTGGCTTACTTTAGTCAAATTGATGTCAAACTGGAACACTCTCATTGATTTTTTTCTTCATTTCGTTGTGTGTCTTCACAGGGTGTTTTCACCTGCTCGCTTGGAGGATATTTTTGCCTTTGTTCAAGTGAGAAAATTGAGGAACTTTTTGGAGCCAAAGATTAGCCTCCCAGGGGAGTTGCCATCGTGTCAAATATTATAAGGCAGCTTTCAACTGCGGAGCACGAGCATGCACGTCCACTGTCTTGGTGCTTCGTGTGATCTAATTCTTATAATTTGAAGAACTAGAATGATGTACGTGAGAATACACTTGAGGTATAGATAGACGAACTACTCTCAACAAACGCTTCATTCACGATGGTCTGCTAGGCCAACATTATTATTATCAAATGTTATTATTATGTGAGAATGTGGTATGATCTGAAACTATGATATGTGAGAATGTGTTACGATGGTCTTTTAGGCCAACATTGTTATTATTATTATTATGATGATGTGAGAATGTGGTATGATCTTCATTAGAATATCGGTATGTATATTATATAGTAGAAAATCATGTGTAAATTCAATATATATGGAAATAACACCAAGCTTTGAAGCTCTCATAGAGTTGCTTTTCACTGTCTGTTATCGTGGTATTAGTGAGAGTTTTAGGAATGAATTGAGGTACATTTATGGACTCAATTCACTTTGTTGGGATCCGTCCTAGGACTAAAAAAACATATCTTTGGACTAGGTATCTTGAGAAGTATCTACTAGATATTTTCAACTTGTTCTTACAAACACACTAAAATAAGGCAAATTTGAATAATTATAGCTTTTGAACGTGAAACAACTAGTGTGGAAATTGCTCAAAGTTCATATGGTGGGACATTTGTGGCGTTAGGCATCAACTTCAATGATTGCCAATAGGTTGTCCTACACTATACCATAGGTTAAACCTAAATTCAACACAAAATAAGATGAAATAAAAAATAAAAAATAAAATAAATGCCATGACACATTTTGTTTTGGTAATCACACCTTTGATTCAAATCACGATTCAAATATCATCAATCTACACTTTATACCACCATCTCAATTTGATTCAACATCATTATGATTAAATTTTATTATAAAATCAAATAATTTATTCAAAAATGGAGTGATGAATTCTTGTGTAGTAGAAAAATAGCTATCTACATGACAAAATCAAGTGGGACTTCCGTTACTTTGTGATCTTCAAAAACTTGCACATTTCGAAGCATAGTGTGGGACAACCTATTAGCAATCATCAAAGTGAAGATACGATTTGCATCAATTTAAATATTGTAGGAGTTTGGTTTTTGGGAGATGTATAGAACCGTGGAAAGATCTTTGGGTATAAGTGCCAAATTTATTAATTGGAATCAAATCTTTATGACAATATATAGAATTTTTAATATGTTGTTTTGCAGTGGAAAGTTGTAGACCACTAAAATATAAGTAATGCCATTTCTATTCCTTGTTCTATTAAAAAATTAATGAATGAATTATAACGTAGGTGGAAGGCAAGGTCAGTTTAACTATGGTAAATATTAATTTATAAAAAATGAAGTTTAGAAAATGAAATAATTTTCAATATTCTTCAAGATTTTCTTTCTTTTATACACAACTTTCTTTGAAAAAAAATTCTTCAAAAAATTTGATGTTTATTTTTAGAAATGTTTTTTGCCAAACCTACCTACTAGCTACATGAGATAAGTTGCTGTTGGTAACAAGGTTAGTATAAGAGGGTGGATTGGGTACCTAATAATTTCAGCATACTCTAGCCTTCGGGAAGTTACTGTCAAAAATTTAGATAACTATGAGAGAATAAAAATAGGGTATCTCCTCAGGGGGTGCATTGTACTAAACATGTACGAGAATACGTGACTGCACACAAGGGGTATTAATTTGAACATTGCCGTATTAAGTATACATACAATAAACATATTTAGAACTGAAAATATTCACATATATTTACACTAAACATATATTTAAAACACAATATATCTGAGTACACAGATATTTAGACATGTAACCACTCGTATACAAGGGGGTTTTTAGAAGGGGTCATGAACGCATGTGATTCTCAAACATAATGTAGAGTGCACCCCTCGAGGGTATCTCTTATTCATTTAAGATAAAATTTATAAATTTTTAGAAGTATTATAGGGTGCTTTTGAACCGGTTTGAGAATATTTTATTAATATTCCATTACTATATCCTAAATATACTATAAATACTAGAGTTTTCCAATTATTTCATAGCCCCCCACTAAACACCTTGTGTTCGCTCATGTATCCCAAAATTCACACTAAGTGACTTCCCTAAGATTCTACCTTACCATGACAATTTTAGCATAAGGTAGAAACACCTAATTCCGTCAAAATAATCAATTCAACACTTTTTCAAGGTAGAATGTTTTTAGAGTATTAGTAATTGAAAATAAAAAAATTACGTGAAAAAAATAAAATTTGTAGATAAGCTATGTAAATACTATAATTGTTATGGATTATCAAAATGAAAATTGCCTAAACCACTTAAATCATCCTATAGACTTGTCACAAAACCAATCTTTATAAAATCCAAATTCGATCAATGAGAGTTAAATTTGGAAACCGTTTAAAAGTACTTTATGGGATGATTTCATAGCAAAGTCTATATAGCCATAATAGATAAATGGACTAGGGTTTTTTTTTAACGATACAGCTTAGAAAGGGACCACTTATATCCCTTTATATTTGAAGGAATACCACATAATGGTTCTCCTATAGGCTCCATTGCCCAAAAATAGACTAACAAGGATGGAATTGAGTGTTTCTACCTTGCTTACCAAGAATTTAACCCCTAAACGTCCTAACTCCTCTTTAGATTGGGCAATTTTGCAAAGATCCATTACTAAATGCAATAAAGAGAGATATTTTGAACTGGATGTATGAATAAAAGTTGTACATGATGAATTTTAGATTCTATCCATACGGTTAGATCTACAATTGCTATCAACAATATCTTTTAATAAAATTTAAAAAACTTAAAATTCAAAATTCTTTTGTAATTTGATCACAAATAAGATATTGGCAATCTGTCAATGAAATTTGTTGTGATGGATTGAAATGAAATACTCTAAATGTTGTGATTTTTGGAGATTCTTTTGGTTGCTTGATTTTACGAGTTGACTTTTTCAAGAGCACAATTAAACTAAAATCTTTGAATTTTTTGATGAATTATTGCAACTTGAAACAAGGCATAATAATTTCACAAATCACCCCTTTCTAATTGCCTGGATCACACATGCATGAAGCTAACTTCCCATAAAATTTGTACTAAAATATTTACTATGCCAAAAAAATCAATGACGAATGAGAAAAACAACTTCGTTTCTGGACATCGTCCATTTTTTGGGGACGGTTGGGGTTAGATGAGGCAAGCAAATTTGATGCAGATTCTCTGTGAATGCTGTGAATTATGTGAAAGCTGCAGCAGAGTTGTCAATGATTTTCATGCAGGGGACAGATAAGTACCCAAGCATTGTCATGCATCACATGCAATAATGGCTGAAAGTTCTGTGAATGTTTGGTAACTTTGGTTTTCGTCACATGATTAATGAATTATTTAGTCCCGCAGAGAGTCCATCAATTTTGGGTGGATACCCGTAGTGGAACAATGATATGCTATAATGCAATAATGGCTTGAATTATAGGCATGTAGTTTTGGGGGTCATAGTCATAGTGCCAAGATGGAGTTTTGAGAAGATTCGTCTGTATCAGTGTATCCTATCAGAAAACTTCCATTTCGTTAACCCTTAAACGTACCAACCCTTTTATCATAAGTAGATGTTAGCCTTAAAAATAAATATTAGCATGGCTCAAATGTATCCATTGCAAACATAAAATCTACTCAACAAATTTGACATACTTGCATTTGGAGGCCTCTCCAATATTATCCCCGGCAATAAGTAAGGAAATACCACAATTCACCATTCACTAAAATGATTTTCAAACTCACTACAATGGTTTGCTAATCACCAAAGTCTTCCCACAATACAACTTATGTATGACACATTTTTGTACTACATTTGGTGCCAAGAAGATGACCAAAATTTTGTCAATTTATCAATTTTGTGTTTAGTGTAAAAATTAATGCCGCATATCAACCCAGGTAAGCAACTCCCATATTGTACACCAAGGGCCATCACCATTAAAACAACTTAGACGACAACTTTTGTAAAAATTACATCAAATTTCATGAAAATGAAAGGACCAAAAAGTTGGATGATGACCAAATAAAATAAAATGAGATATAGAAAAAGTTGGGTTGCAAATTGATTAAAAAAAACTCCACAACGTATGTAAAGAATTGAATCACCTATTTTTTTTAACCCCTAAACGTTCTCACCCTTTCCAAATTTGGCAGTTTTTCAAAGATGCAGTATAAAATGCAACTAAAAGGGATATTTTCAACGTGACGAACGAATAAAAGTTGTTCATTATGAATTTTACATTCTATCCATATGGTTAGATTTTTGATTGCTATCACCAATACTTGTGTATAAATTTTCAAACTTAAAATTTAGAGCTCTTTTGTAATATGATTACAAATAAGATATTGACAATATGATATTATCTTTCAATCAGTGGGGGCAATTTGAAGAAGCAATTTTGGTCCTCCTTTGGAATTCACATCGGGCGCTTATTTTAGTAGTTGACTTTTTCAAGAGCACTTTCAAACTAAAATCTTCAAAATTTTGGTTGAAAGTTGAAACACTACAACATGAAATGAGGCATAAAAATTTCACAAACCATCCCCTTTCTAATCGGATTGCACATGCACAAAGCTAATTTCCTATAAAAGTTTCAATACAAAATCCACACTGCAAAAGTGCATGATGGATGAGAAATCGGAGTTCAAATCCGGACATCATGCAAAATATGAATGGTTGGGCGGTTAAGGGTTAACCTTGTACATAGAGCGTCTACGGGGGTGTGTTAGAAGTAAATGTTGGTATAGTGTTCACAAATGCTAGAGGGCCCTTTGGAGGTCTCCCTCTTTTGAAAGGAATTGCAGCAATTACGGGTGTATCGCATTTCTTCTCCTTACCTCTACCCCACTACATGTGCCTCTATGTTTTAGTTCGCAATCCATGTGTTTGTCCAAGGCATCGCGATCGTCTACCGCCATTGTGTAAGCATCCTTATCTGCATCGATGACTATTGAAACAATGCATGCAACACTGTCTAATCCAATGAAGTCACATTCTTCATAACCTCCATATGTGTACTAAAATCATGCAATGTGTTTGTAGTACTTCGGTAATATACTATTTTCTCATAAAAAAGGAGTGTTTCAAAATACTCTTCTAAACACACAATTTGCTATTTATGCACTTGGTCAAGTTCACTCATTTTATGAGCAAATTTGGCTTTAAAAAATTGGCCAAAAAGTTCTCTAAGAAACAACGATTTTTGACTTTCTACTACAATCACTCACATTGTAAACAAACAATTTTTGTATTTATTTATTATTCTTATTTTTACATTTTCTTTTATCATTTCTTTTGTCTTATTTTATTTCTTGTCTTCTTCTTGTCTTCTTCTTGTCTTCCTTCTTGTCTTTCATTTTGGCTCTTCTTGTGCAGCTACAGATTCCACACTCCTATGAAGGTTAATTTTGTATTTTATTTTATTTTTCTTTCTTCTTCATTTCTTCTTTTTAATTAGGGTTCAGGTTGCCATTTTTGGTGCTAAACCCTAAAATAAATTGTATATATATATATATATATATATATATATTAATATATATACACACATATATATATATATATACATATATATAC
This sequence comes from Pohlia nutans, assembly GCA_022496805.1. Lineage (NCBI taxonomy): Eukaryota > Viridiplantae > Streptophyta > Bryopsida > Bryales > Mniaceae > Pohlia > Pohlia nutans. The sequence continues at coordinate 7,676,479 of CM040098.1, read as the reverse complement.
ATATATAAATATATGTATACATATATATATATATATATGTGTATATATATATTCCTTCTTCTTTGTCAAAGTTTAGCTTGACATTTGTGGTGATGAACTCTAACAAAGAAAAAGAAAAGAAAATAAAAAAATAAAAAATAAACTCATGGTGGATATAGCCGCCAGCTGCACGCTAAATGGCGGTGGATAAAAATATATAATAAAATAAATAATTTAAGAAAAGATAAAATTTCTTTTTCTAGTCACGGGGTGCGCCGCTGCTCACCCTATGTCACTCTCCCTCCCCCTTTCCTCTCCTCATGTAAGAAAAAAGAAACAAAAGAAGAAGAGAAAACAAAGAAAAAAGAAAAGAAAACATTCAAGGTGGGTACAGCTGTTGTCTAAACCCTAAACAACGGTGAGAAAAATAAATAAATTAATAAAATAAAATAAAAAATATTTACTTTTTTTGGCTGTGGGGTGTGCGGCCGCGCACCCTATGTCACTCTCCTTCTCCCTCCCCTCATCATACAAGAAAGAAAAAACAAAAAAAGAAGAAAAAATAAAAAAATAAAAAGAAAAGAAAACATTCAGGGTGGATACAACTGTCGAAAGGGTTTACTACACAAGGCTCCTACAGAGGTGGCGTTATGCGCCGCACATATTAGATGTTGAGCTCCGCACAACATAGGGATTAAAATGCTTTTGAAAAGAACCTTAAACAACGGCAAAAGAATTTTAATTTAATTTTAATTTTTTGGCTATAGAGTGCACGGCTGCGTGCCCTATGCCACACTCTTCCTCTCTCTCTGCTCCGTCTCCCTCTCTTCATATACATAGGGGAGAAGGGAGGGAGATTCTCCTCACTTATATAGCGGAGAGGGGAGGGAAAATCTCCTCATTTATGTAGGGAAGAAGGAAAGGAGAGGGAGAGGGAAGAGAGAGGGAGAGAAAGAAGAAAGAGAGAGTGACATAGGGTGTGTGGCGTTGCATCCTACGATTGAAAAAGGATTTAAAAAAAATTAATTAATTAATTGTTTTGCTGTCGGTTAGGGTGCAGCTGGTAGCTGTACCCACTCCGATTTTTAAAATTTTAAGCTTGAATTAAATTTTTTGGTAGGATTTAGCATCTCGAATGGCAAGCCAAACTTTAACAAAGAAGGTTATGTAGCGATCTCAATCTTGCCACCAAAGGAGTAGTCCTATACATGTAAGGACAAGATCATGTGTAGGTAATAATCTTGGTTGATGAATGAAGATAGAGCAGAGCCTTAATTCCAGTAATTAGCCCACTCGTGTTAGGAGATCCAAAACATAATATAAACGGGCATTTGTGCTCGGACAAGACAAATGTTAGGCATGACTTTTTTTTCGCACTTCAAATTTGTAGCAAATGGTATGAGTATGATATATGAGGAATAATGTCAAGCATTGATATATTTACCCTTATTGCCTAAACATCCATTATTTGGACCATATACAAATTTCATCCATGTTTTCTCATCCGTCATGCACTTTTGCAGTGTGGATTTTTTACTATAGATTTTATGAGAAGTTAGCTTCATGCATGTGAGAACTGATTAGAAAAAGGATAATTTGTGAAAATTTTATGCCTCATTTTGTGTTGCAATGATTCACTAAAAAAATTTAAGATCTTAGTTCAAAAGTGTTCAAAAATGCTCTTGAAAAAGTCAACTCATAAGATTAAACAACCAAAAATCTCCAAAAATCATTAAACTTAGAGTATTACATTTCAACCCATCACAACAAATTCCATTCATAGATTGTCAATATCTTATTCGTAATTGAGTCACAAAAGAATTTTGGATTCTAGGTTTTAAATTTTATACAAAATATTAGTGATTGCAATCATAGATTTAACCGTATGAATAGAATCTAAAATTCATAATGCACAACTTTTATTCATACATTAAGTTCAAAACATCCCTACGAATTGCATTTTATAAAGCATCGTTGCAAAACTCTCCAATTTGGAGAGGGTTGTAGGAAGTCAGGGGTTCAGGCATATGTTTTGTTTTGTAAGGCATGTGTCACGACATGTGTTTGTTTCTTTTGGTTTGTTGTCTATGAATCTATACAACATGAAGAGCGATGGGAGCATTTAGTTAGTATTGTTTAAACGTTCTTTACACTAAAGGCTATAAGCACCTTGAAATTTGACTTGTATAGTGGCTATTGTTGTCATTTTAATGAATGTCAAAAACATGATCACATCTTTTATATTATGATTGTAATGTTAACTTGTGAATTGTTGTATAAATGTCATTGGCACTCTAATCCATTGAAGAGTTATATATATGTTGCAAAATACATTTACAAAACACGTGGCACATTCTACTTTAGATGAATTTATTTGAAGCCATCATTAATTAAAGTCTAATTTAAACTAAAACTTAGTTTCAACTTTGGGCAATGGTCTGATTGGGGTATTGGGTGGTTGCAAGCTACGGTCACCCAAGCTTTTTGTTGCGGTTTACAAATTGGTGCACTTCCTCAATCTTTGAAAAATCATCAATAAATATTGGGATAGAATTTTGTGACGAAACAAATTGTATTATTTTTAGAATTCCAAAGTTAAGATGTCTACCACAAAAAAGTTTGCAAAATTTTAATCTTTCTATTCAAATTAAGCATTTCTACTTGGATTTGGTAGCGTGTTGCTTGTCAAAAGTGCACCTATTTTATGGAAAATGCTAGAAGGGGGTCAAATTTGAACTTCAAATTTTTTTAGCAACATACCACAAGTGTGTACAAAGCTACCATATTTTTTTTTTTTGGTATTACGCTCATTTATTTATTTTTATTTTTTTTGTGATGTATTTGTTTTTAAAGATTTTCGTGCAGTTAAAACCTTTTTTTTGGATTTTCTTTTTGGAAATGAAATAATGGTTCAATTTCAAAGGTGGGATATGAAATGCATTTTTCATAAAACCTAGCTAAGGATGTACTATAAGAAGGCTCTAATTACCCCCTGCTGGGTAAAAAACAAAAAGGTTGTTGAGTAAAGCCCAAAGTCTTGAAATGAACTCAAAAATTGCTAAAGTGAAAGTATTAGCATGAACCCTCTTTGGGATGGTGAAATTTTTAATTTAATTGAAAGTTGAGAGGCGCACATTACAATGCCAGTGCATGAGTTGCACGGCCGTTAGCTACACAAGCTGCACTCCCCACTTGGTAGACCGTAGCTTGCAATCACCCTATTCCGAAAGCTCTTTGAACTCTAAAATCACCCGCTAAGGCAACTTTGAATAAGTCCCTCTTTAAAACAAAATAAAAAATGAATTGACCGGATGTGATTTTGATTTCCTACACTCATGCAGTACACAAAAAAACATTCACGTAATAATTGAAGAGGTTTAAAGATTTTAAAAGAGACTTTTTGTACAAAAATCATAACCTATCTCATCTGCTTAAAGAAAACCAAAACATTTGTGTAAATTATCCAATGACGTCATTTTGGTACCAATTTTTGATATGAAGTACATTTAGGTATGTGTTATTTAAAATGATTAATTTGAACGATTAAAAATATTATTTATTTTGTACTACAATGCCTGCAAATGTTAATTTTTGACAACTTTTGGCACAAAGCATAAATACATCAAAATTAATTTATTCAATTAAAATTCTGAACTTGAATTAACCCTTAACCGCTCAACCAGACGTTTTTAGCCTGGTGTACAAAATGGAATGGGAGGTTCTCATCCATCGTGAATTTCTCGCAGCGTGGAAATTTTACTGGAGATTTTTAGGGAAGTTACCTACAACATAGTGTAACTTACACATGCAATAGGTAGATGGAGGTTTTTTGGCATGACAAATTGTTCAGATCGTTTCGTTTTGAATGAAAAAGGAAGAACCTTGGGCTGGTTTTAGAGCATTCTTTGAACAAATCATTATAGACGGATGGATGTGAACATGAAACCTGGTTTATGATTCCTTTATAATTTGGAAGTTTTTGAGCCTGCCCAAAGAGACTAACATGACTGCCCTCTGGATTGCCCATCGTTCAAGTGCATAGTTCATGACAATACAATATGACAGCTAGTAAATGCAGAGTTTTTAGTGAGTGTTGTGCACCAAACATGTGGCAGTGACATGCTCTAGTCATTCTGAAATTCAAATCAAAAATACAATACAATTACAAGCGAGAATGACGGCGTGGGTGAGAGAACAGTTTGGATAGTGGCACTGCACCATCGGTCATCAAAGAAGTGAGGCGTAATTGTGTGTAGCATGCGGCAGGACTAGAATTGCGTGTATTGATCGCTTAGGTGAGTTCTTGCATGGAGATTGCATTACTTTCAATAGTGGAGTAGATGCGCATGTAGATGAGGTTGTTGTGTTAGTCGAATTCAGATGCACTCTCGTAGCATCTCTTCTAATCCAGAAAGGCCTTTGTTTTTTGTGTGAGCAAGGGATTCGTACTGCAAGTGAAAGCTGCAACTTCAGTGATAGCGATCTACAACGTAAAGTATATCAAAGTGAGTTTTTAATGTATACAGGTGAGACATTCCTATTCATGTGAGTTTCTGTCATTTGAATATACAACGTTACAGTCTTGCTAGCGTATGAGCTAAATCAGGTGCCTTTTAGATATATCAGTGACTACGGAAAGGATTGAAATCAAACACAATCATCACCTCTGGAGTAAATCAGGAACATGTGAGTTTTTGTTAGATACCGTAGTTTACTAGCAGGTTCGGCAACTTGCTGCCTAATATTTAACTAAAGTTCAAAAAGTAAGTCCGGCACCTAAAAATAGTAAATTCATATTTTCGGCAGTTTTCTCTTTTAATTTTTAAAATTTCGGCTTAAATCTTTTTTTAATTTTCTATTTAAGTTTTCATTATGTACAACTTTTTTGCATTGGATGGCAAGTAAAATGTGAGTGAAGAGGTGAGAATGCTCTGTCTTTTATGCAAGTGGAGTGGAGTTGTGTCCAACAATGCATATGGGATATGTAAACTTTGAGGTGAAGCACCTAATTAGTCTTCATTTTTATAACACGCATACCTTTTGCATAGAGTCTTCAAATGATATAAAATTTGTTGGAGGTGAAAGATTACTTAATTTATAAACTTTTTGTAGACCAACAAAATTCCAAAAAAGTTGATCTTCTATGCACAAATGAGCTCCAAAAAACTGTTATGAAAGCATTTTAATTTTTTGATCTTTACACGGCTACAATGTTTTGTCCATGTCTTTTGCATAAAGACTTATTTTTACACAAAACTTGTTGGAGGTGGAAGAAGGATTGATTTCTCAACTTTTGTTACTTGGACAAAATTCTATAAAACTTCATATTCTATGCTCAATTGGACTCCAAAAATCTGTGTACAACACATTTGAAAAGCCTCACCTAGAGTCTTGCTCCTTCTTAACCCATATTCTTTGCGGACTAATGTAAGTGAGTTTGATTACAAAAAGAGCACCTTCTCTCCTCTACAATTCGCACATGCTCCCACTGTAAATAAAATACTAGTGAGAAGTAAAAAATTCTTACTTTTCAGCTATTTTGAAAAATAATTAATATTATATTCGGTAAAAAATGCCAATAATATTCCAAAAATTTATGTATCTATTTTTAGAATTATTTTGTGCCAAACCTGCTATTAAACTACGGTATACTGCCTAGCAACAGTATCTTCATTTGGACACAAGTCAAGGATGGAACAATATTTAGTAGGTGATACGTGTGCATGCAAATCGTATCATATCACTAGTTAGATACGGTTGGTGGCTACACCAACAAGTAGATAGCTTTTACGTATTAGATCTGTATTGATATAGGTAGGTGATTGGTAAGTGTATATGTAATTCTCGTTACTTTGTAAATCATCTGGTATCACTAAGTGTTTAGTTCATACCTTCAGTTTTTACAATTTTGATACTCTTGTCAACTATTGAAATTCACAATGCGTTTAAAGATCCATACTGCATCAACAAATAACAAAATGCAACTATGTATGTAAAGAACTTATGTCACTAGTAACATGAGTACCTAATTTATGTCGCTAGTATGTGAAGCTGATGTGAAGTTGATGCTAAACCGATGTGAAGCTGATGTGAAGTTGATGCTAAACCGATGTGAAGCTTATGTCTTGGATTGTATACATCCAGTTGTGCAAGAAATGTGCAACCTTGATGGCTTCGAGAGATGAATCTGCTCTTTTAGACGAAGGCACTGCAATCATCACAAATTGAGCAACAGAGGAGGGCAATTCTGCAACCCAAAGTGCTCGACTTGTGAAGCTCTTGAATCGTGATTCCCTGCTATGATTGCACATGCGAAGCAACTTCATCAAACAATCACATTCGACTGGGCTACGCTTCTTGTGGCATTATCATGCCTCATGTACCCTTGGGTGGAAGACGAAGAGGTCGGAGGGTCACGCTCGCGGTTACTCCCAACAAATCAATATGTTCTTATGACAATCATGGTTCTCCGATGTGTCCACCATTGCAGCTGAGGGAGTTGCAGATGCTAGAGGTGGATCACCATCAAGTAATACAAGAGGATGTACAGCCAAACGAGATGCAGGTGATGTATATTCAGCCCCTCCAAGTGCAAGCCGAGTTGCTATCGAACGGCCTCGGCAATGAAGAAAATCAAAGTTTTGAAGGTATTGGTGTTGTGCCTTCCTCTCAAGAAATAGAACCACATGATGACTCAGATGCAATGTGGGAAGAGGGACAAAGTGATTCGCTAGCGGGTCCTTCAGATGAGAGCGGGGAAGAAGATTTGGATACACTACTAGAGCACAAAGGAGAGAAGAGCGACTCGGACTCCAATGAAGAGGTGTATGAACAAGGGTGTGAAGGCCAGATGCCAATGAAATGGATGGTCTGAATGAGGTGGGTGGTGATCACAAATTTAGAGATCTACGAGCTGCCTCGGATTGCGGAGCTAGTGGCCTTGTTCGGCGTTCGAATCTGGTCATGTCTAATCCAGTTGTATCAAAGATCCTAGAATCCTCTCGTACAAGTGCTATCGTATGAAGGATTTGACACGACGTCGGAAATTTTGCACGCTAATTTCGGCAGCTAGTACGTGGCACGAGGAGGAGCCTCCCATGATGCTGGATGAGTATCGGCTGCCAGTGTAGTATGCGGGAGTGGAGCAAGTGGATTGTGGAAGTGAGCGAGGCAGATCTGGTGGAAGGAGTCGAGGAAAGGCTCGAGGACGAGGCTCTGCAAGCTGCCAAACAACAAATCTCGAATCTTCATCAATCACCAGGCGTGGAAGGGGCCGAGAAAGGGGCCAAAGAAGGAGCCATGGCAAGGGCCACCTAGTTGTAAATCCAATTGGAGATAGAAGCAAGGCTCGCTGAGGAAGAGGACGAGGCCATCCATCTGGCAGGGCACCTACAGCCAAAGAAATTGCAGCGCAAACCTCTCCTTTTAGAGAGAGTTGTCGGACGTAGAAAAATCAAAATTACAATCATGCATCAATCAAATTTTCAGGTGGCCAGCCGGGCCTCACTCATGAATTTTGACAGTTTCCCACTCCTATTGCAATTTTTGACACCTTCTTCACGTATAGAAGTCTTGTCAAGATTTGCAACAAGAGTAACTGTTATGCGGCAACTTTGAATGAGAAGGAGAAATTGAGAGGAGGCACGGGGTGGTGGAATATCACGGTGGATGAGTTACAAGCTGGGATGGGTATATCTATGTTGATGGGTGTGAAAGTGCTACCCAATCATAGAGCCTATTGGAAGCGGTCAGTGCCTTTTTTGCATTGTTCAACGATTTTAGAGTGCATGTCAAGGACAAGGTTTGAACGGATCACTTCATGCATTCATATTGTAGATGATAGACTACGGGCTAATGGTATTGAAGAACCTAGGCATGACAAGTTGATGAAGCTGAGATGGTTGATAGATGAAATGCGAAGAAGATGTAGCGCAAATTGGTCGTTGGGTCAAATGGTGGCCATAGACGAAATGATGGTGGGCTATAAGGGCAAGTATTGCTTGATTTGGCAATACTTGCCGTCAAAACCTTGTAAATGGGGCATTAAAATCTGGTGTGTTGCCGACGCCTCAAAGAAGTACGTTTTTGATTTTGAGGTTTATATTGGGGCATCAATTAATCGTACCATACTTGCGGCCAAACATGGAGAAGCGAAAACGGGTTATCAAGTGGTTATGGCCTTGACGGAACAACTACATGGTCGAGGCCATTGGGTGTTCATTGATAAATTTTTCACCTCAGTGAAATTACTTATGGATATGGTGGCCAAGGGCACATTTGCAACTGGGACTGTGCGGTCCAATCCGCTTGGACTACCAAAAGTTTTATTGGATAAGATGGAGTGGGCAAAGAAGCCACAAGGAACATTAGGGTGGCGAATGCACTCGTCACAAAATTTCATGTGTTACTTGGGTGAACAAGCAGCCAGTGCTATTCTTGTCTACCCACGCCAATCCACTATCAAGCGACCTTACCAATCCGGAGACTGTACGACGACGCGTTGGATGTGAGAAGAAAGACGTCTCTACCTCTCCCGTTCAAAAGGCCTACACGACATGGATGAGAGGAGTTGATGTTGGATGAGAGGGGAATACTCGTGTCAGGTTCGCAGCCACAAGTGGTGGCAGTGGTTGTTCTTCTTTCTCCTTGACACGGCACGATTCAATTCATGGATAATCCACAAATCCATTTGCAAGAGTCTTGGAAAATGGCCAATGGACCATTTGGATTTTACTATGGCATTGGCAATGGGTTTGATGGCAAATTGGGGCAAAAGAAGAGGAGTCACTTCCTTGTTCAATCGACGCCCTTCTGTCCATTCTCTGCAAAAAATCAAGCTCATGAGAGTATGTCGCTATTGTCACTCAAAAACACTTACAAAGTTCGTTTGTCCTGAATGTGGAGACGTATCACTTCATCTCGGCACATGTTTTCGGCGTAGTCATTTTCCACTACAACGCTGATTTCCAAATCCAACGGACGTCCATGTTTCATGGGCCTAAGGTACGACCTCTACAATGTGACATACGGTAGTTCATTTTTCTGCATGCATCACCATGGGTAGATAGGGTCACGAAATTAGTAGCCAATCAAATGGACAAATGAATGCATGAGCTAGACACGGGCCTCGTCGTTGCTGGCAGCATGACTTTCATGTTCAACATAACCTTTTTGAAGCTAAAAATATATGCTAAAGCTTTATACGACTGGTGTGTGTTGTCACAGCTTGGTCTATCATCTCCAAACCTTTGCAGTGCAAGTCGTTAGATACAATGCATCCACAGAAAGTACGGGTTGCAACGGCCTTTTCATCCAACACCTCAAATGCAGCTTACATTTAACTTTGAACGTAGCTTTTGGATACTCTCTTCAGATGTGTTCATATGTACATCTCGTTACTTTTAGGGTGCTTTTGGATTAGCACCTTGTCTGTCTGCCTATGTGCACTTGTTTTTGCTTCCAGTCTTGCAGATTGAAGACCTAGTTGCGGCGCAACTTTCTCAATGTGTGCAGGCAACCTTTGCTGGCAGCCCTGGTCGTAAGAATCCTGCAAGCAGCCGGGATTGTGAGAAGTTTTGCAGCAACTGAGGTTGTGAGAAGTCTTGTACTAGGCAGCCACGAGTTTTGAGAAGTTTCTGTTGCAAGTTTTGGTGGTTGTTGTCGCCTTCCAAGTTGCATGAGACACACAAAATTTTAGGCGCGGCTCGAACTCAAAATCTAGCCTGTTAGATTGTCATTGCAAAGCAGACCTTCGTGTTCGATTCTTTAATTTTTTGTGTGCCGAGTCAATTTTTCTCTTGGCCGGCAACCTCAGTGTTCTCGTGGAAGAGCCACAGGATCATAGCAGTTGTGTGTTCACAAGGAGGGACATTTTCTTGTTGGGCAGACTTTTTCTACTGTAGTTCACTCTTTTGCCTGCAACTATGACAGCCCGGGATCGTACAGTGGGGTCCAAGGTAGAATGGCGTTTTTGGTTTCGCAATGGAAAAAAATTCAAGTCTTCTCACTTTGAAAGCCTCCTGAGAGCTCAAAAATTGGTATTTTACCACGAAAGTTTTACCAAAGACTTATCTTTCAGTTAATTATATGTATGCCAAATTTCAAGGCCAAAAGATTCATCAAAAAAAAGTTATTCAAAATCTACCAACATTGGTAGCTGTGGAAAGTTTTTCACTGCTGCCAACTTTGACAGCCTCCCAAAGATTGAATTTTATTTTATTTTTCATGAAATTATTGGAAAACAAACCTCTTTATGTTAATGACATATGGTAAAAATTTCAAGGCTAAAAGATTAATACAAAAAAAGATATTAACAATCTACCAACACGTGTAGTTGTGGGAAACAATGGGGGTAACTACACACATTGGTAGATTGTAAATATTTTTCTTTGTATAGATTTTTTGACCTTGAAATTTGGCGTGGATGTTCTTATCGTAAAGAGAATGTTGTGCCAAAAATTTCATGGTAAATAGACAATTTCTCAACTGTTGGGAAGGTGTCAAAGTTGGTAGCAAAGTTTCCCCCATTGTTTCCCACAACTACACATGTTGGTAGATTGTTAATGTCGTTTTTTGTATTAATCTTTTGGCCTTGAAATTTTTATCATATGTTATTAACATAAAGAGGTTTTTGTTCCAAAAATTTCATGGCAAAAATAAATAAAATTCAATCTTTGGGAGGCGGCAGCAGTGAAAAACTTTCCACAGCTACCAATGTTGGTAGATTTTGAATAACTTTTTTTTGGTGAATCTTTTGGCCTTGAAATTTGGTATTCATATAATTAACTTAAAGATAAATCTTTGGTAAAATTTTCGTGGTAAAATACAAATTTTTGAGCTCTAGGGAGACTTTCAAAGTTGGCAGTACTGAAATTTTTCTCACTGCGAAACCAAAAACGCCATTCTACCTTGGACCCCACTGTACAATGGAGGTCCGGGCTGGCGACACTTCTTCTAGTTGAATGTCAATTTCTCGCCCATAACTACCTCCGTCAACGTCTCGGTAGCTTCATACGTTTGATAAGGGCAACAGTACGGTCACGCTTCGAATGTTCAGCACTGTGAAGTACCGTCAATTGCGAGCTCAATATTTTGATAATTCTGGTCAATACATTTCATGTAAAAATTTGAACTATTCTGATTGTTGGTGAATCACCGTCCTGTGAATTTTTTTACATTTTTTCAAGTTCAATTTCGACCCTTACTTTGTACTTCACCTCCAAAAACACACACTGCCCAGCCATGTAAACGCCCAAAAACACCCATTCAAAGATCATAATCTTCGATATGAATATCTAGATTTCAATTTACTCAATTTTGGTGATTTACTATGATTGTACATGAACAACAAGATCACTCGATCAGATTGTCAAGATCAACAATAAATTATTTGTAAATAAATGGCGACTGAAAATTTCACTTGGAACTACTAAGGGGGCGGGCGCACAGGGCCGTTTAGTTGAAAATTGGGCGCTTTCCGGTTGAGATTGATTTCAACCGGAGGCCGCACAGGGAGGCCCAGTTGAACTTGGAGAAAAATTCTCAACCGTGGTCCCCCCACGTGAGAAATTTCTCCACCGTGGTCCCCCCACGTGAGAAAATTTCTCTACCGTGGTCCCCCACTCTACGGTTGAAATTAACACTACGAAACTCAACGGTGTTCCCCCCCACCGTTGAGTGAAGTTTTTGGATGATTTCGCTCCACGCTTATGGGAAAATCTTCCTCTTATTTTCCATAATACAATTTATAAATAATTTGGGAGGATGGGGGGGGGGGGGGGGCTGTAATCCAGTTTTTTTTAAATTGACTGCTGGCTATTTTGAAGGTACAGGCATATACATAAAAAATTAATTATTATAATACTAAAAAAATACATACTGAAAATATTATTTAGTATATACTGAAAATATATTATTCTTAGTATTGTTCATATAAGGTGAAGTAATAAATGTTGAGTAAGGTTCAGTTGTATATATATTTCAAAATAATTGAACTATATGGTTATCTGCTGGCTATCTTCAAAATAATTGACTGCTGGCTATTATTAAAATTTTCAATTATTTAAGTATTTAAATATTTAGATTATTATTAAATATTTTAAGTATATATTTATATATATTTAAAACTACATATACATGATGTGTATTTAAAATTACATATTTATATATATATGTGTGTGCATTTAATGGTATTTGAATATATATATATATATATATATATATATATATATATATATATATATATATATATATATATATATATATATATATATTTATAATACAATTTGTGTCAAAATTATCCAATTTATACAAAATAATATAATCTATGTTTCAACAATCCAATTTGTGTAAAAATAATCCAATTAGTTATTTGATAATATAATTTATGAAAAAATAATCTAATTCTTTAAAATAATCCAATTTATAACAAAATACATTAATTTGTATCAAAATATTATAATTTATGAAAATCAATCTAATTTTTTTTTAAACATACTAAAATAATGAACTATATGCCAAATTATAACAATACATTTTTATTCATTTGACTTTCAAAAAAATTATAAATAAATAATTCATGAATAAAAAGTTTAAAGGTGCATTGATGGATTATGAAATCTCATCAATCGCTTTATTTTCAATTGGATTTCCTGTGCGGCCTACAGTTGAAAAACACTCAAACTTGGGTTGAAAATTTTCAACTGGATTGATTAGACTAAACTGCATGTGCGGCCTCCAGTTCAGTTGAAAAATTTCAACTGATAGTTGAAAATCTCAACTGGCTAAGTTCAACTCAACTGAACTGGATTCCCTGTGCGGCCCCCCCCAAAGTAAGTTATAGAACTTGGAACTGTTGAGGACATTTAGGGGTTAAAGTATTTCATGTCATTTAGGTGTGGATATTTGTATTTACAATTTTAGTCATAAAATTATAAATTTGTCAAATTTGTCAAAATTTGGAAAAACAACTATATGTTTGAAATTTTGAAAAAAACTCCCTCACCCACCACCGGCGCTCACTCCTCCACTACGAATCTCCCAATCCAACCAGAGGTGTCAAAAACCTACCCTCTGACTAATCACCCCCTGCCACATCAGACGCCTCCGATCCACCTGGCAAACACCCCCCAGTCAACCGACCACCACGACCTCGTGACGTGTATGCCACGTCATTACATACACATTCCAGCCACTCGTTCACTGCCACGTGTCAAACGAGACCCGCCATGACTACAGTAGTGGGCTAGAGTCCTCAGCAGTCGTCAGGTCTCGTCTTCCTCGTTGCTGAGTAGCTTAGCGATCAGAAAACAAATGCGGTTTATGAAATTTGTGGAAATCTGGAGCTCGGGAGCTTCAGCAATCTTTTCCGCGTCAAATTTACTTTAGTATTGAGTTTTTTCGGGACCGGTATAAAGCAGGGGATTGATGAAGCAGAACTGAAATTAGGTTTTGGTAAAGAGCGATGAGGTTAGGATTGGTAAACATGGAAGGCGATTCTGCTGTGAAGGAGCAGAACATGATGGCTATGGTGAAACCGAAGACCGAGAGCTGGAAATTGCTGGCTGCGGTGTTTGCGCTTCTAGTGCTGGCAGTAGCGTTGCTTTCCGGTTCTTTCTCGCAACAGCAGCCTCACTTACCAGGGCACAGCACAAGCTCCTGCGGGTGTCAACGCTCCAACGACTTTCACGGCGTGGTGGAGGATTGCTGCTGCGATTACGAGACGGTGGACTCATTAAACAAGGAGGTTTTGCATCCCTTGCTCCAGGAGCTTGTGAAGACGCCGTTCTTCCGGTACTACAAAGTGAAGTTATGGTGTGATTGTCCGTTCTGGCCTGACGATGGCATGTGCCAGCTGCGAGATTGCTCCGTTTGCGAGTGTCCCGAGGATGAGTTTCCGGCCGCTTTGAGATCCTCCGAGCATGCGAGTTGCCAAGAAGGCAGACCGGAAGGAGCTGTTGATAGGACTGTGGACTCCAAAGCTTTTCAGGGTTGGACGGATACTGATAACCCTTGGACTATTGACGATGAGACTGAGAGCGGGGATATGACGTACGTCAACTTGATTTTGAACCCTGAGAAGTATACAGGTCAGTGATTTTATTTTTTGGTCAGGAGCATTTTTGTTACTCCCTCCGTCCCAAAGTTATTTTCCAACTTGTTTGCTTGGTATTTCTTTGAGCCAATTTCATTGATCATATTAAGGAACATGATTAAAAAAGGTTCCAAATTATGTCACTAGAATGATTGAAGAGCATTGCATGTGTTCATTGCAACCTAAATAAAACTAGCCACAAGGAAGTATTTATTTGGCCTACTTAAAAAAGCACTTCCAAACATGACTTTCAAACATGACAAAAACTTTGGGACGGAGGGAGTACTTCAATGGCTCGAAGAACAATCCAAGGAGCTTCTGTAGTGTAGGAAAATTGGACCCCTTGTTGCAAATAATCTGTTTGTGTGAAAATGACTGATCGACACTGTTGATCTTGTAGTATAGAACAAGAGCATTTTAGAACATAATGAGAAAATGAGAAAATGCCACCCTTGCAAAGTTCAGTGATGCAGATGGCCATATTGGGCGTTTTAGACGCTTAGGGGCTAATATATACGTAATATCATGCTAATACACATGTGCTACGTGCTATTTAAGGCAATACCTGGTGATGCTTTAGGTTTAAAGAGGCTACACATCGTAGAAAAGCTGGCTATTTTTTCAAAAATCCTTTGTATCAATTAGCAAGTCCAAAATTTATGATAATTAGCCCAAAACACTTTGCTGATACAGGTTACAAAGGCGAATCTGCACGGAGAATCTGGGACGCCATTTACGCGCAGAACTGCTTTGAGGATCTGGATGCGTGTACCGAGAGACGAGTTCTGTACAGGCTCATTTCGGGGTTACATGCATCAATTTCCACTCACATTGCTGCGGATTATCTGGTGGATGAGTCCACGAATCTGTGGGGGAAGAACACGTCCCTGATGCATGAGCGCGTGTTGCAGCATCCGGAGCGAGTGCAAAACTTATACTTCACGTATCTGTTTGTTCTGCGAGCTGTGACCAAAGCCAACCGCTACTTGTCTGAAGCAGAATACTCCACCGGCAATCCCACTGAGGATCATCTCACTCACAAACTTGTCACGGCGTTGGTGGGAAGTGAACGTATCAATAGCGCATGTCCTATTCCTTTTGACGAGGCCAAGCTGTGGCGAGGACCGGATGCTGTTGATTTGAGGTACCAGCCAGTGTTTTTTTGCTATTTGAAAAATAGGCTTGCTATGTTGCCATAAGAAAAATTGGGTTAAAAAAATAATCTTCCCTTATCATCGGTATGAATAGCTAACAATTCTATACAAAGCTATGTTTTTGTAGTAAGAAGAATCCAAAAAAAATGCTATCTATTATTTAAGTTTCAATTTTCAAATCGCTAACGGGTCTCCCTTGATGAAATGAAAAATAAAATCACAGGTACCAGCTGGAGCGACATTTTCGTCATATCACTGCGTTGATGGATTGCGTGGGCTGCGAGAAGTGTCGCCTTTGGGGCAAGCTCCAAATCTCGGGACTCGGCACGGCACTGAAAATTCTCTTCGGTAGAGAGGGACTGGACCTGCAACGGAACGAGGTGATTGCGTTGGTGAATTTGCTTTCTCGCTTGTCCGAGTCTTTGGAGTTGGTGCATGAAATGGCTGATCTGGTTCGAGGTCAGAATACACTCTCCACTGTTATTGAAGGGGCTTTAGTACCGAACGAGAGCAAGCGCAGGTGGTTCCTTCAGGAAGATGGTCAAAGCTTACCCAGCTTGTTTCATAACTTCCGGTTCTAGGGTTTCGAGGTGAGGTGATTTTTGGGCACACAGGTTGAGCTTACGTTGATTCTATCAATCAGCGTGTTGTACATTAGCGAGAGGTATTTCTTCTCTACAGGTTCTTAGAGCTACTTAGGCTTAGGAATTATCAATATCCTCGGTCCCTCTTTTAGGTTGTATACTATTTACTGTTGATTATTATGCATTGCAAAAAGCTCGGAGTGCTGAGGATTATTGGATGTCATTTTATTGTGAGGCTTGATTGAATGTATGCATAGGTCCAAGGCATGTATGCAAGCTATATTGAAACCTTATATCTTGCTGAGAAAAGATAAGAGATGTGTCTGTAAATTTGTGGAAGTGTAGTTTTGCGTTGATTGTTGATTCAGAAGCTTTAAAAATGAAAATTCTTCCTACAATCGTTTCAATCATGAAGGGTTTATGGCAGTTTTGTGATTTTAGCCCGCACACAAATAAGTACTTGTTATAATTTGAGTTGTGCACTTTCGGATCCTTTTAATTTTACACCATAGAATAATTAATTAAATGTACAACGTATTTATATGATTAGAATCTCTATATGATATCCATATCGCTAAAAAGATATAAAAGTCTAAAAAAAACCTTTAAAAATGTGAAATATTTTAGGTTCTATTTAAAGGATTAATCCTTAAAGGGACAACGAAGCCTCATGATTTAGTTATGAGAGAATAATGGAGAAAGGAAAACAAGGAAAGAATTTTTGTTTCGGAAAGTTGTTAAAAAAGCAAAGCTAGATTTGCAAGCTGTGTCGGATTTTGAGACAATCTATGAGGAAATAAAGGAATTGGGGAAAGAGGAGGAAATGTGGTTGGGTGTAAGATTAAAAATTTGTCACGCCCAAAACACGCCCTCGTAACTCAACAACAGAGTATGTGAACCAAACTGTAACGGTCGCTTCAAGATCCTGCATGTAGCAGGTGTCCAGGGACGTAAGGTGGCATGAAAAAGACGAACAAAATGTGCAAGCTCGCGAGTTACTATAGAGATGACAATATTTTTCTACACTGTGCTTTAGAAGATATTGCAAAAATAATTAAAAAATGATAGAATTATCCTTTAACTCAAAAAAACTTGAACCCCATTTTTAATTAAAGATTTTTAAAGTCATTGAAATTTCAACAGTTTTGAACATGAATCAATAAGACACTAGCATAAGTGAAAGTAAAATCTCAAGCACATGATCAAAGCTTTTTGAGTTGATCCTTAACCCCTAAAAGACCAAGGATTCATGGTGTTAAGATGACAAATTCAATCAGTCTTATTGTGAAAAATATAATTCAATTTTTATATCTCTAGAATCAGTTAAGAACAATGCATGTGTTGGTAAAAAAAAAAAACATATTTGAAAAAAAGGAAGTCCATGTAGAACCTACTCAAATCTACTAAAATAAACATGAGGTCCTTTAGAGGTTAAAGGACCAAGAAGCCCAAATTGGACCTCATGTTTTTAATAGCAGTTTTTGAACAAGTTCTATTTAGACTTCTTTTATTCAAATTTCTTTCTCTTTTGATCAACACATGCAATGATCTTCACTGATTCCAGTGATATAAAATTGAGTCCTATCTGAATTATGTTTGTCACAATACAATTGACTGAATTTGTAATTTTAAAACTATGAATCCTTGGTCCTTGGATTTAAGGATAACTCTTCATTGTTCTCCTTTTGGTTCAGTTGTTTGTGTTAGCAAGAGTATGGAAGCACACGTGACTGTCTCACCAACAACAATTGCTAGTCTGCATGGAATGCAGGAATTCCATATTTATTTACAACTTTGCATCGGTGTACAAATAATCTCTGCCAACAAAACCTCACCATAACTAGCAACTCCAACAATTTCATGCTTGCCAAAACATGAAAAAAAGATCTAAAACTTGAACTAGTGGGTGCAAAAGTGCGCGACTTGCATTCTGCAATACGAGGATAATCTCGAATGAGACATGAAAATTCTACGTGAGAACTAATACATAACATTCTAGAGCAATTGGGACTGTTCTATTACAAAAAATTTCAATCATTGTATAGAACTAGCACTACTAGCGAAGGCGTCGCTTTTCACTCGGAACACTGTCAGAGTTCATTGTACGCACTTGTCCTATGTGACAAATTGCACTCACCAAGTCTTGAGTGCCTGGGCAGTGAGTGCGAAGTGGTGCCGTTTGACTCACCTACAGAGTGAAAAGCGACGCCTTCTCCTTGTAGTGTAGTTAGGAACATTCTAAACAATTGACTATTGTAAACTCAAGATAGCATGTGTCTAAAAGGAATCCACTTTTTTTTTTATAAACAATTTCAAGGGTAGATGCAAATTTCCAACAATGGTATGAAATTTAGTTGAAACTCAAGACTCAAAATTGGAAATAAAAAGAAGAGCATCTCGCAGTTGAAGTCGCGCACTATGACACAAATCTTCCCATTCAACC
Organism: Pohlia nutans; assembly: GCA_022496805.1. Lineage (NCBI taxonomy): Eukaryota > Viridiplantae > Streptophyta > Bryopsida > Bryales > Mniaceae > Pohlia > Pohlia nutans. The sequence continues at coordinate 7,658,227 of CM040098.1, read as the reverse complement.
CGCGATGATGCGATCCTCGTCCCACAATTTGCACTTACAACTTGCAGCCTTGTTTTTCCACTTGGCTCCACAAACATAGCAAAATTCATTGCCGCATCTGCAGACCAAAAAGACATCAACAAACGAGGTCACAGATTGCTTAAAACATTTTACAAAACCTAAGATGCATAGCCACATAACCTCAATGGAGCCCATCCAGTAACCCCTAAACGTCCTCACCCCTCTCCAAATTGGGTAGTTTTGCAAAGATGCATCATAAAATGCAAGATTTTCAGAGGGATATTTTGAACTTGATGTATGAATAAAAAAATTTACATTATAAATTTTAGCTTTTGTCCATATATGGTTAGATCTACGATTGTTATCACCAATATTTTTGTATAAAATTTGAAACTTGAAATTGAAAGTTCTTTTGTAATTTGATTACGAATAAGATATTGATAGTTTGTACATGAAATTTGTTGTGATTGATTGAAATGTAATACTCTAAGTGTAGGTTAGCGCAAATATTGATAGCTGAATATATTGATTCAGGCAAAGGACCCTTTCGCTGAATATATTGATACAAGATTTTGCTTTTTATGCAGCATAATATAGATTATCTCTAAGTTAGTGATTTTTGTAGATTATTTGGTTGCCTAATTTTATGCATTGACTTTTTTAAGAGCACTTTTACATTGAAATCTTTGAAATTTTTAGCGAATCACTACAACATGAGGCTTAAAAATTTCACAAATTAACCGCTTTCTAATCGGATTACACATGCATGCAGCCAACTTCCCATAAAATATATAGTAAAATATTCACACTGCAAAAAGTCAATTACGGATGAGAACACTGAGTTTGATTTCATATATCGTCCATTTTTTTGGACGGTTGGACGTTTAGGGGTTAAGCATCTAAGCATTGGATATGGAGAACATGATTGTATCTTACAATCTTGTTCTTTAGCATTCTGGTATACATCATTATAGACTCTTGAAGATAATAGAACTGTAGAGATTACATTTGGCAACGTGAACGTAAAACCATGTTATTTCTCATAACCAGCTTTTACTTTCACATTACCTAATTATGCACATAGATAGAAACTCCGGTGTTACCGTGGAATTCATGCACAGCAAACCTTGCACCTGGTAAATATACCTTACATTACAGTGGCATTTGCAGTGTTGTTTTCCCCAATGGTGGAATTCGCCGAAAGTTCATGATTTCGTTTGCAAAAGGACAAGAGAGAGAGGGAGGAGGAAAAATGATCAGATTCTTACAAGCAAGTCATGTGGTGGCATCCACGTTGAAGCTCAATCACGCGATGACAATCGGCGCACTGCTGCCACTTCTGCTGCTTGGCGAGGTCGCGGAGTTTCTGATCCCCGGAAAGCTTCGAGTTCAGTTCATGCGCGCGATACTCCCCACACGTCTGGTTGGAATGCCACGGGACGTTGCACGCTTGACAGAAGCCGCGGTGACACGAGTAACATTCGGCGAACGTCTCAGTAGTACTGGTCTCCGACTTCTCCATGAAGACGGAGCAGTCTGCATGAGGGCAGTAGACCTTGAGCGACGCCGGGATGGCCGCTTCCGTCAGCCGGACGTTGAGGATTTCGAAGTTGGACGCGGAAAGTAACGATTGTAACTGATCGATGCCGAAGTTGCGCGTGCAGTTGGTGTGAGGACATCGGATCTGTGCGCTTCCGCTCATGATCTTCGCCTCCGCGTGTTGGCTGCAACAATCCGAGCAGTATTCGTGTGCACAGCCTGCAAGAATCAAACAACAGTCAGAGGGTTTAGGATTTAGGGTTCAGAAAATTTCAAGCATGTGCTGGTGGAGAACAAACTTTGCAGATTATTTATTTGATCTCTGAGTTTTTTTTGTTCGTTTGCTTTTAGCAGATGAAAGAGAAGCTCACTGCATGCAACCAGGGTCTCATATGCGATTCCTTGTGTGATTTCCTTGGGAGTCTTGAGTCTTAAAGTTGCTTATTCACCACTTTAATGTTTACTCTCCTGCTTGTAAAAGGAAAGTTTAACCCCTAAAGGTCCTCACCTCTTTTGTAAAAGTCAAAGCACTATAATTTGCATACTTTAAATATCACATTGAATGATTTATAATTTTTCATAGATAATCATCGACATTTTGAAGGTATGACAAAATTTTCAACATGATTGGAAGATATTTTGAATATTTACAAATTTTATGATGAAAACAAGGTAAAAATTCAAAATAAATATGTTTTTGTCAAATTTAATATCAAAAATTATATTTAAGGTAGATAAAATTAAAGTTATATCTACATGGAGTAAAAAATTGAAAGTGAAGAAATTAAAAGAGACTTATGATTGAAGCATCTTTAGAAAGCCCTTCGTATTTTGGACACTCAAAATTCAAAGTTCTCAATGGTGGAAAAGTTTCAAATGAAGTTTATTCTCCAATCCCAACGGTCAAAAGATGTATCATAACTTAACTTAAACATCTAATGAAAACACCAACTACAATAAAGCTAAGACACTTGATTTTTGGGGCCTTTGACCAAAAATCAAGCATAATATAGTTGATTGGTCCTTTAGGAGTTAACAAGTGTCAACTCTTGAGGCTCAGTGGGAAACGTGACACTAAAAGGGAAACGCACAGAAGGAAACCATTATGAGCGCCCTGTGGCAAGAAACAAGTATATGTACTACACGCTAACCCATTGTTTCTCATTCGTGAGAGACAGGGAAAGTGTCGCTTCTCACTCTGGGGTTTGACACCGTAGACGCTTGTCCTATGTGACGTTCTGCACTCACCTCCTATGACATCTATTGTGAGAAGTAGCACACTATCCGAATGAGAAACAAAACCCCTTCATATTGACTCAACGACATGGGTAGCAAGGTCTACCTGTCGGAGGTAGATTCTATGTCTTAGACCAACAAACTAGTACATCACTCAACCTCAAATCAAAGTTGATGCCTTAGAGAAGTTTGATCAATTCTCAACTACAATCTTCATTTTGGAGGTGTCTAAACATATTTACATGAAAATGAATACTTTTACCAACTGTGTTTGCGAGGTTTTCCAAGAATGAGCACTCAGCTTGTACATTGATTCAGTTGATTGCTACGTTTGTTAGGAAGTGCTATAACAAAGTTTTGGTTCTTAAATGTTGTTTAAGAAGCTCTAACATTGTTTGAGTTACTTCTCTATGTTGCTAATAAACATAGCGTATGATCCTAGTAGTGGTGAAATATATATATATATATATATATATATATAATTTATTTATTTATGGATATCTAAACTTGCTGAAAAAAAATTAATTCTATTTGATTTATCGTAGTTCCTTTATGTAAATAAGTTCAAGCACACACACTATGTAGAATAAGAATAAGGATCATCTATGTGTCAAAAATTTATGCATTCAACTTTTTCTAATTACACTTTGTAATTGGACATTCCCTACATATTCTAGGAATGTATACACATTTGATTTGACAACTTTTGCAAAGGAAACCATTTGTTCTCCAAGATGGTGTCATTAGAGATGGTTGAGTGTATAATTATCAAGAATTGGAGTCTACACTTTTTGTCATACATTTAAAAATTCTTTAGAGATTGTATTACAGTAGATATAGGTAACTAAGAATCTTGATGGTCAAATGATTATGAAGTTTCTTCTAATGGTGTGACTAAATTATTGACAAATTTTTCAAAGAACTCACCTTTTGCGCTGATGAAGGAGGACTGTGGTAGTGTCTCTCTGCATATGTCACACTCTTTTTTAAAGAGTTCTTGTGCCAAGTTGATACCAAAAGCACGCAAGAAATTTGCTTCCGGTTCACTCACATCCACCCATCCTTTGCAACCACAAAATACCAAGAATTTGTAAATAATTAGATTGATCATATTGTGAAGAATATAATTCAAATGTAGTGAGATCCTATATCACTAGAATTAGTAAATAACATTGTATGTATTGGTCAAAACATACATGAAATTGAACAAAAGAAAGTCCCCAAATAATTACTAAAAATTCCAAAAATTAAAAATAAAAACAAAGCCACATAATGATTGTCCAAGAGCAAACAATCGTATATCTTGCATCAATTGGAACGATAAACAATGACAAACTGACCTAAATAGTTCACTTGTACTTTAACAATTCTAACTCAAGTAAATTTATCCCTCATTTAAAAATAAAACTCTTACTTATGGCATAGTTTACCTCAAACATTTTTCTTTTTGCTTCAAGTAGATTGTATTAACAATTATAATTCAAATAAAAATTAAAAATCTTACTTATGAAACATTCACTTCTACTTCAAGACCAAAACCACCATTTAAACCCTAAATTCCTTCTATTTTCAAAACACACCATATTTTCCAACAACTCGAAATATCTCTAAAGCTAACTAGAATGATTACTATACAGTCATATGAAATGAATCAACACCAGATTCATAAAAAAAATTCTTAAACTGACACTATTTCACATGACCTCAAATCTATACCACTCCTAGATTTTACAACTCTGTACACTTCAACGTCCTACAAACACAATATGACTACAATTTGGACTTCTTGGTCCTGTGGTAGTTACCCAACACACCAGCAAAGACTTGGTGGTTAATTCTCAACACAATGCAAGTCCCACGGGCTTGGTTATATTTTGGGAGAATCTTGCTTATAACTTCTACTCCATTGCACCAAATGGGGTTTTTTAAATGCCAAATCGAGCACCTTAGAGATCTATACTTCTTTAGAATAGAGTCAAAGTAAATTAAAAACAGAATCATGCTTAAAATGGAATTTAAAAGAGATTTGGATGTGGTATCAAAAAAGCATTTGTCGTTTAAGGGTTAGACATCAAAAGCATGACTTTTCAGTGCACGGGAATGCGTGAAAAAGCATGAAATGGGGTTGACGGTGTAAGAGTGTCGGTATGAGTACCTGGATAAGGATTCTTGCTAGCCGAGGAAGACGAGGAAGCTGCTCGGTTGTACAGTGAATCGAATTCATCGTCGAGGTTGAACTCTTGGAATTGAAGCTGTTGACAGATCTCTTCGTCTTGCAGCTGCACAGCGAAAGCTACATCCCCGGCCGATTCTTCATAAAACCTATTCTTCCGCTTCTCAGTCTCCGACTTCGACATCTTCTTCTCGCTCGACTTCGACGACATCCTCTTCGCTATCCTTGCCAAAAACCGAGTACCGAAAAACACCGGCATACTCACTCAGCAAAGCAATCTACCAAATGAATAAACAAAGTAAGAGATCGAGTAGGTGACATGATGATTCAGACTCCAACCCTAATTAAGTCTCGGAGGTCGGATGCATTGGAACTAGATGCGCTGTTTAGATCGAAGATGGGGAAATGAAGAATCGAACTTACCGAGTTTCTTCAAAACGAAGAAACTGACTTCCATATTTGTCGGGCTGGAACCCTAGAAAGTCTGCAATGCAGACAAGTCGAAGAGCAGATTTGACATCCGGAGGTGACTGGGCACTACGAACTCTGTCGATCGATCTCGCAGACAATGAAAATACCGGCATTTTTCGCATGTCGGTAGGGATTTATATTTTATGATTTTTCGCACGTCGTTTTGCGAGGAATGCGGGTTCGCAAAATCTTAGAAGCTTCCGGTGGCGGTGGAGATACTTGAAGAAATGTCTGTTAGATTTCTATATTACTGCCACCACCTAGGAGACACTGGATGAGTTCATCCAAATTTCATCCAACGTTCATCAAAGACATCCGAAGTTCATCCGAAGTTCATCTTTGCAAAAGCTGAAGTGAACTCTTGCACTATGCCTTGGGCTTTCAGCTCAATGGGTGCACTCGACATTATGTTTGAGAATCACATGCGTTCATGACCCCTTCTAAAAATCCCCATGTACACGAGGGATCATAAGTTTAAAAACCTTTGTACACAGATGTATTCCATCCTAAATATTTGTTTAATGTAAGTATGCGTTAATATTTTCAGTTTTATATATGTTTATTGTATGTATATGTAATACGACAATGTTTGAATTAATACCCCTTTTGTGCACTCACGTATACTTGTACGTGTTTAGTACAGTGCACCCCCGAAGCTTTTAGGGGTTGATGGAATTAGAGTGGCAAAAAACTGTTTTTTGGGAAGATTTCTATGCAATATTTTTAAATTCTAATTGATGCATTCTAGGGCCTCAAAATTACTATGGCTAGATATAGAAATATTTTTCTATCCCCACATCGTAGAAGAACTGTTCAGAGGGCTTCAAATCAATACGATATGAATTTTTGTGGACCCGTCTATTGTGGTTGTATGCTCCAATCTATACTTCATCATTTGTTTATTTTTTAAAATAAAATATTTTTTTAAGGGAAAAAAGTAGGTGGGTACAAAGATAGGTTTACTTCGTCTTGCTTTCACCTCCATATTGTTTTTTAATTTTTTGTGCGCTAGGTTTTGAAGAATATGTATTAGCCCTAGTTAATGTGCCAAGTCAATTGCCACAAATAAGTGGCTAAAAAATCTACCCCCCCCCCCCCACACACACACACACACATCCCTTCCCTTTTTAGGATAGTGCTAAAAGGGTCTAGAAATGGGGCTAAACCACCCTCTTTTAGCCCCAACTAATACGTAAATAAAAAAACTGCTAGTGCTTGTCACTACGTTTGAGATTAGATATAGCGATTCATCTATTGATCTCACTATATAAGAGAAATAAACCCGAGGAGGTCACTGTCAAAATTTTATTAAACCACATGAGAAAAAACATAGGGTACATTTAATTCATTGGAGCAAAATTTTATACAAATTTTAGAAATACCATAGCTTGAATGAAATGGCCTATACGGTATTATATCTAAACTAGGGTAGGTGAAAAGCATAGGTAGTATTCTATTTTATTAATAAAGTAGGGTCTCAAATATTTAGAGGAATGAAGAATTTATGTGAGTTCTGATGAAAATCCTTGGATTGAATGAGAATTGCCTCAATTTGACTAAAAATTGTCGAGGTTAGCTAATGGTTAGGAATAAACCACAAATGAAGGTTGAATTATTTGGCTTCATGGGAAAGTCTCCTCATGATGAATTTTAGCATTAGGTGACCAATGAGATTCACAAGGCTAGGGCGGGGTAGTAGTACCGCATACTTCCTCTCACAACATGCATTTCTCACTTAAACATACCTTCGCACATTTTAGGCACTAAGCATAGTCGTTATTCTTTGAAGTTACGTTCATGCATTGTTGTCGTTTTGTTATGTCCGATTAAGTTCAATTTATGCTGAAATTCCAAGATTTTGATAAATGGTCCAGTTTATAAATAAAATAAGGTCTATAAAATAACTTAATGGTGGAAATTGTATTTACCTATAGGGTCTTGAAAAATACCTCAAAGTACCATTTTATCTACTAATAGGGTGCAAATTATTTAAGAAATTTAAATAAATAGCCCACCTATAATTGACCCCTGACCACACGTGGTTTACAAAAGTATGTAGTATGTAACCTCCCCGTGGAAATAAACTACTATGCCACAAACATGCAGGAAGCTTATTTGGAATCAAAAGATGGTGAATTGTGCAATTTGGGAGGATGGTGGAGCATGTTGCGTCAATTCAAAAGATGATGAATTGTGCCACGTGTGAGTGAGTTGAGAAGAAAGAAAAAGATGTGTACATTGCTAAGACAAATCTAGTGTCACTCTATGATTAGTGAGATGATTTTTCAATGAGCTTTAATATTCATTACATGGAGAATGCATAATGCGAGATTGCTCTTACATTCTTCTTCAATTGCAACATGGTGTTCATTGCACTTGAATTTAGCTTTGCCAACCCCACTCATCACTATGCTGCAACTTCATGATGATGACGAGTAGTGGGGTATGTTGCTATACTACAAGTTTGTGGCACTTTCTTATCCAACACAAGTGGCAGACTATCCCCAACACCTCTGCAACTCGCTCTCTCTGCGTGGCCGCCTTCACGTCACACTTAACGGCAATGTAAACATTACTATGGCACTAAAGCTTCTTCACAACAAACTCACAAACTCAGGTCTTGGAAAGGAAAGGTTCAAATTCTATTCCGTTTCTTTCAGAGGAAGACCAAAGAACCTCATACCCTCATACCCTCCAATAATTTTTACATGTATAGTGTCTAAGAAATTATGGCTCAAGAGATCAAAGTTGATGCATAGATGCACCGTCTGAGAGCCAATGAATTTTAACGTATATTTTGTCACTCTATGACTAAATATGTACTTTTCCTCTAATTCTCCTCCGAAATTGATTTACCTAATGCATAAACTGAGATTAACTTTGAAAGAGACATCAAGATAAAACTTGCTATGTAAAGATACATAAAATATCCTTAAATCACTCTAACATTTGGGTCAGATTTATTCTTGTGTGCAATGTCATCTGCAAAAGAATAAAACCCCCATCTCATATAAACATTGTGATGATAAAAAACCATTTGATAAAGATTTGTGGACCAATACATTTCTTTTAGCAAACCTCACGCAAATTCTTCCTAAGTTCCTCCCTAAAAAGTACCACTTATAGGGAGTTGTGCCGCATATAAAGTTGGGATCTTACCTACCTTTTTAAAAAATGCACTATTATAGACTATCTATAAGACTAGAACACATAAGGTTCTCCAGCAGTTAGTAGAGTCCACCCTTTACAATAGTAGCATTGTAGAAGCTTTAATATTAAATACAATATCTCACCATCCAATCTTTAGCTAAAAATGATGTGGACTTGCCCATGATTCTGAATCTGCTACAATGATTCAAAAATAGTGTTCAAGATTTTGATAGGCTACTTGTGAGAAGTATTAACCCTTTAGTGCCCAGAGTGGTTTCGGAGAAACCACACTTTTTGGGTAATGTTTTCTTAAAACTCTTGCTGTCGAAATCTGGAATACCATTAATAGTATCCAATTGTATGAATGTAAGCATAGCTTAATGAAACACATGTTGGTTAAATCTTGGTATGATCGGACTGTTGGATTGGAAGATTATAATATGTCTTTGCACCGTATAATGCACACTCAAAAATGAGATTTTGGGGTGTGTGTGACTTCAAGGTTAAATAGAATTTGGGTTAAATTTTCAAAAATGAAAGTGAAGATGTTCAGCAATGACGTGTGCCAACACCTGGGCAATGGTCGGCTTGGGGTATCCTTCTTTGGACACACTAATTAGGTTAATTTGTTCCTAAGCCTCAAAAATTTGCTTAATTTATTCATTTTGATCAAGTAAAAAGACCCTAAAATGAAGAAAAGAATTCGTGCGCCTCAACATGGTTAAGATGTATATTCCTATCAAGTTTTTTTTTAATAATATAAAATTTTTGAATCTTTTTATGGATGTGAGAAAAAATGCTGAATTTTGGGATTTGCAGGCATTATAGTGTACGATAAATCAATTTAATATTACTAAAATTAATTATTTTGTGCATTGGACCACTTAACGTAAGTCACATCCAAAAATGATGGTGAAATAAAATTATTTAATATTCCAAATGCTTGTTTTCAAGAATTTTAGGTACAAAGGACAAAACTTACTTTTTCAACTAAACAATTCATTAAAATTTCTTAATATTCTTTGATTGTGATGAATTATTTTTTCTTGGTACATTACAAGTTTTGAAAGCTAAAACTTCATTTTGTAAAATCATACTTTATTATATTTAAAAGTTGAAGTCGTTTAACACAGTGCAACAAACAAATTTTTTAGTTAGACGCCGTTTTTGGGTACCCCAAGCCGACCATTGCCCACCTCTCCATTGCAATCTTTCATGTCAAGAATGGACTCATACATAATTATTGTGGATTTTATAAGTGAAAGTGACTTATTCATGTATGGTTTAGGACAAAATTTATACGTTAAAATAAGAAAGGAGTTGGTACATTGATCCAAATCGGACTACACATACTTATGGAACATGAACAAGAGAACACAATCTGAAAAAAAAATACAACAAAACAATCTTTCAAACACAAGAAATACCACATAGTACATGTGTTGTATTTGTAAGTACTTGCTGCATTTTGAGGTATTTGCAGTATTTCGGTGTTTTGTACAAAGGTATTTGGATAGCTAAGAAAGTCAGATTCCAAAATTTCTTTTTGCATCATCTGCAGAATCAAAAGTTACACATCTGAACATCAGACGCTAGACTGAAATAGTTCACAGATTTTCCAGCATTTCAATTTTTAGTGATCTAGTGACCACTTAATGGTTACCTGGGCACTAAAGGGTTAAGAAGAACTCTACTGTTTAGACAAACTAAATCTGAAGCTTGTAGATCAATTTTGGTTTCTGAAGGAAGGCACACATTTACTTGCAATACAACAATGAAGAACTTGAAACTGAAATATTCTCACACTTTTGCTGAGCTACACGATTTGTGCTTTCTCACATCACTAGCACCGACAAGGCTTTAGAATTCTTGCAGCTTTGGGAGTTTTCATATTGGCCTTGGAATTGATGATGCGTGCCTGAAATTACCATTTAACACTTACAACTCGCGGCCTTGTTTTTATACTTCTTTCCACATGAATAACAAAACTCATTCTGGCATCTGCAGCCCAATAAGAGAACAAAGCTCAGTCGAAGATTGAATGCCATGTAAGGGCCGCTTCACACTATAGCCGTCCAAGTCGAGAGGCAGTGGGATTGAGTGGCAAGCTTTTTTGAGAGTCCAAAGATATCTACTGAAAATAGGCATTAAAATATAGTTTTATTTTTTTATGAAAAAAAATCGACGGCCTCTCGATCATAGTTTGGGTTTTCATCCTTGTCCGACCCCAAACTTCCTTCGAGAGTCCGTCGCCACAATCAAAAAGTGTTACCATGTAGGCATTTTGGAAGATAACTGCCTTTGGACTTTGGCCTCTAGTGTGAAGGATTGAGAGGCCGAATTCTTGGTTTCTTGCAATTTGACTGACAACCTCTCGACCTTCGGCCATAGTGTAAAGCGACCCCAAGTTCAGGCAACTATGTCACTCTCTCATTGCTTGTCACAGACAGTCATACTTCAGAACTCTTCTAATAGTCTATTAAATGGGTGTGTTTTAAAGCGTTGAAATTGTGATAAACTAGGACTAGTAGAGATTTGTGCTTCCAGAGAAAAATAATCAGTTTCTTGAAATTTTGTTGATTTAAGAAATATGTATGAGAATCAGACTACTCATTGTGAATGCTTTGAGCAAATCTAATGCTCTTGATTCAATTAGACAACTTGGCAAAATACGTAAAAACCTTCTCAAGCCTTCCACCTGTAGAAGGATATCTACTGTGTAATCGACTAACATATTATTTAATTTTTATGGACATCTTAAAAACTATTTCATGGGAGCTTCAAACTAAACCATCCTATTGGTTCCATAATTCGAAAGTCACTCTATTTGTACGACAATGTACCAAATAGCGTATATATCAAGATTTCAAGCCACATAGTGATCACAAAGTCCTTAAATGAAGAGACTCATAATGAACACGAATTCTAAAACGAGGATAAAGGTTATTTCTCTCTGTGTATTCTAAAATGATACTGCAAGAATATTTAATTTTTTCAATGATTGCACAAAAAATGTAGAGTAAGGGTGAGTGTTAGGGGATATGCAAGAAAGAAAGCAGCAATTTAATCCACTCTAAACATGTTATTATCACAAACTCCAATATCACATTCTAGTGTCTGGAGAGAATATTTGCTACTTTCTCTGTTCGAAAATAACTGTCTCAGTTTTCTGCGTGTTATAAATTAAAGCTTTTCTTGCCAAAAAAAATCGTCTCAGTACTCAAAAATGGTCAATCCTTAATAGTAGAATGTAGTTTTGTGTCACTCTCATTATCAGCCCCATTTGAAGTGGATAGAATTCTCGTTTGAAATATAAAACATAGGACAAAAAAAATGCCAAAAACTAGAATAATTATTTCTAAACAGAGGGAGTATTATGTACACCTGTGATTGGACACTTTCCACATGGCAAGTTCTGAGTTATTTCATGTATGTTGGGGTGATATAAAAGAGATGGGAATTAGTGTAGATGATTCTTACACACAAGTGATGTGCCGGCAGCCGGCGGCGCGCTCAACAAAGCGTTGACAATGGGGGCAGTTTTGCCATTTCTCCTGCTTGGCGAGGTCACGGAATTTCTGATCGCCTGAAATAGCGGTTTTTAGTTGGTAAATTTAGCCAAATTGCTACATAAAGTTTGGGCTAGCTAAATTGATACAAAGAATTTTTGAAAAAAAGAAAGGAATGATAGCCAGATTTCCTATGTGGAGTCAGGGTGTGTAGCCTCTTTAAACCTAAGTATCATCCATGTACTGCCAAAGTAATATCTAGGTAGCACATGTGTATTCCTTTGATATGATCACCTATATATTATTTAATATGAAAAGAGCATATAGGTGATCATATCATCTATATATTATTTAATAAGTGTTTAATAAGTTTTGGATTACTCTGAAGTCAAGCCATGGAAAAGTAGCAAAAATGTTAAACTGTGTACTGCCTATGTCCCATAATAAGCTTTATGTTTGCGCAAACTACTACCACTAGCAGAAGACATGTCGTTTTTCATTCCCCATTTTGTGGGAACAGTGAACAGTGGCTGAATATTATGCTTATATTTTTGTTTTCTTGTGACCAAAATCACTCACCAGCACTGACACAACCTATGTGCCAGTCTGGCACAATTTCATTACTTTTTCATTTATAATAAGTGAAAAACAACACATTTCCTACTAGCTGAGAGGCCACACCATTGCGCTTAGGGTCCACACCATTGGACTGCAACATCACTTCAATTTTCCGGGCACAGGAAGCTTATTATGGGACTTCAAGAGGAGTATTCAATTCACCCAAAAAAAGGAAAAATGAGAAAAGAATTGACTGACCTGAGAGCTTGGTGTTCAATTCATAGGCACGGAATTCACTGCACGTCTGGTTGGAATGCCACGGGACGTGACACGCTTGACAGAACGCTCGATGGCAGGCCAAGCATTCGGCGAACGTGCCCTGGCTGTCGGATTTCTCCATGAAGGCGGAGCACCCGGGCACGGGGCAGTACACGCGGAGGGCAGGCGGGATGGCCTGTTCCACCAGGCGCATGTTGAGCGTGTGCAAACTGGACTTGGAGAGCAGCGCCGTGCACTGCTGTATGTCGTAGCTGTGGCCGCAGCTCGCGTGCGGGCATTCGATCGTGGAGCTTCCGCTCACGATCTTCCCCTCCGCGTGCCGCTTGCAACAATCCCTGCAGTACTCGTGTGCACAGCCTGCTCCACATAAAATTAACCCAACAAGGAATTCCGGCCTTCAGAAAACACTGCAAAAAAACTCCTAAAAAAGTGCACTTCTAGCCAGGGCATTTTTAGTATTGGGCGAAATAGTGCCAGATTGCACGAGAAAAAAATAACCTGGCTGAAAATGGCTAAAAACCATGAAATTTTTTGTCAAAAAATTCTAATTAAAAAAACATCTTGGATGAAATTTTCACATTGTGGATGAAAAAAATATATGAATATATGATATCTTCTAATGTCATATTTTCTATCTAGTACATGGACGAATGTTGAAATATGGAGCACCACTATAACATTTTATATCGCCACTTTGGCACTTCATGAAAAATGAAAAAAAATGCCCTGCTTCTAACTGTAGACAGTCCATAGGACTTGAACATAGGAACCCTACTTGTGAGAAGTATTTAATAAGAACTTTACTGTTTAGACAAATTAAATCCGAAGCTTGCAACAATCTGTGCAGTACTCGTGTGCACGGCCTTCACCACATAAAACCCAACAATGAATTCCTTCAGAAAACACTGCAATACACGCCTTAAAAAATGCACTTTTGTAGATAGTCCATAGGACTTGAGCATAGACTACTCACTACAAGGAAACTGGTCGCTTCTCATTGTTATTTTGAGCCATTCCAGAGTTGGTGAGTGCTTTTGGTCACATAGGACAAGGGTTTCCTCAATTTCATTTAGTAAACAGCGACCGGTTCGCTTGTAGTGACTTGTGAGAAGTATTAAGAACTTTACTGTTTAGACAAATTAAATCCGAAGCTTGCAACTATCTTTGCAGTACTCGTGTGCAAAACAATAAGAATCATGATTCTCAGGCTCATCTTTATGTAGAGAATTCTAACGCCTTGGTGTTCGTGGAGAGAGATAGGAAGTGGAAGTGTCATCAGAAAATAATATAACCTCATTTTTGTTAAAATGGTAGATTTCAGGTGATTCAATGAAACCTCGGATGTATAGTAATTATCTTAGTTTTTAGACAATTTTGGCTCGTTGAAACATGTCATTTTAACAAGTATAATTAGTGTCAAAAAAAATGTTGAAAAGAGTGTAAAAAACAAGTGGTAGTGTATTGTTGAACTTACTATTTGTGGTGATGAATGAGGAGTGCGGACGAGTCTCAAAGCATATGCCACACTCTTTTCTCAAGATGCGAGGTTTCAGATTGATGCCAAAGGCGCGCAAAAAATTCTCCTCTGATTCAGTAACAACCACAGATTTGGTTCCTGTTTGCAGCCACAACAAGAATCTATGTTACATTGGCGTAATTTCACAAAATTGGTGCATTAAAAGAATTTAAAATAATAATTAATTAATTAAATTTAAAAAATTGGAGGGATGTGAAAGGCCCATGATCTAGAACTAGAGCAACATGACACTCACGTGAAATCTCATATCTATATTCATCCTACATTTTATAGAGCAACAATACCCGGGATATTGCGAGTAATAGTGTAACCTTATCTCCATGACCCACATTATACTTGTAAGGAAAGTTCTGGAGGAAGTAAGGTCACAATGGAAGGTAATTGATCCCAGGTTATTGTTCCTCCCTAAATGAGATTACAAATACCTTACATGGTGACTAGTTTCCACAATTATTGTCACTAAAATGCCACGTGCCATCTTGTGATTGGTTTAAGGTGACATATACCTCTCACAATCTGGTGTGGAAATCCAATGTCAATAAGGTTTTAATTCAATGTTTGAATTTGACCCTAAGGCTTAAAGCTATCTATAGAATACAATTTGTTACATTTATTAGACTATAATGCCAATACTAGAATGCCTAGTGGAAATACCGCGTTGCCATGGCTGAAGTCCATGTTGCCATAGCCAAAGACTAGAATGCCTTGACCAAATCCAAAATGTCTTAACCAAAGCAACGTATTGCCAGAGCCAAAGACCAAGTAGTCGTATTCGAAGCCAAAGACCACGTTGTTGCACTTGAGGACCACGTTGTTGTAGTTGAGGATCACGTTGTTGCAGTTGAAGCCCACATTGCTGAAGTTGAAGACCACGTTTCTCAAGCAAAAGACCACGTTGCTCAAGCAAAAGACCACGTTGCCGAAGCGGAAGGCCATGTTGCCGAAAGTTAGTGTCATTGGTCATGGCACTACGATCTTTGGTTATGGCACTGCGATCTTTGGTCATGGCAATGCGGTCTTAATATTATGACAATGTGATCTCTGGACACGACGTACATTCTCGTTTTTGGCATTATGATCCAGTAAATGTAACAAATTGTATTCCATAGTTCTCAATTGGAAACCAAAGCAATCTGAACATCTCATATCTTAATACTACACTGAATGGCGAATTTAGAGTCCCCGGACATTATTTCTCAATCCAAACACTATTTAGTTTTTAGGATATATAGTGTCCTCATAAGAAAAGAAAAATGAATGTAGTGCTTCAATGACATGTGACAACTTTATAATAAATATGGCATGCCACTTCATACCACTCTCATTACTTAACCCTTAAAGGTGCAAATTGGCCATTCCAACCAGTATTATACGGCTATATTTCATTGTATTTGGAATGGTTCTACACCGTCCTCCGATGAGTTTCATATCAAAAATGAAGTTTAAATTCATGTCTACATGATCTTCAGAGCTATTGGGATCTCAATTTGGAACTTTCTACTTACAACAGATGTCAAATACACGGCAACGTATCTACTATCCCCAAGGACCTTTAAAGCTTAAAAAAAACATAATACTCTCAATGAAAGTATGAACGACAAGTGACAAACTCCTATGTAATGTCAAGGGACACTAACTTCTTTTTTTTCACCTTTGAACAAATTGTGGTTTAAGGTATCAATTTTCCCCAGACACTAAATATGCCATTAAGTGTAGTCGTAAAGATGAGGTTACATTCAAGCAGACTGTCGGTGGAGAAATGGAAGTAGCGTACCTGGAAACCGCGCCTGGCTGTTTCCAGTTGACTAAGACGAAGCTTGGACGAAGTTAGGGTGGACGTTCATCAAATCTTGGAGCTGCAACTGATAAGCAATTTCTTCATCTAAGTCTTCGTCCACCCGGCTGCCAGCTGGCGCTGAGGATTTCCATTTCCGCATCCTCTTCACTAATATTTTTAAAAAAAACCCAGGTTAATTAGTACCGAAACAACTGAATCTTTGAACTCAAAAACTTTGAAATTTTGACACACTATAATCAAAGGATAACTCTTTAATCACGTAGAAATTTGATCCAGTCTAGGTGATTTGACATCTAAACTTGGTAGAAGTCAACCAATCTTTCTTTTTTCCTCCCTAAAAAGTACCATGTATGAAGAACTTGGAATTCAATTATCCTATTAAAAAAAATTAAAAAAAATGAAACAGACAGCACAAGTGCGGTAGTGGATACTAAAAACCCATTTAAATCATAATATCACTACTAGCAAAGCCTGTCGCTTTTCACTCAATTTTCATTGAGTGAAATTGTGATAAAGGTATCTTTTCCTTGTCCTATGAGACCATAGTGCACTTTCACAAAGTCTAACCTATTGAAACACTTGTTTAACCTACTTCTAGGTTTTTCAAATCTTCACATTGAGAACATGCTCGTCAATTGAACATGCATTTTAGTAGACTGGACTTTATGAAAGATCTTCACTACATGTAATCAAACTCACTCACTCTAAAATAGCTCAAAATACCAAGTGAGAAACGACCAGTTTGCTTGTAGTATCGATCTTGTCTTGTATAAAAAAACCGTGCTATCTAATACAAACCCTGTTAACTAATATATCACTCATATATGATAATCAATTAGCAAGTTGGCTGTAAAACATGACTTCGCTCAACTTTGCACAAAAAAGGGGATTCTCTACTGCCACAACCTCCCACTTGGAAGGATTGTACAAGAAATACATCAAACAGAGCGACAAAACTTCCATCCGAAGAAAGTCCTCCAATTCAGTCGGAGCTGGGTCGAAGAAAACAGATCTGGCAAGGGAAAACAACGAACAGTCTCATCAGAATTCAAGGCGCTGGCAGTAATCGAGAGAGCTTACCGATTTTCTTCGAAACCCGATAACAGATTTCCATTTCGGAAAAAAGATCTTCAAGCGCATGCAACCCAATTCAATTCTTGTACAAAGCGAGATCGACAGGTTAATTTCCGTCACTACCGAAATGATAAACTGGCAGAAAATCTAAATGGCTAAACTAAACTAATCGATATCAACGAAATGGCAGACTAAACTGATTGATATCAACTAGTCCTGTGAAATGGAACTGATCGAACTAAGGCTTAGTTTTCTGCCCGATTTTCTGAAGAGTTTGGGATTGAAGGAGGTTCGATGTGTACAGTCGGCAGCATATGTGGGAAGAATTCATTGTTTGCAAAATTGGAGTACCAGTGCGATGGCTCGGTCTGCACGTCGGCTCCAAATTGGCGGAATATGGCATCGTTGGATTATCGGTAGCGTGGACCCGCACGAGTCGGTGGAATCTTAACAGACACGTCTGGTCTTCACTGTTAGTTTTATGCCGACTCACTGCCTGACTGACTAGGCCAAACATAATTTCCAGAATCTTACTTGATTTTGGGAGTGGTTACTTTTACACTAGAAAATTTTTGGGCAAATGAGTTGATGATATTGTCAAAGTCCTAGACTAGCGAGTATTTAGATGAAAGTGCCTTATGATAGATGATTGTATGTTGGGAATTGCTACTGTTTAGACTAAAAAAATTGCGCAAAAAAATAGATGAAATTGCCACAGTTCGCCAACATTTGGATGAAAGTGCCTTACGATAGATAATTTTTTGGATGAACACAAACACACACTCAAAAAAATACATTTTTTTTTTTTAATTTTTTTTAATTTTTTTTAATTTTTTTTTTTGTTTTGTTTTGTGTGTGTAGATGATTCTATCCAAGCTACATTTTAGGGTGTGTGTCGCTCTACCAACTGAAAAAGAAAAAAGAAAATGTCTGCTTTTATTTGAATTGCATGGTTAATCAACCGATTTTTTGTTGGTGAATTTTCACCTGAATCCTACTTGATTTTGGGAATGGCTACTTTACATTAAAATAATGAGCAAAAAGTGGATGACATTGTCAAAGTCCTCTCAAGAATTACTAAAATTGTCAATATTTGGATGAAAGCGATTTATAACACATAATTTTATGGATGCGCATATATATATATATATATATATATATGATTCTATCCATTTTTTCGCTACCTGGCTACACTCTAGGGTATCTAAAAGTCTACTAGCGAATTCTTTTTTTAATTAAAAAAATTGGTTGAAACTGACTAACTTGCGGTGTTAATCCCTTAATAACAGAGGGGGTAAGGGAAAACCTAAATATGTTATAGAATTTTACTTCTGCAACTTTGATGACGTTTGGTCCAAAAGAGAAAATGAGAAGCCTGACGTTTAGTAATTATTCATACGGTCAAACTTTCAAAAAAATGTTTTAGATACTCATTTAATGAATTTGGAAGCGTTTATCGTAGAATATTTACCAAAAAAATTATTTTTATTTTTATACTAATTTATGGATATTTCATACTATATAAATATTTACTATTACTGTAAAAAAAACACAGCATTTTTATTTTTATTTTTTGACACAAATAGTCAGACAATCACACAGTTTATTTTAATTTTGCAAAACGGTCTTTTTTACCACATGGTAATTTTTACAAGTGAAGTTCATTTAATTTTTTGGTCCCCCAAAGACCCATATTTAGTGTAGAAGACAGACAAGAAAGAATAAAATGAATAGATTTGTGTTTTCATCCATCATTTTTCACATTCATCCATCTCATAAACTTCACGTTTGCTCAAAGTAAACACTGATGTTGATGTTGGTTCACTAGCTTCATCCAAGTGCTTCAAACTACTCCTACTTGGATACTTCATTCAATTGCTTCAACCATAGTAGAATGACTGCTCCTTCAACTTCATAGTTGTCGCAACCCTCACTTATTCACAAACGGCAACATAGTGACTGCAATGGCAAAGTAAAAAGTTGAACAAATGTTGTATTCACTTTGTAGGATCTTGGAAGAATATATGAAATTCAATAATTGCTCAAAAAAAATTAAGTATGTTTAAACCTCTAACTACCCAATCAAGCAGGAAACGCTTGATGTACATAATCACTTGCCGTTTACTCATCCGTGGTGAACTTTTTGCAGAGTGAAATTTTTATGGTAGACTTTATGGGAAGTTAGCTTCATGCATATGTGATCTGATTAGAAAGGGGACGATTTGTGAAATTTTCATGCCTCATTTCATGTTGCAATAATTCACCAAATATTTCGAAGATTTTAGTCTAAATGTGCACTTGAAAAATTAAACTCATCAAATTAAGCAACCAAAAAACCCCCAAAAATCACTACACTCAGAGTATTACATTTCAACCCATCACAATAAATTTCGTTCACAGATTGTCAAGTTCTTATTCATAATCAAATTACAAAATAATTTTGAATTTCAAGTTTTAAATTTTACACAAAAATATTAGTGATAGCAATTGCAGATCTAACCACGTGGATAAAATTCATAATGTACAACTTTTATTCATACATCAAGTTTAAAATATTCCTTTTATCAACTTTTATTCATGCATCTTTGCAAAACTGCCAAGTTTGGAGAGGGAGAGGACATTTAGGGGTTAAAAAACCATACAATTTTTTTCACCTCAAAGACTTCATATTGAAATTGTTAGTCTCAAAAGGCTTGTACATCGGACACTTGTTTGAAATATATGTGGTGCAATTTTCAAGGAATCAACCTCGAATTTCATACATGTTTGACAAAGTATTGCAAATTTAGACTAAAGAAATTTACACAACTGGCATCAAGCTTCGGGAACAGCGTACTGTAACGTTACCTGATACTAAAAAATAAATGTTATGTTTAACCTTAAGGATTCCTCTAAAAAAATCTAAATTTGAGAGTGATTCCATAATAAAAAATCCTCGTATAATTCAAGGAAATATTTTACTTGCAAGCAGCTGTGAAGAACTTGAGGTGAAAAGTTCTTCATAAGCTCCCAAACGACCATTTTATGGTCACTACCCAACTTTGGACATTTGGATACAAACAGGTAAATTTTTATTTTGAGTGAATTTTGAGATATAGGCATTTAAAAGGCTACCAAAAATAATCGTTTTCCATATGATGCAAGATGAGTGATGATCGTTAACCATTAAAATTTTTAAAATCCAAATCAAGATTGAAGTAATCTTTCTAAGTGCAACCATGTACTCAATAAGATCATTTCAATCTACAATCGAAAGAGAAACAAGCAGTTACCAAATACAAAAAATATTACCCAACCTCCTTGTTGCTCCGGATAACTACCCCAATTCAGAAGAACGGTACATAACTCAATGCATTTATGTTATCACCAGTATACACTTAAAGATATATTCCAATTTCACGCCTTCGAACCTAAAAATGATAACAGGGCTCTCCGATTACCTGATAAGAATGGTACATATCCCAATGCATTATGTTATCATCGGTATACACAGATATTCCAATTTCACGCCTTTGAACCTAAAAATGATGACAGGGCTCTCCGAGTACCTGATAACTAAGCAGAAACAATTCTAGAGCACTACTGCAGACTCAGTAGAAATGGGAAATCCCTTCTTGTAGCAACGAGGCGGAATGAAACCGCCCGGCTCAGATATTCCTGCTGTGAGGCTGAACGAACTTAACACCCCTTGAAGAAAATTAATACTAAATTGCAGTGTCGATTTAGCCTATCAAACAGTGACTCTGCATAACGAAAATACGATAACATGAGTGTCTGTTCCCAGCTAAACGAACTTCAAGAACTGGTCAAGAATCAAACAGTCAAATATCTGCCCAAGCGTGGTGTCTTGTGCCCATTAAGTCTGCTACCCAGGATTGACCGCTACCGCTCGTTATTCCCTCGTATGTAATGTCTATGCTTTGAAGGGCTAATAAACTTAGAAAGAATCTCTACATCATAATGTATCTTCGACCTTGTTGTCCTTCTCTACTTGATTGACAGACCTTGAAAAATCTCCCACAAACTTCTTTAGACCCTGGAAAGCCAGAGAAAGCAGATCACCCATTAAAACCTGAAAATGACAGAAGTTTGGATACTAAAACAAAGTTTACTTGAAAATATGAACAGCGCATTTCCAGGTAGTCTTTGCCCAGACGCGGTCAATGATAACTTCCCAACATCAATTGATGTTATGCATAAAACTGTGTCAGGCAAATTTTCATTAAATACTAAGTAGAGATTAAAATTTGTATTGCACGATGCCGTTAGTCAAAACCTGATTTACCTGATTCGTTTGCCTGAACCACTAAGACACGTGAAGAATTAATTAGGTGACTGTCCAAACCCAGGCAGATGAATGCATACCCTCGACTGCAGCAGCTGCGTAAGGTGCCGTATTTGTTGTTCTCTTTCCTCCGCCAGGCGCTCTTTCTCCAATTGTTTTCTTTCAGCCTCCTTCAATGCCAATGATAGCTGCTCACATTGAGAGACAAGCGACTCGCATCTTGAACAGCAATCTGTACGACATATATTCGGTACACGTGCAAAAATTATAATCATGACTATTAAAAAAACAGCTGAGGGTGCCTGGAACAAAAGCTGGGAAGAAGCTAGAAGATTGAAGGAGTGAAACCACAGAAATAAATCATTTCCAGCTGTGCAAGCAATAAGTCTCTTACCAGGATCTCTGTCCCGATGTTCAACGGGAGTGTTTGTTTCCTCGGGCACCTCGCTTACACCCGCAGCTTTCGATTCCTGGGGCACATCGGTGCTACACTGACCAATCTGGCCACCTCCATGCACCCTCAAAGAATTCGCTCTACTCTCAGATTCAGTACAATTTTCCGGACCAAGGGAGGAAGCTTCGGATACCCGTGAAAGTGAGGTATCCAATGGCGCCCAACCGATTGTCCCAGGTCTGTTACCGTTGGTTCCTTCCAGCAAACTTAATGCATATTCCAGTAAATTCTCTTCGTTGTGGTCCCACTCTTTCAAAGCATCAGACCCAGTCTTGCTTCCTCCCTTGCTCCCTGCCTTGCTCCCTGCCTTACTCCCTACCTTGCTCCCTGCCCTGCTCCCAACCTTGCTCTGAAATCTGCTACTGCTACTCGGTGACCGTGACGGCCTAGAATCGCACTGCGAGCCCTCAGTGCCGGACAGCATCGGAAGCTCAAGCAAATCATCCTCCCGAATATCGTCCTCCAACTCAGATTCTCGTGGATCCAAAGCCGTATGTCGTGATGGCTTGTCCTGATTTAATTTTGTATACCTATTCCGACCCTCTAAAACCTCATTGAGGCCACTTAAACTTCCGCTGTACCGGTCATGTCCATAAGAGTTTGAGTTCGAATCAAATCCATCACGTTCATGTAGCATGGCTCCCATGAACCGTGAGTTACCGTCGAAGCTCCCATTCCTCTCTCTGTAGCTATCGCTCAGAGGCTCTCCTGGACCGCATTGGGAATCCAGAATACTCCTTTGGTGAAGACCCTCCGCCACCTGGTGCTCAAGGTTGGGGAGTATACTTACCACGGCTGGAAGGACGGTCAGTGGAGTAGGGTTGTCCGTCTCTGCATGGGGAGTTGTAGTGCCAGTGGTACCTCCTCCACCAAAAGGTGTCGACGCACCTGTGGTGCCAGCAGGAGAAATCATACGACCCAGGGGGCTTCCTGGATACAACTGATACGCAACCTGCAGGTCCTCTTGCTGATTTTGGTGTTGCTGATAGTAATCCGGGGAAGCGAACGGAGAAGCAGAGTATGGGGGCTCCGGTTCCCGCTTCCCAGATCTTTGCTCGGAGAACGACGACCCTAGCAGCTTCGCAAAAGGAACATCAGGGGAAGAAGGCGTGGTAAATTGAGCTGCGAGCTCTGGCGGAGGTGTAAAAGGAGCTGTTGAGGGGGCAGTCGTGAACGTCGAAAAAACTGGTGGAGAGACAAGTGCCGTTTCATGTGCATAAGGACCCACAGTGAACATGTTGGATTGTGTTTCTAGTGGACTTCTCGAGCCGCCTCCCGGAGGAACAGGACATGTTGGAGGATAGTAGGGTGACTGAGCAGAGGATGGTACCATAGAATTTTGGTGAGAGGCTGGAGATGAAGGGGGTGCGAGTAGAAAGGCAAACTGGCCCTGGGGATCAGTAGGCTGGCCCTGTGTAATCTGTATAGCCGGAGCTATTCGCTTCTTATTCTTCCGAGATAGCGAACCAAGGCCACTCCAACAGCAACCACCTCGTGCCATCTGCATCATTAATAATTCGTATTAGAAAAATCCATATCGCTTCTAGATCGGGGTAGAAAAGTACATTAATAATCATGTAAGCAGCTGAGCTTCGTGCCACCTCTACGAAGATTGAAAGCTCCAATAGGTACAATTGCCAAGACTATTTCACATCTTCCAAAGATTATAAGGAGATCATAATGAACGGATCACCCTACAGTCTTCGTAACACAATATGCAATTAACAATCTCTTCGAAAAAAATACATAGGTCTCGATTAATAATGTCAATTATGACCAAACATTACTTCAAGTGATGAACTACAATCCAACACTAAATTATGATGAACGTGCACAACAGAAAAGCATGTGGAAAAGCATTATATACCGACTTGCTGCATCTCTCGGGTGCTTGAAATCATCACAATGCATTAGTTGACATCTAGCAAGAACGAGTGCCATGAGGAAACGGTACCTGAGAAGAAGCAGGAAGACACCAATGTCTCCTCCTTCAGAAGTTCTTGTCATCAATGGCACATCGCCGTAGTCCAAACATCCAGGTGCTCCCTCAGAAAAGGCCCTTTCAGACCATCACTTGCCGATCTCAGTCACAATTCACCAGAAATATCCCATTTACTACATGATCACAACTCAGGGAGAGCATCGAAGCAAGTCTTGTACTTAGTTCTCTTTTCCTTGTACTCCAAACCAGTTGGTACGCTCCAGGGCTAAACCTACACCACAGAGGAAGACGTTTCGATGACTCCTCTTCTGTAAGATAATGCAAGAGAGGTCAAGCCATAGCACCTACGACTCCTCAAACTCACCAAATACGTTCAAGACTTCCTATAAATTTGTTTGTCCGAGCAGCCACCAGCTTGAAAGTTACTACAGTACCTCCCATTGATAAACTCAAAAACAGAACTAAGCGCAGCATCCAATCAAGAAACTACACAATGCTATTCGTATCCAACCTTTTTGCACACCAATGCTCCCTTTCTCTGTCTAGCGCCTCACCTCTTCCTCATGAGCTGAACTTCCCCTTCAACCTAGGGCAAACCACAGCGCCACCAATTCCTCCACCGTAACCCTACCACATACTCCGCCGTCTTTCCAGCTGCCACTCCATCGCCGCAGCAAGACGAACAATGCGAAATACACTCAACATTGAGGTCGACGACGACGACACTACGCAAACAATAATCCAGCGCACGAACAGGATAACCTAGGGATTGATTAAGTAAGCAGAAGTAAAATTCGCGTGTTGTCGTCGAACGGCGGGCTCCATTGATGAGCACCTGGCAAAAAGGACACTGCCTGCCAGTCCGGCATACAAGGGGCACAGAAAGCAGAGTGCAAACAAAACGCCAAAAGCAAACGTTCATTCTGCTGCTGGTGCTGCGTCGGCGTCGGCGTCGTCTTCCTTCCTGCACCAGCCCCGGAATCTTTCGTCGTAGATGACGACCGTTCTGCACCAGAATGCCCTTCCGTCGACGTACACGACAACTGTTCTGGCAAGTCGTCACCTGAATCTAGTCTGTTCGTAGATTCTATCTCGGTACCTAAAATCTACGATTAGCCTAATTTTGGTCTCCACCCCGCCATTCCGCACCGAAACGTCCTCCGTCCCTGATAGGCTTGATTGCAAGACGTTGGAGCTTGGAGCGTCAGGCGTCAGTCGGTCGTGCGTTCAGTCGACGTTACAGTATTTAGACATTCTAACACACGAAGAGGTCCGTTCTTTAGACTATACAAGAGTGAGATGATGAGTTTTGATTTGCGGATCGCCAGTTGACTTCGCATATGTGTAAGAATTTCTACAGGGAGGAGCGTAGGAATGTAATAGAATACGTGCTTCCCGGCGTGCTGTGTAAGAGCATTCCCACCCATGCACGCTAGGACTAACTCGCTAAAATTATTCACATTTGAACACACTCCCCCACCCTTGCACGCCTTTCATATATCAAAAGTGTGCATCAAATAGTCAATGAACCAATCACAAGTAGAATGTGGGGATATAGTCAACTAAATAGTGATTCGAAGGCCCAATTTCTAACACGTTAGAGCAAGCCGAGCAATTCCAAAGAAAATATGTCTACCAAGCATTAATTTGAGGGCCATTTTTAACTTAGAGGAATGTCATACAAGAAATAGCCCAACAACATTCCTAGAACGAACACCAAGGCAACTTATAAACAAAGATTTTACGAAAGCAACTTGATGACTTTGAAGCACATGCCGATGAATAGTCTTCAAGCTCGTTATTTAATTGTTGATTGAGCATCTTTGCTTACTTGGTGTGAGAAATTTGCTTGCGCCAAAGCTTCTGTAGATGGTTAAAACTTTGGCTCCAAAAACTACTTTTTAGCCTTCGTGAGTAGTTGTTGAGCCATACTTCGAAGCAAGTGGAAATGACTACATCAAATCTTGGCATTGGTCCCTCCAAAACACCAGCTCTTAAGGATTGAGAGTCAAGAGGTATTTTTGAAGGGCCCTTGGCACTTTTCGTTTACTTCTTGAGTGTGAGAGACTCTGGCCACGCTAAACCCTAAACCCATGCTCTAAGCTTGTCATCTCGGTCGAATAAACAATTGAATAATGTATTGATTGTGTTCGAGTACTGCTGCAGTGCTGCGTGCATCTCCGCATATGTTTAGGAATTTATACAGGGAGTATCATTCGTAAGAATTCAGTAGAATACGTGCGTTCCCGGCGTGTTGCGAAAGCTTGCCATCAACAATTGATTCGCCATTGATTGTGTGGAGTACTGCTGCTTGCCACATGCAGCAGCATCTCCGCTCGTCATCAAGGGCTAGTAAGTTAGGTGTGTGTCAAGCTCCATAACACTTCCGTCTCGCGGTTCGAGGTTTTTGTAGCTTTCTTTTTTCTTTCTTTTCGTAGGAACTCGCAATTTCCACACGTTCGTCAGTGTATCATTATCATTATTCTTTTCTTTTTTAAGTTATTGGTGTGCACTTTCCGTGATTCCGTCTCATGTGCAGTGGGAAGTAATTTAATGGGTCGATGGAAATCCGGAGGATCAGCACCTGTCACGGGCCCGTGCTCCGAAACGGATCAAGGCATCACGCTCATTATGATATTGGCATTTAAGGTAGAACTCTTTTTGTGTTTGGGATTCCAACCACCGACTTTTATCACATGTGTTTGGAAGTTCTTCAATCATATGAGTACATCTGGGACATGTTTTAAAAGAATGGGGTATTAGAAACTGTGATATTAAGGAGATTTGGATGTACATTGATAACATTGTCTGGGGTGCTCCAACTTGGATTTCTGTAGAACTCCGGTGGTCTTGAATGAATGGGGACAAAAGTGCCCCCTATTTTTGTTTAGGTTAGGGCCCATCTTAAAAAATAACCCCCTTTTCTAATGATTTTTTTATCCCCAACGGAAAGTAGTACCCTTGTATTCTCAATATTAACTTAGAGTAAAATCCATTTGGCTATTTTTATTTTTATTTTTGCAAATTCAAGATGATGAGTTTTTTTTGTAAAATTGAATATCTTCCACTCCATAGCTCTTAATTGTATGAAACTTTCTTTATGCACATCATCTTGTCAAGAATTTATCAACAATAAAAAAAAAACACCTCTATGCCCTCCAAAGAAAAGTATGCTTTAATAATTTTGAATAAGATATGAAGCCTATACTATTTAGAATGCTTCATAAAACGAGGAAAATTTCACTGAAATTGTTTAAGCTTTATATCAATTAACCTTTAAACGTCAAAGCAAGTCCCATAGGTATTTATGAGATGATCATGGAGAAATAAGTGAAATTTCTCAACCAAATTTGGAATGTATTTGTGCTTTGAAAAGGTGATAAAAAAATTTGAGGCTAAATTTAGCAAATATGCCTAAATTAAACAATTGTGGAACAATCCACAATCAAATGAAAGAATTGAGGGAAACGGTTGAGCTATGATTGAGCAGTAGTTGTAGAGAGAGTCAAAAATTAAAATTTATTAAAAAACAACAACAAAAACACTGGCCAAAAGCGCTTGTTGGTCTGCGCAAAAGGCATACTAGCGGTTTTCTTTTCGCAACTATTGTAGACTTTTAGAGATGCTCCTTGAGCTGCCCTCCAAGACCCTTTTGACGTTTAAGGGTTAACCCCTACGCGACCGATCAACCATTTTCTCGTTGCAGCCCAAAGAGCAGTGACTGCCCATCGTCAATAAATGATCTTTTCTGAATTTTGATTTTTTTTCAATATCGAGGGTAGAGATTATGTTCTAGTGCTCCTTGATGCATTCCATTTGCAATATTGAGGTTCACTAAAGAATTTTTCAAAGTCAAAAATTTCAATATTGTTCTAGTGCTATAAATTTTACTCTTTCGGGAAAGTAATGATGTTCTCTCCTTTGAAAATTTTGCCTTTTAAATTTTATAATAGAATGTCTAGTTTTAACCAGTCATACCAAATTTCAAATTCTAAAAATAATTTAAATTTTTTTGGTGAATATTCAATGGTAAACGCTTCTAAATTTATTAAATGAGTATTTAAAACTGTTTTGAAAGTTTAACTATATGGATAATTATTGAACATCATGCTTCTCATTTTCTCTTTTGGACCAAACTTCATCAAAGTTGCAAAAGTAACATTTTATAAGACATCTAGGTTTTACCCTTACCCCTGTGTCATTTAGGGGTTAAGAAGATCCTCAAAAACGTTTCAACAATTATAGAAAGTGGTATATGCCCAAAAAAAATTAAAAATTAAAACAAAATATTAAAAAAAAAATAATAATTAAACAAAATGTCATTACCATCTTCCATGTACCTAATTTCAAAACAAGATGTGTGGGCCCTTGAGCTTCATGTACTCATGCACATCCATTTTTCCACAGGCAGAGAGACCCTAAATCTCAAGTGGTCCTTTACATTTACAGCTTGCAAGCCAGCCAGTTCAGCACTGAGTTCACCTCAGTTGCAAATTGCCACAGCACTCAGTCAAATGAAAACAACTTGCACAAGGCAGCAAGATAAGAGCATCCGCACCCATGCACGCTAAAGTTGACTCGCTAAAATTATTCATATACATTTGAAATGCCCTTGAACTTACACTTCTCCACCATTGAACGCCCCTCAACCACCAGAAGTGTGCATTAAATAGTCAATGGACCAATCACAAGTAGAATGCAGGATATAGTGAACTAAACTTACATTTGAAGTGCCATTTCTTAACACACTAGCATTGAGGGTTAAAAGTCATTTTTGAAAGGTCCTTAGCATTTTTCATTTAGATATTGCGTGTCAAAACTCTAGAGGGCATAGGTGCGGATCATCAGGAACTTCAAAGCATGTGAACATGGTGTCATGATGGTGCATTGAAATGCAATTAAGATAATTTGGTGCCAACCTTCATACCAATCTTGTATGAATAAAATGACACTAAAATGACCTGTATGCGGCCTTTGGTGTCAAAATAGCACCAAATCAAGTTTGGCTTTAGCAACTTTTCTGATGATGCTCTAAGGAGAATATCAACACAACTTCAACATTTGAGCTAACAAAAAACAAGTATCTCACCCTATTGAATCAATGCGGAGTCCGCCACCCAATATTATCAGTTTTTGACAATGCTTATTCATGAATAGTCCCTTGGTCCACTCATGAATAGTCCCCTGGTCCATTCATGAATAGTACATTAGGCTTGGGGGAACTTGTGGGAACTCTCCTTTACACTACTAGAAAATCCAACTGTTTTGTTGATTTGGTCCCGTTGATCAGAGACACTTTTCTGTTGATTTGATCCCATTGATTAGAGACAC
This sequence comes from Pohlia nutans, assembly GCA_022496805.1. NCBI lineage: Eukaryota > Viridiplantae > Streptophyta > Bryopsida > Bryales > Mniaceae > Pohlia > Pohlia nutans. The sequence goes on along the minus strand of CM040098.1, from coordinate 7,628,891 downwards.
TTTTCTCTTGATTTGATCGCGTTTTTGTTAAAATCAACAGATTTCTATCCAAATCAACAAAAATGTGTCTCTGATCAACGAGACCGAATCAATAGAACAGTTGCATTTTTTTAGTAGTGTTAGCATTGTTCGACTCCTTCACGAGTTCCACTCCATGGGCGGTGTTAAGGCCTTGCTTGAGATTATTCTCCAACTCACCTTAGACCAGTTTTCTGTCTTTTTGAACTGAAAAAAAGTCTAAGGTGAGCATGAAGCGAGTTTCCATTTTGAGAAGCTCTTTTTTATTAACCCTATTGCTCCCAAATATAAAAACAAAAAAATAGACTAGTCTAACGATTACGGAAGGATGAAGCAACTATTTATTTGAATATTCTTTTAAGAATAGAGATAAAACCTATAGTTTCAAAGTGAAACTATAGATAACCGCTCTAATTGTGACATCGGCTACCTCATTCACTACAAGGAGAAGGCGTAAGTTTTCACTTGGTAGGTAAGTCAAATGGCGCTACTTTGCGCTCAAGACTTAGTGAGTGCAATTCGTCACATAGGACAAGTGTGTACAATGAACTTTGACACTGTTTTGAGTGAGAAGCGGACGCCTTCGCTAGTAGCGATTGTTGTTTCCAGTGAGTGAGCACAATTCTTAAGATCACGGATTCGGTTTGAGGTCACATTTTCATACAATGTGAAGAGAATCGACATGATAGTTCTAAGCTGCTGGGGGATTCACGAGTTCAATCCACACAATAATTAGCTGCTCAGGGACACCACCCCGAAATGTACACCTTGGGTTCAAATGAACATACATTTGAATTAGGGTTAGGGTTTCGCCCACGTTCTCCATTGGGAGCGCCGAAGTTCCCGTCAGGGGAGCGTAAGTGTCTCCTGACGAGGCCCATAAAAAATTTCAAAAACTTTTAAATAGTTATGAAAAGTAGTGAAATGTCACTTGTTGTAACAACTAAAAAACTAAACCATATTTTAATTTCATTTTATACAAATCTTTATGTTTTAAAATTCAATCCTTCTTACCCATAAATTTAGATGATGTGATACCTTCACCCTTTTCCGGAGGTTTTCAAACGACACCAAAAACACCCTTCTTGCTTCCACAATTACATAACATTGTTAAGCCCTAGACTTTGTACCCCTACTAAAGTTTTCAAGATTCTTTTTAATGCTCTTTGATGCTCTTTGTTTTCACTACTTAAGTTTGTCTTACTTACTCGACCCCTACTAAATTCCCTCATATAATAGCAAGTATCATCTTTCACTCTAATTCCAAGGAAAGTTATTGTATTAATAAAAATCAAAAGAAGCATTACGGAATACATAACCCTACTTTTATAGAATGATGATGTAAGATACAACAACATGTTTTCAATTTTGCCCTCATATTTTGGTGGTCTACATTCCAAACCAAAAATGTCCACTGTGAGTACATGAGGGCGGAATTTGAAACATGCTAAACCCAAACGACAACGAAGATAAAAGTCGTCGACGAAGACATTTCCCGCTAGGGCTCTGAGAAGAACGATAAATTATTCGTCTGAAACCACCGACGAAGCCCGACGAAGCCCAACGAAGCCTAACGAAGCCCAACGAGAAGACCGACGAAGAGGAACGAATAAGACCTCATTCTCTGTCTTAGTTTCATTGTCAGTGTTGTCGTCGCCGTTGTTGCTGGTGCTGCTGCATGCATTGAAGACGCTACTGTTTAGCGATGTTCATTACTGCGCCGTTCAAGTTTACAGCATTTTTACCCGCATTTTTATGGTAGTTGAATGAGGCGCCATTTCATCGAGGGTTTTGGACGGGTTTTCAAGTGAGTAATCCTATCTCAGTTACCAGAAGAACGTGATGTATTGAGGTTTGTATTTTCTATGTGACGGGTGGAAGTTATGGACTGATAGGCTTCCCGGCTGCTTCTGAAAGATTCTCATAGAGCGATGTTGCTTTTATGGAGTTGATTATTTAATCTTGCTGTTGTGGTTGGCTTTACAGGCCACCTGGTGCTCTTACCAGTTCAACCATAGACGGCGTGACAGAGATTTTGTCACTTCTATCAAATCATGGAATAGCAGGGAATGATGGATCGTCTATTGCCCATATTTGTAGAATATTGTGACGTTACCGAGCAGTTCTTTTTTCCATTTATTTTGGTAATATAATTTTATGCTGCTGCTTGATAATTTAGAAGAAGTCTTTCTTGAAATTTATTACTGAGCGTTATTGATATGTTATTAAGTTACTGTGCCATCGCGAGTCTGAATGTTTCAGTCAGTGATACTGTACCTCATCTTCTTTGTTCATTCACTTGAAGTTTCGTTCCTACAGAACCTCGTTGACAAAACTTCACTTGGACAAGATGGAGAGCGGCAACCTTCTGCGAGCAATATCTGCATGCCCTTGTTTGACAGATCTGGAAGTGGCGGGGCTGTGAGTGTGCTTACAATTAATTGAATAAATTCGTGCCTAACAGAGCATCAGCTAATGTTGGAGGAACCTCGCAATTATGAGCTCAGAAAATGTATCCGCATTTTGAACACGAAGTGCCGATGACTGGAATTAGCAGAATTGTTTAAAGGAAATTGTGATTCAGCAATGTCTAATTTTTCAACATCTATTGATGATGGGCATTGGATGCACAGCGGAAGAGCAATGTTGCGGTCGCTGATAGAGTTCTTGGGGTCTCATTGCCCGAAACTCTGGCATGGGAGCCTCAAATCGGACTGGAGTGATCTATGCACGACTTGTGAGTGAGTCCATGTGCTTATGCAGAATTCTGTGCGATTGTTCATGCTTTTGCGTTCACGTTCTGTGAAATTTATTGCCGTTAATATTTAGTATTGGTTCTCAGGGGTGGAGGAGCACCTGGGAAAGAAGTCATGCAACCAGCTTGTTCAGATTTTTACCCCCTCCGTCCCAAAGTTTTTGTCCAACTTGTTTGCTTGGTATTTCTTTGAGCCAATTTCATTGATCATATTGTAAGAAACATGATTAAAAAAGGTTCCAAATTATGTCACTAGAATGATTGAAGAACATTGCATGTGTTCATTGCAACCTAAATAAAATTAGCCACAAGGAAGTATTTTTTGACCTACTTAAAAAAGCACTTTCGAACATGAATTTCAAACAGGACAATAACTTTGGGACGGAGGGAGTATTACTTTGCCTTGAAAGGCTATGGAGTTATTGATTAAAAGGCCAACCTGTTATTGAAGATATGTCCTTGCCAGTATTTGGTATGCCTCCTTCAACTCTGATTTGTTAGGTTACTGTGGTATTTCCTTTATTTTCCGAGGCATACCAAGTATGACTTGGGGACTTAAACATGGTTTTCCAAAATAAGTAGAATCAAATATTGGAAACCATCCCATCTCGTAATGCATGTTATTCCAATTTCATTACGATATTTTCAAAAAAAATTGTGTTGATTTGGGTTTTTTAATTGAATTTCAAGAGAAAACCTTGCAAAAAATAATTAAAACATATTAATAAAGAAAATAAAATGCAACTAAATGGGATGTATGAATAAAAGATGTACATTATGAATTTTAGATTCTATTCATATGGTTAGATTTATGATTGCCATCACTAATATCTATGAATAAAATTTGAAACTTAAAAATCAATTTATTTTTTTTGTAATTGGATTACTAATAAGATACTGACAATCTGTGGATGAAACTTGTTGCGATTGGTTGAAATGTAATACTCTAAATGTATTGATTTTTGGACATTTTTTGGTTGCTGAATTTTATGAGGACTTTTCAAGAGCACTTTTACACTAAAATCTTCGAAATTTTGGCTGAATCACTTACTACATGAAAAGAGTCATAAAACTTTCGCAAGTCATACATTTCTAATCGGATCACACATGCATGAAAGTAACTACCCATAAATCTACTCCGGAAATATTGCATGACGGACTTGAAAACTGTGATTGTTTCTGTACATTGTCACGGTTGGTCCTTTATAGGTTACCTTCCCATATAAAACTCCACACTGCAAAACATACATGACAGATGAGAAAACATCATGCAGAAAACTGCGTGGTTGGACCTTCGGGGGTTGATATACAACGTGGTTGGACCTTCGGGGGTTAATATACAATCTTTTGTTCCCCGAATCACTGTTGTAACAGTGAGTGGATTAAACCCATAAACGAATAAACTAATAATTAGAAACAAAACTTTAATGAGTGACCACCCATTCTTTAGAATTTTGTGGGTACTTAGTGCGAAGGAACAGAATTGAGCTGCATCAAGTTGCCACTCGAGCTTTAACACTTAGTACAGCATGATTGCGGTAACCTACAAATACTCAAATTCCAGTAATATGTAGCCAGTAGGTTGTCACCTCGTCATACATCCCGTGGAGTATCATTAAAGCACATTTCATATTCCAGGAGAGCAAGATATCAAGCATTCAAAACCCACAGTAACAATTGACAATTGCCCAGCTCAGACATCAGCATGGCAACACGAATACATCAAGTTTCAAGAGACACGACTATCAGTGACAACAGGAAAATCTTTACTGAAAGAAAAGGACGCACAGCTATTAAGCTCATACACTAGAGCTCATACAATAGCATTGGCAGCACTAGCAATCCTAGGCCACAAGTCAGCGCACTCCTTTCCAATGGGGCCAGTGATAGCAGAACCTGCACAAGAATCCAGAACATAACCTAATTAGAGCATGAATAGGATCCATTGACATAAACTGGTGAAAAGCCTACTGGACATACATGATCGCTAAATACCTAGATCGCTGCAGGGCAAACAAACATTAAAGTTTAACGAAAGAAATAAGAACACCGAACTCACCCTTCATTTCTCCTTTAGGGTTCACGATGACACCTGCATTATCTGCAAATACAACATTCTCCAAGAACTCAATATAAATCTATTTTCAAAACACACCAAATAAGGCTACAATAGAGTTGAGATTAACAAGGTCTTAACACAAGCCAGCATGTGCACACAAAAGATGACCAATATACATATTATTGTATAAACCCTAACTTCCCAAAAACGGCCGCATCCATACATAAAACCCGTAACAGAATGTGATAGCGACAGGAAACCGTACCCTAAACAAAAGAAATATGTTTAAAAATTCACTATAATCGAAGTGGACTTTCTGGCACTTATACAATAGGTGGACTACTTCTGGACAAGGTCTGAAATTTTCAGAGTTCCAAGCACTTAAAATATTGTAAGCACATACAATGATTTACCAAACCCGGGGAACAAACATACCTTCGAAGTACATGAAGACACCGTCTTTGCGCCTCCAGGGCTTGCGTTGGCGCACAATGACAGCAGGCATGACCTTCTTTCGCAAGTCAGGCTTTCCCTTCTTGACAGTGGCCATGACCATGTCGCCAACAGCAGCGGCAGGCAGCCTGTTGAGGCGCCCCTTCACTCCCTTGACGGAGATGACATACAGATTCTTGGCTCCCGTGTTGTCGGCACAGTTCACCACGGCGCCCACGGGCAGACCGAGTGACATGCGGAACTTGTTCCCGGAGGCACCTCCTCTCCCTAAAAACACATCACAACCACTCGTGATTGAATAAATATAAAAGCATTTTTAACCCTAAGCTTTCTTTGAAAGGAAATACAGAGCAATAAGTTAATGCATCGAGTACACGCTCACCGACATAACCTAACACGGCGTTAACTTACTATCGAACAGGAGAGTCTCACAAAACCCTCTAAAAATCGAGTTGTTTACCGAAAGAAGCCAAAAAAAGTGAACTAAATGATTAACACAATTGCGACGAAAGAAAAAAAAAAGAAAAATCAACAAGAGTACAGAGAAAAAAAGCCTACCGCGCTTCGACATGGTGACCGCTCTTGCTCGCGACCACCCTTCGTCTTCCGAAAGAAAGATGAAGTCTCAGCGTAGCGGCTATATGCCTGCCAACCCTAATTTCGTACCGGACCGAACCTTAGGCTCGGAGTCGAGGTTCGGTTGCAGGGCTGGACCATGGTTACTCTAGAACTGCTTAACCATACCCTATGGGTAGGTCAGATTCAAACATAAATGAGATATTTGAGTTAACCTTTTAACCCTTGAAGGGCTGATGGGGATAGTAGATACGTTGGCGTATATTTGACATTTGTTGTAAATAGAAAGTTCTGAATTGAGATCCCAATAGCTCATTAGAATCATGTCGACGTGTGTTTTAACTTCACTATGGATCTTAAACCAAAGTAGGTGTGGAATCATACCAAATAAAATGAAATATTGTTGTATAATATTGGTCGGAAAGGGCTCTCTAGACCTTAAAGGGTTAACATTTGAATGTGTCGTGGCGGCTAGTAGAATATGGTGTATTTTGTTTGTATTTGAAATGGATACACACCTTTAATGGGTTTGAGTTTAGAAGAGAAGCTGAAAATTAAATCAATGCGGTTCTAGTGAGCTCTTAAAATCCTAATTTAGAGTTTTTTGTTGGTAACGAATCTCATTTATACGACAACGTATATACTATCTTCATAGGACGTTTAAAAGTTAACCGAAAAGGAGCAAGGACCTCTATGTAGTATGCGGAGTCTCTGTTTTAGTAATATCAATATTCACGAAGGAACTTGTGGGGAACGCTCCATTACTGTTGGAGGGTGACGAGTTCCACTCTCAAGGGAAAATTAGGGCCTTGCTTTACATTATCCTCCAACCCACTATAGACTATTTTTTTAGTCTGTTTGAACTTAAAACGAATTTAACTCCTAAACACTCAAACAACCATTTTCTGGTCGCTACCCAAATTTAACAGGTTCTCTCTAACAAAAATATATTTTTGAAAAATAAAAAATATTTTAAAATACTACATGAAGTCTACTTTCCTGTGCAATTTGAATTCTTTCAATCCGAGTTAAACTCTACCTAGGAGAAATTTTCAAAATGTATCACCTGAACATTGTTTTAATAGATAAACCAACTTTAACCAATCATGTTAAATTTTTAACTTTAAAATTTAAAATTAAAATTTATAAAAGTTTCAAAGTTAATGCTTTTAAATTCATTAAAAAAAAATCTAAAGTTATTTTTGGAAGTTCGACTATACACATAATGTTTAGACATGATGCCTTACATTTTGTCTATTGGACCAAACTTCATCAAACATATGAAAGACACATATTATAACACATCATTTTATGTTTTGTTCAATACCCCTCAAGCTTTTAGGAGTTAACCCCTAAGTGACGGATCAACCATTTTATGGTCTCTGCCTTTTTTTATGGGCTGCCCGAAATAGAAAAAAACATTTTTATAGAAAATAAAATATATTTTTAAATAGGTAATCAAGTCTACTTTCCAACCCAATTTGAATCATGTCAATCCGAGTTAAACTCCACCCGGGATAAATTTTCAAAGAAAAACACTTCTACATTAGAGTTATCCTTAAAGGCACCGTGTGTTTGAATAAGATGCCGTGAATTTGAATAAGATGCCGTGAATTTTTCTATAATGTATTGTTATTTGTGCACCCCAAATAGTTAAAAGGTAGGGAAAAGCTTGGTGGTCTATCATTATTAGGTGTGTAAGAGCTTGGTGGTTTTCAAACTCATGGAAAACTAGTTTAGCCGTCAAGAAAAACGGCTAAACTAGTTTCCCTTGAGTTTAGAGACCACCAAGCTCTTACACACCTAACAATGATAGACCACCAAGCTTTTCCCTACCTTTTAACTATTTGGGTGCACAAATAACAATACATTATAGCAAAATTCACGGCATCTTATTCAAACACACGGTGACTTTAAGGATAACTCTATTGTCTAGTGTTAGAAAACTTACTATTTGGGGAAAGTAATGATGTTCTCTCCATTGAAAAATTTTCAATTTTTGATTTTAGAATAGAATATTTAGTTTTAACAAATCATACAAAATTTCAAATTCTAAAAATAAAATTTGTGATTCTTATAAATATTTGAAGTTAAATGCTTCTAAATTCATTATGAGATGATAAAAAGCTATTTTTTGATATTTGACTGTATGGAAAATTACTAAACATCAAGCTCCTCATTTTCTCTTTTATACCAAACTTCATCAAAGTTGAAGAAGTAATTTTTTATAACACATTTATGTTTTGCCCTTACCCCCTCCGTCATTTAGGGGTTAAGGTGAGCGCAACAATAATTTCCACTTTACTTATAACAAAATAATAATAATAACTAATAAAAATCATAATAAATTAAAATAAAATTGTGTTACAATATTTAAAATCTATTATTATATAATTATTTTGATACGATGGTGTTGAATTAACCTTTAAGCACAATACCATACCAATGTAGTGGGTTCAACCTATACTGATGGAATAATTCACTCTTCAAAAAGATTTCATTTTGGTAGACAACATATTCTTTGAATATTCTATAAGTTTCTCTTTCACCATGTAATTTTTTTTAATTGAAAAAGCAATTTTATTGGAGTTTTTTTTCTATTTTTGATTTTCGTTTCCAACAATGCTTCTGGAATACAATATATTATATGTTTTATAGTTTTTGGCATAAACTAATTCAAAATTAAAGTTTACAAATTTGGGGGTTTTTTTTTTTTCAAATTTATTTATTTATTGGTTTAGTATGGCAATTATTTATTAATTTATGTGAGGAATGATCATAGTGACTGCTCAAATTAAAAAATTAAAAAATAATAATAATTTTCCACATCAATATTAAACTACCTACACCAAAATCACCATACACCATGGATGGGCGAATAGCATGGGTACATTCATCCATTTGAACAAATTTTCATCCAATTTAGATGAAGCTTACCACAATATTCTGAAAAAATTTAGTGATTCCCTAATGTCGACGTTAGTTTAGTGAATTATTTCATATTACGTCTTAATGACTATAGGTTCCACTTGTAAGCCAACGAGCCACAAGCCACAAGCCAAGAGTCATCAAGCGATAGTTCCAAGATTACGATTTGGATGGTGTAACCTGTCCTTTAACATCCTTGGATGGTCTTTCCATGACTTTTTCATTCTGTCCTCAAAAAACATTATGTGAAGTAAGTTACCCTTTAATGTCTTTTCGATTTCATGGCCTTTCACTTCATCAATGATGGTATGAAAAGAAGTAAAGTGCTAGCTAGTAATTATTAGTAAAGTCTTTTGGAAATACCATGAATGAATGGACCCTATGGCCCACGGTATTACCTAAACAACAATGCTTTTTCAGTGCTTTTTTGGAGGCATTTTCAATGTGATGTTTGATTTATATTGCAATTAGAGTAGAAAGTGATATGCCAATGTTTTCAACATGTATATAAAACACATAGTACAAAATGAAATCAATATTGTAAAAATATGGCTATTAAAAGCATTAATTAAAATTGCTCTGTCATCAATGTTTTTAATGACTCAATAAGGACGTTTCTAAATGACAAATAACGCTTTTTCTCGGGGAAGTCACTTAGTGAAAATTTTTGGTGCATATGATTGAACAAATGGTATTTAATGAGGGGCTATAAAATAATTAGAATATTCTACTATTTATAGTATATTAAAAATATATTCCACGTATATTATGGGAATATTCTAAAATATTCCCAAATTAGTTTTAAAACAACCTAAATTACTTCTATAAATTTATAATTTTATCTCAAATGAATAAAAAACACCCTATATTTGTTCTCTCATAGTATTTTAAATTCTTGACAGTGACTTCCCTGGGTGCTTTTTTGGTAGAAATTTTGGGATAATCGAATGAGAATGATGATTGTGTGAATTTTTTTGAAAGGGAAAGAAAGGGGATGATTTGTGAATTTTATTTTGCTTCATTTCATGTTACAGTGATTCACCCAAAAATTATAAGATTCTAGTTCAAAAGTGTTCAAAAGTCCTATTGAAAAAGTCAACTCATAAAACTAAGCAACTAAAAAATCTCCAAAAATCACTATACTTAGAGTATTACATTTCAACCCATCACAACAAATTTCATCTATAGAATTTTAATATCTTATTTGTTATTGAATTACAGAAGAGATTTGAATTTTAAGTTTCAAACTTTATTATAAATTTGGTGATTGCAATGATAGATTTAACCATATGGATAGAATCAAAAATTTACAGCGTACAATTTTTATTCATACATCAAGTTCAAAATATCCCACTTAGTTGCATTTTATAATGCATCTTTGCAAAATTGCTGAATTTGGAGAGAGCTATAGGCATTTAGGGGTAAATGTAATGATAGCACCTACCCAAAATTCCTAATATTGATGTCTATAAACTGCAGCAAATTTTTTGGTTTTTAGTCTTTGACCTTCATAAGGATTTTCAGCCCCTTTCTGGACAGGTTTTTGAAACACCTTACCACTATCCTTGAAACATCGTAGCATGCAGATATCAGAATTTTTGCAAGTTTACGTCATCTTCAGCTAAAGATTGGGTGATGAGACAATACTACAATGATACATTGGTGATCTAACCATCTACAATGCTACAATTGAAAAGGCTGAACTCCACCAACTGCTATAGAACTTGAAGCTATGGGTTTTGGCTATAGCAACTTTCTATTTGACATTGTGTTCTGTGTAATGTCCAAAATTGTATTCTATAGTTACCTTCGCATCATTTTGGTACAAAGATAAATGCGCAAATGGGCAACTATCTATTTTCAACACTTTAACCCCTAAGTGCCTGGGAGGTCAAAAATTGGTTTGTCAATGTAACTAACTATTCAATTCCAACTGCTACATGAATGATTTTCATCCAATTTTTTTATGAAGGATTTTTGTCGGTCATGCCACCTCTTCAAGTTAAATTTAGATCACTCAAGATATTTTTGGATTTTCTATGGGTCCCAACTACAAAAAGAGTCGTAAAAACGGTTCACCATGCAGTGCATTTTTTGTTTTTGTACTTCAACTAAATTTAGGCTATGAAAATGAGTTCTATTGTATTTGAGCTTAACTAACAAAATTAACCCCTAACTGCCTAAGCGACCATATATGGTCGCTCAAAAATTTCAGAGTTTAAAAAAAGTTCAGCCCTTTTTAAACGCCCATAACTTTTGCAAAAATAACAATTTTTCAGCGTAATTTTTTTTCACTTGTAGATATTGAAACTGAGCATCTTTTCCAAAAAGAAATTTTGAAAAAACTTTTACCAATTTTCCTCTAAAGCCCTCGAAGTGACAGCATCTCAAATTGTCACAATTTTGAAAATCTGCCCGGAATGGAATCTTTAAGTTTTCCACCAAATAAGATTAGTTCTAACATGAACAAGGTAACCACCATATCAAACCAATGTTTTGACCTATCATACTTGATTCCAAGTCAAAATGACTAAACATGTAATTTTTATGAATTTTCAAAGAAAATTCTTATAAATTGATTATTAAATAATTCATAGCATTTTTCCAAAATTTAACCATATGGATGTTGTCTTACTCTTGTGTTCTACACATGTTAAAAAATTGAAGCTCATAAAAGTTGAGTAAGATGGACATTATGACACATTTAACATTTCAAGAAAACCCTTGGGCACTTAGGGGTTAAAGCTTACCAAGTCTAGTTTCTTGAATACTTTGATTTTTTGGAAAACTCTACAAATTGAGTGTTTTATTGGAGTTACAAGTTCAACATGTATTACCATAGTGTAGGGAAAAAAATCTAAATGGAATTTTTGAATACATTTTGTAATTGTTACAAATTTTCTTTATAATCACTTCAAAACATCATAGTAATTTGAAATTTTCACCAAAACTTGTGAAAAAAAATCATGGTTTGTAGTAGACACATGGCTTCATCTACTAGAAATATAAATTTGAATTTTTATCTTATTTATAGTGGCAAAATTGAGTGTGACAAGTACAACTTGATTCCATGGTTATAGGCCTGTCGTTTAAGGCTTAAAAACACTTAGTTTAGAACTTGAAGAAAAACCCAAAATACATAACGCTCTTTAGCCCTTGCTAGGCTACACCTTTTACACTAGAGCAACAATGTAGAAATTAATTCAAGTGTCCAAACCTCTTTTATTGAACCAATTGAAGTTAGAGAAAACTCTATGCAATTCCTATGATTCCTTGACAAATGCTTGAGATTCAAAGGTGAACAGTAGGGGGCTAAAAAACGTTATGTACAGGGCAATAGCAGATTTGTTCGATATGAACAAAGGTAAGGTGTACATAGGGCTATTATCAACTGAATCCAAATCCTACCCTTATGAATTGGTAGTGTACATTTTAGAAAACAAATGTACACTACAAAAATAGGTCATGGTTTAATGAATGGTAACATGTACTTGCTATGTGTTATGCAATATTATTTTCATGAGACTTTGACCCCAAACATATTAGGGTGTCCCTGGAATTGGCAATTTGAGAAAAATCATCATAAAATCCCATTTAGAAGAATATATTGATATACAAATGAAAGTTCTAGATTTTTAATTTTAGATTCTATTCGTACAGTTTGATTCACTAATACTATCACCAATATATAACTATCAATTTCAAAAGTTAAAATTAAAAATTCCTTTTAAACTTGATTACAAATAAAAATTTAATATCTTTTGAGTAAAATTTGTTGGAATGAGTTTTAAATGAGATACTCTTAAACGTGGCGATCGATTCTTTGAAATTTTTGTGTTTCTTAAATCTATGACTTCATTTTTGCAATGCCGCTTTTGAACTACAGTCAATGCAATTTTGGCTTGATCAACGACTTGACATACTTCTATACTTGTAATTTTAGAAAAAGTATGTACTCAAGTATGACTAAATCCAACCATTAAATAGGACAACAACTTGGTGAAGTATCTCCCAAAAATGGATGACTTTCATCCTAGCATTGATGAGAACTTCCGATGAGTTTGAATTTGTTAGTCATTCAGTTTGTAGATGTTGAATGTTATGTTTAGGGGTGAATTGATGCATGAGAAGCTTCAAAGATGGATGTTGGTACCATTCATAGTAAATCAAATGGAGTTGATCAAATATATAAAAAAAAACTATTAATTATGTATATAGACCATAATACTTTTCAAGGAGTTGAAGCACTATAAGGTAGAGGGCTCCAAAACCAACATAGTTCTAATTCCAAAAGAATCTACGCACAACAATCATGTTAGAACCTAAAACTAGGTAGACCATAGATAGCTTGTCATTTTGGACAACATCCAATAAGAGTTCTATGATGCGCCTCCAGAGATTTGTGGTCTAAATTAAATGCATGGTTTACATTGTCCTGAAATTAGAACCGTGTTGGTTTTGGATCCCTCTACCTTCACCCTTAAACGTCCCATCGAAATATATACATTCTCGTATAATCGAGATTTGCTAACAACAATAATCTTTAAATTGGGAATTTAATAGCTCACTAGCACCGCGTTGATTTAAATTTCAACTTCTCTTCTAAACTCAAACCCATTAAAGGTGTGGATCCATTCCAAATACTAACAACCAAAATACACCATATGCTACTGGCCGCCACGGCACATTGAGACGTTTAGGGATTATTATGAGTTGGAACGAACAGTGCCACAACAAATTTTAGGTACCTCTGATGCACATTCATTTTCCCAATCTTCATACAAGAATAACATAAATTTTTATTACTTGCTAAGCCTCTCCAGCTGACCAATCAAACTCAGGAGCATGAGCATGAAAAATCAGACTTTGAAGCATGAGCATGTGAGTCAATGATAGTGACAAAATGGGAAGGAATCAAACACACTACTACATCAAATATATAGTGTGCTTATTGCTGACATCAACTTGCACATCAAAATTTAGGAACCAAAATTATCCCCTGGACATGGGCTTTAGTGTACCCTGATACCAAGAAGGTGAGAACGCATTGAGGATGAAAGAGTGTTATGCATGTCAACTGGTGATAACAGCAGACTCATATGTCAAGAATTTTCTTGAAAATAAAACATTCAATTGCTTTGAGCAACAGTCACACACATGGTTCACTATTTTCAAAGGCAGTATAATGCTTTCTCAAAAGCATGGCGATAAGAACTTCCACATGGTTACAAACCCAGAATAATCTGAGCTCAACACAAAAATCCCCTACTAATGAAATGTCATCAATCATAACAGCTGAACAAAGCTGCTACTTCAATCCCACCACATGCAATCTTTCCATAATTGTCACTCGTCTACTTATCATCGGCTTTGAACACATGTAACTACTCAGGCGGCATCCATCGATCTCTTGCTTCATGGAATATGAACATCTGCACATGCAGCCACCAACACCAAGCAACTCTTAGAAACTGAACTTTACAACAGTGGCATTTTCTCATTTTACCTCAGATTTATGATTGCAACATATCATTTCAAAGCTCTTGTTCTATACAACAAGCTAGATCAGTAGCGTCGATCGTCTCAAGCTGAAGTCATTTACACCCAATCATGCTCTGCAGATGATATGCAGCAGGGGGTCCAATTTTTCTACACTACAGAAAATACACAGTGACGCTTACGGGTTATTATCCATTGTTGTTACTTGAATACACTCAAACTTAATCCCGAAACGCCCAATCTGCATCACGGAACTTTGCAACAGTGGCATTTTCTCATTTTACCACAGATTTCTGACTGCGACATATCATTTCAAAGCTCTTGTTCTATACTACAAGAACAATAGTGTCGATCGTGTCAAACTGAAGTCATTTTCACCCAAACATGCGATATGCAGCAGGGGGTCCAATTTTCCTACACTCCAGAAAATACACAGTGGACGCTTCGGGGTTATTGTCATTTGAATGTATCCAGTTAACACTATGATTGTGCAGCTAGCTAGCCTGCCTTGAAAGATTGGCTGCAATGCAGGTGAAGGTAATATTGATATGCATTTGAGTGGAGGAGTGATGGAGTAGTGACTAACTTCCGCAGTTTTTGCCGCGGAGGTGCTGGCCCTGGGCGCCGCACTTGCTGGGCACGAGGACGGCGTGGCTGATGTAGGCGGGCGGGATGCTGCCAGAGCGCTGGTTCATCATCATGTTGCAGAAGCAGTCGAAGTTGGTGATGGCGCCCACCTGCGCGCAGCACTGCGGCGAGGGGTTCTGACCGCTCGTCACGGCGCCCATGCAATTGCTCAGCTGGCCGATGCCGCACTGCCCGTTCACGGGACCCGCCGCCATCAAGCCCAACACCGCCACCAAGCACACTGTCGCCATAGCCAGCGCCGTCTTCCCCATCTGAGCGAGCTTCAAAAAGCAAACAAACTTGATCGATCAGGACAGCCAAGGTTCTCGGCAATGGTTGCAGTGGAAGTAGACGCTGGATGGTGTAATCAGTGGTGCATGAAGGCAGGCTATTTATTGATGTTTCTGCATCGCTAGAAGGTTCTAGCTTGCGCATTCAAGTCAGTAATGCCTGATGAACAGGCGTAAAGCTCAGGGCGTTCAATCTGAATTGTTAGGTGGCTAAGTTTAATTGATGCACCGGTGAAAGTTCTTGCACCGGCCATGTAACCGCCTGGGTTCTTGTGCATTCAATTACGTAATGCCTGATGATAGCATCGGTCTCCTCTAGCACTCTGGAAGCTCTCTGGCTGTGGAAAATGGATGAGAATGGGGTGGTGAACAACTTAGCACATAAGATAGACTAAACAATTATCGTTGAAACTCACAGTTTTAAGCTAAAATCCGGATAAAATTCGTGATATTTGTTCGGGTGTTACCTAGGTGAAACATAGGTAATAATTGTCCGGATGGGTTCTTGTCTAAAACTAGCTGCTTTTGTAAAACATTGGATTTTAACTGGTTTCCTTGGAAAACTCCCCGTTCAATGGCTCTAAATACATTGGTTTCACTTCTTCTGTGAGTCAAACGGCGCCACTTTGCACTCAACAAAATTTTGGTTGGATTTGGTGAGTGCGATTCATCACGTAGGACAAGTGTGACAATTGAAAAGCGACGATGAAGTATTGCCATCATATCTACACGAGCTCTAAATGCATTAGTACACCACCATGTTTCCAATTACAGTTGTGGTGGCGTACATTCGTACATGAACATGGTGAATTTTATAAGGATCCCAACTGACCAAAGAAGACATGACACGTACCGATCATTTTTCATAAAATTTATTGATGTATAATTTCCTGAGGTTTGGAAATTCAAGCTGTCAAGCACCAAATGAATTTTGATCGGTCAATCTGTAACCAGAAGTCGACCGATGCTTCCAATAACATGATGAAGTTTTGAGGCATTTAGAACCGCGTGAATGACAGAATGTTGGTGAGGACTTCTCACGCATGAAATAAATGCTACATTGACAGACCCACAGACAGACCACAGACAGACCATTGCAGTAAGTTAACGTACACCAATTCACCGCTTCAAAGTTAAGGTGTTGCAGAGCTTCGCAACTTCCAAGAAGAATATTAACTTCATACCGTACCCCAGGAGCACTGGAGCAGTGTCAGGCCAAAATTATTTGAAAAAACAGAAGTAGAACTTTTGGATACTTTGATTCATTTATTTTCCCAATTTTTGTTTTTTTTTGAAAAATTCTCTCAGAAAATTTGTGTTGAACATGCTCTGGGAGTATGAATATACAGTACCCACCAACAAGTTTACGTTCATTCAACTTTTCAAAGAACTGCCAATACAAATTACAAAAATTATTAGTTTTGAGTCTAATTTGGACAAGTTGTAGTGCACAAGATGAACAATACATACAATTGATTTTTGATAATAAAAGATTTTTTTTATATCTATTTTTATTTGAAATTAAAACCTTCATTTTTTACTCTTAATTCAAACAACTATGAATACAAATTTTGTTACTTATGGATTATAAAACTTTCAATGAAAAGAATGCAAATCCTCTGTAGAATCATGTGGAAAAAAATCATGAGTTTTAATGTCATATGTACTAAAATATCAATGTTTGAAGTTTTTAGTTTAGAAATGTTCAATTTGAGTATAAATTATACATTTTTATAATATTTGATCCAAAAATTGTTCAAAGAAGTAATTTTTCACTCTTCAAATGGTTTAATATATCTTAATATTAATATTGATATTTTATAAATTTAATTATTTGATTCAATTCTTCGAAAAGCTGAAATGAACGAAAACTTATTGGTGGGTACTGTACAAACGATATATGTGATACACTTATGAATATAGATTGAATTTGTTCTCAATTCTTTAGTCATATACACTGTAAATGTTCAATGTTAATAAACCGTTGGTGGGAGGGGTAGGATTGATGATTTTGTAAGGAATTTTTTTTTTTGGGTGAAAACTAAGGATTGACCATGATTGTCATGTCTAACACTTTTTTCTGAGTTGATGACTTAATGATTGGACTTTCAAATATTCTAAAATTATATATATTACACACAAAATTCTCTCTATTACAAGCGAACAATTTCCCAAGACTTTTGACATTTGTTGTTTTAAATATTTTCAACCGACTGTGTCCTCGGGCCCTACGGTATGAACATGTCGACATGTCATTAATATATGTGAGTTTCAATCAACATGGGAAAATGTCAACCTTTCATAGCATATGGTGAGCTAAGAGCATGTCCAATAACATGAATAATCAATCACCGAAAGGCAAGCTAATGGTAGCTTGGGTAGGGAGGGACCAAGTGCATCCCAAGGAACACCAAGCCTCATGCCAAGATACAGTTCCAGGATGGTTGTGTTTTGTATTGAAACCCGGCTTCATCTACAAGAGCTTTAGTGTATCCCAATTACTCACACTAAACTTAATTATAGATCGGTCAAGAGTTGAATTATGAACTAGTAGCTTGATGCCTGGGAGGGTACATTAGGCTGGTTCTTGAATTGTTTGTAGCTCCTCTACATTGCATTAACTTCCAATGGCCCGAGGTCAAATTAACTCCCAAATGCTCTCAGTTGTTGGGCAATCCATGCTCTAACAATGCTCTTAGGACAACTTTCCATGTAGAGCCTAAACCCGCATGACACATGTTGATGTCATACTGAGCATCAATAGCCCCTAATTCAAAGTCTTTCATTAATACTTCTACCACGTGGCATCACATATTTGGTGTAGCAATTCCTTCTAAATTAAGTTTCAACTATTACTTGTCTAGAAATGCAAGACCATAACACCTGCATACGGTATCAACCTGAATGACCATTAACCCCTCAAGGCCCAAGGGATTCTGTACTATTTGAAGAAACTGAAATTTGACTGCAATTATCTCTTGTACAACAAACTTAAGTGAGAATATGATTTGTACTTCAAAATTTCCCACATCAATACCGTAGTAGGAAGGCAGGGTCGGCACTTTGGTGTCGAATAATTAATAAAAGTTCAAAAAGTAGGGGTCGGCACTTTCAAAAATAATTATTAAAAATTCGGCTATTAATAACTAACATTAAATTTTACTAGCAGCTAAACATTTTCCTTTGTTTTTTGTCTACAATTTTTGTTGACTTTATTTTTGTTGATTTCGACAAAACACTTGATAAATTTATTCATTTTTCCGGCATTTTTTTGGGGAATTATTTTCTGCCGACCCTGCCTTCCTACTACGGTATTAACATTGCAATGTATTTTTTCAATATATATCTTATGTAGTTTTAGAACAAAATGACTAAATGAGTTTAAAAAATGACTTGATGAACAAGTCAGAGGACACAATAAGTTATGTCCCCTTGGGCCTTGAGGGGTTGATGCATCAACCTTCCTGTCAATATGACGTCATACATTCAGACTCTACATGAAAAGCCGTCCTTTGTAAACTTTGCAGGGAACTATCTGAATCATTGTTCGGGAAGTTTCTGACACAATCCAGCTATTATCCCCTTTCTCATAAAAGCATTCGGTAATTATGTATGATACCTACATGATACTTGGGTGATACCCATGTGATACCCATGTAATACTTAGGTAATACTTAGGTAATACTTAGGTAATATTTAGATTACGAGTCGGAAAAAATCCTAACTCTTTCAAATTGAATCGGTAATTTGACAACTCCATTCGGCTGATTTACAATTGACTGTCGGATCTCCCCGATCATTGATCTGAATGCATGCACCATGATTCTGTACATTCTCATGCGTAGCAGCCTCACTCACTGATGCGTAGGGTGTTCAGTTGCCAAGTGCCAACCCTCGTAAAGAATCCTGTGTCTGTCCTGAGGAGATTGAGGACTGAAACTCCTGCATCTGGCAGCGCGCGCAGGCAGTCGATCACATGATCACATCACTACGAAACAAGACCACTGTCCACTGTACGTGTTGACTTCGGTGGCAAACTGCAGCACAAGTACTTTCAGCGGTGCATCAATTCCCCTTCATCAGTGCTGCACAACCACCTAACATTTCAATGAACTCAGATCGGACGCCCTTCCTTCAGGAGAGCCCTTTACATTCATCAGGCATTGCAGATGTAGAAACATCAATAAATACCCTGCCTTCTCGCATCAGTAGTCACAGCATCCATCTTCTACTTCCATTGCAACCACTGCAGTGGAGCTTGGCTGTCCAGATCGATCAGTAGCAAGTTTGCGGAGATGGGGAAGGCGGCGGTGGCGATGGCAGCAGTGTGCTTGGTGGCGTTGCTGAGCTTGATGGCGGCGGGTCCGGTGAACGGGCAGTGCGGCATGGCTCAGATGAGCAATTGCATGGGCGCCGTGACGAGCGGTCAGAACCCCTCACCGCAGTGCTGCGCGCAGGTGGGCGCCATCACCAACTTCGACTGCTTCTGCAACATGATGATGAACCAGGGCTCCAGAGTCCCGCCGGCCTACA
The DNA here is from genome assembly GCA_022496805.1 of Pohlia nutans. NCBI lineage: Eukaryota > Viridiplantae > Streptophyta > Bryopsida > Bryales > Mniaceae > Pohlia > Pohlia nutans. The sequence goes on along the minus strand of CM040098.1, from coordinate 7,609,153 downwards.
TCGAACATGGCCGCCTCATTCCCAGCAAGTGCGGCGCCCAGGGCCAGTTTCTCCGCGGCAAACAATGCGGAAGTAAGTCACTCTCGATCACTCCTCCACTCACCCTCAAAATGCGTATCAATATTACATTCACCTGCATTGCAATCAATCATTCAAAGCCCCCTAAGCGTGCACTGTGTATTTTCTGTAGTGTAGGAAAATTGGTCCCCCTGCTGCAAATCTCCTGTTTTTAACGTGAAAATGACTTCAAATGACACGATCGAGACTGTTGATCTTTTATTATAGAACAAGAGCTCTAGAAAGACCGTGGTTTGCAACCAGAAAACCCAGAAAAAATGAGAAAATGCCACTGTTGCAATGATGGCTATATTGGGCGTTAAGTTTAAGAGGCTTAGATATGTTCAAGTGACGGTCAAGTTTGAATAATGGCTCTCAGTTTCTAAGAGTTGCTTGCTGTTGCTGGCTGCATGTGCAGATGTTCATATTCCATGATCGAAGCGCCAAGAGATGGATGCCGCCTGAGTGGTTACATGTGTTCAAAGTGGATGGCAAGGAGAAGAGTGAAGTAGCAATAGAATTGGCATGGGAAAGGTTGCATGTGGTGGGATTGAAGTAGCAGCAGCTTGTTAAGATTGTGCATCGCTCATGCACTTGAAATGAAAGCTCACGTAACTTGGATTTAATGGCTTTTTGATCAAATACAGTCGGATATTTTGCATATCATATATCAGTTGCGTATGAAAGCTCAGTACCTTGTCTTTCCTTTGAATTTTTTTAGGATCAGTGTTTTCACGTTTTTGGCGCCTTTCTTCAAACGCTTGACACACTGGGTGGGTTCAAAAACTCCGATGTTTGATGACCCCGAAAAAATGAAACATTTAGGTTTTCAGCTTCAATCACAACAATGTAGCGTCTGATTCTTATCAAGTACGAAGTTTTCATATTCTGACATCGAGATAAAAGATCATATATATGATCTAAAAGAGAACACACCGTTCATTGCGAGAGAGTTTATTAAGATACCGAATGTCAATCGTGTCTACTACATTGATCATGTGACTTCATTTTCAGGCTCCGGGCTTGGTGGATTCCATCTTCCTTCTTGCCAGTGAAACCGTGTGAACTTTTTATTTTCGCATGAAAATTCGATCACTGCTCTAGGAAATGTATTTCGAGACGTCCTGAGATGTATCTCACACATGAGATTCCTCGGGTGGTCATTTGAGATGACAATTGAATTGTTTTCCAAGATACTGTACTGGGGTTTCCAACTATCACAAGGATACAATCATACCGACTACTATATTCTTGCGAGTTAGTGCAACTGAGGTGATATAAGATTCTAGCAACTGAGATTTAGGGGTCATTGTTGTAAAAAAATTGGACTTCCATTTTGTACTTGCTCCAACATCAATGGATCTGTTGACATTAGACCCACGCAGATCGACCTCAACCGCCGGGTGCAGCCGTGGCACAGTGTTTTAGTCAGAGGATTGGCGAGATCTTGCAAGATGCCGCTGCGCTCCCAAGTGGTCAAAAACCTTGCAGCCATTTGCAATCACTAAGTTATTCACGGCTGTTACAACCCCAGTTGAGTTCCTAAGGCAATATTCAATGACTTGCCGAAAATAGCAAGCCACTCTTAACCTTCCACATGTATCTTCATCAACATAGGCTGTAGCAACCGGCTGTAGCTTGCACCTACATGTGCTTGGGACAATTAGTTCAAATGGCACTAATCTTTGGATGCAAATGGGAGAAAGAAAATGGCTGTTTGTAGTACACACTAGTAGCAAATGTGTCGCTTTTGACTGCCGTTAGAAGTGCTCATCAGTCCGGTTCGTCACAACAGACAAATAAAAGTGGTGCTTGTCAGTCGGGTTCGTCACAACAAACAAATAAAAGTGACACTTTTCCTGATTTTCAGTGAGTCAGAAGCGTCACTTCTGCTTCCAGTGACAACAATGGCAATCTTCATTCAGCTGGGACTTTTTCACCATATTGAGACTTTCTGAAATTTACAACTGGCATAGATCCAGTGATGCAGGTTTAGGGTTTGAAGACTCAAGGCGTTTGGGTGGCAAAAAAAGGAGGGAGTAACTTACAGTACGTCAACTTTGAAGCTCTGCACACATGGGAGATTCACTGCTAGCTGCAACTGTTCCTTATTGCAGGAGTAAGTCAGAGTGCGAGCTTGTGAGGGAGACTCATCCTAATTGACCTTGGTTTTAGATCAATTCAGATTTTTAGAGTTATAGGAAAGGACTGTGCAATTATAGAGTGTCATTAGAGCACAGCTTGTAATATTCCCATGACACCAATTTCATGTGCATATCGATCATTCAGAGGACATTTTCATAATTACATACCCATATCGCTGTATGTCATAACTGGGTCCATTCAAGCTAATATGAACCAGCTAAGTTGTGAGGGCAAAGTTGTGAGAGGTATTTTTAGTGTTTTTTTCAGTGTTTTTTAGAGGCATTTTCAATGTGGTGTTTGGTTTAAATTTTTATTAAAAAAGAAAGTGATATGTCAATGTTTGCAACATGTATATAAAACACATAGTATAAGATGAAAGTAATATTGTAAAACTTTGGGTATTAAAAGCACTAAAATAGCTTTGTCATCAGTGGTTTTAACCCTTTAGTGCGCCAACGTTCATAAATTGGACGACGAACAGATTAAAGCTGTTTGATTTCCATCCAAATTGGACAGTTTTCATCCACCAATTTCTTTTGGGGGTTCTTGTGTAAGTTGGCTACCCTTTGTATGGTGTGGATCTTCAAACTAGGTTATCATGATTTTTGGAAAAATAACACAATTGGTTTATGTCAAGTTTCATTCTTAGTTCAAAAAGTGAGGCCTTAGACATGATTTTCCAAAATAATTAGAATCAAATAATAGAAACCATACCATTGCATAGTGCATGTTATTCCAATTTCATTCCAATATTTTCAATTTTTTTGTGTTAATTTAGGATTTTTAATTAAATTTCAAGAGAAAACCTTGCAAAATTATTTTAAAACTATTAATAAAAAACATGATACATCTAACTGGACAAATGTGATCTTCACATTGGCATTTACAAATTTTCTTTGTACATCAACTCCATTTTCAGTTTCCATCAAACATTTTATAACACTTTTTTGTAAACAGTGTTAAATTGGGCAGTTAAAGGGTTAATGACTCACTAAGGACTTTTCTAAATGACAAATAACACTTTTTTGGTAGAAACTTTGGGATAATTGAATAAGAATGATGATTATGTGAATGAAAATTGAAATCAATACATTAAAAATTTGTTCTTTGAATGAAATTCATGATTTTTTTTTGTCTCTAACAAACTCTCCAAAGGACTCTCAAAAGCACTGAAAACGAGGCACAGTTTCTATCAAATCATGTTTTTCTTAAGTTTCCCGCGTACAGAAGGTTTGGGGCGTATCCACAAAAGTATGTTGTTGCTTGGGTTCCGTATGGAATGGCACCTCTAACAATTCATTTCATGTTTATATAATGACAGTTGTTGTACATAGTGGACTTTTGAGGTACAACAATCATAATTAATCCATTCCTCTCACTTTCAAGCTCCCATCCCTGTGCGGCCATGAAAGTTTAGGTGAAGATAAGTTAGTGAAGGATGTGGCCACCTTGGATGCAAATGCAGACCAATGAATCCACAGTGATCTCTTAGCACAAGAGATTCATACGTAGCCATAAAAAAGATTGATCTACACTCTACACTCAGTATTATCACATTCTCCAATATCGCATTTCAGTATAGGCAGACCATATTTGCTATTGTGTACACATGTGATTGCACACTCCACATGGTACGTTCTGAACTCATGTAGCTTGGTTGCCAAATGTGCGATATAAAATATTCATAGTGAAAAAAAACTTGTCTGAAGAGAATTTGGGTCTAAGGTAGAAGCATCAAAACCTGTTAGGGACCAATTCCAGTCACCTATGCAAGCACCTGCTTCAACTTCGTGAGTTCCCAATCAAATTATCACATTGTAACAGTTTGGTGATCAATTATGAACGCCAAGATAGCAAACTGATTGTACTAGAAATGAAAGATGAGAAAACTCAGAACAAAATCATACGTTGTGACAAAATTAATTAAAAATTGGGCTTGGTTATTAAACCCAAAGTTTTATGTGCTGCAATTTTTTAACATTGAAAACTAGCATTCTAAATAGGTCGAAATCCTTAAACTGACAGGTATTGGTGACTCCACCTTAGTACCAAAAGTGATCTCGCTGCATAAGAAATTCATACATAAGGTAGAAGCACCTAATTGTGACACTAAACTAATTGTGATAGATTTTACGAATGGCCTTCATTTCAGAACACTTTTCTCCGTTAGTCATACATCACGGATTTCAAGATAAAGTGTCATAATTAGGTGCTTCTACCTTAGTGATAAAAATTGATCTCAAGGGAGTTTAGCTCCAGAACCCAAGGAAATCACTTTACACCTCCATATTATCACACAAGCAAGAATGCAAACAGGATCCTCAACCTTACAAAGATCTCAAGCTTAGAATTCCAACACAGACGACCGAGAGCATGAATTTGCAAGGAAGACACGGAGAGACTGAACATTAGGTACAAAAAATTTGAAATCATCACAAGATAGTGCAGCGACACATGACGTTCATCGGTTTTTTAGGATCCAACCTGACAGAACGACTAGTAGTGTTGCACTGTAGATCACGAGGAGCCGGTTTGGCAGGATCATCGTCGCTGAACTTGGAATGACTACTGGCACGATGATGAGGCGGGCTGCGCAGGAACTCCTGTTGAGGGTTGCGCAACAGCACTCTCGCACCGAACGTCTCTAATTGCTCCAGCTTTTCACTGAGTTTGTCAAGGTTTTGCTTAGGGGCTGCGTAGTTGTTGCTATTGTTGTTCACATTCAGATGCTGCGGACGCACTATAACAGCAGGATCATTCATATTACTATTCGATCCGGCTGTGCTGCTCTCACTACTGGGACTGCCAGGTCCTGATAATTCCTCGTCCCTCATGGGAAATGCTGAATCTTCAAAGCCTTCTTCATGCTCTTCTCCGTTGTTGCCTTCCTGTTTCCGTGGCAGAGACGAACTTGTCTGGCTCAAAACGGCCATCGACGCTGTGTTTGTGCCCGAGCTGCTGCCACACCTGCTGCTAGTCTCTTCTGCAAGCACAAAGAGCACATATTAGCATAGCTACGTTACGGGTTCGCAGCTAATACCAGATTACTTTTCCTTTTTTTTTGAGATTATATCACTACTGGGATCATACACTGCCATAACATAACATTCAGTAGCCCTCCTGGAATGATTTCATATCATTTCATTGGAGGCAAGAAAGTATGTTCACTGTTGAATGTTATGTGATTGCTCCGTTTGTGAGCAACGTTGGGGGAGTAGCTATAAGAAAATTAAGGTTGCTTTGAGTTACTCCCTGGGCAACGTTGTTGACAGACGGTATGATCCTAGAAGTGTATTGTTTAAGTCGACAGCTGGGGTGATCTACAACAATATTACGAATAGAGAAGATACCTAGAGAACTAGGGCCCCAATCAAAGTTTTCGGTATCGGAGCCAGAACGCACTGTGATATTGGAAAAGCGGCTGTGAATGCTGGGCTCCTCGCCATCGCCATGATTCATCTGAAGCTCAGCTGCAGGGACCGTCACGGCGGCTTTGGCATTGGAAGAAGGCCGGGCAGGGGACGGAGCGCGCACGGATCTCCCCTTGTTCAATTGCGGTGAAGAAGCCGCCGCGGGTTTATTTCCATTCACGGACTGTACCTTGTTGTTGTTGTTGGGGATGATACTCTTCTTGGAGCTCCCTGGTGGATCGCCTAACTTTGAGGTGCTGGATCGCTTGAGCTCTGAGGAGGGACTGGGCTTCTTGTGACTGAACTTGAACGAGGACATGTGCTTCCGTGTCGTCCCCGGGCTCGGTGAGTCTGCACTCTCCACGATCTCCTCTTTCACTGGTGCCTCCACTGCCACTTTCGATTTCCGGAACGGGAGCTCAGAATCTGCACGGGAGGTACATTTGATCATGTTGTTGTTTTTGTGAATCCTGGGAGGGGTCTTCTCCTTCATGTGCCTGTCACTGCCTGGCTTGACTATGGGTTTTTCTGTAAGCTCCGCTGGCTGTGGATCCCTCTTGGACTCGAAAATGTAGTCGAAATGATCTGCTGTTGACGTCGTCTCCTTCGGTGAAGCCTTAAGCCTTTGATCATAAGTGCTAACCTCCTGTGGTATGGGGGATATTACATTTGCTACTTGGACTTCCTGTTCGCTGGTTGCTGGTTCATCTAATGCTTTGGATTGCGTAGCTTTAGCATCTGAAAGAAACTCTGGATTGCGTTCCCTAGCTGCCTGCAAGTCCATTTCAGGATAAAGTCAGCATTCCAACCCTTAAGGTAGGAGCAGCTTAAATAAGCAATTTTTTTGTTCCAAAACTCCAATTGGCAAATTGAAATGAGAAAATTGCAAGTTTTCGAGCATAAAAGAATATCTTATGAATTTTTGAGGTGTTCTATAATGTACATGTTTCAGATTTGAATATAAACTCATATGTTGGGGTGGGTAACCATTTCAGAAGACCAACCAATATAGGACCTTATCCCTTATTCATTTCTTTAGTGGAATTTTCAGGATACTTTAATCATTTAGGTTTAGTTTGCGATTGTTTTGAAGTAGAAGCAATGTAGAGACATGAGAGCATGAAAAGGCAGGTGCATGCCTGTGACAAATATGTAGTATCGTCATAAAGAGGGCCTGCCACATTTGCCCCATCCAAACCGGATGCTGCAATTTCCCCTAATTTCAATCTTCCAGCCGCACCATCTTTTTCAGCTTGGACACCATCCAGAGCAGGAGCTGCACCCTCTTTTACGTACATTCCAGGTCGTCCATGAAACTCGGGAATTCGTGGTTGCTTCTCATCTGTGGTCAAGTGAACCTGAACCCCGAGAAAGTGTCAATGTAAATGCAAATTACAGGAGTACACATTCTTTAGGCAACAGCCAACCACAGAGAAAAGAATGCTTACGTGATGTTCTCTAGGGTGGAATAGTATCTCGAACGATGAGTTCTCCTCTCTGAGAAAACCACAAGTTAGATAAATCAACCGCTATTCTCGTTTACTACAGAATCGTTTTTAAATTGATTAATACTGAAAGTAAGTAACAAAACGTGGTGCACTCTCAACATAATAAAGTAGAGACCGAGTTGTGATTAACGGTGGTGCAAAGACTCCTAATCTGGCAAATACAGAGTCTGCATTAGACTGACAAGTATCAACAAGTTCACCATCCAATTATGTCAAGTTCTTCAATTTGCTCAGAAATCACTATTATTGCTGCGCTCAACAAAACAAATGTAGTCATTGATCATACCTTCCATGGTGTGCAGAGAAGGTTAGGTTCTCTCCCACTTCCGCCCAATGAGAATACTCATACACCGCATACGAGTTGTCGTCATCAGGTTCTGAAATGAGGCGAGCAGGATTGTCGAGGGCCAGCACTTGGCCATCAGAGCTCTGAACTTTGATGACAAGAGAATCATCTGAAATTTGGGCGGCAGCGTAGAGGGCAGAGTCGATATGAACCTCGCCAGTGAGCAAATATTTTTGACCTGCCAATTCCAAAGGCTGCAACCCAAAACATATATCAATTTTCAAATTTTACCTTGGTCGTACAAAATCAGGTGTAACCTCCAGAGAGCACCTGTCATGAGGTACTATGATAAGAGTCTAGCTGGAAAGATCGTGCAACAAAGACAAAGCACTCGGGAAGATAATAAAAATGCAAGGGAACAGTATTTTTGCAGAAGGAATAGCATAATTTACCTCAAAGAAAAAAGAACCGGAATCATCAGTACGAGTGGCATTAGGCTTCACACCAGTAGGGACATAGGCAAGTGTAACTTCACGCTGCAAAAGAGAAGGAAAACAAGAGTACGAGGATATAATAAATCGTCAGCTTTCAACAAGTGACGGTAAGAAAAAGATTATGCATTTTGTCTGACCATGAAAAAAAACAATGTCTTGGGAATACCTGAGCTTCAGCAGACCCTTCCGGGTGATACCCAGCAACAATGAAATTTCCCTCCACTTTCCCGGTCCCCCACCCCAATTCTACCTGTGGAGGAACGTCGTCACAGCGGCCATCATCAGCACATACTCACAAGCTAGCCTTACATATATATGCTTCAGAAAAAATGCATCAATGAAAGCGGTAAGTAGTAGAACAATCATCATCATGAAAATCAAAAGGCTCTTCCAGGCAGCTCTTTGGGGAATCAACCTCATCACCCTCACGACATGTGCGCTCATGCTCATCTGCCCTTGAGTGCACTGTACCAGCCTCTGGCCGTGTCCCCAATTGCGTCTGGGGCTGCAAGTCCTCTTCCTGCCAGATAATTTTCTTGACTTGGGGAATCACATCCTCATTCCACTGAGCCTCTGAGGCTGCCACCGGCTCACTTGCTTCCTCTTTAGCTCTGAGAGACGATGACTCAGTTATACAATGACTGTGTTCCTCAACATTGTGACTGCTGTTCACTTGACCACATTCCACTTGACTAGTTTCCTGCCCCAAGACCTCAGGTTTCTTCTCGGCCTCCAAATTAGTGTTGACTCGGGCCGTTCCAGAGCTGCAGTATTGTGAATTCTGGGGTGGTTCAGATCTCACGTGAAGTGGCTTGTCACTGGAAGTGCTGCTTTCCTTTGGACTTTGAATGTCGTTGGCTCTCTCTGGGTCAAAGGGCACCTGGTTGAGATTCTGCACTGAAGGAGTTTTTCTTGTTGTTTCGATCTGGAACTCCTTCCTCTCGACATCTGTTGCAGCTGCAAGTCTTTCATCAACCTCATTCCCACTCAGAGCAGCACCAGGATAATCAGTTTCGCCTTCAAAGTCATCACAAGGTGGTACCTCCTCCGTTGTCACATTCTCCTTGTGGCCCTTTAATCTCTCGCCGTTGCCAGTAGATACCTTGGATGGTGATGTATCCGATTCCCGTTGTGGACTGGCCCTCATATGAACCTCCTTTGCAAGAATCTGAGGAGGTTCGATTTCCATCTTCGTCTCTGCAACCGGGACTTCGTACTCGGAAGAGTGCCTGTAGATATACCAGATGTCTCTCTCCTTGGCGTAGACCATATTGGCAGATTTGGAACCAGCCTCTGCACTCTCCACATTTGAAGAAGATGATCCCTCTCCTAATGAGGGTCTTCCGCTGCTCCCTTCATGTGCTTGGGATAGCGAGGGTCTTCCACTGCTCCCTTCATGTGCTTGGGATAGCGAGGGTCTTCCACTGCTCCCTTCATGTGCTTGAAAAGGTTGGGATAACGAGGGTCTTCCACTGCTCCCTTCATGTGCTTGAAATTGTGGGGATAGCGAGGGTCTTCCGCTGCTCCCTTCATGTGCTTGAAATTGTGGGGATAACGAGGGTCTTCCACTGTCCCCTTCATGTGCTTGAAAAGGTTGGGATAACGAGGGTCTTCCACTGCTCCCTTCATGTGCTTGAAATTGTGGGGATAGTGAGGGTCTTCCACTGCTCCCTTCATGTGCTTGAAATTGTGGGGATAGCGAGGGTCTTCCACTGCTCCCTTCATGTGCTTGAAATTGTGGGGATAGCGAGGGTCTTCCGCTGCTCCCTTCATGTGCTTGAAATTGTGGGGATAACGAGGGTCTTCCACTGTTCCCTTCATGTGCTTGAAAAGGTTGGGATAACGAGGGTCTTCCACTGCTCCCTTCATGTGCTTGAAATTGTGGGGATAGCGAGGGTCTTCCACTGCTCCCTTCATGTGCTTGAAATTGTGGTGATAACGAGGGTCTTCCACTGCTGCCTTCATGTGCTTGAAATTGAGGTGATAGAGAGGGTCTTCCACTGCTGCCTTCATGTGCTTGAAATTGTGGGGATAGCGAGGGTCTTCCACTGCTCCCTTCATGTGCTTGAAATGGTTGAGATAACGAGGGTCTGCCACTGCTGCCTTCATGTGCTTGAAATGGTGGTGGGGATAACGAGGGTCTTCCACTGCTCCCGTCATGTGCTTGAAATGGTGGTGGGGATAGCGAGGGTCTTCCACTGCTCCCTTCATGAGCTTGAAATGGTTGGGATGTTGTTGGTCTTCCACTGCTCCCTTCATGTGCTTGAAATTGTGGGGATAACGAGGGTCTTCCACTGCTGCCTTCATGTGCTTGAAATGGTGGTGGGGATAACGAGGGTCTTCCACTGCTGCCTTCATGTGCTTGAAATGGTGGTGGGGATAACGAGGGTTTTCCACTGCTGCCTTCATGTGCTTGAAATGGTGGTGGGGATAACGAGGGTCTTCCACTGCTCCCTTCATGTGCTTGAAATGGTGGTGCGGATAACGAGGGTCTTCCACTGCTCCCTTCATGTACTTGAAATGGTTGGGATGTTGTTGGTCTTCCACTACTCCCTTCATGTCCTTGAAATGGTTGGGATGTTGTTGTTATTGTGCTGCTGCTGCTGTTGCTGCTGCACTGGCAACCACGCCAATATTCGGATATTGTCTCACTACCACCACCCTGACGCTTCTGGTACAACCCACACACCTCACATGAAGCTCCTTGCAGCATTGGGTCATTCACCATGTCTCCATCAATATCAAGTGCAGTGGCAGCTCTAAGAGAGTCTCTGATACTCTCTGCTTGTTGCACTCGGGGCGCAGACTCCGCGTCGTCATTAGACTGCTTCAAGTGCCGCAACTTGTCTCGTATCTTTTCAAGACCTGACGAACCTGACAACAGAAGGTCTACTCAATAGACAGTTTTCCACTTGCCAAAAATCAGATCAATTCACACGCAGTTTCACTAAGACTGGTCTAGATTAAAGTTTGTCAAAAATGATGGAAGTTGCACCGACAGGACCAAGAAGCCCAAATTGAACCTCATGCTATTTTTTACCAGTCATAGGGGAAATTCATTTTGACCAACACATGCAATGTTGTAGCATTTGGCTTCCATTTTTTCGCAATAGAATTCGCTGTTTTGAAACCATGCATCCTTGGTCTTTCAGGCACAGTTCACCTTGACACATTCACCAGGTAGTAAATGGTACAAGAATGATGGTGAATTCTTGGTGAACACTTGCTAAATCGAAGTGGTTGTTCAATTTAGCAAGTGTTCACCAAGAACTCACCATCATTCTTGTACCATTTACTACCTGGTGAATCGGTCAAGGTTCCCTGTGAGGGGTTATATCAGCATACCTTGTTTGCTATCTTGCTTGCTGACAAGATTTTCCATGTCCAGCTCGTGTCCATTATTTCTGGAGTTGAGCCAGTTGAGCTCTGATACAAACTCCGGGGACTGCAATTCAAAGTCCTTGCGAGGTGACTTGAAGTCGATGGAGTCCACTTGCAGAGCCTCCGGGGTTCGGTGGAAGAAGCTGCTGAGCTCGTCGTTGTCATCCACGATGCTGCCGGAGGCGTTCTCAAAGAGATGGAGAGGGGAGTGTGCTCCCGAGTGTGCTTGCTTCGACGACAGAGGCTTCCACTGGCTGCTGCCTGCATCCTCGTCACTGTCGTGCGCCACTGTCGCCCCGTGCTCGGAGGAGCTGGCTGTGCTGCTTGGCGTCAGCGGCCGTCGAAGCAACCCGCTTGCTCGGCTGCTGTAGAACGTGGAGATGGAACTGTTGGTCATGAGCGGCCGAAACGCTGCCACTTGACCTCGATGGTATTCCTGCAATGTTCAAAGCCAATTCACTGCATGAGAATTCACCTGCACTACTGCTAGCCAAATAAAGTGAAACTAAACATCTCTGAATCTACTGGTCATTCATCCCAATGTAATGAAACCTTTCCTTAGCGGAGAAATGTGATTGAAATGGTCCTCTAACTTTCCCATTGTTCTATGATTTTAACAGTGGCATTTTTCCTCTCTCAATAATGCCCACTATTCTTCTCAACAAAACATTATATATACCAATGTAGAAGGGTACCCTTGTATCTCTTGCCTCTAAATTCCGACTGCTAGGTACTATCCATCTTCTACTATTCATATCAACTCTGGCCACCGAGCATGAGTGATCCTTCAATATTTGCTCTCAATCTTTAACTAAATATTGACACCCAGGCATCATATCCATGTTCACATCCTTAAGGGGTTAATGACCTAAATAAAGAATGTTATGAACCACTCTTCTTCTCAAGAGTGCCACTTTCCACTCGTGTCATTACTATTCTCAATACTGATGTCTATTCACAGATGAAAGTACAGCTTGGCATCGTCATTCACATTAACTTGGGGAACTAGCTGGGATCCAAATTCTCTCATCATGTTCTCAGTGATTTGAAGTACACTCAAACTTCTTACCATCAGGGTCCAATTTTTTCACTACGACAGAGTTTGGATGTGTGAAAAAGTGTCAATGACACTGCGAGGATATTCTAGAATGTCATGTCATAACAGACAGAAACGGAGGTCATACCCGAGCAGCGGATTCAAACGATTTCTTCGACGCTGAAGGCCCCAGTTGAGGAGACCGGGCCTTGTGCTGCAAGCTGCTAGAGCGGCCATAGTCAGCTGGACCCCTTCCAAACAACCTGCCGCTCCGCTCCGGCGTCAAAAGCCCGTGCGTGCTCACGCCCGACTGGGAGCAAGTGTCAAAGCTGCTCTCACTATCAGAAGACGCACCTCGGCTGGCTCGCTCCACAGTTCTCGTCACCGAGCTCGTCACAGACCTCGCAGGCGACGCCGTCCGACGCCCTTCCCCTGGACCCGCCCCATACGCAACCGCCCGTCGTTGCGCGCTGCTGGGTCGGTCCGAACTGGTGCGCAGATTGGGCGGTATATCATCAGATGCATCCACTGGGTAGGGAGCGCGCAAGCTCGGGGACGGTGACCGCCCCCGCGCACTCGGCGCTGGTGACACCCCTCGCGCCGGCGACACCCCTCGTGCAGGCGACACACCCCTACTAGAAAAGGAGCCACTTCCAACACTTCTCTTGTCATGTCTACAACGTCAAATAAACACAGTCAAAAAAACATGTCAAAACACTAGAAGAAATCCAGGATTCTACAACTACAAGTGTACGACTCAAACTAGTCCATATGGAACATGTCAATTGTCAAAAGCATGTCAAACATGTCGAAAAACAATTGCAAATTAACAGTTAAGTCATTGCCAGGTGATTGCAATGGGCCTTACTCTAGCAAAGGGCGGCCAGACCTCGCAGGAGAGAGCCCTCTTGCGGCTGCGGCCACGCTGTTTGCAGTGCTAGCTGTGCTCCGTGTTGGTGAGGGATTTCGGATTTGGCTCGTTCCAGTGGGGCTGGAGGTTGAGCGCCGGAGAGTGGGCGTGGACGGCCTGTTTGATGATGAATTTGTGGTTCGCGTCGGCGTTGCAGGCCTAGCTCCGAGTGGCGTCACGGGTCGCGCTGGCTGTCGTGTGGGCGTTCCTGGCCGCGCGGCTTGAGGAGATGCTCTTGAGGAGGGTGTGATTGACCTTGTGGGTGTGGCAGGCCGGTTGTTGGTGGTTTGTTTAGCAGGTACTTGTGATCGGGTCCCATTTTGAGGAGTGCTAGGTCTGCGACTCGGGCTTGGGTTTCCTCGGCTCACGCTCGGAGCTGGCGACTTTGCTCGGCCTGGCGCTGTGCCTGCTTGCTGCCAATCCACACAACAAACTACACATCATCATCATCATCATCATCAAGTTCTATATGTTCTATCAGATAATCATGTGTGGTTCCAATGCTTTCAAGAAATTATTAAAGAGCCTCAAAGCAAGTGTTCAAAGATTCGATCTACAAAATATATTGCAAGTCTGTTGCAAAATATTTGCAAGTTACCCATCACCATCATAAGTTCTGTGTGCTCTCTCAGTTCATGTGTGTTTCCAAGACTAGAAGCAACAAGTGGTAGATACAGAAATTACTAAATAGCGAGTGTCACGAGGTTCAATCTCCAGAACAATTGCAAACATTTGCAAATTACTGTTGGAGAGTTTTAGCAAATTTATGCGAGTAAACCATTGCGAATGGCCCCTCCTCTGGTAGTGACAAGCTCCTCACAATGAGGTGCAGCATGATGGGGATTGCATTCAGACTTACTCGGGATGTTTTGATGGCGGCCAAGGATCGATTGATGAGCGTGCCGTGTTGCAGCGCAGGTGCGTCGGCATCCATAGATGGGAACAGAGGTGTCCCTGGCGGGGTCATCAGCCTGCAAACAATCATTCATATGCACAACTGCGTGATGCTTCATCTACACAGACTCGGAATTCGTCATTGTTAATTCATGAGCAGTAATTAGTTTGAGTCACGAGCATCTACTTACCAGTCGTAATCCGTCTTGTCCGCATCCGAGTTCAGCAACTCGGCTCCGATACCCTTCCGCTCCACTGGCGGTGCCGAGTACTGTGGATGTGACAGCCCTTGAAATTTTGTTGCTGCTCAACACAAACCCCAATTCACTCTTCGTTAGTCACAACATTGTTGTGTTAAATTGAAACCTCAATACCACATTATATTTTACTACATACGAGGACTTTGAAACAATCAATCACAAGAGCTCGAAGTTTTAACAAACAACGTCATTTTGAGGGATTAAGCAATATTCATGGTAGAATTGAAGCTGCAACACTCTCATCATGTCACATAACATTCAGTAGCCTTCATTCCTTCGTGCACTTTGCTCATCATCTTGGGACTCCACCTGCCAATTAGAAGATCCTGTTGGGTGTACATTCTCCTGTGGAACCAGGCAGAGCCACTGCAAGCTACTGAATGTTATGTAAACGAGCAACTACGCTACGAGAGGCTATGTCCCAGAAATGAAAACCTGGCTCCCTATTCAAACTTCCTGACAGTCACTGTAGACGAAGCTTTTGTCAATGCAAGACCTCGTACTCCCCTTAGGCCCAGAGCCAACAAACAGAGAAGACACAGTATATGTCTGGTATAAAGAGATAGCTTAATGTAATGTGCTTGAGGTTGTGACATTGATAGAATAAAAAGAACAGACCAATCAAACGTCCACGCAGTAGAAAAGTAGACGAAGAAGAGATAGGATGCATGATACGACTGTGACTGCACTTGAGCAGGTGATCGTCTCTACCAAATGCCAAGTGCAACAAGGGCCGGGATTTGAAGGGAACACGAGTACTTACAAAGCGAGGCCTGATCCAGGAGCTGGTCTTCAGGACGCAAAAAGGGCGGCTTGTCACGCTTGCCCATGTCTTTGAACAACGCCAGATCTTCGTCCTTCTCGCGCCTTAACCCGCTGCCCATGCTGTGGCCTCGTCGGTGCTGCGCCCACGCCGTGTTGCGGTCCATGTTGGCCAGAAACTCAGTCTGCAGTCACTGCGAGTACTGCTACTACTTCCCCCGCATTGTTCAAAACTCTACTTCAGGAACCCTGTGTAAGTCATTCACAACCTCAAAATCCCTGCAGCTGCTCATCACGAAGTACACTCCTCTTTCGCAGTATCGATCGATCTCCATGGCAATGCTGCAACTCTGCAGTTACCTCACATTGGAAGGAACAGAAACCATGTCCAAACCCAGAGCTCTTCGCTGCAGGACACGCACTGTAAGCTAGCGCCTCTTAGACATACAGTGGCTGATCTCTCTCCCGCTCCAACTGGTTCACTTTACCCTCTCTACATCTGTAACAGTTTCGACTGCTGATCATTCCTAGTTTGGGAACCAGGAACTAAACCCCGGACGAAGAACCCCACCGCCATAGCTGGCCGACATTACACGCATTCTACCTAGTCAATCCCTACAGTGCACTAGAAGTCCATTGTCAAACCAAGGGCCGGGCCCGGATAGACTTCAAGGGCACCACCACTCACCCGTCCTTGCAAACGCTGCAGCTATCTGCATTGTCAGACTCCTGCCTGCAGCTACACAAGCTTCACCAACTTATAGCTTTCCCTTCACATGGTTGGAAAGCTGAGTTAGAGAGCCTGGACCGACCCAACGTAACTAAACAGACAGCATGAAACTCGTACTAAGAAACGCAACTAATTCAAAGTGCGGGCATGGCAAAAGCCGGAAGAGTCTGTCAACGTCCGTCACGCCAGCCTTGTGGCACGCTTAGACTTCAAAGGCTGCTGAAGCGCCTGCTGGCCTGGCTGACTGACGGCGATTATAATCGAAGCCATGGGTTGGGTTAAGTTATGGCGAAACGGCAACGTCGTCGTATCGCTGAACGGCACTCGAGGCTGCAGCCACTCAGCACCTACGCCTTTGATCAGGTACCCCATGGCCACGGTCATCATTCTGTCAGCCAAGTGCAGCTCCTGACAACGCACAGACAGGGACACAGGCCATGCAGGCAGTTAGTATCGCAGCAGCGAAGGCGCTAAGTTAATAACTTCACTTAACTTAGCTCAAGTTTGAGGACCATTTTTTTCATGCATAATACTCACTTGTTTCATTTTGCGCATGGAATGAGTCTGTTAAGAAAATGCCCTGACATGAGAGATTCGGAATCCAAGATTGTTCACTCCCGTTTGTCGTTGCCGTTGTTTGCACCAGCGAGCTTGACTGGCAATCAAAAAAACCGATACACGTTTACATTGTCCAGTGAAAGGTGACCAGTTATGGCTCATCTTTCCTCATTGGGTTTGACTTAGGAAATCAATACAAATCCTGAATACTAATCTACTCTTCGTCGAGGTAAGATTTGACATTGATGGTGATGAAGCAGCGCACGAAACAAATGTAAGCAGAAGATGTTACGTGGGCAGATACTTAATATTGCGAATCAGGCGAGAACTTGGTGATATTCCGGGCCTGAATGAAGAATGCAGCAATTCTCCAGATTCTTGCACCTCGTCGTAACCTTACATGCAGTATCTGATGCACGCAGACTTCATATTCACCTCGACCATGTGGTAATATATGAAATGCCAGAAGTGGATTGAGATGGCAAAAGTCAATGACATATTTGAAACAACGAGAGCGGAATGCAATGTGTAGAAATCACTAACGAGACAACCATATCATCGACAAGCCACAAAGCAACTGGGCCATAAAATGATCCGTACCGGACTCCATGTGACAGCTAGGAATCCAAAGTCCAAATACGTAGGAAAACCGTATGACGGGAATCTTTGCAATCTATTATCCAACACTCTTGTTTCGGTACCTTACTTAAATTACAATGGTTTGCACAGCAATCGTGAGAAGCTTTTTTAAAAAACACTATACACACTGCCTGAATATCTCTGCAGAATTGGAAGTTGAAAGCCTGCTAGCTGCCTCCCTGCCACAGGAAAGAGGAATAAGTATCAGAACAGTGACTAACATACTACTCTTCCAGTCTTCTTCACAAAAGCTGCTACTCATCTGCATGGCGGGCCTTAATTCCTGCAAATAGCACCTTCCAGTCACAAACCCATCATTGACACCCCCATCCTAAAACCTTCAAAAATTAGCCAAGAAAGCTGCCTTTCGTTATTATCACTACAATAGTTCACGCCCATCGTTATCAGGTAGTCCTTTAGACAGCACCAAGAGCCTGCAATTCTTACACACTGTAGCCATCCAGAAACAGTTATTCAAGGAGGATGTGCATCACTTACTTGTGAAGAAGTGCACCGAACGTCTGATGTCAGATAACCAACACTAGTACAAAAGATTCAATTTCCGACTCTGTATGTAAGAATCCAATCCTTGCCAGAAGTTAAGAACAGCCGTCTTGTCCTGGTGTCGCTTGTGCTTGCTAAGCTGCCAAAATACAAACAAAAATAAACAATTAATTACATGAAGACTTCATCTTTCATGACGTCAAAAGCATTTATCTACCGAAAAACTCACACACTATCCAACACAAATGCCTGCAATGGAATAAACACAGGACATTTCACGCACATTGATGATCTTAACATTCCACTGCATCACTTGCTTTGCTGATTCCACACTATCATCCTCAAACCGCAGAAAAACTCCCATGACTGGCACAGTGCAACCAACACACAGATTAGTACAAGACTATGTATGTCCTTGGGCAGTAAAACAAAGACCAAAGTCCTGGCAGTACTTAGAAGACCACTAAACAGAGTCTCGTACAAGAGATTCGAAGAAAGAGTCAGCTGGCACAGTTCCTGAAATAAAACGATCTCTTCTGCAAGCTGGAAACAGACTTACATTTATTGAATATTTCTACTCGATCGCTAAAGGGCCAACCCTTGAACTGCCAATCTTTTCCCAACACGAATATAGCCACGACCCGCTCCCAATCTTTGGAAGTCAAACCAACAATCTTGTCTCGTACTTCATAAGGGACGGGTCGTTCTCTCCCCATCTTCCGCTGTACAAACACAATATCCACTTTCTTCGCCATGCCCTTCACTTTGACCTCGGGAGAAACATACACGCCATCTTCCAAAAACTCCTTCACATTGAACGTGTTCAGGAGCGTCTGGGAGGCACTCGGCACAATGATGATGGGAGGGCCATCAGGTTTAGATTTCACATTGGAGGGCCTGTGATGCAAGTGATGCGGAGGACGCTGTCCAGCCTTCGGGTCCGGCTTCCTTCCTGCATCTTTCTTCTTTGAGTCCGTAATGTAAGACTGGGAAGGGTTAATCCCCAGTTCCTCTGCAACGTCTGTTCCCAAATGCTCCTTCCAAAACCGCTTCTCCTCGACATTAGCATACCGATTGGCAGGGTTTGGAGCAGGCATGGGACCTTCAACTCCTTTCCCTGGATCCTTAGTATCAGACTTCTTCTCCTCCCTCCTTCCAGTAAGAGCGGCCAAAACACCTTCAAAGCTCTTGTTATGACAAAGAAGGATTGTCTCACGATCCCTAACAGGCCATTCCCGTTCCCGAATCACATCGATTACCGATGCCCCGTCGTCACTGACCAGCGTCTCCGCTGTCTCCGGCCCTTCCGCTCGAAATTTCTTAGCAACATGGTGCAATGCTTCGTCCGTCCCGACAACCTCAGGCTCCTCTTCGTGCTTTCCCCCAGTCCACTCCGTTGCTGGAGCTGCTGCTGCCGTTGCTGCAGGTGGAAGAAGCTCGATCGCATCGTTGGTGGCCACTCGTCCCTCCAAGTAATCCAGAAGCGGCTTCCTGTCTGTGAACGTGGCGTATTGAAGCTTCTGAACGCGGGCTGCATTCATATAATCCGTGTGCCGCATATGAATATTCTTAACGAAAAACACGAGCGCGTCCAATGTGTAGAACCCGCCTTGCTTCGACCTGTATGCCGTCTCGATGTTCTTGCGGAAACTGTAATCCTCCCCGAAATGGTACACATCGCCAACCAGGTTCACCTTGGCCAAGTCAACTCGTATGGTGTAATCCCGTAACACACTAAGAGGATCCATTGCTCCAAACCCGAAAACCCGGCCAAAAACCCTAATCCTCTTAAATTTGGTGTAATCGCTACTAAAAGAAAGACTCTGAATCACAGAAAACACACTTACGCATTAGAACCTCGTATGAAATGAATACTACTAACCCCCAAGGAAGAGCTTCTGCTTTAACAAAAAGAGCCATCGCTCGCCACCAGTCGCGCCACTCATCCTTTCAAAAATGCGTTTCCAGGAAACTACGCCTTCGGAATCACAATACAAGTTGCAATGAAATGGACTTGTTGCGCATCCCTGGTCAACAAATGCAGATCGATCAAACTTCAGAAATCAGGAGAGGAGTTGGCGAGACGAGAGGAAGAGGACGAGTTGGATATTAGGGTTTGGATGTACCAGTATCGTCTGAACGAGGGTATCAATCGATAGATGACGTTAGGCCCGGGTATCAGCATCGGTTGTCCTACGTGGAACAGGCTCCTTTTCTGCGTGGAACTGTCTCCCGTGGACAGCACGCCTTGGAGACTTGACTGATGTGAAGAGTGTCTTGGAGGACTTCGGGTCTTCGAACTTGGAGACTTTATGACATTTAGCACAGAGTGCTACCTCCCACATAAATGGTAGATACTTTTGCTACCTTGTGAATGTACTACTCACGATACCTCTATAACATCCGGCAATACCCTTGAATATGAAGGTGATACCATGATGATATCCGCGGATATCACCTCATGAAGTTGCTACATATTTACAACATGATGAACATTCTGGATACGTTTCAATTTGTTATTCGTTTTCTTTCTTTGTATGTTTAGCACCCTCATTTTATTTTATTTTGGATAGAAATCCAGCTAATTTTAGCCAGTTTTGAGATCCGTCACTGACTTGGAGGCGTCGAAGACTTGGAGGCGTCGAAGACTCGAGGACTTGGAGACTTGGGAAAACGCCTACAAACTCCCGGCCTTCAAGCGCACCGCTTGTTGCATGAGCTGTTGCAGCATTCGAAATATCTCTCTCTCAAACGAATTAGAGACTTGCTTCCAGCTTTGTATATTGTTGTAGTTTTTCTTCGTGTTTGAGCGCAAGGTTAATTGTTAGAAGAGCACGCACGGACAGCTAGCTATGGCAGGACTTGGGTGTTTGGTTTGTATAGGCCAGTCCACGGTTGGAGTGATCGAGAAGTGGGGCAAATTCTCCGGAATCGCACAACCGGGCTTACACTGCTTGAATCCATTCGCGGGCGAATGGTTGGCGGGGCGTCTCTCGCTGCGTGTGCAATCTCTCGATGTGCGCTGCGACACCAAGACCAAGGTCAGTTTATTATTGTGGCTTGCGCAAGAATTTTTTCACTTTTTTATGGTCGGTGATCGGAGAATTTGCGATGCTAAGATCGCGAAGTTTGTAGTCCATTCTATATTTTGTTGTATGACAGAGAGGTCTTCGAATTTTCAAATCTTGTGGTTAAGGGTTTCGATTTTTTATGATATGAATAATTTCGAATCAAGAGCCATGATTCTTTTTAACTTACCAGTGTTCGCAGCCTTTTCTTCATGTGATCGTTTTAGAGCTCTTCTATTTCAGTTGTAACGAGCCTTGCCCTAATTTTAATCTAATCGTTTGTGAGTTGCTAACATAACACTTGTTATATTGCTTCGGTGATGATTTTCGACTTGAGAATTTGCGATGCTATGTTTTTGTTAGGCGTAAAGACCGAAGTCTGTAGTCCATTCTATGTGGTGTAGGGTTTTGTAGTATGATACAGAGATTTTAGAATTTGGAAGCCTTGAGGGTCAGGGTTTCGAATTTAAACAATCGTTTTTATATGGGACAGAGAGAGAGCCATCCTTTAGCAGTCGTTTGTTCAGCTTTTTTCAGCACGGTACACTTGATCATTGATCGTTTTATAGATTTACGGTATTTCAGCTTATTAGGGCTGCGAAGATTCTTTCTCTAATTTCAATTTAATCATAATTAGCATGGGTTTTGGACTTTTGGATGGTCGGTGACGATTTCTGAGTTGAGAATCTGGGATGTCGTTTTTGAAAGATCGCTAAGTTTGTAGTCCATTCTATGTGGTGTTGTATGATATAGAGATCTTAGAATTAGGGTTTCGAATTTTCTGAATCACGAGCCATCCCTTAGCATTGTTCCTAACCCTTTTCTCCTGAAGCATAACACACTTGATCCACTACTTCAGTTTATTAGGGCTGCAAAGAGCCTTGCCCTAATTTTAATCCAATCATTTATCATTTCGTGAGTTACTAACGTAACACTTTGCTATGTTGCTTCTGTCTGCAGGATAATGTGTTTGTGGGGGTGATTTGCTCAATTCAGTATCGCGTCGTTCGTCAGAACGCCGACGATGCGTTTTATGAGCTCCAAAACCCACGAGAGCAGATTCAGTCTTACGTATTTGACGGTTGGTTACCCTGTTCTTTTAACTCCTAAAAGGATTCAGAGTTTTAAAATGACAAATTCTATTGAGCATATTGTGAATAATATTATTCAAATATTACATCACTGGAATCAGTGAAGAACATAACATGTGTTGGTCAAAAAACAAATAAATTCGAACACAAGGAAGTCCACATAAGACCTACTGAAAAGTGCTAAAAAGAACATAAGGTCCAAGTCGGGCTTCTTCCTTCAGGGGTTGACGTTAGTACAACAAGTGAGTTGGTTTCATACCTTCAGAAATGGTTGGCTCAGCCTTATTTCTTTGAAGCCTCTAATTTGGTTGTTTTGTTGAGCAGTTGTGCGAGCATGTGTCCCCAGAATGCTACTAGACGACGTCTTTGAGCAGAAGAATGACATCGCCAAAGCTGTTTCGGACGAGTTAGAGAAAGTAAGCTCTCGCTTGTAATCTATGTCTTCGTGGCGTGCAAGCCTTAACCTGGAAAATGACATCTAAGGCTGTAACAAGTTCTTTTGATTCATATTGCTCATATTAGAAAGGGGAAGTGTTTCACCAAAATCTTCCAGGGGCCTAAAGTGATGGTTTTGTCAGGTGATGGGGGCTTATGGATACAGCATCGAGCAAACTCTGATTGTTGATGTCGAGCCAGATGCAACTGTACGCCGAGCTATGAATGAAATCAATGCGGGTCAGTTCACCTACACTTCTCCCTTCGAACTTTCCGACCCACTTGTGAAGCAAATTTTTCCATTAATCGGCATGCAATCAGTAGTGTCACATGAGCCCACATGCAAACATGGATTCAAGGGTGAAAGGAAATAAATGATTTTAATGGGAGCGACACCCACTTTTACAATCATAACATGAGCTCAAGTGCACAGAATGCATTAGTTTATTTTTGCATTATGTACACAGGCAACGTCTAGACGTCTATAATGTCCCACACAATAGAGTTATCGACAAAAGAGAAGTTGTGTTTGAACAAGATACCATGTGTTTTGCTTTAATATACTCTTATTTGTTCACTCTAAATAGTTTAAAGATGTAGAAGAGCTTAAATAGTTTAAAGATGTAGAAGAGCTTAGTGGCCTCTCATGGTTAGGTGCGTAAGAGCTTGGTGGTCTTCAAACTCATGCTCAACTAGTTTAGCCGTCAAAAAAGACGGCTAAACTAGTTGTGCATGAGTTTGAAGACCACCAAACTCTTACACACCTAATAGTGAGTGACCACCAAGCTCTTTCAAACTTCATAACTATTTAGAGTGAACAAATAAGAGTACATTAAATCAAAACACATAGTATCTTACTCAAACACCACTTGTCTTTTAGGATAACTCCAATAGCTCTAAATGTTCTGGTATACATTAGTTTGTTTTTGCATAATCTTACGAGAATAAGGTTTTAGAGGACACTGATTTCATTTCCGTTCTGGTGGAACTGCAGCGCAAAGGATGAGAGTGGCAACACTGGACAAAGCCGAGGCAGAGAAGATTCTGCAGGTGAAGAGAGCAGAAGGGGAGGCAGAGGCCAAGTTTCTGTCTGGCCATGGAATCGCCAGGCAGCGTCAAGCCATCACGGAAGGACTGCGAGAGAGTGTGTTGCTATTCTCCAACAATGTGCCCGGCACGACTTCCAAGGACGTCATGGACTTGGTGCTCATCACGCAGTACTTCGACACCATGAAGGAGATCGGTGCAAGCTCCAAGAACACCACTGTCTTCCTGCCTCATGGACCCGGCCATGTTCATGACATCACTCAGCAGATTCGTGATGGCATGATGCAAGGCAGTGCTAGTGCTCATGTTACTGATCAGTAGGCCGCTTTCTTTCTTTTCTGTTGTGTTAGCATCCTTTTTGGGGTTCCTACCGCTAGCATCTGGTTCTGGTAGTTGTAAATATCGGAATTGTAAAGCACACTCTGTTTTGGGATTTGGTTTATCTTCTGGTGTAGGGAATAAAGGACATGCAAGCAAGTAGCTTGATTTCTCACGGTTTGCAATTGCACTCCTTGGTTGATGTTGGATTGCTAGAGTTGCTTGCAAAGAATCACAAGGTTCCTTCCATGTGATAAGCATTTCCTTATGTGGATCAATGGGAAATGACTATTTTCAAGGATTTCCTCTTGTATGGTAAGGGCTGCTTCAATGTGTTATTTTATGACTTTTACAACTTTTCGGGAAGTTGATATGGAGAGAAGAAAAAGTGAAGAGTCTTTGGTACTGTACTCACCTTTGGAGAACTCGATCAATTGAGAATCTTAACTTAGATTCACTTTTTTGAGTAATGAAATAATGCCATTTGTATTCCATGATTCTACCGTGTCATATACACAGATAATTTTCATTTCCTGCACTTTTCTTCATAGTGATTTACACCTTTGGTAAAAAAATTGAAAATTTTGAGTATAGTCTGCAATTTATACGGATTTTCTTTATAAATCACTCCAAAAAATCATAGTGCTTTCAAATTTTTACCAAAATTTATGAAAAATTCATGATTTGTAACAGGACACATGGCTTCATCTACTAAAAACATAAAGTTGAATTCTTATCTTATGTATAGTGGCAAAGTTGAGAGTGATAGGTAAAGCATGATTGCAAGGCCATAGATCCGACACGTAAGGTAGCAACATCTAAAATAACCATTGTTGCTTCACAATTGGTCCAGTTCAATGTTGCTTCACATCTGATCCTTTATTTCTTTTGGATAAGTCTACGGCTTAGAATAGGTGTCTATAGCACCCTTGCTTCAAAAAATCTCGTAAAATTGCTCATGCTTCCAATATTTATGATTCCAAGGTCCAACATTTCTTCTCAGATTTGCTAAGACATTCATAATTTCATTCCATGTTGCCTGCACTCCCAAGGTACCACATCTCTTATATTGTCGTGATTAGGTGTCTCTACCTTAATACAATTCCTCTGTATTTAATTATATTCCATTCATAAAAAAAGTGATATTCTCAGGCTCGGGCTCGGGCACGGGCTCAGGCTCAGGCTCGGGCTCGGGCTCGAGAGGGTGTCTTCGTGCAACATCAGGCTGCTCCCTGGATGCGTAACGTTCGACAAGTTGAACCAGCTGCCACATCTCCAGGAGCATGAGCACCAGCACTATCAAAATCGAGGTGAGAATGTTGATGAGAAGCCACCCTAGGATCTGTTGTTAATCAGTCAACAGTACGTAGTTAGCTCATATTAAGTAGTCTCATTGAGTTGACAAGAAACAACATGAAGTGCATGGTGACAGAACCTTACCGTAAATTCGTCCATCCCGTGTGTGTGCTTGTGTGTGAAGTAATATTGATAGAAAGGAGTGCCTTTTCGTCTTTGTATGTGCTAGAGGGTGTTTATTGAGGTACTGTTTCCTTGTATTTTAAATATAATGTCAAGAGCGTAAACTAGAATGTGAAACACTTTGAGTCACACCGTCGGTGATGGAATGCTGACGATCGCCCACTTTTGGTGTATTATCTACCACCTAATCGCATTTACGCTGTGGCCACTTTTTGTTCTTTTATACCTGAGGATATGAAACAATGAGTCGTGTAGTAATGGAATGCTGACAATCACGGACTTTTGATGCATCGTCTACCAGCAAATCACATTCCTACGTGAATCTATTGTGGTCAACCAATTTTGTGGTTATTTAAGAACCGAGGGAGGGTTTGTGGCGAATATGAAAGTAAGTTGCAATGTATGATGAAGTACACTTAATTAAACATCTTTAATCTCACGGCCTCTAATTCAGGAATGTGGGTCCTTCAGAAAATGACTGACATAGCCGGAAACTATGTTAATTAAGCTTTAGCCAGAACCATGCAATGTTGAAATAGGTGAACTCTTATAATCGGTTCTGGTAGTCCTGCATCTTTTGCTGTTGATGAGACAGTTTTTCGCAACCAGTAAGCGCCATGAACATCAACACTAACATCACGCTTTCTCGCACTTTTGAGTTGTTCAGATCATGGATTTGACTTTCATACGCAATCGTAACAGTGCCTAGAACTGAGGCCGCGAATCTTGAGTCAACCCTAGAATAGCTCCGAACCCAAGCTTTGAACATTTAAATGATGATTTCATCCTCCATGGATGCTCATTTCTATGTCAAGTCTTGCAGGAATGATGGCGTACAGGCAGCCTTTGCATTCCACGACTCCAATCGCAAAGCTCAGGATCCAGAAACCGTACTCTCGTCTGTGCAAATCTGGGAAGTACCGAAGGTCGAACAAAGTCGGTGCTTTCCGGGGCATATTTTTTCGTGAAGACGTGGGATGTGCCACCTCGCACATCTCATGCCTCGACGAAGATGTAGGCCCTGAAAACCACGGAATTTGAACCACCTTCGGTACTACTTCCCAGATTTGCACAGACGAGAGTACAGGTTCTGGATCCTGAGCTTTGCGATTGGAGTTGTGGAATGCAAAGGCTGCATGTCCGCCATCATTCCTCCAAGATTGACGTAGAAGTGACCATCCATGGAGGATGAGATCATGCGAGCTAATCATCTAAATGTTCGGGTTCGGGCTCGGAGCTATTCTAGGTTTGGCAATTTGCCGATTCATATGTTCAGAAATGGTTGTAGAGACATGGGTCAGCCTTAAATTAAAGCCTCTGATTGGTTGCTTTGATGAGTAGTTGTGCGAGCATCAGTCCCCAGAATGGCATTGGAAGATATCTTTGAGCAGAAGAATGACGAATCCGTCACTTTAGGGCAGAAGAATGACATGGCAAAAGCTGTTTCAGATGAGTTGGAAAAGTAAGCACTTGCTTGTGGATGACCCATAAACCAACACTTTAAGCTTTTCACGCAATCTAGTACTAGTATAGAATTTGAAGCTTTCAATGAGCACCTGTTGGAGATACTATTGGTTTATAGCACGCGTCGGTTATTGGGTCATCTACTTTAATCTAAGGTTGTAACAAGTTCTTTTGAAAGGTTTAATTCTTATTGCTCATGGCAGTCCTTTACTCCTCATCTTCCAAAGCCCTAAAGGGACGGTTTTGTCAAGTGATGGGGGCTTATGGATATAGCAACAACGTATGTATGGACGTTGGCAATTCCAAAAGAACCAGGAAATTTTTTGTGTCTAGGATTGATAGTCATCATATCCTATTTGCACAACACCTGAATAGACGTAGTGGTGCATTTATGATGATCAAACATTGCCAAAAGAAAGGCGTTTGATATCAAAGATCCCTCTTTCAGTAAGCCTTCGTAACTCAACGCTTTGGCTTCACATGCTTTAACTTCCTCATCGGAAATCACAGGAAGACCGGGAGGCCATTACCCCCAGGGGTAGCCTGGAGGCCAATGTAGATTTACCTTCCAAACTTTCTAAACAAGTAGGTCGAGGGGAGGGTATTCGTACATCACCATGCAAAATACCCCGGGGTAATGGCCTCCCGGTCTCCCTGTGGATAAAGGCCCAGGTTTTCCACATGGCAGTGGATATCGGAGCTAAGAGATTGATGTTGTTAAGGCACCAAGTATGGTGGCTACGGTAAGGTAGGGACACCCATTCCCGTGACTTTAAGCAGATTATTATACTTCTGAATGAGTAGTTTGTAAGGTAATTATATCAAGGGAATGGCAATTAGATATTAATCTAGACTGCATCGACAAAGTCATGTTATTGTAGAAATTGTGTACGTTCTCGATAGTCAAAGCCAAAAAATGATTTGCACATTTTGATTGTGTTTGAATGCACTTGATTCCGTGACTTGGAGAAGCAACTTCTACCATGAAAAGTTCCTTACAATAGCAAATTTCTTCGACCACCCAAGATCAGAGTTTCTCGGATTGAGGTGCCCTGTATGCAGACGGGAATGGGTGCAGTCACGGGAATGGGTGTCCTTACCTTAGGCAAGTTGTTCCTCAACTACTCTTGCAGGCAAGAATGGGATCGGAGGGCCTTTGCCAGAAGCTTCCAGAGCTGCTCGTTCAGCTTCGACCTGCGAATTTTGAATACTTTCTGTCAAATCTTCAATAGCAGCTTTGTGAGCTGCTGCAATATTCATTTGATTTAATAATGGATTTGAGGAGCCAGAAACGGTACCGTACGTTCTACCTCCCAATTCTCGTGAAGTTTGGCATTGCTTCATCCAGTTCGAGCTCATCTCGATCCAGTATCACGCTCAGGACTCCATGAGCTTGTTTCAGCCGCTCGAAGCCTTTCTCACCACTCTCTGTTGCAACTGCCATGATTGCAGTCCAATGAGATAGATCAAGGGTAGCGAGTAGGGCGATGGCCTGATATGGGTATCCCCTCTAAAAATAGGGTGATTTTTGAGAAATATCTTTTGGTAAGAAAAAAATTACAAAAATTAGAGGGTGTTATAGGCACCATGGTTGGATCGAACTATCCACATGGTGTTAAAAACAAAATTTCTAGCACACATAAAATGAGTTAAACATAAGTCACACCATGTGAGACGCATAAAAGTGGTAGGGTGATGGTATGGTTGGGGTACCCAAAAAAGCTGTCTTCGGAACAATTGCACTATGTGCTGGTGTGTCAAACAAACATATTTTTTAATTTTAATAAAATAAGACTTCATTAAATGTGATTTTAGTTTTCTACACTTATAACGTATCAAAAAAAAAAAAATTGATTACAATCAAAGATTTTTAAGTAATTTTATTTGATTTTTTAGTTGAAAAAGTAAGTTATGTCCTACTCACCTAGAATCCCTGAAATCAAGCAAATGGAATATCAAAAAAAAAAAAAATTAATATTATTTTTGAATATGACCTACATCTAATTGTGTAGAGTACAAAATAATTTATTTTATCATTAAAAAAATTAATGAATTGTGCACATGCAGCTTGCAAATCCCAAAATTCAGCATTTTTTTACACATCTATGAATGGATCCTAAATAAATAAAATTTTTAATAGAAACTCTTTGAACATATACATTTTGATTCCATTGAGGTGCAAGATTTTATTTTTTTCATTTTAGGATCTTTTTACTTGATCAAAACTCGGATCAAAATGAACAAATTAGGCAAACTTTGGAGGTTTTAAACAAAAATAACCTAATTAGTGTGTCCAAAAAGTGATACCCCAAGCTAATTATTGCCCGGTACCCATATCATGCCATATCAGGTCATTCCCTAGTAGATAGAGTAGGCGCAAGCTCACCGTCATTGTCTCGGTCCTCCAGAGCAGCTCGGTCAGTCTCTTGTATAAAACGATGTACTTCAGGGTCACGGATGGCTGCAAGTGAAGCTTGCACAGCAGGTGATGGGACGAAAAACGGCTCCTCGTAACCAAGAGAGTTTAGGTCCGGCAGCCATGAATCCATGAATCCATGAGATAAACCAGGAATAATAATTCATCTATATTCAAATCGATGATAAAATCATGTAGTCTCAAAAAGTTAGGACAAGGGCTCACCACCTTTGCATGAATTAACGAGAAGAAGGTCGTTTTTACCTTTGTTTTAGAGAGAGCCTAACTTTTCAAGTCTTCAATATTTTAGCATACTTCAAATTAGATCACATTAGATTGAAGATGTAATTTAGACAACAACAGAGCTTGCACCAGCTATCGTAACAACAAAGACTTTTACACAAAATGAGTAACTTCAATCACATACAGAGATAGCGATCTCACCTTTTACTCATGCAACAAGTCCAATCAATATTAAGCATAAAAACTAAGTATTTAAGTTAAGACCAATGTGGCCATTTGATCGATAACAAATAAAAATCACCAAATAATGCAAAGCAGAAATAAGATTGTTACATCCTGTCAACACTGAAACGATAATCACCAGACTGTAGTGCGATAATCACCAAATAGTGCGAAGCGGAAACAAGATCGCTATATCTTGTCAACACTGAATGACCAGTGTTTACTTAACCGGACAAAAATATCTACACGACAATTCACGCCCATGTGTACAAGTCAGTTAAAAACAATCAAGGTTCAGGTGTAAAGAAGAGTCTTGTAGAAATTCTGAAATCAACCTATGGCAAGTTAACTGGAGGGTCTAGTCTCACCTTCACCCATGACAAAAAACATAACCTTGGTTAGAGAATTGCCGTGTGTGAGGTGTCTTTAACATTGACCATTTGTTATCGTTGTCACCAGTTAAACAATACAAAAAGTCGAAATCAAAACATCTCAACACTAACACGTTTAAATAAATTAGGAAAATAAAAAGTTCAACCCATTTGCTAGTTCACAACAGAACTTGTTGAGTCATGATTATGAACACCGAAGTTCAGTGTGAGCACCGAAGCTCAACAACTTTTCACGCTCCCACACTCCACTTAGCCAGCACCCTCACAACAAAGCAGCAACAGAGACCTCCAACAGCAAAGCACGGTCCCTAACTTAAGAGCAAACGCTTTAAAATTGCATGAGTCGCAAAGTTCACGGAAAAATCAAGGGTTGTTTGCCTAAATTAAAAGCTGTGTCCAACGCTCAATAGACAAAAATAGCCAGGCCGTTTTTAGCTATAATTAGCTTCGTGAACAGATAGTCACTCTAGCCAGTAAAAGCTGTCTATTCTTTAAGGCTCTTAGGCCGAGATAGTCCATGTGTCCATCGCGTGTTTGCATCCATATTTGGCGGGACTTGTATCATTATTATTTTTTATATGCCCATTATATTGAAATAGGTGGATAGGTGACTAGGTGGTTTAGAGATTAGTTGTACTCTGATTTGATTTAAAAGCAGGCACCATTTTAATTTCCTAAGTAGATTTCCTCTGATATCTCAAGGATGTATTTAACATATTGTTAACCATTTAAAATGAGCCCCATAGCTTTCATGACAACTGAAGGTCGGGCTTTATGACTTATGTTTGAAAATCTATATAGGTGTTCTGTTTTAAATCATGTTTTGATCTTTCCAGAGCATATTTTAAAGGGTCTGTATATGCCATCTACATATTTTGAAGGGTCTCTATATGCCATCTATAAATTAAATAGACTGGTATGAGTTTTTTTTAAAGAAGAAGAAGACAAAAGAATGGATCTATGAAAAAAAAATGAAAAAAAGGTTTTTTGGTATGGTGAAAGGGTGAATCGTGAAGAATGGTAGAATTTGGCTCTTGGCATAATAGAATCGTCTAAAATTAATTATAAAAGAGCACAGCAATGGGGCAGCTTTTGAGAACTCGATGAATTGAGAATCTTCACTTAGATTCACTTTTTTGAGTAATGAAAGGATGCCATTTGTATTCCATGATTCTACTGTGTCATATACACAGATAATTTTCATTTACTACACTTTTCTTCATAGTGATTTAAACCTTTGGTAAAAAAATTGAAATTTTTGAGTATAGTTTGAAATTTATACAAATTTACTTTACAAAATCAGTCCATAAAATCATAGTACTTTCAAATTTTCACCAAAATTTATGAAAAAATCATAATTTGTAGCAGGCTCATGGCTTCATTTACTAAAAATATAAAGTTGAATTCTTATCTTATGTATAGTGGCAAAATTGAGAGTGACAGGTAAAGCATGATTGCAAGGTCATAGATCCGACACATAAGATTGCTTCACAATTGGTCTAGTTCAATGTTGCTTCCCAGTTGATCCTTTGTTTCTTTTGAATAAGTCTATGGCTTGAAATAGTTGTCTATAGCACCCTTGCTTCAAAAATTCCTGTAAAATTGCTCATGCTTCCAAAAATTATGATTCCAAGGCCCAGCACTTCCTTTCAGATTTGCTAAGACATTCATGATTTCATTCCATGTTCCCTACACTCCCAGGGTACCACATCTCTTATATTGTCATGATTAGGTGTCTCTACCTTAGGGGTTAATACAATTCTTCTGTATTTATATTTCACTCAACGAAAAAGTGATGGACTGAAGCTCAGGGTCAAGATCAGGGTCGGGCTCAGGGTCAGGCTGCTCCCTGAGTGCGTGACGTTCAACAAGTTGAACCAGCCGCATCAAGTAGTGGAGCATGAACTTCAACACTATCAAAATCACAATGAGAAGCCGCCCTCGGATCTGTTGTTAATCAGTCAACAGTATGTACTTAGCTCATAAGTACCGTACGTGGAAGGCAGGGTCGGCACAAAATAATTCCCCAAAAAAATGTCGAAAAATTAAATAAATTTATTAAGTATTTTGTCGAAATCAACAAAATAAATAAATAAATTGAAATAAAATAAAATAAAAACATAACACTCAACAGAAATCGTGGACAAAAAAATGGAATAAAATGTTTAGGTGCTTGAAAATAAATTAATGTTCGTTATTAACCCTTTAAGGTCCCGATTCAACACTATTTTCAAAGATTCGTTATAAAATGTTTGATAAAAAACTAAAATGGAGTTGATGTACAAAGCAAAGTTATAAATGTCAATGTGAAGAAAACATCTGTACGGTTGGATTCATCATATGTATTATTAATATTTTTTAATTAATTTTGCAAGGTTTTCTCTTGAAATTCAATTAAAAATCCAAAATTAACATTAAATTTTTTTTAAATATTGTAATGAAATTGGAATAACATGTACTACAAGATGGTATGGTTTTCACTATTTGATTCTTCTTATTATGGAAAATCATGTTTAAGGTCTCACTTTTTGAACTAAGAATGAAACTTGATATAAACCACTTTTGCTATTTTTCAAAAACTCTCAATATCTTATCTTGAAGATCCGTACCGTACAAATGGTAACCGACTAGCACAAGAATTTTTTTTTTAAATTGAATGGATGAAAAAAATCCCATGCGTGGTGAAGGGACGCGTCCAGAATCATCCATCGTCCAGATTCTGGACGCAGGCGCGTCTAAGGGTTAATAGCCGATTTCTTAATAATTACTTTTGAAAGTAAATCAATGTTGGTTATTAATAGCCGATTTCTTAATAATTACTTTTAAAAGTGCCGACCTTCACTGTTTCAACTTTATTAATTATTCAACATGAAAGTGCCGACTCTGCCTTCCACGTACGGTAGTCTCATTGAGTTGACAAGAAACATCAAGAAGTGTGTGGTGACAGGACCTTACCTTAGATTTGTTCATCCTGTGTGTGTGTGCTTGTGTGTGAAGTTATATTGATAAGATTGAGTGCCTTTCCGTCTTCGTATGTGCTAGAGGGTGTATATCGAGGTACTGTTTCCTTGTATTTTAAATACAGTACTTCAGCAAGAGCGCAAATCATCAAACTAGAATGTGAAACACTTTGAATCACAGTGTCGGTGATGGAATGCTGACGGTCGCTCACTTTTGGTGTATTATCTACCACCTAATCGCATTCCTCTGTTTTTACGCTGTGGCCACTTTTCGTTCTTTTATATCTGAGGATGTGAAACAATGAGTCGCATAGTAATGGAATGCTGACAATCACGGATGTTTGATGCATCATCTACCAGAAAATCACATTCCTGTTGTGGTCAACCAATTTTGTGGTTATTTAAAAACTGAGGAGGGGTTTGTGGCTACATAGTCGAATATGAAAGTTGCAATGTTTGATGAAGTACACTTAATTAAGCAGTGGGGTCCTTCAGAAAATGACTGACATAGCCGGAAACTAAGTTAAGCTTTAGCCAGAAGCCTGCAATGTTGAAATAGGGGAATGGCCTGATGGGTACCACTTTTCTGTGTCTCACATATTGTGACTTTTGTCTAACTCATTTTATATGTGCTAAGAATACTGTTTTTACCACCATGTATATAGTTGCTGCCATGGTGTCTATGACACCTAATTCTTGTAATTTCCAATGATTTTTTCTTACCAAAAATATAGTTCTCAAAACTCACTCTATTTTTGGAGGGAGTACCATATCAAGCCACCACCCAATAGGTTCTTATAATCTGTAGACCTTGGTTCTGGTAGTTCTGCATCTTTTGCTGTTGAGGAGACAGTTTTTTGCGACCAGTAAGCGCCATGAATATCAACATCGGCATCATGCTTTCTTGCACTTTTGAATTGTTCAGATCATAGAGGACTTTCGTAGACTCTTTAAATTATTCACAAACATATCGACAAATTTTGCTTTCATTGATTCTGAACGTATCAGGTTAACAATTCAAAATGACTAATTTCCTCAATCTGCTGAAAAGGCACGTTTGGAGATCATACTGTTGATAGTCCAATTTGGATTTGTCGTGAAGATCGCCAGACCCAACAGATTGAGTACCACAAGCAATCAAATACCGAACAAGAATGCATAGCATACCCATGTCACAGGAACCCTCACAGTTTGACTCCGGTGCCAAACTCGGGTGGGGGTAAAAATGAGGGATTTTTACTCATGAGGCAGTTTTTTTCCTCCACGCCCGTCTAAAATACCATGGTTTTACCCCGGTAATTTTTAA
Source organism: Pohlia nutans (assembly GCA_022496805.1). Taxonomy (NCBI): domain Eukaryota; kingdom Viridiplantae; phylum Streptophyta; class Bryopsida; order Bryales; family Mniaceae; genus Pohlia; species Pohlia nutans. The sequence continues at coordinate 7,575,138 of CM040098.1, read as the reverse complement.
AGGTTCCAAAAAGGGAGTCAAAGTTTGACCCCGACTCCCAATCTGCACTTTTTGTCATAGTGCTAAATGGGGTAAAAAAAATGAGACCAAACTATTCACTTTTTACCCCGGCAAAAAATGTCTAGGGCCCTATGTGTAATCCTTGTCATTGCGCTTGTTATGAGTCCAATTCATGCACAAATAGTCCTCCTCACTGTGTTCTAGAAGCATGACCCTCCGTATACAATACTCAGGGGGGTCACCACAAGCTGTAACTTAGTGCGTGGAATCTGTACCACCAGATTGTTGGCCATAAGCCAAGCCGGCAATCGTAACAGTGCCTAGAACTGAAGCCGCGATTCTTGAGCCAACCCTAGAATAGCTCCGAACCCAAGCTTTGAACATTTAGATGATGATTTCATCCTCCATGGATGCTCAATTCTATGTCAAAGGAATGATGGGGTACATGCAGCCTTTGCATTCCACAACTAGGTGATGGCCTAATATGAGTACTCCCTCGAAAATAGTGTGATTTTTGAGAAATATCTTTTTGGTAAGAAAAAACCATTGGAAAATCACAGAAATTAGAGGATGTTATAGACACCATGATTGTGACTACATACATGGTGTTAAAGACGAAATTTCTAGCACACATAAAATGAGTTAGACATAAGTCACTCTATGTGAGACACGTAAAAGTGGTACCCATATCAGACCATTCCCCAACTCCAATTGCAGATCCAGAAACTGTACTCTCGTCTGTGCAAATCTGGGAAGTAGTACCGAAGGTCGTACAAATTCGGTGGTTTTCAGGGCCTACTTCTTCGATCATGCACTTTTTGCAGTGTGAAATTTTTACTAAAACTTTTATGGCAAGTTAGCTTCGTGCATGTGTGATCCGATTAGAAAGGGGATGATATGTGAAATTTTTATGCCTCATTTCATGTTGTAGTGTTCCACCCCAAATTTGAAAGATTTTAGTCTAAAAGTGCTCTTGAAAAAGTCAAGTACTAGAAATAAGCAACCAAAAAATCTTCAAAAATCACTACACTTAGAGTATCACAATTCAACCCATCTCAAAAAAATTCAATATTAGATTGTCAATATCTTATTTGTGATCATATTACAAAAGAGCACTAAATTTTAAGTTTTAAAATTTATACACAAATATTGGTGATAGCAATCACAAATCTAACCGTATGGATAGAATCTAAAATGCATAATGTACAACTTTTATTCCTTTATCAAATTAAAAATATCCCTCTTAGTTGCATTTTATAATGCATTTTTGAAAAACTGCCAAATCTGAAAAGGGTGAGGACGTTTAGGGGTTAAATGATTATAGAGGGAGTATGTTGATTGTCAAAAAGTGAATACATGATCAAAATCCATGATCAACATGATCAAAATCCATGGATTAGGCCTAAAGCACTTATGTGACAGTGAATGAGTACAATTGGAAATCATGGTTTTATTGTGGGACAATTTAATTCGATAAGTCTTTTTCTGGGACAGGGAGTATTTTATTCCCATTATTAGCAGGCACGCAATCAGTGTCACATGAACCCACATGCATACATGGATTGGGTAAAAGGAAATAAATAACTCTAACAGGAGCCACACTCACCTTTACAAACATAACATGAGCTGAAAGTGAGTACAAAATCTATCTGGAATACTTTGTCTTGGCCCATTGTTAATTGATTCTGAGAATTAGCTCAAGATGGTTACGATATGCATTATTTCATTTTCACATAAGCTTAGAGGAACAAGGATCATCTTAGAGGAACAAGGCTCATCTTAGAAGAACAAGGCTCCCTTCAAACGGGGTGGACAATGAGAGTGACACATATTACTCGGGTGCATTGGATAACTCATAACATACAGAAGTAATACTATTCCTCTGAATTTATATTTGTGTTCAAGAAGTCAAGACAAAAACAGCCACGAACCACATGATTAGCCAAAGCTCAAAAGCAACAGTTCTCAAGAAACCGTCCACACTGTTGGGGTTCAACTTTTGATTTGGGAAAAAAACTATTTTAGGGTCAAGTTGCTGCCAAGCCAAACCATGCAAAACCCGAGGCACTAATGCAACGAACACCTCATCAACTAGAGCCCTCTAGGTTTCTGATGGCTTGTATCTTGCTGAAAACTATGGCAAATTAATAAAACAGTGACTGTGCAGCTTCACTCACATGACTTCCGCTAGCAAGGCCTTTTGAAAACCAGCTCAAGATTATAGTTGGTGGGTCTCTGGCTACCTCTTTAGATTGCTGCACCTTTGCCGAGTCAAACATTTTGAGTAGTTCGAGCCCACCCATTAGACCCCCGAAGGGTAAAAACCATGGGTCCACAGGGAGAATGGTAGTCAGACCAACTAAGCACCAATTACTTCTACACAGCAGACTTTCAAGTTTACGATTCAGAGGAAGCTTCAGGTGCACCAAAGAGGCGCAGATTGCGATCACTGCTCCCAACTGCCAAATATGACGCATCTGGTCCAAAGCGAACAGCTGTCACTTTACCTGTCAAACAAAGCCGCATATTAGTTGAATGGAGTAGACAAGACTCAGCTAATAAGTGGCATATAAAATGAATTCAAGTGCGTGCTACATTTCAGACTTTGAAAGAGAGAACGACACTCTCAGAACTGAAATATTGTGGTACTGTTTACTTGTACTTTACAGTAAGCGAGAGCTCAAACTATCAAGAACTTGGGACAGTTTTGCAACTGTCTGTGGTTTTGCAACAATGTAACTCAAACCTATAGACAGCCCAACGTCTCAAATAAGTTGATGCATATATGCAGTGGTACCAAAAGTTCTCTCAAACACGAGGGAAAAAGGTCACCTGTCCCAGAGAGATCAGGGAAAACTTTGATGGTGTTCCACTCCTGCTTCACACTTGCAACATGATATAGCCTGCACAACACATCACAAAAGCAACTTATAAACCCAACTTTGTCAAGACTTCTAACAATGGATCGAACAGACTGCATCAGCCAGGGAAGGCTTTCTGGGAAGTACAAAAAAGTGTATAGAATGATCTACTACCATGACGCATAAGATACTGAACAGAAATGTAAGCTTCATATGCTGGGTTTAGAAAGAACCTTATATCTGAGCCGCCAACAGCTAGGTAGCTACCACTGTAATCAAACTCCACTGAACCACACAAGTATCTTACATTAATATCTCTGCTTTGAAGATAAACTCTTTGTTATCTACTAAATGTATGACGCATGTAAACGGTTAATGAAACAAAAAAACAAGCTTGCCTCTACAGGTCTATGCCACTTTCACAAGCACATTGGCACCCAGTCTATACCACATAAAGGAAGTCAGACGTGAACACTGTAATGCTGGATATTTTATTTAGAGAGAATTGCTGACCTGTATTTGTTGGTGTGTTACTATCATAAGGGGCGAAGGAGCGGAAGTTTTTCAATTTACGCAAATCCCACAGCTTGACTCCATCATGAGCGGCAGTCTGTAAACACCAGAATATCAGGGCATGCGCTGGTGAAGAGTATAACAAAAGGACGCAAAAGATGGGTTCCACATGAGAACTGGCCAAGAAAGATAAATGAAATCTCCAATGTTCTAGTGATCAAAGCCAATACATCGAAGTCCGTGATGTTTGCATCGTTGTCAATTGCTACTTGGAATGCATGCAAGGACTTCAACAAGACTCAATGGCATGTACTTACAGCCAAGAAGTAACCATTTTCAGAGAAGGAGATATCCGTCACAGGTCCTGTGTGTCCTTCAAACTTGGCAACATTGGCCTGGAATCCAATTCAAAACAATATCAGTGATACAAGTGATCAGAAAACATACAAGTGATACTTTTCTAGTGCAACTGAACGTAGTATCACCATTACAAAGAAAACCTTGCTAAGAGGTACGCAGCATGATGAAAGGGGAGGAGACAAAACCTGAGATTTCACATCCCAAATCCGAACCAGTGATTCGGCAGTTCCAGTCCCAAGGATGAGACCATCAGGATGAAACGACGCTGATGTATATCCATCTTGCACGCTTGGTTCATTCACCTGGTCCAGCATTACGTCAAAGCAAAGCATTGCAGCAAATCGGCAAAGACATGTTATAGTTGAATTGCATGTCAGAAACAAAAACAATATCACTGACCCAGGCCTCGATGTAAACTGAGTCCCAGATGCTAGACCCAATTAAAAAAGTCACAAGGCACACCAGATCCATTAGTAAATGAACAAAAAGTAGGAACATACCTGTGCAAGACAAAGTCCAGTAGAAAGATCGTAGAAGTTCCAGGTCTTATCGGCGGAGGCTGTGACAAAGTAATTCTGAGTGGCATGTACAGTCACTGCTCGTACCTGCGAAAATTTAAATACAGAACGACCTTAAATACACAATTATTATTCAGACGCCACTCTTTCTAAACCTGCTACAAGCAATTAATCAATCAATCTAACCGCCAGCTTGAAACAATATGCAAAGAAAGAAAAGAGATTAAAATTAATTACACCAGGTGAGCAGACTTAATGCCGTCTGGAGGTGCATGAAAATACCTCTGCAGAGTGATCTTTCAACGTATGCTTGCAAGTGTAGCTCCCATCCTCCTGCCCCTGCCAAATCTTGACTGTCTGCAAAATTCCAACACACAAGATAATAAAATTCCCAATCATACACAGGAGAACCACAATAGAAAGAGGAAGCTGTATGGGGAAACAATGTGCAAACCTTATCGACGGAGCCAGTCAGAGCATACTCATCTTTCGCCACAAACTTCACGCTAGTGACCTGCAAATCACCCAAGATCAACAGGGCAGTCAGTTCTGTAACACAGTTTCAAACACTGACCCCAAAGAGGTTACCACATTTGCAAAATTTGCTCTCCCCAAACGGATGAAAATCCTCCTTTAAACAGAGAACAGTCGACCTAATACTTACGTGTGGTGAATCCGAAAACATGCTTACAAAGACCTGGGAACGTGAACGTGAATCTAAGCAGCACAGTCTGGTGTGTATCGTAAGCACCAAATGTTCCCATGACTATTGAATATAAAGCGAGCATGGATGAGATAAGCAACAAAACAACAATTTAACTTACGCGTTTGCTATGACCAGAAAGTTCAGAGACAAGTTCTCCAGTGGTTCGATTGAACACTACTGCTGTGCCATCAACGCCTCCTGATAACACAAGATCCTGCAGCAACACAATAAAATATAATTAAGAGAACTAAATAACTTCATGTGATTTTCACATATCATCCTCTCCTGATAATCACGAGTGGGTTTTCTTTCAAGAGTTGCATACTAAAATACAAAATTCGGCAAGCCCAAAAATGGGAAGGAAGTAAAAAAATTACCTTAGTTTGATGAATATCGATTGAAAGAATCCCTGGTTTCGAACTTGAATGCAAGGGATGGCTAGCCAACTGGGTATACTTCTCCAGAGAATCAGGTGTGGCCAATGTTCCTGAAATCTGCAAAAGTATTCCAACTGCTGCTTATAACTTTGATTAAAAATTGGTAGAGACTGAACCATTCTCCTTAAAAATTCCAGTGATCAGAAACCATGAGAAACCAGCTAAGTATCTAACAAGCAGCACCCACATTGTCATTTAACAGGCTTTATTAATGTAGCACAAGGTGAAGATCGATATTAGATAGAAAGTAAAATGACAAATTAAAACCAGACTACGAAGATACTGAGCCGTTAGCCCAGATGTTCCCCGTCTTCCCCGTGCTCCCCGTGTTCCCCGTGTTCCCCGTGCACCCATGCGTTCAGATTCTTCCAGTTCTTCCAGTACTCTCACGCGTCTCCATTTCTCTATCTTTTTAGAATAATTTATAATAAATTTAGTTCAATTTATGGTGATGAAATTTGATTTAAAGTCCTTAATTTTCACACCGTAATTCCAAAAGCTACAAAACGACTATAGTGTTCCCATACTTGCCGAGGGCTTTCTGACGATGATAAAAATGACATCCGAAACTCCCATATTCAATTTCTCATAATTTAATTCAATTTGTGGTGAAAAAAATTGCTCAAAAATCCATAACTCTCACACCGTACGTCCAAATGCAACGAAACCACATCCGTGCACACCTCCTTGTCGAGAGCTTTCCAACGGTAGCAAGAGCAAAGCCCGGGGGCGCACGGACAGGGAGATCTCAGCATAACATACAAACAAACAAAACAAACAAGCTACCTTTATAGTAAGAAGGTACTGAAAACAAACCTGCCGTTTTTTACGTTGACCAGATAGACGAGCATTGCAATCAGTGAGCTCTTTAATAATATCAGATGTAATGCCTTGCCTAGCTTTCTTCCCAGGCCCTTCAGCCTCCGTGTCTGCCTCAGGAGCTGTACAAGCAGTTCAATTCTTAGAAAACAAGGCACAACTCATAAATAAAATCACTTCAGCGCTCATTGTACGAGGATTCAGAAAATTATTTTGAATTAGCCACTCTTGATGTTGAGTCCCCAACTCACTAGACCCAAGTAATATCCAGAAGTATGATAGAACACAGAACAATTTTGAAGTATAAAAGGTAGAGAGATGCCTGTAATGCAATTTACTCATTAGAGATTCCTGATTGTAATGTAGGTAACTATGAAACCGAAAACAAGAAGGAAATTAGAACTGGGTTCGCTACCGCATGTGTGCACCATTACCACAAAGGCAGAGAATCTTGAATAGACGCTCTGCTTATAAAGAAGGAGGAAAAAACGAAAAACATTAAGTTTGCAAACCTCTTTTTCCATTGCTGATCGTTGTCGGGGGAGCAGCCACAGGGGTCGTTCCAGCGGCAGGTGCTTGCCTCTCTGCCTTCAAAAGCAGCTCTCTCGCCTCATCTCTCTCTTTCTTCAACCGAGCAATCACTCGGCAAGCAGCATCGTGCTATATCAGATGGAAACGCATTTCTAACTTTAGCTCAGGCGTTAACAAAGAAACATGTTCAAAATACTTCTGCGAATAATTAAAACAAAAGATCATCACCAATAAATGTTGATAAATTAATCTCACGTCACTAGCAAATGGATTAATACGTGAATACAACTATACTGCATATAAAATGCAAAGACAGGATCACAAGCGCTAACGCTTTCGAACAGAACATTCGAACCTGGTAGAGAGCATGACTCAATTCTTGGCGTGCAGTATGCAGCTGCTGTTCTAATGCATAGTTGGACAACACAACTGCATCCCACTCCTGTCCAGGCAGATAAAAATGATCAATGCTTGCCAACTCTTAAGCATAATGATGAAAGCACACGGTGCTATTTGAGCATGATAGAATTACCAATGAGCTTCAAATCGTCAGCCGTCAAGCATAGAGTAATGGTCCTTCAACATCAAGGTCATGTGCTCGCTTTCCAGAAAGAATGTATCAAAAATTCAGTTGTGTCTCTTACTATAACGTCTATATCTCTTTGTTGCACTGCCCTGACCCCAAAGTTACACTTGAATAAATTGAACTCGTAAAACCCTAAAGCATCTTACATTTTGAAAGAGTCCAAGCATGCCCGGAATGCTTGCTGCTTGCAGAGGCCTTGGTTTCACAGCCTGCAATCAAAAGATTGACACTCCATGAATAATTTAAAATCACAGACAATAAGAGTTTCACTGGCAACTCAAAACATGTCAATTAGGTCTAAGAGTGGAGCATCGTGTTCACGGACCTTATTCGTTTTGACTGCAACGAGGTCCTCCGCAGACAAAGCCTCCCCAGTCACGGGGTCTGTGCCATTGTCCTGCATTATGCCAAAACTCTTATCAGCTGCTTCCTGAAACCATTTCTATTTTTAAAATAGAATCCAGCTTAAAGAACGAGTCGTATGACACATACCGCGAGGTGCTTCAAGATCAACCTCTTCTCGAACAGCAAGCCAGATTTTCGTGACACCACAGGGTCTTCAGGTGTCACACCTGATACTGAAACAACGAAGTAGGCGCGTGATCAGTCCACTATAAATAAATAAAAGACTTCAAAATTAATCATCTTATACATTGGCAAATTGCACAATGCAAGAGGCTCTAAACCCTAGCAAGCACTTGTAAAAGGAAAGAGAAATAACAGTTGGACACACTGTTATGTTTCAGTAACAAAAACAACGAAGCAGGCGAATTAAATGCGTGATCAAAAAACTTCAAACATAATCGTCGCATACATTTGCAAAACGCGCTGATTACACGAGAAGCTGAAGTGCAAGAGCCTGGACTAAACCCTAACAAGCACTTGTCGAGGAATGAGAAACTGTTTGTGAAAACCTAATCATGCATGCATTTGCATAACGCGCTCATGAGGAGCTGGAATGTGCAACCCTAGCAAGCATTTGTCTCATTGTAACTTAACCCTAGCAAGCACTGAGCGCATTGTAAGAGAGTAGTGATTATTTGTGAAGTGTAAATTCAAAGACGAAGCAGACTAAACCCTAGCAGTTGTCGCATTACACTGAGAGTGATGTTTTGATTCCAAGACGAGGCAGACTAAACTCTCGCATTAGAAAGGCGTTTTGTGAAATGGAAAAAGGAAAAAAAAAAAACAAAGGAGGTGGAGTTCATACTGGCACAAAACATGATGAAAAATGCCGAGTCCGCGACTGAAAATGAAAAATGGAAATGGAAACGGAACGCCCGCAGCAACAGCGGCAATAATACTCTAGCAGGAAAGAAGAACAAGTCGGGGGCGGAGAACCATCAGCACCGTGTCATCGGAAGAGACGACAGCAGAGAGACAACAATGGTGACAATGGAGAGACCTCAACGACGACAGTGACGAACGGTCGTTGACGAAGAAGGTGATCGTTGACGAAGAAGATGATCGTTCGGTGTTCCTAGGGTTTGCGATGACCCCCTCCAACTGGCTTCCCCTTCAAGACCATCTCCACCGCCAACCCCTCAAAACTGTAAAAATTATACCGAAATCACCATATATTGTGGGTGGGTGAATGGCATGGGTACATTCATCCATTTTGAAAAAAATTCATTCGATTTGGATGAATTTTATCACAACATTTGGAAAAAATGATTATTAGTTAAATCTCTCGTAAATATCAAGGATCACAATATATAATTATTTCGGAGTAGTGCAGGGCATTTACAAAATTATGTTTGAGGTGGAAGGATGATCACAACACATTTTCTTCTCATTTAACTCATGCACATTCTTTAGAGCTTTCCCAAATTTTGTTCATACAATATCTCATGCATAGAAAATTCTTCTTATTCCATATCATTTGGAAGTGACTTGAAATGAATTTGATTACAAGATCCACTCTTTCACCCTCAACAACTTACACTTGATCACCCAAAGAATATTAAGAAATGTGAAAATGCTATTTTTTCAACATTTTGACAATTTCAAAAAATAATTTATGTGAAATTTGGCAAAACCTACTTGTATTTTCAAAAACATTGACATATTATTTTGGAAATATTTATTGTTTTTTTTGAAATGACTCGGTTTTGTTTCCAACAACATTTACATGTTGTTTCCCATTCAAGTTTTTGTTCCCAAGTTCTGTGTTCACCATTTGAGGTCCTTGTCCAACATTACCAGCACTAAGATTACTACACTAAAATCACCATAGGGAACCATCATATATTATGGCCCTCGGTATTTACGAGAGACTTTATCAATAAAAAATTTCCAAAATATCATTGTAGAATTCATCCAAATCTTATTATTATTTTTATACAAAATGGATGAAGATTTGTTCAACCACATGATAATTTGTCCAAATACATGAATGTACCCACTCCATTTATCCACCCCTCGGGGGGTGCACTCTACATTATGTTTGAGAATCACGTGCGTTCATGACCCCTTCTAAAAAACCCCTTGTATACAAGAGACTCAATGTCTAAAATACCTTTGTATACAGATGTATTCCGTTTTAAATATATGTTTAATGTAAGTATACATGAATATTTTCAGTTCTTAATGTGTTTATTGTATGTATACATACTACGGCGGTGTTTAAATTAATACCCTTTATGTGCACTCACGTATACTCGTACATGTTTAGTACAGTGCACCCCTTGAGATCCACCTACAATATGTGGTGATTATGAATGTACGACTCATATAAGTGAAGCAAGTAAGAATGGACATTTCCAATCATTTGTAGAAATGCTCATTCAATTATATTTAGTCAGACCCGACATAGAGTAAGGTAAAGGAGGTTAGATTAGACAGCTACCGTAGTACCATAGCAGGTTCGTCCTAAAATCATTTGAAAAATAAAAAACGTAAAAATTAGAAAATTCTAAAGACAAAAAAACGAAAATAGAATAAATTAGATTTTGAAATATTTTGTGATTTCTAAGCTATTTAAGATCATTTTTACTGATTTTTTTGCTAAAAAACGAAAATTGAGAAATTCAGTTTTTGAGAGGCGAACCTTATTTTTTCAAAATAAATAAATATTCGTTCGCCAGGTGGCGAACCTGCTATAATGTTACGGTATTGTTGGTGTCTCTATCCAAATAAGGCAAGGCCTACGCTTTGTTCAAGCTACCTTGAGGCCAATGTAAACAAGATTCATGCTATATCTTTGGTGGGTGGGTGTAACTATGTTGTTGAACTTAGCTCTTGTTTTCTTAACTGGCTCTTGTAACAAGCTCTATTCTTCATTGGTGTGGGGTAATTTTGATGATTGGCACCGTTAAAATTAAAAAAGACTTACATAGCTCTCAAAAAATAATTAACAAAATCACACAATTTTTGAAAAAATGCAACCATTGAGAAAATTGATGGAACTTGTTTAGGGTATTTTGTACATATGTTGAAATCAAATTATTCAAAAGTGCTTAAAAATTTCCAAATTTTTTACCATGTGTAGAGATCATTATGATCCTCGTGTGCAATTTATTTAATGTAATTTAGAGGTGTGAGGAGGAAGACATGAGGGTTTGAAGTGACGCCAAGATAGCCTCTTTGCAATTCGAAAAATCATCAAAAATCGCACACTTCATGAATTTCTAATCGTAAAGTATTCATAGATTTAGTTCTCAAAAAGAGCCATAGTCTCTTTGTTGCTCACCCTACATTTCATGGCCCAACAAATTGGATCTATTCACTTTCTAGTTCCAAAAGCCCCATGGGGGCATTATGTTCTTTTAGAAATTCATCAGGAATTTCGGACCCCACTGATTCTGCACGATTTCAGTGCGATTTTCGATATTTCAAGGGTTCGTACAGTTTTCGCACTGATTCCGCATCGTTGCGTCATTCATCGCAACTACACTGAAATGACACGATGTTCATACAAGCGGATATAGTACTGATTCGACACGATTGATACATCTATTGAAAACGTATGAATTCAGCACTCTTTATAGTCGTCAAATGTCGTGTTTTAATCGTCTTTAAAACTACACTGATTCAGTGCGTTTTTCGTGCGACATCATCTTTTCCATACTAGATTTTATTTTCTTTCTATATCTAAATTTGATTAAAATAATATTATTAAAAAAACATAAAATAATATATTAAAATAATATAAAATAATTATTTTCCTCGCTACCCAAGCTCTATCGCCCACCATGGCTTCCCAAGCTCTATCGCCGACGACGGGATTTGAACTCATGACCTCACGATCGTCAACCAAGCTCCAAACCACCAAGTCACCACAAATTCTCGATGCATAGACTGGAACTCTTTTGGTAATTATAAAAGAATGAAACCATTGGCAATTTTTTGCCATGTGTATATAATTCTTTTTTCAATTTTTTTTTGCACTACAACATACAGGGCTTTTCCTACATCTACAAATTTTTTCAGAATATTTTGAGTTTTTTTTTTTTTTTGGCCAAAATTGTGATGGCAAATCATGGCTGTGAGTTGTTTTTTTTTCAGCGGACTTTGAATGTTTTTAACTATGTGAAAAAAACTTTTTTTTCCAAATTTTTTTTTGCACTAGATTATGCAGGACTTTTTCTATATCTAGGATCTTTTCATAATATTTTGAATTTTTTTATTTTTTGCCAAAATCGTGATGGCACTCATGGCAGATCATGGCTGTGAGCTGTTTCTTTTTTCAGCGGACTTTGAATGTTTTTAACTATGTGAAAAAAACTTCTTTTCCAAATTTTTTTGCACTAGATTATGCAGGACTTTTTCTATATCTAGGATTTTTTTCATAATGTTATGAATTTTTTTATTTTTTGCCAAAATCGTGATGGCACTCATGGCAGATCATGGCTGTGAGCTGTTCTTTTCTCAGCGGACTTTGAATGTTTTTAACTATGTGAAAAAAAACTTTTTTTCAAAATTATTTTTTGCACTAGATTATGCAGGACTTTTTCTATATCTAGGATTTTTTCATAATATTTTGAATTTTTTTATTTTTTGCCAAAATCGTGATGGCAGATCATGGCTGTGAGTTGTTTTTTTTATTCAGCGGACTTTGAATGTTTTTAACTATGCGAAAAAAACTTTTTTTCCAAAATTGTTTTTCGCACTAGATTATGCAAGACTTTTCTATATCTAGGATTTTTTTCATAATATTCTGAATTTTTTTATTTTTTGCCAAAATCGTGGTGGTTGTGAGCTATTTTTTTTGCTCCTATGATGAAAAGTACAATGATAACCAATAATACCAAATTTGAATTCTAAAAATATAAAATGTTATTTCTTTGAAATTTTAATGTGTATCGCTTCTAAACTCTATAAATGTAGATCTAAAAATGTTTTGGGGAATTAAATCGTAAGTATAATTTAAAGAAGATTCTTGGAATATTTCAACATATTCCAAAATAATATAAAAGATTCCAAAAGATTCCAAAAGATTCCTAAAATATATTAAAATATTGTACACGAATGTCGTACGAAAATAATTTGCATTATAATAGATACTGAAATTGCACGAATATAGTAAAAGGCATTAATATGATACGTATACGATACTGAATCTGCATTAACTAAAACCGCATGTTATCCGTGTCTTATTAGCCATGTAATGTAGATACACGATTAACACACGGATTCCGTCAAACACGACTTTTGTGCGGAAACAACACTTTTGTCATAATCATTGAAAAGACACTGCATGGACATCTTAGTAATGCGTGTCACTTCCGTACGATAACGACACTTCTAAATGCACGTACGACGTGCAGAATCGGTGTTTAACGACAAACGCACTGAAATCGTGCAGAATCAGTGGGGTCGGAAATTCCTGATGTTATCCATCCACTATGCAATTAGGACGTGCACTAAGTTTCAGCTTGTGTTGTAAATCCAATATTGCATTGAGGCGTATTTAAAAATATTGCCATATGCACACTATGGATGAACATTCGATCTAATTGTTATATTTGGATTGTCACTCCCTCCGACCCATAATAGATGATACTCTTGAGAAAAAAATTGTCCCAAATTACATAATGCAAATCATTTATTCAGCTGAAAGTTGTTGTTGTACAGATTCTAAAAAATCAAAATCACAAGAAAAGTGGTTAGGATGTGTTTTTTTTTTGCAAAACCTGTCTTTGCTTATGTGTGGATCACAAATTATATATGAACTAGTTAAAATCAACGCTAGCATATGTTTGTTGCATCATAGAACACACTCTAACAAACATCATCATCTTGCCGCATTCCACACATACCATGTGCAATATGACATTGCTTTAACTGATAGCTACTGTGAAATGGAAGCTTAATGTATTTGGAGATTTGATAAAATCATTCTAGTTTGCTTTATTTTTATTATTTTTTTTCAAAAACATCATCTGTTATGTGATGGAGGGAGTATATATTAATTGCAAACCACACTATGTAAAATACACATGACATCATCAGGAATTTCGGACCCCACTGATTTTGCACGATTTCAGTGCGATTTCCAATATTTCAAAGGTTCGTACGTTTCTCGCACTGATTCCGCATCGATGCGTCATTCATCGCAACTACACTGATATGACATCACGTTCGTACAAACGGATATAGTACTGATTTGACACGATTGAGACATCTATTGAAAACGTGTGAATTCTTCACTATGTACCGTTCTCAAATGTCGTGTTTTAATCGTCTTTAAAACTACACTGATTCAGTGCGTTTTTCGTGCGACATCATTTTTTCCATATCTAGATTTTTTCTCTTTCTATATCTGAATTTGATCAAAATAATATTATTAAAATATATATATGTAATAAAATATAAAAATATAAAACAATTATAATTTTTCTCTCTACACACTTCAACACAAACTGCCCGAACCCACAGTGGGACCCGCCACGTCTTCCCAAGCACTATCGCCAATGGTAGGATTTGAACCCAAGACCTCCCGGTTGCAAACCAAGCTCCTAACCACCAAACCACCTCGAACAATTGATGCATAGATTTGAACTCTTTTGGTGATTATAAAAAAATGAAACCATTGGCAATTTTTTGCCATGTCTATATAATTCTTTTTTCAAATTCTTTTTGCACTACAATATGCAGGGCTTTTATTACATCTACAATTTTTTTCAAAATATTTTGAATTTTTTTTTTTTGGCCAAAATCGTGATGGCAGATCATGGCTGTGAGCTGTTGTTTTTTTTCAGCGGACTTTGAATGCTTTTAACTATGTGAAAAAAACTTTTTTTCCAATTTTTTTTTGCACTAGATTATGCAGGACTTTTTCTATATCTAGGATTTTTTTCATAATATTTTGAATTTATTTATTTTTTGCCATAATCGTGGTGGCTATGAGCTATTTTTTTTTAAGCAGACTTTGGATGCTTTTTTGCGATGTAAAAAAAAATTCCAATTCTTTTTTGCTTCGAAACTCTATAGGAAATCAAGTATGCTTTCAAACCCAATTTGAATCGTGCCAATCCAAATTAAACTTTGCCTATAGGAAACTTTCAAAAAAGCAACACCTCTAAATTGTCTTGTGTTACAAATTTTGCTATTTTGAAAAAGCAATGTTGTCCTTTTCTGTACAATTTTTTTGCTCCTATGATGAAAAGTACATTGTTAACCAATAATACCAAATTTGAATTCTAAAAATATAAAATGTTATTTCTTTGAAATTTTAATGTGTATTGCTTCTAAACTCTATAAATGTAGATCTAAAAATGTTTTGGGGAATTAAACCATAAATATAATTTAAAGATTCTTGGAATACTCCAAAATATTCCAAAATAATATATAATATTTTGAAAGATTCCTAAAGATTCCTAAAGATTCCTAAAAAATATTAAAATGTTGTACACGGATGTCATACGAAAATAATTTGCATTATAATAGATATTGAAATCGCACGAATATAGTAAAAGGCATTAATATGATACGTATACGATACTGAATCCGCATTAACTAAAACCCCATGTTATCCGTGTCTTATTAGCCATTAGCCATGTAATGTAGATACACGATTAACGCACGGATTCTGTCAAGCACGACTTTCGTGCGGAAACAACACTTTTGTCATAATTATTAAAAAGACACTGCATCAACATCCTAGTAATGCATGTCACTTCCGTACCATCACGACACTTCTAAATGCACGTATGACGTGCGGAATCAGTGTTTAACGATAAACGCACTGAAATCGTGCAGAATCAGTGGGGTTAGAAATTCCTGACGATGCACATACACAACACAATATATGATGTATATTTTGAAAAAAGAATTCAAGTTTGTATTAGGTAAGTGAAATGACTTGTGTATCTCTATACACTACAAGAATCTATGTGGCTTAATTGACAAAAATATGACAGAATTCTGTCAACTGCCCTGTCAATTCGGAGTACCTGATTCGGACGGGTAGTTGAGAGAATTCTGTTGATTTTCCTGTCGTCTTGGACAAAGATACGCGTCAGCAGTGGGCGTCTTCCGGATATGCTGCCACCGTGGATTAACCGTTCCAAGTCAGCATGGTAGTTTCACTTTTAGTAATTAGTAATTCAGCACGGATAATTGCATGAATTCCCCTAGCGCGGTGTCCTGGAAATTTCCCCCACTTATTTTCTGGGCAGTCGGACATGTGGACGAATGGATGAGTCTTCTGTCATAGTAAATTAGACCCGAGATTTTTTGTAGTCTGCTGACGTGACATTCTTCATCCAATGGGAGTCGAGAGCATTGAAATAAGCCATTTTTTAAATATATGATATTAGAGTCTACGTGGATGTATATTACTGGAGTGCATGTTCACCAATTTCCTATCGAATTGGAGAATATCGTCTCACTGTCTAAAATTCCGCTTCTAAATTAAAATGGCCTGACTGCTTTGAAAATGAGCCGTATCTATGACTCTGTTAGCTATACTGTCTCTATATGAACAAGGATTGAATTAGAGATAATATCCTGGTAGCAAAAACAGTCTATGAACATGACTTACACACAAGATGTGCCCAACAACGTTTCATCTACATGGATTGTGCACAATCGACTATATTGAGGCTACTTAATATTCATAGGCCAGCAGAAATTGAGCCTTTCCTTCTGCTGTTGCTGATCTCCAACCACATGACGTTGTGAAGAAATTGCGCCCTGCAAGCATTCATCTACTGCTGTATTAATTTTGGGTACTTATAGTTCTTATCCGTATGCAAAGTTCTTGATGTTGAACCTCAACGTGCAACAAAATTCTAAGGTTTGGCAACACATGACAACAACCATGATTTAAGCCAATGGGCCGCATACATAACGTAGTACGTTGTAGATGCATTCCACTTATCTTGTATACCTCAAAGGTTGTAAGACGTGTCTCTTGCACTGCAAAGTCACTGGAAGTTTGCTTAGGCTATTCCAATAATTACATTGAACCAACTTCACTGATGTAGCATACTCCATTACTGTCTACAGAATCACAGTAAGATACTTACTCTTTCATCAAGCGCGCTTGGATTTCTTTCTGGGGCGACCCGATCGTCGTACTGCTTTACTGCTCCCGGGTTCCATAACATCTTCGAGACCCTGTGTATCCAAAACATGCTATCGCTGAGATTTAACAGTAAAATCGAACAATTCCCAAGGGTAGCATACGGCAGTACCATGGTATTATACTCTACTTGAGGTAATCGACATCGTATGTACAGAGTAGAGGAGCCTTATTGGACTCGGTTTAGAGACCCACCTGGTTCACTTGAGATTTGTCTGCAGCTGCTGTTTGTTCATGTATCTCCTCTTCAGCCGGAAGTCGCTCAGAAATTTCATCTGCTGTTGTTTTCGATATGCTCTCGTGCTCAGTTCCGTCACCGCCAATGACACTTTGCTTTTGCCTTTTCTCCAAATCCTCCAACCGCTTCATCATAAGAATGACCATGGGATGCTGTGCAAGCTGCTCGTCAGATATGGATAACACCCCACATTTGCCGACGTTGCCTCCTGCATTTCCGACGTTCTCTTGCATGTTTTCTTCCCATTCCGGTTGTACAGCAGATGTTTCAAGCGGTGCATGTTCGTGGGGATCTGATTCCCACTGTCCTCGGCCGGACCTCCTTGAAATCCTCCCATCTTCTACAGCAAGTGTTGGTCTTTGGCTTCCATGCATTATATTGTCCGTCTTGTCACGACGCTTTGACCTTCCACCATAGCCTTTGTCTCGGGCCATCTCCCGTTGCACTTCATCAGGATCAGGAGATCTTCCGAACTCTTTTCGTAGCCTCTGCCGCACGCCAACTTCTCCAGATGGTCCGGTTCTACCAAAATTCAATCTGCTAGCATTAGCACGGCTGCAATTCTCCGATTTCCTTATCATTGCTGGACTCTCCAGCTGCCGTTGCAAACAGCGCCACGTACGATCGGATATGTCTTCCGGTTTAGGCTCCTTTAACCGCATCCTTCTCCACAGGTCAGAGCGCCTCAATGACACCCCTCGAGCTATAACGTCCTTGACATACTTGTCTTTGATGGGTCCACTATACTCCCAGGTGTGCTGTATCCAATCAGCTATTTCTTTCACCATGATTTCTGGTTGCCTACTGATAGTCGCTATGGCTGGGTCAAGTTTTCTTGAGAGCAACATCAGCTCTTTTCTCCATTCACTTACACCCTGCCCATATGGTTCCTGTGTGTACTGGTCAATTAAGAGATAGTTTCTAGGCAAACCCGCACGTCTACGCCTCTCACCTTCTCTTTCTCTTGCTGCTTGTGCTTGTCTCCTTTCTCTTCGTCGGTCAGTTTCCGTGGGATATGTAGCGATCTCTGGATCTGCCGTATCCTCTCCAGCTTCGCAGTCTGGTTCCTCTGCACGGTCAATGTCTTCTTCCTCCGCCCGCTCTATGTCTTCCTCCTGTTCTTCGCTGCCCTCGCTCACGTCGTCGTTGTTGTCATTGTAGAACGTGTAGGTCTGTATCTGTGGTTCTTGATGACGTTCAGATGTTTCCACCGTCTCATTCATGTCTAGTTCCCAGTCCTGCATACTCTAGCCCACAATTTTGTTGTAGGTCTTTCCCAATCAAACTCTTTACGTCTAATGCCATGACCTTCTCATCATTCATTCTTTTAGGGATTGAACATATCACCATACAGGACTGCTATGTACCATGTTACTGTCATTGACATAACGTATAATTGTTGTGGACTATGTATGTATGACTTATCATACTAGTAAACCATAACTGTAAACCAGTAAACCAGTAAACCATAAACATACCAGTAAACCAAAACTGGGATATTTGTGAATTGGAGTTGTATTCCCATACGTATTTCTGCAGTACTTCACATATGACAGCTACGTCACTTGTTCAAATCAAACCTGATCTTGCTGAACTTAACATAGTAAGAATGACATAGAACTGCCAGAATACCTATTTACGTGGCATACCTGAAAAGGTGAGACATATTCGTGTCTCTCACTATCCCTCTGTGGGGGAGTTGGAGATCTTCTTCGCACAGCTCCCACACGAGGACTTCGATATCGAACATGTGTCGGACTACGCTCTACATGTTCATCACTCCTACGTTGTGGAGTCCTCCGATCTCGACTGCTTTCTCCCACTCTGAAATTCACATGCGGGGAATGCGAATGTTTTTCTGGACCCCTTTCTCCATTGAATTGTGTAGTAATTCTCTGTGGTCGATGTACAGATGCTCCCCTCACACTAGACCCTCCAGCTGTAGATAGAGGTCGTTGCCCTGGCAAAGATGTGTTTGAGCTTGCAGTTGGACCCGAAGAGTGTTCAGTCGCTCTCGTCATCGCTCTTGCTACTGCATTGATCCCAAAAATACAATCTGCATACTGTAAAGTTTGTCTGTATATAACATTGATATGTATATAAATATCGCCCACAACATATTGCATATGTACAACGGAGTAGTATTAAAAAATGTCAGGCCTCATCGCTCTAAAATGTACACAGTTTGATGCAGCTCTAGAACAACATTACGTATTAATTACCGGACTGATGAACATTGCTTACCCGGAATTCTTCCTGATGCTACTGTTGTTGGACTCTCCTCTAGATCGCCAGATGCTCCACCATGCATCGTGTCAAGTGACTATATATGCTGCCTCTGGAGAACACGGCCTTCTGGAGACTGGTTTGCTTCCCGTGCATGTTGTTGTGGAGAACTCGATGATCGTTGCGGTTGTCCTCTAGATGCCGACGGTAAGTTCGGTCTCGGAGGCACAAATTTGTTCGTACTAGGACTTTGATTAGGTTGTGGTGCCCGATGTGAGAAGTTCGCCAACTCTGCTTCGTTTTCCCGTCGACAATCGCCATCTGTTTCAGTTAATAGCCCAAAATTTTGCTCACTTGCTGATGGTGAATGAACAGGCGACTGCACAGTTAAATTCCCTCTGGTTGCCTGTATTGTCTGCCTTTCCCCTGATTTTGAGGCGACCCCATCAACATTTTTGTACTTGACTCCCGACTGTGCTGGTTCTTTCCACTGAACAAAATCTTCTTTACTTCTTCGTGAGGTAGTAGGGGGAGCCATGACCTGCATATTCGAGGAATAAATAAATCATCACACCAAAAACATCTATGTTCACGTTCAAGATAAGTATTCATAAACATGAAGTACTACATGAAGTGAAATTTAATTTAATATGTTTTACACTAACATCTATTTATACATTCCAGCACTTGTATGGATTCATAACTTTGATTTCATTACAATCACTAAAATACATATCTGTCACCTTAAAACATTCACATACTTCGAACACAGTAATCTCCTCTATCTTTCTAATCATGGAAAACCTACAAACTCTGTGGACGTAGATCTTACAGTTCTCTTAGAGGCCTGCCTTGTTCCTTGTAAAGCTTGTTTATCCGCAGTTCTCTGTTCTCCCCTTCCTGCTTCCTCCCGCTGAGCTGTTGTGAAGTTCTGTTGAACTTGGCCAATATTCAGCTCAGACTGTGAGGGTCCCTGGCCATTCCAAACATCTCTTAGTCCCTATGCTTTATTAATACACTTCATCCCGTACAATTTTCAGAATGCAAGGACAATATGTTCGTGAAAAAAAACTTACCGGGCATGCTGTGATTTCCGTCAATTCATGTGCACATATAGGATCCTTGTTTCTGTTATCCCCCACAACAGTCGTTGTGTCATAAATATGTGCTATCCTTGAGCTCTGTCTTTGTGGTACTGTGTTCGTAATTACTGTGCCTCTGTCACTCCTTGACGACAATTCACCATATTTGCAATTCTGCATAAGTTAATCACACATTTCTACATGAGGGACATAATTAAAATTGTAATCCACAATCTGTTATAACAATTGCAGCCATTATGCTGCAATCATTTTCTATGAGTCCTACAACCAGTCATTTGCGTTGAAGTTTGTACATCTAATTCCATATGGCCAAAGACAACACATTCTTACAGTATAAGACATGACATCACTGCTCTAATCAGCACTCAAAATTCAGAATCAGAATTGACATAATATTCAGAACAGTGGGAAAACACTAATTGTATACAGCCCATATAAAGAACTGAAATAATACATCACAATTTTTATTTTTTTCGCTCACTCACCAACTGCTACTCAGTGTATAACCATGTTTCCCATTTGTTTTTTGCATTTGTTTTCGCTTAATTTTCATACGTTAGTTTCTTACTGTCTACATTACGTTCACTACCGTTTTAGACTATGAATGTCTTTGCTTACTTCTCCCATGTCTATTGTCGTGTACAATGCCCATAAGACATCATAACGTTGTAGTACACCGATTCTGAACTCTAAAGTTTGTTAGCGTCCCTTTCAGACCTTTAGTACTACGTTTCATGTTAGTTCTGCCATATGTACATGCCTATATACAGAAATCATACAATATTGGGAAAAAACAACTAAATCGCCCCAGCACTACACACTCTACTGTACCCCTGTCAATCTCATAACGTGAAGTACTCTACCTGATACTACTTTCTCTGTATGAGACTTCAAACAACGTAAGAACATGATTCTCTTGTTTAATTTTTCCGTATAAAGCATTTGACACTGCAGCGGTCAATTTACTCATCATATTGTTTTCTTATTTCGAATTATTTATTAAACTAAACAGAACCTATAACTCCCATCATAAAAGGCGTACGTAACATACAAAACTCTTTTTCAGTGGACCACGCTAATCACCATGTAAAATTAGCAGTATAACAGGATTGTAGAACCCTACCTGAGTGTTCTCGTCGCTGCCGCTTGAGCCCTCCGTCACAGTGTTGTCGTTCTCTTCAGTTCTAGAAGTGTAGTGAGATGGAGTTTCTTCAAATGTGGTCTCCTCTGTATGCAAAGAAGACTCTGATGACTCCGAACCTACATCTGAAGAACAATTGCCTGTGTACTCTTCATAAGAATCCACACTCTCGGAGCCGCTACACTCGGAGCTCCTTCTCTCGTATCTCTCACCACTGCTGGCGCATTGTGTGCTTGTTTCCAGATGTTCACCCCCCGCTGTATACTGGTCAGTCTCTCCACCGTCAGAGGATTCTTCACTAGGTAGCGATGGTGTCCGTATCTCTCCAGTTGCAAGTGCGGTCTTTGCTTCTTCTAATGCCTTCGCATTTTGCGCAGCATATCTGCAAGGAATAGCCCAGCCCGAAGAAAGTGAGTAAAAATGTTTCTGGCGTTTGACAGACCGATTGACAAAAAAACAAAACTTAGCATGCGTTGGACTCTGTGCCTCCAAGTGCATGAACTAAACCCTGATTTCATCCAAAAAGGCATACATCGATGAAGTCTGTTAACGAAACTCGTAAAAAAACCCTACAGAACATCCAGAGGGCAGTGCCGTCGTCATTTGCTAATTGGAGTTTTACATGGACGCTACGCGACTAGGTGAAAAAAAAACGGTAAAGTGCCATGGCCAGGGCAGTCTCACAAACGACGTCCACTCCCAAATCGCCATCGCAGGTACTAGTCCGAACATCGAGGAGTTGTTGCGACAACTGAAGCGATGCTATGGCGCCTTCTACCTTACTCACGGCAAAGAGTTTTGGCGAGAAGAACGGATACTCGGTGAGTTCTTACAGCAAGTTCTGCACTCCTGTTTTCTCCCGCAAGTTAGCTTCGTTTTCCACGATAGTTCTGTACCGATGCAACTCATATTCGGTTACCTTCATACTGACAATTTGTAAATTGTCCTGCAGTGTACACTACTTTCTTTCGGACGAAATCGACTATGGCAACCCCGAAGTAGATCCTACATCAACTTCCGCTTCTCCTTCCTACACGACAGACTGATAATTGACAGAAACAAGAGTGCTGGTGACAGAAGCCATTGTGATGCTCGTCTAGAACGCCACAAAATTTTTAAGGTGCGTGTGTAAGAAACCCTACTTGATCTGTCTTCGTTTGATGGAGTACAGAAGTTCAGTTTGGCACTCGCTGAAACAAGGGCCTCCCGTTGTCATTAACGATCTGCACTCACCCATCCCTCCCAAGACGTCACATCAGTCATAACTCAGTTGCCATATCAAATCTGCTTGATTTCCTAGAATCCTTATGCGGGTTACACTCCCTCTCATGTGCAGTAAAGGTAGATCGACATTGCGTAGGTCAAAGATATGGGTTTCGCAGTCCTTGATCATTATTACAATTCACTTCAAATTGCAGGTTTAAAAATTCTGAACATTAGTTTCCAAATACCTTAATACTGTTGATATTGCATATCTGATCAGTTGATATTGCATATAATCTCTACTGTGATAGCTGTTTTGAAAAGAACCTCAGTCCTTTTAAGTCTGTCAGTAGATTCCGGCATTTCTGGAACGACATCACATCTTGTTATAGACTGCCCAGTCATAATGCGTTTGAATATGCACTCTTACGACTGCTTCGGATTATTTTATTATTTCACCATATGCGTGGTTATATTTTGTTCAGCACGAACTCGTAATTGGGACAATTCAGATTGTAAGGTTCTCTAGTTCACGGTTCAGACATTGAAATAAAAATTGTAAAATTTGTCATTTTCTCTTACTATGATATGGAATTTCAAAATGTTACGAAGTTTGTACGAGGGGCTGTAGTAAATGCGATGCTGTCTGCAGCATTATAGTTTTTTTTCACGCACTTGGGATTTCGTATTTCTTTTCTTTTAGATTATTATTAATATCTAATTCTACATTTCTTACTCTTGCAGGTTTTATCACGGTGTACAAGTCGATTTCAGTGCAATAGCCAAGCATATTGCCCACCTGAAAGACAGAGCCGGTATGTATAGACGGGGATAAATAAAGTATATATATATATATATAAATTATATATTGATATTACTAACATAGTACCAGTGCGAAATTGTGTATCAAGATGTACGGTTTTTTTTTCTGAAGTCATTGTAGTACGTACGACTGTTATTGTTTTCTAGCTTAGTGCTCTAAATTACAAATTTGGATGATAATATAAGTACTGTGATTCAAATAACATACCCCATTTTCATTCATATCGTAGTGCATGCAAGGTCCACATTCTGAAAGGTGTTATTTTATTTACCATTGACATATTGTTGTGCACATTACTGTCGGTGCACGTGTCCAATCTCATTGGTGGCGGACATTTTCTGTAGGTTCTGTGGGCACAACAATCTCTGTAACGACATCAATATAAACGCTGCAGTGTGAGACACACTGAAATTATTGAGGTACTTACAGTTCCTCCAATCCACGTTCATTTCTGTTCATCTGAATCATGTCCTTGTGATAAAATGCAAAGTAATTATGCAACCACTTCTTTCGTCACTTTCATATTGGGCGTGATCTAAACTTACTGAATACATAAGACTAGTACACTGCTTCCAAATACTTTGTTCTGAAACAGTTTGAGTAGTGTGCATTTCTTGTGGGTGTGAAAATCTTCCATGGCATGCACTTCCTCAAAATATCTCAAAAAGGCAGTCCATTGGCAGTAGTCTTATATGTAGCCCATTCACACAGAGCAGTTTAAGTCATACACAGAACCGTGAAGGGAACTTGAGCACTAACTTCACCAATCCGTTACGATTGTATATGTGGAAAATAATTTCATTCAGCATGTAAAATTATTTTGTAGATCAAGTTATCGAACAATGAGGCCCGCACGCCTTGGCGAAGCGTACCATATTGAAAGAGCGCTGGCAGCTAGAAATGGTATTGGACGCTATCCTTGTGGATGTGAAATGTGCCATGGCTTCAAGACGCAGTCAGTGCAGACCGTAGAAAGGCACCATCGAAAGTACGGGCGCGACAACGCACTTGCAGAACCTCTCCTTGTAAGTTTTTAGTTAATATTGAATTGTATGCCTCAGTATTCACTGAAACTGTCTTCATGTAGAGGGGAAGTTCAATATGTTCTAGTGACAAAACTCTCTGTACAACAATGTTGTGAGCAGTTAGTTTATTCAGCAGTCACGAACATTACAGTAATCGCCAATGACATTTTACATGTTTCCTTCGAATACATAACCTGTGGCAGAGCATGCACAGTTTTCGTCATTTAGGAGGGCAATTAAATGCCCTGTTCCAGTAGAACATGTTCTGCTGGTTAAATTTCATGCAGTGAGGGTCTGTTTAACTCACTAGTTGTACATAATTGTCATTAGTTGCCCCCTGTACTACTGCGAGCTTCACTGCTAAGACCTGTATTGGTTATTATGTGATCGTACCTTACTGTATAGGAACCTTTTGTAATATATTGTATGATTGGAAAAGCTCATGAATTATGCACTGGTTTTCAGAGGAATCCCAACCAGCCTACATACCATAGACAAGATGATGGTGACCATGATGCTAATTTGCCAGCGCAACAAAATGGTGAGGATTCCTCAGAAGACAGTGGTGAATTACCAGATGCGGAAGTTTACTTTGATGCCGAAGAGTCTGACGATTTTGACCTAGCCCCTCCAAACACAGATGTTAACTTCGATGAAATGGCGGAACATTTCTTTGCACGGGCGGATGAGATACACCAGCAAGTAAGAGAGGAGGAAGATGCAGTGCTGGATTTCGAAGAGTTGTCCTCGGAGGAAGAAGAAACAGACCAGACCCCCATACTGCAGTCCTTATTGCGTCAGGCAGCCGAGCCCTTGTTCCTAAATTCTCATACCATCAAGTTACAATTCAGCATTATTCTCATGTCATTGTGCACCCTGTTCTCCGTGAGCCATCACTGTTTGGATGAGATTCTAACATTTCTGAAACACGATGTTTTGCTTGCTGGGAACAATTGTCCTAAATCATCTTATGAGATGAAAAGAATGATACTTAAACTAGGCCTGTCCCATGAGACTATCCACTGTTGTGATTGTGGTAGAACTTTATATTGGAAAGAGAATGCCGATCTAGAGCAATGTCCGAAATGCCAGAAATCTAGGTACATAGCGGGATCTACTTCAATTCCAGTTCGAGTGCTACGATACTTTTCAATCATTAAACGGTTGAGAAGAATTTTCCGTTGCCCAGAGCTCGCAAAACACATGCGCTGGCATAGTGCTAATCATTCTCAGGATAGGAAGATGAGATCACCAGTAGATAGTGAGCAATGGAAATTCATCGATGAAAACTTTCCTACCTTTAGCAGGCATGACAGAAATGTAAGAATGGGACTAGCTCTAGATGGTGTAAATCCGCATAGCCTGCAGTCCTCAAAGCATTCGGTCTGGACTGTTCTGCTAGTATTATACAACCTCCTACCATATTTAGTCACAAAAAGGTTTTTCATTTCTTTGACTATGATAATACCCGGACCTAGTTCTCCATCCGAGGACACAATTGATGTGTACTTACAACCTCTTGTACATGAGCTAAAGAAACTTTGGGTGGGAGTAGACGCAGTTGACATGTCAGTACCTGCTGAGCAGGATAGGAAATTTAAATTGCGTGGGATGTTAATCTGGACGATCCACGATTTTCCTGCATATACATTAATTTCTGGACAGGCGGGAAAGGGCTTGGCTGGTTGTCCTATATGCGGAGAAGGTACTTGTGCAGAACATTCTAAACATGCACAGAAAACAATATTTCTTGGAAATCGAAGGTGGCTGCGACGTAATCACCGGTGGAGGGCAGCGCGAGCAGCATTCACCGGCCGACCTAACCACGATGAAGCGCCGCGTCGTCAGTCTGGTTTAACAGTTATACAACGTGGAGCATGGAGGGAGGCGTACTTGGAACTTGGCGGCCGTGCAAATGGTAAACACGATCCAGTGAAGCAAACCGGCGTCAAAAGAGTTAGTATTTTATATCAGCTACCGTACTGGGAGGTATGTTGAATTCTTATCATTTCATAAAAGAATTTACAAAGTCCAGTCATGACCTAGGAGGTGCCATGGGGGTTTTTAATTTTTAGTGTCTAGGTTCAAGGTTTATTGGTCAGTAAATAACTATAAAAGGCATTGCTGAAAATTCTCTGGACTATATAAGTTCAATGTCTAAAGTTCAGATGTGTCACTTTTGAATTTGAAGAGGATTGTAAAAGGATAATTTGAAATCTGACTTTTTAATCGATCCGTAAACGTATCTACAAAACACCAAAATACGGCAAATACCTCAAAAATCCATAAAACACGTACAAACAAAACACACATACTATGAGGTCCTTGTTATGTTTGCAAGACAGGTTGTTATCTTGTTATTTTGCTGGATTGTGTTCTCTTATTCATGTTCCATTAGTGGAGGTTGTTTGTTTTAAATCAATGTACAAACTCATTTCTTATTTGACCATATAAATTTTGTTATCAACCGTACATGGATAAGTCACTGTCACTTATAAATCCCAAATTTCTGTGTATGAGTGTATTATTGACATGAAAGATTGCAATGAGAAGGTGTTCACATAGATCATTGATGCACACTTTCAATATTTTTTCTAAAAATATTACCCAAATGGTATTTAACCTTGAAGTCACAGACCACCCAAAATCTCATTTTTGAGTGTGCATTATACGGTTCAAAAATACATACCTTACTCTTCCAATGCAACGGTCCGATCGTTCCAAGATTTAACCAAGACTTGTTTTATTAAGCAATTGTTACATTTGTACGGTTCGCTACTGTTAACAGTGTCCCTAATTTCAGCAAAGAGAGTGTTAAAGAAACAACATTTTTAAAAGGTAGTTTCTCCAGATCTACTGTGGGCGGTAAAGGGTTAATGCATGTGCATGATGAAATAGCCCTAGAGGATCAAGGATTCAGGGTCTGAAAGTTTAGTTTAGGGCTAATGAAATTCTGAAAATTATAATTGAATGGGACCAATGTTTGTACCACTGCAAGTAGTGATGAATATGACATACGTTGATTTGAAATTATAATTTAAATAAACAAAAAAGAATCTAAATAAAACCTACTGAAAATCAGTGAATGAAATATGAGCCAGCTGACGGACATATGGTCCTGCAAGGGTTAAATCTGTTGTAATGTCAATGCGGTGTAACGACTATGCTAGACCGTTGCTGGACAGTGTACCTCGTAATTCCAGATCTGAGTCGTAGAATAATAATTCAACAATTTCAACTTCAAATGCACCAAGGCAAAGTGTCCAACATCGGTGAACTTAGTATGGAATGAGTTTTGATCGTGAATTATTGAGATATGTAGTCGTGATTCTACGATGGTGAAACAAAGATAGTAAAGGAATTTTAGTACGTACATGTTTTATAGATCAGAAGATACAGTCATGTAAAGGTGGAAATCATAATTGCTGGCAAGTCTTGAATACTTTCATACAATGAGCTGTGCACCCAATTTTTTGAACAGCATGAGCTAACGCCGTCATATACAGAATTTTCAACTTCATTTTACCACATCTAAAACTGAGCTTCGCATCATGGGCATTTTCATAAAGTTTCAAATTTGGGCAACAGGCCAAAATAATTAAGGCTACCAATTCTGAAGCTCATAGTCTTACAATTGTAGAACTCTGCATGGTTGATATTTTTTAGGTTGTAACAAATTGAAGTTGGTTGACATATCCTACAGTTCAATTTGGTCAAAAAGGTTTTAGATCAAACAATATTTGTTGTTTATGAAAAGGGATATTTTGTAGAGACACATAGTTGTGGCCCTGTAGGGGTTCAGTGTGGGTGAAATTCGGACACATGCACGGTACTTCAGAAATTTGCATTTAAAGAAGGTATGATGAGGTAATGAGAACCAGAGTTTACAAAAAGGAAAAGCAAAGTTCTGAATACAAAATTCCAGGATTTACCCCCTTCAGTTCGTGCATTAACTTTGGAATGAATGTACTGCTATGAAGTATTCAAACAGTGTTAAGCAAACTTTGATTGTATGAAATCATAGTGACTGATTTGTTACTGAAATGGTACTTATTGTTATTGTTGTGAGGTGGTCATAGAGAAATGCGGTTCAGTAACAAATTTCCGGTGTGTGGTGACAGAAACTCCCAACCAGGCATACGTTAGACGCAATGCATTGCGAAAAAAACATATGCGAGAATTTACTGCGCACTCTATTTGGTGAGACAGATAGTGCTACGTCAAGGGAGGATATGCGTGCACGCGGAATCCGTAGACATCTACACTTGCAACGAAATGTGGACGGACAAACTTATTTCAAGCCAGATGCACCGTATGTTTTGACTAAAGAGCAGCAACAGGAATTCCTCGCAACACTCCTAGACCTGAAATTTCCTTCGAACTATGTCAGTCCGTTAATTCGTAAGATTACTGATGGTAAGTTACGTGGATTGAAAACTCATGACTTCCATATATTACTCCAACAAGTACTACCCCTATGCTTGCGAAACATTGGCAATCCCAAAGTTGTAGGGGCGGTGATGCGGGTTAGCAGATTATTTTGCAGAATTTGTTCAAAGGTAATAGACATGGATAAAAAACAGGAAATGATTGAAGATGTTGCTGAGACAATCTGTTCTTTAGAGAAGGAGCTCCCACCATCCGTGTTTGTGATAATGATGCATCTTCCGATACACCTGGTAGAAGAACTATTTATTTGCGGTCCAGTGCACACTCGTTGGATGTACCCGATTGAGAGGTACATGAAGGGTTTGAAAGGCTTTGTGAAAAACAAAGCTAAACCAGAAGGGAGCATGGCGTTTGGGTATTTGAGGGAGGAGTCTATTGGATTTGTGAAGGAATATTTGGCACAATATACTCCGACCACAAAGCGTGCTTGGGATGACAAGGAGGAGCCAGCTATGTTTGACGAAATTTTAGAAGGAGCCAACCGAGAACGAGTCATGACACCCGAGTTCTTGAAACTCATCCACGGGTTTGTCTTAGATAACACTGAGCACATGGAGCCGTATAGAAGGTATGCTTTGAAATCTCTACTGTAAAGCAGTTTGGTTGAATGAATTTGCTAATATTGTGAATTAGTAATTTTTGTGAATTTATTGAAAGTAACGTATTCCAATTATTGAGTATTTTATGGCTTCTGCAAGCTTTGTAGCTCAAAGTTTGAATTACAGTACATAGTATATTGAACATTCGAATTTCAAACTTTTAGGAAAAAAGTGGTATGGAGAACATATCGTGTGATTCTCCATTGTAATTTGTACCTCCTCCCAGAAATATATTAATTTTTTAAAGCGTATTTGTAATAAAAAATATTCTTTGAAGTATTTGACTTAAAAATTTGTCGAAAAGAGTGTATTAAATAAATAATATCTTTAAATTTCAAGACTGAAAGGAAACGTTCAATTCCATGCCTGAAAAATATTGGAAGATATATTATGTTAATTCTTGAGGGCAAAAACTTTGTAGCGTGACTTTCCTACAAAGGAGTAGTACATTTAAGGGTTATCCAACATCATCTTCTTGCTGGACTGATCCAAGAGGCAACCATTCTTTCATTTTCCAAACTACAGTTCTGCTGGAAGCAGTGAACTTCCATTCTTTTCTGGCAAGTTTAGGTGCATCAGTACCAACGTTGTATTTCATCATCATAGTAATTGCTTTCACATGAAATTTCAGTAACCTCCATCTGTTATAGTATAGTACGGTAGGGTACAATCTTAAGGCTCTTTACTGTAGGCTTCTTGGACTGTACACAGTAATTTGTATAATCACTAAATCACTCACTCTGAAGTGAATGTTAGATAAGACCAGTTTGAATGTCGGATGTGTCTTTATTCTTGTGATACTGTAGTAATCTTTAAAGTAAAAATTAAGGGCCTAGTGTGAACATGGCTGGCGTTATCATGAAGACTGAATTGAGTAGTTTGATTTTCCTACACAGAGGTGCTACGTTTAATCCCTACAGGACGGAGGGGTAAGGGCAAAACCTGAATGTGTTATAAAAATGGACTTCATCAACTGTGATGAAGGTTGGTCTAAAAGGGAAAATGATGAGCTCGATGTTTTGTAATTATTTGTACATTCAAATTTCAGAAATTAGCTTTTTATCATCTCATAATGAATGTACAAGCATTTAACTTGAAATATTTATTCTAATTACGATTTTTATTTTTAGAAATCAAAATTTTGTGTGATTCGTGAACAAAAGACATTCGATTCAGAAATAAAATAAAGAAATTTTTTCAATGAAGAGAACATCATTACTTTCCCCACATAATAAGTTTTCTAACACTAAACAATGTAGAAGTGTTTGTTTTTGGAAATTTCTCCCGGGTGGAGCTCATCTCGGATTGACATGAATCAAATTGGGTTGTAAAGTAAATTGTATTCCGTATTTCAAAATATTTTTTATTTGCTATTCAAATTATTTTTATATTTTGGGCAGCCCATACAGAAAGGGCACAGACCATAAAATGGATGATCCGTGACTTAGGGGTTAAGGGTTAACAAACATCAAGTTTTAGATGGAGTGATCCAAGTGCCAACCATTATTGAAGTTGGAAACTTCAATTCTGCCGAAAACTCTTAAGTTAATGATATATAATTCCAGTTTGAATTTCGGTTGTGTATTTATGCTTCTGAGAGTTGAGCAATGTGTACAGTAAATAGGGCCTAGCAAAAATTGGCCATGATATAAATAAACATGCAAGGAATTGTGTCCAGAAAGTGAGGTGTCTAGAATTACCAGGAGGTAATGTTCCTTTCTAATGTAGTGAAGACATTGAATTGCTGACATTATACTGTCCAGCACAAATAAGCAGGAACATGTTGTTGATACTCTTTGTAACAAAGAACTGTATCTTCATGAATGCAAAAACTGGCTAAGTATAAATTTGATGAGGGAGGCCAATTTACAAGTCTATCACGTTTTGCAGGACATATGAAGGAGCTGTAACAGAGCGGGAGAACGAAAGAGAGAACTATAGACGTGATCAGCGTCGAGGCGGGAGGAGAACTCGATTTGCGTATCCTCCAGAATTGCGAAAATTACCTGAGTTTTCACAATGGGTACTAGAAGAGGTCAGGCGTGAGCAGCAAGCCGGGATTGCAGTGAATCCAATGGTCGTTGACACAGCAAGAGGTCCATTGAATGAAGCAGCTGCGTATAAGTCAATGTATGCTTATGGGAACCATTACCGTGTTATTAGCTCAGAACGACCTATGAAGACGTCTGATAGTGGAGTGGCGGCGACATTTAGACAGGTATGCAGGAATGGGACTAGAGATGCGAACCAGTTCAATGCAAATGTAGAATATGTTGGCCATATTGAGGAGATTTTAGAATTAAACTATAGACGACACTGTTTGGTAGTGCTAGTATGTGATTTTGTGAAGGCAAACTACGCTGGTGAAAATGCAACTATAAAAAAGGATAAATGGGGCTTTACATTAGCTAACTACGATAGACGATATGGTAGTGTGTGCCGAGACAGTTTTGCATTCCCAAAGCACTGTGAACAGGTTTTTTTTTCCAAAGCAAGGGAGCTTCCAGGATGGAGAGTGGTGTTGAGGAAAGAGGTAAGAGGAAGACGAGTACTTTCGGATAACACCGGCGAAGAGGATCCGGAACTGTTTCGAATGGGCGCTGATGAAGACTTTGAAGGCTTACGCCCAGATCGTGATGTCGGGGAGCAAGATCTACCACCCGCTGCAACAGGAGAGGATGTCACAATTCAGCCCATAGTGAGACTCAATAGGGGAAGACGGGGAGGACGTGGGGATCGTGGACGTGGTCGAGGAGGCACGCGCGGTAGGCGAGCCAACGGTGTGAGACCCACAGCGGAAGCCACTGAACTAGGTGTGGACAGCGAAGAGGATGAGCAAGAGGAAGAGGAACGGCTCTTTAGGGGAGATAATAACGGGGCAGTTTGGGGTCGGCGAAGAAGAAGAGCAGCAGAGGATCAACCTCGACAAAGAACAGTCCGACAAAGACATTACTCGGAAGAAGAACTGTTGAGCACCGACACTGGCAGCTCCGATGTGGAAGGCAGTTCTACAGCCACTTTGCATTTTGAAGGTTCTACCCCCCAGTCAGGCGACAATGACAATGGAGAGGTAAGATGCCGGAATGTTATATGTGCACTGCTCATACTTTGTGAGATTTCAGAGTTCTGTATGTGATTGTGGAAAAAATTCAGTTAACCCTTTTACGTGCGTCCGTCCAATATATGAACGACGAACACATTGCAACCTTTCGCATCAGTACATCCAGTATTGTTTTTCGTCCATCCAAATTTCTCTTGGTTCTTCTAGTAGTTGACTATTATTTGTAGGGTATGGATATTAAAAATAACATATTGTGATTTCTTGGAAAACAAAAAAATTGGTTTATGTAAAGTTTCGTTCTTAGTTCCAAAAATGAGACCTCAAACATGATTTTTCAAAATAATTAAGTAGAATCAAATAATGGAAACCATACCATCTTGTAATGCACGTTATTCCAATTTCCTTATAAATATTTTTTTGCAAAAATGTGTTAAATTTGGATTTTAAAATGAATTTCAAGAGAAAACCTTGCAAAATTCAATAATAAATCTTCATAAATAATATGATGAATCCAATCGTAAAGATGCAATCTTCACATTCACATTTACAACTTTGCTTTGTATATCAACTCCATTTTTGTTTCTCATCAAACATTTTATAATAAATCTTTGAAAACAGTGTGGAATCGGGACTTTAAAGGGCTAATAATGTTTGGAGTGGTAGCATACAAACTGATTGTAGAGTAATTAAATATTTGTTGTCCTCCTTCTCAGAATGTATATCACGTAGGCTATTTCACTAAGATGACAGCAGGTTAGATTGTATATCACGTAGGATTTTGCCAAAATATGACAGCAATATGGTAATGTGTAGGCAATCTTTACGTTTTACAGTGCTATTACGATACCCTGAAATCATCAAGTATGAAGTGTAATTGTTTCAAGTTGTGACGATGAACACTGTGCTGGATAATTGCAACATGTTTGACATTTGTTACTGCATTTGGAATGTGCTGGTGATATTTCCAACTGTGATGTCCTTTTAGAAGATTGGAAAACTGACGTCTTCCACATACATTTTGTTTTGAAGGACGCAAACTCTGCAATGTCAGGCTGAGTACAGTTTCAACCCGAAATCCTGGAGCGTGGGATTAAACGACAAGTGCTATGTGTGCAAGGAAATGGACTGCGAATGCAAGGGTGTTGGGTACCAAACAGTAGCTCACCCTCATCAAGGTTGACTTTCATTTTATGTAAACTCTCTGAAAAAAAATTTTAAAGAAATTTCTGAATGCTGGTTTTATTTAAAATTAGTGTTTTTTTTCCCATTTTCTTTGATATTAGTACGTACATGACTGAAATGTTCATATGTCGTTTAAAGGGAGAATAGCAGGTATATGTATACTTTACTGTTAGCCGTGAGTCATATAAGAGTTTTTTGGAACCTAATGCCAGACGTCCAAGAGAATGAGGCACGGAAGTATGTTTGTTGGGACAAGGAACACGAGAAACCAATCACCGCTGCCTATTGCAGATCTGAAGCGCTATATGTTGAAAATACTTGAGGAGAGTAGTATTGTCCCAATGTCCCTTTGCCCCGTGGGCATCGGGTCATTGACACTACGAACGGACACTTTATTCACGCCGGCCCATTTCTTTCGGTTGGTGTTTCTATCTATCTATCTTGAAGAATAGTCAGACTAGCGAGAAAATATGACAGTCTTGAACCGACCTAGGTAGTGTTACTGATGATTACATTATTACTTTCTTAACTGTTCAAAGTGTTTCCCAATGTCATTATCAGTTCACTGTTCATAGAATTACATATTAGAAATGTATGTCACAATCTTAAAAGTACGTTTTCAATCATCACAATTCATTTTTGTATTACTAGTTCCAATCGTTATTTCTAACAGGGCAAGGGCCCATATGTATGTTATGTCTATCGTTACATAATGATCACATTACTGTTATGATACAGGTTATCTACTTACAGTTCATGTATACATAAAACATATATGCTTCTTGTTTCAAATGGTTTTACATGTTATTCTTTGAATATCTCGAACGTAGGTCATGGCAATGGGAAGCTTATAGAAGAAGTACATCTGTGCTACTGTATATTGTTATCAGATTAAATCAAAACCTCAGAGCTAGCTAGGGATGTTGAAGAAATCAGATACACACAGGTCATACTGTACATCTATTTGATCAGAAAGGGATGGGAGAGGAGCTTATACATTTGCTCATGACCTTTAATTGTCAGTAATTGTCAATGACACACATGTATATACAACTGAACTACTATTATTACAAAAAAAAATTGGAATTGAATATCGAGATTCCAGAGGTATACAAAAAATAATGAAGAGAATAAATTGCACTATACTACAGTGCAACGTAAGAGTCCAAGCCTTTGCTGTAAATCGGAATTGACAAGAAAATTGACAAGTTTGTTCCACTGCTCTCCGAATTGACAAAGTCAGGGGTAGAGATTCGAAAATTATCAAAACGGACATTTTTCTGTCAAAGTTTTGTCAATTTGACAGCCATTTCCTTGTAGTGATAGGTTTTCTCTTAGAATGAGTAAAACCAGTGTCAATCTTGAATTCTTTGAATGCTAATTGGCACGTAAAGGTGCCCAAATTGGTTATAACTTTGCTTATATTTTTTTGCATTTGAAACTGTTTTTATTCTTCATTTTTGGTGGATGTGTGTATATGCATTTGTTACACCTTGTTGTGAGTTTATGACTTTAGGTGGCTCAAGATTCAAGCTATAATTTTAGTATTTTATTTCCCTAGGGAGGGGGGCACTTAGAGTATTTTTTTGGAGGCACGTGCAATAACCACTTAGTTTCAAGAAGGTATTATCTCTAAAAATTGGAATGTTAGGTAGCTTTAAAGTAGAAAAAATATATATAAGGCTGATTTTTTTAATGTCCTATACTCGATCCTATAAGTAATTAGAAATTAAAAATGCATTCTATATTAAATACCCTATTTTACTTATAATTTTTTGATAGCCTCTAGTTTTTTGTGTTCCCTTTTCTTGGAAAGGGGGGGGGGGGGGGGGGGGGGGGGGGGGTGAATTATGAATTGATATTTTTGACAAAAGAATTGCATCGTTGTAGTATAGCAAGAGGAAAATACAATCAAACAAAGATACACCAACAAAATTGTAATGGTGAATGTCAGTAAAATGCAACCCGAAATTTATAGTGTTAAGAAATACAACTGTCCAACATTGGAAAGATGCAATTTTTCATTCATCCAATCCAATTTTTTATAATACTCAACTAAAGATACCTTTGTTCAAGGGTTATTTTTAATAAAAATAAGATAAAATGGAATATATTATATGGTATGGTATCTTTTTTATAATTCGTTTTTAACATTAATTGGCCCTTATGTTTTATCTATATTTTTTCAAATTTTTGTCTCAAATGAATATTAAATACCTTATATTTTATCGCATGTCTTTTCTAAAATACTACTAATGCAACCCCCTGGGCTTGTCTCATATAAGACAATATTGAACTAATACTACAATTTGGTATTATCTTAACAGTCTATTAGTCTTCTTCTCCCGGCTCTAATCCCCCCTTGACGTAAATGCAAACATTGTTCACCCTTGGACCTAACACTCTAAAATTTTCATTTTGGGCATCCTAGGGCTATTTTTAGAAATTTTGTTTTTCAAATTTGGGACCAACAGCTCCAATTTAGTTTAGGACAACCTCCTCAGGAATTTTAAACCATTGGAAGAGGGGGTTAAATTTAAAAGTGAGCTCCAATTGGTTCAAAGTAGGGTTCACTTTTTGTTCTCATCCATTAACGTCGAGGAGGGATTTAGAATTGGGGGTCTTCTTCCTTGCAGCACGCTATGGAGGTTGAGTCAATGCAAAATCCAATGTGCTTAGACCATTGTAATCCCCCCCCCCCCCCCCCCCCCCCCCTTGTCTTCATGGCCGTTGTTGGCAATGCTATCTACAATTTCTCTCCCCTCCAACCAGTAATTTGAGTTGATAATAAAAACAAGCAACTGACACTGCTAAGTCAATGCAAAGTCTGCCACCCAATATTACCAATTTCTGACAAAGCTTATTTATGAATAGACCTTTGACAATCCCTTTATGAATAGTATTAGGCTTGGGGGAACTTGTGGGAATTCTCTTTTATCACTTGGGAGGTCACAAGTTTTACCCCTACGGACGGTGTAAGGCCTTGCTCTAGATAATTCTCCAACTCAATGTAGACTAATTTTATAGTCATTTTGAACTGAAAACAAGTCTAAGGTGAGTATGAGGTGAATTTCCACTTTGAGACACTCTTTTAGGTTAACTCTATTGAATATCTGTGTCAGGCTTTCCCAAAATAAAGTTGTCTTGTCAGAAAAAACAAACGAAAAGAAAGTTGTGCACTTCCACGTGCAATATTGACATGATCACCGTTCCTGTCAAGTCCAACTAGAAAAGTGTAAAAGAAAAGTCTACTCAAGTGAAGGATAGTCATGTTCCATATCCAAGCCATTTTCACAGCCAGCGCTGCAGCTCAATCGTTGATAGCAACTTCTTCTTGAGTAGAGCAAGCTAGGCTTCATGGCTTAGAATTTGACTGAGTACCGCTATCATTTGTGTGCATTTGAACATTGAAATGAGAGTGGGTTTTAACTTCAATTCAGAAAAGGAATCTTGAGCTGAGGTTTCATGCATAAGTTTTGCCTGACTGGGAGAAATTCAATCTTGACGACCTCACTGATTGGGATCCACGGTGCAGGTGAGTAATTCACACTCTACCGCAGTCTTTGCTGTGTGTGTTGAATGAATCCTCTTGTCTTCTTTGTTGTGAATCTTGTGTATTTTGATTGAATTCTGAAACTGAACCCTAGCTTGGTAATTCTACACTAAGTCATTTATGACGGTAGACCAACACTGTCACAGAGTTCACAATCTGTAGGTTTTCATGAAAAAGTCGAATGACGGTAATGTGTTTTAGAATTGAATTTCAAGGAACAGTTGGACCTTGACCATTCTTCTTGCATCTGGACATATCCAAGCTGCTGAAAATGTGATCTTGTCATACCCACCTCTGCAAGAAACACTAGAGTTAACCGAAAATCCCCCGTCTAACCTCCCATTTTGCTCTACTTTCTAAACTCTCTTAAATTGAACTATACACAGGGAACCTTGACCGATTCACTGTCTAGTAAATATTATTGCTAAACTGCAGTTTATAGCAAGTTTTGCAAGTGGTTGTTCAATTTAGAACTCACCGTCATTCTTGTGCCATTTACTACCTGGTGAATAAATCAAGGTGCCATGTGTATACTTGAGTGTTATAGCATCTTGTCATAGATTGTCCCCTTGTGAACCGGAGCTTTGGTGGAAGATGTGGGAACTTTAGTATGATAAGGAGATTAACGACAAGGCTTTGTTTTAGATTGTCTCAAAACTCGACATAGACTAATTTTTTATCTATTTTTGTTTCAACATGAGTTCAACGTGCGTTCAACATGAGTGCAACCTAAGTTCAACTTGAGTTCAACATGAGTTCAACATGAGTTCCAATGGCCCTTTGTCTGATGGGCACTGAATCATTAACATTACTAATAAACACTTTATTATTCACGCCGACCTTCAAAAAAGCCAGAGTTTCTATCTATCTTCTATCTATTTGTCTGAGTTCACCATGAGTTTGTCAAAACTTTCCTGTTTGGGCTAACTTTTCCTTGAATTAATTGGCCATTGTCAGTTTGAGCATCGATGGAGAGGATTGCAGGGCTGTTGGTCCTGGTGGGGTTGTGGATGCTTGTAATAAAAGCGGAAGAAGACAATGGGCAAGGCACTAGAACGTACATTGTGCACACGGAGCAGACAGCCGTGTCAAGGTACAGCCAGCTACTGCAGACCGTGAAGAAGCAAACTTTCAACGGCGAATCTGCTCCATTGCTACATGTTTACACCTCCGCATGCCATGGATTTTCAGCTCGGTTGTCGCCCCAGGAAGATGAAGCTCTGCAACGGCAGAATGGAGTGCTCGCAGTGTACCCGGACTCCAAAGTCTCCCTGCACACCACCCGCACTCCGGCGTTTCTGGGCTTGACGACCTTGCGAGGCTTGTGGCCCGAAAGCCATTTCGGCGATGACGTGATTGTCGGTGTGATCGATACCGGGATCTGGCCGGAGCGCGACAGCTTCGGCGATGCCGGACTCGGACCCATTCCTGCTCGTTGGAAAGGAAGTTGCGAGAACGGTAAGAGTTTAACCCTTAACTCTTGAAGGATTTAGGGAATAGTAGATACGTTGCCATATATTTAACATTTGTTATGAGTAGAAAGTTCCAAATTGAGATCCCAATAGCTTTTAAGACCATGTAGACATGAATTTTAATTTTACTTTTGATACAATACTCATAGAAGGTGTAGAACCATTCCAAATACAATGAAATACGGTCGTGTATATTGGCCGGAATGGCCAATTTGGACCTTTAAGGGTTAACCCTTAACCCCTAAACGTCTGAAAGTGCCTTTGCGGCCAGTAGAATACGGTGTATTTTTTTAGTATTTGAAATGGATCTAGACTTTTTACAGGTTTGAGTTGAACAGAGAAGTTGAAATTTACATCAATGTAGTTCTAGTGGGCTATTGAGATCCCAATTTAGAGCTTTTTGTTGATAGCAAATGCCATTTATACGGCCACGTATATACTATCCCCATGGGACGTTTAGGGGTTAAATGTCCCATGGCGATAGTAAATACGTTGTCTTAGTATAATTGAGATTTGCTATCAACAAGAAACTTTAAATTGGGATCTCAGTAGCTTACTGGAACCGTATTGATCTAAATTTCAACTTTTATTTTGAACTCAAATCTATTACATGTGTGGATTCATTCTAAAAACAACCAAAATATACCGTATTCTACTGGTCGATCACAAAGGCACATTTGGACATTTAGAGGTTAAATGTCCCATGGGGATAGTTTATATGTTGTCATATAATTAAGATTTGCTATCAACAAGAAACTCTAAATTGGGATCTTAATAGCTCATTAAAACCGCATTGATTTAAATTTCAACTTTTCTTTGGAACTCAAATCCATTGAAGGTGTGAATTCATTCCAATACAATCAAAATACATTGTATTCTATTGTTCACCATGGCATGTTCAAACGTTTAGGGGTTTAAAAGCCCTTGGGGTTCCTTCTCTACAACTCGTATTTTGCCTTATAATTATTGTTCAATGGCGGTTTAATATATGAATTATGATATATTGTTATATACATATTGTCATGATTATTAATTTTACTTTGTATTGAAAGTGTTTGGTCATTGTCATTTTGATCAAATACTACCAAATATAGAATATACTGTACAGTCTCAAAGGACATTCAAGCCGTTTAAGGGTTAAGCCCAAATTAGGTCCAATTTTTTTTGCAGTTTTGAGTAGGTTTTATGTAGACTTCTTTTTGTTCAAATTTCTTTCTTGAGCAACACATCTAATGTTCTTCATTAATTCCACTAATATAAGTTTTGGTGTCAGTTAAATCATATTTTTCTCTACACGATCACAAGGAGAGATTAAGAAATTCCCACATGGGATTTCATATGGGAAGTGGGGAAAAAGTCCCACAATTGTAACTTTTTTGGGATGATTGTAGGGTGGTTGCAAGCTACGGTCACCCAAACTTTTTGTCATGCAAATTTGTGCACTTACCCAATCTTTGGAAAATCATCAATAAATATTGGAATGGAATTTTGTGACGAAACAAATTGCATTGTTTCTAGAATTCTAAAGTTAAGATGTCTACCACAATAAAGTTTGCAAATTTTCAATCTTTCTATCCAAATTAAGCATTTCTACTTAGATTTGGTAGCGTGTCGCTTGTCAAAAGTGCACCTATTTTATGGGAAATGCTAGAAGGGGGTCAAATTTGAACTTCAAAAATTTGTAGCAACATACCACAAGTGTGTACAAAGGTACCATATTTTATTTTTTTGGGTACTACGCTTACTTATTTTTTAATTAATTGTTTGGTGATGTTTTTGTTTTTTAAGATTTCCGTGCAGTTAAAACTTTTTTTTGGATTTTTTTTTTTGGAAATGAAATAATGGTTCAATTTCAGAGGTGGGATATGAAATGCATTTTTCATAAAACCTAGCTAAGGATGTTATGTAAAAAAGGCTCTAATTACCCCTACTCGGTAAAAAACAGAAAAGGCTATTGAGTAATGCCCAAAGACTTGAAATTAACTTAACAATTGCTAACGTGAAAGTATTAGCATAAACCCTATTTGGGATGGTGAAATTTTTGATCTAATTGAAAGTTGAGAGGTGCGCATTACTACGCTAGTGCACGAGCTGCATGGCCTTTACCTGCACAAGCTGCACTCCCCACTTGGTAGACCGTAGCTTGCAATCACCTTGTAGTGTAATTTTGATCTGGGAGAGTTACCATTGTGGGAAATTTGTTCGCGTTTCCCATATGGGAATCTTGGACAAATTTATTTCTCTCTGGATCAATTGAATTTGTCATTTTTAAAACCATGAGTCCTTGGTCCTTTAGGGGTTACCTGCAACAAGAAGCTGATCGGTGCGCGATATTACTACGCTGGGTTTGAGAATGAATTCTTCCCGTTGAACTTCACGCTCGAGTCGAAGTCGCCTCAGGATACGGAAGGGCACGGAACGCATACGGCGTCCACGGCGGCTGGCGCAGCGGTACGCGATGCAAACATATTTGGATTGGCGAATGGAACTGCGCGTGGGATGGCGCCGAACACGAGAATTGCAGTGTACAAGGTTAGTGATTTTTGTTGTTGCTAATTTCATCCAAATTGCTACATGAATTTTTGAGCTGGCTTACATAACATCGAGTAGCCTTTGTGACTGTTGCCTTCCCCCCAACAGAATGATGTGGAATATCCTACAATGAAATGATGTGGGATATTCCACATCACATTAGTAGCTATGGGGGCAACTAACCATAGTGAACAGTAATTGAAAGCACTCACTCAATCACAATTCAACAATGTCCTGTAATTGTTTATTTGTTTCAATAGCCCATTCAATTTTAGATCATTAATCGCTCCATATATAAAAATGGATTTACAAAGGATTTTTGAAAAGCAAAAAGAATAATAGCCAGGTTTCCTACATGGGATCAAGCTATGTGTAGCCTATTGAAACCTACTTATCACCCAGGTAACTATCGTCTAAGTAGCACCTAGGTAGCACATGTGCATTATTTTACCAATATATTAATATTAAAAGAGCATCCAAGGAGTCTAGATTGCTCTTCAAGCCATGGAAAAGTAGCAAAATTGCTAAACTGTCTCCTGACTAAAAAAATAACCTTGTAACAAAGGTGTGTTGGGCAAAAGGATACTGCGCTCGATCCGACATCCTGGCTGCCATTGACCAAGCGGTGGCAGACGGCGTCGACGTGATCTCGCTCTCGTTGGGCGACCCCGTAGTGCCACTGAACCAGGACCCGCTCGCCATCGCCGCGTTCGGCGCCATGCGTAAGGGCATTTTCGTTTCGTGCTCAGCTGGAAACTCGGGTCCTGCACTCAACACCACGACAAACATCGCGCCGTGGGTCATGACGGTTGCCGCTAGTACATTAGATCGAGCGTTCCCTAGCAATGTTGAACTTGGTGATGGCCAGACACTCCATGGAGAGGTGGGCATTTTCAAGCTAGGGCATCAAATTTGTCCCAAAAAAAAAAGTGTAAAACATTTGCCATAATTACTATGTCATTAGCACTATATGATAATGACACAAATTGTTTAAATACATTTTAAATGGAATCTTTTTGAAGTCGTAGGAATCATTTCTACATATTTTGAAATATTCATAGAATCTTTCTGTTATCCTTAGGCAATGTATCAATCAATAATATTGGATCCAAATGCTATCATTTTAAATAATTTATGTCATTGTTTTATATAATTCTTAAGCCCTTTATGTAATTTTTTGTAATAAATACATAACATGCAGTAGCCTGTGCCTTTTAGTTTCATCCACCTTTATATATGGAGTGACCAGTGATTTGTAATTGAATGAACTATCGAATCAAATAAACAATTACAAAACACTGTTGAATTATGATTGAATGAGTGCTTTTGATGACTGTTCACCGTGGTTGATTGCTCTTGCTTAATGCCACGTGCCCCCATAGCTACTGATTTGATGTGGATGTGGAATATCCCACATCATTTCATTGGGAGGATGAAATGATGTGGGATATTCCACATCATTTGCTAGAGGGAGGCAGCAGTCACAAAGGCTACTGAATGTTATGTAGAGATTAGAATTTTATGGATGCCCAAAAACCCCTCTAAATTTGTACTTATTTTGGCCGCCATACCGTGATGTCACCCAGGTTTTGTACAAAGGAAGCGGCGGAGTTCCTGCAGAGTTGATCACGGGCGCGGACGTGGCCGTCGGGAACGTCACGGATGACGCGGCGTTGTGCTTGGAAAACTCACTGAACGCCACACTCGTGAAGGGGAAGATCGTCGTGTGCGACAGGGGGCCAGGCCGCGTCGCAAAGGGCGCGGTGGTCTTGGCGGCTGGTGGCTATGGCATGATCCTCAGGAACTTGGTCGGCGAGTCCGTGCTGGCTGATGCCCATGTCTTACCCGCAACACACATCGGTGCTCATGACGGAGCCACCCTCCTCACATACATGGCCAGCACTCCCAACCCGTTTGGCACGTTTCGGTTCCCGGGGACGCAGTACAATGTGCACCCTGCACCTGTGGTGGCCGGATTCTCGTCGCGAGGTCCCAACCCTCTCAACCCCAAGATTCTCAAGCCTGACATCACTGCACCCGGGGTGAACATCCTCGCAGCTTGGACTGGAGCAGCCGACACCGGGGACTTTGTTTTCACTGTCATCTCCGGAACTTCTATGTCGTGCCCGCACATCAGTGGACTCGCTGCATTGCTAAAAGGTGGGCATTTTCACGTCCGATTTGTAAAAAAAAAAGTGTACAATATGTAAAACATTTGTCATTACTGCATCATTAACACTATATAATAATTATGGAAAATGTTTAAATGAAATCTTTTCAACATATTTGGAATCTTTTCAGCATATTTTATATTATTTGGAGTCATTTGGAATACATGTATATATATAGAATATTTTTGAAATCTTTACACATTATACAAAAATTTTAAATCGTTAATATTACGCATTTGAATCCAAATGCCATTATTAATTTTTTTTGCGATAATTTATATCAAAAGTTGAAATTGTTTTACAATATTCTTAACCCCTAAAGGACCAAGAAGCCCAAATTGGGCTTCATGTTTTCTTAACATTTTTGAGTAGATTCTTTTGTTCAATTTTATTCATGTTTTGATCAATGCATGCAATGTTTTTCACTGTTTTTGATGATATGAAATTTGGTCTCATTTCAATTATAATTTTCAGAATATGATCAATTGAATTTATCATTCTAAAACCATGAATCCTGGTTATTTAGGGGTTAAACCCTTTATGTTGAAATATTTTTTAAACAGATACTAGAATATTATGAATGCCAAAAAACCCTGAAATCTACATATTTTGATGATTTCACCCAGGTGCACACCCGGCGTGGAGCCCGAGTGCCATCAAATCCGCCATGATGACCACTGCGAGTCGCATTACCAACACTGGTCTTCCAATTACAGATGGGTTTACGTTGGCTGAGGGAACTCCATTTCTGTATGGCTCCGGGCATGTGCAACCTGCAAAAGCATTGGATCCAGGACTGGTTTATGACATGGGATTCCAAGATTACTTCCATTTCTTGTGCGCGGCGAATTACTCGGCTCAGGATCTGAAGCTTTTCACACATAATGAAACCATTGGTTGTCCTCAAGATGGAGCGCGGATAGAGGATCTGAATTATCCTTCATTTTCTGCAGTTTTCAAGCAACCTCCACCAATCTCAATCAATATGACCAGGACGGTGACGAACGTTGGATCAAATGAAAATGCCACTTACACGGCCCGAATTCTCGCGCCGCAGTCGGATTTTCAGATCTCTGTGTACCCTGAAACTTTAACATTCTCTGCGAAGAATGAG
The DNA here is from genome assembly GCA_022496805.1 of Pohlia nutans. Lineage (NCBI taxonomy): Eukaryota > Viridiplantae > Streptophyta > Bryopsida > Bryales > Mniaceae > Pohlia > Pohlia nutans. The sequence goes on along the minus strand of CM040098.1, from coordinate 7,530,386 downwards.
GCAAAGAGGTTTACTCTTCAAGTGTCCACTGTAAATTCTCCAGATCCCACTTTGGTTAATAGTTCTGTGACGAAATTTGCGTTTCTAGAGTGGACAGATGGATTGCATGTTGTGCAAAGCCCCATTGCTATCACTATTCAGAAGTAAGGTAACTATACCTTAACCCCTAAACGTCCCAACATCAAGGAACTGGATCATGAAAAGATTCAAAGCCTTGTAACTTTCTCATACAACCTTGGATGATTTTCATCCAAGTCATCTTTGAAAGCCTATTAAATTCTCTACCAATTACAATAAATCCCTTGTGATGGGGAACTATTGATAATATTAGAGAGGCCTCCAACTACAAGTATGTCAAATTTGTTGAGTAGATTTTATGCTTGCAATGGTCTTCTCATGTACACCTCATGTACATCTAAGCCATGCTAATATCTACTTTTGACACTAGAATCTACTTCTGTTCAAAGGGTTGGTACATTTAGGGGTTGAAGCGTTCATCTTACTAGCTAAGCCTATTTACACACATAAAACTGAAAATATTTTCAAAGGGTCTTAATAGCAAGTTCAAGAGAATTCCAACGCACTTTAGCATGCATTATTTGAACACCGTATGAATAAGTTAAGAATATCCAAAAACCCTAAACCCTGATGTTCAGATTGTGCACATTCTCATCAACAGTAGGGTGTCAGAATCTACTTATTACGGAAGATTGAGCTATGAACGCTTTAAGGTAATGGTCACTTTTAGATATAGTTACCTTAGATCGTTGCCAGTTTTGATCCCGACACTAAGTGTCACAAGCTCTCAGGGAATAAAGAAACTCTTTACTTGTGAAGTGAATCATAAACCAGTGACTCTGAAGTGTTAATACCAGCTAGTGTTGCTGCTCCTCTTAGACTGTAAGATTCGTGATTTTCAAATGACAAATTCAATTGATCATAGTGTGAAAATTATAATTCAAATGAGACTAAAATTTATATCGTCGGAATCAACAAAGAACATTGCATGGGTTAATCAAAACATGAACATACTTGAACAAAAGGAACTCTACTCAGAATTGGGAGGAAAAATAAACATGAAGCCCAATTAGGGCTTCTTGATCCTTTAGGGGTTAAGCACTCACTTGTCTGTGTAGTTTTGAGCACTTGCTTGCCATCAACCTGCACAACTGCCAGACAGGGTTTGCTATTTCATTATTTCTAGGGTAGCGATTTTCAATAGAATGATGAAGCGATTTACATCTGAGTATGGATGAAACATGTAAACAAATAAAAGAAAGCACATTCATTCGTCCCAAGGATTGTACATTCGTGCATAAACTAGTGATACCAATTCAAGATTTGGAAAGCATTTCAGCGAATCCATTCACTCAAAATTGGGGAATCTCTTGCCAAATATTAGAGTTAACCGAAAAGTCAGCTCAAAGACGAAAGTTTTAGCAAAATCCTCTTGAACTCCTCTTGAACTCATATTGAAATATAAATAGACCAAAAACTAGTTCACGATGAGTTGGGAGACAATCTAAAGCAAGCCACTGTCATTATTCTCCACACCTCGCAATGACTCCCACACCTTCTACCAAACCTCCAAGCCCATGGCCCACAAGGGGACGAGCAAGGGGACAATCTATGACAGGACACTATTCAACCCAAGTATAGCTCAAAAGACAGGTTAGAAGTAGAGCGAAAAGGGAGGTTAGATGAGCTTCTATTCCTAGCTCTATTCCCTCCCAAAAATATGTAAAAATATGTTCAAAATTTACAGACTGATTTGACAACAGCAACCCATGAAGAGACTCTCTAAACATATTTGTATAAGGTCCTGCATTTCGGATTATTTTGTTACATGACACCACCCATAAGAGATGAGGATGAAGGTCTTTGAACTAGCTTGGGATGACTAGCAGCATAGATGGAGGAGGCAGGATCAGGACTGAGATGTCGGAACAGGGCTTGCACATCCGGGCGCAACCGCTCAACAGCTTTGGCGCATAACACCAGTGTCTCAGGTCTAGGTCGTCCTCCAGCTTGCCCTGGCGCTTGCACTTCCATCATCACGGCATGATGCCTGCGTTGGCCACAATAATATTATGACAAGCGCATTGAGACATGAAGAGGAGGTAGTCAAAAAACGAGTGCAATGGAAGATGAGGTTGCGTATTAATTGATAACAAAATACAAGACCAGGTTAAAAAAAGTGCTTAACCCCCAAAGGACCAAGGATTCGTGGTTTTAAAATGACAAGTTTAAATGATCATATTGTGAAAATTATAATTTGAATGTGACCAAATTTTATATCACTGGAATTAGTGAAGGATATTACATATGTTGAATAAAAAATAAATAAAATTTAATAAAAACAATCTACATAAAACCTACTCAAAATTACTGAAAAAAAAACAAGAGCCACCCGGTGGCCTTATGGTCCTTTAGGGGTTAATTTCAAACAAGCACTGTATTTACCGCTAAGTACTGTGACCTACAAAAAGAAAGAGCCAAGAAAGGCATCAAAATTTTAACAAAGGACTTACAAGAAATCGACAAGGTCGACAATATCAGTAGCGTCGGTTGCTGAAGGAACTTGCGAATTGCGACCGAATACATCTGCCAAGATGGTGAAGAGAAGTGCAAGGGTCTGCACATTATGCGGATCATTCACCCACAGTAGAATATCAGTTTCCAGATCTTTGAAACTCCCTAAGAACCTCACTTTGAATATTCATTCAAAAGCAAAAGGAACTTGAAAAAGAGGAGCGTATGCTGTGTACGTATTATACAAGCATTTTAGAAAACGTGTTAGGAAAAACTGGTACCTTTGCAAATAACGGACGTGAGATGAGCAGACGAGGTAACAGAGGCCCCATTATCCTGTAAGCCAATCGTAGATGCACCACGGAGACAAATGGTCTCTGCTGTGTGATGACAGAGTGCATACCCTCCAGCCATTCAAATGGCAGATTGGATTGTAATGTATGCAGCAGTGTCAGAGTGTTCGCTGTAATGATGTCCAAAGAAAAATCATCAGTGCACGTGCAATAAGGAGGAAACGAAAAAAAAGCCATCTCATAACAAGCTACAGGAAACATTGACAATGAACATCGCAAGTAAACGAGAATACTTGGTACTCCCTCCGTCCCAAAGTTATTGTCATGTTTGAAAGTCATGTTTGAAAGTGCTTTTTTAAGTAGGTCAAAAAAATACTTCCTTGTGGCTAATTTTATTTAGGTTGCAATGAACACATGCAATGTTCTTCAATCATTCTAGTGACATAATTTGGAAAAAAATTTAATCATGTTTCTTACAATATGATCAATGAAATTGGCTCAAAGAAATACCAAGCAAACAAGTTGGACAATAACTTTGGGACGGAGGGAGTATCAACTAGAAAAGAATCTCAGGAAAAAACCAGTGGCGCATGGACAAAATTACTCACAAATAACAGTGGCTGTGTCATCCCGAGCCCCCCAACTTGGATACCAAGTTGAGTAACCAAAGATGGCATCAAGATCTTTCGATTGCTTGCTGGGATCGGTTAACCACCAGCAATCTTTTTTTATGATACGTGCTGTCTCCGTATATATAGGACCATGAAATGCGATTGGCAGCTGGGCTAGAAGAAGGCCACACGCTTGTATCATCAAAGGAGAGTGCACAACCTGAGCCGAGGAGGCTGAGGGGGTCTGTCCTGACAAGGCTTCTGCGCCACCTGCCGAAGGAGACAGCGGAGTTTTCGGAGGTCCACTTTGGAAGGAGGTAGGAAGCTTGACTGCAATGTGAATTAGCATGGCCACTATTTGGTTGAGAAGTGCAGGAGGTAAAGAGAGTAGCTCCACCACTGCAGTTTCAAGCAACAACTGGTTGTAGGAACCCGGATCTTGGTGAAGGTAAAATGCCTTGTTTACTTCTGTCGTGTTGGTGGTCGTATTCGCAGCTCCTTGGTTTCTATTCAAAAAGCGGGACGATGAAAGTCCATCAGCGCCCATCGACAGTGTTCCTGGCTTGCCATGCAAAGGTGGTATGACGTTGTTCACCAGTCCCACAAGCAGGTTCTGGAAGTAGTCGTACGAGGGACTATTCCCGGAGTTCACTGACTTGATATGCTGAAGGAAAGCCTCGGAAAAAGGTATCTGCAGCATGATAGTATCGGTCATTGTACATAACAAGCATTAACATCATATAATTTTTCAAAAAAATACTATCCTATAACATTTGCATATTAACCCTTAAACGTACCAATCCTTTGGACACAAGTAGATGCTAGCCTCAAAGATAGATATTAGCATGGCTCAGATGTACATGAGGTGTAAATGAGAGAACCATTGCAAGCATTAAATCTATCCAAAAAACTTTGACATACTTGCAGTTGGAGGTCTCTCCAAAATTATCATAAACCCTCATCACAAGAGAACTATTGTGATTGGTAGAGAATTTAATACTCTTACAAAGGATGAAAGTCATCCGAAATTGTATGAGAAAGCTGCAAGGCTTTGAATCTGTTCGTGATCCAGTTTTTGGACGCTGGGACGTGTAGGGGTTAATTAGACATTTCATACCTTGGGTAGATCCAAGCTGCTGAGAAGGCGAAGCACAAGCTTGGGAGGCAGATGTCCATAAAAGTAAGCAAGTGTGTCTCGGACAAAGGAGAAACGAGTTGGATGATAGAGGATGAGCGGAGCATAAACATGAAGCAAACGCTCTGCAGTTTCCGTCGCATCATTCTCTATCAAGCGGTACACTATCAAGGGTATCACTGGCAGTGCTCGGAGACACATGTCGTCAAAGAACAACGGAAACCTGCAGCCATTTCCAGGGTGAAGTTACTAAAGGCAACACTCAAAACATCCAAAGATTTTTTGTTTGAACTTTGTTTCTACAGGACGGTTCAGAGAAACCAATCCTAACGTATGGGACATATGTAACGATTTATACAGGAAAAGAATTCAGAAAGCACCCACCTGTCTTTACCAGCAAGGTGGGAACCAAGGGCCTGTGGGTATTCTGGGCGCTGAAATGGTCCTAGCTGCATCCAGTGCTCTGTCTGTCCTCGATGAACAATGTAAGTCTGAACACGTTGCTGGAATTCCGGCCGATCCAGAAGCAAACCCACCTGATAAAATGTACAAGGTTCTTAGTCATCTGATGCCAGAATACCACAGTAGAAAATAATAAAGAACTCTTAGGAATAATCAAAATCATTCTAGCAATTTACAAACAGGATAATTGATTCAAATTCAGATGCGAGTCACTTGGTCCAGGTAACAGGTATTGATCACAAAGTCGTCAGACAGTCTTCTCACTAACTAGCAACTCCAGACACTAGCATACAAGCATGCTCCTAAAAGCAAGTAACAAGGACAAAATCCTCAAGTACACCAACTGGTAAACGTGCACAAATTTAGGCACAGAAGAAACGGAGTAATGCAGTAGAGATAGGAGGGAAAAGCTATACCACCAAACGCAGGGCATGAGCATCGTCATCCCTGTCTGTAAGAGCTAGCAACACAATATCAAATGGCAAAAGCGCTTGAGTCCACATAAAGTGTGCAAGGCCTTCACTGGTTGCTAAGAGCAAGCTCTGCAAGCAAGCAACAATTAATCTTTTAAGACGGATCTCCTTTCTTGTGACTATGAAAATGCTCCACCAAGTTCTATTTCACATATTTCAAGTTTTGACCAAAAGTTAACTAGAAGCACGGTCAGAAAATACTCTACTAGTAGAAAACAATGGAATGAGTAAAGAAATACCAATGTAATACTAACTGCAAACTGTTCATACAAGTAGCAGGCCACAATCATAAACTGGAAAGCGATATAGAAGAGATTAGCTGTTGCCATTACTCCCTACTTGCATAACCGTGTAACCAAATTGACAAAAAACAAACAAAGATCAACAGATATCGCTCAGTGACGTCTGCGAAGATTGCCACCCTTGTGTATGCATCATTAAGACCAGTATTTAGTTGTTATTCATCATGAAAATCATCCTACTGTTGTGGTCTAATGCACATTTTCATGAAATAGCTAGAAGTCAATGAACCTGCAGTGAGTGACCATGCTTGAGCTGGAGATGGATGTAGTTAAGCAGCACATCAACCATGTTGTACACATTGGTAGTAACCTCCTCTGGTGATAATTCTTTTAAAGCTCGACCCTGATATATCACAGTACAGGATAAGAATTACAAATCACATGAAGAATTATAGATGTAACCACGAAGTCTATATTCCACTTTTTTGTCAATACATTATTTCAAAGGAGTGGAAAATGCCAAAAGATGAATTCATGACGATTAGAAATCGTGTTGAAACGATAGTGACAAATTCAAAATGTTGGATGTCATCGAATGGCAGCTTACAAGATTTGCAATGCTGATACTCTCAGGACGGTCAACATCCATCAGCATCCAGGCACCTGCACAAAGGAACTGCCGATGCTGTGGAAGGCTGTGCGCGATGTATTGAGACACATAAGTTGGGTCTGGATTGGCCACTAACATTTGACGACAGTGATTCATGACAGTTTGTTCAGCCTGCAGTTCATACACCCCATCCATCTCAAGGTCACACCAGATTTAAATTGTTAATAAGAGTGACTACGGTATTCTTGTCCTACTCTTCGCTGAATGAATACGTTGTTTACACAAGTCAAAGAAAAGTAATCACATTATATTCATCCATTGAAAGAATGATAGAGAACCTGCTGCCAAGCTTGAATGACCAGAGGGCGTTTATCAATCCGGACGATTAAGGCATCCCTGAGAAGAGGGGGAAAATGTCGCATTGTCTTCTCAGACCATGTGTGCTGGCTGCCGGTAAGAATTTGCTCCAGCGCTGGCTTTAAGATTACCATCTGCTCAAAGTCAGCTATTCCTCTAGTCTTCATTGTAAACGCCAAGTTCAAGACCATGATCCTATTTAGAGTCTCTGTGAATTCTGTGGTAGCCCCCTGCAGGCAAGCAAAAAGAGCAGGCAATTCATGACGCTTTGACACTGAACTAAATACCGTAATCCCAAAGGAGGCAAATTCTGTGAGCACGTAACAGAGTAAAATCTAAGAATAGCCCACATCAGCAATCCAAACTTCAAAAACTCACACGATGTTGCAAAACCTGTATAGGCTTGCCCTGTTGACTCGAAGTATACGAACAAAATTACAAAAGAAACTCACCTTCAATTCTTTCTTCACAAGCAAAACCTCCTTCAAGTTAAGAATAAGATTGATCCCTAAATTTTCAGCCAAACGAAAAAGACGATGCTCTCCTCTCTTGACTTTCACCGTGATGATGATTTTGGCAATGTCAAATATAAGTTGCTTCAACTTGTTATGAAACCTGCCACATGGATTAAGCATTATGTTACAAAGTGCTTGACCATCAATTTGGAACAAACAGTTCCCTACAAATGAGACTATCATGAGCAAAGCCAGCAAGAAATTGATGCTGTTTCTAGCAGTTCACACATACTGGTGAATAGACATGCGAGACATGCAAGACACAACGAATTTTAGGAACAACTGGGTCATCGACTACAAAATCCATATCATACCGATAGAGGGATAGCAGTCGATAATTGAACAACTCAAGTAGGAGAAGAGAAACACCAGGCTTTGCCATCCCTGTTTGAAATCTATGCAACATTCCCTGCAATTTTCAGCCTTTACATTAGTTAGTATCTTTTCAAGATGAATAACTGCAGATCCTAAAACTGCTCTTTTCAAATCTAACTGCTCTAGCTTTTGCGAAGCGAGACCTTAATCACTTTGAATTGCCAAGGACTCAGATAAGGACTAGCCAAATTAACATTATAGAGCATACATTGAGGTGCTGCCGAAACAAATTTTGAGGAGCAGCCAGTAGAAGTCGCACATAGGTTTCAACCATAGCTATGCTTGGAACAAACTGCACAGACAGCCATCAAACCAAACTTGTGTCACTTCCTGTGCGGCACGAAGAGTACTTTTTCATGAGTCACATAATTCCGTTGTTCTTTACATTAAAAAAAACCGTCTCTGAAGAGCTCTCTTTGACAGTGTTATCAAACGAACCTAAGAACGTCTTCTGACAAGATATCAGCACCAGTGCTATAACTACAGACAGGATCTACATAGATCACACAAGACCTTAACACAGTGAAATCATCTTATTCATGTTCATTCTAAACCACTTGCATATGGATTAGCGTATTGAAGAAATTGCCTTTTAATACCTGGCCAGCGAAAGTTAGCTCCTCAATCTGGGTTAAAAGGCGTAGACATAGGTGCAGCGATAGACCAGAAAGTAGAGTCATAGGTAAAGGTCTTGTTTCATGGATTACGGACAGCCGCTCCCCTGGCAGCATGATTTCAGATACACCACTTGACCTGAACCATGTCATCAGAGCCTCACTTATAGGCTGAGTCATGGTATTTGAAAGTACCCACACCATTCCCATTGCCTTTTCATCCAGCTGTGCATAGTCTAGCACCCAATCCCCTGCATCAATACAGCTGCATTAATAGATAGAAAACAAGCTATATAACAAACTAAGAATCTCCATTGCATGAGTGTAACAGCCGGATCTACGTAAAACAGAGTTCCATCACAAATAGTAGAGTACGCATGAAAATAACGCAGCTAGCACCTTTCATAACCTGTTTCCACCACTCGTCAATAACCTTCCCCTTCTGCATGTGCTCCTGTACTCGGCTGCCATGTAGATTCTCCATCATATTGCGGTTGATGGACCATAAGCGGAGTGTCTGGCTGCTACCAACGAAATCCAAGAGCAACGCTTGTGCCGTTGCATTACTTGTTTGCTCCACAGACCGCTCCGCCATATTCAATGACAGGATCTTCCGAGCTGTCTCCACCTGAAAAACCCCCGAACCGGATTAACTAAGCATGAGCTGTGAGTCCTTGCGAGAACCAAACAATAAGCTTACACTGGCTCTCACACCCAGCGTGACTCATGAATTTCATACCTTCTCAAGGCAGAGTGTTGCTAGCAATGTTCAATAATCCTTCGACTTACTTAGAAGTAGAAGGTTGCGAAATCTTGAATCACCTGTGAATCAGAGCTGAGTGCAGACGTCACTATCTCAAGGCGGAATACTTGGGCTAATAGCCACGTCACATGATTGCTCGCCATTACAGTTCCATTAGCAAAACGCACGGCCAGCTTGTCAATGAGCTCGAGAAAGTCAAGGCAGCCAGCGCTCATGAAAAAGTAGAAGAGATCTGCAAACATTAACCACTCCTGCCAACGGCTTGCTTCGGTAACCGTTGAATTTGTGCTGCCTGCAGCAATGACGAAAGGATCACCACTTGAGCCAGCTCCGAGACAAATGCATAGGGCGTAAGCAATTCTCCAAAGTCATCAGATCGTTCAGCGAGCAATGAGGAGAGAGTACTTCCGGACTTATTTGATAATGAACAATCAACAAATACACTAGACTGTCGCCATAAACAAGAAAACTGGTAATTATCGATCTGGCCGCAGAAAAAGAGGCAGAAAAGGAGATAACCTGAAGGCAGGGGCTGCATAAGCTCCATAACACGCTCCACTACAGCATCGCAAGTCATTTCTGCTGAAAACTCGAGCGAAGGTTGGCCAACATACATGGAGCCTGTTCTGGGTCCCGTAGATTGGGGTCCTTTTTTGAAACGAGGAGCAAGGACTAGCACACGCTTCCACCAGTCAGTTGACACACATGCACGCAGAGCCTGTCGTAAACACCGCATTGCCTTCTCCCAGTCTCCAGTGCCCTTCGGTATCGCTGTTGCAATGTCCTGCAAAGTTCACAGTCCTGTCAGTATAACCCTTTCCGTTCTCAAGGTTTGAAAGTCATGTTTTCTAAGGGGCCACTTTCATCCATAAGAAGGTAAATGAGATCGTTCAAAGATCCTTCGGTCCTAAATCCGCTAATAAAACAAGAACACCTCTTAGGATGTCAAGAATTTTAGATAAATTGCACAAGGAAGGAGGGTCTGGAAGCTAGACTAAACCTGGAAGCAGTTAGTGAAGGTTTCTGATTTAAGGCATATATCGCCAACCCTTTAGGGACCACCAAACCAACCTCGAAGAGACAAAAAATAACTTTCAGTGAAAACCGCTAATGAAAAAATTATCGTATTTCGAGCCCCTCTTAGATTACTAAGATGGATCAAGTGCAACATTGGAAGTTTCAAGGACAACATAAGAGGTACACCGAATCCCACAGCTGATTCATAACATAATATAATGCGAGACCCAGCATCTAGACACCACCAATGGTACAAACCTCGCCATGAAGAAGTTCGCCCATTGTACCAGGATAAGTCAAAGCAGGGACTCGCAAAGTTGCAAAGGTAGGGCAGTGCAAGTGCTGGTCTAACGGCTGCATGTGCAAAGCAATCTTGTCACGCCTACGGTGCACTTCCAAGAACAGAGCAAACAGTGCCTCATCATCTGGCCATCGCTCCACCTGCAAAATTTCAGAGAACACGAACCATAAAATGGCTAATTCGATGAAATGCACTTGCTAGTTTTAAAGAAGGTGAGACCATCATTTAGCCGACTGCACCAAATATGAGATGCGGTGTTTACTAATTGTGCATGGCAGGGATCATTAAGAAGTACTCCCTCTGTCCCAAAGTTATTGTCATGTTTGAAAGTGCTTTTTTAAGTAGGTCATATTGTAAGAAACATGATTAAAAAAGGTTCCAAATTATGTCACTAGAATGATTGAAGAACATTGCATTTGTTCATTGCAACCTAAATAAAATCAGCCACAAGGAAGTATTTTTTTTGACCTATATAAAAAAGCACTTTCAAACATGACTTTCAAACATGACAATAACTTTGGGACGGAGGGAGTATGTGACAGTGAAGACTCGGACATTCTCGTAAAGACTTGACATTGGACAGGTTCAAGCTACAGCTGACAAACAAAACCAGACTCCGATATCACCAATCACCTGTAGCTGAGTTCTGTCGTGCAAAAGTGCATAAAAAGGGACACGGCACTTATTCTCATCGATTAATGCCCAAATCACATCCACACAGCTGTGTAACCACATTCTTGCCTCCAGCTTCTGATTGTTCAACCTGCTCTTACCCTCCTCCTCCTTACTATCCGCGACAACATCCCACGTTCGGATCCACTGGACAACGTGCAAAAGAATGTCCAGGCAGGTGACAGGTTTCAGCTCGCCGTCCAGGGCAGCTAGCATCACTCTGCACACTAGAGGTCGCAACCAGTTTATCACCCGTGATCCCAAGACATTTGTGCCACTATTAGAGGACAACTGCGATGCGTTCATGGAGTACTCAACACCTGAATGAGCAGGAGATAATATGATATTTCCATGAGCAGGGGATGTCAAAAGGTTAGACGAAGGTGAAGGTGAGGCAGGGGTTGCAGGGGTTGCAGTTGTGCCCTGCATCATCATCGCCAAAGGTCCAGTTGGTTGAGATCCTGTTGTCCCAACATGGCCCCCTGCCGTTGGACCGCTCTTTTCAGCTTTTTCAGCGGCCCGCAGCAAAATAGGCAGAAAAGAGTCCCATCGAACAACCCCCATCTTCACCAGTATTTGCAGAGTGTAAAGCAGAAAGTCCGACTGCAAACCATGGCTGCTGCATTGTACCAACAAAGATGCCAGAACCGCCTCAGTCACAGCCCGCCCTTGTTCTTGATCCTTCACAACCAACATAAATTTAGTTGCAATAGTATTCCTCAAAGCACACAGACGAGCTTTGAAAAGTTTCAGGGAATGCCATTCAAGCGACAATCTAATAAACGTTGTTGTCAAGCACCAACACTGTATACAAGAGTATACAAGAGTGAAGTTCATACAATCCATTTGTTGATCAAGACATATACTCTACCTTGGATACTAAAAATGAACACACCACATGGATGGAACAACGTATATCCTTTAACAGTTAGGCCACTGAAGAATAAGGTACTAAGTTATTGTCAAGCTTCCGGATCTAAAACGCTTGTGTTATAGAACAGGATGGCATACTAGGGGGCCACAAAAATATTTTCCCATATGAACAAAACAGCTGACTCATCTTCAAGCGTGTGTTGCTGCCGTGGCAAACAACTTCACTGTTTCTTTCAGCAATGGCCAATCTTAAGATTGGCTCTGTGCCGCCATGTATACCAACAACAATGACTCACCGTAAACTGAGATTGCAACTGCAAAAAGTCGGACGAAAATTGTTCTTCTTTTGGAGCTTGCGGCCTGCTAACTGCAGCCACCCTCTTTCGAACCGCCAATGATCTGCAATCTCAAGAATCACCGACTCAATATGAGGCTTCATGAATCTGAAATGCAGCATAAAAGTAACACATGGGATAGATGTCGACGTAAGAATTCATCACTTTCGACAGAAGCGATTATGACGGAAGAAGAAAGAGAACAGACAGTACACACAGAGGTCATGCACGAAGAAGTCGGAAGGAGTTTCTTAACAACTATGGCAAATAAATATTGCAAAAATGTGCAACCTTGGCACCTCAATTGACTACTACTACTCGTGACGGAAAGCGAGACTTACACATTTTCTCTTCGATCAGCTTTGCCATTCAAGCTCCGCTGCACAACCAATAGAGAGAAGATTAAATAGCAAGAAACTTGAATATCCATTCCAACAGAGTGCCAAAGCTCCATATTTCAACAGCGCTAAATGAAAAAACAAAATAATCACAGTGTATCCGCTCAATCTCCTAGCTTCCTAGCTTCTATATCCCATATTATCATTCTTGTATGGTGAATTAGAAAAGAGAGGACTAACAATTGTCATCAGACATCAAGCATCAGTCCAGCACTTCGATCGCACGGCTAGAAACACCAAACAGCATTATTGTGAAAATGCTCTAGCCTCCAACGAAAATTCAATCAAACATCCAAATTCACAAGCTTGCAGGCATGTTCCTTGTTCACTTTGCAAAGCTCTACGTCCTAATCCTTGTAAACCACCTCAACTCCCAGCTTCCTTGCTTCTATGTCACTTGAGTTTGCAGATTATTATTATTCCAGAGCATTGTGTATGGAGTAACAAGAAGAATTACAAAATAAAGAACTAACACTTGACGTTAGACATCAAGTGTTACTCTCCAGTACCTCGATCGCACAGCTAGAAACACTAGATGATTGTCAACAGCATTTCCGTAGCCTAGAAACTCTAGCCTTCAACAAAAATTCAATTAGAAATCGGCTTGCAAGCATGTTCTCCGTTCACCAATTCCCGATCAAGCACAATATACTTAGATTCCGGCAGAGAGCACGTAACTGTGATAAGCACAATTGAGAAAATAAAAATCCCTTTTGGTTTCGCGATAAAAATATATATCAATTCTCCAGCTGCAAGAGCTCCAATTCGTTCTCAATCCGGTCATCTAGACTACAGAATTCGGCGATTCCAAAAAAGTAACAAATTGCGACTGACGCGAAGAAACGAGAATTCGCGAAGGAAGGGAAGACTTACTCCCAAGTACACATTGAAGAGGTCTTGGACGGCAATGCGGAGGCTGTTGGTAGACTGCACACCGCCAGAGCTGACCTCCATGGCGGATGCAGTGGCGCTTCAACGACAAACGACAGCAAGCTCGGCTCTGGCGCGAGAAATCTAGCGTGGAGATGGTTGCAAGAAACAGAGGTCTGAAACCCTAAATACTAGACAAGAAACTAGAAGCGGACTGTTTGACGGATCCTGCAGGAGACTCGCCCGGTATACGGCAGCTGAGATACCGGCTGTTCGGGCATCCTCAGTGCGAGTACAGAATGTCAGCACGGTACATGCGGTTTACCGTACGCGGAAGGCAGGGTCGGCAGAAAATAATTCCAAAAGAAAATGCCGAAAAAATAAATAAATTTACATAGCACTTTTTCAAAACCAACAAAAATAAAGTCAACAAAAAATTATAAAATTATAAAAAAAAACATACCATTCAAATTAAAATCATAGACAAAAACATAAAATAAAACATTTAGCTACCAGATTTCTTTTAATATTAGCTATTAATATCTAGACAATTTCTTAATAATTACTTTTGAAAGTGCCGACCTGCACTGTTTCAACTTTTATTGATTATTCGACATGAAAGTGCCGACCCTGCCTTCCACGTACGGTAGTCTTTTGGAGCCTTTGATATTGCAGGCTTTAACAACAGGACCTAAAGGTCTGTTCTCACTTTGGTGTTACAAACTGTAAGAGTGATCATAGCAAGTGTTTTAGGAATGAATTAAAATATCCACTCTACTAAGACCACTCCTAAGACAAAGTGTGAACATATTTTAAATAATGTAAAGATTAAGATCACAAAAAATGAAATAAAAGTCCTCTAGTGTTCTAATATTAATGGGACTCGTGTCGTTGAACACGTTGATGTTAGTATAATGAATATAATTAACATTATCCCTACAGTTCTTGATGTAGTTTTGGTCAAAACAACTCTTTTTGAAAAAAGTTAAAATTTTCAAAATAAGATTGTTTAAAGCACTTTAAATGAACCGTGAGATCTTGTAGCTAACTTGTATATTCAGATGTACACCAATTCTTAACCCTGAAACGTCCCATGGAGATGGTATATACGTTGTCGTATGATTGAGATTTGCTACCAACAAGAACTCTAAATTGGGATCTTAATAGCACATTAGAACCGCATTGATGTAAATTTCAATTTCTCGTCTGCACCCAAACCCATTAAAGGTGTGGATTTGTTCCAAATACAACCAAAGTACATTGTATTCTACTAGTCGCCACGACACGTTCAGACGTTTAGGGGTTAAATACATCTGCATTACTATTTGCAAGATTAGTTTTGGCTACGCATCATATGCATAGTATGGGGTCAATATTGTCATCCCTCAAGGATTAAGAATCACTTACAACTTCAAAACTACACCTCTTTGAGGAAGAGAAAGAACAAACATGTGCTACTATAGACAAAATGATATTAATTATCACGTTGGGCAACACCACTCCAATTCACTACTTAACCTCTAAAAGTCCTTCATTGTGTACTAGTATCTAGAAGAATTTCCAAAATTGTGAAAATGAACCCCTAAATTGGTACTAAAACATGTGCTACTTCACTCCTAAATTGGAAGTAAAACATGATCAAAAGCAAATATAAACCATTTTACTCCACTCTAACTTTATGATCTTCAAACCAACTTTGAATATAAGTAATAGTCCAATATTCAACTGTTGAAATTCCACCATTACTAAATTTATACCATACAAAGTTAGTTGATTTGGTTCTTTTGCTTGTGCCCAAGGAAAAAGCATTTATGAGATTTCCCTTTTGTCAAAATTCAGGTATGAAATTACCCTTAATTTTGACAAAAGTAATATAGTACAATACCCACCAATAAGTTTACTTTCATTTAGCTTTTCAAAGACTTGAATAAAATGATTAAATTTATAAAATTATATATATAACCATTTGAAGTGTGAAAATTACTTCTTTGGACAATTTTTGGATCAGATATTAAAAAAATAAGAAAATTATATTCAAATTGAACTGAAAACTTCAAACGTTGATATTTTTAGTAAATATAACTCCAAAACTCATGATTTTTTTAACATTATTCTACAAAGGATTTGCATTCTTTTCACTGGAAGTTCTATAAATCATAAGTAATAAAATTTGTATTCACAATTGTTTGAATTAAAGGTAAAAAGTGAAGTTTTGAATTTCAAATTGAAATGGTTTTAAAAAAGTCTTTTATTATCAAAACTCAATTGTATGTGTGGTTCGTCTCGTGCACTACAAATTGTCCAAATCAAAACCAAAGCTGGTAATTTTTACAATTTTTATTAGCAATTCTTTGAAAAGTTCAATGAACGTAAACTTGTTGGTGGGTATTGTAGGTTTGATTACAAATGAGATGACCTCTATTGGTGCAGAATTGAAGAGAAAGAGGCAATTGTGATCATTTGGCCAACCCATGTCCATAGTTAGAATTATGACCATAACCCCTAAGCGTCCTCAGCCCTTCTCGCATGCCAGTTTTGGCAGTTTTTGGTGAAAATTTCAAAACAACTTCTACTTCAATTTTCGTTCTTTTTTTACACTTCAACCATAAGATCTCGAAGGAAATGAATTTGGCCGCATGTGGCATTTGAAAAAACTGAGTTTTATGCAATGGATAGGGAGATTATAGCGATTGACCAGTGGATTTTGGCGTTGACTGCAAGCGGGCAGTGGTGCTTTTTTGAGCTATAATGCAAAATTTGACCTCCTAGTGATCTCCAAAAATTCCCAAAAAAATTGAACATGAAGTACATGATATGAAGCAAACATTCCACACTCAGATTCAAAATTGGATCATTGTCTTTGAAGTTACGATCCTTGCAATGTGACATACAAGAAAGTCAAGCTTTCTGTAAGCTTCCCAAAACCTGCCCGGACTGGATGAACACAAAAAATGAATGGGTCCATGAAACACCCTCCTTCTTCCTTGGTTGTTGAGCTGTCGTTATCATCTGCTGCCCAAGTGGGGATAAGTCCCATTTTTTCATCAGAAATGGAAGCTTACAAGCTTTGAATTGATGTGAAAAATCGAAATGAAGTTATTCTTCTAATATTTTGGTCAATTTCGTACCATGCCTTACTATATATTTTTCAATTAAAAAATCATCCCCAGAAAATTCTCAACGAATGTACAATCGTGCCTCCATTCTGTACATCAGGCCAAAAACGCCTGCTTGGGCAGTTAGGGGTTAAAGGTTATACAATTATGACCTTGAATTGCATAATTGTGGCTATATAATATTTGATTCATAACTTTGCCAAAGATGAAAATGAGATTTTCATATTCATCCCAAAAATTTCTATCCACTAAAACAATTGTGAAAATTTTAAATCAAAACCTTGTAATAAGTTGCCCAAACTTCCAAAATTTGATCTAGTCCTTTAATCCCTAAAGAAACATGCTCATCCTTAAAATTTTATCACTTTATCGTGATGCTTTCAAAAGGCAATCGTACCTCTTAATTGGTGTTTATGTAGAAAACTTCATCGTTGAAGCTCAAAGAGGATTTAGTCATAAGACTATATTTCAATTTTCAGAACAATCTACCATACATATTACATGATTATAAGGTTTGGTCATAAGTTGTTTTTTGAAAGTTTTGAGCGAAATCAACACGTCATTCACTGCAAACTTTTTCATTAATTCTAGAACCATGATTAGCGTTTGAAATTTCAAGAGCATACAAAGATGTATTGTATCTAGGTGCTCACGAAAAAATGGTGTTCTAAAACTAAAGACAACAACAATGATTGATTCTGGAAGATTTATGTTTGGATGAAGCGACTTGTTGGTGAGTTGTTGAGCTGCTCGGGGGGTGCACTGTATCAAACATGTAGGAGTATACATGAGTGCACAAGAGGGATATTATTTTGACATATATTTAGGATGGAATAGATATGTATACAAAACTTTTAGATATATAATTCCTTGTATACAAGGGGGTTTCCACAGGAGGTCATGAACGCACGTAATTATCAAACATAGTGTAGAATGCACCCCCTGAGTTGAGCTGGTGTTTGTAATCGTTATTAATTGTTCCATTGCATAAAATGTGTAAAAATTTCAATTTTATTTTACAATATTCCAAAATAATATAAAATACATAATAAAGATTTCAAGCATTTTGAAAATGTTTCATTAGAAGATATGTTAAATCGTTTGTCATAATTATTATATAGTGTTAATGATGTAGTAATGACAATTTTTTTATATATTGTATACACAGTTTTTTTACAAATGTGACGTCCTATTGTGAAAACGTCCTCCAAGTCATCAACCTTCCTAACTACCATGTTTCAAGTTTACATACGTTGACGTTTTAGTTTTTTCCGAGTGGATCGATGAGCGTAATTAAAAATCTTGGAAGATTTGTGTGTTCTCATAACGGACGTTTACAATTCTTATTGAATGAAAATTATAGAATCCAAATAAATAATTTAAGTAATAAAATTATTCTTGAACACAATTTATCCACCTCCTCTTTCAGGGATTAAGGATTAATTGTTACAGTTCAACTTCAAATTTTCTCTCAACACTACTCCACAAATACAAACTTCACCAAAATTAATGAATGAAACACATTAGTAGAGATCTGAAGCCTCCAAAAGGATGTTTCGTTGTTCAAGCAAGAATTTTATTTTTTCATGAAAATATTTTGAAAAAATAAAATAAAAAATACCTTTTCTAAATATAAAATAATTAAAGTTTTTAATTATTAAAAATATTTAAAAAATAATATCCAATATGACTTGGACAAACTTCTATCACATCAGATCTACATAAGATTGAAGATTTTTTATTTTAAAATTTTGATTTATTTATTAATATTTTTGTTATTAAATGTTTTGGAATAGAAACAGGTAGAAACAAAGTATCATTTATAAAGACTTGGGAAATTGATTTCTATATATTCTATAACGTTTTTTCGGATGAAGAGATCCCATTAGTGAAAACAAAGAATTTTTGTATGAGAGATTCCATTGTTGAAAGTTAATCCCACGTCAAGAGCGACGAAAAACATTGGATGAATAAATATCCAATGTCATTATGTTTAGAGAGGCCCCATCCGTCCAACGCTCTTCAACGCTCTGTAAGTCGCTCCCAACGCTCTGTAAGTAGCTCCCTTGGATTTCCGCCTTGAATACTCCATCGCTCTAGGAAGGCTTTCACAATGGGACCCCCTTATTACAAAAATCCCTTTGGCTACATTGAAACTCGAGTACGAAGCCTTGGCCTTGGTATTCTCAGAAGAAGAAGCATCGGCACTATTTTCTAATAAACAAGGTAGTGTTCTTTGTAGACGACATCGCTCTTTTGCTATTTGGTCAACAGATTGTACCTAAGTGGCATATTAGCTTTTTAAATACTACTACTCACAAAATTCGATTTCAAAATTTAGTAAGAGTTTGGGAAGATGTATTTATAACATTTGTCTCGTTTGTCCACAAATTTGGCCAATTAAAATATCGACGATAAATATCAAGATAGCAAGTCATTCGCAATACGGAAAGTGTCGACTTGGTACGTGTTTGGGACACCAAACTAACTACAAATTGTTTGACGCAATTTTGTTCTTCTTTTGGAGCTTGAGGCCTATTAATTGCAGCCACCTGCTTTTGAATAGCCAATGATCTGCACTTTCAACAATCAGAAACTTAATATGGGGCTTCACTAGATTGAAATACAACATAGAAGTAACCCATGGGATACATGAGGACATAATCATTGATCATTTTCCAACAAAAGCGATTATGACGAAAGAAGAAAGAGAACTAGTACATCTATTGAGGTCATGCATGAAGAAGTCGGAAGTAAGTAAGTTTTTTAACAACTATGGCAAAAAAAATATTACAAAAATGTGCAACCTTGGCACCTCAATTCACTACTACTACTAATATCAAGACGAAAAGCGAGACTTACACATTTTCTCTTCAATGAGCTTTACCATTCAAGCTCCGCTGCAAAACCAATAGAGAGAAGAATAAATAGCGACAAACTTGAATATCCATTCCAACAAAGTGCCAAAGCTCTATATTTCGACAGCACATATGAAAAAACAAAATAATGAAAGTGTATCCGCTCAATCTCCCAGCTTCCTTACTTCTATATCCTAGATTATCATTCTCTACGGTGAACTAGAAAAGAGAGGACTAACACTTGTCATCAGACATCAAGCATCAGTCCAGCACTTCGATCGCATGGCTAGAAACACTAGACAACATTTTTGTGAAAATGTTCCAACCCTCCAACGAAGATTCAATCACACATTCAAGTTCACAAGCTTGCAGACTCGGGGGAGCACTCCCTTGTATATTTTGCATACACGTGCAATAATGACCTATTTATTTGAGGGGTTATTTACCTTGCAAAAAATATTATAAGGTGATGGTATTTTACATGTAAAAAGCCTGAGAATATTATATGTGATGGTATTTTACATGTAAACATGTTTCACTTTTTAAAAATCCCCTATTTTACATGTACATTTTTTACAAAATTTATCTACGATGAATATATTGGACCCTATTTTTTATCGCACGTTGTTTCTAAAATTTTCGCCAGTGAACCCCCCGAGCTTGCAGACATGTTCCTCGTTCACTTTGCGAAGCTCTATGTCCTAGTCCCTATAAACCGCCCCATCTCCCAACTTCCTTGCTTCTATGTCACTTGAGTTTGCAAATTATTATTTTTCCAAAGCATTGTGTACGGAGTAATAAAAAGAATTGCAAAATAAAGGACTAACACTTGACGTTAGACATCAAGTGTTACTTCCAAGTACTTCGATCACACGGCTAGAAACACTAAATGATTGTCAACATAATTTTCGTAAAATAACTCTAGCCTTCAACTCTAGCATTTAATAAGAAATCGGCTTGCAAGCATGTTCTTTATTCACTTTCCTAATCTAATCCCTTTGTTCCATATGGATATTGCAAATGTTCCGTCACCAATTCTCGATCAAGCACAATATACTTAGATTCTGGCAGAGAGCACTTAACCGTGATAAACACAATTGAGAAGATAAAAATATGTTTTGGTTTTGCGATGAAAAAACCAATTCTCTAGTTGCAAGAGCTCCAATTCGTTCTTAAAAAAAAGAACAATTTTTGTCTAACAAAGACTTTTCCAACGCATTTGGACTACAACGAATGGTGCCAAATACAAGTCAGTAGTACCCATTTTATCATTATTGCCAAAAAATTGTATCGGCAAGGTGTCGACAGTTTATTTGACGATGTGTGGACTATACAGAAGTCCCAACTGTTTTGGAGGCATTTTATGATAACGCATGTAGAGGACACTTCTTCAGAAGATTAATATAATAGAAATTTCTTCGTGTATGATATATTTGGCCAACACTTTTTAGAGATGTTGAAGCAATCACTAAAACGTGTGGTGTTTGTCAAAGGTACTCAAAGAACGATCTTTATATCAATCTGCCTCTTCATCCAACCTTGTGCAGCTTACAGTTGGAGAAATAGGGCATCAATTACATTAGACCTATTGACCCGGTGTCATCTCAGTGCACTTTTCAGCGAATAGAGTACATCATCGTTGCAGTGGAATACTTGACGAAGTAGATTGACGCCAAAATTGTGAAGATTGTGGATGCAAATCAAACTGCCATTTTTGTCTATGAGAATGTCATTTCGATGTTTCGGTGCCCACAGATTCTCATTAGCATTCGAGGTACACACTTTCTGAATGAAGCAATTGCAAAAATGACATCGTTGTTCGAAATTAACCATCTAAAGACCACACCTTTCTATTCCCACATAAATGGGTTGACAAAAAAATGAATCAATCACTAATTTGCATCATATGAAAGATTGTGATAGATTACAGACGTGATTGGGACACCAAGTTGACCACAACATTGTGGGCTTATTGGACTACCTACAACTCGGTCATCACCCAAATGCGACCTTTTGCATCGACGTTTGGCTTAGAGACTGTTCTATCCATTGAATTTGATGTTTATTTTTTTGGTTATTAGTAAGAGATTGAATACATTGTAGTAAGAGATTGGACCTATAGTATTGTGCACAACAAATCTAAGTATATGTGTGCGGATTTTCTGCAGAGCTTTTGCACATGTATTCTCTTTTTCATCCGAGTCATACCTTATTGTAAATATACTCTTTTTTAGTAACGTTGTCTATTTTGTGGCCTATTATGTACGTGGATGTCCAAAATTCTAGAACCTCATTCTCTATTTCTCATATATTTGAGCAGAGAATGCTCTCTATATTCGGATGACCTCTATTGCAAGAAGGGGATGTGGACTTACCGATGCTTCAGTTACACAAAGTTATAAGTTCAGCTTCTGCTTTGCCTTTAAGGCCGAGACTCCACACCTTGTAATGTTGCATGATTGTTCGGACGATGTTCCTTGCCTCGCCGCTCTATGTGGCCTCATTGGTTGTGCCGGTGCCATGAAGGCTCCCTAGATGAATTGTCGCTGCAATTCTAGCTGTGCTTATAAGGTTCTACCGGAAACAGCTTCCGTGTAAGCAATCATAGACCGCTCTTCAAATGTAGGCGAACTACAAAATCTTTCGTCCTCGGTTTCTACTTTTGGTTTTGAAAAAATGGTGTATCCCACAATAGAATACACTTCTGTTAAGAAACCATATATATGCCCTTATTGATACCTCTCAATCCATCCAAAGAGATTGGCCGCCCAAAAATACCATATATAAGAATATTAATCTTTCACGAATTTTTTAAATGCATGATGTCTATCTCTCTGGAATCTAGGAAAGTTGCAAATGTAGTTCTCATTTAGCATTGCAAGTAAATGTTCAACTTGCCAATTTTTTTCTTTGTGCTTGCTAATGAAGTGCTATGCTATATAAGAACATTGCCTTCGATAAATACCAAAGGCGTAGCTAGAAGGAGGAAGTTTGAGGGATGGAGGAGTAAAGATTGTTCCAAACATTATGATGTTTCTTTGAATTATATAGAAATTTAAGTTACTCTTGATAGCATGAACTTTGCTTGAACTCTTTACAATGTAATCTGTGTCATTTTTTACGCATTCGCTGAAAATCTATGCTTTTTTGGAAGTACCTCTCTCATGATGCTAATAGCTAATTATTGGTTTGCGCTCTTGCCATCTATGAGTAATGATAATACTTGTAGCCGCCATTCTCACAACCACCATTGTTGTTCTTTGCCATTGTTAATTGCACACAACTAGAAAATGCTAACTGTAAATGTTCCCTCCTCCATGAAATTACCCGCATTATAATGTGGCATGTTGCCCATATGGTAGCCACGACTTTGATTAACCTATCTACGAATGTATATTACACATGAGCTACCAAATTTTTGTGCTACCACTCTCAAAATGTTTTATGTGTCCACTAGCTGCCACCTCTCTTTTGTCATTTTCCAAGCTTATTTCATCTCACAAAAATAAATTACACTAGATTCATGGATTTTTGAAGTCCACATTGTTACAACTACTACGAGGACCATTTCAAAACTTCTAGCGGATGAAAACCATCGACACACAATCATTCAAACATATTCTAAGTCATCCATCGGACCATTTTGGTGCTCTTCGGCGTTACAAGAATAATCCCTAAAGCACCAAATTGGTTCTAGAGTGACAAATTCAATCAATCATATTAATTTTTTTATAATTAAAACGGAATTATGTTTTGTATCACTGGAATCAATAAAGAACATTCATAACATTCAATAGCCTTCCAAGAAGTTGCCTTTTAGTTTCATCTACCTTTATATATGGGGTGACCAATGATTTTTAATTGAACGAACTATTGAATCAAATAAACAATTACAAAACATTGTTGGATTGTGATTGAGTGAGTGCTTTTGATTACTGTTCACCATAGTTGATTGCTCTTGCTTTTTGCCACATGCCCCCGTAGCTACTGATGTGATGTGGAATATCTCATTGGGGGATGAAATGATATAGGATATTCTACATCATTCTGTTGGAGAAAGAGGCTATTGAATGTTAGAGCATGGCCACCCTTGCCCTCAACAAGTGGCCTTTTGGCACTGTAGAGGGCCCTCACACTTTTTTCTCTCCCACCCTTGGGTTTGCCAGTGGCCACTCTTGCAAGGCCTCTGTAGAAATGAGCTTTGCCACGCTAGGTTGTGGAGTCTTGCATTTGCCTCTGGAGCTTGAAATCTGGGCTATTTGAGGGAGATAATCATTGCATTAATTGCGATAATCACCCATGGCCCAACATGCATGTGCTGGCGTGGTGCTTTCCATCCTCTTGATTTGAATGTAATCAATGAATCATTCCCACCCATGGCCCAACATGCATGTGGTGCTTCCCATTGGCCATGAGCTCTTCATTTTTCAGATTCTCAAATTCAAGGAGACTCAACAGTGGGGGTTCAGAATTTGAAAGGTCACTTGAACTCCTACAGTGCCCTCTCAAACCACTATTGAAGGCCACTTGATGAGGGCATGGGTGGGAATGCTCTTATGTTGTACATATTAGTCAAAACACAAAAAAATTCGAACTAAACGAAGTCCACATAGAACTTACTCAAAAATGACTCGGCTCTTAACCCTTAAACGTCACAGCGTCCAGAAACTGGATCATGAACGGATTCAAAGTCCTGTAACTTTTTCATGCAATGTGGGATGACTTTCATCTAAGTCACCTTTGCAAGCCTGTTAAGTTCTCTACCAATGAGAATAAATCTCTTGTGATGGGGAGAGGTCCATAATATTGGAGAGGCCTCCAAATGCAAATATGTCAAATTTGTTGGGTAGATTTCATGCATGCAATGGTCCTTTCATGTACACTTATTGTACATTTGAGTCATGCTAAAATCTATTTTTCAGGCTAACATCTACTTGCGTTCAAAGGATCGGTAAGTTAAGGGGTTAACCCTTTGCCCCCAAAGCATGAGTTGCATCTCGTGTTACTTGTGTGACGTCCCAGTCCACGGCCCCTGAACGAACAATACCCACACCCACTGACGGGGCACCACGTGGCTCCGCCAGGGATTAACAGGGTGCTTTTCCGGCCGAGGCATGACCCCACCGACCCCCGGGTGGCGTTTCCGGGAAGCACCACGTGTTGACATCGTCGCTGCCTGCCAAAGCCCGTCCGGCCTCCGCCCTCTCCGTAATCCGGGCCCTCAATGTGCAGCTCCGCAGGTCTCATAAGCTCCCCCGCGCCGTCCTTCCCTTACCCGGAGTGCATTCATCGCCACCGCATGCGTGTACGTTTCCCCTTCCCCTTTCTTTGCTTGCTTCGCTCTCTGTTTTTTTCAAACGGAGCTCAATTTGGTCCACGGGTGCGTCTCATTTGAATTCTCTTGTTTCTTTCTATGGCTTAGGATGCATTTTCACTATCCTCTTCTGCACGGTGCCTCTTACGGCTCGGGTAGGGTTTGGTGATTCTTCTGGTGCATGTGGATCTGGTTTTTTCCTTGCGTGAATGCTAAATTATTGACAGAACCTCTCGTGGAAGGGAGGTTTTACAGAGCAGCAGAAATTGCTTACTGAATTCAATTTTCGATACAGGTTAAATTACTCGTGTGATGAATTTTGAGTTGAAATGCTAGGTTATTGACGATTGTACATTACTGTAGAGAAATTGTTTATCGAAATTTTTCTTTGTTTTCTTTTTCGATATAGGTTAATTGCTGGTGTGATGAATTCTGAGTTGCCTATGCTAACCTCTCGTGGACGGGAGGTTTTACAGAGCAGCAGAAATTGTTTATTGAATTCAATTTTCGATACAGGTTAAATTACTTGTGTGATGAATTTTGAGTTGAAATGCTAGGATATTGACGAAAGCGGGAGGATATACATTACTGTAGAGAAATTGTTTATTGAATTTTTTCTTTGTTTCCTTTTTCGATATAGGTTAATTTCTGGTGTGATGAATTCTGAGTTGCCTATGCTAGGTTATAGACGCGAGCTCCCGCGTACGTTACTGTAGAAAATAGCGTTAGAAATTATTTTGACGAATTTTGACGAAATTGTTCTCGATACAGGTTAGATTCTGAATTTGGAGTTCTGCGTGTCATCTCGTTAATGTGCTGATTATGATTGTGCTAGGTTATTGAAGAAACTTGCATGAAAGGGAGGTTCTACATTACTGTTGAAATGAGTATTATGTGTCGATATAGGTTAAGGTAGTGATGTGATGAATTTCGAGTTATCTATGTCATCCGCTGATAACAATCATTGCAGCCGTCGGTCACTTCATTTTTGAGATCACTTGCACCTGAAATATGTTATTGCTTTTTTAGGTATGAGTTTTCAGTTGTTTGAAATGTTCGTCTCTTCTGTCGGGGCAGATCTGTACAGAATTACTTGGAATGCCTGGATGATTGCAACGCATGGAACAACACGTTAGTGAAATAATCAATTAAAAGATCAATCACGAAGTGTAAACCTGGAACCTGCTTTCTCTTTCAGCACCGATCCAGTGTTTGCAATGCTAAATCCGTATATCCTACGTAAGTGTAAAAGTTGTCGTGAGGATTGCCAAATATTGTGGAGCTGGAGGGTGAGCTAATAGAATTGTGTCTTCTAATCGAGAATGTTGGTTACACCTCTGTTTGGTTTGATTTATGGCGAGTTGATTCCTGCATAAGTGTACATTGGTTATAGTCATACTTTGGGAATTCTTGTTATTTGTCCTCTTCTGGTTGTCTTCAGAACGAACTACATTTAGTAGTCACAGGCCTTTCGGCTTATTGTCTCGCTTTAAAACCATTTTATTTTTGCTGCTTTCACTCACATTGTCGCAATGGCATGTCCGTGCAGATATAGGTCCTGCTTGCCCTGTGCTTCTATCAAGGCGATTGCTGCTTGGATCACCTTACTCAAATGGCCGACGGGAAGGCATCGGGGCTGCCGCCTCTTGAAGATATGACCCACCCTGATGGGATACCCGCTCTGCCTCCTGCGCAGAACAGATTACTGTCGCTAGATAACAACCTTACAATGGCTACTCTTACAATTGGTCTTCTCGTGCCTTTCCTTCTCTCGTTGGTGATCTCGAAGGGTAAAAAGAAAGGCAAGGTACGGGCTGTCACATGTGAAGTGGGAGGAGAGCCTGGGCTTACCAAACGCAATCAGAGGTTTCTAAGCCTTGTGGAAACACCTTGGGAAGGCGCTGACACCTTGGCTGTCCTATTTGAGCAAGCTTGCCATCAGTATGCAGAAAATAAATTCCTTGGAACACGCAAACTTATCAAGAAGGAAACTGAAACCGGCAGGGACGGTCGGAAGTTTGAGAAGATCACATACGGCGAATATACTTGGCTGACGTATGGCGATGCGTTACCTAGGGTTGAGAACCTTGCGTCAGGGCTTGTGGCACTTGGTCACAAGAAGGGAGACAGGGTTGCCATATTTGCTGAAACTCGGGCTGAATGGCTTCTTGCCCTTCAGGTATTTGTGTTGGATGTAGTTTTTCAGTGTTGTGATAGACATTTCCAGTGGATGTTTGTCAATAGAAGGTTCCTCGATAGTTTGTGTTGTAACAATATGTGATGGTAAGGAATGTAAGAGTTGTTGAAATGGGAGCTCAATTATCAGGATTCTAATTTCGCTACTTACTGTGATTGTCTGATGCTTGTTCAGGCATGCTTCCGGCAAAACTTTCAAGTTGTTACAATTTATGCTTCATTAGGAGAAGAAGCTCTTGTGCATTCTTTGAATGAGGTGAGTTTCCGCAAAAATGCTTTTACAATGTTTAATGTTGCATAGATTGTTATATTTATTTCTTTTTGATTGCTCTTCTTTTGCTAGGATCATTCAGCGTCCTGACTGTCGATAGAAAATCTTGAGTTTTTGAAGCTTGCTGACCTGTCAACAGTATGCAAGTTTCTGTATGAATCGGATGAGTTGTATTTTCTCTCCAATGAATAGATTTTGATTGCAGACGGAGGTTGCCACAGTTATTTGTGATCGCAAACAGCTCACGAAGCTGATGACCATTAGCGACCAGTGTGAGACTGTTAAGCACGCTGTGTACATGGAGGAAATTGGAGACGATTCACAACCGTCACAACCAGGCAGCAGCAGTAATTGGGCAGTTGAGAGTTTCTCTAACGTGGAAAAGTTGGGCCAGCAATCGCCTGTTCCTGCTGACAAGCCAAAACCCGGCGATGTTGCTGTAATTATGTACACTAGCGGAAGCACCGGAATGCCTAAGGTAAGATTGCACTGTGGATATCCAGGCAGGTGCTTGTATTTTGAAGTTGTTGCTAGTTAAAACTTATATCTAACCTTTAAGTGTCTCCACACCTCTTAAAATTTTTGAAGCGGATTTCGTGAGGAGATGCTGGGAGTCTAAAGGTTAACGTGATAGTTTATTTTAAGGGGGCTGTGTTTCGTATCGGTTTTTAATTTTTTGAAACTTGGTAATGGTTTTGTGGAAAACTTTCTGCCCTAGTGAATTATTCTTGCAGTCTAGTTCATTATGTCATTATTTTGGGTGGTTTAGATATTTTCCAACGACACTGACTCTTTTAAGTTCTATTGCACTAACGGGCGTTGCAAATGACAGGGAGTGATGATGTCGCATGGAAATGTAGTTGCGACTGTAGCGGGAGTTTCGACGGTCATCCCTAACTTGTCGAAGAATGACTATTACTTGGCCTACTTGCCCCTTGCGCACATTCTAGAACTTGCTGCTGAGGTACAGACTCTTAGAACACCCCTTTCCATTTTTACTCAATAGATGTATTGTCAAAGTTTTGTCTTGGGTGATTTCCTTCTTGCGGATAGTTATATACTGCCTTATAGACATAAGAGTGGCCGCGCAGTGTGGTTCAGAAAGTATTTTTGATGAGCATAACGAGTGGGTTTCAGTGAAAGCCTTTTACGGTGCATCCTTGGATAGTTTAAGATTTTAATTTGTAAAGTTTAACTTAGTTGGAGCTGTCTTGAGTAACTGTTTGCTAACCCAGATAACAAGAATTGGTTGCAAGTTTGCTGTTCTTTAACAAGTTATTAACCATATTGTTCGTCTGTTAGGTCACAATGATTTCAGCTGGAGCTAGCATTGGTTACGGTTCACCTCTGACCCTAACTGACACTTCAAATAAGATCAAGCATGGTACCAAAGGAGATGCATCTGAGCTGAGGCCCACATTAATGACTGCAGTTCCTGCAATTCTTGATAGAGTCCGGGATGGAGTGAGGAAAAAGGTACATGACTTGATTTAATTATAATCCCAGCATAATATACATTACATCTTTGGAAACTGGGGCTTTACTCCTATGGATATGCAATTACATTGTTTGTTTCTCGTGGTAGATTCATTAAAGACAAGAGAACACTTATTTTATCCAACATGAAAATGATTTGGAGGAGATTTGCTCATTTTATTTTTGTGCTTAGATTATGAGATATAAGGAGACTACTACAGGATAATGTATCTGTCTTTCCGCTTGAGTATGTAAAAATTACAGTTCTCTGAATTTACTATTCAATTGATGAATCATTTTACGCTGACTTTTATGGTATATATGGTGCAAGGTGGATGGCACAGGAACTTTGGTGAAGACTCTCTTCAACGTTGCTTACAAGCGGAGGGTCATGGCCATTGAAGGAAGTTGGTTTGGAGCATGGGGCATTGAGAAGATGCTCTGGGACGCACTAGTTTTTAAGAAAATTAAACTCATTCTCGGTGGTCGCGTTAGGGGAATGCTTTCTGGAGGCGCTCCACTTTCTCCAGATACCCAGCGTTTCATCAATGTCTGTTTCGGGTAATGGTCTTTGCTCGTATGCTCTGTTTGTTACTTGTTTTGGGGTGTTTTCAGTTCTAGTTATGGGTGCTTAGACTGCAAGTTCGACATTTACATTTTCAAAGGTTTCAATTCCGATTGTGATGCACACGGGGTTCCAAGTGCGTCTTTTACTTTGTGTGTGTATCAGTGTACATGAATTTATATTCACATATCACCTTGTTAGGACAGATATCTTCGTTCACTTGTATTTCTGGCTAGGAAATGTGCAGCTTGATTATAATAATTGGACTGGGTGGTGTTCAACAGAGCTCCAATTGGCCAGGGTTATGGCTTGACAGAGACTTGTGCTGGTGCGACGTTCAGTGAATGGGATGATATATCTGTTGGCCGTGTTGGGCCTCCAGTACCTCACTGCTATGTCAAGGTACACTTTGTGTAGAGATGTGTTTACTCTCCTTTTTTAGATGTTAAATTTTGAATCTGTATTAGAATTGCATGATTATTATTTCTCATTCACACAGGGTCGGTTGCACATATTTTTATGTTTTACGAAATGTGTTGTTGTCCCTCTGCACAATTAGTGCAGAGGATAGGCGCTTTGTGGATGTTTGATTTGAGATCTGGGTGTGTTGCTCATTGTGCAGCTGGTTAACTGGGAGGAGGGCAATTATAAGGTCACAGACAATCCACCAAGAGGAGAGATTGTTGTTGGTGGACCTAGTGTGACATTGGGTTACTTCAAGAATCAAGAGAAGACAGACGAGGTCTTCAAGGTATGATCCATGTTCTAAATGCTTACACCTGAACAGTTTTTGCTTTATTATTGTTCATTCTATGATTATCATCCTTCAATGTAGTGGGATAGAACTCAATATTAAGTTTACCACTCATATAAAGTGTTTTGATGAATTTCAGCTATCAATACTAAATTTTCTCATGGGGTATTGTGTGCTAGTCATTTGCATGTTGTTGTGCTTGTATCACTTCGTTATGAGTTCTGTTATCACCCCTTCTGTAGCACTTGTCTTGTATTGGTCTTTCTCTGATCTTGAAGTATGTTTTACCTGACGAAGGTGGATGAGAGAGACATGCGGTGGTTCTACACAGGCGACATTGGCCAGTTTCATGAGGATGGTTGTGTTGAGATCGTTGACCGCAAGAAAGATATTGTAAAATTGCAGGCTGGTGAATATGTCTCACTCGGCAAGGTATGGCTGCTGATACCTCTCAAATCTATAGGTCGAAAAATTATGACTGCTTTGAGTGTTGCCACACGTCTTTTATTTGTCAATTTGTATGTCTGATTTTTGTCTCTTAATGTGTTGCAGGTGGAGGCAGTGCTCGCAGGCTCTTCATATGTAGACAATGTCATGCTTCATGCTGACCCGTTCCATAGCTACACCGTTGTTCTAGTAGTGGCAAACCAGCCTGCACTTGAAGCTTGGGCTAAGAAAGCTGGTGTAAATCACTCTGATTTTGCTGATTTATGTTCAAAGCCAGAAGCATGCAAAGAAGTCATCGATTCACTAAACAAGGTTAGAAAAGCTTTTGATGAATTGAAGATGATTTCCCCCCGAATTTTCCCTCAAAGTGCGATTGTGTGCGTACGTTGTTGCATAGGAGTTTGTATTAATGGAATTGGGTTGCGTAGGTTTTCCGTTTCAACTGTATTGATGTGTGATATTTGGTTGGCAGGCTGCCAAGCAGGGAAAACTGGAAAAGTTCGAGATCCCAACCAAGGTGAAACTGATAGCTGAACCTTGGACTCCTGAAAGTGGTCTGGTCACTGCTGCAATGAAGCTGAAACGAGAGGCTGTGAGGAAGGCTTATACAGACGACTTGAAGGCTTTGTACGCATGAACGATTGCAGATGACAAAGGTTTTTAGAATTTGCTAGAACTTGGACCTGTTGTAGAGATCTGTCTAAAGTTGTGGAATATGGTGAACCTCTCGTTTGGCACTTGAG
Organism: Pohlia nutans; assembly: GCA_022496805.1. Taxonomy (NCBI): domain Eukaryota; kingdom Viridiplantae; phylum Streptophyta; class Bryopsida; order Bryales; family Mniaceae; genus Pohlia; species Pohlia nutans. Next base: position 7,499,198 of record CM040098.1, on the reverse strand, counting down.
GGCTTAGTAGCGGATGCTGTAATTACGATGCTACTGGATGCATTTTTAGTGTTTGTTTATACCCGGAGTTGTTCCCTCCAAGGGAGTGTGGAGGAGCATTTATTTTGAATGTATCATTACATATAGATATATGGATGTAGTTCCACGTGGGTAGAACCTTGAAGTGGAGAATTAAGCTTTTGACAAACTGATTTGAAAGCATCACTGTTTGGATATGTATGGCTACTTTTTGAGTCTCCATAACACATGGATTGATAACGTTGATTTTGTCAGCTTGATATGAACAGTTCGGATGGATCAACTGTGGACCTTAATTTAGTCACTATAGTAGCATCAGAAAAAAGGGCCTTGAGCCTACAATATTGTTTCAATATTGTTTCGGCATGACTTGTTGATTCAACATTGTGATGGTATTGCACCCTACAAATGTTTCAATATTGAAGCAACATTGAATCAACAAGTCATTTTGAAACAATATTGTATCAATATTGTAGGCTGAAGGTCCTTTTTTCTGATGAGTAGAAAGTTTGGTCTTTGGGCACCATGGATTAGCGTTACAGCAACATGGATTAGCGTTACAGCATGTTGCTGTTGAAGGTGTATATTGGCACTAGCTTGGTGCCAATACGCTGTTGAAGGTCTATATTGGCACTAGCTTGGTGCTGATACGCTCTAACACTATTCTTTGGTTCCCAAATAGGGCTTTTTTACTAATAATTTAACTAGTGTTTTCTCAACCAAACTTTTCGTATATTTTTCCAAACTATAGATGGGGGATAGAAGGGTGACTAACCTCTATTTTGTGGATATCTCTAATATGAAGTTTCATCAACCCCTAAATGTCAGAGCGTCTATAACGTGAATGACTAATAGATTCAAACCTTTTTCACGTTGTCATCAATGCTTGGATGAAAGTCATCTATTTTTTTTGGAGATTCTTCACCAAGTTGTTGTCCTATCTAATGGTTGGATTCAGTCATACTTGATTACATATTTTTCTAAAATCACAAATGTAGGAGTATGTGAAGTCGTTGACCAAGCCAAAATTGCATTGATTGTAGTTAAAAAATGGCCTTGCAAAAATGAGGTTATAGATTTAAGAAACATAACAATTTCAAAGAATCACCATGTTTAAGAGTATCTCATTTCAAATTCATTCCAACAAATTTTACTCAAAAAATATTAAAATTTTGTTTGTAATCGAATTTAGAAGGAATTTTTAATTTTAACTTTCAAAATTGATAATTAGATATTTGTGATAGTATTAATGAATCAAATTGTACGGATGGAATCTAACATCCAAAATCTAGAACTTTCATTTGTACATCAATTCCAAAATATTCTTCTAAGTAATAATTTATGATGCTTTTTCTTAAATAGTTAATTCTAGGGACACCTTGGTACGTTTAGGGGTTAATGTAATTCGTTTTGAGACCTAGTAATGTATTTACTACTTCGTTATTTTCATGCTATAAATCATTGAATTCATTAGTTTAAACATTGCTAAGACCAAGTGGCAAACCTTTTCTAGGCTGATTTTGTCATACCGGTAATAGTCTTTTCACAATCTCACAACATGATATCATTGGAGATTTCACAATTTATCCATACAATAATTAAACAAAACACATTTAGCATGCTGGAGTTTTCTCATGAATGTTGATGTGATTTCACAAATGTTTTAGTTTTTTTTGTATAAATCATACAGAAAGAAAAATGCACAATTTGTTAAATTGAATATTTTCAATAACTATGATTACAAGATGCATTGGAGTACCAATTTACTCTCAAGAGTGAAATCTATTAATGCAAATAGATTTTATCTAGTGTACCTTGTGAAGGATAATAATATAATACTAAGTAATCATTTTGTGTTCTCTTCCAAGAAATTAGATGAAGTTCGATTTCATCCATCACTTATCATGAAAAAATAGTAATGTTCAATTATGTGGTAATTTATGTATAGCCACTTCTAAAACCCTAGTTACTGTAAACAATTGTTCCTGGAATTGAATGAATTTTTTTCCAAGGTAGTTTATGGAGTCATAAAGCAATATGAAGTTGGGCCTCTTTTTACTTTGTGGCTAATTAACCCTTTAACGTCCTGATTCAACACTGTTTTCAAAGATTTGTTATAAAATGGTTGATGAAAAACGGAAATGGAGTTGATGTACAAAACAAAGTTGTAAATGTCAATGTGTAGATAACATCTGTACGGTTGGATTCATCATATTTATTATTAATATTTTTAAAGTAATTTTGCAAGGTTTTCTCTTGAAATTCAATTAAAAATCTAAAATTAACACAATTTTTTTTAAAAATATTGTAATGAAATTAGAATGACATGCACTACGAGATGGTATGGTTTCCATTATTTGATTCTACTTACTATGGAAAATCATATTTAAGGTCTTTCTTTTTGAACTAAGATTGAAACTTGACATTAATCACTTTTGTAAATATTCAAAAATTCACATTATCTTATTTGGAAGATCCATACCGTACAAATGGTATTCAACTAGCACAAGAATGAAAAAAAAAAAAAAAAGGATGAAAAACATCCGGTACCTACAGAAATCGAGCTGCTGAAATTCATCCGGTGTCCAGATTCTGGACGCCGGCGCGCTAAAGGGTTAAACCCACAATTCCCTCCAGATCTCCCCGAAAGAAAAATAAAAGCATAAATTCTATAATTCTCGCCGTACTTTTATAACGCCCTCTGTACCAATCATAATTCCCACAAACCCATCTAAGTTCAAATTCACGACCTACTTGTTGCAATCCCAAAGTCTTAACTTGGTCTTCGAGGCACAAAACCACATGCAAGAGTTCTCATGATTTATTCGTGCTCTACAATGAGATAAAGCTTTTTCCCTTAGGAATTTTTGTGTCAGACTTCTGGCGACTTGCTCACATCTGAGGATTCTTATACACAAATTCCTCGTGAAAGTACTTAACCCCTAAAGGACTGCAGCTTTTCCTGTTTTTGAGCATCAATTTCACCTCTTTCTATTCATTTTCTAGTGAATATTTTTTTCCTCTTCATAGAAAATACCAAATCAAACATTTAAATAAAATTCAAGAATTCTTTAAACCAATTTAACAATTTTTCTTATGTCTTCAAAGACGGTCAAAAAATATCCAAAAAGAGAGCAATTTCATCTTTTCACTTCAAACGTTATAATCTTGCAATCTGTACGGTCAAATTCTATGAAATTTTTTACCATTCACTCTCTTGGTAATCTCTGACAAGATCCTACGGTTAAAGTTGAGAAATAATAATTTTTGAGGTTTATTTTGAGCCCTGCCCGCACTGCCCATTCTCCCCAAAAGAACCCATTTTGTTCTATAACTTCCACTTAAAATTTCAGAATAAAAAAAAAGTAGATTCCCATTTTTGTATTGATATACCAAATTCACATGATTTATTTCAAAAAATAAAAATAAAAATTGACACCATGGGAACCTACCAGAACATTGAAATGTCCTAGTTAGGACACTTAGTCCTTTAGGGGTTAAACAATCTGGCCTATTTTTGGCACTCCAAAATTCAAAAAGAAAATATGACCGCATTCGAAATAGGTTTTGATGAGGATTGCAAAAATTTGCAACATCTAATTTGTATTTGTCAATTTTATACAAACTTCCAAAGTCGAAAGTAACCTATGACCCAAATCAAACCTCTAGGTTTTCCCATGTTCACACTAGGTGGTACTAACTTTCACTCATAATGATACCCAAAACCATCAACTATTTCTTCAAAATGCTTGGCGTGCCATTGGTCTCCTTGAATAGTGAAATTGGTGGTTTTGGGTCTCAATTGTGGTGGTCGCAAGAAAAGTCTACATGTCATAATTGGGGGAGGTGGTAGTTTTAGAACATCCTACCTTAATACCTAGGCAAAATTTGGCCACTCACAAAAAAATCCCAAGTATTTGGCTATTATTCCTTTCATATTTTCAAAATTTGCCGATGTATTTCAAGTGAAGCCATTGGGCTATCTTTAGTTGAAAAATTCACTGCTCCAAAGTCCAAGCTGGCACGGGAATGGGTTCATCAAGGTAGCCACGGTTTTAGGGGAGACTTCCTCGTCAGATTATTAAAGTCAACCTACTACGACGGCAAATCCACGTGGCATGTTACATTGTTGACTTCTGGTTTTCCTGGAACGCACTCCCTGCTAACTTCGTAAGTCGGTTCCTCACTAAGTCACTTCTCTTTCTTCTTCTCACTCTTCTGCTTCATCGTCCTGATTGCCCGTCCCATTCACTCAATTCTAGGGTGCGTCAGTGTTTTGTCTTTCTGCCATTTGATCTTCTGGTTTTGCCTCTAAGTTAGTTTTCAGTTCAGTTTCCCCACACTAGTACCGATTGTCGGTTTTTTTTTCCCCCATTTCTGCATCAAACCCTAGCTCGGTGGCCTCAAATTGCGCAGGAGACTCTTTTTTAGATTTGAAGATTTCCTGGTGGATCTCGAGCCAGCATCCCTGGAGAAAGAAGAATTGGCAAATCGGTAAGAGTCCCTTTGTTCTAGGTTTTATTTGACTTGGTTGAGTACTACCGATTGTCGGTTTGTTCCAAACCCTAGCTCTGTGGCTGTGACTCTCTTCTGTGTCCGATGATTCTAAGCTTATTACTTCCGCTTCTTTGGAGTTGAGAGTTTCTAGGTTTTATTTGACTTGGTTTTGTTTGGAGTACTACCGATTGTCGGTTTGTTCCTAGCCCTAGCTCTGTGACGGTGACTCTCTGTGTCCGATGATTCTAAGCTTATTGTTTCAAACTTGAGCAGGAGACGCTTCTTTGGAGTTGAGAGTTTCTAGGTTTTATTTGGCTTGGTTTTGTTTGGAGTACTACCGATTGTCGGTTTGTTCCAAGCCTTACGGTGACTCTCTGTGTCCGATGATTCTAAGCTTATTGTTTCAAATTTGAGCAGGAGAGGCTTCTTTGGAGTTGAGAGACAGTCTACGAGTCCCAAGCGGAGAGAGAATCGTTGTAAAATTCAACGAAATCGGTAGCTGCTTCCTCTTTCCAAGGACGTTTTATGTGAAGAAACTTCGATTCTTGGGAGTTAGCGGTGGATCAAAATGGAGACGGAGTTAGATGAAATGCGAACGTTCGGGGTGATCGGAATCTGCAAGGAGGCGTACGGGATCATAAAGCTGTACGTGCGGCTGTTCCTGTCGTTAGCGCTGAGTTTGGTGCTGCCATTGGGAGCGATCATATTCTGTCACGGCTTGATTTCCGACCCGTTGGTGAACAAGATCAACCGCAACGAGCACGAGCTCGAAACAGAGACAGCAGGCTCGTCAGCTGCCGCGCAAACACAAAGCCGGCTGGACGGGGAGTTTTTCGGGCTCGGCATCATCACAGTCGTCTACATCGTGTTCGTTTTAGCGTTCTCGCTCCTGTCAACGGCCTCCATCGTCTACACCGTGGCCAGCATCTACACGAGCAAAGGCTTGTCATACGTGAAGGTATCAACATTTGACTATTTTTAGCTTTCAAAAATCAAATTATTTACTTTCTATATATAACAAACAATTTTTTAAGAAATAATCTGATTTGGTATATCGCATGATAATATGCAAGAAAAAACCTTATTGTGATTTTATACTAGTAACATTAAATATGTACTACGTACACTAAACGTATACTACACTAAATTCCTATTAGGTTTAGATGTATAATTAAATTTTATCATCAACACTTTGCACACGTGCCTTTAAGTAATATTTATTTAGGAAAATTAAATTCATTGCCCATACAAACAAGAACTTACAAAATATGTAATATACTTGTAAAAAAAAAATAAGCCAAACTTAATAAGGATTGTAGTGTATGCTATTGATGTAATTTGCACTAAATGTCAAAAAGAAATTTGATTGAATGTTCAGGTGATCAGCGTCGTCCCACGCGTCTGGAAACGCTTGTTCATGACCTTCCTCTGGGCACACATCCTGATTTTCCTCTACAACGTGGCCTTCTTCTTCATCATCGTCTTGCTGCTGTTGATCCAAATGGGAACAGGCTTGCCCGTGACCATTTTCATTTACCCGCTGCTCATTCTGTTTTACTGCCTGTTAGTGTACATCTATTTAGTGTGGCATCTTGCCAGCGTTGTGACGGTGTTGGAGGACAGTTACGGTATCGAAGCCATGAAGAAAAGTGCAGATCTGATCAAGGGCAAGCGATGGGTGGGCTGCATCATCATCCTCATTTACACAGTGGCCACATCGATAGTGCTGGCGCTTTACAACGTGTTCGTGAGGTCTCCTGACCATGGGGACAGTACTGTGGGCAGGGTGTTTTTAGGTCTTTTCCTACTGTTGCTGTGGACGGTGGTTACTTTGCTAGGGCTTGTGGTGCAAACTATCGTTTATTTTGTGTGCAAGTCGGTGCACCGGGAGAACATTGATCGCCATTTGCTGTCTGAGCATTTGGATGCCTACTTGGGAGAGTACATGCCGCTCAAGGGGCCTGTTGTTTCCTTGGAAGCGCTGGAAGAAGCCGAGTTGGAAGAGGTGTCTCCTTTGCCCATTAGGTCAACAGGATTAAACAAGGTGTGATTGAACAGGATTGGCTTGTTGGTACGTGTGCTTGTAGTTTTAATTGTATAGAATGAGTTGATTTCTAAATGCAATGGCGTCGCAATTTTTTTAATTAATAAAATTGTCACTGCAAGCTCCTCTGTAAGCCCCTCCAGTAGCTCCTCTCTATGCACTGCTCTTTGCTTCTTCTTCAGCGGCTCCGTGGAAGAAGTTGTACGTGATTAGTAAGTTGCTTGTATTATTTTTAAGTGGAGATGTTTGCTATTTGTGGTAGAGAGTGTACCGTATTTCTGCTTGAAGTAGATTTGCCAATTCTTGATGAGAGGCGTAGTTAGACTTGTTCAGGTTGCCCTTGGAATTAGAGGTGTTATTTTAATTTGTTTACTTTTTGAAAAACTTCATTTGTATCCAGGACCATAATAGTGTCCAATCAATATGATTCATCAAAAGTCACATTTTCAAGATTCAATGGCTTCTAAAATAATTTTGAGTAAATGGTGGAATGAAGAAGGGCAAAAATATGTGTTTGCTTGCACAATAAGTATTTTTGAGGATTTAAAAATAAAATTAGCACTTGGTTTGTAAGCCTTTAACCCTTTAACGTCCCGATTCATCACTGATTTCAAAGATCCGTTATAAAATGTTTGATGAATATCAAAAATGGAGTTGATGTACAAAGCAAAGTTGTAAATGTCAATGTTTAGATCACATATGTATGGTTGGATTTATCATATTTTTTAGTAAGTTTTTAAAATTAATTTTTCAAGGTTTTCTTTTGAAATTCAATTAAAAATCCCAAAGTAACACAAAAAAATTAAAAATTGTTGTAATGAATTTGAAATAACATGCACTACGAGATGGTATGCTTTCCATTATTTGATTCTACTTATTTTGGAAAATCATGCTGAAGGTCTCACTTTTTGAACTAAGAATGAAACTTGACATCAACCACTATTGTTGTTTTTCAAAAAATCACAATATCTTATTTTGAAGATCCATACCGTACAAATGGTAGTCAACTAGCACAAGAACCAAGGAAAATTTGGATGGATGAAAAATTGTACAGGATGTAGTAAAGAGAAGGATTTCAATTTGTTCGTCGTCCATTATATGGACGCAGGCGCGTTAAAGGGTTAAGACTGTTGTTGATTTTAAAAATATATTGTCTTTATGCATTTAGTCATTAGAGTTATTTGTAAAGGCATCCGGTCTTCTGTCCTGCTTTTTTCATGGACTAGAGCTAGTACCAGAGCATTTTGACACCACTTCTCCTCATGGTCCCACCCCACTACCCAATTCTTCTCCCTCCCTCCAAATTTTTATGAATAAAGATTTCAATCCATCCAGTGTTCTATTTTGGGTCTACAGTAAGATCATGCCGATCCTCTCCTTTCCATTTTACAGGTCAAAAAGAAGGGATTTGAGGGACTTTACAAATAACTCTATTGTTTGCAAAATAATCATGTTTGTGTACAAATAGAATCCTTTTAGGACTTGGATACGTGAGCCTTTTAGAATGTCCTGAACAATTTCATCTATCTTTTAAAAATAGATTGGTAGTATAGGGAGCAATAATTCTTTATGTTTTTCCCAAGTGCAACATGAGGCACTTTTTTGCCTTCCTTTATGTCAATCTTCAAGCTTCTTTTGGCCAAATACTTCTATTAGATATTTGTTTATAATTGTAATTCATGTAGGTTACAAAAGATCACTTACAAGCATTTATTTTCATTCACAATTATGACATGGATTCTCTTACCATTTACGTCAATTTCTAAAGGAAGACGCAATTAACTAAAGCACAAGATTTTGTTTCTTATTAATTGTATGATTAGAGTTATCCGTAAAGTCCATCAAATTTTGAAGAAAATATCATGAATTTTTCTTTATTATACTCTTATTTCTTCACTCCAAATAGTTAGAAGGTGTGAAAGATCTTGGTGGTTTATCATTATTAGGTGTATAAGAAGTGTGTAAGAGCTTGGTGGTCTTCAAAAGTTTTCAAAAGTTTTTTAGCACCAAGAAAACTTTTGAAGACCACCAAGCTCTTACACACCTCTTATACACCTAATAATGATAAACCACCGAGATCTTCCACACCTTTTAACTATTTAGAGTGAACAAATAAGAGTATAGTAAAGCAAAATTCTTTGTAGATTCATCAAATTCTAGGTGACTTTACGGATAACTCAATTGAAGTGTAATTTTTTTTTAATTCAATTACGAGAGACTAATACTATAAATGTCAATAATGCTTGCCATTCTTTGTAATCTTCAAGGCTAATTTTGAGTTGCATAAATCAAGGCAACAAGTATGTTCTTTAAAGATAGTTGAATTGAAACTACAAAAGTAGTTAATTTTTAAATATAAAAGTAGATTGTTACTCATTTCTCTTATTTTTCACTTTACTTTTTAAATTTAAATTAATAAAAATCTTACGAATGACAAAAGGTTTGTGATGACAAACAAGATTACATCAGATATCTATGATGTAATTACAAATGAACTAAACAAGTGTATGAAGTGAGAAATTCCACACTTACCTTCTGGGCCTTGACTTCGGTGGAGATATAATGGGAGAATCGACGTAGTCGGGGCTACTCGAATAAGTTGCATTCACTTGCCGCCTACAAAAATCACTCCATCAAGAAATTTAAAGCCCAACATATTTCGACATCAATTCATACACGAGAAGCCTTCAAGCTGCCAATGACGCTTGCGAAAAGAAACCCTATACCGACATCAATTATCATCTTTCACGCTTCCAAAAAAAAACCCTAGTAGTTTGTAGCTTGAGTTTCTCTTTATTCTTTCGCCTTCTTCGAGCGTCACTGTTTCTTAGCTATTGTTTAAAACATCTTAACTTTCCTATTCAAAGTCTTCAAGCTTCCAATGACTAAAAGAAACCCCCGGAGTATGTTAATTCCTCGATTGCTACAAACATATTAACCTCCTCTAAAATTGACATAGAATATCAAAAATGATGTTAAAACAGCAGAGAAGAAATCCCTTACAACAACATAGTGAATTGCCTTGAAACCTCATCGGCGCAAGCTCCTTTCTTTGCTCTTGGAGCTCCCAAATGAGCTCTTGAAGCTTCGAGTTGCTCTTAGTGGACGGAATATTCGGTGGACGAAATATATTTGCTACAGTGATATTTAGCCCAAAAAAATGAGTGTCCCCGCAATGCGTCTTCCCAAAGGTCAGAGCCAACAAAACTTATGTTTAATAAAAATATGTTGATGTAATATTGAATGTAACTCAACATATCAATAAGTGTATGTATTTTTATACTACATATTCAATAACAAGTACTTAATGAACATCTCTAATACCGCAGTAGGAAGGCAGGGTCGACACTTTGGTGTCGAATAATTAATAAAAGTTCAAAAAGTCGGGGTTGGCACTTTCAAAAATAATTATTAAAAAGTTAGCTATTAAAAACCAACATTATATTTTACTAGCAACTAAACATTTTCTTTTGTTTTTTTTCTACAATTTTAGATGCTAGCCTCAAAAATAGATATTAGCATGACTCAGATGTACATTAGGTATACATGAGAGGACCATTGTATGCAAGAAATCTACCCAACAAATTTGAGATACTTGCATTTGGAGGCCCCTACAATATTATCAACATCTCTCCATCACAAGAGATTTACTTTAATTGGTAGAGAATTGAATAGGCTTGCAAAAGTGGCTTGGATGAAAGCCATCCAAGATTGTATGAGAAATTTATAAGGCTTTGAATCTATTCATGATCCAATTTGTGAACGGTGTGACATTCAGGGGTTAAACCATTTGAAAGACTTGAGGTTTGTTGATCAAACCCAATTTCGACCTTGAAGATGAATATTTTTGCTACTACACCAAACTCAAAAAATGAAATTTATCAAGTCTAGTTTGCATTGCACTTTCCACATCTAAAAAAGTCCAAGTATTGAGTATTTTATTACTTTTGCGTGATTTTTCTAAATTACACTATAGAGGATGTTCACACAGGAATGCTATTTTGTGAGCAGTGAGCAGTGAGCGGTGAGCGGTGAGCAGTGAGCAGTGAGCGGTGAGCAATAAAATTTCAGGATTTTTGAATGGGTTTAGTATGGAAAGTGGGTCCTATGACCGAGGATTTAGTATGATCGTAAGGTATTTTGTGGTTTTATTTCAGGTACTGGACCTACTTCCGTGGGGTTAGGATTCCCTATTTCTACTTTCTTTGTTAAATGCAATTGGTTTAGGATTGTGAAGTAGACTCTCCTCAGTTGTTTGTGACCTAACCCCTAGAAGCCCAAATTGGGCCTCATGTTTTTTAAGCGGTATTGAGTAGGTCTTTTGTGGACTTTCCTCTTGTTCTAATTTCTTTGTTTCTTGACCAACACATACAATGTTCATCATTGATTCCGGTGATATAGAATTTGGTTCCATCTGAATTCTACTTTTTACAACGTGATCAGTTTAAATTGTAATTTTAAAACCATGAATCCTTAGTCCTTTAGGGGTTAACAAAGTGAGCAATTCTGGGAGGCATATGTACCGAAAACTTACGTAAACAACATATGATATAATGCATTTGATATGTTTATTCAAATTCATCAAGGTCTTGATTCATCAAGGGCAGAGGGACTCGTAAAGTGTACTATATAAATAACATAGGAGATTAGAGGGAATCAAAGCACGAAAATAATGAGTAAAAGTAGGCAGCGACCCTTTTAGTCTTGCTGCTCAAAAGAATACAATTGAAAACGCAGGAAATTAATTCCAATCGGAAAACTCGCTTGAACTGGCAGAATCACTACACGATATCTTCTCTGTAGCTTCCAAGTCCAAAACTTACGAACCCCAGAACTGACCTTTCGAGACATTACCCGACAAACATTACTATCTGGATCGGCGGCAAAGGCATCTGCTAGGGGCTGAATATAACAAGGTAAACTGTAGGAATCCTCAGGGCTAGTCATTTGATTGAGGAGATGGCTTACTTCTAGCTTCCGGGGTTTCCTGCACATATGTGGAATGAAGCGAATTAGGCAAAGTGCAATCCAGGCGGCAAAGAATAAGCATTAGCAATTTTGTTGAAAGATAAATTGAATAGCAAGTGTAACCAAAATTTTGGGTGACCTTACTTACAGAAGCGAGGCCGTTTGACTTTTGGTGCAGGTTGGTCGTCATCACCAACATGGGCATCAGGTTGCCGCTTTCTGGGACTAGCTCGTGGCGTGGGATGGGGGTCCTGCAGAGGCTCTAGAACTCCTCTAAAAATTTCAAAATCCGACTCTAATGCTATGAGGTGGCGCCCAGTAGACCGACATGCATGAACGGATGGTCCTGCAAGGAATTAAACAAATTAGGGTTGTGATGCAATCGGGCATTCGTACCCCAGCTGTCATAGAAATTGACACACATGTGCTGCGCTCGTATTGAACCTTGGAAAGGTTGCAGCAGCAATCAAACATCCTTGATGTCCGAGCGGCAAGGTTAGATATTGATTTTGTATGTAATGCTCTGATTATTACATGAGTGTACATGGAGCATCAAATAATTTGTCATGAGCAACAAGCTTAAGTTCATCTTGAGTTTTGATTCATTTAACTGTGATTGCAGGGTCACTCCCATTGTGATAGGTAGGATATCACATTGGAATTTTCAACAGAATCATCCTGGAATATGAAATAGTAATTGATCTAGTATTGAAAACAACCAGATTTGAAGGACTTACTCTAGCCTTCTTGTCTTTTTAAACAAATCTAGTTTTCGAAGTACATTTGGTGCTATTTGTACAGCTCGAGAGCTGCAACTGTGTTGGCCCTTAAGTATGGAGACAAGAAAGGCTCGCCAAAAACAATGTAGTAATACTTACCAGTGGAGGCGTTGTAATCGAGGACCACGTCTCCTGGATCTGTGGATGCCTCCACAAGAATTTGCAGGAACCGAGGATCTTTCTCTCATGCCCCTCTCCATGGAATCTGGCCATTCATGAGCTGCGTTTTTGCTGTCGTAAAATTGTGCAAGAGGTCATCTTCCTCCAGGTCGATACCAGCGTCACGAAGCTCAGGAATGATGCGCAGCTTGAAACGAGAGTGAACGGCGGTATCCTTCCGTTTGTGCCTGAAAAACAGTAGAATCCAGAACCTGCGAGACTGCAAATGTAGGGAGAATTCAATGATAAGAGACTATGGCAATGAATACGCAAAGTAGAATCAACAAGGCAGTAGGATAATGTACCGTGCGCTGCGGGTCTCTACACGAGGAAAGTCGAAGCTCGTTTATGCCCACCAGTCCTTGTATTGCATGTACCCATACTCTTGAGCCCACCCTAGAACATCCCTTTTGATGGAAGGACTTTCTGGAAGGAAAATAAGAATTGCACCATCGTCAGCTAGGTGCTGGACCGAGTATGCAAATATCGTCTCAACAAAGTCGTCCACGTCCGCCTTGTTCCAGTCAGGGACACTCGTGGAAGGGTTAGAAATGCGAGGAACGGGGAGGTTATCGGGGACATCTGCAATGATAAGATCTAGGCATGCATCGGAATCAACACGTCCCCCAAGTTTTCGATGCTTAATCTTCCCGACCTGTAAAGTTCAACACACAACATCAATTGCTTGGAAGACATGTAAGAAACCTGACCACCTTGCAGTTTCTGAAGCCAAAGTTGGCACAACCTAATATCTTTTTGTGTTGGATTCCGTTATGTATCCGACCCACACTTCGTCGATGTGCAACTGTTTTACTTAGAGTACTGAATGGTGGACAAGTCTGCACATAGCTTCTCTTGCATGGAACGTGGATGCATAAACAGACTCATGAAATGCATAATGCGGATTAATGATAAAATAGTATAGAGATGTATACGTACCGTTTTAGCAAAGTTTAGTATATCAAACCAAGCAGCCGGGGTTGTGCCGTCCTTCAATTTCTGCTCCCCAAGAGCAATAAGCGATTTGTTGAGAATCATCACCTTTGGCAAGATCCCGTGCGTACTGGCTCGAAGCGAGCTCTGAGCCTGGAGCTGAGAGGGGGCAAAGGAAACTGATGTGACGGAGGGCTGGCAATGAGATGGGTCCGGTTTCAAAACCTCTTGAGGTGGCAGCCTTTGCGGAGTCTTATTAGGCTGCGCCGATTTTGCATCCACAGATTTTGTGTTGGTCTTCTTCGAAGTACCGACACCAGCTGGAGACTTGGATGCCTTGCCCTTACCTCGTTTTTTTTTCTGTAGTATTGGGAGCAGGAACCTCGACAACGGCATCGTCTTCAACGTCTTCAGTTTGCTCAACCGAGGCAAGGGTCGCTGCACGTTTCTCCTCCTCCTCCTCGGCTGGCGCGTAATTCTTCGCGCATTCCTGGAACCAAGGCGAGGCTAGAAGCTCAGGAAGTTTGAAAAGTCGAAGCTGATTTGGTGTAAACACGCATGACGGCATTGCCTTGTCAATCCATGCACCAAAGAACTTGGGCATAGCCTTCCAATCAATCGCACCCTTACCAAGGAGTTCGCGTTTGAAGTACCTGAAAGTATAGAAGCAAATGGTTTTAATACACAGGTAGAGTAGTGCAATTGTAGAGTGAACTGAATTTGTGAAATGTCAAGGTATTTGTAGATTGCAAACTTGTACAGTAGTCGTTTGACGGCATCTGAGGTCCCGTCTTGGTCTTTGAAGGCAATAATTCTAGAGTAGCCGTTGGACTTCTTGAGTATAAAGTAGAATGCTCGATCCCAGACAAGGATTCTCCATTTCTCAACGTATTGGTTGATTTCATCCAAGTCAGGACGGGCTTCCCAGTCAATATGAATGCCGTCGGTGTGAAGGGCGTTTATGACCTCAGCCGCAACAGAGTCCTCAAGCTGTATAACCATGACCCCAAAAAAAACAGTCAAAGGGATGTTTTAGATTACTAGCACAGAGCGAGCAGTTTGCAAAGTAGCACAGATATAGTTTCAAAGGACATATGGCAACGATACAGTGTAGTAAGAGAATGACCTCTGCCCAAAATGCCGCCCGAGGCAACCAACTCTCTAGAGTTGCATCAGTGAAACGTGGAGGTGGGAAGTGAAGAGCCTCTCGAGAAATATCCGACGAGTTCCACCACTTCAACCAGCGAACACGGAATTGGGGCTGCACTACAATGGTAGAGATCCTTTGAAGCTTATCAGGTGTCATCTCCGGCTTCTCTTTGGCGCTCCAGTGTGCGTTTATCTGCGTCACGCATAAAATGAATTAGAAATACAAAAACAGGAAAAGAAGTAGAATAGCTAAGTAAAGAGAATGAAGGAAAATTGAATTTGGAGTAGTACCTCCGCTAAGAACTGCGGGCCGTGCTTTGGATTTGCAATGGACAACATCTTGTCGTACTCCGATTTTTTCTCCTTGATTGCTGCCTTTGAAGCCTGGGTCATAGCGTCCCTTAACCCTCTAGCAGAGCGATTTTCAGGTGGTGTTTTCTCGTAATACAAACGGCATGCCTCATCGGAGGCAGCTGCAATGTCGTGTTGCAGTAAAGTCAAAGAGAGGTATTAGAACACAACCCGGGTACCTTGAGTATTTAGATAGTCATTGAAGAGACGACGATGTCATTCCTGGATTTTATGTAAGAGGCAAGAGCTAGTTGTATCAGAGCCACTGTGGCAAAATCTAATGGGGATCGAGATTACTAGATTGTGTGATACTTGAACCGGCATGCAAATACTGGAGGGTTTGTGCTGATTAGATTTCTTGTCTATTTAGTGTCTTTGCAAGTCCATATTAAGATTCAGTAGCCTTCATGCACTCAGCTTATCACCTTGGGACTACACCTATCCAATTAGTTACTGATGAAGTCCTCTTGGGAGGTTGAGAATTCATACCCTATACAAGAACGTGATGAAGACCTCCTTCGTAAGTGGATGCCATGAAAACGGGGGCTTCCGGTTCTCACACCGTTTGTACTCCTCCGGAGTGAGGAGGGATTTGAAATCAGTGAGGGGAAGTTGCCCAAAACTGTTTATTCGGTGCAACATGTGAATCATATTAGTTTTCACGTGCGAATGTTCGGTCGACCTACAAAGACACATTTTGGAAATGGTAAGAAGGTAGTCATCACAATCAAAATATTTCCAAATAGAAGATGGTCTACATGGTCAAAATAACTACCTATTGATGTCATTCATGGCATCAATGAGATGGCCTGTGTGGCCAAGTGTAAGCAAAAGTCTTGCTTCAACCGCATAATGCCACTTAAGCTCCAATGGGTGCTTCGACGCAATGTACGGATACCATGCCATTAGCCGGTGATTACCATCCCAGACAAAAAACATTTTATTGCTCAGATATGTCAGATCTGGGTCCCCTTTAAGAAACGCCTCAAACTCGGAATTCCTCTACTTCCAATGATCATTCCATGTCGCCGTGACATCATCTGTTACATCCATAGAAGTTCCCTGATCATTTGTTGTCGAGACGTAGAAACAGCGGTCTCCTCCTTGATAACCTGACCAAAAGTCTTGTTCCAGTCGCCGTATATCAGATTGAAGGACTGGCCAAACCAAAGGAAGAGCTACCATCCTGCAAAGTGGAATCAACAACTGGCACTTGGTCGTGTTCGACATGAAGAGAAGGCTCTGGATCAGCGCATTGGAGTCGAGCTTCTGTGCGTTTCGAATCTCAGCCTCGGCATCGTCAATGGTCATTGGTATCTCGAGTTGGGAATCCTCCTCTAGACAATCATCTTCAGTTGCATCAGGTGCATCCTGAAATTACACTCGGAATGTTGAAAATCATTCACTCGGAATCGTTGTGCTCGTGACAGAGCGAGACAAGGGCGCCTCGTGACGGAGCGCGACGATTCAGCCCGCTCACCCCTCGCCACTTGCCACGCACTCATGTACCACTCATGCAGACATGCCAAATAATTTGGGACTTAGTCAATAGAGTATTGTTGGGACATGGTGCTGGTGCTCCAGTTGGTGCGGGTGCTGCTCACACAAGCTGCTGCGTGGCGAGCGGGCACCCGGACTCGTTACGCACCACTCGCACTCGCCACGCAATCGCCAGCTCCCACATGCCACTCGCCACGCAACGCTCGCCAACTCGCACTCACCCCTCACCTTTTAGTAACGCTCGCCTCGCCACTCGCTGCTCGGCAACGAGCTGCACCTGGACACCCTGAGTCGCAGCTCACACTCACCCCTCGCCTCTCGCAACGCTCGCCTCGCCACTCGCTACTCGGCAACGAGCTGCTTCACGTGACCCCTCGCCACTGCCACTCGCCACCACGCCCCTGCCACTCGGCAACGAGCTGCTTCACGTGACCCGGGCCAGCAACTCGCACTCGCCACGCACTCCTTACGCACCCCTCACTAGTCGTCGCTCGGCAACGAGCTGCTCCACTTGACCCTGGCCCTCAACTCGCACTCGCCACGTACACTGCTTACGCACCCCTCACTAGTCATCGCTCGGCAACGAGCTGCTCCTCGCGACCCTGGCCCCTAACTCGCACTCGCCACGCAATCCTCACGCACCCCTTACTAGCCATCGCTCGGCAACAAGCTGCTCCTCGCGACCCTGGCCCCTAACTCGCACTCGCCACGCAATCCTCACGCACCCCTCACCAGTCGCCGCTCGGCAACGAGCTGCTCCTCGTAGCCCATAATTGCAAACTCGCACTCGCCATGCACACTGGCCACGCACCCCTTGCCTCTCGCTGCTCAGCAACGAGCTGCAGCTGGGGACCTCGCCGTGCACCTCTCGCCAATCACCCCTCGCCACTCACCCCCCGCCACACATTCCTCGCCACGCACAAATTGTCTAACACTGTCAGCCGATCCCATAACTCCCGGGTGACGTCATGGCTTACTCTCCAGAGCTGCTCGGTAACGAGCAGCAGCTAGAGACTCTCAGCCCAAGACTCCCGGCTGCCACTCGCCAGCACCGAGCACACACTCGCCACGCATAAAACTCAGTAACTCGTTAACGAGCAGCATCTGGACCTCTAGTTGTCCCCTGCTCGTTACTACTAGTTCACCACTGCTTGTTACATTTGAGCAGCTCGTTGCCGAGCAGCACCTGGAGTCTTGATTCTGGAGTGATGATTCAAGAATCGGTGCTCTCAATCAGCACTTGTTGTCAGACCCTGAACTCGCACTCTGAACCTCCACTCGCACTCTGAAACCACACTGGCTCCCTTCAAACTCGCACTCTGAACTCCCTGGCCCTCAAACTCGCACTCTGAACTCGCACTCAGACCCTGAACCACACTGGCTCCTTTCAATGCACTGTCGACACTTGCAAGATCCCAGACCCTAAAGCCGTTCCTCACAACGAACGCGATCACCATTGCTCGTTACATTCACTGCTCGATTACAGACAGAGAAGAGATAGAACAAATTATTGGCAAGTCACTCTGACCTCGTAGAGCTAGCAGGGAGTAGCGAGCAATTTGAGCTGCTCGTTACCGAGCTGCTCCTTACACGAGCCAACCTTGATCCTCAATCTCTCGATCACTCGATCACCCAATCTCTGAACCAGGTATGGGACGGGAATAACCCACCACAGAAGGGCAGGGAGGGCATTGTCCAGGGTTTAGGGTTAAGAGACAATACCTGGGTTTGAGTCTCTTGTACCACCAAAGCGCCATCGCCTACCTCACTTGCTTCCGGTTCGCCTGCATCTTCAGAACGAACACTTGCTTCCGGGTCGCCTACATCTTCAGAAGGAACTGGAGATTGAAGATCGTCCGAGTCGGAGACGATCGCCTCCACGTCGCCAGCCTTTTGCCCTTCCTCCATAGATATGTCCTTCAAGCAGAGTGGACACAGTAGATAAGCTCATTGCAACATAGAAATCCCGTCAACCCTAAAAAGCATATTACAACATTATACCTCGTAAGAGCTCCGTGTTCTCATATCCAAGTGCAGGGTTGGCACCACATCCGCAGGAAGAAGGCCAGAAGAAAGGAGTGCGGTGTCGGGTCGAGGGAGTGCGTGGCGGAAGAAGGGAAACGAATGTGCGCAGCGGGAGATGGCGAGGAAAACCCTAAATGCTGCGGCAGAAGGAGAGGAAGAAGGTGAGATCACGAGAAGAAGGCGACACGAGGGGAGAAACACTGCGGCAGAAGGCAACCCTAAACCCAAGACGCTGCGGCAGAAAGGAAGGGCGATGACGAGCAGGAAGGAGGTGAGGGCCAGGTGAGGGCCAGGGGAGAGACACTGCGAGGTGAGGGCCAGGGGAGGGAGCAGCCAGGTGAGGGAGACGGCTGGGCGAGGGAGCGGGATTAGGGTCTATTGACCAGGCAAGGGTGAAGGGAGGTGCCACGAATTTGCACCTTCCACTGAGTTGGGGAAGTAGGGTTTAGGGCCTCTACTACAACAGTTTAGGGTTACAATCGTTGCAGTCGACTTCCTTGTATTACGAAGCACCTGAAGCAGTTAAAGCACCTAAAGCACCTAATGCACCTGAAGCAGTTAATGCACCTGAAGCAGTTAAAGTACCTAAAGCAGATCTCGGAATTGGAATTGTACGTATAATTTCAATATCAATGCCACATTTACAATTCCTTACCGTTGATTCCGTCTGCTTGTATCCCGCTCCCGGAGACCTTGTTGGAAGATCGTGTAGTTCTTCTATGAGTTGCAATAACGAGCGCTGTTGGGCTGATTCGAAAGCACTTTCTGCTGGAGCATTTTCCAACCTAAGTGGGGCGGTTACGGTTGTGTCTGCACTTGAATGGGTCCTCACTTTTGCGAGCAAATCAACGCCCACAGATGGAGCCTGTTGCCTAACCATTCTAGATCGAAGAATTTGCCGTCTTGTCGAAAATCGAAGCCCTCCTCTTCGTCTCTTCTTCCTAGTACATCTTGGGGTAACCACTCCTATCTCAGACTCCTCCTGCATTGGAGGTACATTTCACCTTACTCTATCCCACACATTATCTCCTACATCATATCAATTAGCAATCCTAATGCGCATTTTGTATTCGCAGGGGCATTTTTTATATACTATCGACGACACTGTCTTGCCATTGTCTCCTGCATTTTTTTTTTTCTTCATGATCATGCGTATCGACCAAAATATTATATATATATATATATATATATATATATATATATATATATATATATAGATGCGAAACTCTTTAGGCTGTCAATGCCGGCGCCTCTTTAATACACCAGCTAAGGAACTAATTTTAATGAAGACTTTATATGCAATATTGCTAACTATAAAGGATTTTAGCATGTGGCCGTCATTTCGAAGAATATACACTGACATTGCAAAGGTCTGAAGTTGACTCTAAGGTATTTATATTTATCCAGATGTTCATTCACCTCTGTCAACCAGATGTAGTAGTTAATCTTCAAACCCCCACTGCTAATGCTCTCTTTTGGTCTCTATTCAGATGTGCCTCTCCTCACTCATTTTTCTTGTCCCACTGTCTCCCTGTCTTCTCAAGACCCTTAGGTCCTGTCCATCATGGCGTTGATTCGGGCAGATAACCAGTCGATTCCAGTCACTATACCTTTAGGCACTGATGGATATGCCAAAGTCACTGCTTTGACTCTGAGTCTTAGGTTTCAATTCCGTGCTGACACCGTGTATGTAGAAGAAGAGATCTGCGATTCAGACACTGGAATTGTGTCCTTTGCTATAGGTCAATTGTCTATTACAGACGATGATGGAAAGATGTGGTTCCTCAAGGCGGGTCAGTATAGAGCATATGGTCTCACAGATTCTCTCCTTGATGCCTCCACTGATGTTATGAGCACCAGAGCGTCTTCTACTACGTCCATTCCGATGCCGATCCTGAGGCAAGTTAAAGTAGAGCCGGGATTACATACAATCCATGAACTGAGCGATGACTCTGAGGGTGAGCCCCATCCCATTCCAATGTCCACTATACCCTCCACAGTAGAGAGACCAGTCCCAACAAGTCGTAGAGATCCTCAGATGTCCACTGATTCGGGACCTTCTCATTCGATTCCCGTCGTTCCACCTCCTTCCAATCCTCGGGGAGGTCACTTCCAAATATTACGTAACAACGTGCGAACAAGTGATTTTCAACCCCTATATACTTTTTTAAAAAGTTTGATTTGGCTCCAAATTTTTTAGTGTGGTCACATAATCATTGTATCTTTGATTTTAGAAAACTCTTACTTCAATTGAATTCAAAACCAATTCTAAAAACACAATTGAAACTAGCTCTAAAATACAAAAAATAGTTGCATAGTGTATTTATTTACTTCAAAAATTTGTAAGAAATTAATTTGAACAAAGAAAATTCCCAAAATTTCACAATATAAACTTTCAACATAAAGAAACATCCTATAAAATTTTCAAGTTTTTTTTATTGATTTTTTATAATGTAATATAGGGGGTCAAAGATTTGTTCGCACGTGATACACATAAAACACATTGAGTGAATTCCCCGGGTTCCAATCTTATTCTGAGTGTTGTTGAATGCTTGAAAAAACTTGCAGCCAGGAGGAGAGCGAAGAATGTCCTCTCCCGCCTAGACTACAATACTGTGTCGATCCAGAAGGTGGATTTCCTTCCTCCCCAGTACGATGGCGATGTTATCTTTGAATTTCCACCTTTCGATTCCCATTCTCACCAAAGTGTGGCCAAACAACTTAGAGGAATGGACAAGCGATTCGATGGTCATGCTTGGACGCGGACCATCACATCTAACATCATGAACGACGTTGGTCTTTCATTTCATACTTCCAGTTGTTTAGGACACCTACGTTGCAACAACGTGGAATGTGACTTCCTATCTCGTGTTCATCGTACCACTCGTGTAAACGAAACCGAATGGGAAGGCAACTCATCCTTGCCATTTGAGGTCAATGCAGATCCTCCAAAGGGATCTACCGTGGTTTGTGCAGTCTGCAAAGTCCCGCCCTCCTGCATTGCTTCATGTAGCGCTCAAATTTACTACGTTATTGGCACTCAATTCATGACAAGGGCTTGCATACATTTTGGGACCCATGATCATCCTGTCAACGTTGGTGATTACCGAGATGACATTGAACTGACTACGAGCTTGATTGGTGACCAAGTGGAGCGTACGCCAACAGCTACTAACTCTGCGATTGTATTAGAGGCCAGTAAGGAGTTTGTTGGCGAGATGCTAGTTGCTTCAGAGGGTGCCCAACAACAAACTCTGGGAATGGAATAGTTGCTTCTTCTTTTCGACAGATGTAAGCACCTCACCTCACCTAGTGTACGCAACAGAGTCTCAGGTTTCAAATTCATGCGTCGGTTTGGTGTGATGGACAGCATCACTAAGCTTCGTGGGTCTAGCAATTGGCCCTATGTCCAAGAGAATAAGTTCCCCGGCCAAGGATCCGATACGGACAAGGTATTTGTTTTCAAGATGTCGGAGTTGGGACCAGGTAGTGGCGTTGATCTTGTGAAACGAATGCAACCAGGAGGCGATCTGGAGAATGCTTGGCTCATGTTCGACCATGTCAAGCGGGTTCAGAACTGGACCACCATGGCTTGTCACGTCTACGATGCTACCTACTGTCGTGTTATGACAATTGCAGTTTGTGACATGCAATCAGAGGATAGTGCTGCACAAACTGTCGTTTGGAACAACCTGAACACAGTGATGGCTCGACATGACATCCCTAACCCTAATTTCAAGGGTTTCATGGCCGACAGTGCCCAGGCCAACTGGAATTCTATTCGGGTTGTTTATGGAAGCGGCGATGGAAAACAAGGAGAGAACTTGTCTATTCCATTGGACGCAATCTTTGGAGAAGCACACTAAGGCCCATATTCGACCAGACCTTCAAGATCAGCATCGTATGCTCTGCAAGCAGTACAAGAATGCCAGGACCCTTGCCGAAGCAGAGAGCAGCTACTTGGCCATACGAGCTTGGTGGCTTTCCAAAGGAACGACTTCGGAGGATGGCCTCTCTCGCCTCGAACTTTGGCTTGCATTCTGGCACTTTAGATACCGCCAATGGGGAGGATTCATGCAACTGGTATTTCCTGAACCACTTCTTTACTCTCCCCTACATGTATTTCTCCACAGCATATTGATCTACAATTCAATCCTTTCTTTGTGAACTATCACTGGCCAAACTCATTTCCCCCTTCTTTGTAGGACCTCTCTAAAAGCGAACTAGCTGAAATGCCTTCCTGCAACTTGGCGGAAACTGTACACAACAAGTGGTTGCAGCAGTCAGGCGACAGAGGCAAAGATATATTCGTCGCAACCGTTGATGACTTTGTCCGTGCTTTTATGCAGTGTGTTGCCTATTACCAGTACCTAAAGGGCGACAAAGCAGGAACAGGTCCATCAAAGGAAGAACTCAGGTTGAGGGCAGCGCAACGCTCGTCTGAAATTACTGGCAACACCAAGTCCCTCCACGAAGCAATGTCTAAGATGCCCGGAGCCGAGGATTTTTGCAACAGAACGCCGCACTTAGAAGGTGAGGAGGTCTTCTTGTCATTGAAGCGAAAGGCTGACGTTCCACTTGGTTCCGAATTCGACTCGCATAGGCCTGATAAGATATCTATCTCGCGCCCACGTGTGCAAACGAGGTCTAGTAGGACCTCAACCATAATCATGGATTCTCCTACTTCACTACAAGCCTCTCCGACCGACCCTCTCGTCCCAGAAGTTCAAAGACAAACGACCGCCGCCACTCCTACGGGGAAGGCGCACCACGTTACTGTAGTTCAAGAAACCGCCTGCGACGAAACTGAATGGCATATCGCTCGACTGCCACCTAAATCCGCAAAGGCCTGCTTTGCCCAACAAGCTGTGACGAAGAAGAAGTGTACAGCTCGTATAGTTCAGGATGGAAAGAGCACTGCAGCACCGACGTACACGGGCATGATGAATAATTATCGAAAGAACAAGACGGAGCGCATGCAATTCTTCTTCTGCAAAGATGGTATTGAGAGATGTGTGAAGGGGACCCGTCGAAAGTGGGTTATATCTAGGCCTGAAGTCCCGGACATCTGGCCCGTTAAGATCGGCACCAACCTAACCTGGAAGGAGGTGTTGCAATTAGAAGATGCTGGGTTCCGTCTTCCCCAACGCGATGATATCTCACCGAGGAGGCTCTTCACTGATCATCACCTTCCTATGGACCTGGCTGCATATGTTACCCCAGGGTACCCGGATGAGTTCCCAAAACGGAGGTCCGGCAAGAACATCCGTCGCAATATGAAGGCGCCCACGACGTGCCACTCCAATAATTGTGCTTCCGCCCTCACTCTAAAGGGCAAAGTTGAAAAGGTCAGCATGATCCCAGCTCCAGCCCTCGGATGCATCGTCACCCTTGATTCCGGCACTCCACCAACTGTTCAGCAATACTATTTGACTATATCTCAGCTGCCGGCCTGCACCTGCCCTTATTTTAAGGAGATGGCCACCAAGGCTCTTGGAAAGCGTGGCCACTGGGCCAATTGCAAGCATCTTTACTTTGTCTTCATTGAAGTATGTGGTCTTGATCCCGAGGTAGACTACTTCATCCACGCTCCCAGTTTCAGTTTCAATGAAGTGAAGCGCATCCTCCAAAGTGGGCTCTTGGCCCCCTCGACTTCTTAGGATATGGCATTCCTAGGGGCAATTATTGATGTTTTTAGATTATGATGACAAGAATTGATTTTGGTAGTGAGACTAAAAGGGCCACTACTTCTCTTACAAGTTTTATGTGTACGGTGCATGTATTACTTCCACTCTTCATTTTGTGTTTTCTACCCTAAACCACCATCACCTACCCTAACTTTGGTATCTTTCTGAGTCAACCCTAATACTCCAAGCTTCTATTCCGTATATCACGATGGTACTAAATTTTCTTTCCCTTGCAATGCCTTAATACGAGACCGTTTTAGCAATATTTTCCACTTTTCCATGCCACATTTTGCGGTCATAGGGGATAAATAGTCCGTGGTAATGGGTCCCTACAATCCCTAAAAATAGACGAATATTCAAATATTTCTAAATTTAGTGTATTTGACGAAGTCAAACCGGATCTCACCGCTCTAAATTCTGTGCCTCACTGCTCACCGCTCAGAAACTAGCGTCGTTGGATGTTCACATTATGAATTAAAAAATTTCAATCGATTTTTCTATAAAAAGCATATTATCTAATTCTCCATTTAACTTGCACTTGTTCCAAACCATTTATATTTTTTGAAACTTCTACGTAATTAAAATAAAATTTCAAAATGTTTAACCTAAATTTTGAGAATTTTTTTTATTTGGTATCAAAAATATTTAGAAATTTCAAGATGAATAGGAAACATATAATTTCATACATAAAAAGTATTTCAAAATATATTTTGAAGGTTGAATTGTGCATAAAAGTGTAGTTTGACTATTCTATGAATGATTTGGACTTTAATCCCTAAACATCCCAATGTCCATGATCTAATTTCTGAACAAATTCAAAGCCTTGTAACTTTCTCATACAACCTCAGATGACTTTCATTCAAGTCACCTTTGTAAGCCTATTAAATTCTCTATCAAAGATTAATAAATAACTCATATGGTGTCTAAATAACGCATGCTAAAATGCATTGGAATCCACTTCCAATAACAAAGAGGACCGAAAAAAATTAAATAAATTGGTACAATAATTGAAACTACGCTCTAACCTAGGGGTTCAAACGAGAGCCGTGCGATGGTGGGAGAAGCGATCGGGGCCGTCCATCAGGATTAGGGCAACTACATGAGCATCTGCGTTTCCACCGTCACGTTCTCTTTCGCTCTTCGTCTGTCGTCCTCGGCGATTTCTTCTGCAGCTCCGGCCCCGTCGTCCTCGGCTACGGTTCAAAATGAAGGTGGTCGCGGCCTATCTGTTGGCACTCTTGGGAGGAAACGCCTCTCCGTCCGCCAAGGACATCGAGTCCATCCTCGGCTCCGGTACAATCCCCACACTTTTAGGGTTTGCGCTTTTTGTTTTGAATCTTTTCTCGTTCAAATCCGCACCACCGATGTTTATTACGAATCCCGGAGCTTCGATACCCGTATCGATCGGTGAAAATGCTGATTCTAATTGGCTTGAAATGATTTAGGGTTGAGGAATTAGGGTTTTGGATGAGTAATGTTTTTAGGAGTTACCGCATCGTCTGGAATTTTCTGTTTATTGGAGTTTTAACCTCTTAGCGTGTACTGTATATATTCTGTAGTGTAAGGAAAATTGGAACTCCTGCTGAATATCATCTGTTTGTGTGAAAACGACTTCAGTTTGATCTTGTTGATCTTGTAGTATAGAACAAGAGCTTTCAAGTGATGTTTTGCAATCAGAAAACTGAGGTAAAATGAGAAAATTCCACCGCGATGTAAAATGAGAAAATGCCACCGTGATGCAGATGGCCATATTAGGCGTTTTAGATGCTTGGGGGTTAATATGCGTAGAGCCATGTCATGATTGTTTAGGGTTGAGGAATTAGGGTTTTGGACGAGTATGTGTGTTTTGGTTTGTTTGGGGTGATGTTGATTTAAGAAGCGGTTTTTGGCGATGCAGTTGGCGCTGAAGCTGATGCCGACAGGATAAGCCTTCTGTTGAAGGAATTGGAAGGCAAAGATATTCTGGAAGTGATCGCAGCCGGAAAGGAGAAGTTTGCGTCCGTGCCCTCAGGTGGAGGCGGTGGTGTCGTCGTGTCCGCTGGAGCAGGTGCTGCAGCACCAGCTGCTGCTGCTGAAGAGAAGAAAGAAGAGGTCAAGAAAGAAGAGGACAAGGAAGAGTCCGATGACGTGAGTTTTTCCAGAACACCTATTTTCTTTTTAATTAGATTTGCATTGTTCTTAATGCTATGTTAATGTATGTCACATTTACACAGCCTTCATGCTCAGTTAATATTATTGCAAATTGTGTTAAATTATCGATAGTGTAAGTGGCATTAACTTAACCCCTAAACGTCTGAAAGTGCCTTTGTGGTCAATAGAATACGGTGTATTTTTCTAGTATTTGGAATGAATCCAGACCTTTTACAGGTTTGAGTTCAACACAGAAGCTGAAATTCACATCAATGCGGTTCTAGTGAGCTATTGAGGTCCCAATTTAGAGCTTCTTGTTGGTAGCAGATGTCAATTATACGGCCACGTATCTACTATCCCCATGGGACGTTTAGGAGTTAAACAACTGGCCTAGTTTTTGGTATTTTTTTTTTTTCACAATATTTGTCCTATGTTTTATACTTCTAACTAGGACAGTTATTTCCGGAGAGAGGGAGTATCACGTTAGCAACTATTAAGTGACGATTATATCACATTGGCAACGTTGAATTAATATTATATTACCATGAATAACTTTGCAAATCTAATGGAGGATCTTTTGAGATGTATGTTTTGAGATGATGCTGACTTATGCGCTGTTGTTGTACTCTTGCAGGACATGGGCTTCGGCTTGTTCGACTAAGCTCACTTTCCTTAGGCGCTGTTAGCTACAACACTTTACGGTTTAAATTTTGTAGTTATGTGCACTTCTGTTGTGATCAATCCTCGTGGCTGTAATCATTGGGATTTCATAGTGAGAATTTTTTCTCATTCTTGATTATGGTTTTCTTTTGGGTCCTCGTGAGTGTTATCTATGAGTTTAGACGTCCACTGAAATAGCACTTCTGAAAATTGTTTTGCCTAAAGCCTGTATGGAACTATAACTTTTAAAGTAGGCAATTGCATGGCTTTCTGTGAAGTGGTAATGTTGATGTTACTGCGGCGAAGTCGATTATGTTGACACTTTCTATGTTTTTTACTTACCATTGCTTTCAATAATGGGTCTGGTAATTTTCTGCACTTTACTACTTTTTGACCTTTGTGGGATTGAGGACTAAACGTGTGCACCCAGGAATCTGGAATGCAACATCAATCTCGTTGAAGTAGGGTTGAGACACCCATTCCCGACCAGGTGCACAAAATCAACTACTCTAGATTCTTTGCCTAATTTCTAGATTTTGAAAGGGAAGATGTACTTATTCAAATACTTATCAATTTTTTTTAATTAACCCTTTAGCGCTCCGGCGTCCAGAATCTGGACGCCGGATGAATTTGAGCACCTCGATTTCTGTAGGTACCGGATGTTTTTCATCCATTTTCTTTTTTTCATTCTTGTGCTAGTTGAATACCATTTGTACAGTATGGATCTTCCAAATAAGATAATTTGAATTTTTGAAAAATTACAAAAGTGATTAATGTCAAGTTTCAATCTTAGTTCAAAAAGAAAGACCTTAAATATGATTTTCCATAGTAAGTAGAATCAAATAATGGAAACCATACCATCTCGTAGTGCATGTCATTCTAATTTCATTACTATATTATTAAAAAAAATTGTGTTAATTTTGGATTTTTAATTGAATTTCAAGAGAAAACCTTGCAAAATTACTTTAAAAATATTAATAATAAATATGATGAATCCAACCATACGGATGTTATCTACACATTGACATTTGCAACTTTGTTTTGAACATCAACTCCATTTCCGTTTTTCATCAACCATTTTATAACAAATCTTTGAAAACAGTGTTGCATCGGGACGTTAAAGGGTTAAATATGAAAACTTCTTAACTTTTTAGTGCTGAAAGAGGAAAATAATCAAATTATCGATTCAACTATCCCAAGTATAGTACATGTCTTATTTGATCGGTTTTAGGTGTCTCGACCTTAAGTCAGACTGCAAATACGTGGGCAATCTTCTCTCCGTATCTTATGGCAAAAGTCCGGAAATATTCTAATGTACCATGCGGCTCTTCAGTGGAAGTATTCTCGTATTATACGGTGTTGGCCTTAGATTCGGGGTAGACTTGACCAGGTGACTTGACGTATGTGAGGTCGTATAAGCCACTGGATGCAGGAGGCCAACGCCTCGAAGCCACTGACTTGGAATCGACTATTGACTATACAAACGTAAATGTAAATTGTTGTGTGCAACTGTTGTGTCATATTTTGCTGAGGGTAAGTTAGGTCACTTCTGTGGTTTGGTATCTTTTGCCAAGCATCTTTTATGTTGTATGGGAAGATATCCTTCAACTGGTGCTGGGAGCATAGGTTCTTTATTCCCATTCTCCTTCCTTTCTGTAAGAAGATATGGATTTGCTTATGGTAATTTTTTGAGTGGGAAGTGTAGATTAACCCTTAACCGTCCAGAGAGCCCTTTCCAACCAGTATTATACAACAATATTCCATTGTATTTGGCATGGTTCTACACCTCCTACAGGTTTAAGGTCAAAAGTGAAGTGAAAATTCACATTGCATGATTTTAATGAGCTATGGGGGTTTCAATTTGGAACTTTATATTTACAACAAATGTCAAATATATGTCAACGTATTTATTATCCCCATCAGCCTTTTAACCCCTAAACGTCCTCACCTATGTCCAGTTTAGGCAGTTTTGCAAAGATGCATTATAAAATGCAATTAATATGAATATTTAGAACTTGATGTATGAATAAAAGTTATACATTTTGAATTTTAAATTCTATCTGTACGGTTAGATTTATGATTGTTGTCACTAACTTTTTTCTATAAATTTTGAAACATAAAATAAAAAATTATTTTGTAATTCAATTATGAATAAGATGTTGACAATATGTGGATGAAATTTGTTGTGATGGGTTATAATGTAGTACTTTAGGTGTAGTGATTTTTGGAGATTTTTCGGATGCTTGATCTTAATAGTTTTTTTTTTTCAAGAACACTTTTAGACCAAGATTTTGGGTGAAACACTGCAACACAAAATGAGGCATAATTTTTTCAAAAATTATTTCCTTTTCGATCGGATCACACATACATGAAGCTAACTTCCCATAAATAATTCAGTAAAAAAATCACACCACAAAAAATGCATGACGGATGAGAAAATACGGATGAAATTTGTACATCATGCAAAATATGCATGGTTGGGCAGTTAGGGGTTAACCCTTTAGTGCGCAGGGTACTGTAGCTCAGAGCCCTGGATTTCAGTAGGCTTTTCCATTGTGGTTGAGACTACCAAAAATAGAATTGGTTAAATTAGAAAGTAACCGTACAATTCTATTCTCAACTCGAGAGCACACATTTTAATAAAATTTGAGAATCATCCCCTTGGGACGTTTAAAGGTTAACCCCTAAACGTCCCAGCGTCCAGAAACTGGATCACGAACGGATTCAAAGCCTTCTCACGTTCTCATCAATGCTTGGATGAAACTCATCCAATTTTTTGGAGATTCTTCACCAAGTTGTTGTCCTATCTAATGGCTGGATTTAGTCATACTAGAGTAAATATTTTTCTAAAATTACAAATGTAGAAGTATGTCAAATCGTTGACCGAGCTAAAATTGCATTGACTCTAGTTCAAAGTGGAATCGTGAAAAATGAGGTCATAAATTTAAGAAACACAAAAATTTCAAAGCATCACCACGTTTAAGAGTATCTCATTTCAAACTCATTCCAACAAATTTTACTCAAAAAATATTGAATTTTAGTTTGTAATCGAATTTAGAAGGAATTTTTAATTTTAACTTTCAAATTTTATAATTAAATATTGGTGATTGTATTAGTGAATGGAACCGTACAGATGGAATCTAAAATTCAAAATCTAGAACTTTCATTTGTATATCAATTCCAGAATATTCTTCTTAATAGTAGTTTATAATGCTTTTTCTCAAATTGTCAATTCCAGGGACACCCTTGTACGTTTAGGGGTTAACCCCTAAAGGTCCTCACCTCTTTTGTAAAAGTCAAAGCACTATAATTTGCATACTTGAAATATCACATTGTATGATTTATAATTTTTCATAGATAGTCATTAATATTATGAAGGTATGGCAAAATTTTCAACATGATTCGAAGATATTTTGAATATTTACATATTTTATTATGTAAACAAGGGAAAAATTCAAAATAAATATATTTTTGTCAAATTTAATATCAAAAATTATATTTAAGGTAGATAAAAGTTATATTTACAAGGAGTAAAAAACTGAAAGTGAAGAAATTAAAAGAGACCTATGATAGGAGCATCTTTAGAAACCCCTTTGTATTTTGGAAACTCAAAATTCAAATTTCTCGACGGTGGAAAATCTTCAAATGAAATTTATTCTCCAATCCCAACGGTCAAAAGATGTATCATAACTTAACTTAAACATCTAATGAAAACACCAACTACAATAAAGTTAAAACACTTGATTTTTGGGACGTTTGACCAAAAAACAAGCATAATATGGTTGATTGGTCCTTTAGGGGTTAAGTATTCTCCCTTGCTGATCGTGTCTACTCAACTTCCCTTGGAATTAGCCGCCAAACTAATCTTGTTACTAACAAACTAACTTGCGCTTGGCAACTCATTACCGGTGATATCCAACTGCCTGCGGTACTCAGCATGTGGTCTGCAGTTGTGTCTCTCCTCCACATCACTTGTCCAGATCAACACTTTCTCATGCCCTGTTGGAACTACTTGAACAGCAAATTCCGCGCTACACCACTTTGAAAAATTCTTCCAGGTGGAATTAAACCCTGTAGTGCTCAAGTCACCACATTGTGGTCCCCAATTTGTCGAAAATGCGAATAATGGAAAATTTGTGAGGAATTGGATTTTGAATTGTGTTGTTCAGATTATAAGCGTTATAATATGCATCTTTTAGAAAAAGAAAATTTCAATTTGGAATTGTGCAACTATCAAAATACTTATGAACAAAATGAAAAAATACTGTAAATACTTGAAAATACTGAAAATGCTGAAAAATACAACACATGTACCATGTGGTATTTCTTGTGTTTGGAAGTTTGTTATTTTCTTTTATTTTTTTGGATTGTGTTCTCTTATTCATGTTCCATAAGTGTATGTATTCCGATCTTGATCCTTGTATCAACTCCTTTCATATTTCAACGTATAAGTTTTAGTCCTAAACCGTACATGGGTAAGTCACTCTAACTTACAATACTTATGTGTGAGTCCGTTCTTAACATGAAAGATTGCAACTGAGAAGTGTTGACATAGGTCGTTATTGAGTATCTTTACTTTCATTTTAGAAAATTTAACCTAAATTCTGTTTAACTTTGTAGTCACACACCCTCCAAAATCTCATTTTTGAGTGTGCATTATACGGTTCAAAGACATACTATGATCCTCCAATCCCACCATTGGATGGTTCTCTAATTTTGGCAAAATGTCTCCACTCCAATTGAGAATACAATTGTACAATTACTTTCTAATTTAATTCATTTTTTTTCTTGTAGTATCAATGATAGTGGAAAACCCCAGTAAAATGCACTGAACCTGGCTACAATACCCTAAGCGTTAAAGGGTTAACCCCTAAAGGACAAAGTGTTCTAACTAAGACATTTAAAGAACCAGGTAGGTTCCGGTGAACACATTTCTAATCAAATTTTAGAAGAAAATGTAATAGTGGATTACCCAATGTGTCATGAAAATGGAGATTTAAAAAAATAAAAATTCCGACACCGTATGTGGAAGTTATGAGGGACATGTGTTGTTTTTTGGAAGAAAGGACAGCGAGATAGTAGAAAAATAGTTGAATTTTCAGGGGGACAAACAAGATGGACGGAATGTGGAAAATGGGATGGACCGCGAGGGGCAAAAGAGCACCTTATTTTCCAAACTCATCAAAAAGAATTTAAAATTTAAATGTAAAATTTAAAAATAAAATAAAATAAATATTAATATTTTTAACTGAAAATCATTATTTTAAATTAAAAGTTCCATTTATAATTTAAAATGTTATTTTTAGAAACTAAAAATTAAAAAAATTAAAATTAAAATTAAAAATTGTCCAATGAAATACTGCCACGTGACAGTCCACCTTGGGGTCATGAACATTGGAATGGGTGGGTGAGGTGGCACTTTGATTCCCTTCCTCCATCCTTTATTTCTCCCCTAACTCCCAAAATTCTTAGAAAATATGCTACGTGTCTTCTAAAACTTGGAGATTTTTTTTTTTTTTCACCATTCTATAAAGGGTGAAATGTACTTGTGTTTCACCACTCAAATTTGTATTTTAAATAAAGAAAGTAAAAAATATTTCAATTCCAAAAACAAAGAGTCTTTTTTGAACTTTTAAACCCCCAACAAGTGCAAGGTGTTCTTCAACATCCTAAACAACTCCAAATGCAACAAAAAATTGGTTCACAACTAAGTAACTATTGGAGATAGGAGATGAGAGCACAAGGCACACACACACACAAGGAATGCGTAGAAAGAGATGATCTTTACTCAAAGGCCTTCCACCTTAAGTAGTGTACACTAGGAAGTCACTATGGACAAACCATATGGGATAACTCATCACAAAGACACTCTAGAGATCAGCCCATGCCTAACCCCTCTTCCCACACACCATTATTTAGCACCCGAACCTGTTTGGCTCCTAGCAATACTATCGTACATCAATTACCTCAATACTCCCACTTTGCGTAGAGCCAAAGCCTCTAAGTCCAAATGCTATTACTAATCGTTGGTGTCGGTCTCTACAAAGACCCTTTGTGAGCACATCCGCCACCATGTGCTCCGTTGAACAATACTCCAACCGTATAACTCCCAATTCCAACTTCTCCCGAATGAAGTGGTATTGCACATCAATGTGCTTCGTGCGTGAATGATGTGTAGGGTTCTTTGCAAGTGAAATGCACCCTTAGTTGTCACACATGATCGTTGTAGCCTCACCTTGTGTGCAACCCACATCGACCATTACATCAGGAATTTCCGACCCCACTGATTCTGCACTGATTCAGTGCGTTTATCGTTAAACACTGATTCCGCACGTCATACGTGCATTTAGAAGTGTCGTTACGGTACGGAAGTGACATGCATTACTAGAGTGTCGATGCAGTGTCTTTTCAATGATTATCAAAAAAGTGTTGTTTCCGCACGAAAGTCGTGCTTGACGGAATCCGTGCGTTAATCGTGTATTTACATCACATGGCTGATAAGACACGGATAACGTGCGGTTTTAGTTAATGCGAATTCAGTATCGTATACGTATCATATTAATGCCATTTATTATATTCGTGCGATTTCAGTATCTATTATAATGCAAATTATTTTCGTACGACATCCGTGTACAATATTTTAATATATTTTTGGAATCTTTTGGAATCTTTCGGAATCTTTCAAAATATTTTATATTATTTTGGATTATTTTGGAATATTCCAAGAATCTTCTTTAAATTATACTTCCGGTTTAATTTCCCAAAACATTTTTAGATCTTCATTTATAAAGTTTAGAAGCAATACACATTAAAATTTCAAAGAAATGACATTTTATATTTTTAGAATTCAAATTTGATATTATTGGTTATCATTGTACTTTCCATCATAGGAGCAAAAAAGAAAATAGCTCACAACCACCACAATTATGGCAAAAAATAAATAAATTCAAAATATTATGAAAAAAATCCCAGATATAGAAAACGTCATGCATAATCTAGTGCAAAAAAAAGTTTTGGAAAAAAAGTTTTTTTCACATAGTTAAAAACATTCAAAGTCCGCTGAAAACAAAAAACAGCTCACAGCTGATCTGCCATCACGATTTTGGCAAAAATTTAAAAAATTCAAAAAATTATGAAAAAAATCCTAGATATAGAAAACGTCCTGCATAATCTAGTGCAAAAAAAAGTTTTGGAAAAAAAGTTTTTTTCACATAGTTAAAAACATTCAAAGTCCGATGAAAATAAAAGTTTGATAATTACCACTGGAGTTCTATTCTATGCATGAAGAGTTTGAGGTGGCTTGGTGGTTAGGAACTTGGGTGGCAACCGGGAGGTTGAGAGTTCAAATCCCACCGTTGGCGATAGAGCTTGGTTAGCTATGGTGGGCCCCACCGCATGTGCGGGCAATTTCCGTGTAGTTGAAGTGGGTAGTGAGGAAAGTAATTATTTTATATTTTATATTATATTATATTATATTTTTTAATAATATTATTTTGATCAAATTTAGATATAGAAAGAAAATAAAATTTAGATATGGAAAAAGATGATGTCGCACGAAAAACGCACTGAATCAGTGTAGTTTTAAAGACGATTAAAACACGACATTTGACGACTATAAAGAGTGCTGAATTCATACGTTTTCAATGGATGTATCAATCGTGTCGAATCAGTACTATATCCGCTTGTACGAACATCGTGTCATATCAGTGTAGTTGCGATGAATGACGCAACAATGCGGAATCAGTGCGAAAATCGTACGAACCCTTGAAATATCGGAAATCGCACTGAATCAGTGCAGAATCAGTGGGGTCCGAAATTCCTGATGTAGTTGCCTGAACCAAATGGCCTCCTTCGTGGCATGGCTCGTAGCCATGTACTCGGCCTCCACCGTTGATGTCGCCGTGGTTTATTGCCGCTTGCTATTCCACGATACCGCTCCCGATCCGACCTTGAACATGTAGCCCGTTATCGATCTTCGATTGCTCGTGTCTCCCGCGTAGTCCGCGTCGCAATAGCCGCTCAACACAATGTCTTTGCCGCCAAAACACAACTTGACATCGCTTGTGCCCTTCAAGTAGCGCATGATCCTCTTGACCGCCATCCAATGCATTGAGCCCGGTCTCGCCATGTATTGACTCACCACGCTAATTGGATACGCGAGGTCGGGCCGTGTCGCAATCATCGCATACATCAACGACCCCACCGCTTGCTTGTATGGCACCTCCGCCATGGATTTGGCCTCCGCCGCATACTCCTCCTCCGAAAGCTTGACGAGCTTGGAGTTTGCATCCAATGGTGTTGCCACAGGCTTACAATCCTCCATCCCGAATCTCTTGAGCACGTCCATCACATACTTGCCTTGACTCATGGTGATAGTGCGTGTAGCCCTGTCTCGCACAAACTCAACACCAAGACAAAAGTGCAATTCTCCAAGATCACTCATCTCGTATTCTCTCTCAAGCATGCCTTTTAATGCATTCATTGAACTCATGAGGCTTGCAAGAATGATCAAATCATCAACATATATGATCACAATCACCACATGTTGTCCCTCTTGCATGAAGTAGAGACTATGATCCGCAATGCTCCTAGTAAACCCGTGTGCAAGCAAGAACGTGTCAATCTTTTGGTACCACGCTCTTGGAGATTGTTTCAACCCATACAATGATTTTTGCAATTTACAAACAAGGTGCTCATTACCTTGTTGCACAAAGCCCTCGGGTTGCACCATGTAGAAGTCCTCCTCCAAATCGCCATTCAAAAATGCGGTTTTCACATCCATTTGATGCATTTCCAAGTCCATGGCCGCTCCAATCGCAAGAATGCATCGAATGGTGGTGAACTTGGCCACATGAGCAAACGTCTCGTGAAAGTCTATCCCATGCACTTGCACAAACCCCTTGGCTACTAGTCTTGCCTTGTGACGCACCACATTACCCGAAACATCCCTCTTTGTCCGAAACACCCATTTGCAACCAATGGGGTTGCGATCCTTTGGAATGGGAGTTAATTGCCACGTACCATTAGCAATTAGAGAGTCGTACTCCTCTTGCATGGCGCGCTCCCACTTGACCGCATCCTCACCTTGCATGGCTTCACGAATAGTCAATGGACCATCCGATAATGCCACATTCGCATGCTCGTCATCCTCTTGAGGGAAGATGTGATTCTTCCACCATTCTCCAGGTGGCTTGCGCAATCTCTCGGGGTACCGCCGCTCGCTTGAAGAAATTTGCTCCTCTTGCGCGTCCTTTGCGCCATTCTTGGCCTTTGAGCTAGATAGCGCTTCAACAACCTCCGTGTCACCATCTCCGTCATCACCGTCGTCATCACCTACATCAACAACACTAGAGGACTTGGAGGGTGTGTCCACCAACACGTCTCCACTACTCCCACTTGGACCAACCTCCAAAGGAGCCTCCATCGTAGACTCCTCACAAAACGTCACATCACGTGACCGAATGATCTTCCTCGTGTCCACCGACATGAGTCTATACGCCTTGGTACCTTCACAATACCCAAGAAACACACACTTTAAGGTCTTAGCCTCGAGTTTAGTCCTCCGTTCGTCGGGAACCTTTGCGTATGCAATGCATCCAAAGATGCGCATGTGTGCAACACATGGTTGCCTCCCACTCCACGCTTGCTCCGGTGTCATGCCTTCAACCGCGCTTGTTGGACACCGATTGCGAGTGTACACCGCATTCACCACCGCTTCTGCCCAAAGGTCCAACTTCAAGTTTTGAGCGTGCAACATGCTCCTCGCCATCTCTACAATGGTGCGATTTGCGCGCTCCGCAACTCCATTTTGTTGAGGCGTGTACGGGGCCGAAGTTTGGCGTGCGATGCCTTCTTTCTTCAATAGCTCGTCAAACTTCTTGGACATGTACTCGCCGCCATTGTCCGATCAAAACACCTTGATCTTCATCTCGGATTGGTTCTCCACCAATGTCTTGAACTCCTTGAACTTGTCGAAGCACTCACTCTTGGCCTTGATTGGGTAGAGCCAAATCTTCCTTGAAAAGTCATCGATGAAGGTCACAAAGTACTTGCAACCTCCCATCGACGTGGTCTTCATTGGGCCACACACATCCGAATGCACGATCTCCAAAACCTTCGTGGCCCGAGTCGCCGCTTCACCCGCAAATGGCAACCGTTGTTGCTTGCCTTCAATGCATCCTTCACAAGTGAATGAAGAAGCATCCACTTTCAATTGATGAAGGTCCATACCACTTACCATGCCGCGTAGTGTCTTCACACTCTTGATGTTCAAATAGCCGAGCCGACGATGCCACAACGCCAACTTGTCGTTCTTCAAGTTTGAATGCGCCAACGCCGCCGATTCCTTGGAATGCACCTTCGAGAACTTCATGTGGTACAAGCCCTCGTGTTCTTCAATGATGGCCACCTCATCTCGACTCGGTGACAACACATAACACCCCTTATCACTAAACTCAACCCTCAAGTGCTTTGCCACTAATTGCCGCACCGATAGTAAATTTGCCGTTAATTTGGGAACGTGGAGGACATCTTGGATAGTGATTGTCTTCACACGACCCCTCACCTCGGTGTCTACAACAAGTTGGCCTTTGCCAATGGCCTCAAGCACCGTATCATCTCCCAAAATCACCCTCCTTGGGTTAATGAGAGCATACGAATGAAAACAAGTTTTATGCAGTGACATGTGGCTTGTAGCCCCCGAATCAACAATCCAATCACTCGTACTACCATTGCACGATACATTGCTTGCCATCATTGCATACTCGTCTTTGCCATCACTCATGCTTGCATCCCAAGAGACATACCGCGTAGTAAACGCATACTCATCATCATCATCATCACGAGTTTTAGTGTTGTTTGCACTCTCCCCCTTCTCATCCCTCTTGCGTTTGTAACAAAACTTGGCAATGTGGCCCTTCTTACCGCAATAGAAGCACGCCTTATCGCTAGAGCTCCCACCGCGTCCATTCTTGGATTGCTTTGCCATGAGAGCCGCACTATCTCCACGAGACTCATTCTCCTTTCGCCACGAGAGCTCGTGCAACAATCGCGAGGTCACATAGTCCAATGTGAGCTCCAAAATGGGCCTTGACTCCATGGCCACGATGAGATACTCGTACGAGGGTGGTAGGCTTTCCAAAAGGGTCATCACAACATCCCCATCGGAAATGGTCACGTCTGCACCGTTGAGTTGATCCGCGAGTGCCTTGACTTTGTTGATGTGCGCCAACATATCGTCTTCTTCCTCCATCTTGATGGTGAAGAACTTGCGCCGCAAAAACAATATGTTGGCCAAACTCTTTGCTTCGTGAATGTTGCAAAGCTTGGCCCATGCCTCGCGGGGTGTCTTGCATGAACGAATGTGCGCGAGTTGGGAATCCGAAAGATTGAGAGCCAAGATGGCAAAGGCCTTCTTCTCGCGCCTCAAATATGCTTGCATCACGCCCGGGTCGGTAGTAGATTGAGGGGGCTCCTCAGTACCATCGACAATGTCCCACAACTCCTTCTCCGCCATGACCATCTCCATTTTGAACTTCCACAAGTGGAAATTCACGCCATCGAACTTGTCCACCACTTTGGGACCCTCACCCTCATAAGATGCCATGATCCTCACTCACGAATGCCTCCTCACTCAATTAAACCCTCAAACTCAATAACCACACTCGTTTTTATGATTTTTTTGATAGAAAGTAGCACCTTTGTGCTTCCGATGCCTCTAGTTCAACCCTAAACAACAAATCAGCACCTTTGTGCTCCACACACACCTTCCAACACTCAAATGCGAAGGTAGCTCACCCAAATTGCAAAGATGTTAACCAAAACACCTCAAATCACTCAATGGAGCTCCCACTACTCCGATTGACCCAAATCAACACCTTAGTGTTCCCAATCACTCAATGCACGTAATCAACACCTTTGTGTCCGTCAATAGCACTATATCAATGCTCATGGACTCACATAAGCCCCTTGAAACCCTAAATGCATTGAAATTGCTCAAAACCGCACCTTTGTGCGCCCAAGTGCATAAAGTAACCCCAAATGAAAATTTGAGCACTCCAAGGCTATGAAACACATGCAACACCTCAATGCAAGTGCCCAATCACTTAGATCAGACCATAGACCCTCCCTTAGAGCCTCAACACCTCACAAATCACTTGTATGACCACAAGTGCATCAAATTGAACGAAACGACGTTCCACTTACAAAAGAGGCTTGGAATGAAAAACTTGGAAATCCAAAGAAAGAGATCGATCAAGAAGAGTGCTCCCACGTGTAACTTCAGCCCGTGCACACCTCCAAGAGAGAAGACTCCTCCAAAACGCTCCAAAATGCTCCCAAAAGCTCCAAATCAACCCCTTCCGCAACGACCTCGAACTAATTGCCTCAATGCAATCAAAGACTCATGCAACACACATGAGTGGGCCCATAACCTATTGGAGATAGGAGATGAGAACACAAGGCACACACACACACACAAGGAATGCGTAGAAAGAGATGATCTTTACTCAAAGGCCTTCCACCTTAAGTAGTGTACACTAGGAGGTCACCATGGACAAACCATATGGGATAACTCATCACAAGGACACTCTAGAGATCAGCCCATGCCTAACCCCTCTTCCCACACACCATTATTTAGCACCCGAACCTCTTTGGCTCCTAGCAATACTACCGTACATCAATTACCTCAATAGTAACATCATATAGAACGAAAAAGTGAAGTGCGACAAGTTTTGGCAATGAGGTTTTTTTGATGTAACCACAGTCAAACGTACCTGAAATTTTTGGGTATGTGTTTTTTTGGGGTGCTTTTTTCCATGAAACGCAATTATCTTGCCATTTGTGCTGTCAAAATCAACAAAGTTTGTTGTGTATGTTTTTCAAGTAGTTTAGGACAAGATCTTATGATTAGAAGGTAGAATATAACATTTTTTTGGAATTTTTACATAGGGGAGTAAAAATGGTAGCATTGGAGTGTTTCTGGAGGAAAAACACTCAGGCCCTTTGAGGGTAAGTGTACTCCCCATTCTGACTGTAGATTGTTCACATCAAATCCCTTGCTGAAAATGTGACATATTTCACCACATGTATAATCCCTAAACGTACCAATTCTTTGAACACAAGCAGATGCTAGCCTCAAAGATAGATATTAGCATGGCTCAGATGTACATGAGGTGTACATGAGAGGACCATTGCAAGCATAAAATATACTCAACAAATTTGACGTACTTGCAGTTGGAGGCCTCTCTAATATTATCAACAACTCCTCATGACAAGAAAACTATTGTAATTCGTAGAAAATTTAATAGTCTTAACTTACAAAGGTGACTTGGATGAAAGTCATTCAAAATTGTATGAGAAAGTTGCAAGGCTTTTAATCTGTTCGTGGTCCAGTTTCTGGACGCTGGGACGTTTTAGGAGTTAACATGGGGAGTGTGATGCTGGCTGTGACAATATTAATGTATCAGGTGTCAATCCTAGTGTCATCCAGATAGTCAATTTTATTGTGCACTACACAAACATCAAATAGTCATAGTCATAGCACTTCATGTTCTTGGCCAACTTCATGCTCTTGGTGTACTTCATGCTCTTGGTGTACTTCATGCTCTTGGTGTACTTCATGCTCCTTGCACGCCTCCCAACAAACTGAAAGGCCTCCAATTCAATTGTCATTGCTATATCACTTCCAATCCAGCAGTCTACTTCCCCCTCTCAATGGGAGACAAAGAGTTTGACATAAAAGACTTGAGCAAAATTTGAACCTGTGCAGGGAAAGCCCATGTGATTTGGTCATGCTTAATGACCACTCCAGCATGATTGCCACATCGCCACCCCAGGGGCTCGAACCCTGGACCACAAGGTTAAGAGCCTTGCGCTCTACCAACTGAGCTAGGACGGCGGGTGATGAGGCAGGTGATGTGCAGTAGTGACATGCATTTGACTCTTATACAATTAGAGACCCTCATAACCAAGTCCAGTATCTCAGCCCAAGTGCGCATTACAAGATCGAAATCCATTTAATGGAAATTGGTCCTTCCTAAAAAAAAGGTTATGTCTGACTCTTTTTTTCCAACTTGACGTCTCATTGAAAGTCGAAGGTTGACAACCTAATCTCAGAATACCCAAAGAGTATTCTAAAACATTTCAAGCAAATTTTAATGTGTGACAGATGGGTCTATAAGACGTCTTCAACGCTATGTTCAACACTTGTATAGTCCATCATTCAGTAGCTTTGATGCCCACCACCTTTCTTGCACTTTGCTCCACCTATCCACTCAGCTAATGATGAAGAACAATTAAGTGTGGAATATTCTACACCATCTATTGTAGAGCCAAGATAGTCATAGCCCATTCACACCAAACTTACATTTGCGTTCCCAAAATGAAGGTAAAAACGAGAAACAAAAAAATATTCAAAACCTTGTCTTTTTTTGCAACAATTAATGTTCAACTGCATTATACCTCCAGCGACTTAAAGAATGGAATCATAGGCCTATTAGCTGGGGGAGCCTTTTCAGTCTATAGGTTTAACCTCAACTCCCCGTTTCTGGCATGCTCTAGTCCCTTGAGTCTTTCAACGTCAAACAAAGAATGATTTTGGCTCATCTTTCTTTTGGTAAGCCAGAAGCTTTGCAGACCATAGAACCAGTCCGGTGCATTTCGTTGCACTTCCATCATTCTTGTGAAAGGGCGCACTCCAATACCGTTGACGTCCAATAGCTTTGATAGTAATTGTTGGATCTACTACCTCGTCCATTGAATATAATAAAGCAAAAGATGGTATAGCAATAAACATCAGAATAATACTAGGAAAAATGGTCCAAATAATCTCTATAGTAGTCCCATGAACAATCCTTTCCGGAATTGGATTTCTTTTATAGTGAAAATGCCATAAAGCGCGAACCAACATCATGCGTTAGAATAATCTCTAATTGTGTATCTTATATTTCTTGGTCGACAACAAATTCCCTCAAAGTTACATGACGTATGCATGCGGCAGCATTGGTGTATGTGAATGGCCATCAGTGCATGCTACTGAATGTTATGTGGCGGAGTAAGACATAAAAGCGCGTAACCAATCAGAAGTCTTCCATCAAGCTGGTCAAAGTACTTGGAATTGCAGTTGCACGACACTGTAGTGCCAGGAGATTGTACACTGTACAATAACTGGCAAACAGTGAGGCTTCCCATGCATAAAAACAAGCAATTCCACTCCACTGTTTCCAGGATTCAGGAAGCATCTGGGGCTCCTGGATCAAATTCAAATACTAAGTCCTCCTTTGGACTTTCCTGCCATCCTTGAGCATGTGCTGAATTTCTCAACACGTCAACTCCTCTATCAGTGGAAAAAAAACAGGAAGAGAAATTACATTGAAATACTATTAGACACTGACTTCTCGTGTTACACAATTAAATGAGTTACAAGTACAAAGAAAATTAGTAAAATTTGAGATGATCTTAACCCAATTTGACATCTGGTGACATCCCACGGAAATCTTGAAAATCTTGAAAATAATTGGTGTTTTACTAGGATTAAGCCTACTTCTGACAATCTACGAAGAGTTCTGAACATTATGGCAAAGTCCAACAACTTACTGGAAGCCTATGTCAACTAAGTTAAGGATCAAAAGCCATCTAATGCACACTGGTAACATTACAAAGCCATAATGTCCATTAGCAATATTTGTAACTTAGGTCTTCATTAAGTTAATGCCAGTAGTACCTCGTCTGACAGTATTCTTTGATGCCCAAAAACCACCTTTTCTATGAGTACATACACCTGAATGATGTATATTTTCAGTTTTCAGTACATACACCTGAATGATGTATATTTTCAGTGTAAATTTAAAGCATGGAACAAAATCATCACTTGTCATTGTGCAACCAAGGATCAGAAACCTTCTCTGGTAACAAAATTATTCTTTACAAAAGAATCATCTCTGGTAAGAGAGAGAGCTGCCACTGGAAGGAAAACCCATTCCAATTTCTGTTTTATGTGACCAATTTCATTGACCAAACTTCCTAGTGGAAACCTGCCTAAACAGTCACTTTCCTGTGACGCAATTGTACCCAACACCCCACTCACTACTACAGCAAAAAGTTGCTACAATCGCTACACTAAAAGGTTTGGAAAAAGGTTTTTTGTTGATGGCGACAAAATTGTTGTCATTGGTGAACATAATTTACAACTCAGGGGCAATTTAAATGATTAGTTCAATCACATATTGTTGCCCAAAGAATGAGAGAAAATGGCACTAAATCCCTGGTCCCCTACCAAACTATCCTTACAAATCAGAGATTTACAACAACTCAAAGAGGGTGCAAATTACCAGCACGAGGACGGCAAAACCAAAAGCCCCAGGTGAGGCCATCCTGAAAGCTCCACTAGTGGGGAAGTAATCCGGCATGGCACATTTATCGCCATTGAACCAAATTTGAGAAGGAAAGCCATCTACACCTTTGACCACAATACCTGGAGTCGGCTTCTTCGTAAACGAAAAAACCGATTGCAGCACCGAAACGCCGGTTTTCACGAGGTTGGCCCCCAGGAGGTAATTGTTGTAGCCCTCCAACCCTTGCACCACCAAGCTGGTGTTGACGAGCGGGACAGCCGACGCGTTGAGCGGAATTGCTGTCGCGTTCAACGTGTACGCCTTCTCGAACCCAGGCAAGGCCTTCGGCATCTCCACGACCGCAAACCAGTCGGGGTGAGTCACATTGTCCCAACCAAAGAGCGACATTCGCGCGCTCCAGCCCTGGGAGTAGTCGGACACAATGTGCCAGTTGATGCTGACTCCACAGTTGTCGGGGCACGGGAGCGGCGTCGGCACGGCGTTGTGGTTTATGCTTGCCCATGCGAGGATTTGCGCTGTTCGATTCTCGGGTGGCAGAGTTAATGCACTGTAGGGGAGCAACATGGCGGACGTGTTGGTACTGCAGGTTGGCTGAGGATTTGTACATCCACATGAACACGTCGGACA
Organism: Pohlia nutans; assembly: GCA_022496805.1. Taxonomy (NCBI): domain Eukaryota; kingdom Viridiplantae; phylum Streptophyta; class Bryopsida; order Bryales; family Mniaceae; genus Pohlia; species Pohlia nutans. Next base: position 7,455,319 of record CM040098.1, on the reverse strand, counting down.
TGGCACGATGGAGTCATTGTTGTAGGAAGAGTAGGACACACAGCACTTGGGAGGTGGTGCAGTTGGTCCGACTGTCACGTTGCAGCTCACCTGCGTTCATCACAACCCCAGTCAACACCTTGGCCATGATAGATTGCACTCAACCTTCGCTACAGACACTCACAAATGAGCTCCTAATCGCACTCAAAACGAAACTTTTCCATTCAGATGTGAACAGAAAATGTGCAATTACAAATTGTGTTTTGTCAGGCTTTAATTTTACAACAACGAAAGGGGTAAAACACTAGACCTGTGAGTCATTCGCAAAGAGAGACTACTTCGAAAAGCAAGGAGAGACTACTTTGCATTAACCTCTAAAATACGGTATTAAATTGTGAATAGTCAATAATTCAGATAAAAGGGGAAAAAAGGAACAGAGATATGTGAGTCATTTGCACCTAGAGACTAATTCGAATTAACCTCAAAAGGACAGTTTCACGTTCTGAGTAATCGATAGTCCAAAATTTGCAGCACCAGAACATTGCATCTGTTGGTAAGGAAAGAAATCAAATTGGAGAATTGCATGAGGCTTTGGTTTCGGCTTTAGAAAACGGATTTGTGTACCTGCCACGTCTTCATAGCGCTGGTGGAGTAATCCAAGTAAGGGTCAGGGAAGAGGCTGGGAGCAACGAGACGAGGAACACCGCAAGTGTAGGTACCGTTGCCAATTTTGAAGGCAGCGGGGGGGACGAGGTGGAGGGCGTCGTCAGCGTTAGGGGGGATCTTGTACACTTGCATGGTGAAAGCAGACTTGGATTTCGAAGGGTCGATCACAGCAGGAAGAATGGTTCCATTCCTGCAACAATACTTGATGCCACCCACAGTGGTGTCGTTCTGGCTCGTGAGAGGAAGGTCGGAAATCGTTGGACTCGGTGAGCAACTAATAGCTGTGTTCAAATCTAGACCTGGTGGCACATAAAACGTCCCTGCTTCCCCTCCCACACAAGCCTGCACATCTGCCACTTTCGGCCTGGCTCCCTGCATCGTGTAAATGAACTCCCCCTCTTGCCATGTCCAACTCAGTTGCCAGTTATCCAGTCTCCCAAACGGACTCATATTTGCAATCGTCACCTGCGTGATGAAAAAACAAGATCTGTGAGTCATTTACAAAGAAAGACTACTTAGAATTAACCTCTAAAAGACAGTGAATTCAGATGAAAGGGGAAAAAAGAAACATAATCTGTGGGTCATTTGCAAGGAAAGACCACTTATTTGAGTTAAGTTGTGAATGATCGACAATTCAGATGAAAGGAAAAAAAAATCAAGATGTGTGAGTCATTTGCAAAGAGAGACTACTTTGAATTAACCTCTAAAAGATAGTGAATTCAGATGAAAGAGGAAAAAAGAAAACAAGATCTGTGCAAAGAGAGACCACTTATTTGAGTTTTAAGTTGTGAATGATCGATAATTCAGATGAAAGGGAAAAAAAAATCAAGATGTGTGAGTCATTTGCAAAGGGGGACTACTTTGAATTAACCTCTACAATTGGCAGTTTTAAGTTGTGAATAATCGATAATTCAGTTGGGTCAGACTAAAGAAGAGATGGGGAATTACCATAGCTCTGTAATTGCTGGTGTAGGCTTGAAGCACGTCGTAAGTGATGGTGATATCGCCGTAAATAGGTGGCAAGAAAATGTCAGCGCTAGTAAGCGTGATGTTGTCACTCGGCTCCAGGCAACAAGTGTGCATTGTTGAATCTGCATCATAACACAAGTTTATAGATGAGTCTCAAAGAGTTACAGGGAGAGAAAAAGCCTCAAAACTATCGCACAAACTCCAAAACATCCTAAAGTTTTCTTTGTGCGATGCGTATGATAATCTGTCAAAGAGACGAATTTGGTTGCACTCACTTCCGTAAAGCTTCGGCTTGCTGCAGTTGTAACCCTGGTTGGTGATATTCAGAGTGGCAGGCATTGGAAACAGCGGCTCGCCGAACTCAGTACCAATTATAGTAAACACCTTGGCAATTTGCGTCAAATCTCCAGCTGTTTCAATGGAGTTTCGCAAGGGTTGAGGCGGTTGAGGTGATAACACTGCCCCGGCGGACACATTCGCAGGAAAGACACTGCCATCCTCCAGCTGCAATCCATCTGCAGAGACCATAATCTACACAAACCAAAAAATCAATCAGATTCCTAAACAAAAGCCTTTCTCAGAAAACAGCCTCCACATCATACAATCAAGCAAGCTTGCCAGTGAATTATACCTACAAAATGGCTTACCAGTTGGATGTGTTGAATTCAAAATGCGCAAAAGCAAAAACTGTTGGATGTGTTTGAATTCAGAAAAGACTAAGAAGGGAGAGAAGGCTAACTGGCTGACCTCTTTGTGCGTGTACGTGAGGCCGACGCCCCAAGTATCCAGAGTGGAGTAGCCCTGGTTCGTCAAAGTGACCTGCGCGGTGAAGCTATACGGTTGCTTAGCAGCGGAGGAAGCATTCGGGAAAATCAACTGCGTCTTCTCTAACACGTACAAAACCTCAACCCCATCGCAAATGGGAAACACGTACGCCGGCGCGGGCGCAGGCGCAAGGACCGGTGCTGGAGCGGGCGCCGGAACGGGTCCCAATCGCACCGGCGCGGGCGCAGCCGCTACAGGCGCAGTCGCGTTTTTTTGCGCACTCACAGAAACCACCAGAACTAACAACAACAAGAACGCGAGAATCCCAATTCCTCCTCGCAAACCCCCCATAGCTCCTCACCGCCCAAAACCCCAAGGAACCCCAAAATGCAACAACACCCGATCCGCTTCAATCTTTACTCCTTGAGGGTGTTTAGCACCCGCATCACCTAAACAGCTTGCAAATCCCAAATTAAGCAGCTGAACGCGAGTAGTGCGGCAATGTGCGCCACGAAAGTGACGATCGATCGCGCGCTGCGATGAGAGCCTCGTTGTAAGAAATGGCTGGGTGCGATGAGGAGGCGAGGTGGGTGTGGGAGAGTAGTAAAGGAAGGGAGAGTAGTATGGGTGTGGAAGTCTTGGGGAACGCGGCGGGGAAGGAGCGACTTGGGTGCTGGGGCAGGAGCGAGGGAGCTAAAATTGGGAGATGGGTGTTGATGGGAGCTCCGCGGAACGTGGTGAGCGAACGGGAGATGGGCGATGCGCTTGACTACTGACTGGAGTGGGGGAGGAACCGATGCACAGGAGAGTTTTTTGTATGTTTTTTTCTTACTGCGGAGGAAGCCCGCAAAGGCAGGGGACTACGTTACTACTGTGCCAAGGAAGGACGCCCGCAACAAGAGCAACCGGGCGGCTGGCGGGTGGACGCGCGGAGAGTGAGTTGAGCTGGCTATGGACTGGACGCGGAGAGTGACTGGGCCGGGCCGGGTCGGGCCGGTTCCAACGGTCAGTCGGTCCCCGCAACGGCCATTCATCCATCCGTTTGGCGCTGCCAGTCCTCCGTCTGACTGGACTGGTTCCTGCTCATTGGTGGTCCCTGTTTTGGTGGTCCCTACCTGCGCGTAAGGTGGGGAGTGGGGACACCAAATCCACCTCAGCAGATTAGCTAGTAGTAAAAATAATAATTAAAATAACTTTTAATTAAAATAACTTTTAATTAAAATAACAAAAAACAAACAACAAGCAGCTGCCCTACCGAAGTCACTAAATCCCCGGTGGTCTTGAATGAATGGGGACAAAAGAATGAATGGGGACAAAAGTGCCCCCTATTTTTGTTCTTGTCAGGGCCCACCTTAAAAAACAACCCCCTCCTCTAATGGTTTTTTATTCCCAAATAGGTGCCCCTACGGTAATTTGGGGCCATAGGTCCCAAATTTGCAAAAACATTTGACAAAAAAAGGGGTCTCGGTGCCCAAAATGGAAATTTAAGAAAAGGGGGGGGGGGGCATGAACAGTGTCTCGCAGGGGTCTCGCATTCAAGACCACCGGGGATATAGGAACGAGGCTGCCCTACATCGTAGTTGGTTTCAACATTGACCCTTAACCCTTGAACGCGCCTGCGTCCAAAATCTAGATGATGGACGATTCTGGACGCGTCCCTTCACCACGCACGGGGATGTTTTTCATCCATTCAATTTTTAAAAGATTCTTGTGCTAGTTGATTACCATTTATACGGTATGAATCTTCAAGATAAGATATTGAGAGTTTTTGAAAAATAGCAAAAGTGGTTTATGTCAAGTTTCATTTTTAGTTCAAAAAGTGAGACTTTAAACATGATTTTCCATAAAAAGAAGAATCAAATAGTGAAAACCATACCATCTTGTAGTGTATGTTATTCCAATTTCATTACAATTTTTTAAATTTTTTTAATGTTAATTTTGAAATTTTAATTGAATTTCAAGAGAAAACCTTGCAAAATTAATTTAAAAATATTAATAATAAATATTATGAATCCAACTGTATAGATATTATCTTCACATTGACATTTATAACTTTGCTCTTTACATCAACTCCATTTTAATTTTTTATCACACATTTTATAACCAATCTTTGAAAACAGTGTTGAATCGGGACCTTAAAGGGTTAAACGTCAAGGTAAGTCCCATGGGCTTATTTAAAAGAGAATAATCAAGAAAAAAGTTGATTTTCTCAACCAAATCAAGCGAGACTTGTTGCGTTGGAAAGCTACTGAAAAAGCAATTTAGATTCCAAATTTGCACCTCATTTGAGAGATTGTGGAATCGTTGGTAAGTAATCAAAGTTATCAAATTGAACAAGTTTTGAGGTTGAGGTAGTTGAGGTCGTTTTCTGAAAAGTGCCGCAGTGCTACAGTGCCGCAATAATGTTGGCCAGCAGAGTCGTTTTTTCCAAAAAAAAACCAAACAATAATAATAATAAATAAATAAATCGCCCTCTTGACCTTTAAAGGTTAACTCCTAAACGTTCCAGTTTCCAGAAAGTGAATCACGAACAGATTTGAAGCCTTGTAACTTTCTCATACAACCTCGGATGATTTTCATCCAAGTCACTTTTGAAAGCCTATTCAACTCTTTACCAATTACAATAAATCTCTTGTGATGGGGAGCTGTTGATAATATTGGAGAGGCCTTCAACTACAAGTATGTCAAATTTGTTGAGTAGATTTTATGCTTGCAATGGTCTTCTCATGTACACCTCATGTACATTGGAGTCATGATAATATCTACTTTTGAGACTAGAATCTACTTTTGTACAAAGGGTTGGTACATTTAGGGGTTAATTAATTACTTTTTGTTCCAAAATGCCACAAGTCATTTTGTGATTGCTTAACCCTTGAAGGATTTAGGGCATAGTAGATATGTTGCCGTATATTTAACATTTGTTGTAAGTAGACAGTTCCAAATTGAGATCCCAATAGTTCTTAGGACCATGTAGACATGAATTTTAACTTTGAATCACTTTCTAATATGAAACTCATAGGAGATGTAGAACCATTCCAATTTCAATGAAATACGACAGTATAGTATTAGCTGGAATGGCCAATCTGGATCTTTAAGGGTTAACGGTGACGTAAATCTCTCAAAATCGGTTGTGGAAATTCAATTTTGACCTTTGGTTGTTTCAATTCGACCCTCGTGTACAGTAATCTACGAGGAGCCCTGATCGGAATAGAATAGGTGAAGGACGAGAATGCGTTGTTAAGGGAATCATGGACGGAATATATATTTGATACAGTGGTATTTAGCTCAAAAAAATGAGTGTCCTTGCAATGCCTCTTTCCTACGGTCAAAGCGAATTAAAAACGTAATTGATTGGAAACTATGACGACCAAAAAACAAAAATAGAATAAAATATTTTTAGCTATATTTTACTATTTCTAAACTGTTTTGAGACATTTTGGGCCATATTTAATCATTTTTTCTCAAAAAAAAACCAATAAATTATTTTTTTGAGGAATGAACCTTCTTCTTTTTTAAATATTAAATATATGTTAGTGGGGTAGCGATCCAACTACGGTATTTTTTTATAGGCTCATCAATTTTTTATATCTTTGTAGCATAAAAGAACCTCGGGGGGTGCTCTCTACATTATGTTTGAGAATCACGTGCGTTCATGACCCCTTCTAAAAACCTCCTTGTATACGAGAGGTTATATGTCTAAATACCTTTGTATATAGATGTATTCCGTTTTAAATATATGTTTAGTGTAAGTATACATGAAATATTTTCAGTTCTAAATGTGTTTATTGTATGTATACGTAATACAACAATGTTCAAGTTAATATCCCTTTTGTGCACTCACGTATACTCGTACATGTTTAGTACAGTGCACCCCCCCCCCCCCCCCGAGAAAAGAACAATGCAATGGAGCACCTTTTTAAAACTAAATCGAAAGAGAATCTTCACTTATATCCACTTTTCTAAGCAATGAAGGGATGCTATTTGTATTCCATGAATTTTGGGACTATTGTGTAATTGCCACGTAAAACTTAGTTTCTAAATGTAACTAGATTGTGGACCCATTCCAAAACGTTGTTCAAGGCTCCCATTGCTCTATCATGCTATGTTCTTCCGATTAGCGATAGAAAGAGAAATTTTGATGCATCTAAATTTTATTTAAATACTTCCTCTGTTGAAGAATATAAAATAACACACATGAACTTACAATTCCATGAATGAATCGATCGAGCTAGCTATGGCATCATTGGATAATTAATGCAATGTATAACGCGGTAAACGATGTAAGCTTGGGCACAATAGAGATATCCACAAAGTAAAGGGGTGAGTCATCCTTCTTTCTATCTTCCATTTTTGTTTAGAAAGAAATATGAAAATTTTGGTAGGAATTTCCAATTCAAGGATTCAAGACCATCTCGAATTTGTTGTCCCAGTGATTGCCAATATAGGCTCGTGTTGTTTCAGTTGGTTATAATTTTGTGTTTTAATTATATGAAAGCAACACAATATGGTCATTGATTTAATGCTAGCTATAACAAGAGTAATTGAATGAGTGGCTACTGATGTAGCACTAAATTCGATGGTTGTCGATTCAATCATTGTTGTCATAGCACTGAATTAGTGACTATGTTGTTTTGTTTTTGTGTCATTGAGACACGAACCTATGACCAACTGAAACAACATGAACCTAGGTTAACAATCAATGAGGTGACAAATTCGAGATGGGTGATCCAAGATTTGTTTGACGAAGAATAGTTTGTTGTAAGAGGATGAGCTATCTAAAAACATTGTTTGGTTTTCAAAGAAGTCTACTCATGGAGAAGAAATCAATGAGCTTTCAAAGAGCTGCAGACTGTATTTAGATACTCCACTACGGACTCAATTTAGAAATTGATATGCGGTGCACATGAAAGAAAGGACAAAACCTAGTCACTCAAGTGTTAACCGAATATTCATTGGATATTCCCTTAGGCTAAGAGTAGGCTAGTCTATACCCAGCAGGAATAGACCCGACAGGCGATACCTGGCAGTACAAGCTGGTACAGGCTAGTCGACCCAACTTTCCCGGTCGACCAGTCTGACACACTGTCAGACCAACCTCCTATATGTACCTTCACTCTCTTTGAGAGAGTTGTTGCTATACCATTTGTACATCTTCTTGGCAGCCTCAGTTGTACTTCGTTCTTGTCTTAAACTCTTCTTGTGCGCACTAGTATGTTAGATTACTGCTATTAGACTACTGCTGTTTCCTGCTCTTGTATCACTCTTTGAGGTTGTATCTTGGTTAGTTGCAGTAGTCTGTGGGTATGCAGGAGCCGACTTACTAGCATACTGGTGCTTTTCCTTAGCCAACAGTACGTTCTCCTTGGTAGAAACCTCTTACTACTCCTCTCAATCTCTAGAAACTAGTCTAGAATAGAATAGTCTTGTGCGGAGTAGTCTCATTCGTTTAAGGTCGGTTCCTAGAAAACCTCCTTAACATCAAGTTTACTTTTCGCAAATAAGATTCACATTCTATTTAATTTTGGCACCGACACACCTTGCTTTTATGGAGATTTGGGCCAAAATTTTGTTTGATACAACACCACAATCTCAAGTTTTGACTACTTTACAAATTATATATATCTTTGATAGGCCAGTGGAGTAAGCAAACGATCATTTTATTTCAGAACTAAATACATGTTCCCATTTGCTTTTTATTTTGGAACAAAATACACCAAAACCACTATATAGTATGGTGGATGAATAACATGTACATTCATCCATTTTGACAAATTTTCATTCATTTTAACTTTTAAGCGTCTACACTACAAGTACTTGGTCAAACCTCATTACTCCTTCACATTTAAAAATATTATATTTTATGGTATTTTTCTCATTTAAGGTATTGTTAAACCAATTCATTCTGAGTTTTTTTCATAATTATTTAAATAATTTTTTTAGAAGCTTCTTAAAAAAGATCTTGTAAGAATCATAGTAATTACAAAAGTGCTCATAATAGTATGATATTTTAAGGAAAAATGTAAATGATAGTGATGAACAACAAGGTGTAGGTCGCATGCTTCTTGAGCTTACACAAAAAAAAAAATCAATAGAACAACTTTTTATGCAATGTATATTGGAAATTTTGGGTTTTTAGCTTTAAAGTACTGTAAAAAACATAATTTGAACAATTTTGAAGAATGATAAATTGGACTAGAAAGTAGAAAATTTCCCTCACAGTTTCTTAGTTGAAACCATTTTCATTTGAAATTAAGAACTAGGTGAAAACTAGTGTTTGACTAAAAACAACCAAACAGGGCTCCACGGGACTCCTTCCACGCTTGAAAGTTAACAAATTTTCATCCAATTTGAATGAACTTTACCACAATATTTTGAAGGAATAATTATTGATGAAGCCTCTCATAAATACCGTGGGCCATAGTATATGGTGATCTCGATGGTGATTTTGGAGTAGTAATCAATATCTATATTTTGTTGATTGAACAAATGTACACTAGGTGAAGATGGAGTTTGGGGGTTATTAGGATTTTGGAGCTTGAGGTAAATCATGTATTCATTTAGTTGTGTCACACCTCTCTCTCGTCCGGCTGTCAAAAAAAACATGTTCATTATGAATGAATTCTATATTGATGATGGACTGGGATGAATGTGCATGCCCGCTCATGGGGTCTAGCGTTCATATTAGCATTCACCATGGGAAACACTAATAGGATAATTACAATCCATGGGCACATACATACATCCTTTTTATAAATAAACTTTTCGATTCATATTGGTCATCATGTGGTGGGTGTGACTTGAAATATGCTTTTATCACTTGTCATAGAGGTAATAACCTCAACCCTCTACTTACAAACCCGAGTTCAAATACAACCGCCACACAACAAGGTTGTGTAGTTTTTTATGTCAAGCATTTGGTGCTTTTAGAAATAATTTTATAGTACAATCTTTTAAATGTAATCTTTATTAAAAATAATTGAATCTATTTTTCCTTCTTGTTATTTCCAATTTTGTGTCTTGGATACACTTTCAACAATTTGCAAGAAGGGTTTTGAATTTTTTTTGTCAACTCGTTATTTTTTGTCAACAAAAAGCAAACTTTCAGTTCGCTTACTACTAGTAAACACACTCAACAGCTGAAAATCACGGTGATGGGGACAGTACTTTAAATAATGTGAATATGATAGGGAACCAAATATCAAAGCCAATTTATACTATAGACCAAGAGCCGTGACAATTTTTTTTAATAGATTATTCTCATAATCACATTTCATAAAAATGATTAAAATTCTCTTGGACCTCTCACTAGGTGTAAACCAAACCTCGACAAAAGGAATGACCACGCACCAAATAGAGTGGGCTAATTTTGTTTCATGTATGCCTAACTATAGTAACCATTAGCGTTGGGCCAATTTTTTAATTTTATATATATATATATATATATATATATATATATATATATATATATATGTATATATCCTAGTTTATTTTACATGGTATCCTAGTTTTGCAGTGAGAAAGCCTTTTTTGCTTGACCCACAAAAAATCAACTTGGACCATTAACCATTATCCACTAGGTCACTTTATAGGCCTTTTGGAGACCTCGATATCCATGGTCATTCTCCTTTTTATCCCGGCATTATAAACCCAAGTAGTCCCCGGACAAAATCTTCGGCCAATCACAAATTTTAAAGGGGCATGAGACGACTTCTTGTTCCATAGTATAAACTGGCCCTCAATACATTAAGGTAGAGGGCTCTAAACCTGCCACAATTCTAAACCCACACTCTACCAAAGACGAACATTTTGAAATTTTGAATGTACCCATGGTGAAGAGCACCACTTTAAAACCCATGTCATTTCAACTTCAAAAATTCATAACTAATTTCAGGAACATCCAATTTTTTTGATTCAAAATCTGCTGATCATTGCTTGGATTTGTCTTCCACTGAAAAATCATGCTCAATTCTCACTGTGTCCTCATACATAAATTCACAGCCCTTGGAGTGGTGGATTTAGAGCCTGCTACCTTAGCCCCTTTTCAGCACATTCTAGCATGGCCACCCATGGCCTCAGAGGGTCTCTAACCTCAAGAAGTGGATGAAAAGTTTCAAGGGGCCTTTCAAAATGCTTCTTGACTCTGGATTCTAGCGTGTTAGAAATTGGGCCTTGAAATCACTATTGAGTTGACTATTCGATGATTATTCCTCTCATTCTACTTGTGATTGGTCCATTGACTATTTGATGCGCACTTTTGATACGTGAAGGGCGTGCAAGGGTGGGGGAGTGTGAGTGCAAGGGCCCTTCACATGTAGATGGACTAGTGGGACCCGTGCCGTTGAGCACATTGAGCTTGGTTTTTGTGCTTGGGTTGTCTCCTCGACGGATTCCAGCCCGGAACGGTCGAGTGAGACAAAGCGTCCTGTATTGTATAATAGATAATTTGAGAGGGTTAGTCCTAGTGTGCATGGGTGGGAATGCTCTTAGCCCTCCCTAAGTTACATCGAGCCCCCAAAATTCCTAACATATATTTTGTGGTGGCTTTGTTGACATTTGCTCACTTTGTAATCCTGATATTTCTGTAGACGGCAACCAGGGCAGGTCCTTTAGGGTTAACAGGGGATGTATAAAGTATAAGCAATCTGTAAACAACTGTCTTTCGGCAATGACATGCATGGGCAATACTCGGTATCATGCAACAACTGTCCGCTTTGGCAATAATAATATGCATGCAATATCCTGGGCCTGATTTTCAACGTACCCACTCACTGGTCACAAGGTGTTCAAGAATGTTGCAAGAAGCTTCACGTTCTTAATTAAAAATTGGGCCTACTTAGGAAGCTCCGTCTTTTGTGATGCTGGACCAGTGAATTTTCTTTTAACATTTTAGTAATTTTGCTACTTTTCAATGGCTTGAAGACAGATATAGCATAAGGGCTGCTTCACACTATGGTCGTTGATTTCCACCAATTGGATTGCAAGAAACTAAGATTTCGGTCTCTCGAGGCTAAAGTCCAAAGGTTGTCGCCCTCCAAAATGTTTATATGGCATCATTTTTTGACTAAGGTGACGGACTCTTGAAGAAAGTTTGGGTTGGACACAAATGGAAACCCAAACTATGGTCGAGGGGTCGTTGATTTTTTTCATAAAAAATCAAAACTATTTCTTTTTGCCTATTTTTAGCTCATTTTTTTGAACTCTCAACAAAGTTCAACCACTCAATCCCATGGCCGCTCGACTTGGACGGTCATAGTGTGGAGTGTCCCTAATAGAGCAATGCGAGCCAACACCCTTTTGCACAGTCAAATTACAATTAGAAACTAAGTTTATGCGGCATTGTAGTCCTAAAATTCACGAAACACAAATGACATTCTTTCATTACATAGAAAAGTGAATCTAAATAAAGATTCTCTTTCAATTCAATTTTCAAAAGGATGCTCCATTGTATTGCTCTATTATGCTATGGAGCGATCAAAGCTCCTTGAATACTCTCTTCATATTAATATATAGATAATATCATGGTAATACACATGTGCTACCTAGGTGCTACTTAGGCAATACCTGGGTGATACTTAGGTTTTAAAGAAATTACACATCTCAACTCCATGTAAGAAATTTAACTATTATTCCTTCTTCTATTTTCAAAAATCTTTTGTATCAATTTACCAACCCAAGTTTTAAGTAGTCATTTGGCTAAAATTAGCAACTAGAAAATAATGTGGCAGGGTGCATGAGAGGTGAGACATCAGACATGGCCGCAAATGTACGTTATGTGTTCCCTTGATTCGATGTATGTTTTGTATTGCAATGGAATAAAATGTCCATTTGTCTCAATAAAATAAAGAACAAAAAATTAAAAAATTGTATGTTATGTGGTGGTTGATTCTGTGGCAGCCACATTGAGCTGTGATTCTAGAGTGAGCTTGCATTGCCAGCAGTTTGCCAGCCCGCCAATTGTTGCCGGATCCATGTTTATCTCTGTTAACCCTTTAGTGCCTAGCTGACCACATTATGGTCACTACAACGTCCGAAATGCAATTAGCAGAGAATCCGTGAAGAATTGGAACTTCAGTTTTGAAGTTCAGATTTGCCCACATACATTACGCACCTTCCAGAAAAAGAAATTTTCAATTTGGAATTGTACAACTATCAAAATACCTATCAACAGAACGCGAAAATACTGCAAATACTTGAAAATACAGTAAATACTTACAAATACAACATATGTACTGTGTAGTATTTCTTGTGTTTGGAAGTTTGTTATATTGTTTTATTTTTTTGGATTGTGTTCTCTTCTTCATCTTCCATTAGTGTGTGTAATCCGATCTTGACTAATGTACCCACTCCTGTCAATTTTCTACGTATAAAATTTTGTCCTAAACCGTACATGGAGAAGTCACTTTCACTTATAAATCTCACAATAATTATGTGTGAGTCTATTTTTGATATGAAAGATTGCAACAAAGAGGCGTTGACATAGGGCATAGCTGAACTTCTTTGCTTTTATTTTTGAAAATTTACCTCAAATTCTATTTAACTTTGAAGTCACACACCCCCCAAAATCTCGTTTTTGAGAGTGCATTATACAGTTCAAATACATACTATAATCTTCCGATCCCACCATCGGATGATTCTCAAATTTTGATAAAATATGTGCTCTCGAGTTGAGAATAGAATTGTACAGTTACTTTCTAATTTAACTCATTCTATTTTCGGTAGTCTCAACCACAGTGGAAAAATCTACTGAAATCCAGGGCTCTGAGCTACAGTACCCTAGGCACTAAAGGGTTAAACTCTGGGCTTTGCAAATATTTTAGGGATTATCTCTCAAATGAATAACGTAACTTAGTGGCATAGCTTCATATGATTGTCATACGCCACTTCCCGGCTTACAGTTCAGAAGTAGGTCGAGGCACCTAAAACTGACCGTGTACACAAAATCAACCACCCTATATTCTTGCCTAATTTCTAGATTTTCAAAGGGAAGATGTACCTCGTTTGTACATTAGAGTATGTGATCGGTTTTCCGTTAACCCACAACTTCCACTTTGAAAATTTGTAAATATTCAAATAATTATCAAAAAATTTAAAAGAAATATGAAAACTTCTCAATTTCTTATTGCTAAATGAGGAAAAAACTCAAAATATCCATTCATTTATCTCAAGTATAGTGCATGTCTTAATTGGTCGGAAATGAGTGTCTGTACCTTACTACCTTCCGTCCAGAAATAATTGTCCTAGTTTTTGGGCATTTTTATTTTTTGCACTATTTGTCCTGAGTTAACCTCTAAAAGCCCAAGGGGTATTGGAAAAAACATAAATGTGTTATAATATGTGCCTTCTATATATTTGATGAAGTTTGGTTCAATAGACAGAATGTAGGGTATCATCTATACAAGTCATCCGTACGTTCAAACTTCCAAAAATAGCTTTGGATCTTTTTTTATAGAATGCAAAAGCATTCACTTGTGAAAATTTGTATAAATTATAATTTTCACTTTTAGAGTTTAAAATTTAGCATGATTGGTTAAAGTTTGTTTATCAGTTGTAAACTTCAAAAAGAAAAAAAAAAAGATGGAAGGGAACATCATTACTTTCCCCAAATAGAAATTTTTATAACACTAAAGCAATGTTGAGGTGATTCACTTTGAAAATTTCTCCTGTGTGGAGTTTAATTCGGATTGACATAATTCAAATTGCGTTGGAAAGTAGGCTTGATGAAGTATTTTTTATTTTTTATTTTCTCAAATTTTTTTGTTCCGGGCAACCTATTAGATTTGGACAGCGACCAAATAATGTTTGTTTGAGCTTTTAGGGGTTAACCAAAAAGAGTGTCTCAAAGTGGAAAGAAACCTTATATTCATCTTAGCCTCGTTTTGAGTTCAAAAAGACTGCAAAACTAGTCTATGGCCAATTGGAGGACAATTATAACCAAGGCCCTACACCGCAATGAGGTGTGGAACTTGTGCCTTCCTCAATGCTAGAAGAGAGTTCCCACAAGTTCCCCAAGCCAAGAGACCTAACTGTGGGGACTATTTATGAACATTACTCGTCAAATATTTTAGTTATAGAGAGTAAACTCCTCTTCAACTCCTCTTCTATTTTCGGATGATTCTAATGAACGTGACACAAAAACTACATACTACACCGAAATTTCCATATATTTTGGCCGACGGTATTTGCGAGAGCCTTTACTAATCATTTTTATTTCGAAATAGTGTGGTAAAATTCATCCAAATTGGATGAAAATTTGTCCGAACAAATGAATGTACCCACGCCATTCACCCACCACAATATATGGCGATTTTGGTGTACTATTACAGATAGACCATTTTTTGAGTATTGGGATTTTTAGGCAAAAAAAGCGTTAAATACCAAGACAATTGTTTCCGGAAAGAGGGACTACCATCCATTTTTATTTTATTTTCCATTGATAGAACGACACGCACCTTGCAAAGTACCAAGGTAAAGTAGCCAAGTAGGAGAAAAATGGATATAATCATTTATAAAATTGTTGATTATAAGGCAATTTTATCCAAATATTGATGATTTGAAAAGGAATAGGAGGACTTTGGCGATTTCATCCATATTTTTTGCGCAATTTTCTTGTGTAAAATTAGCCACTCCCAAATCAAGTAGATTATTGCAAGAATTTAGTAGAATTTTTTTTGGCTGACAAATACTATAGATAAAAGTCGGATTCAATAACCTGGTGCTAAAATAAAATTTCCACATTGGATTTTGAAGGGTCCACTTCACTAAACCAATCAAAAGATGACACATGCCACTATTTTGTAAGTTCATGCGTACATGAATAAATGTGCAAATCATAGCGATGTATTGTACCAACATAGCAGGTTAGTGCAAGTTGTGGCAAAGTGGAAGAGAGAGTACCACGAGCCAAATATTCAGGCCTGCATGAATGAAGCGTTTGTTAGAGATAGTGCTATTGCTTCTATTCGGAAATTAACAACACCTCCAAGAATTCAACACAGTGTGTGGGAACACTGTGTTGAATTCTTGGAAGTGTTGTTAATTTTCGAATAGAAGGAGTACTAATTACACCACCAAGACCTAAATAGCGCATGCTACCTTTGATGCCTTCTCTTAAAAGTGAACCTTATAATTACTTAAGCCTACCATTAGGTACCATTAAGAAGAACTAACATGCTCTCTCCCCCCTATGAAAATTTTAAGGAACTCATAAAGTGAGGTCAATAAAGTGAACTCATAAAGTGATAGTTGTACAATTCCAAATTGAATTTTTTTTCTCCAGAAGGTGTGTAATGTATATGGGCAAATCTGAACTTCAAAATTGAAGTTCCGATTCTTCACGGATTCTCTACTATCTGCATTTCGTACGTTGGAGTGACCATAATGTGGTCAGCTGGGCACTAAAGGGTTAAGGAAAAATAGATGAAGACGCCATATTGTTCCAAATTTTGATGAATATGAGGCCTTCTTTACACTAGAGGCGAGGGGCCGTGAGAAAAGAAATTTCAGCCAATGGGATGCGTAGAAATCGAGAAGACCAAGGAAGGTCACTTTACACCCGAAATTTTCAGCCCAAGGGACAAAACGAGGAGAAAATGACATGGAGAAAATGACATGAACAACACTTTTGTCCTTGCTGGCAGCAAAAAGGCACATTTTTAAAGACCCCCGGATTTTTCGTCAGGCCCACCTCTCGAGGTGGGCCTGACACAAAATCCGGGGGGCCGTGTGGCCAAAATTCTCACAACCAATCATTTTCATTTTTTTAATAAATTTTCAGAACGGCCACTTTTACTGACGGCCAGTTTTTTGACCCGTTTTCTACCCAACAACTATTACTATGCATTCCCGATTTTCATCCTTTAAAATTACAAGTCATTAGTGCATTCATATACAAGCATATGATAGTGAAAACATCCTCAAAATGTCAAAAAACAACCGGAAGGGCGTCATTTGAGGCCTTAAAGAATGAGGACAGCATAGTAAGGGGCCGGTAAACCCATATTGATTGTCAAGACTCGTGTCTGCTGGGTATAAGTCCCCCCCCCCCCCCAAAAAAAAAAAAAAGTAAAAGAAAGAGTGTAGAGTAGGTATTAGGTCTTGGGGTCGAAATGAGAAGTAGTGGGGTAGAAATGAGAAGTAGTGGGGTAGAAATGAGAGGGGTATTAAAAAAATCAGCACATTATTTTGTGGCCCCTTCTCACTTTACACTATATCCAAAGGACGTCAAATTCAAAGTTCAGCTTCTCATGAATGTGCCATGGCCATTGGCCAGTTTTCTTCACGACTTCTCGTTTCTAGTGTAAAGAGGGCCTGAAAATATTTGGCTACACCCATTTAGTTTTATGTTGCCACTTTAGCCCTTCCCCAAAAAACCAAAAGAAAATCCCTGGATTTCATCGTTGCATTTCTGTGATTGACACATACAATAAGGTTTTATTCTTAAAATAAAAACCAGATTTTTTATATGTTCTGTAATTAATACTTTAAGTAATACGAATTTTCTTTACCCTTGTACTTCAAAAATTAATAACAACACCTATTGCTTAGTACATCAGTCACGATTTGCTTTAGGTTTTAATAATAATAACTTAATGTAAAAAAAATCTCGTTGGGGTCTCCCCAGGTCATTATGACTCATGGGGACGTTTGTACTTTGCTTGCATTGAAATATACTAATTTTTTATAATAATAATAATAAAGTTAGGATTTCACTACAGTAATCAATACGGAGTATTTTGAAAAAGGATAATTTAATAGGAATTGAGCCACTATTGTGAAAACAAACATATTTGGGCCAGCTAAGCTTAGCTGGAGTTAAGAGTCCCCAAAGATGTTGGGAGAATCTGAAGGTGTGCCAGCTGGGTCACAGGATGCCACATGGGTACGAATGTACAAAATTACTGTGGATGCAAATTACTGTGGACTCATAATCACGACACTCACCCAGGTTCAAAATTACCTGGGAATGACATATCTCCTCAAATATGGTTCAAAACTATGGAAGGCAGGGTTGATACAAAAGAATTCGAAATTCAACAAAAGTGTCACATCTCATCATGTGATTGGTTATTTTAAACAACAAAGATACAAGTGAACCCTACCCTCCACTTCAACAAATAAGGTAAACCATCCTATTTGTGCCATGTGACTATATATACCATTTTGTGATACTACACCCATTATCATCTTTATTTGCACCATGCAATTATATATACCATTTTGTGATACTACACCCATTATCATCTTTATTTGTGCCATGTGATTATATATACCATTTTGAGATACTACACCCATTATCATCTTTATTTGTGCCATGTGATTATATATACCATTTTGAGATACTACACCCATTATCATCTTTAGTCTTACTCGGACTAATAACAAAAACTTGGATTAATTATGGACTTAGAAGATAGTCCGAGTTAGAGTAATTGAAATAACTTGTAGTAATGTAGGTATAATGTGGTCTATTCTATGTTTTTAATTCAACTTATTGTAAAATTATCATGGAAAATATGTATAAATAATCTGAATTTACTATTTTTAGTTGTTTGAAAAATAAATTACTTTACTTTAAAATTTTAAAAACAAAATTTTAATAGTGACTCTCTAACTAAAAATGATAATGGATGTATGTAACAATGTTTTATTGACTTTGGAATTGTGGCACAAATAAGGTGACTTACCTTATATGTTTCATTTTAATACCTTATATGTTTCATTTTAATAGAAAGTAAAAGAATTTGTTGAAGGATGTTGTGTGTAGTTACCAATTAAGTTCAATCATTGTCAAACGGACATCGCGTGAGGGATTCGAACAAACAAACGCTCGAATCTCACACTTTTGTTTAAAAAGATGCAAGAAGCCCCGTTTTGGTTGTTCCTATGGAATAGCGTAATCCAAATCAAAAAGAGAATCACATTCGGAAGGGATAAGAAAAATATAAGAAAACAAAAGCATGTTATCCTGGCAGAAATACATGGATGTAACCTGATTGCAATGAATTTAGGGGTCAAGAACGTACCCATGCAAAGACCAAGTCATATAATTGGAGCATCCTGGTTGTAGGAATTCCCTCGTTGCCATTGACCATGCACCATATTCACGAATGTTTTATTTCTTCGTTCACACTTAATTGTCTGGTCAGCCTCCGCACCAAATCATGGCCAAACCCACATTGCAGATTGAATCAATAATAATAATAATCAAAAATCAAACTTTATCTTGCCACGTGTCATATGGGGACTGGCTCTAACCCGCAAATAGTCTAAGTGGTAAAAAAACAATCAAGTTATTTGTCACACCTTGTGCAAACTTGCTACATAGCATAATAGAGCACTAGTAGAAAAGGTGGCACTACCTAGGGAGATGCCCAGGCAAGTAGTGCCCAATTCTACGTATAGTGATTTTGCTTGGGCATGTCCCAAGGGAGCGCCACCTTTTCTACTAGTGGAGCAGTGCAACGGAGCACTGTTTTAAAAACTGAATCAAAAGAGAATCTTCATTTAAATTCACTTTTCTATGTAATGAAAGAATGTCACAGTTGTGTTTCATGAATTTTGGGACTACTCTGTTATTGCCACATAAACTTAGTTTTTTATTATAACTAAATTGTAGTCCCGTTGCAAAAGTGTGTTGTCTCCCATTGCTCTATTATGCTATGTATGTGGGTACGACATTCATTTTTTGCGCTCACACTACGTTGTCGTGGCTTTACACAAGTGTTCATTAAATGATTTTTGATCTTTAGTTGTAATGGTAACATGGACTTTGACAAGTTAAAAATGGCAAATTGAACTTGCCAAAACGGTGAAAATCTTAGTAGGTTATCCACTCCAAAATGCATACAATCTATAAAACTTCAACAAAGCAAACATAATCTAAAACAAGAAGATTCAAGATTTTAAAGAATTTTTGGCTTGTGCTCATCTTGTGTGTGCGAGATAAACCTTTTACTTTCTCGTTAAATCTCTATGTGCAAAATTGAGCTGAAATCGCTTCAAAAGTTGCTCAGATTTCCTTTGTTCTTACAATTTGGTAGAAAATCTAAATTTAATCAATCTTACCCCACTCTCAAGGTCGGCATCTCATACTAAAATTTAATTTTTTTGAAAAATCCCATTTTCAACAAATACCAAATTTTGTGGATATTCTTCAAGATTCTCTTTTCCACCATACAACTGAAGAAATAATTTCCAAAACTTTGGGCTTCTTTTCTTAAATTAATTTTTTATCGACTGGGGTACAGTTGATTGCTTTGCATCAGGGTCAAAATCCACAGACCTGCATATTCACCCAAGTTATTATTTTCCAGTCATGCTACATAGTCCAGTCAGCGTCTGGCTTTAATTGCATGAGAGTCAAAAACCATGGAGTTGCATATTTGCCAAAGGTTGATTTTCTGCACTCACGCGACATACATTGTCCGGTCACTGGGGCTTTGCACCACAGTCAAAATACTAGACAGTAGGGTAGGAACAGGCTTCCAATTATTGAGACACTTTTTGACGAAGGTTTTGCCGCATTCTGAGCTTTGCACTGTTAAGATAATGCTTTGTTGGGTTCCCATGTACGTTAACCATCAACTCTTTAACAATGTATTGTTAAAGGTACATGAATTGTAGGGTAAGAGCCTGCATAACATTTGGTAGCCTTCACTGGATCTGCCTGGCTTGCACTTTAGGAGAATGTGCAACATATTCTCCATTATCATCCAAGAATAATCAATAACTAAGGTAGGAGGTTCTAAACCCGCCACTTTAAGGGTTGTGAATTTATGAGGATACAAGGAGAACTAAGCATGATTTTTCACTGGAAGAAAAATCCAAGCAAAGACCAACATACTTTGAATGAAAAAAATGGATGTTCCTAAAATTAGTTATGAATTTCTGAAGTTGAAATGACATGGGTTCTAAAGTGGTGCTCTTCACCATGGGTACATTCAAAATTTCAAAACGTTCATCTTTGGTAGAGTGCAAGTTTAGAATTGTGGTGGGTTTAGAGCCCTCTACCTTACCCATGTTTTCTCACAGATGGAGGTTTTGGAAAACGAGAAGCTAGGGAAGGTAACCATACATGGTCTTTGCTGACACATTTCCACATGTCCCTCATTTTAAAAGAGAGCAACATTATGAGTAATAAAACTTTAACCCAAGAATGTTATACTCTATACCCCCCCCCCCCCTCTCGATGTTAATGCATTTTCTGAAATTTCCATTTTGGGCACCCTAGGGTTTTTTTTTTGGCAATTTGTTTTGCAAATTTGAAACCTGCAGTTCTAAATTAGTCTAGGAGGATCCCCTTCCAGGATTTCAACGCTTGGAAGAGGGGATTATTTGTAAGGTGGGCCCTTCATGTACAAAATAGGGGGCAATTTTTGCCCTTTTGCATTAACGTCAAGGGGGAAGATTTAGAGTTGGGGATAGAAAATGGGCAATTAACAAAACAAAAATTACCTTGAACATTGCGCCACTTCTTTTGTCCCTCCATTGACAATGGTTTTTGACCTTCCTACTTCCTTCCCCATCCTCTCCACACTCTGAAAAATGAAAAATAAAGGGTTTCACTTAATGCACCACATGGATGGAATTCTCATGATGCACTATAAATCACATGATGTATGAAATGGCAAAGTAGTTGAATGCTAATGAATGTTATGTGTTTCCATGATCAACTGCGAATGAGTAGTAAATATATTCTTAAAAAGGTTTTATTTTAAGCTGTAGGATGGAGAAGGGGGCTATCCAATGTGCCACGGCTGCGAGCAACTTGTTTGTAGGAGCTCATGGAAACCGGCTCTAAGTGGCATGACACCAAAGCATTTTTTTTTCAATTTTCATGAAGTGCTATAATGGCAATATAAAATGTTATAGTAGTGCTCCATATTCCAACTTTCATCCACATATTGGATAGAAAATATCACATTATAAGATATCACATCTCCATAAATAAAAAAATCATTCACAATTTGGCAATTTCATCCAAGATATCTTTTTGATATGAAGTTTTATGGCAAAAAAATTCATAGTTTTGGACTATATTTTATCAAGATTATTTTTTTTGGGTACAATTTGACACTATTTCATCCCAAAAAAGTACCCTACATGACACTTAGTGTTGAACTATGTCCATTTGTTCCTAGGGAAAAGAAAATGTATTTAGCAACATTTACTGGTCCGTGCAATGCATCCACTAGACCCTCTAGAAAAGCTAAGAGCTAAAGTAAACCACCCTATTTGTGCTAGGACATTTATTTAGTATGGGTGAGTAATTGGCAAACACGAAAATTAGTGTGTCTAATCTAACGATGCACGTTCCAAGTGCTATAACGCCATCGTCACAAGTGATGTTGAATACCCTGGTTATCAAAAAACAACTATAAAAATAGATGCCATTTTTTGGGGGGAGATTATTATTTTTTGAATTTTAAGGAGAAAAAATGAATTTAAGAGAACATTGTTTTTGCCAATATCTATTTTAAAGAAAATAATTAAATATCTGGAAAAAGGTGCCAAACGTGATAGAAAACTACGGTACTATAAGACACCACGCCCTTTGTCTGGAAATAACTGTCAAAGTTTTCAAAAAGCTTCAACTTAACCTCTAAGTGACCGAACAACCATTTTATGGTCGTTGCCCTTTTTTACAGGTTGCCCAAGATGAATAAAAAACTCATAAAAATTTTAAAATATTTTAAAATAGGAAATGAAGTTTACTCCAATCTAATTTGAATCATATCACTCCGAATTAAACTCCACCAAGGAGAATTTTTCAAAGCCAAAGACCTCAATATTGTTCTAATGTTATAAAATTTACTATTTGGGGGAACTAACGATGCACAAAGCTGACTTCCCATAAAAAAATTACACTACAAAAAGACCACCGCAGATGATAGAAGAAACGTGATTTTGTACATTGGGTGTTTCTTGCATGGTTGGGCAGTTAGGGATTAAATTCTTCTAAATTCATTACTTGAGGATCTAAACTATTTTTGGAATTTTAACCATATAGATAATTTCAAACACCACGCTTTTCATTTTCTCTATTGGACCATACTTCATTGAAGATAAAGAGGTCACATACCATAACATATTTATTTTATGTCCAATACCCCTTTGCCACTTAGGGTTTAGCCTTTAAACAAGTTAGCAAGCCCCACGTCCTTGATAATATCTTTTAAGAATCTATAGGGGCTAAATTAAAGGACATTTCCTAATTTTGAAAGAAAGGAGTATTTTTGAATTTTAACCTAAAACATAGAAGTATTGTACATTCTAAAAATGTAGGTACATATTATTCTTGTCGCAGATGATGTTTGATTTTTTCATAAAAGTATTTCTTCATTAATAGCAGTTCATGGTCAAAGTTGCGAAAGTTAAGCCCAAAGGGCATGATATGATTGTCCTTTAAGAATTAACTCCCATTGGTTGAATTTAAATTTTGTAGAGATTGGTTTTCATACAACTATATAGGACAATTTAAGCAGTTTAACCCTTTATTGCCCAACAAACTAGATTATGGTCACTGCAATGTCAAAAATGCAAATAACAAAAAATATGTGAAGAATCAAATTTTGAATTGCAAAGTTTAGAGTTGGAGATTTATAAAACGTGAAAATACTGCAAATACTTCAAAATACTACAAATACTTACAAATATAACACACGTATTGCGGTATTTCTTGTGTTTGAAAGTTTTTTTTATCCCATTTATTTTTTTTGAATTGTGTTCTTCCGTTCATGTTCCATAATTAGTATATGTGTTCCGATCTTGATCAATGTACCAGCTCTTTTCATTTTTTAACGCATAGTTTTTGTGTAAACTGTATATGGATAAGTTACTCTTACTTATAAAAGTTACAATAATTATATGCGAGTCCATTCTTGATATAAAACATAACATTCATTAGCATGCATTGTTCTTGCCTTGGCTCTACAGTAGATGGTGTAGAACATTCCGCACCCAATAGTACTTCATTATTAGTGAAGTGGACATGTGGAGGCTCAAGGTGATGAGCAGAGTGCATGAAAGGAAGGTAGTGGGCATGAAGGCTACTAAATGTTATGAAGATTGCAATGAAACGTGTTGACATAGGACATTGTTGAACGTCTTCACTTTCATTTTTGAAATTTTAACCCAAATTCTTATTTCACTATGAAGTCACACACCCTCCTAAATCTGAATTTTGACTATGCATAATACGGTTCAAAGACATACTATGATCTTTCAATCCTACCATGGGATGATTATCTAATTTTGACAAAATGTCTCCACTTCAAATGAATATAGAATTATATAGTTACTTTCTAATTTCGTACATTCTATTTATGGAAAGATCAATCATGGTGGAAAACCCCAATAAAATCCAATGCTCTTAGTTATACTACCCTCGGCACTAAAAAGTTAAGCAACTTCGACTTTGAAAATTTTATAACAATTACATCGCTTATCCAACAACAATAATAATGATTATTATTATGATTTTGTAAAATTGTTATTTTCACTTGCCATTATTACAAAATATTATATTTTCAAAAAAGTGCCCCAACTTTGTTGAATAGTTTAAAGGTACGGTTTTAGGGTTTTCTACCCAATCATTTTGAGTTGCCGAATTCAATTTTTAGAAAATTCTAAATTTGGACAAAACGTATTCCTTTATCACCAAATATTCATCCATATTGACATATTTTCATCCATTTAAGCAAATTCTCATTGAATTGTGATGACTTCATTTGAAAGGCTACAACTTTTGTCCAATGTACAGGAAGATCTCGCACTTAGTGTAAGATCACCCGAATGGAATTGCCAAATTAATCATTGAAACTCATAGTTTTAGGCTAAAATCCGGATAAAATTTGTGATACTCTAGTGCCACCTAGGTAAAACATGGGTAATAACCGGATGGATTCTTGTCTAAAACCAGTTGCTTTTATAAAATATTGGATTTTACTGGTTTCCTTGGAAAACTCCCCGTTCAGTGCTTTTCTCTCATTGGCGCCTCCCTGTTCAAAAAATTAAAAAATTGCAGAAAAATCCCTGTTTTCATTGAAACACTATGCTACGTGAACTAAAATTAGGGTAATTAGGGTACACCCACCTTAATTAAGGAGTTGTTGCAGCATGTTTCATGCACCATGCTCTCCAATCAGCAAAGTATCTGGTGCTAATTTTAGTTGATTGTTAGATTGGTTCAGTTAATTCTCAAACCTAAACCTCATATGAAGTGATAAACTAATTAATGAATGTTTAAAAGTGCCACATGTCATTTTGTGATTGGTCTAGGGGTGACATGAATCTGATGTGGTCATTTGATATGATGGTTAGATTCGGGCTATCAAATCTAACCACCAGGTATGGTAACTTTTAAATGAAAATCTCACATAAATTGGCAAATACTAATTGTAATACCACATTAATTAATTAACTTTTTGTTAAAAAGTCACGTGTCATTTTGTTAATGGCCTAGGGTGATGTGGACCTCTCGAATGGAAATTCAAGTTTGAGATTATGTTGTTTGACTTTGATCCTCACATACGATATACACTGATCTTCAGTGAGAAAGCCATACACACATTCTCACTTCAAATGTATATATTTTTAAATCTATACAGTCAAAGATTGTGAAATTTTTGGTGCACATTCATTTGATATCAAAGGGCAATTTTCGAAGGTTGGATTCTGAATTTTTATTTTTTATTTTGAAATTGTGCCATAGGGATTAGAAACAAAAACACTATAGTGTTTTTTGAGCAAAGTAATCTTGATCCTTTAGAGGTTAGCATGTGAATGGTTTGAAAAACCATATATTGGATATTTTTTTCCGTGGTTTCTAAAATGGCTACAAAACTTAGTATTTGAGGTAATTAACTTTGGAATCCATTTTCTTATTGATTTTGAATTGAACCTTTTTCCATATTGCTTAATGTCGTATACTACAATATTCACTTACAAATATGGATTTCATTCACATAATAGAAGAAAATAAATTCGCCCAAATTTTTTGGCAATGTATTTTTCTTCCTGTTTTGAAAATGTTTCACTACGAAAACTTGTCACTCTTCACCTTCACAATGTACACAATGTAGGTTACTTCTATACCAAATTTGAGAAGTAGGAGAATGATTTAAGATATTAAAAACAATACTACAAGTGGAGGAAGTGCAAACCATTGCTGAACACATTTAATTTTATTGTGAACTTGATTTTGTATAATATCTCAATCCAAACTGATAAGAAGTTATTTTTTCTCGCCCTGCCCAACAAGGCTAGAGATTTTTTTTTACTCTTTTTCAAATTAAAATTTTGAACTACAAAAACTTTTTTTTTACCATATCAAATATTATCATGTCAGCTGCTTCCGTATCAAATTTTAGAGCTATTGGAGTAGTGCAGCTGCCCAGCCCTGCAAAAAAAGGTTTTGGGCAACATAACTTTTGTCAAGTGGGGAGAAAAAATAAAAATTCCCACAAAGCTCTTGACGTTCTTCAAGTTCACTGAAACACTTAGAATATTAGACTCAAAATTGACATTGTGGGAGCCTAACTGGTTTTATAAATGTCCTAGTTAGGACACTTGGTCTTTTAGACGTTAACATTTTTTGGTACATTAACCCCTAAGCTCCCGAGCGACCATTTTCTGGTCGCTGCCCGGAAAAAACGGGCTGCCCGGAACAAAAAAATCATTTTTTGAAAAAATAAAAAATATTTTAAAATACTACATCAAGTCTACTTTCCAACCCAATTTGAATTATGGCAATCCGAGTTAAACTCCACCCGGGAGAATTTTTCAAAGTAGATCACCTCAACATTGTCTTAGTGTTACAAAATTTGCTATTTGGGGAAAGTAATGATGATTCCTCCATCGTTTCTCTTGCTTTTTTGAAGTTTACGATAGATAGCCCAACTTTAACTAAATTTTGAACTCTAAAATTGAAAATTATAATTTATATAAATTTTCGAAGGTTAATGCTTTTAAATTCATTAAAAAATGATCTAAAGATTATTTAGGAAGTTTGACCGTACGGATAATTTGTAAAGATGATACTCTACATTTTGTCTATTGAACCAACCTTCATCAAACATATGGAAGGCACATATTATAACACATCTATGTTTTGTCCAATACCCCTCGGGCTTTTAGGGGTTACTACACGCCATCTAAAACCCAACTTCATGAAAATTGTAAAAAAAGAACACACATATGTGACACAATATACGTAAAATGAAACCAAATGTAAAAATGTAGGTTTCAATAGCATTTCAAGATTTTTGATGGGATTTAGGGTATGAGACGTCATTGACAATCAAGAAGTTAGGTGAAAACTAGATTAAATAAAATGAAATGCAAAAAATGTTGAGTTGCATATTTATTAAATAAAATCTCCACAACATTTATAAAGAATTGAAACACCTATGCATATTTTGCAAATCCATACAAGAAGTTGCCTCCAATCAAAATTCAAAGTCATTGACAATGTTTTATAATAAAACAATCTTATTTTATTTATTAAAAAAGCCCAAAAGTTGGATAGATTGGCCTACGCTACATGTACTAAAAAATTCATATAATTAGATTTTTAATGTTGTAATTGTCTTCAAGGAATATTCAGTTCCTATATAAGTACATTTTTGAATTCCTTGTTAGAAGGGTTACAAGAGTTTTGTACATTTAAACAAATCATATCACTTGAGATTGGACTAAATGCGATATAAGTGATTATAATCCGGGCCATATAATACGGAAGTTGTGTATTTGGGGTATTATTATTGCATTTGTTGAAGAAATTCTATTTTTCAATTTGACTTGTGATTTTTTCAATATCATCTTACAAAGAAGTGTAATGCACTATTTTATACAAATAGATGAAAGTTGAAAGTCCTTTTGAATACGCCCTTTGTCCAACTAAAAAGTTGTGATTTGAACTTTAGTATAAATGAATCCCTAAAAGACAAAGGATTCATGATTTATCATTTGTCAGTTGATCATGTTGTGAAAATTTTATGATTTTAAAGCGTCATCTGGAAGTGGTCTTATTGTGAAAAATATAATTTATATAGGCCAAATTTAATATCATCAAAATAAGTGAAGAATATTGCATGTGTTGGTTAAAAACAAATAAACTCAAGAAAAATGAAGTATACTTGGGACTTACTCAAAAATGTTAAAATAAAAATGAGGCCCGCTTAGGGTTTTGACGTCATTTATGAGTTGATTGTGTAAGTGGAAAGATTATTCAGGGGCGGTTTGCACTCGTGACCAAGAGTCGTGACCAACGAAAATGAAAAAATATCCATAGACACACATCATGATCGTACTTCATGGGCACATGCATTGACCAAGAGAAATGAAAATGCAATTCTCAAAGCCAAAGTGTAAACCGAACTTGGACCGGGAGGAGTAGCCCATAGTCTTCGGGTTTTGTGGTTAGAGAACCTCTTTTGTTTGACCCATCAAAATGGAACTAAGATCATGAATCATTATTCACTAAGTCAGTCTATAGCCCTTTTAGTAACCTCAACCCCATGGTCCAATTTCATTTTTTGAAGTGGTGTAAACCCAAGTAATCCTATGAAGAGTTCATGGAACTAATAACAGCTTTTACAGGCCCATGGTCACACCTCTTGGTCATGAGTGTAAACCGCCCCTCATTTGCATCTCGAATTCTGATGCACATTTTGGCACTGTGCAGGTGTGCACTAAAATTTAGGTTAAATCTGACATTCACATTCATGAAATAATCCAATTCCAAGAGGATATGTCAGTTTAATGAGGCAACTTTATGAGGCTCAGATGGAAAATAAAGGCACGACACTAAGCGCCACTTTATACTAGGACCTAACCCCCACTTTCATTTTCAGAGAGCTTTAAATTGGCCCCAAGAGCTTTACACTAAGGTTTCAAGATCGTTAAAAATAAAAAATGAGACTCACGTATCGCAACCTTGAAACCTCCAAAGACTTCATCAACTCTCTGGAAATGTTCCAGATGAGGATGCTGTAAGGGCCACTTGCACAGGTTGGAGTAAGTTAACAAGCTAAAAATATGAACTGTGCAGGGGTGAGATAAGAAGTATAAAATAGTCCATTGCATTTATAACTCCCTATAATGTGTTTGAGGTAGCAAGTGTCCAAACCAACTCAAAGAAGTAACTTGAAACTTTGTTACGTAAAAAATATTCCTAGCATGTCACATACGAGCCATGTAAACGGAGCGAATAAAAGAATAATTTTTGCACCAATCAAGCTGTAGGGTTTCTTTTTATGTTAAAGTTTATTGTTTCGACCTGTGCAATCTAACGTTCCCCTAAGTATGCTAAATGCCTGTGCAGACGGCTTAGAAAACTTAAGAGATACTCACATCAATGTCAAAATTCGATGGGTAGAGACTTTCATGTAGGCATTTGACTAGACGCATGTACCTGAGAATGACGATCTTTGAATATGATTCCATTGTAGTCAAGAAACATGAAGCACAAATACTAACCAATCCAGCTTCAAGGAACGGCGAGTTTCTGGTTCTGCAGAATCCATTTGAAGCCGTGATTTCGGCAGTCATCTTGCATTTTGCACCTCATCATCTTTCATTTTGGTGCAGTGCAGGTTAGTAGGTCTCAGTTCAAAACCCTTCAGGTACTCATAGCTGCCCTGATTCTCGTCGATACAATGCAGGACATGCTCTGGTAGATCCTCCTCGTCACCCACCTCCCTCTGTAGCGTCTTCATGACTTGCCCAAGTCCTGTGCTATTTTCAACATCCGCGTGAAAGCCCGGCCAGGTGCTGAACTCTTCCACAGGGCCAGCATCCCACTGGATCATCTCATGTCGGAACTCCACTCCCACTGCCTGACAATAGGCCTCCATCACTCCAGCAGGGTCTTGCAAAAGGCTATCAGAGTCCACAACAATGGGTGGTGTTTCAGGGCTCGTACCTCTCAGATAGTCGAAGAGAATGCGTTGCTGCTCGTACCCCGCTTCCAGAGGGTCGAAGTAGCTCCAGCCGGTAATGTGGCCTGAGCACATTCGGTTCAGAGAAGGGATGGCTTTCCTGGGTGACCGGATGAGGAACGTGTGGAGGAGCTTCTGGAGGAATTCTGGGGGGAGAACGATGGAGCCGTCCGTTGGCGAAACGATGTGTGTTGCCATGTCTTTCAGAAAGATCCGTCGTCCTGCAGCTTCGTTGGAGATGGTGGCCACCACGTCCTCAATGGTGGAGTAGCGACGCTCGTCTTGTGGAAGCTCGTGGGTGGCGTAGCGAGAGGAGAGACGATTCGGACCGAAGTAGAAGGGCGAGGAGAAAGGCTCGTGGTAGCACTTGAATTCGGTCTTCCGTTCCATGAAGGCCCTCTCAAAGGCTGTGGAGGTCGAACGGGGGTGGCACCACAGAACAATGGGCTTGTCCTTTGCACTCTCCATTGCACAAAACAGCTCTCGAAAAAGCTTGAGCAATAAGCAGCACAGTTCATTCTACTCTGCTCAAAACCTTAAATCTCGCACAGCGACAGTATCAGACCTCATCGGTTGGCCTGTCGTCCAACAACACGTGTGGATTTAATCATTAGAATAATTCAGAAAAAAGTTATGCAGACGATCTATTAAAGTTATGGAGGGAGACGTGTGCACATGCAAGACACGTGTTGCCCAGTTTAATTTCACTTTCATTTAAATACATTTTTGTCAAGAATCACGGTCACATCCAATGCTCGGTTTTCTGCAAAAGGCTAAATAACCAAGAGCGCGCTTCACCCACTTACGACTCCCCTCTTTTGATACCAACCATCCTTCAGGCGATCCTAATTAAACGAAACCTGTTTTGCAAGTGGCTGGAGAAGCTCGAGACGCAGTTGAGCTGCAGTCCGCCATTCAGAGACCAGAGGAGGAGGAATGCCTTCGTACTCCGACACTGCAATCAGATTTTATGTTGATGAGCAAACAGACCACATTTATAATAGATACAGTACGTTGCTCTGGCCGTTAAGGGGTTAAAAGTTAGATTGTCTCGCCTAGAATGGTCCTACATTTTTGCTCACCCTGAATAAGTTAAAAGAAATGCCACTTGACACCAACAGAGAGAAAGATGATCGATAAATTGTGTACGCTTGATGAGTGATATGATGGGAACAAGATAGAGGTTTCACAGAGCAGTCGGAGATAAGAGATAAGTGGCTTACTGAAACTGGCTGAAACACTTCCCCACAAAGCTGCAGTCAATAGATCCCGTGTCCTGTACCATCCTACTAGAAAGCCACCACAGAACGTGTTGCCACATCCTGTTGGGTCGAGAACATCCTTCACGTTCATTCCTTCAAGACTTGGCTTTTGCACTTCTGTCCTGTTCATGTCGCCATCACTATTTCTACCTTCTTGGATTACTGTATGAAAAGCCGGGACGTCCCAGGTCTCTTTAGTATCTGATCTGCCATGTCAAAGCATCACCAACGACTATCAATAACATAATCATAAGATGTTCAATAACATTGGAAAGGAAGACCTATAATGTGAGCTGAATCCTTACAAAGTTCCTCTCCCAATTCAAGAGGCTGACTTGACAGCAGGTGGGAGTACCGCGACTTCGTAGAGATGATATTGACAGTTTACAGCTTCCTATCTGCATGATCGCACTTTACAAAGCTGCTGAACCGAATGTACTAGACTCCATATCTTCTAACTGGCATCACATGCTCTTACCTATGCACAATACAGCCTAGGGGTCCCCGTCGTAAGACAACAATCTGCAGAAGAAATGTTGCTCGTATCAGGAGTTCTTTTGAAAATAGCACCCTCATGCTTATACAAGATAATTACGTGCAGCCCAGATACTAGAAAAGCCTACATGAAGGCTAAGGACTCGAACTAAAATGTTCTAGGTAGCTTTGTGATGTGGAGAATCACGCTCCCTTCAATAGAATCTCAGACATCATCTGCTTATATCACTGTCCACTAGAAAAAACTACAAATATTTGGTTCTCACTGTTGAGGTCAAAAACAACTCTTGCAGAAGCTAGTAAGTTTTTGTAAAATTGTACCTCAGCACCCAGTTCCGACAGCCGCTCAATCATCTCCAGAGGTCGCCCAGGTCCAACTAGAGAGGCAGCCTCTTTCTCATTTGGGGAGAATATGTGGCCTGTTGAAACCAAGGCCCTGGTGACAAAATCCTGTTACATTCCTTCTGACATCTCTTTTCATTAATTGTTTTAACTAGAGATTGGACAACCTAGAGATTGTAAAGGATCGATTAAAAGACAAGGAGTCCATACTGAAGCTCGGAACGTGGGACGACGTCTTCAGCATGCGTGTAGACTTCCACGCTGACAATTTCTGCACCTGAGTTTCTCAGCTGCCGAAGAATGCCAACGTCAAGTCCACTGGGATGCACTCCAATATGATACGTCTTTGACTTCCTAGATTCCACGAACAACAAAGATGAACAGAAGTTTTAAATCGAGTTATGGTTGATAAGACCTCAACAGAATGGAGATTGACACAAAACTAAAATCCCCACCTCCAATTAATGGGATAAAGATAACACCATAGCAACACATCTCCATTACAGCAAATGAGGTTATATAGTATCTAGCAAGCCAAGGTCTGCATGTAAGGACTTCTTTAGGGTTTACTGTTGTGTTATGTAAATGCCAAAAGAGCTTACTGATATAGTGGAGGGAGCAAATTCAGCTCTGGCCGCAGCATGCTCCACACTTCTTCACCCACGGGCACTCTCCATACCTGTTACAGGAAGCAGGTGCATATTCTAAAAGGAGAAAAGATATCATACAAGTTTGCCCCGAGTAAACGGGTATGCCTTAAATTTTACGGAACTTACGACATCAACGAATCGCTCAAAGTTAAGATAGGACAAGGTCTGCCATGCATACCTCTGAACGTCTACCATCATCCTCCAAAATCTGTACAGACACACCCAAAGGTTCACTGTGATCAGATACATCTTCGATTGATTGGCTTGAGAACCGTCTACACCGGCTAGATAAATAGTTTGTTGCTCAGCTCCTCGTAACAGGAGAACACTTACAATGTAACTATCGCAGCCGAATTTTTTTCATTGTTAGCTGTTACATGTTTCCAGCTCATAAATGGGCACAGACTACTTCAGAGTTCGACTTGAATATTGTAACCTAATTGTGAAAAAAGGTTTCAAAAACCCGAAGCAAACGTGGTTGAAGCCTGAGCCATCTACAAAATACCTTTGGAGACCTTTTTACTTCTACTACTTTCATAATTAAGAGGCTTTGGTGCTTTTTACATCATTTTTAAAAATAAAAAAATAAAACATCTTTATGTATATTTCTACATTTGAAGTATTATTTAAAACTTACATTTAGAAACTTTTACAATTGCTTTGTTTTTACCATTATTATTTTCTTTTCTATTCATTCCCACGAATATTTCTATGCTCAGAATACATTTTCAGAACAACTTATAGGCCAGTGTCTGGTACGGGTCAAGATAGTTAAAATACATTTGAAGCAAGAAAATCATCTACGATATAGAATCAGCCATTCATTCTCTCCAACTCTAATCAGACCCATCATTCACAAAATGAAAGTAAGGTTTATGGAGTGCACCTGACCTGCCATGCTCTTAGAGTAGCAAATGGCCACAACAAAAGGCCGCTTATGTCAACGCCTAGTGTTTCAAGCCAATCCTTACATGAAGCTGGGAAGTCTTCACCAATTCCTGATGCTAGCCCTACTCTGCAGAGAAGAGGAGGGATCATGAAAACTCCGTACATGCAAACAATGCAAAAATCATACAGTCGTCCATTTTCCATCGTGGAAACAACCCTACATGCACCATTTGAGCATACCTAAATGTGTGGTATTCTTCTTTCTTAAATGTTGTGAATCATGTAGCTAATTGTGCATTGAAAACTTCTTCAAACAGAGGTGAAGAAAGACGGTGATAAAATTGAGAATGCTGACAAGAGGGCCGACCGACCTCTCTCTGTTTGGGAGCCAGAGAAGAGCTCCAAAAGCCGTTTGAGGACCTGCAGCATACACACATCACACATCTTGGTAGTGAATTTCTGAAACTACACTCTAATACAAATCTTGAATCACTTCGATGCCACAAAAGTCCCGAATTCTGGAGCACATAGCATGTGCTCTGACAAAATCTAATCACAATTATATGAATGAAAAAAAAAGGGACCCCTCAATTAACAAAGTTCAACTCTCGAAAAAAGCCATAGCTGCAGCAGTAATCCCACAAATTCCGTTCCATCCCAACCAATCCCTTCTAAAACAAGATTATCACAATCATGCTCAGAAAATTACAAGAAAATGTTGGTATTGAAATTATCAAGACTGTATTTGACCTTGAAATTAACTAGAATTCAATCATTCAGCACCAGCTAAATTCTAAACACTGGATCTTGTGCCACAATATACAACAAAAAAAATTAAGGCCAAGACTTTGAACCATGCTAAGCTTTGTAATCCTAAATCCCTGGCACTCTAACCCTGCATCCGTTCGCTGCTCGTGCAATGCGAGAAGAAACCACGAGCTAGGTTGCAGGCGAAAGATTGCAGAGCTGAGGCTAATTCGTATAACCAAGAACCCGAGCATTAATTTAGATTTTAGCATTACTCATCTCAAAAGATGCCTCATTAGATTCAAAAAATTATTAATGGTAAGTTAATGTTAATCTAATTATACTTAGATCAATATTAATATGATGTTAAAATTAATATCAAGTTTATGTGGACATAATGTTAACTTGATAGCTACCGATGTAGTATCAAATTAATGCCACCATCTAATCAGGATACGTCATTATGGTTACTATAGTGTCTACCCTTGAGAGAGGGGGAGCCCTTTGTCAGGTGGACATTGAACCATGGCTGAGTTAAATAGGCACTTTATTCACGCCAGCCTCGAAAGAGGACAGGAGTTCTTCTTCAAATTTATGCCAATGACACTAACATCACACTGACATTAATTTAGAGTCATTTACATCACACGAACACTAATGTGAGGGCTATAACGCTATATGAATCTAATGTCTATTAATTCAACATTAGTAACTTTGTGAATCTTATGCAAACTTTCAAGCAGTAACTCTGATAGCATTCTCCCCACTGTATATTCGAAAATCACGCAGTATATATTCTGATTCTGAACATATGCCTAGATCGCAGAAATTTAACAACTCCGTTCAGCAAAATGTGATACATAGAACGCCAAAACCAAACCACGAAATCTCACACCAGCAGTCCACGACTCCACAAAGAGCTCAAAGAGTCCCACGAGCCACTCAGAACTGAGAAAAGGGAAGAAACAAAGCTAGATATAACTCTGCCAGTAGTAGGATATGTAAGAATATCTATATATAAAATAAATTTCTTTCTAGCTCGATGAATTTGTAAAACAGATGAAAATTTCAGCCATTTGCATTAAGCAGCAGCTTGGTAATCTGTAGCACTAGAACAGTGGGAATCCCACAATCGAAGGAAAAAAATGGACAGCAGAAACGTCACCAAAACCATCTCACAACAGCAATCCACAACTCCACAAAGAGCTCAAAAAGTCCCACAGGCCACTGAGAACCGAGAAACAGGAAGAAATAGTAGCAGCCCGGTACCAAAAGAGCAATGAGAATCTAATGGAACAATGAGAATCCCGCAATCGAAGAAAAGAAATGGACAGCAGCAAACTCGAACGTTGCACTGAAAGAATCACGCTGTGTATATCACAATTCTACACTGATAATTGCCTCGATCGCAATGCACATCGCAGAAATTTAACGATTCCGTTCAGCAAAAACTGACACATAGAACACCGAAACCAAACCACAAAATTTCACACCAGCAATCCACAACTCCACGAAGAGCTCAAAAGTCCGGCAATCCACTGAGAACCGAAAAATAGGAAGAAATAGCAGCAGCGCAGTACCAATACAACAGTGAGAATCCCGCCATCGAAGAAGAGAAATGAAGAGCAGCAAAGTCAAACAGCGCATTTAATTCTGATAGAATTCCTTAGATCACAATGCACATCGAAGAGATTTAACAACTACATTCGGTAAAATGAACGCCACAACCAAACCACAAGATCTCATACCAGCAATCCACAACTCCACAAAAAAACTCAAAAAGGCCACTGAGAACCGTGAAACAGGAAGAGATAGCAGCAGCTCGATACCATACAACAGTGAGAATCTCTTCAATTCTCATTCTTCAAATCGAAGAAAAATGAAATGAAAAGCGACGATGTCGAAAGACGCAAATCACGCTGTATACATTTTGATTCTGATAAAATTCCTTACATCGCATAAAGTTTAGAAATCTATTCAGCAAAAAGTGATACATAGAGAACGCCAAAATCAAACCACAGCAATCCACGACTCCACAAAGAGCTCAAATAAATCCTGAAAGCCACTGAAGGCCAGGCCACACAGGCAGAAACGACGTTCAGTTGTTAAAAACAATTGGAAGCTATTGCTTGTTTTGTTTGAGAATAGCGATGTTGTACAATTAAGCTTCGATTTCAATTCAAACTGGAGGTTCTTATTTTGTGTTTAGGGAAAACACCATATGTAACCTTGAGCTCATTTTCTTGTCCCCTACATTATGCTTCATCCGGCCCTATCATGAGAACCGTGAAACAGCAAGAAATAGCAGCAGCTCGGCACCAATACAACAGTGAGAATCTCTTTGAAGAATGAGAATCGAAGAAAAATGAAATGGACAGCGACGATGTCGAAAGACGCAAATCACGCTGTATAAATCTTGATTCTGATAGAATTCCTTGCATCGCAATGTACATCGCATAAATTTCAAAAAAGTGATACATAGAGAACGCCAAAATCAGACCACAGCAATCCACGACTCCACAAAGAGCTCAAAAAAATCTTCCAAGCCACTGAAGGCCAGGTCACAGGACGTTCGGCAACAGAAGCTTGCTAAAAAAAATTGGAACCGTTTATTTATTTTTTTTGAGAATCGTGATGTTGTATTTTTACAATTAAACTTCGATTTCAGACAGACATGACATCACAAGTAACCTTGAGCTCATTTTCTATAAAAAAAAATTATGCTTCATCCAGGCATTTGTGTAACCGTGAATCAATACAACAGTGAGAATCTCTTGGAACGAATCCCGCGATCGAAGAAAAAGGAAACGGACAGCAAATTGAAAGAAGAAGGGGAAGGAATTAATGGCCTGTGTGTCACCTCCACCGCCGAGGCAGGCCATGGCCGTGCGGCCGTCGGGGAAGACGATGTCGTCGATGATGACAGTGAAGGTGACCATCTCCATGGCCGCTGCATCCTTCGCCTCCATCGCCATAGCCAGCCTGAGCAGTGAGAGTATTGTACCTTGCTCAGCGTTTGCACACAGGGATCCTCCTTCCTGTTTTCATCCAACGCTCATTCCTTATTCATCCCGTTTCGTGCTCTGGGTGGATGAATGCCAAGCTCAGGGTCGATGAAAAACCGGCAATTGACCCAACGCTTTGACCCCTTGACTAGAGATATTTGAAAAGTATTTTCACCTTATGTACTCACTTTCACCTTCTAAAAATGAGAAATTTAATGATATGTTTTGGCCTTTGTAGATTCATTACACTTGGGTCTTGGAGATAAATTATAATGTATGACACGATTGTTATCACAGGAGTGCACAAAAGGATATTAATAAGAACATTAATATTAAAATCATTCATACATTAATATAAAATTTCATATTATATAAAAATTAGGCATGATACATTTCAATAAATAAAAAACCTGTATATTTGGGTATTTTAGAGGGGATCTGGAACATACATAATATGAAATATATACATTCAGATAACTTTGAAGTAATCGTACTTTGAAGTAATCGTACTTTCAATTTATCATTAGAATTATACAACATGAGATTTAGAGGTTAGAAGATGAAACTTATCTCATTTGGTCATGTACCTTGTGTTTTCCCTCTCAGAAATGAGTATCATTGATGATTTAACTAAGTGGATCTTATAACGTTCTAATCAAATAAATTACTAAAATTACTCAACACGAGGTATGAAGACTAATAGGTAAAAATATCTCATCTTTTTATTGTAACTTGTTTATTTTTTCACTATTTCAAAAAATAGTATCACTATTGGGCGTTTGTATGGTACAGTTCACTACCTTCTAATGGTGAACTAAATACATTTTGGTGCATATTTGTGCACTTCGAGTATTTTGTTTAAATGCTAAGTTTCAAACCAATTTGAAAATTATATAGCAATGATTTGATGAAAACCAGTGAACCAACTTTTAGATTTATATTCATATTATCCAAAAAAATAAACTAGAATGATAAATTGATTTTACGTTGAATATTTTGAGCATCAAAACTCCTATTTTAATAATAGTTTTAGCAATTTCTCATCAAAATTTGAATATAAATATAGTTCATGTTTGATTCTATATTTAAAAATCTAAAGATAAGCCAATCTACAAAAATTCATTCTCAAATACATTCAAAGAAGAAATCCATCAAAAAAGTTTTGTAAATTAGAGAAACAACTAATTTCTTCCAAAAATGACATATTTTAAAATTTGATAGTGCCAATAAATATTATATCTTATAGAATGACTTTTTGATAAAGTATGCAATACTATTAGCTAACACGCACCTTACCTCACAATATAATTAATTTCATTTCAAAGGGAGAAAAATATTTTTGTGAAATCCAAAGTGGTAGGATGGACTAAATCAATAAAAGAGAAAAAAACTTTAAAAGAAAATTAAAAATTCAGCATTATATTTTAATGGGGGATGAAACAAAGGCTAAACTAGTGCATTGTCACCTCGGGGGGTTTACTTCCAAAAAATTACAACTGGCGTGCAAAAAAATACAGGGTCTAAATAACTCTTGGAAGGTAATTTTTATAAATGAATTACATTAATATAGGATGCTAAAAATTGATTACAAGAATAATTATGAGAATATTCTTAAAATATTACTAATTATAGTTAGAATTACTCTTATTTTTAAAGGTACTCTTAAATACCCTTTTCTCACACATGATAAGCAAAATATACTAAGAATAAACCCCCCGAGATTGTCACAATGCATAAGGTAGGAGTACTCATAACCATCCTTTTAAGCTATTTTGGGCTAGTTACCACTTACAGAAAGAACTAAAACTAATATTCATAGATTTGCAAGAGAAAATTAAAAATATTGGGAGAATAAAGAGTTTTAGAAAAAACAAGTATGTAATTATTATATAATTTCAAAGTACATAATTCGTAGGATGCTATGCATGTCCATAGCTGGTGGTGGAATGGATCAACAATTAGCTCATTTTTGTCCAGACAAAATCCAATTATGTTTGCATCATATCCTAAAAATATTTTTAACTTCACTGTTAACGTCCGCAAGTGTCTAGAAGAGCCAAGATATAGTAAATCAAAAATTGTCCTCAAATGTTCAACTACCGATGCAAAGCTAACTCAAAAACAATCCAAAGCACCTCATGGGCGCGATCTATGAACAGTAAACCGTCCCTGGAAAACTGGAAAGAAATTGTTGAGTGGGAAAATCCAACCCCACGAGGCCCATGCACGCACAGCTAGCCAACGACTCTTCCCTGCAACTTCCCTATGTCTCAAAACGTCTCGTGATCCATGGAAGTCGGATCTTGGCTGCACATATTCAGATCATTGTGATCAGAGGCAAGCGAGAAGGTGCTCTCTCCATCTGCCATAGTTCCAGCCCCTGCCCTTGTCAGACCTCCATCGGCCGAAGGTCCAGCCCCTGCCCTCGTCGGCGCTCTTCTGTGCTTGCGCGCCTACTGCTTCAGTTCCGTCGCTGCCTCCCTCAGCTTACACTCTTTCTCTGTCTCTCTCATCGCCTTTTTTCTTTCCTTTAGCTG
Organism: Pohlia nutans; assembly: GCA_022496805.1. Taxonomy (NCBI): domain Eukaryota; kingdom Viridiplantae; phylum Streptophyta; class Bryopsida; order Bryales; family Mniaceae; genus Pohlia; species Pohlia nutans. The sequence continues at coordinate 7,416,075 of CM040098.1, read as the reverse complement.
CTTCTTGCGCTCCGCTTCAATTCGCCGCAAGATCTTGGCGGTGTCTTTGGCATGTTTCTCCCTTTCCTTCTCGAGCTTGCGGCGCTTTACTACTTGCTTTCGCTCCTCTTTCTCTTATAGCACAACCTCTTTTTCGCGTGGCCTTGGCCTCCATAGTGTCGATGTACTCATCGTTCGTCATGAGAATCGAACTGTTGTAATCAATCAAGGGCTCGTTGCGATGGCGTTGTCTTCCAACAAGGCAAATGACTCGTGGGAGTTCAAAGGGATTCGGCAGTGCAGGCAGCGGTGCGATGTCCAAAGGTTCATGATCCGCCCTGCCACCGTTTTCTTCCCTGCCCGAATCGTCGGGGTCTGAAGGCATACAGAAGCCTTCATTTGCCGGTTGTGAGCTCGGAATGCACTCTCCAAGCAGCTCTTCGATGCCCGGATCCGCCTCCGTCTCGCCCTGGTCAGTACCCTCACCTCCATCCGACTCGCTTTCAGATCCCAAGACTACAAATTGCCCATCCCCATTCTCAGGTGCCTCGATTTCGAAACATTATGAAGGACCAGTGTACTTATCCATGGCGTTGGGATTCAAAGGCCATATTCCAGTAGTTCGGAAACCTTTGATGATGTTTGAAAGTGTCAGCGCTTTTTTAAGTCCCAGCGAAATCGACAGCGCGAGGTCTTCCTTGCTGGCTCCTTGCCCTCTGTTACGTACTAACTATGCATTTCTATATCTTCGAAACGCTACTTTGGAAGGTTTAAATATATTGACATCCAGTGGCTGCAAGCAATGGTTAGTATGGCTAGGCAATGACAACACATCAAGTCCATGCTCCTTGGCTTTCACAACAACGTCCAAAGTTACTTGAGATCCATGCCCTTCGATTACAAGTAGGTGCCTATTTTCAGATGAGATTCCAAACCTTTTTCCTAGCACATTGATGAAATGAGATATTCAGCTAGCGAACAAGTACGATGACATCCATGCATTGTCTTGCATTGACATAGTGGCACTAACTTCACATTTACATATGTAGTCTCCCTCTCTGCGTCGTCCTTTGAAGATGTAATAATTAGGAATTGACTGCCTACAGCGTTGATGCACGAGAGTATAGCGATATATTCTTGGGTATCTAGAACCACTGCAAGTATAGATCTAGTTCCCCGTTTTGCAAAAACAAGATTCCCACCTCCAAATCTACGTGCTTGCGTTCCACTCTCGTCGGTGTTCCATATGTGATCTGCAGGATAGTTGTGTGTCCTGAAGATGAACTCTAGGTTGCAGTATAGAGAGGCGACACTTGTTGGATTTAAGCCTCTCGCTCGACCTTCTTCCTGACATTGTGAAGCTCTAAAGGCAAGCTCTAGATGCATGTGTCGAAACCACCGTAGCCAGCCCACCATAGGGACATCATTCTTGAAAGGTGTCCATCAGGAATTTCAGACCCCACTGATTCTGCACGATTTCAGTGCGTTTATCGTTAACCACTGATTCCGCACGTCATCCGTGCATTTAGAAGTGTCGTTATCGTACGGAAGTGACATGCATTACTAAGATGTCGATGCAGTGTCATTTCAATGATTATGACAAAAATGTTGTTTCCGCACGAAAGTCGTGCTTGACGGAATCCGTGCGTTAATCGTGTATCTATATTACATAGCTAATGAGACACGGATAACATGCGGTTTTAGTTAATGCGGATTCAGTATCGTATACGTATCATATTAATGTCTTTTACTATATTCGTGCGATTTCAGTATCTATTATAATGCAAATTATTTTCGTACGACATCCGTGTACAATATTTTAATATATTTTTTGGAATTTTTTGGAATTTTTTGGAATTTTTCAAAATATTTTATATTATTTTGGAATATGTTGGAATATTTCAAGAATCTTCTTTAAATTATACTTACGGTTTAATTTCCCAAAACATTTTTAGATCTACATTTATAGAGTTTAGAAGCAATACACATTAAAATTTCAAAGAAATAACATTTTATATTTTTAGAATTCAAATTTGGTATTATTGGTTATCATTGTACTTTTCATCATAGGAGCAAAAAATAAATAGCTCACAACCACCACGATTTTGGCAAAAAATAAAAAAATTCAAAATATTATGAAAAAAATCCTAGATATAGAAAAAGTCCTGCATAATCTAGTGCAAAAAAAATTTGGAAAAAAAGTATTTTTCACATAGTTAAAAACATTCAAAGTCCGCTGAAAAAAAAAACAGCTCACATCCATGATCTGCCATCACGATTTTGGCAAAAAATTAAAAAATTAAAAAAATTATGAAAAAAATCCTATATATAGAAAAAAGTCTTGCATAATCTAGTGCAAAAAAAAATTTGAAAAAAGAATTATATACACATGGCAAAAAATTGCCAATGGTTTCAATCTTTTATAATTACCAAAAAAGTTCCATTCTATGCATCGAGGGTTTGTGGTGATTTGGTGGTTTGGAGCTTGGTTGATAATCGGGAGGTCGTGAGTTCGAATCCCACCGTCGGCGATAGAGTTTGGGAAGCCATGGTGGGCCCCTCTATGGATTCGGGCAATTTCCATGTAGTTAAAGTGGGTAGCGAGGAAAATAATTATTTTATATTTTTTAATAATATTATTTTGATCAAATTTAGATATAGAAAGAAAATTAAATCTAGATATGGAAAAGATGATGTCGCACGAAAAACGCACTGAATCAGTGTAGTTTTAAAAACGATTAAAACACGACATTTGACGATTATAAAGAGTGCTGAATTCATACGTTTTCAATAGATGTATCAATCGTGTCGAATCAGTACTATATCCGCTTGTACGAACATCGTGTCATATCAGTGTAGTTGCGATGAATGACACAACGATGCGGAATCAGTGCGAAAACTGTACGAACCTTTGAAATATCGGAAATCGCACTAAAATCGTGCCGAATCAGTGGGGTCCGAAATTCCTGATGTTCACCTATCTTGTGTAACGTCTGCAACTTTCATTCTCACATCGGTGATTGAAAGAGGATGGGCGCGCTTTTGCATGTCAAACAAATATTTTACCAATTGCTTGTCATCCTCAACTGATAACACTCCAAGCTTTCTATTATTTCGTTTGAGCGTCTTGCCATAAATGTGGTCTATTAAGGATGATGTTGGAATGCTGTAGTCTCTTGCCACCGCCTTGAGCTTAGCGTCACCGTCGATGGCAGCAATCGTTGCGAGCTTGCAACTGCCTGTCCGTCTAGAGCCCATTCCTTCTTCGTTTATGTGTTGGAGCTCTCTGCCTTGACGTCCCACCGAAGTCCATCGACAGTCCAGGACATGCATGCGATGGGCGCAAGTTGTACGCTGTAGCACTCTCTTGCGACACCCTCTCATGCACCACGTCTGAGAAGCGCAGCACTACTGGCCTTCGGTGGAAATTCATCGCTTGGCCCACCGCGGTTGCTTGGAAATCGCCTCGCGCCCAACTACCATTGACTCGCATCCCACCTCCCATGCTGGGCTGAGCTTCGTGGAAAGCAAAAGCTCCGACCCCATTGCCGAAGATGCTTCACTGTCAACCATGGACGTTAGGCATTGGCCAGAACACCAAGGCTTCACGAGTGAATTGCAACTGATTAGAGCGGTGGGCTTGGCTCTCTCTCACTAATCTATATTGCTGTAACTCAGAGGCCTGACTCTCTTCACCATAATAGATACTCTCGTAAACTCTCTTTGTCTCCATATTACTTGTTATGATCACATTCAAGAGGGGAAAATCTCTACTACTATGTTGCAAACAAAGATACACAAGAAACTAAAAGAAAGCCTTAAGCAATCATCAGTGCAACACTTTTTTCATGCAATGGAGAATTCACTTTGCAATACAAATTTATGTTCTCTTATGTATTTGCATTACTACCAAGGTTAGCCTTGCACCTTTCATTAATGGGAAATACTGCAAATACTGCACCCAAAGCTACAAAATTCCGCCACTTACCGTTCCTTAGTTAGTTGTAATTAGATCCTCAACTGCCCCCACACTCTACTTTAACTGCAACACATGGCTGCTAAATTGTATTTAAATATTTGATCAACTATCCTTCTACTAATCTAATTAATTTTTAGTACGAATAGTATCATGTATCAATCTCCGCCCATCACAAGACCCTATACAGTCTCATCCTTATATTATTTTGTCCATAAAAATCTCCATAACCGTCACTTTTCTATTCAAATCAGGATTGGGATGTCATTGGGCGGTTGTGGGTCAAAAAATAGGGCTTGGAGTTGGATAAAGGGACGGTTCTGGGTACTCTTACCTTAGGGGTTAAATGCAAAAGAAACAAGCGGCTAGTAGCGGAGTTTCTGCCTCGATATTTATCCCAGGTTTACTTTTACAGCTTCTTTTTACTATTTAGGCACGGTTTTAGAATTTAGGGTCTTAGCTTCTTTTTACTGTCCTGGCACGTTTTAGGGTTTGGGGCAGATACCCTAAACCCTAAACCGTAAACTCCAAAAAACGAAGGGTTTTCGTAGTGTCTGCCCTTCTTAACCCTTAAACGTCAAGAGGGCCTGAATGGGGCAGCACGGAAAGAATCTAATTTTTTTTGCACAAGAATTTTATTATTATTATTTATTTTATTTTATTATTATTTTATTTTTGTGCAAAAACGGCTCTGCAGTGCATTGCTGGCTAGCACTGTAGTACTGCGGCACTGCTGAACTTTAGTTGCCCCAACCTCAAAACGATTCCACAATCTCTCAAATGAGGCGAAAATTTGGAATCTAGATCGCTTTTTCAGTAGCTTTCCAATGCAACAACTTTTGCTTGATTTGGTTGAGAAAATCTACTTTTTTCTCCAATTATTCCTTTATACCAAGCCCATGGGGTTTACTTTGACGTTTAAGGGTTAACCCCTAACTGCCCAACCATGCATATTTTGCATGATGTACAGATTTCATCCGTAGTTTCTCACCCGTCATGCACTTTTTGTAGTGTGTTTTTTTTACTGAATTTTTATGGAAAGTTAGCGTCATGTATGTGTGATCCGATTGAAAAGGAAACGATTTCTGAAAAAGTTATGCCTCATTTTGAGTTGCAGTGTTTCACCCAAAATATTGAAGATTTTAGTCTAAAAGTGTTTTTGAAAAAATAAACTCATAAAATCAAGCATCCAAAAAATCTCCAAAAATCACTACACCTAGAGTACTACATTATAACTCATCACAACAAATTTCATCTATAGACTGTCAATATCTTATTCAAAATCAAATTTCAAAATACATATTTTTATTTAATGTTTCCAAATTTGTAGAAAAAAATGAATGATAGCAATCATAGATCTAACCGTATGGATAGTATCTAAAATTCAAAATGTATAACTTTTATTCATACATCAAGTTCCAAATATTCATGTTAGTTGCATTTTATAATGCATCTTTGCAAAACTGCCCAAACTGGACATAAGGTCGAGGCACCTAAAACCGACCAGGTACCTAAAACCGATCAGGCCTAATTTCTAGATTTTGAAAGAAAAGATGTACCTCATTTGTACATTAGAGCATGTGATTGGTTTTGGGTTCTGAAGTACTTTTCACTTTGAAAAATTGTACAAATTTCAATATTGGGAAATAATTCATGGAAAAATTTGCATTCTCCGCGAAAACTAACTTCCAACCTAGGAAAAATATCACCCTATTAATGGCTGGTCCAGAAATAGTGTAGGTAGCTTAAGTTATCGGTTTTAGGTGCCTCGACCTTAGGTGAGGACGTTTAGGGGTTAAGGCAGAGACAACAAATCGGCCCAGGTCCCAAATGAGGGCCCAAGTTGTCATATGACTTAGGCCCTCTTTACACTAGAGGCGAGGGGCCGTGAGAAAAGAAATTTCAGCCAATGGGATGCGTAGAAATCGAGAAGACCAACGAATGTCACTTTACACCCGAAATTTTCAGTCCAAGGGACAAAACGAGGAGAAAATGACATGGACAGCACTATTGTCCTTGGTGGCAGCAAAAAGGCACATTTTTCAAGTCCCCCGGATTTTTCGTCAGGCCCACCTCAAGAGGTGGGCCTGACGCAAAATCTGGGGGGCCGTTTGGCCAAAATTCTCACAGCCAATCATTTTCATTTTTTTAATAATTTTTCAGAACAGCCAGTTTTTTTACCCGTTTTCTACCCACAGCTATTACTATTCATTCCCGATTTTCGTCCTTTTACATTACAATTCATTAGTGCATTCATATACAAGCATATGAGAATGAAAACATCCTCAAAAATGTCAAAAAAACAACCGGAAGAGCCTCATTTGAGGCCCTAAAGAATGAGGACAGCATAGTAAGTGGCCGGTAAACCCATAATGTTTGTCAAGACTCGTGTATGCCGGGTATAAGCGCCCCCCCCCCACCAAAAAAAAGAGCATAGAGTCTAGAGTCTCGGCCTTGGGGTAAAAAGGAGAGGTAGTGGGGTAGAAACAAGAGGGGTATTAAAAAAATCAGCACATTGTTTTGAGGCCCCTTCTCACTTTACACTATATCCAAAGGACGTCAAATTCAAAGTTCGGCTTCTCAAGAATGTGCCATGGCCCTTGGCCGGTTTTCTCCACGACTTCTCGTTTCTAGTGTAAAGAGGGCCTTATGGATGTGAGATTTTATGGAATAGCTCTTATCGAGGACCGACCTTGGCTATTTAGCACCTTTACCCAAATGGAACATGGACCCCATCAGTTACCAATTTCAATGCTTTGTGTTGAGACAGAACAAATAAAATATATAATAGTCATAGAGCTCTCTAGGGGAAGAAGAAGAAGAAGCAGAAAAAGAGACCCAACCCGAAGAAGGGTTGGCTTTATATACTCATGAGTTAAAATTATAACTAAGAGTTAATAAGGTAAAAGTCATTCTTTTACCTTAATAGAAATAGAAACTTCAAATCGTTTCTAATAGTTAACTACAGGTTAACTATTTGTGACTTCTATTTTAACACTCCTCCTCGATTTGGAGTTACCTCATTAAAAACTATTCTGTGATACAAAAAACCTGAGTTAGGAAAAATTCACAGATCTAGAAAAGAGTATAACTCATTGAGGGGTAACCTTGTCTATCTAAACACTCCTCCTCGAACGATGATCTTCCTCGTTAAAAACTTCATGATGATGTGAAGGAAAAAGAGTAAAGTCATCGTTCGTCATTTAATTTACTCTAGATCAGTAAGAGTCCTCATACCAGCCGCAGTGATGAGCTTGCGGTGCTGAGGGGCTGGTAGTGCCTTGGTGAGGACGTCTGCGATGTTGTCTACTGATGCAATCTTCTTGACTTCGATCTGCTTGGTCTCCGTGAGGTCTTGAGTATAGCCAAAGAGGTGAGGACTAATGTGTTTGACACGATCAGCTTTAATGAATCCGGATGAAACTTGTTCGATGCAGGCAGCGTTGTCTTCAAATATCGTTGTGGGTTTGTCCATCAATGGAAGGCCGCTCATATGAAGGATGGCCTGTTGCATAGTGCGTAGCCAAACAGCTTCACGGGAGGCCTCGTGGAAGGAGAGTAGTTCGGCATGATTTGTGGATGTAGCGGTCACGGTCTGCTTGGTAGAGCGCCAGGAGATCGGTGCGCCGTTTTTGATGAAGATATATCCGGTTTGGGACTTGCCTGAAACGGGGTCTGTCTTGAAGCCAGAGTCTGCGTATCCAATGATGTCACTGGGAGCATTCTTGCGGAAGTGTAGGCCGAGATCTTCTGTGCCGCGGAGGTAGCGCAAGAGATGTTTGAGGCCTTGCCAATGTCGGGAGGTTGGTTTTTGACTGTGACGCGCGAGGACGCTAACAGCAAATGAGATGTCGGGCCGGGTGTTCGTGGCAAGGTATAGAAGAGCTCCAACTGCAGCTAAGTACTGGGGCTTTGCAATCTCCTCCTCATTGTCATCTGCTGGTCGGTATGGATCATCTTCAGTCCGACTCTTGCCAATCATGGGTGCTGAAAGCGCGTTGGCGTTGTCCATATTAAATGTGCAAAGTAGTTTCTTCACATATGTTTGTTGATGAAGTAGTAAACTCCCATCTGCATAATGTTTAATCTGTAGTCCAAGACAGTAGGAAGTGCGCCCCAACACTTTCATTTCAAACTGTTTGGTTAGCAGGTTTTCCACATGTTTACTCAAGGCTGGGGTTCCAATGGAGTTTAAGTCATCAACATAGACTGCGAGGATGACAAAACCGGTGGTGTCTTTAAGGACAAAGACACAAGGTAAAGCGGGGTGAGTTTGGAACTCATGAGAAATCAAGAAGGACTTGAGGTGATGGTACCATGCCCGGCCTGCTTGCTTTAGGCCATAAAGGGCTTTGCATATCCTCAATCCAGAGTAGCGTCCGGGCTGAGTTGATGTAGTCTTTGGTAGGAAATCTGGAGGAGGTTTGATGTAAATTTGGGCATCTAAGTCACCATAGAGATAGGCTGTCACTACGTCGAGAAGACGGGTTTCTAATACCATTTGGACTGCTAGACTAAGGAGGTAACGGAAGGACGTGCTATCCATAACAGGAGAATATGTTTGTTCAAAATCTATCCCGGGTTTTTGTGTGAAACCTTGGGCTACTAATCTCACTTTGAATTTAAGAATGTTACCATGTTCGTCTCGCTTACGAGTAAAGATCAGTTTGTATCCTATCGGTTTGGTGATGAGATCGGTGACAAGGGGTCCAAAGACGCCTCGTTTTCTAAGTGATTGGTACTCGGCTTGTAAGGCTTTTTCCCATTGTGGCCAATCTACACTCTTCTTGGCTTGTTCAAGTGTCATAGGATCTACATCAGGGTTGGTGAGATATGACTCAAAGTCATCCCACGGGATATCAAAAGGTTGACTATTTTGATCATTTGGGTTGCGGTGGGTGTGCATAGATGCACGGGTTCGGGTTTGTGGAGTAGCATTAAGCTTTCGTTTCTTAGCTGGAGCTACTGGAACAGGGTTGCCAGAACCGGGTACAGGGCTCCTAATTATGCGTGGTCCCGAGTGGAAACCATCGGGGATATTCTCAGCAAGATGTTGGAGAGTGAGGAGTTTTCTAACTTCTGAGTCTGCTAATGCTGTGCGAGGATCTGGGTTAAGAGTGAGTGTTTCTAAGTCTTTAAAGTTCAAGTTTTGATTGGTTCTAATTTGAGAGCCGGGGAATTTGTTTTCTATGAACTTACAATTTTGAAACCTAGCTTTGTAAATATCGTCACTCTGGGGTAGTTTATAACGGATTATGCTAGGGGAGTCATATCCTAGGTAGATTCCTCGAATTCTATGAGGTGTTATAGTTTTCTGCTTAAGATCTGAAACTGGAACCCATACTTCGCATCCAAAGGTGCGCAAGTGGGCTATGTGAGGGGTTCTACCAGAGCTAAGTTCTAATGGAGTCTGAGTGTGCAGCAGTGTGGGTCTAAGTCTAAGAAGGACTGCTGCATGCAACACGGCATGACCCCAAAGGGTGGGAGAAAGATTAGCATGAAAGAGGAGAGGGCGTACTACAAGTTGTATTTTCTTAATGTATGCTTCAGCTAGGCCATTTTGTGGATGTTCATAAGGTACTGAATAAGTGAGTTCTATCCCTGAGGCTGTACAAAAGTCTTCGAATGCTTGTGATCTAAATTCCATGGCATTGTCCATTCTAAGAAAACAAATCTGGTTGTCAGGAAAGTGGTTGCGGAATCTAAGGATCATTGCTAAAGTCTTGGGGAATACCATGTTACGGGTTGTAAGAAGTGACACCTCAGCATGTCTACCTGAAGCATCAACGAGTACAAAGAAGTACTTGAACTGACCTGACTGGGGAGTGATGGGGCCGCACCAATCGCCGTGGAGACGATACAATGCCGCTGGCATTTCGGTCGGGAGCTTCCACCGTGATGGCTGCTTGATGAGCTTCCCTTGAATGCACGCTGCGCACTCCTCCACGCGCTCCGCATCACTCGTACATAGATCGTGACCAGTCAAGATGGGAATCATTTTCCGCATCATGGTTGTCCCGGGGTGCCCCAACCGGCGATGCCAAATGTTGGCTTTGGAGCTGGCGGCTAGAAAAGAGGCCTGGGCACCCCCCAGGGATAGGCGTGGGTGACAATCGTGTTGTCGTCCACCGGCCTCTTCCGCACCTTGACAAGGGGGGCTAGCTTGCATGATGCAAAGCTCATATAGGCCATTGGCTGTCGCGTGTGCGATGGCGAGGCGCCGCGGCCCTCGCCTAAGCTCGAGGACCTCTTCATCATTTTCCACCGCAGTGGAAACGTGGATGTCATTAGCCCGTAAGTCACGGTAGCTGATCAGGCTCCGAGGGGCATCCGGGGCATACATAGCCCTTTCACAGGTGAGGGGGGCTCCCCCGGGCAGAATCACAACTGCCCGGCCCTCACGAAACTTTAAGTTGTGTTTGCCGGTGATTGTGACTATGTCACAGGTTTGCCATGGCTCATTTTGAGTTTTGAACTCAAAGTAAGCCTGGTCTTGAAAAACGGAATGAGTGGAAGCGCTGTCCAACACAGCAATTTTAGCTGTGTTGGCAGAGGCATTACTCTGGACCATGTACATTTCGGGGTCTAACTCACTAATTGTGGAAGAAGGAGCATCGAGGGTGTAAGTTTCCCTCTTTCCTTCCCTCAGTGACTGCAACTCCTTATACATTGCAATGACATAACTAGAAGCTCGACATTCCTTAGCATAATGACCCTTTTTGCCGCATTTATGACAATTTCCCTTTTCTGATTTTCTCAACGATTGAGAGGACCGATCGGTTCTGGTCTGATTTGCGTACCTTTGAGGTTTGGAAGATCGGTTCCACGTGTGCTTGGGCTTCCAGTTTCCCTTTGGCTTCCGGCGTGGTGCTTCGGAGATGTGGGACTCCCTGCTTGGATTGCCCGGCTTTGGGTGTAGTGTGGCTGCCGAGCTGGTTGTCCTGGGCGGGTTTTGAACTTCGTTGTTGTGAATCTCCTTAGCTGGCCTTGACTCTGCATTCTTGAGGAGCAATTGTTGTTGCTTTTCGGCTAACAGAAGATAGGACATGAGTTCAGAATGTGTACTGAATTTCATGTTACGGTATTGCTGGGCCAGGATTGCACAAGCAGGAGGAAAGGTAGAGAGGGTCTTATCGATTAGCTCGGTGTCGTTGATGGTGTCGCCACAGAGCCGGAGTTGGGCTACAATACGGTGAAGTTCCGAGTTGAACGCAAGAAAATTGGGGAAGTCCATCACTCGGAGGCTAATCCAGTCGCTCCGGGCTTGTGGGAGGAAAATTGTCTCTTCATGCTTGAATCGTGCCGCCAGCGCTGCCCATAGTTCAGCAGGATCCTCGACTTGAATGTATTGCTGTCGAAGTGAAGGATCGAGGTGTCGGCGCAAGATGAGTAGCGTATGCCATTTGTGTGAGGCTTTGATCTCCCCTTCATGTGCAACAGCAATCGTAGCGTCGAGCTCCTCTGCACGCAAATATGCGCGCATGTCGATGTTCCACCCTAAATAATTCGATCCATCTGGCTCGAGTGGGTCAAAAAAGAGAGCTTGTGTTCGTGTCTCGCGGACTTGGCGTTGCGTGGTCATGATTGTGGAGTTTATAGTAATCAACTGTGCTAATCTATCTTTAAGTTTTTAGAAGGAGGAGAAAAGAATAAAAAGAAAGTGAAGGAGAGCAAGAGAAAGAGCTACAAAAAGCTATTACAGTAGAATAAAAGCAAGAGCTCTAAAGAGCTTCAAGAGACTATATCAAAAGAGCAAGAGGAATAGCTACAAAGAGCTATGGTGGAAAAAACTATGGTGAAAGAGCAAAAGGTGCTGATAACGTGTTGAGACAGAACAAATAAAATATATAATAGTCATAGAGCTCTCTAGGGGAAGAAGAAGAAGAAGCAGAAAAAGAGACCCAACCCGAAGAAGGGTTGGCTTTATATACTCATGAGTTAAAATTATAACTAAGAGTTAATAAGGTAAAAGTCATTCTTTTACCTTAATAGAAATAGAAACTTCAAATCGTTTCTAATAGTTAACTACAGGTTAACTATTTGTGACTTCTATTTTAACACTTTGAATGCAAAAAAATAGTCTTTTTCAGGAGCCACGTTTTGCAGGCAGGTAGGAACAAAGTCTAAGTTAAGGCCTACAGATTCCCTTCGTCCCACACGGTTTCCAATATGGGTTCAAAAGGTCAACTGTGACTTCAAATTCATGTTCAGTTCTCGGTGTATTTCTGCAGTCTGTACTCTGCACAGTCACCATCCTTTTTGCCCGTGTCAATGTTTTAACTGCCCGTGTTCACCGACCATTTCCCACACTGAAAGTCTGAAACACGTCCATAACAAATTTAACCCAGAGTGTAATTAACCCTTAAACGTCAAAGCAAGCCCCACGGGCTTGGTATAAAGGAATAATTGAAGAAAAAAGTAAATTTTCTCAGCCAAATCAAGCGAGGATTGGTGCGTTGAAAAGCGATCAAAATTCCAAATTTTCGCCTCATTTGAGAGATTGTGGAATCGTTGGTAAGCAATCAAAGTTATCAAATTGAACAAGTTTTGAGGTTGGGGCAGCTGAAGTTTAGTAGTGCCGCAGTGCAAGCTAGCAGTGCACTGCAGAGCCGTTTTTGAATTTTTTATTTTTTATTTTTATTTTCTTCCTCTAAAAATTTAGATGCCTTTTGGGCTGCCCCGTTCATGCCCTCTTGACGTTTAAGGGTTAATTAATGGCTGTAAGATTTGACAAAAATCAATTGTTTTCGCTACTGTTAGAAAATTTGAGGGGCTCCATCCTCTTGTTTCAAAACAAATTTTAAAAAATAAAATAAAAATTTAGGGGCCGGATACTGCGTGGTGCGGAATTCGAGATGTAGGGTGCACATGGTGCAAAATTGGGGGTGCAAGGTGCGGGTTGTGGGGTATACCGTACGTGGAAGGCAGGGTCAGCACTTTCATGTGGAATAATTAATGAAAGTTGAAACAATGTACGTTGGCACTTTCAAAAGTAATTATTAAGAAATTGGCTATTAATAGCTAACATTAATTTTTTTCGGCTGCTAAAAGTTTTATTTTATTTTTTGTGTTGAGTGTTATGTTTTCATCCATTTTCATTGAGTGTTATGTTTTGAGTTGGTTTAAATTTTTTTTGGCATTTTGTTGATTTTATTTTTGTTGATTTTGACAAAATACTTAATATATTTATTTATTTTTTCTGGCATTTTTTTGGAGAATTATTTTCTGCCGACCTTGCCTTCCACGTACGGTAGATATCGTGTATAATTACTCATGAAAAAAAATTGATAAAATTTTGACTCATTTTGGTGATGCTTTATGTAAAAAGTAGATTTTTTTTTATCGCACATGGTGTTCAACTTGACAATGGAGTGCACCCCAGGCATTGCAAAAGGACACAATACAAGCCAATGAGCCACAAGTGGCCTGGAGGAGAAAGCAAAGTTGGGCTGAAATTTTGATTTAGGGGAGATGAGACAAGGCACAGAAAGCAACCATTACAATCAACAAAATGGGGTCGGTGGCGGTTGCCATGTTGATTTTAATGCCTTCTATTCCTCATGTATCTTACAACTGAACCAGCTGTTGCATTTGACATAACATTCTTCAGCAGGAGGGTCCTGCACCGCCTATAACTCCTGAAAACAATGGGTAGTCTCTCCGCTTGTGGGGCAGAGACAATAAAATTGGCTGCCCCATTTCATGCCCCCTGCAAGGAATGTGGTCGGTTGGGCAGTGAGAAAAGTGCAGTTAAGTTACAGTAATTCCGGTAATTAACATGTGGTGGTGTGCTAATTAACCCCTAAAGGACCGGAGTGTTTTTCCTCCAAAAACACTCCAATGCTGCCATTTTTACTCCCCCATGCAAAAAATCCAAAAGAATGTTATTTTTTACTTTCTAACCGTAAGATCTTGTCCTAAACTATTTGAAAAACATACACAACAAATTTCGTTCATTTTGACCGCACGGATTGCAAGATAATTGCGTTTGATGGAAAAAAACACCCCAAAAAAACACATGCCCGAAAAGTTCAGATGCGTTTGACTACATCTACATCAAAAAAACCTCACTACCGAAACTTGTCGCACTTCACTTTCACATTCTATATGATGTTACTTAGTTGTGTATCAATTTTCATTGCGTTTGGAGATGTTTAGGATGTTGAATAACACCTTGCACTTGTTGGGGGTTTAAAAGTTCAGAAAAGACTATATGTTTTTGGAATTGCAATATTTTCGACTTTCTTTATTTAAAATACAAATCCGAGCGGTGAAACACAAGTGCATTCCACCCTCTACAAAATGGCGAAAAAAAATTTGAAAAAAAATTAAATCTCCAAGTTTTAGAAGACATGTAGCACATTTTCTAAGAATTTTGGGGGTTAGGGGGGATCTAAAGGGTGGAGGAAGGGAATTGAAGTGCCAACCCATTCCAATGTTCATGACCCCACTAACTCTCAAGGTACACTGCCACGTGGCAGTCCCTCATTGAACGATTTTTTATTTTTTATTTTTTATTTTAAAAAATAATTTTATTTTTCAAAAAAATTAATCATATTTTTAATTATGAAATTGAACTTTTAGTTTAAAATAATATTTTTAATTTAAAATAATACTTTTCAGTTTAAAATAATATTTTTTTATTTAATTTTTTTTTTAATTTAAAAAAAAAATTATTTTTTAATTTTTTTATGAGCTTGGAAAACGGGGTGGTCTTCTGCCCCTATAGTCCACCCCATTTTCCACACACCGCCCATCTTGATGCCCCCCCCTAAAATTCAACTATTTCTCTACTGCCCCGCTGCCCTTTCTCCCGAAAAAAACACATTTCCCCTCATAACTTTCACATACAGTGTCGGAATTCAAAAAAAAAAGAATCCCCATTTTCGTGGCACATTGGGGAATCTACTATTAAATTTCCTTCAAAATTCGATTAAAAATGTGTTCACCGGAACCTACCCGATTCTCTAAATGTCCTAGTTAGGACACTTGGTCCTTTAGGGGTTAACTGTTTATAGTAGGCCCCATGGAATTACGGTCAGTGGCTGCTAGATTTTTATCCCATGATGAGTCAGATCTGAATCATTAGTTAAGTTCCAGCCTCCATGCAGGCACTGCAGTGATGACTGCAGGTGCCGTGTGCCCAAGATGCTCTCCACCGACCTCATGGTATACCGTGGATTGCAGCTGCAGATTCTACACTGAATAAGGGTTTTAAGAGCATCCGCACCCATGCACGTTAAAGGTGACTCTCTAAAATTATTTGAAGGGTCCTTGAACTTACACTCCCCAACATAAGAGCATCTCCACCCATGCTCGCTAAAGGTGGCTTGCTAAAATTATACATCTATATTTGAAGAGCCCTTGAAATCATACTCCCCCACCCTTGAACGCCTCTCAAGCACCAAAAGTGCAAGTCAAATAGTCAATGCACCAATCACAAGTAGAATGTCACATTTAGTCAACTAAACATAGATTTGGAGGGTCATTTCTTGACACGCCAAAGTAGAGGTCCAAGAGGCATTTTTGAAGGGCCCTTAGCATTTTTCATCCACTTATTGCGTGTGTCAGACTTTTGGCGCGTATGGATGGAGATGCTCTAACATTCAGTGAGGTAGAGGGCTCCAAAACCAACAAGGTTCTGATTCCAAGAGATTTATTTTAGAACACTAATCTAGGCACATCATAGAGCTTTTATTGGATGTTGACCAAAATAATAAGTTATCTACAGTCTATGTAGAGTTAGGTTCTAAGATGATTATTATGCCTAGATTCTCTTGGAATTAGAACCCTGTTGGTTTTGGAGCCCTCTACCTTAACCTTCCAAGAGGGTGCCTTTTAGTTTCATCCACCTTTACATATAGAGTGACTAGTGATTTGTAATTGAATATGTTTTTTTGAAGTTATAAAACAAAAGTCATTGATGTTTTGAAAAAGGACAAAAACAAGAGTTATAGTGTTTAAAATCATCACTACCGGCACCTCTAACGGTGGCACTAACAATTTCAACCGCGGTCCTCAACATAAAATTGTCATCACTATCGTGGCGTCAACGCCAATTTTGACTTAGATCACTTCATATACGAACAGTCCAACTATACCAGCCTATGTCTTGCTAAACAATTGTTTATGCTTATTTGGACCAACTCTTGACGGAATCTTTAAATAAAATAGGACCAAGAAGTTAGAAACATTCAATTCTCCAAATTTTATACAATGATGGACCAAGATAGTCATTGACATGGTTCAATGGCATGGTTCCAATGACGAGTCTTTGGTGATTATACAACCCCTTTCTATATTTATCCATACCATTCACTTTGTTGGTTTGTCCTCTTGGTGTTGAAGAGACATGACGGAGATGATCTAAATGCAAACAAATGAAGAAGTGGCATGGCGACTCAATGCAAATATGACTTGTTTGCGTCACTGGTCAAAAATCAACCTAGATCGGTGCTTATTGGGCCGGTGGATTCGTTTGCAGCAAGTTAGTTGGTGGTGGGCTCAGAGCCACGCCGGTGGCCTTCCGTTACTCAGTTGTCGGGGTACCTTTGGCTTGTATCTTTTTTTCTTTTTCTTTTTTGTTTTATGTCTATTTTTAGTCTCTTCCTAGACCAATTCCGTTTGGGGTGGTGTGTTGTATTCTATTTTATCTGCAATGTAATTTCTTCACAAGGTTCTTTAACCTTTCTACTCTTAACATGAGAATTTTGGCCACTGTTCTCAAATCAGTGTAGCAAATTTGGAATCATGGGCTTGTCGTCTATCATCTTTAAATAAAAATTGGATGGTGAGACAGTGTATTTAATGCTAAAGCTTCTATAGTGCTACTGTTGAAACAATTGGACTCCACTAATTGCTAAAGAACCTTATGTTTTATTTGTCAAAATTTTAATTTTAGATTTTTATAAAAATGCGGAAACTTAGAGCCGTGATTTTTTGAGGAGGAAACAAATGGGGACGGAGCTATGCTAGTTTTATAAATACTACTAGCTAATGCAATGCTTCTCACTCAAAACAATGCCAAAGTACATTCATAAAAAAAAGTTGGGCCAAACTATTTTGGTGCCATTTTGACACCAAAGGCTGCATAGAAGTCATTTTAGTGTCATTTTATTCTTACTAGGTTGATATTTAGGTTGGCACCAAATTATCTTAATTGCATTTCAATGCACCATCATGGCACCATGTTCACATGCCTTGAAGTTTCTGATGTTGCACACACTTGTCCTATATGAATTGCACTCATCAAGTCACCGTCTTGAGAGTGTGAAGTGGCACCGTTTGACTCACCTAGCAAGTGAAAAGCTACGCCTTCAGCTTGTCGTGAAAGAAGAAGATACTACAGTAGTTGTGAAAGAACGTTGGAAGGAGGTAAAAGCTGCGGGCAGCGAGGGACGCGATGAGAAAGCATCATTGATTCATTCATTCATTGTGACGCCGGGCGAGGGTTCAGTTTCCTTCCAGAATGAATGATTCTGCCGCAGCAGCAGCATTCATGATGCATTCCGGCCATTGCGTCAGGCAGAGCGGGCATGGCCCACGGCAGCCTCCACGCACCCCACTGCCTGTTAAGTTAATAGTAGTGAGGGCGTGACTGAGTGGGGTCAGTCAGTCGTGGCTGCACCACCACAGTGCAGTGCAGTGATCTCAAAACTGCTAAAATTAGCTGGAAAATGGGGCTGCCAAACATACTAAGAAAAAAAAATGATTTTTTTTAAAGAATCCTATCATGTTATAGATATGTAGCAACTTCATGAGGTGATATTCGCGGGTATCATCATGGTATCACCTTAGTATACCAAGGGTATTGCCGGATATTATAGAGGTATCGTGAGTAGTACATTCACAAGGTAGCAAAAGTAAGGTCGAGGCACCTAAAACCGATAACTTAAGCTATCTACACTATTGTTGGACCAGCCATTAATAGTGTGATATTTTTCCCAGGTTGGAAGTTAGTTTTCGTGGAGAATGCAAATTTTTCCATGAATTATTTCCCAATATTGAAATTTGTACAATTTTTCAAAGTGAAAAGTACTGCAGGACCCAAAACCGATCACATGATCTAATGTACAAATGAGGTACATCTTCCCTTTCAAAATCTAGAAATTAGGCCAGATCGGTTTTGGGTACATGGTCGGTTTTAGGTGCCTCGACCTTATCTACCATTTATGTGGGAGGCAGCATCCTGTGCTAAATGTCATAAAGTGGTTCTGAGAGCACTGGTGCAGCCGTGCAGTGCATGCAGGCACACACAGTAACTTAACGTAGTGAGGTGAAGAAGGGCCACGGGCGCTAGCTCTCTCCTTCATGTCTTGTCGATCGTGGCGAATGCTTCCCGGAGGCGGAGGGTGCCCGAATGGGCGGGCGGGTGGCCACTATTAATGGTGGGCCGTACGCAGCCCAGTAGCCCACAATGGAATGACTACTGTACAGAACCAGCCAGCCTGCCTGCCTCCGGGGACGTGCACGGTGGTGCCAGCCAGCCCTCCTAGTCGGTGACTGCATGCACTCTTAACTTGTTGTGGGAACATATGCGACACAATTTCATGACTCACAAAAAGATACAACTTGACCACAGGAGCATGCACCCAACCCATAGCAGCCTGCACATAACTTGAAGAGGCCCAGCAGTTGCCCATTGTGCACCAAGTTCACGTGCAAGATGGTGTGTGAAAAATGAAAACTTTCTCAACAACCATCGAGCGTGCTTGGAATAAACTACATCGACCAATTGCGTACTACTACTTTTGTCACTACATGGGACAATCATAATGGCAAAGAATAAATTTACTAAACTTGAAGAGCTTAGAGCAAGCCCAGCAGTTCCAGAGAAAAAAATGTCTTCCAAGCATCAATTTGAAGGCCATTTTTAATATGGAGGAATGAAATACAAGAAGTACTCCAGCAGCATTCCTGGAGCGAACACCAAGGCAACTTATAAAATGAAGATTTTATATAAAGGTACTTGATGACCTTGAAGCACGGGCCGGTGAATAGTCTTCAAGCTCGTTATTTAATTGTTGATTGAGCATCTTTGCTTGCTTGGTGTGAGAAATTTGCTTGCGCCAAAGCTTCTCTGGATGGCGGAGAAACCTCAAACTTTGGCTCCATAAACTATTATTTAGCGTTGATGGGTAGTTGCTGGGCCAAACTTCGAAGCAAGTGGAGATAACTACACCAAATCTTGGCGTTGGTCCCTCCAAAACACATGCTGTTGGGCATGCTCTTAGAGCATGCTCAGTTGCCCATTCTACACCAAGATGGTGTGTGAGACATGAAAACGTCTTCAACAACCACCACCAAGCGTGCTTGGAATAAACTACATCAACCAATTACATGCTACTACTTTTGTCACTACATGGGACAATCATCATGGCGGAGAATAAATCTACTAAACTTGAAGAGCTTAGAGCATGCCCAGTTGCCCATTGTGCACCAAGATGGTGTGTGAGACATAAAAACTTCTTCAACAACCCCCACCAAGTATGTTTGGAATAAACTGCATCAACCAATTACATATTGCTATTTTTGTCACTACAAGGGGCAATCGTAATGGCAAAGAATAAATTTATTAAACTTAACTTCATTAAGTATAAGTGTGAGCATGGGCTTGTTAGAGAATAGGACAAAATGGTTGATCGGTGAGAACCACCCCTTATTGTATTGACAATATTTGGTGTGCAAATATCAAACTTCACATCATAAGAGGTATTTTATCATTTAGAAATAGGTTTGGCAAGTGAAAAATGAGTATTGCTGTTGATTTTGCTCTTAGGACTCTTCTGTCCCCATATTAGCCCTTAAACGTCAAAAGGGTTTTTGGAGGGCAATCCAAAGAGCATCTCTAAATGTCTATAGCAGCAGGCATGATGCTAAAAAATAAAATAAAGAATCGCTAGCCTGCCATCGGCTTTGGTCAACATTTTTGTTGTTTATTTAAACAGAAGAAATGATTTTTTTCTCTCCACAATCGCTGCTCGATCATAGCTTGCCCTCCTTCCCCCGTTTCCTTCAATTAATTGAAGATTATTCTACGATTTTTTAATTTAGGCACAAGCAAGGGCACAAGTTAGGAATCTTGAAGCCTCGTTTTCTCATCACCTTTCTAAAGCACCAATTCATTTCAACTTTGGTTGAGAAAATCCATTTTTTCCCTCCATTATTGCCTCATAAAAAAGCCCATGGAGATTGTTTTGATGTTTAAGGGTAAAACATCTTGTACCCTAAAAAGAAACGACTTAACTAGTCCAATGGTATGGACCTTGAGTACAAAGGTGTGGACCCTCAACCAATAGTAGTAGTTTGAGCAAACATCAAGTTTAATGTGAGACAAATTTACAAGGCGTTGCGGAAGCTTAATGTAGGACAGAGAAATAACTCATAAGTGACGGAATGACCATTTTAAAGTTGCTGACTCGCTTACATTTTTATATAAGTTGCTCAAGATGGTTTTTATTTTATTTTATAGAAAATAAAAAATATTTTCAAATAGGAAATCAAGTCTACTTTCCACCCAATTTGAATTATGTCAATTCAAGTTAAATTTCATCAAAGAGAATTTTTAAAAGAGAAAGACCTCAATATTGTCCTAGTGTGATAAAATTTTCTATTTGGGGAAACTAATGATATCATTTCCTTTAAATGCTTCTAAATTCATTAAATGAATATCTTAAACGCTTTTTGAAAGTTTGAATGCACGGATAATTACTAAACATCATGCTTCTCAATTTCTCTTTTGAACCGAACTTCATTAAAGGTGCAGAAGTAACATTTTATGACACATCTAGGTCTTTCCTTTAGCCCTTTTGTCATTTAAGGGTTAACCCCTAAGCGTGCAAAAAGCCATGTGCGGCTATATTTGATCATTTTAAAGTCAATTGGTGATTTTCGCCTAGTTCCTAATTTCAAATGAAAATGGTTCCAACTAAGAAAGGGTGGGGGGCTATCTTCTACATTCTAGTCCAATTTAGCATTCTTCAAAATTGTTAAAATTGAGTGTTTTACAACACTTTAAAGCTCAAAACCCTAATATTCCAATATAAACTGGAGAAAAAGTTTTTCTATAGAGTTTCTTTTTATGTAAGCGCAAGAAGCATGCCACCTACACTTTGTTGTTCATTACTATTATTTACACTACAAAATCAAGGTTAATTGGTTTAACAATTACTTATATGAGAAAATACCAGAAGAATATTATGTATTTTAGAATGCGAGGAATTGATGAGGTTTAACCAAGTAATTGTAGTGTGGACGTTTAAGGGTTAAATGCATCTCTCTACGGGATAATTATGCATACCCTAACTGCCTAGTAGCAACTCCTGCCCAAATTAATTCAATATTTTCAAAAAGTGCCACATGTTGCTTTATTGTTGATTGTGATACATGAAAAAGAAGATGTGGATGGCGGGGAAGTTGATATGGAACTCCAGGGGTGCCGAAGCCATGCTCCCAGCCGGTATCAAGGCATGCTACCAGCCGTTATGATACCGGGGAGCCCCTCCTGTGGGAATCCTTTTTGGGTAAACTCAAATTGAAATTCTGTCTAAACAAATGTGTGCACCACATGCTGTGAGGACATGGGTTGAATCCGGCGAAAAACAAAAAAACTTCTGCAAACCACGTATGTACATACCTGGCCTCAGAAAACACACGAAATGTAACGTGGGAATGTTAGAGAACAATTGTAGACGATTGTTCCACAAATGTAGGGGCATTTTGCGGAATTCCCTAGGGCGGGGGAATTTTGTTGAAGGAGAATTCAAATAGAGGTTTACATCTCATTAAAAATTCATCACTTGTAGGGCCCACTTATCTAGAGATTAGGTCACTTGATCATTCCACGTGTCGCTATATTAACTTCCAACCTAATATTTTTCTTCTAATATGTAAAAGGAAAAAATAATTTTCATTGTTTATTATCCAACTTACTAATAAATTGTAAAACCACAAGAAAGTCATGACAAAATTTAAGAGAACTAGTGTGGTCCACTGCCGTTGGCCTAGATGTTTTCCATGTTGCACATGTCCTTTGTGCTCCGTCTATGTTTGTGTGTTCCCCATGTATTCAAGTGTTTCCCGTGTACTCATGCGTTCCCCATCTACCCACATGTTCCCCATGTTCCTAATGTTTGTAGTGTTTTCTTGTGTTCCTTGTGTTCTTTGAGCTTATGTTTTTCTAATTATTTTTTAATAATAAATTCATAATAAAATTCAATTTATGGTGACAAAACTAGATAAAAAAATCCATAACTTTCACAATGTAGGAGCTTTTTTAATAAAGCCAAGAATGACATCAAAAACTCCCTATTCTTTTTTTCATAATTTAATTCAATTTATAATGACAAAATTTTGTTTAAAAATATTTTTCTTTTGCACCGTAAATCCAAACATCACGAAACCAACTCCGTGCACTCCTCCTCCTCGAGAGCTTTCCAATGATACTAAGAACGGAACCGCCGAACGCACGATTAAAGAGATATCAATGTACCACAACAACACAAAAAAACAAAACAAAACAAACAAAACAACACAACACAAAATAAAACAGACAGTCTTCCTCAATGTAATGATATTTTAGAAGGTCAAAGCATGATTGCTTGCTTTTCATCCAAAAAAACACAGTACTCATCTATTTTGAAGGACAGGTAGCGATGCTCTTATACTCCCACATTTCCCGTGGCTGAAAATAGAAGAAAATCTACCTACTTCTGCATACGCCTCCATGAGTGAAGTTAAAACGGCCCATGAGTGTTTGCATTGCACAGTCATCACCGAATGTGACTTCAGAGCTAGACTAGGTCAGACTAGTGGGCATAGACACATGTGATATAGTGTGACCCCTAGTATACGCTCGATGACCTTCAGGAACCATCATACGCTGCAGCAGCTGGAGCCCATGAATTTGAACTATTATAACGTTGCATCAGAAGCAGCTCTGTGGTCTAGGTCCATCTCCTCTCCCAATTCCACGACCAACTTTTACTCATTCATGCACTTACTAGTTGAATACCAAACTTCATGAATCGCCCACATTTTGTTTATTAAATATGAAATATTGTCACAGGGTCAACTCTGATTGGTTGTCCACAGTATAATGGTATATACACAATGCTCTCAGATCGATATCTGAATAGTTATATATACGATCGAGCCTTCACAGTACGTACAGTCTAGTTTTCTTTATAGTCAAGCGAATTCAGTGAGCCAGTCACGCTGTGATTGTCTGTCTGTCTGGAACTTCGGTAAAGCTGCTGCGTTGATGTTGTTGTAACATTGTCAGAGTTACCGAAGTACTGTTCTTGTACGTGTGAGCTGTAAGATTGTGGATTGATCTGAGCTCCATCGATCTCCCTCGTGATGATCGATCGATCGATCGATCTCCGCTTTCTGATCGATGGACAGTAATCCCGACAGTTCGTACGTACGTCATTATTAATTCCTGCAACTACATTACCAGCGAATGATTGTTAACCTTTGACTAATCTCAGTTAGTTGCTAATCTCGATGCTTAGAGAGTTAGAGGCTGGGATTGGACTGAATCCAAGAATTTAGCTTTCGATGTCTGAATGGTTTAGTTCTTTTGTTTTGTTCCTGCAGTATTTTGGTTTCTAGCTGATTGGATTCAGCTTTGTTGCATGTGATCAGATGGGAGTTTCAATGATCGATACTTCGGTAACTACAGTTTGAAGTACTAAGATGCAGGGGTGTGGTGTGCACGTTTTAGTATCATTGGATTGCAGGTTGTTGGTCTAAAGTACATATGCTTATGTGATCATTACATACGTCATGCATTTGTGAAGACTGGAATTAGGTTGTTTCTGAAGATTTTTAGCATTAAGAAGTTTTATTTCTACACATGAATGTTTAGTTTTTATGTATTGTTTTTATTAACTTATATATCATAACAACAACATTCAGATCATGATATCATTGATATGCATTGGAATATATATATTTTTTCCAAAGTAAATCAAATTTAATGCATGTGCAAAATAGATGATAAATTAAAATGAATATAATGAAGGTTACATGTTTGTGTAATGTATTTGTGTAAAGTATTTTTCGATGAATTTCATTAGTATATTATCGAAGAGTTGGTTCAACACCTTTAGAAGAAGAATTTAAATAATCTTGAAATGATGTAAAACTTGAAAAGTCATTATGTATGTTTTTTACAATGAATATTAGACTTTTAGTTATTATAATTGTTAAAAAACATAAAATTCTTACAATATTTAAGAAAAAAAATTTGTTCTTTTTTTGAATTATGAGTAGAAGTAAAACTTCTTAATGCTTAAAAGTTTTTACACTTCAATATAGTTTTACAAGTTTTTAAATGCATGACAAATGTAAAGTCACTATTTCATTGAACCCGTTTCAAACGAAGACTCACACATGAGTAGCTCAATTTTGAACAACATTACGTTTAATATTAAAAATTTGTTTTAATCACGTATTTCTAATGTATGTGAGCAATACCATTTCAACAAATCAAAACATTGAAAAGAATGTAGTTTTATCGTGTTCTCTACAGTAACTGTTAAACTTTTAATTGCTAATCATTCTGGAAGAGATGTTCAATATGAATCATGAATAGAAATAAAACTTCTTAATGCTCAAAATTCATAAGTAGAAATAAACTTCTTAATGCTCAAAACTCTTTAGTTTCAATCTAATCACACAACCTTCCAAATGCATGACAAATGTACAGTCACTGATTATAACATGCAGTTGCAGGAACCACTACTTTCAAGTTTCAATTTTCAAGCTTACAGAAAGCATCGATGTTTGCAGTTCTAAACTTTCTTCAGCTGCAACTCTAAACTCATTAGAATTTCCAACCCTCAAACTTGCAGTAACAATCCTTAGGATTCAAGAAACAAGAATAGCAAAGTTCACAGTTGACTGATTTCAGCTCAGATTCGTAGTTCACAGATCTAACACAATCACACTCTCATCACTTTCTACAGATGCACAAATCAAGTATCTGCACAAGAAAAGCTTGACAACACAACTTTCGATCAGAGAGTCCTAAGTCGCTTATGTAAAGTGTAAACTGATTTTGCAGCTGTAGAAAGTGTATTTCGACCTTGAATTCGAGAATGCTCATGAGTTTGGAAGTCAATGAGCTAGAACTGTGCTCAAAGTGCGATTGCAGTAGCTAGCGAGCTAGCTTGTGTGAACGGTGCGAGCCGTTCTGTGAATAGGCGCGGACGGGAAATAGAACTGGGAGCCCCGCCGGGCTGCTAGAGAGACGGATGCTGCGCGCAGTAGTGCGCTGGCATGGACGGTAGAACCGACCTCGCTCGCTTGGTCCGCTGGGAGCTTGGAAAGTTGCTGAGGGGAGTGAACTCAAGGGAGCTGCTGATGATTCCTTCAGGCTGGTGAGGAGACATCTCCGGGTGGTCTTTTTCTGCTTTTGGGGTGCCGTGACATCACCACCGCTACAGTCGTCAGCCCTTTCCAGGTATAATTTCCCCCCCCCGGCCCATTATTTTAATCTTCGGATTGGCCTTTTATTAGTACCCCATGCCAGAATAATGATTGTTGCCCAGGGAAAAAGGTGAGAAGAGGGAACGAAGTTACCTGGTCGGTGATAACAGAACTGCTTTGTTTTTTACGTTTTCACTGCCCGGTCTCTGACAGGATTCGTACTGTGGATGAAAGTTGGCAGTGACGTTTAACGAAAAAGGAAAAGTTTATGGAGCTTTTTAGCCTAAAAATCGATGAACCCATGTAGCCGGGTGTGTTGTTAGACTGTCAAAACATTATGGTAATATAGTAGGGTAACTCCTCCAAAACGAAGCGTTTCCGTAGTCTCCCCTGGGAGGGCAGAGACAATAAAAATTGATGTACATGTACTGTACATTTTTTGACAATGGATAACACTACCTTAGATCACACCCGTGCACCATACAAACACGTAGAGGATTTGAAAAGGAAAAAAAGTATAGTATTTCAATCCGTGAATGGCAGAAAAAGTGAACGAACGCAATTGACTTCTGTTACAACTTGGGGACAATCGAGATGAACAGTGTTCGTGGATGCATATTCTAAACTGGTTTTTATCCTTTCTGCGCGGCACATGCGCATGTGAAGCAGGAGGGGCACAATTTACCGGTAATTGACAAACAGGGTTCAGGACCCAGCCGTTCCGGGTGTTGCGGCACCGAATGTGGGCACCATCCTCGAGGAAGCAGCAGCAGCTTCCATTCAATTGTTCGACATCCATTTTCACTCCGTCGACAAGGCTCTCTGCTTTGAGACTCGTTCTTCTCCTCCGTCCTCACTTGAGCCCTTTGAAGAACTAATTGATTCCGTGGACGCCCTTCGATCTTACCTTTTCGCAGCGAGAGTGTCGGAGAAATCTCTTCGATCAGGCAGGGAAGACGTTGACTTAGTAAGCTTAAGCTTATTACGTTTAAACTGCTTCTTGCAGACTAACTTAGCGTTCGTTCGTCCTTTTCCTTCGTCGGTTGTGCGGCCTTTGAGAACGTAACTCGGCCAACCACAAACGAAGGGACGTGGTCAAGTTCCGCTTTTCTTTCGCTTGACCATGCGTGGGGGTTGTTGGAACTTAGATTGATCCCTGCCTGCCTATTTTTTTGTCTCCTCATCAACCACCCTCTTTCCTTTAGCGCCACGTACAATGATCGATTCTTTAGCTTGCAACTTCAGGAACCCCTAGTCTCTAGAATCGCTGAAGAGCACGACGTACATTGTGTGAAATTTGCTAAAGTTTCCCCGCCTGATGGAGAGGATTAGATGAAGGACATCAGCAGATCACGCCAGTAAGTTACCACAATTTTGATGTAACAGCTTCATTGTAGGTTTCTGCAATCAATGAGGTATTGACGAAATATCGACACTAGAGCGGTGTGTGCAATCGACCTAGAGCTTCAAATTCCTCCATTTTCTAACTCGGCAACTTGTAAGTGTTTTGGTTTTCATGGTAGGTCTCTGCAATCAATTACTGTAAACATGATTTGGTCACGCACTAAAGGGCTCAACGAAACTGTGATTTAGGGATAGTTTCAATATCGTGCTGATGAGTGTAGCTGCCACTGTTGAAATGCAGGTACGATCCTGCAATTGACGCTGCAGTCGGATCGAAATGGTGATATTCAATGCGCTCGTGGACAAGAGGCTCTTCACACGTTGCAGAAAGTGTACAAGGTGAAGCCCTAAACCTTCACGGTCTGCATGATTCTGCAAGTGGACGGCGTTCGAGAATGTTGACTGAAGGCATTGTACAACAGAGATTAGGCCGGGTCCCAGTAGAGCGGGGGTGGAGTATGTGCAAGCAGCCGTAGTAATTATATTACAAGTTCCGCGCTCAAGTCACGAGGAATATGATCATTCTCTTCTTCAGGTACGAAGCGGCGTTTCTCTGCAGTTGAATTTTCTAGCAAGGATTGTTCAAATAGCTCCTCTTTTGAAGTTGCGCCACCTAGCTCGGGACTGTGCATTTCGGAGCCCTGGTAGAATACCAAGAGTCTAGTTAGAACGTCAAGTGCCGAGTGTGCTGAAAGGGAAACAAAACACTTGCTTGCCGAGTTAGAAATTAAACGGTCGAGAAACTCTAGGTCGACTGCACACACCGCTCTAGTGTTGATCGATATTTCTTCCCAGAAGTTCGACAATACCTCATTGACGTAACAGAATTATAGATTGCCAATGTGCTGGTAGTAAACATGATGAAACTGCGGTCATGTTCATTACAATTAATAGCGCCACACGTGTGGCGTTCAGGTCACTGAAACTGTGCCAGTTTTTTTCCACTGAATCCCGCCCATTTTAACGAAATGACATGAGGTGAAACGTACAAGTGAAGTGATCTTGTAGACGCCTGACACGATTTCGACACTAGTGTACGTGCCATAGCTGGAGCCATTTGTCGAGAATTGAGTCACATAACTCGATAGCTTGGGTTTAAATCCATCACCAGAACGTTCGTAATTTGAGCTCTGTCAATTGATGTGAAATGCACTGCCATGGCACTGAGTGTTGTGTGTTTTGTGTACATCACAAGTCACTTCCCTGCACCCAAAATTATTACAGTGGCATCAGTATGAATAATAAATGTGGTACTTCAACCCTGAATTTGATATATACAACAAGTTAGAGTGGGCTTAACGCTACAGTGACATTTCAAATTGAGGTGAAATGTTCCCGGTCGTCATTGTTTGACCACATGTCTAGATCATGGTGATCGGCACCTGAGGAAATTAGCTAGCTAGCTAGCTAGGGGTCAAGGTGGTACACGTACTCATGTAACTGACGAGCTACTAGTACAGTGAAGCTCTCAAGTTAAATTGGACCGACAGTTGTAGTCATGGTTTCAGGAAACATTCTCCAACGGTTACCGTGTCGCTCTGGATTACTACAGTTGTTAATTAACATGTTACTTTTAAACCGAATGACAGTTGTTAGTGATCAATGTCAAGTTTTTAACCACACTGTCAACCTTGTCTCGTGTGTTTCAATTCTCCACCGTGCACGTATACGAACAAGGTCAGACGTGTTGCATTCAGTTCATAACTACGCTTCATGATATTTAAATATATAAATGCCGTATGCTCTAGTCATTTACACTCAGCTCGCGCTCTTTGTGTCGAAGCGACCAGAGGAGGATTATGGTGTATGCAGTTTCCAGAGATGTTGTGTTTATTTTTTCGTTTGTTTTTGCGTCTAGGTTATACATTATTTCTTGACATGGTCATGGTATTCATGGTGGCAGATACACGAAGCTGGAGTCTGTGGGTTTATGATCTTCGTTCGGACGCACAGATTCTCACATGATACTCAGAGTGGTTCCAATAACCCCTGGCATGGGAACAAAGGCATGTCAGTACTGCTGGAGAGCTTCATCCACCTTAACGCATGATGGGCCCAGGCCCAAGCAAGTAGTACCGACATCTACACGAGCTCCAGAGGTACGTAACTATGCTCCTTTCGCCAATTCAAATCATCTTGAGGCACAGTGTTGATGCAGCTACACAATTGAACAGGATCCACATAATGCTTAAGTAGTCTATGATTCATATGGTTTCAGATCGCCAAAACCGTGCACTGAAAACTAGGACGGGTATAGATCTAAACGTTTCAACCAAACCGACTCCGCCATCATATAGAATTCATCAGCACATCATGTTCTCTACTTGTCTGTTATTAATACCTCGAGGATATAGTGAAATGCTGATCGATTTTATGTACGTGTTGATCGAGCTGTCGTTGATGCCTCAAGGAATAGCTTGAAGCGCTGATCGCCAAAACTGTGAGCGTTCAAGAGCTCTAAAAACTAGACCGAGTACAGATTTAACGTTTCAGTCGGATCGACTCCGCCGTCATATATGATTCATCAGCACACCCTGTTGTCTGAAATTCATACCTCGAGTATATACTAAAGTCCATCGAAATGCTGATCGATTTCATGTATGTGTGGGGATTGGCATGCAGCGGAGAATTGAGTAAGCTTCGATCGATCAAGAGGTGAAGTGGTTGATCTGCTGGTGGTGGTGTCCATGTCAGACGGCCGGGAGATTAATCCGGACGACGACGTCAAGGCACATGGAAAGGGGAGTAGTGAGGCGGAACGATCGACGGGAGAGGAAAAATCTGCTGGTGGTGGTGGTGGTGGTGGGGCGGATTCAGAGCCGGAGGATTCCATGGAAAGTAGTCCCACGTCGAAGAGTCTGTCGTCGACGGGGGAAGGAGGAGGATCATCATCCGGAAGTGGGCACGGGGGGCGCAAGAAGGCGAAAGTGGAGGGCGATACGCGGCACCCGATCTACCGCGGCGTGCGCAAACGGCCGTGGGGCATCTGGGTCACGGAGATTCGGCGGCCCAAGAAGAAGGCCCGCATCTGGCTCGGCAGCTTCGCCACCGCCGAGATGGCCGCCCGCGCTTACGATTGCGGTACTCCTCTATAATCTTCACCATCATTATATAACTCCTAAACGTCCACTGTATAATTTTCTGTAGTGTAGGAAAATTGGAACCCCTGCTGGAAAGCATCTGTCTCTGTGAAAGTGACTTCAGTTTCACACGATCGATACTGTTGATTGAGAGCTTTGAAATGATGTATTGCAATCAGAAAACCGAGGTAAAATGAGAAAATGCCACCGGGTGATGGCTTGATATGGGTACCCCTCCAAAAATAGTGTGATTTTTGAGAAATATATTTTTGGTAAGAAAAAAGCATTGGAAAATTATTAAAATTAGAGGGTGTCATAGACACCATGGCTGCAACTATATACATGGTGTTGAAGATGGAATTTTTCCCACACATAAATGAGTTAAACATAAGTCACATGCTATGTGAGAGGCGTAAAAGTAGTACCCATATCACGCCATTCCCCAATGATGTAGATGGCCATATTGGGACTTTTAGACGCTTAGGGGTTAACCATCAGCCTGATCGGGTTTCTCCATTCATTGTTCACCATGAGTCTTCATAATCTAAAGTTTATTAAGATGGATCTAGCCTGGACGGGAAACATTCTGAATCAATTGAGCGATCAGAATGTCTCTCGTTAGATGGTCATAGTCCTAAAAATGGCGTGTTTCAGTGTGACGTTCCAATGTCCGAGAGCTCTAAAATCTAGGACTTGTATAGATCTGAGGTTTCAGTACCAATATCACTGAAATCCGCCATTTTAACGAATATGAGGTTTTAGTACGAAATGCTATGTCTCCAGGAATCTAATGATCTAGCTACTCTCCCACGCGATTCCCTTCTAGTCTCACTTTCCCCACGGATTTTCAAAACAATACATCTGTCAAGATCAACCTGCTGAAATAGAAAGTTTAATTCCTCACTGTGTGACTCTGGTACCTATATATAAATAGTTTCTCGTTGATCGCAAGTGAAGAGAGCAACTTAGAACGACATTGGAATGTTGTTAAAACCATGTCGTTGTAACTGCAATTAAACCCCCTGTTGAAATTTTAATGTCGTTTCAACAGGGGGTTTAATTGCAGTTACAACGACATGGTTTTAACAAATACAACATAATGGGGATGTTGGTTCAACCAATAATTGGGAGGCTCAAACACATGATGATCCTGATGTTGTTCTTCAACAGGCGGGGGATCTACTGTAAGTGGTAGGCAACCATTCATGAATTATAGTTCGCCATAACCATTCTCGTCTTTCTGGTTTCTATTCTCCACAGTGACTTTCTTGCTTCGATCTAGTGGATCGAAGTGACCTCATTAAAATTATTCTAGCAACTCGAAGAAATATTTACACGTGTACTATTTTACAGTACAGATTAACCACCAGGTGGCTCCTGTTTTTTTCTGTAATTTTGAGTAGATTTTATGTAGATTTTTTTGTTAATTTTTTCTTAAAAAATTATGCAACACATGTAATATTCTTCACTTATTCCAGTGATATAAAATCTGGTCAGGCTATTCAAATTATAATTTTCACAATATGATCGTTTAAACTTGTCATTTTAAAACCATGCATCCTTGGTCCTTTAGGGGTTAAATTTTTGAGTTACTTAGCACATAACAACATCATGAAAACCGTACGTGTTGATCCACAAGCACATCATTCATTGGCGATTGTGGTTTGCTTTCTTGCAGCAGCTCTGGCATTGAGAGGAAACGGCGCCGCACTCAACTTCCCGAAGCTGGCGCACTCTCTCCCCAGGCCCGCCGACACCGAAGACAAGTCCATTCAAGCGGCAGCCACCATCGCCGCAAACAACTTCAGCACGCACCGCATCAGTCCCGCTCCACCACCTCCTCCTCCTCCTCCTTCTACTCGGTCTACTACTGCTATTACTGCGATTACTGCAAAGCCAGACGAGCAAGAGCCTGCATCAACCCCAACCTCAAGCTCGTCCCAGAGAAAGCCGCCCCGGCAATCGAGCTTGAAACGAACGGAGGATCAGGCGAGCAACAGGAGTACTAATGAATTGGCTGGTAGCAGTAGCAGGGAGACCACGATAGAGAAGAACCAGTTGCAGCTGGTTGGGGAGATTCCTCATGTTGCCGCTCCTGCTGCTAAGGTAACTTACCCTTGGAAGGATTCGTGGTTTTAAAAATGACAAATCTAATCGATCATGTTGGGAAAATCATAATTCAGATGGGATCAAATTTTATATCACCAGAGTCAGTGAAGAATGTTGCAGTTGAATAATGCAAGTTGTGTGGTGTTATGTTACGAGTCCCTCTGTCCGGAAACAACTGACCTAATTTTTGGCTGTCTTAATACTAGAAAAATGGTACATTTTTAATAGTAAGAGTATAGCGGATGGCCGCTTTAAGTTTTTCATGTAAATCTAGTACTGGTATAGAATTAGAAACTTTCAATGAGCACCTGTTGGTTTATATTACACGTCGGTTATTGGGTCATCCACTTTAGTATGTAGTTTTTTTTGTCACTTGTTGTCTACCCTGTTTGAAGTGGACAGGGCTCACATTTGAAGTATAAAACATAAGACATATTGCAAAAAAAAAAATGGAAAAGCCAGAAACTAGGACAATTGTTTCCGGACAGAGAGTAATATTTTATGTATTTACAATGTTGAAATTGTATAGAATCTAATGTTGACACTAGACTGCCATTTGGTTGAAATCATTTAGATCAGAGTATTAGTACTTAAAAATGGAAAGAGAATCACAATGCAGGTATTTTGTTGATGTATTCTATAAATTGACAATGTTGAAATCCAAGGGAATTTGATGTTGACATTAATTTAGTACTATTTGAGCAAGGACATGGTTCGAAATCATACAGATCGAAATGGAAAGAGAATCATAATGCAAATTGGTTTTGTATTTTGTTGATACTCCTCAAGAATATTTTTTCTATGAATCTACAAAGTTGAAATCTAAGGGAACATAAAGTGTTGACTGTTTTTTTAATTAAACATCTTTGAAACATGGAATTTTGGTACTAATTTATTCAATTGGATAGCAGGCCTCAAATAACTCAACTTCTACTGGTTATTTCTTAAAAAAAATGATGTTTTTAGAGACTTTGTGCTTCCGTTTTCTTGTCTCTTTTTGGGTCACTTACCTTAAATTCTTCCATAATTGTGTAGCAGCAACAGCAACAACCACCGTCGCAGTCGCAGCCGCAACCGAAGCCCATGTATGTTGATTCTGAGGATATCTTTACAATTGGCCCGGATGTGGCGAATTTATGTGATGCCATGTGCATCCCCCCTCCCGGGGACCCGGAGCTCCATGCCAACACCGAAACCGATGGCGAGGAGGGTTCCACCACCTGGGAACCCCATCTCTGGAGTTACTGACCGAGTTACCAATCCATTATAAAAACACCAATTCAACCATTCAATAGTGGGTTTCAGAGTAGTTCAAAAATGTTCAACGTCAGAATGGGAGGACCACGGTAAAAAAAAAACTGGTGGACCGTGCTTTGAAATACCCATTTTTTTATTTAGTGAGAAACGAGGCATAACATTCAATAGCATGCATTGTCTCTGCCTTGGCTCTACAATAGATCGTGTGGAATATTCCACACTTCATCAGTAGCTAAGTGGACAGGTGGAGGCTCAAGGTGATGAGCAGAGTGCATGAAGAAAAAGGCAGTGGGCATGAAGGCTACTGAATGTTATGTCCATCCTTGGAAGCATGAAGATGAGTCTCCAATGAAGATGAGTCTCCAAATACAAAGCGTGAAGATGAATTGAAAATTGTGATAACTTCCGACGGATTGCAAAAGTTTTGTCCAACAATTGGAGTGACTACTCTGAAACCCACTAATCATGGTGGCCGGGATACTTCAGATCAAATAGGTTTGGATACCCATTTGGTGGCCAAAGGCTCTCAGATATATATTTAGTGTATAATTAATATCCGCAGACTGACTGGGTGCCTGACAGTGAAATTTAACTACACTTTGTTGTGTAGAAACTCAATGGCCAGTGCTTGAGTAACTTACATTTCCATTTGATATAATTTATGGCTTAGTAGTGACCAATTCAGAGTGGTACTATCGCTTTTCATTCAATTCCTCATTATGTGATAACATCACACTTTAATTGAGTCTTTGGTATCATAATCTGAAACTTCAACGCAGATGATCCATCCTACTTAAGGCCTCTTTACACTATAGGTGAGAGGTCATGAGAAGAGAAATTCCAACCAATGAGAAATTGGTCTTCTCAGTTTCGAGGCCTCCCATTGGTTGAAATTTCTCTCCTCATGGCTTCTCGCCTCTAGTGTAAAGAGACCCTTAATTCAAATTATGGAGATTGTAATCAATATAATTTCAATTTGCAAGAGAAGCAAGAGAAGCACAAATTTCACATCCATTGAGTTATCTTTTGAACCCTATGCATGTGTTAGTTCCCCATGGTTTATTTCCTCCATAATTGTGATGTAATTTCTAGTTTAGGTTAAATAAATAAAATTGATGTAAAGGGCGATTTTAGTTGCATTGTAAAAATATCACAAAGAACAAAACTATGTCACACTGAAACCAAGAGAGCATCTTCCTCACAAATTCAAACAAACAATTTATCTTGTAAATCGACATCGTTTGTAGTTTTGTGTATGCTAAAGAAATGGTTTCTTCCACCACAAGTTGTCAAATTTCTCCAATTATTCAGAAGCTTACAGTGATGGATACAGCTTGTACAACATTTTGGCATTCTGGTAAGTAACCGTGTCATAATACTTCCTTCGTTCCCATATATGTTTCTTGTTTGTTCATGAACAACATTTGGCGCTCTTATTACTTGCGAATTTAACTTAGCTAGACAGTCGACCTCCGACATCTAATACGATGTGAAGTTGGAAAAAGTGTCAGACATGACAACCCTATTTGGGCTCTGGACAGACTACAACAGGCTTATAGCATACATCCCTTACTTCCAGGACATAATACGCACCCGAAAGAGAACAAAACATCCTTTTTTTTTGTGGCCTTGAGATGAACACCTTTGCGACAAAACAGTACCGTACTTGGTATATGTTCCTGAACGTTGAAATTAAGAAACTCCTAACCAGGGTAATCTATTCCAAAATCATGTGATGCATACAGCCACTTTTAATTTTCTTTCTGGAACTTTGACTTGTTTGAGCCATTGTTGCACATCCCTCCAAAAATGGACAATTCAATAATGGACTGTAAGTGCACAAGCGTTGTTTCAAAACCAGAAGCGGTGAAATACCAATGTCATGCGATGTATGTTGTGAATTCAATGGCAATTCAATTTCAATAAATTTACACTTTTCAAGACCTACATTGATCAATCATGTACTGTACTCAGAACTCTTTTATGTCACCAATGTACATATTTGTGAAAAAGTGTCTAATCACATGGGCACACAATAGCCATGTATACTGGAATGTGTACACCAGTCATAGTTTTGAGAGCTCCAGATGTCAGAATTTTAACCTCAAAAATGCACCAATTTTAACAGATGTGACCATGGTACTTTTGGCAACATGCCCTAGCTTCTCCTTTTACATTTTGACTAGTAGGTTGCTAACTAAGCTTTCAGAGAATTGTAAGTAAGGTGACGAGTTGGTGATTCAACAAATTTCAGGCTCGCATCCACCATTTTAAAAACAGGGACATGTTGTTTGATGTGGTTTCTTTCATGTACTTCAAAAAAAGGACCCATGATCTACACCATCATGTCAGATTCTATATCGCTAGTCTACAGCCCTTCAAAGCATCAAAGATGCTGCAAGTCCTCATAATTAGCCCTTCAAGAAAGCAAAGAGGCAAGTAGTAATTAGCCCTTTCTTGGCATTGACACCTTGTGCAAGGAAAGAGAGGGTGACGGACTAATGCAGAAATTGATCTTGTCAGGTTATACGGCTAGTTTACAACTCTTCAAGGCATCAAGAAGATGCAAGTGCATCGATGGATTGATCAACAAGTCGACAATTGAAAACAAGGAAAGAGAGGGTAATGAATGGACCTGAGACTAATGCAGACAGATTGTTGTCTTTGAGACATGGATATGGCTGATATTGAGAGCTTTTAGAAAAGACAGATTTTTAATGTCGTCATCCAGGTTTTGAATGGAACGGCTTACTCACTCGGTAATGATAGTGATATCATGAGTGTGAGTGAGTGAGTTTGTTTCATGCTGCAGAGCCCTAGCCATTGCCGTCATGAAGTGCTGGTAGAATTGCTGCAAAAGCTTCCTTTGGATCATTCACTGTACTGTACTGGGCAACTAGAGTTTTCCTCTGGCTCAAAAGGTTTTGAACCCTGTGCGTGTTAGTTTGTTTATTTATTTTTAAATTTATTTGTACTTGTGTTCAAAACCACTGCAAGGTAAGGATGGCTTTCCATGAGGAGCGTGAACTGCAAGGTAAGGATGGCTTTCCATGTAGAGCCTGAACCTGCAGGGTGACGTCATGCAGAGCATCTTAGCCCAAAATTCAAAGTCTTTCATATCCCCTAAACATCTCAGCATCCAGAAACTGGATCACAAATAGATTCAAAGCCTTGTAACTTTCTCATACAACTTCAGATAACTTTCATCCAAGTCACATTTGTGAGCCTATTAAATTCTCTACCAATTACAGTAAATCTCTTGTGATGGGGAACTGTTGATAATATTGGAGAGGCCTTCAACTACAAGTATGTCAAATTTGTTGGGTAGATTTTATGCTTGCAATGGTCTTCTCATGTACACCTCATGTACATCTAAGCCATGCTAATTTCTATTTTGAGGCTAACATCTATGTCTGTACAAAGGGTTAGTACGTTTAGGGATTAATACTTCTATCATGTGGAATTACATATTTGGTGTTATCGGTCTTGTGAGGTAGATGTTCATATTGTCGTCCAAATTTCAGGTTTACATGATTAGGTTTACATGATTAGGTCTATGAAAAAAAAAGTTTATTATTTTTGGACGCTCTGCAAAGCTCGTTTAAAGGCATCCCAAAAACAAACACATTTTTTGAATATGTCTACAATTTTCTCTGAATTTCTAAGTCTAAAAGTGTAAACTGGCCATTACTTGCGCATAAAGTTCGTGCTTTATCCACAGGTTGAATCCTCATAATTGTGCACTTCGTGTTGCGAATTGGATCAAGAAAAGAGCAATTTCAAAATGCTTCTTGGGTGCTTTTTCAAACTTGGTCGGGCAGTTTTAAGGACCCTGCCCCAAAATGTAGGGGTCGACAATGGGACCCGCGCGGAATTCAACATGCCTACCTTAAACCAGAAATGCAAGACCAGAACACTTGCATGTCAACATGAATGACTATTAATGCATCAACCTTCCTGTTGATGTGATGTCACACATGCACCCTTCTTGTTGATGTGATGTCACACATGCACCCTTCTTGTTGATGTGATGTCACACATGCAGGTTCAGGGTTTACATGGAGAGCCGTCCTAAGTTGCATGTGGTTTTAAATCATTTTTTTGTTAAATTAAGAAAGATAATGTGCACATAAGGTAAACATTGTTTATTACAATGACTCACAAAAGTTGTGGACCGCCCTAAAAATTGCTCTCATAAATTGAGAAATTAAAATTATGAAGTGAAATTTGGACATGTTGTAGTACATAAGGGAATCTACCTTCACATGAAATTTCACTTAAAATAGACTATTTTTAGACCCATTATTATTTGAATGAAATTTCTATGGAAAAAAAAAGTTTTTGTGAAAAGTCAAAATGTCACATTTCTTTTTATAGGAAGAATGTACATCTTGACTTGAGTCACATGTTAAAGTTTCATGAATTTTGGAGTTTTTATTCATTAAGATCTTATTGATTGAAAAATGACCCCAAAATTTTGAAATTTTTATTTTTCACTCCATAAATTGCAAAAAAATAAAATAAAAATACACATAGTTATATGAGAGCAATTTTTAGGGCGGCCCACAACTTTTATGAGTCACTATATGTGACTTGCCACCCAATCATAGAAGTGAGATCTTGTCCAATAGACAATTGTATCTCTTTCACCCACCAAGCCACACTTATAGTTCTAGTACCGTCTGTCTACATACCTAGAATATGTACAAACTAACTAGACTATCACTTTGGTGTTCTAACGAACTTGGAGTCATAGACTCTTGGTCTATCAGTTCCTTCATAAGTAATTTAATTACCATATGAGTAACTTAGGCATAGACCCTTGGTCTATCCATTCGTTCATGCTCACCATCTTTGCCCTTCTTGCCTTTGCCATAGAACTTCTTCTTTTTCTTCTCTTTGCATTTGGATGCTTTGTGGCCATGTTTACCACAATTTAAGCACTTACCCTTAAATACACTAGACTTCTTAAATTGACCACCTTTTCTTATAGTTAGTAAGGGTTGTAAGGCACTAGAGGTGTTTTTAGTTTCACCAAAGAAAAAATTCAATCTTTGTTCTTCCTGCAAAATCTTACCAATAAGGTATGATAGATTTTTCTCATTACTATGAATGTTAGTGAAACTCAGCCATGAATCTGATAAAGAACTTAGAAGCACATTAATCTTATCTTCGTCATTGCAAATGACTCCCACTCCTGCCATACGATCAATCAATGATCTAAATTTGGCTATAGCACTTGCCATACATTCAGACTCATCCACTTCAAAGGACCAAAATTCCTTTTGGAGAAGTCTTTTTGAATGCATACTACTCATTTCATAAATGTGACAAAGTTCATTCCATGCTTCTTTAGCAGAGTTACACTGAGTGATCTGATGGAGTGGCTCATCTAAGAGATAAAAGGCAATAGTAGAGAGGGCTATTTGATCATGTTCTAACCACTTAGTCTTACTGCTATCAATAAGAGTACCAACATTAGCTCCCCTTCTCCACTTTCTCCTTGGACATTCCAATTGGTATGTCACTTGCAGTGCAACTTGGCATTGGTTCTTCACCACTTACCAACTTCCACAACCCATCTCTCTTTAAGAGATAGATCATCCTCAATTTCCATGAATTGAATCCCTGACCACCAAACTTGTCCAAGAAACTAGTTTCACTGCTAGAACTAGCCATGCTAACTTGCATTCGTCAATGCAGCCAACAACTTTGAGACTATGGGGGCCAATCCCAGGTTTAACTGTGAAATCGACCTTCAATCGACCTAGCTCTGATACCATGTTAAATTAAAAAAGATAATGTCCACAGAAAGTAAACAATGTTTATTATGTGACTTGCCACCCAACTATAGAAGTGAGATCTTGTCCAATAGACAATTGTATCTCCTTCACCCACCAAGCCACACTTATAGTTCTAGTGCCGTCTGTCTACATACCTAGAATATGTACAGACTAACTAGACTATTACTTTGGTGTTCTACCTAACTTGGAGTCATAGACTTTTGGTCTATCAGTTCCCTCATAAGTAACTTAATTACCATATGAGTAATTTAGACATAGACCCTTGGTCTATCAGTTCCCTCATGAGTAACTTAATTACCACATTAGTAACTTAATTGCCACACCTTTTTCACATGTGATCACGGTTTAATTATTTGATGCAAATGTGCTAAAAGATATGCTCTTTATCATATGTGCCTAGCAATGATTTTTTTTTTTCTCCGAGGTAGCCAGCTTTTTTCATGATACTTTGGTGATACTTGGTGTTACCACAATGATACCTAGGTATTACCTAGGCAAAACTTGGCTACTCACCTAACTTTTTCTTAAGTAGTTGACTATTTTTTCTTTCATATTTTCAAAAATCCTTCATTAAAATTAGCCATTGCATTTCAATTGTAGCAATTCAGCTATTTCAAGTTGAAAACAACCCATTGGTGCCTAGTTCTCGATCATTAGATGTGCTTAGTTTTAAATTTGGGGTTAGATAGAAATGTCATGTGAATATTCCCAAATGTTTTTAATATTGGGTAGGTGGGAAGCTAATAGGGGGACAAGAAAGCAGTCCGTTGGGCGCCATAACAACCATGGCATTGACATTTTGATGGTTGAAATGATACAAATCATTCAACAAGTATGGGCTCAAGTACCTCAAGAACTATTTCAAATGCTCATTTCAAATATGCTTGCTAAAATGAACATTGTAATTGAAGTAAAAGGTGAAAGTACTCAATGGTAGATAGTGTATATAATATTTGTAACTTGTCGTATAATTTTCACTAATACATGTGTAAATTTGTAATGGTATTATAGTACACTCCAATGTGATTGCAACGCACTTCACGGTTTCCAAATCGGATCATTTTTTAATACACGTATTGTTCAAAGTTTCTTATTTTTTTTCCTACAGAGTGAAATGCATAAGCAAAATAGACCTGACTGTACAAGGCCCATATGGAATGTTATGATGTATACTCTGAACTCCTTTATATCACACTCTCCTATGTCACATTCTGGTATCTACATAAAACATTGAATCTTGTGTACACATATAATTGAAGAATCTCCTGAACTAAGGTTGATTGTCCTAAAACCAACCACTTAAGCAGTCTCACCTATTTGGGCAGTGGTAAATCCGAAAAAAAGTTATGACCACGTTCAAAATAGGATTTCATGAGAATTGCAAAAAATTGCAACATATAATTTGCATTCCTCAATTTTATACAAAATTCCAAAGTGCAAAATAAACCTCTAACCCGTACTTGATATACTATTATCCTATGATCAAACTTTGGCGGTCCTAATTTCTGCTCGTGATCAAACCCAAAACCGACCACTACATGATGCATAAACTGAAAACTACTCTGAACAAAAACCAAACATATTTTAGTTGTTTTAGCTACCCATTTTAGCTGCACTCCACATCAACCCAAAACCAACCTCGTATGGACCTTGAATCGGCGCGAGTTCTACAAATCACGGCATTCAATTCTCACTATGACGGAATTGAGACAAGTCAACGTAATGGTTTTGGGGCAGTGGTTGGTAATAGGACAACCAACTGTATTGTTCATTGGTTGCCAAAGGGATAACATAAAGTGTAATCAACAACTACAATAATTAATAAAAATCCCAACTATCCACCTAAGTCATGGTCAGTTTCGACACAAATCAATTAAAATTTGTTTTTAAATGCCACGTGATGTCTGGTGATTGGTTTAGGGTGACATGGACCTCTCAAAAACTGACATGGAAATTCACATGTAGGATACTGCAAGGGTTGCAAACAAAGAATCAAGCCGGTTCATGAGTTCATCAAACTGTCTATAACTGGAATGAAATTCACACTATTAGCGAAGGCGTCACTTCTCACTCAGAGCAGTGTCAAAGTTCATTGTACACACTTGTCCTACGTGATGAATCGCACTCATTTAGTCTTGAGCGCCTAGGCAATGAGTGCGAAGTGGCACCATTTGACTCACCTACCGAGTGAAAGGCGACATCTTCTCCTTCTAGTAGTGTCAGTAAGTCGTTTTCGACAATGAAGCTTAAG
This sequence comes from Pohlia nutans, assembly GCA_022496805.1. Taxonomy (NCBI): domain Eukaryota; kingdom Viridiplantae; phylum Streptophyta; class Bryopsida; order Bryales; family Mniaceae; genus Pohlia; species Pohlia nutans. Next base: position 7,374,780 of record CM040098.1, on the reverse strand, counting down.
CCTTACACTGGTGTTGCAAGCGCCGGAAAATATTCATACGAGACTATTGACTGTTGGTATCACAATCTGAGTCTGCTGAATCCAACAGAACCGCTTCTACCATTTGATCAACCAGTGAATCCGTAATATCCTAGATTTGTTAATACAATCTCCGTGCAGTGCTCAAGCTTGATCTGAGGATTCGGAAGCTTCCACATATCGATCAGTGCAGAGTCAGATCGATGGTGCATGGCTGGCTAGCTCTTTAATCATTCAAGCGTGCCACCCAAGAAATCCTCTCCTAGTTAATGAAAATCTGTCTAGCTTGCGAGAATCCATTACGCACACTCTTTGTATCGACGACAGCGTCGAGCTTGATCGATCGACACTACAAGGAGAAGGCGTCGCACTCACTGCCCAGGCGCTCAAGACTTGGGTGAGTGCAATTCGTCACGTAGGACAAGTGTGTCCAGTGAATTCTGACACTGTTCTGAGTGAGAAGTGACGCCTTTGTTAGTAATGCGATCTGTAGAATTTATATATATATCCAGTCGTGTTGTTGCAGGGAAAATCGTTGATTGAAGCACGCATCATTGTAAAAAGGGATTGACAACATGAGTTATTACTTCTCTGGAGAATCGCAGGAGTACAGTAACTATACTCCAGAGGCACCTGAAACTGCTTAGACAGACGACTATTCCGAAATGGAAACAGGAACTTACTACTCCGTAATACCGGTACTATTCTGCCATTGAAGGGCTACAGACTCTGAGAGGGAACGGATACCACAATGACCTCGTCATATAATGCTTGCAACTCAGAAAGCAAAAGGTGGGATTGACTCTTTGAGAAAACACAACAATGAATTCAGAGAGAGTAGGAACAACCTACAGTACATACCCCATAGGAGACTTGCGCAATACGGAAGTGTCTCTCACAGCTCACTACCTAAACTGTGATAGCCGAAACACTAGCTGATGCCGCATCTGCAATTCTTTCATGCTCCTTGTTCAAAATCTGCAGAGACCCGAGTTTACGTGAGTCACATTTCTACAAGACAGTCTCGTGAGAATCAATGTTGCGTTTCTGTTCAGACTTCGACACCGAATCTAAGTCTGAATAGAAAGCCTGTAGCCTTCACTATCTGCGACAGGCAGTACTTTGAGTTCAACATCAAAGAGAGCCCAATGGGCATTGACAACTTTGCAGAATCTTAGAAAGAAACAAATTCTCAGCATTAAAGGTTACCTTGTTGTTTATAAGGTTGTGTAGTGCAATAACACTCCGAATAAGGGAGGAAAGGTAAATCACCAACATCATGTCATTTGTTTTCACTGCAGAATCAAACAACAGTTATAACATGAACATTCGGCCTTCGTAAATCCTTTATATTGTACCAGTAGAACAAGAACCAGTATACCAAACTATTGACCATAAAGATACAACAATATAATCCCAACGCGTGACTCAGGATCAAAGCAAAGCCATGCTAAACCAATTGTTGGCCTCAACTTTTCCTAGCATGTGGCTTGGAGCAGAATGATCACGGAACTGTACATGCTCATGAGTTCAAACCTTTAGTCATGTTAAAGGATATGAACATCACCCAGCCAAGAAAGTAAAATCACAATGAAGAACTTGACGAATACAAATATACCAAACTCACCAGCAAAGGACTTAACCAGCTCATGAACATTGAGGTTGGGTAGCAGGTTGAATACATCCTGCTCGAAAAGAAGGACAAATTATCAGCACATTGAAATTCCCATTCTATAGAAAAAGAAACACTTGTATCTCAAGCTAAGACGGTCCACTGGCATGGAAAAGCTACTGAAACAAACTTACAAACAAAGGAGGAGGGCTTACTTGAAGATGGTACAAAATTTCATGATTCAAAGGCAGTTTGCCGTCCACTACAAGCTCTAGATAGGCATGGATCTCCTTCAGCCGTGCTTCCAACCCCTTCAATGCCACAAGCTTTCCTCCCACCTGTGCCATGTTGTTGGACGATACTGTCAGGCTGTTTTCTCCCAACAATCTGATAAACAATTTGACTTAACCCCTAAGCGTCCACGGTAACCAGAATGGTCACCATGCCTTTTAAAACAGTTTCGAGTAGGTCCTATTTGGACTTCATCTTGTTCGAGTTTATTTGTTTTTTGGCCAACGCGTCCAATGATCTTCACTAATTCTAGTAATATAAAATTTAGTCCTATCTGAATTATATTTTTCACAATATGATCAATTGAAATTGTCATTTTAAAACTGTGAATCCTTGGTCCATTGAGGGTTAACAGTGTAGTAAGAACTACTGATACTCCCGTTAAGTAGATATTTCGTACCTCTGTAGCAAGTGTGCTGATAGTCGCATCCTTAACGTCTCTCAGTAGATGCTCAACCCCTGTAAAGAGAACACACAACTTGCTAATCACATTCCTCTTCTACAAACTCTGATTGTTTGACATACGCTACCAACCCTCCCTCAGAGAGAAACTAAAACTTAACTCCTACATTGCATATGTAAAGACCCATTTACCATCATCAACAAGTCACTTGACAACAATAATCTTACAGCTCTTCCCACAGCTGTGCTGAAAGCTAATGAAGTATTTTCAATTTTCGACTGTGAGATTTTGTTATAGAAGTAGAAGGGTAAACAACTCAAAAGTAAACATTACATACCAATTTCCTCAGCTTCGTAGGCTCCAATCTCAGATGCAACATGTACAAATGCCTTTTGACTTTTTTGTGTGGCATCCTGTAGATACATCATTGGCCAATTCAATTATGGAGGGCTCAGAATCAAAATAGTGTCCTTTGAAGGACTATGTTGGAATATCTCAAAAAAACTACACCTGAAAATTGCACAACAAAGAACGTGTACAGCACAGATTCTCGATCACTAGGGCAATAACGAGCTCATACTTACTACGTAGACAGACCTAAGAACAAAGTTCACTCCTATCATGAGGTCCTCAGCACATTTGACATCCTCCATGAGTATTGAATCCACATATAAAAGTCCTTGACTATGTAAGTCGTGATATTTACCTCTTTGACTTCCTCAACCGCATAGTATGCCTTCGTTGGAATACCAAGCTCCCTAGGCTGTACGTCAATAATCACCAGAACTGGGTTTGGACAATAACTGCAAGAACAGTATCAGATGAACTTGAGTGGTCGGGTAGAATCTTTACCGCATTCACAACATACTGGAGTTGTGCCCAATGATGAAAATGACCCCGTGGTGAATCTACATAGATGACAAAGAGAAATACCGACACGCTGGACAGAAAGGAAAAAATACAATGCTGTACTTACTCCCGGAACAATTCATGAATGTCAAGATCGTTCTCTCGAAGCTTCGGCCCAGTGCTGTACCACCCTATCACATGCTCCTTAGCTGTCCAAACAAGAATAAAACAATCAGTTTCGTCACAAAAAAGAGGCACTCTACAAGGGGAACGCATTTGCGTGGAAATCAACTTTTTATAATGCAAGTGTCATTCAGAAATGAGACACTTCTATGTTCTATCAAAGTCAAAGATACTTCCATAAGATATATCGTTCATGGTTCAAGGATACTCTAGGCACATGATTGGGTCCTCTTCAACAATTCATAACCCGTTCATATGGTATCTAAGTAATACAAATTTTAGTGTACTAGAATCCTCAAAAAATGGGAACGAGGCCTGCCACTGAAAGCCACGGGAACGGGTTCCCTACCTTAAATAGGATATTCCACACTCGTGAAACATGAAGTCAATGAAATATACATATTGCTGATTTTGTTAGCCTAACCTAACAGAAACCCAGGAAGTATAAACTCCACGCAGGTTACAGAGCCATAAGTGTATATTTCAACCTCGAGATAGTCACTCGTTCAATAGTCAAGCTACCTTTTCCACAACTCTACAGCAAAATAACTTGAAGAAGAAAGAGTACCGTTAATCCTCTTGAACATGTCGAACATAGTCTCATGGTAGTTGTGATCCAAGAACCATATGCTGGCATCCTTATCATCTTCCTCAAATGGAACTGAATCAAAACAACAACCACCAAGCATGATCAAATTTCAGCATCAAGCTACAAGCAGCAAATGCCATCATGTCATTCCAATCATACCAAGAGCTCTCACAAGGCCACAAAACCCTAGAATGAAAAGAAACAAAACTCCCCGAACCCTAAAACAGACCCTCCACAAAACTCGATCACCATAACGCAATATCGCTATAAAAATATTTATCTTCCTAAATGGAACTGAATTCAAAAAGAATAAAAAATCACCATCCCAAGCATGATCAAATCTCCGCACCAAGTTACAAGCACCATTTTTTTTTTCCAATTACACGAGCTCTCATCGCCGTACTAAGAAAACAACACACCCCTAACACACCCCATTTAAAACCATAGAATGCAAAGAAACAACACACCTCTAACCCTAATACACACCCTCGATCACCAAAAGGCAATATCGCTAAAAATATTAACCTTCCTCAAATGGAACTGAATTCAAAAGAAAATCACCATCCCAAGCATGATCAAATTTCAGCACCAAGTTACAAGCACCATTTTGTTTTCCAATTACACGAGCTCTCATCGCCGTACTAAGAAAACAACACACCCCTAACACACCCCCGTATAAAACCCTAGAATGCAAAGAAACAACACACCTCTAACCCTAATACACTAAATCCGATCACCACAACGCAATATCGCTAAATATATTCACCTTCCTCAAATGGAACTGAATTCAAAAAAAAAATCACCATCCTCAAATCTCCGCACCAAGTTACAAGCACCATTTTGTTTTTCCAATTACACGAGGCCAAAATAATCTAAGAAACAACAGAAGCATCACACATCCCTAACTCTAAAACTCTTCACCAAAATTTCACCTGCGTAGCTGTTGGTGATATCGACGCGGCCCCGGAACGTGGACCCGAGCAGCACTCCCAGCACGCGCTTGCGAGTGTCCTTGGCGACCCGGTTGTAATTGTCGACGATACTCAAGAGCACCAAGGGATGCACCACCACCTTCTCTATGCCCGTGGCCCCTGCCAAACTCGTGCTGATCACGTCCATCGTTGTTGCTAACCCCAACCAAAGAATTACTCGGTGGAAATCGAGAGTGAGTCCCGCGATCGAATCACCGGGAGGTTTGGTGGAAATGCGGCAGAAGAGGAACACTGATTTGAGGAGCGATCGGTGAAGCTCGAGCTCGAAAATGCGATGGGAAGAACTCGGTCGGAGGAGGCAAACGTAGAATGAAAGCTTGGGAATTATTATTAGGGTTCATTTATCCCTTTTCACACTGGGCGAGGCTGTTGCCCGGCCGCCCGGGTATCAGCAGGGAGCTCCGGGTATTGTCGTGGGTGTTGGTTCTCAAGCTGTTTCACCGAGCTGTTCAATTTTTTTTTTTTTTTTTTTTTTTTTCTTACTCTTCCGGAGATTTCAAGTAAGGGTGTGTGCTCACTTTGGTACTACACTAACCCTTTAACCCTTTAGCGCGCCGGCGTCCAGAATCTGGACGCCGAATGAATTTGAGCAGCTCAATTTCTGTAGGTACCGGATGTTTTTCGTCCAATTTTTTTTTTTCCATCCTTGTGCTAGTTGAATACCATTTGTACGGTATGGATCTTCCAAATAAGATAAGGTGAATTTTTGAAAAATTACAAAAGTGATTAATGTCAAGTTTCAATCTTAGTTCAAAAAGAAAGACCTTAAATATGATTTTCCATAGTAAGTAGAATCAAATAATGGAAACCATACCATCTCGTAGTGCATGTCATTCTAATTTCATTACTATATTTTTAAATTTTTTTGTGTTAATTTTGGATTTTTAATTGAATTTCAAGAGAAAACCTTGCAAAATTACTTTAAAAACATTAAAAATAAATATGATGAATCCAACCGTACGGATGTTATCTACACATTGACATTTGCAACTTTGTTTTGTACATCAATTCCATTTTCGTTTTTCATCAACCATTTCATAACAAATCTTTGAAAACACTGTTGAATCGGGACGTTAAAGGGTTAAGGTCCTGATTCAACATTGTTTTCAAAGATTTGTTATAAAATGGTTGATGAAAAACAAAAATGAAGTTGATGTACGAAGCAAAGTTGTAAATGTCAATGTGAAGATAACATCTGTATGATTGGATTCATCATATTTATTGTTAATAACTTTTAATTAATTTTGCAAGGTTTTCTCTTGAAATTCAATTAAAAATCCAAAATTAACACAAAAAAATTTAAAAATAGTGTAATGAAGTTGGAATAACATTCACTACAAGATGGTATGGTTTCCATTATTTGATTCTACTTATTATGGAAAATCATGTTTAAGGTCTCACTTTTTGAACTAAGAATAAAACTTGACAGTAACCACTTTTGTAATTTTTCAGAAATTCACATTATCTTATTTTGAAAATCCATACCGTACAAATGGTATTCAATTAGCACAAGAATCAAGAAAATTTTGGATGAATGAAAAAAATCCTCATATGTGATAAAGGGACGCGTCAGAAATCATCCAGCGTTCAGAATTTGGACACTGGCGCGTCAAAGGGCTAAAATCGGTGGCTCACAGTATTTAGGAGAGGCATTACAAATCAATATTTTTCAGAAATATTGTGGTAAAATTCATCCAAACTTGATGGAAAAATGTTCAAATGAATGAGAAATTGTTTAAACATATGAGAATTTGTCCAAATGGATGAATGTGCCCACACCATTCACCCACCCACATTATATGGTAATTTCAACGTAACAAATACTTGGTATTAAAAAATACTCTTTATGTCTAGAAATAACTATCCATTTTTTTATTTTTAAAATCAACTTAAACTTCTTTTTGCCAAAAACAAACTTGAAAATGGCCTATCTTTAACCCCAAGGACACATTGTGTTTAAGAATAATTTCATTCCCTTAGTAACTTATTTGGATTCTATAATTTTGACTCAATGATAACTAGAGGATTGTAGATGTTCATTACGAGAACCCAAAAATCCTTCAAGATGTAGAATTACGTTGATCAATCTGTCGGAAAAAAAACTAAAACATCAAAGTAAGTGAATTTGGGATATAGTAGTTAGGGAGGTAAATAACTTGGAGGACGTTTTCACACTAGGGTGTCAAATTTATTAAAAACAAAAGTGTACAATATGTAAATTAATTGTAATTATTATGTCATTAACACTATATAAATAATCACGGGAATTTTTTTAATATATTAAATTAGAATATTTTGGAATATTCTAGAATTTTGAATCTTTACACATTGAATGCAATGTAACAATTAACAGGGATTATAAACACTTAAGCTTGACAAATGGAACTTATTATTACTAAATTTTGCATCCTAATTTTCTACTATCACTTAGGGATCAAGTTAGCACCGTATGTATGCATGTTGCACTTTCACTGCCAACACTGACTTTGAACCATGACTCATCCTGAAATCAAAAATCTTTGCTTTATAAGAATCATAATACTTGAACCACCATGGATACTTGAACTACTATGTTCCTTTGCATCCTTTGCTTTGCTCTACTATCTTTCCATGCATAAAAGGGACCTAGGAGCTGCAACCTCAAACCTCAACAAAACTAAATTTCCCTCGCTATCTAGTTCATTGTGAACTGATATTGCTTGAATAGTACTCCACATCCTCATCTTAAAATCCTAGAGAAGCAAACAAAGAATTCTGACAAATGCGCAGAGTAGAAAACAAACTTCTATAGAGTAGAGCAATCTTGTAGAGAGCAGCCCTGCAAAGAAAATCACTAGCACCTCCTCAAATCGTCTCACTTGAATCTTCCCGCCAGTAACCATATCACTCCATCGATACACTATGATCAAGGTTGTTCCAGACAATATATACGACCGCCGGCCACATCAGCTCCACCATCGTTGCACCCAGGCAAAAGTTGAAACCTATTGGACAACTACAATTTTTTTGAAGCCCTCTAAAATCCTAAATCCTCCCCTTGAAATATATAATAAAATATATAAATTGGAACCTTCAGCCGACTAAAGTGTGAAGCCCTAAAGGCCAAATCCAAATTCCAAGTCATTGATGGCCAAACCTTCACTAAAATATAAAACCCCATTAGTTTTTCAAAAGAATTCAAAGGCCTCTCGACCATAATTTGAGTTTCATTTTTGTCCGATCCAACTATTCCTTTAGAGTATCACCTTGGGGCCAAAATGGTCAAAAGCGTTGCCATTTAAGCATTTTGGAAGGCAATAGCCTTTGAACTTTGCCTTTAGTACTAAGAGTTGATATGTCAAAGTCAACAACCTTTAGGCTTTCTTGCAATATGATTGGAGGAATTTGACGACCTCTTGACCTTCAACCATAGTGTGAAGCAGACCTTAGACTACGGGAGTTTGGTGACACAAAAATGTGTCATGTAATCGAGGTTGTCATGTTATCAAATGTCATATTGAGGCTTAGCAAGCGTCAAACAAAGCATCTTAGAATTACCAAAGATTTATATAAACATCACAGATCATGACCTACTTCCATTTCAGTGGTCACCTGGGCACTGAAGGGTTAAGTTCCTAAAAAGTAATCAAATACATCAATTATGACACTCAGAAGAATGTGTACTGATGCAGCCAAATTGAAGCGTATGATAATAGACTGATCCAATCCGAGACTGACAACCTTGGAGATACATCTATTTCAAAAATGACCACAACTTGAAATTCCCCCTCAATGGTCTGAACTTGCGAAGTCGGTCTTCATTTCACTAGAATCCTCCTGTAGAAGATATACATACAAGAGCAAATACAGATGTGGATCAGATTTAATAAAGGCACATTCACTACTTGGCCTTTTGTGGATGAAGACCTGAGGGGGGCCCTGCTAGTTGCCTAGTTTTACAATGACTTGATCATCAACTGGTATGGGTCCCCCCTTGCGAAGCCCAATTTGCACTTCGCAGCTGATTCATTCTACTTGGACCTCCGGTGCGCTGGTACATTCTACTTGAAAACCAGTGTGGGAAAATTAAGGAACAACAAGAGAATTTCCTAAACACAATGCCAAGCTTGCTGGGAAGAACACTGCAGCCGTTGAGGAATTAAGTAACTCGAGTTAAGCACACATGACTTGATCACAGGCTTGCAGAGCCTGGCCAGCAAAAAATCGTACATCCACATCAGCGTCTTCCTGGAGTTCCAACAAGCATGGCCGAATCGTTTGCTCCACAACCTGAAAGGACGTTGGTGTCAGCAAGACCAAGCTAATGCTACCATTTTACCATTAAAAAAGCGTAGTTTGTTGCTTGATTTGATACTTGCCATAGAAGGTATGATTGACAGTCTTGCATACAATACAGCCAGTCCCCTTTTTCACCCATGTTACTTGATTATAAGGTGCAAATGTCATAAGGAGAGAGTTGTGAGCTTACAGTGGAATCAACAATAGGAATCATAGATTGAAGCATTTTGGCGACATTAAACTTGATATTAGGAACCCTGTCAACTCAAACCACAAAGCAAATTCAGTGTTCCAAAGCCCTCAAAACGCACCATGTACTATTAAAAAAATAAATCATCAATAGTCAACTTCCACCACAAAGGGAAAGCAGACAAATGCACCTGTCTTTCGCAGCGTTGATGACCACTGGCAACATTGTCTGGCAGGTAGATTCTGCACCAACTACAGGAGCAAGGAGGGAAATCGCCACAAGAACTGTCATGCGGTACAAGTAATGAGGATTGTTGATCTTATCCATCACCTGCGACTCCCACAAGATCATCAGGAAACATGCACAACCTATCAATTAAACATGAGTCACCTCGAATCCATACTGCCATTGCGATACTGTAATTTGCGAAGTTGAAACCTCACTGCAATCAAATTCGGTAAGTACCTGTGGAATAATGTGTTGTAATGCCCACTCAGGGCCGAACTCTTCAGCAAGACGTTTAAGATTGTTCGCTGCTGCTTCTCGGATAGAGTACACCTGTTCATCCTAACTATAATTAGAAGAAAGGAAGAACTATGAATGAAAACCAGATGCACAAACTAGTAAGCAAGTGGACCACTCATCCTTAAGAGCTACTCATCCGTGTTCTTTGATTTTGTATCTTCCCAACAAATGATAATCATTAAACCATAACTTGTTGATGAATTGGTAATATGTGCACCTGATCGCCAAGCCACTGCATGCATAGAGCGCCCAATTTGTCGTCAAAAAAGTCGACACCTAATTGGCTGGCCAATAAAGGAATGTACTCAATTATGGCAAGACGGACACGCCAATGGCGATCCTCTGCTAACTCAACAATAGCTGGCAACAGTGACTGGGATAATAAGTCAATGCCTATCACCTGTAAACAAAAAGCCCAAAGTCAGATCCGCTGTTATTCCTATTCATCCGTGACCTTGAGGTTCGAGATAGTGAACTACAACAAAGAAGGATGACAAGATGTAAATAGATCAGAGTCGAAAGATTCATCAGAATGAATAATGGTAACAAACACGATTTTCTTCAAAAACAGAAATAACCCCTTACTTGATTGACTTGATCTAGCTTGCTGATGATATTTAGCCGTACATCCGGAAATTCATCCTTCAAGAGTGATAGAAATATGGGCAGGAGTTGCTCAATAGTGGCTTCCTGCAATAATGCCATCAAAAATACATTGACGTGAGATACAAGAAACTTTCATAAGACTGCCATTGTTGAAAAGGAACAGAACTATCAACAACCAGTTAGTAAGATAAGCCACCCTATTTGTCCCACTATGTACCGAAAGTGTACACATCAAATTCTTTTAAATGTAAGACACTGAAACATAGTGATCACAAAGTGGCACAAACAGGGTGGTTTACCTTAATGTTAGTTTCGACAGTAAGAAAACAATGCGGGACATTGCTAGTGAAATGTCCCTTCTATATATATTCTCGTAGAAACAATATATTAAGATAGATTGCCTGACCTTCCCTAATAACGGTGCCATGCCCATGATGACCGATGCGAGAGCAGCTCGCACATGTTGTGATGAATCAGTTGACAACTCCTGCAAAATTGTTGCCACGAATTGTGTGGGTTACAGCTTGACCGTATAAAAAAGTTACTAGATGCACAAGTGGACAGCACATGAAGTAGAAACCACAAGCTCCAGAATTCAGAACAGAAACCATACCTTCACACACGGAAGAATATGTTGTTGTGCAACCTGAGGGCTGACAATCCCGCAAAACTTAGTCACTTTGCCTGCTGCAGCGATACGCACCTCTGCTTCATTATCCCGTAATAGACGTACATACGCTGGTACTAGCTCGGCTCTAGAAGTCGAGAGAATACACGCCACATCAGTTCCGAATTCAAGCAACTTACAAACTAAAATATTCAACCATATTGAGAATCAAATTTCCTCAGAAATCCCAAAAACTCGCCTAGAACATCACTAACATGAGCAAGTTCTTGGAAGAATCTCTATACGTTTTTTCTCACAAGAATCCAGCGTTTGATATCGAATCCTAATAAATTCCACATTGTTCCAGCCTACCCAATCCAGAGAACTCCATTACAGTGATATGATAATTACAGAATACAGTTCTTAGATGAGCACCTGGTTGGCTCTGATCCCACTGCCTCACAAAGCTCATACAACTGGTTGGCCACCATGTAACGCACCCGCCATGATTTGTCCTGGAACCCCAAAGAGAAACACCCAAAATCATTACTACATGTCCATATTTGCGCACTAAGCGCATTCTCTGAGGATAAACTCTAGAACCACCCCCAATAATGACAGTAGAGGATTTCTGCGTTGAAAAGTGAGTCCTATCAGAACTTCTGTTGATTGTGACTAATGCCGGATCATAGCCAGTCCTGAAGTACGGCACCCTTAATTTTCCTGAATTGCAGTGGGAACCCGGATAGTCCAAACCCTCTTTATATAAATCTTCAGAAGAAAATTGATGCAGGTAGTCAAGGAAGAACGGGCCTAACATGGACTCTTGGCCCATCATTTCAGAAAAGTGGACGCAATCTAACAACTCGTGTATGGTTCCAATGTGTTCAAACCACATTGTTTAGAATGTCATATGCCAAGCACTGTTGCTGTTCGATTACAGAGAGAGAGAAGCCATGTGAGAGCGATCTGAGAGGAACGACCTGGGAAAAAGTAGATTGCTAAAAAGGCTGCCAGCAACACCCTACCTGTGAAAAGCTCACTATAACAGGGAGGACATTTGCCACACAATCAGCGGGCTCCAGAAGTTTGCCCAAAGCAGCACATCCCTCCACGGCTAGAAGCCTCACAGAGTCTTGATCTGCAACCAAAATTTCCTTCCATCAATCCTGGACGCATCTACCTCTAGGATTATTCTGAAATCTAGCGTTCTTTAAAATTTGCACCTTCATTTCCCAGCATAAACTTCCACCACGACAGGTGCAATCTGACCAAATGGTTGTGATAGACAGAGCAACGTCAACTATTTGTAGAGATACGGAAGGGAATCAATGCCATGGAAAAGAGCGAGTCAATTCTCGGTTATAACCATCCACCATTCCTCAGTGTTTAATACTAAGTCCACCTGGTAAAACTCTCTGAAATTATGCACAGAACTAAAATTACAAAATTCTTTCAACTTACCATCTTGAGTAAGATCCCTGAAGAAGGTCATAATATCAGACTTGAGATACATGGGCTCAACCGTCGCCGCAAATTTCCCCAAATTCAGTGCAGCTGATCGTCGCACCATGGGCATATCATCGTGACAGAGCTGGTTGTAAACGGAACGCAACTCAGAACGAAGAAGCTCAGGAGCACTGGGGTACGCAATGTGGAAAAGCCCGCAGGCTGACACTCGTGCAGTGAACCATTCCCCAGCACCAAGCCTCTGTTGTCATCCATACCAAAACAAAAGGAAAAAAAAAAAGTCAAAATAAACACTCAAAACACTGCTTCCTGACAGCAAACAATTCCCAACCTAAAACCTGACGCTCCCAAATACATTCAACCTGCCACATTGATCCCCCGAAACAAACTCTCTCACTTCCCCACAATGAACTGCGTTCAGGTCAAATTCAACATACTGTAAATTAACCCCTAAGCGTCTATAAAACGCCCAATATGGCCATCTGCATCACACGGTGGCATTCTCTCATTTTAACTCGGTTTTCTGATTGTACTACATCATTTTAAAACTCTTGTTCTGTACTACAAGACCAACAGTGTCGATAAGTCATTTTCACACAAACAGATGATTTGCAGCCGGGGGTCCAATTTTCAATACACAATGGACGCTTAGGGGTTAATTATCTGTTCTCTTGTGGTTGGTTGTAACCTCTTGGAAATCCGACGTGGATATTGAATTTCGACAGCAAAGAGTTGAATCTGACGTCGAAACCCTAGATACAACCGAAACCCTAAAAATTCAAAAATCCCAACCGAAACGTCCACAGCGTCGCGGAATCCTTGTGAAAGGCAGTGAGGATTTCAAACCGGACCTTAACAAGCGGAATGAACCACTCCACGACGTCGCGCTCCTTCATCTGTGCGCCAATCTTGCACAAGCTGTCGACGGCTTTGTCGCGCACCACGGTCTCCTCGACGGTGCACAGGGACTCGAGCGGCGGGAGCAGCACGTGCGCGTAGTCGACGCCTCCGACGTGCGGGATGAAGCCCCCGAGCTCGTCCGCCATGGCCAGCAGGACCTCGTCGTCGTCGTCGTTGTTCTCGCTGAGGAACGGGATGAGCTCCTTGCGCGTGCGATCCTCGCCGAGGGCGCGGGCGATGGTGGACAGGCGCCGGATCGAGTTGAGGCGCAGTTGGATGTCGTCGTTCTTGAGCTCGTCGATCAGAATGGCTATGGGGTACAGCGGCTCGTCCACCATCGCCATCGTCGCCATCCCTGCCAGTGCTGCAAAGAAGCGGATCCCAGAGTTCTGTTGCGATGAGCGAGCGAGCGAGCGAGGGAAAGTAGCCTAGCAGGTTCTAAGGAATCTCAAAGTGTGTAGGGAATGCATTCGTGGACTCGTCGTTGGCTATGGTGTCCCCTGTCCCTACGACCACTGCAAACTCCATCGCCAGGCCCCCGCCTGCCCTCACCAAAACCCTTCACGGTGATCGAAAATAGAACGGAACTGGCCGTGCCGGGTCGCCCTGCCCGTCCCGCTCCCCGCCCGGCCCGTCCCCTCTCTGCCCCTCTCCACACTAAATAGGTAGATTACACTAAATAGTATATTTAGTGTGAGGCACTGTAATTGCGAACATCACTCTAAATATCAAAAAACCTACTTTTGTAAGAACACTAAATGTGAATTTTCACACTATTTATGAAGAATAGTAACGTTTTGACGTTGTGATCTTTTGAGATATAGATATTTAGTGTGAGTAAGGAATGAAACTTGAGAGGAAAGTTTATATGGAAAAACTGAAATTTTAGAAATGGAATGAATCAAATTGGATGATAACTGATAACACTAATTACCCACAAATTGACAATTAGTGTTGGACAAGTAGTAGGGGTAAGCACATTATTCATCATCTCACACTAAATATACTATTTAGTGTAGTGTTAGATACACTAATTTACATAAACATGCTGTAATTTTTTACTGTTGACCAATTTTTTTACCCTCTATATTGGTCAAGATGAGGATCTTTCAATAGTATTAGAATCAATGTCTTTGGTAATTTTTTGTCACGAGTAAAAATCCATAATATTTTCAAATCATATAATCATCTAACACTAATCTACCTATTTAGTGTAGCTCGGATTTCTAAATCCCTGGTGGTCTTGAATGAATGGAGACAAAAGTGCCCCCTATTTTTGTCCCGTTCAGGATCCACTTTAAAAAACAACCCCCTCCTCCAATGGTTTTTGATTTCCAAATAGGTCTCCCCAGGGTAATTTGAGACCGTAGGCTGCAAATTTGCAAAAAAATTGCCAAAAAAAGCACCGAAGGTGGCCAAAATGGAAATTTCAGTAAAAGGTGGAGTGGATGAATAGTGCCCCGCATTCAAGACCACCGGGGGATTTAGAGACAGGGTCTCCAGCTCGAGCAGATGGGTTGTTCCCGCGAAATTATTTATGTTGAATTTTCGCCAGCTCGGGCAGATGGTCAGTCCCAGCGAAATAATTTTTTGGTTAGAAGGGGAGTTTTGAAGTTGGACAGGGAATTGTGAAGTTAATCCTAAAACGTCAATGTAAGCCCGAGCGAATAATGAAGAAAAAAGTGGATTTTCTCAACGAAATCAAGCGAGGATTAGTGCGTTGGAAAGTTATTGAAAAAAGCGATTTAAATTTCAAATTTGCGCCTCGTTTGGGAAATTGTGGAAACATTGGCAAGTAATTAAAGTTATCAAAATAAGCAGGAATTGAGGTTGGAGTAGTTGAGGTTGTTTTTTTAAAAGTGTTGCAGTGCTACATGTTGGTCAGTAGAGCCATCTTTTCATTTTTTTAATTTTTTTTTTTCGTTTTTTTTTTTTTTTTTCGCTAAAAATTTTGATGCCTTTCGGGCTGCCTCGCCCTGGGCTTCTTGACGTTTAAGGCTTAAAAAAGGAGTTGTAAAGTTGGAAGGGGGAGGAGGTTTTGACATATTTGCCAAAACAATAGAGTTAACCCCTAAAAGCATGAGGGGTATTGGAAAAAACATAAATGTGTTATAATATGCGCCTTTTAGATGTTTGATGAAGTTGGTTCAATGAAAAAAATGTAGAGCATCATCTCTACAAATTATCTGTACAGTCAAACTTCCAAAATAAGCTTTTGGTATTTTTTTAATGAATTTAAAAGCATTAACCTTTGAAAAAATGCATAAATTATCTTTTAACTTTAGAGTTTGATATTTAGCATGATTAGTTAAAATTGATTTATTTATTTCAAATTTCAAAAAAGTAAAAGAAATGATGGAGGGAACATCATTACTTTCTCCAAATAGCAAATTTTATAACACTAAAACAATGTTGAAGTGATTCACTTTGAAAAATTCTCCTTGGTGAAGTTTGGCTTGGATTGATACAACTCAAATTGCGTTAGAAAGTAGACTTGATTTAGTATTTTTAGGTATTTTTTATTTTTTCAAAAAAAAATTCCATGCAACCAGTTAAAAACGGGCTACAACCAAAAAATGGTCTCTTGGGAGCTTTGGGGTTAACCAAAAAGAGTGTCTCAAAGTAGAAACTCTTGTTGAACTCACCTTAAACTCTTTTTGAGTTCAAAAAAACTGCAAAACTAGTCTATGGTCAGTTGGAGAATAATCTAAAGCAAGGCCTTACACGACTGTGGGGTATGGAACTCATAACCTCTCCAATGCTAGGAGAGAACTCCCACAAGTTCTTCCAAGCCTAAAAGATTATTGGTGAAGGGGCCAAAGGACTATTTATAAATAATGATTGTCAAAATTTGTTATTATTGGGACAGAGACTCACCTTACAAGTTGGAAATCATAGGATTTGTTTTCGAATAACTCTACTACGTGGGTCATTTATAGTCGAGGGATGGGCAATCTATTTCCTCATCTTGTTCACAAGCTCTTTGCCACATCGAGCAAAGGACTACCGTTATGAATTGGAGCTATGTTTTGTAGGTTCAAATTTGCGAGCAATGATTCTACATCGTACGCAAAAATACTCACAACTCTTGCAATTCATTAATATACATCCCAAATTCCATATATTAGTACATGAATATATACCAATATATGATATAATTTCCAAACACAAAGATGTAATCTAAACTCATAGAATATTGTTTTTTAGAAGCAAAAAAAATCTAACATTTATGTCTGTGATTTCATTTTCACTTCTATGAAACTTGATTGCTTGTATTTTTAGAGAACTTTCATAAATATCACCTCAAAGAGATCACACCTCCCTTACGTTTTATAATCACGTGCAATTAAAATTTGCTACCCTATATTATATGCCGTAGATAATTTTAAAAATTATGATTTTTTTTTTTACATATACATAATCATTGATAATATCTTTTGTACATTTTTTGAAATTTTTCGTCATCTTCGTTTTTGTAGTAATTATTTCAGTTCAATTCTAGTTAGAAACGGTGTGTTTTATCAAAAAAACAAATCATCAAATTTGGTTACCATTTTTTACTGTGTAATAGACACCGTGTATATCTACTCATCACTCATGAAAAAAAATGATAAAATTTTGACCCATTTTGGTGATGCTTTATGTAAAAAGTAGATTTTTTATCGCACGTGGTATTCAGCTTGACAATGGAGTGCACACCCCAGACCTGTATCACATACAATATTTTGGATTTTTTCCTCTAACACAAAGTCCACTTCACTTCATAAATCCTTAGTATTTCTAAAATTCTTTGTTTGGCATTTGAAAAGCTCAATATATGTTTAGACATCCACGTTGGGTACAATTGAGTCGTGATATTTCGATTGATGATTAAAATAAAACATCTCTACAAACCTCTACTTTAAAAAGAAAAAGAATACACTTTGAATCATTAAATATAATCTAAGCTATGCATATGCATGAGTTTTTGCAATTGCATTGGTTGCACATTGTACACAACTAAAAGCTTGTTTCCTACACATTGTAGCAACTAATGTTATGCAAAGTCACTTTTTATACACTGAATTTACCATAAACTGAATTACTAAGTTCTAACATAAGAATCAACTTGTAAAGATAGTCCACGCTCTTCTAGTCGCCATTAGAAGTGGGGGTGTAAGTCGGGGGAGATGACAACGCCATTACTAAACCTTCTGTTCTAGAAACCTCAAGAACTCCATCACATAAAAAAACTAATGTTTCCTGAGTGGCATGTATTTAACATGGTTGATCGTGTTCTGCTTGCATGCAAATTACATATTAAAAAAGACCACAAGTCGGTCTGTAATGGTGAGGAGGAATGTGAGTGCGAGTTCTTCATTCGTTGGCTAGTTGGTGCAATGGAGGGAAGTCACACGGTTGATTGCTGTGAAGATGTGTGCCTTCTGTCACCTGATGGTGTCGAAGACGATCGACTCGTGAAGAGTTTGATCGATCAACAACTGGCACGGTAGTTGCACACTACTAACACGGCTTTGATCGTTACACATGTAGTTTTTTGGCCTTCTTTTGATAGTTCAAGAAAATCGTGAAATCGCAGATGTTCATGAAAATCGTGGCAACGGTGAAGCAATAGTTGAAATTGCAAACGACGAGCATTACTCCAAATTTTATGTGAAATGCAACAACTCGAACCTTGACAAAGCCAATTAGTCAAGGCCAAACGACGTTGTAGCAGCCGAACGTAGTAAGTGCAAGAAACAAAAGCGACATCAATAAGAGAATATCGACACCATCTAGTTTTTTCAACTGGGTGAAGAATTACAATGAATACAAAACAGTCAGTTCAAGTCATAAATAAACAAATATGCCCATTGCAATGGTTCTTCAGGCATTCTGCTACCCATATTTTGTACATTGCCTTTCCAAAGCTAGTCATAGGCAATGTGAAATCGGACAATGCCCCTAGCACTAGAAACGAGGTTAACTACATATATTGTCACGACTATTTCCTCTTATGTTCTCATGTATAAGATGCAATGCTACAATTGGTACTCCAACCTATTTTGTAGTCATTACTCTTGGTTGCAAGATAAAGTATGGACTGGAAGCACTAGTAGCAAAACAAAGGTGGTGTGGATGACTACGACAACAAAATAAAGGAACAAATCACAAGAGCCTACGCAACAAGGTACTTCATTCGTCAGAATGTCACTAAATTGCAGTCTCATAACTCGTACTTAGAGTTATCACATGCGTAGTTGCTAGCATGAACAATGAGATCAAACTTATATGGGTCTAAGTCCAAGGATATGTGCTTGTTTGACGATGTCCTGACATCGGCGTAATGAGCATTGCACTGCATTGAATAAAGACCGTGAAGTAGTTCCAATGTTAGAGAATGCAGCTGGGATCTCTATTGCTCACGACACTTTGTGATGTTTGAACGTATACAAAACCAAAGTTCTTGTTGTTATTGACAAACAGTTTTCCTACTCAGTGACAGTTGTTCTTGTCAATAGCCTATTAGTGTGAGCTCTTCTTGCGCCATAATTGGTATCAGCTAATTGACAATCGGGAGATCTTCTTCCAACTAAATCGGCTGAGTGAAGAGGTCTTTCATATATGTTTGTAGAGTTCAACACATTCGACGTTGCTTTGTCTTTTGTGCCTTGATTTCCGAGATTCGTAGCTACAAAACTTAAACTTCAGCGATGTCATTTTGTTGTAGGACAAACACCTTTTTTGTGCTAGGCTTGCAAGCTTTTTTTAAGAGGATAGCATCTCGGGTAAACAACTATTGTATTATGAGTCCTTGATTATAATCACTTCTATTTCATTTTGGTCCAATTTCAAGTTATATGATTTGTTTTAATGTAGGAAACTCTTGTAGGCCTTTTAACAAAGAATAAAAAATGTAATTATATATAGGAATCAAATATTCTTTGCAGACAATAATAGCATTGAAACCCTAATTATATTAGTTTTTTAATATATGTAGCACACTACAAGCTACCCAAACTTTTGAGTTATTTAATAAAAAATCAAGATTTTTTTATTATAAGTAAAACACTGCAAATGACTTTTAATTTTAATTTGGGCAACTTCTTGTATGGATTTTTAAAAAGTATGCATAGGTGTATCAATTATTTATATACATTGTGAATTTTAAAAAAATTAAATATACAGCCCAACCTTTTCTACATCTCACTTTATTTAATTTGGTTTTCATTAACTTTTTGGTCATTTCATTTTTATATAATTTGATATTATTTTTTACAAAAACACTTGCTAAGCTGTTTTAATGCCAATGCCCATTGCGTATAGTATGGGAGTTGCGTATGTGTAGACTGCATTCTCGAAGTTGATTGGGCATTGCACCTTGCTCATTAAGAACAAACTTTCTTAGCCATGGACTTGCGGACTCTTTTCACACGGTTTGCATTCTCGGAGTCTCCTCCACATTGCACTTCTTTGGACATATGTAATCCTTCTTCGTCCTAGGCTTGTCTCCAGCATAGGGCGTCGTTGTCGTCTGTGGTTTCAGTGGGTATCGAACAAAGAGTGGGACAGGGTAGCAGTTGAGGTTGACTGACTGACTGACCTACCTTCGCACAGCTCAGAGAAAAGGATTCACTTGAGGCTCACAAAGGGTTGTTTGTTCTGTTGGGGCGAAGTCTGCATTTTAGGTTGTGACTACACTCTTCTGCTTCGTTGACGGCTCTACCAACTTAGAGCATATTGAAGACCGTGAAAGGTACATTACCTACATTCCACTCTTTATGTACCTATTACATGATGATCAAATAATAAGTCAAAATTTTAGCATCCATGATGATGGTGATGTTGAATACTTAAGGAGTATAATATTTAGGTTTTGTGGGACATGTAAACAATGTCCCTCAAACAATTGGACTGACTACGAAGACAAGTTCTCCAACTTTAGAACCCTAAACCATAACCACTTAAAATTAAATACCGGCATGTGTGCCTTGTGCATGGCACTGAAGCAAGTATATTCGTACAACACGATTCACTTGTGTTTTGCACTATTGTGGGATTACTGCCAAGCTACAATTAACACACATTTCATTAAAATTGTACTATATTTCGTTAAAACCGGACTACTAGATTGAAAAAGCAATGGGGAGTGCTACCCTTCGCAAAAGAGATAGGTCCCCAATTTTTCTACATCACTCTTATTCCGCAAATAAGAGCAGTGTCGAAAAATTGGGGACCTATCTCTATTGCGAAGGGTAGCACTCCCCATTGCTTTTTCAATCTAGTAGTCCGGTTTTAACGAAATATAGTACAATTTTAACGAAATGTGTGTTAATTCTCACAAAATTCTCGACTACGGGAACTTTTTCATGTTGCAGTGTTGTGTTGGGGAAAATGTCGCACCTCAATATGTCGTGCACCAACTGGGTCAAAATTTTATCAATTTTTTTTCACGAATAGATATACACGGTATCTATTACATAGTAAAAAATGGTAACCATATTTGATGATTTGTTTTTAGTAAAATATACCTTTTCTAACTAGAATGACGCAAAATTGAACTAAAACAATAACTACAAAATGAAGATGTCGTAAAATTTCAAAAGAATACACAAAAGATATTATCAATGGTTATGTATATGTATATGTAGAAAAATATCATAATTTTAAAATTATGTATGGCATATAATATAGGGTAGAATTTTTTTCTCACACGTGGTTATGAAACGTAAAGGGGTGTGATCTCCCCAAGGACTCGCCTGAGGGCCCCTCACCTCCTTGCTATAAGCAAGTTAATAATAAGATATGTGAAATTCTAGAAAAATTGAGTGATGTCCACCTTTGGGATGGCTCTAAACCACCCAGTGATGCAAATCTAATGTACTCCTAAACCAGTCGGTGGTTCTGAAGACGTGGCCCAACCTCTCATTACCGCCTAAAACAATCAGCTTTTCCGACGTGACATACAGTGTTTGACACTCTATGCACGAATATGAAATCCAACATGTGAGCTTGTATATTTTAAAATACATATAATGTGCCACTTGTATCAGCACAAAATCTACAGAATGACCCAAAATAATTTCCCAAAAATCTTAGAATATTCCCTGCGACCATGCCCAAAGTATTGTAAAAACCTAAATTCTGGATTACCCCCGCCTTCATTCATTAAATCTACAAATATAGCAAACGTAGGCCAATTTTGGTTGCAACATCCTAAAGGAACTAATCCTTTAATGCCTAGGTAACCAATAAGTGGTCATTGGGTCACGAGAAAATGAAATGTTGTAAAATCCGTGAACAATCTCACTCCGGTGCTTGAAGTTCAAACAAGTAACTTTTTATTCTGTACATGACGCAAAAACAAAATATGGAATCTGAGTTTTTATGATATCCAAACACCTATGTACTATACACCAAAACACCGTAAATACCTCAAAATACAAAAAATTCTTACGAACACAACAAATTTAGTACGCGGTATTTTTTGCGTTTGGAAGTTTGTTATCTTGTTTTAAAAAAATTAAATAGGAATTGTGTTCTCTTGTGGGTGTTTTCACGCTAGGGTGTCATAGTTTTCAACAAAAGAGTTTCTAATGTTGTAAGGCATTTGCATTAATGATATAATATAATAAATAGGGAAAATACCAAATACATTTTAATATAGTAAAACATAATCTTTTTGAATATTTTCAGAATACTTTATATGATTTTGGAATCTTTGGAAATATTCTATACTCTTTTGGAATATTCATGTTGATGTCATTTAATCCGCTCACAAACCACACCGAATGCATATTCCAGCGACACCACATGCTCAATTTTAATTAGCCAACCAAGCTTGCAAGATTTTTTTTGGAAATTTTCCATTTTAAGGAATGTTTAATGTAAAAGAACAAAAAATGTTGCCATAAACCTCTAATATCCACCTTGCTCATAGAATCTTTTGGAATCTCTTTTGAATACGATACTTTTATGTTATAGGAATTGAGGCAAATTATTGTCATTACTATAGAGATGATGCTCTACATTTTGTTTATTGAACCAAACTTCATCAAACATATGGAAGGCATATATTATAACACATTTATGATTGTCCAATACCCCTCGAGCTTTTAGGCGTTAATCCTTAAGTTTAATATCCCAATTCAACACTGATTTTGAAGATGCGTTATATAATGTTTGATGAATAACAAAAATGGAGTTGACGTATAAAGCCAAGTTGCAAATGCCAATGTGAAGATCACATCTCTACGGTTGGATTTATCATATTTTTTATTAAAATATTTTAACAAAATTTTAAAGGTTTTCTTTTGAAATTTTCAATTTATTAATTTATTGAATTTGGAATAATGTGCACTACAAGATGATATAATGTTCATTATTTGATATTGCCATACAATATGCTGGATCAATATGGTAGTGGTGAAAACCACTGCTAGCCACTATTTTCAAACAACTAGCTCATCTTGTCTCATGGATAGGTAGGGCCGGTTGGTTGGTACAACTTTCCTGCCATGACAACTCACTAGCAGCACCAAGCCCTGTGTATCACACCACTGCTCAACGAGCCCAATAGGTTTCGAACGCGGACCACATAAATGTGATACAACGCCCTTCACCAACCAACCAAAGAACTCATGACTTGGTGATAATACCTAACTTCAAAATACCATTATACAATCGAACATCGAACCATCATTAATTTGTTAGTTTCTTTTGTTACTGTTACTGTTACTTTGTTTCGGTTACTACAGTGTCCATCCTCGAAAGGGGAGAGTAGTTTTGTCCCGATGTCCCTATGTCCGGTGGGCACCGAGTCATTGACATTACGAATGGACACTTTAGTCACGCCGGCCTTGCAAAAGGGTCGGTGTTTCTATCTATTCATTATTTGATTTGACTTATTTTGGAAAATCATTTTGAAGATCTTACTTTTTGAACTAAGGATGAAACTTGACATAAACCACTTATGTTATTTAAAAAAAATTCACAATATCTTATTTTGAAGATCCATACTATACAAATGGTAGTCAACTAGCATAAGAATCAAGAGAATTTTGGATGAACAATAAATGTCACTGTATGTGGTAAAGGGACGCATTAGAAATCATCCAAGGTTCAAAATATGGACTCTTGCGTGTCAAACGATGATCTCAAAAATGGCTAAAATTAGCCGGATTTCTATCCAAAAAATGGGGCTGCTAATCATACAAAGAAAGAAGACGAAAAAACAATTGAAATGTAGCAAGAATACTCATCATGATATAAATATGTAGCAACTTCATGAGGTGATATCCGTGGATATCATCATATATGGTATCACCTTAATATATCAAGGGTATTGCCGGATATTATAGAGGTATCATGAGTATTGTATGCACTGGGTAGCAAAAGTAGATACCATTTATGTGGGAGGTCGCATAATGTTCTAATGTCATAAAGTGGTTCTGAGATCACTGGCGTCAAAGGGTTAAGTCGTGATGGGCTTATGTGTGGAGGTAGGTTTCCACGTTTTCACTTCAATGAAACTGTTTGTCAGTGTGAGTCGTACAAGCAAAGCAAGCAAGCAATATCCAAACATTCAGGATTGTGTAAAGTTCAAACCACAGAGTCCTGAGCTTGATTCTACCTTAAGTCTTTGGCATATTTCTGACTAGTGCGACCCAAAATCTGGTGAGCCAGGTACTGCACACTAAGGACCATGCATGAGGACTACCTTAAGATGAAAGACTTGACCCAAAATCTGGTGAGCAATATATGCTACTGTATGCATGAGGACTTCAGTAAGATGAAAGATTTGACCCAAAAATTGGTGAGCAAGATACAGTATGGGTGAGGAATACATACTGTAAGATGAAAGACTCAACAGCTTTTGAAAACATGTCAAAGAGTAATGGAAGATGAAGATTTCGCGAGCTTTAAACCAGAAAAGGGTGCCATTCCATTGAGGGTTTCCAAGTTGGATTTTTCCAATAAATTATAGGTTTTCAAAGTAGAATCGCCCGGCATTTTGAACCCAAAAATGTGAATAATGTTATTTTTTATCTTGAATTTCTGATAATATAAACAGTCAGATAATCTGAAAATTTGAGGATAATCATCCTTGATGAATAAGATTTTAACAGATCATCTACAATGTGGAGACAAAGATTAATTGAATTTGTCAATTAATTACAAGGCACTTTGGCTCTCCCCTCGAGGTGAAAGAAACATCATATATCTGATTACAACTGAGAAGTGATGCATAATTGTGGGCTGACCTTGAGGCTAAACAGCGTTAAGACGACCCAGGTAGCTACAACATGATTTGAGCAATAACACTCACGTTCAAAATAAAACAAGAAAGCACAAAAAGAGCATGGGAACATCCTGAGATATGTGCTCACAGAAGACAATATGTACACATAACAGTACAATAGAGAAGGATGTGACCAGAATTATATAAATCCATGTCACAATTCGATAAAGTGCAGCTAGTCTACTAATGCAAAGAGACTGTAAGTTACATTACTAGATTCAAGAGAAGGTAGACTGATTGCAAAAGTGGCTCTCTAATCGATATGAAAAGTTATCCTAAAATAGTAGTATCCATGGACACGAAGAACCGGCACTGCAATAATGCAGGTTCTCTCTCTTGAATCATTCAGGAGAGTCTCATCCTTTGCATCCAACATCTCCTACCAGTATCCCAAACCATTTGCTTCAAACAGCACAGATTGGTCGAGAATGCCAGTGAACCTGATATCACACAAGTATAGCTCTTCAGATAGTCTGCTCGGTCCGTTGCGAGACCTTTTCAATTTCTCTCTACAGCAAGATGAAGAAAGACCTCTTCTCCTTATTCCCCTCGATAACAACTCTAGCGACATTTAAAAGTAGAATTACAATGACTATATGAAATACACTCAGTTTTCGTCCGAGATGTGATCAACAAGACGGATGCGCTATTTACAAGCATCCGTCTACATCCAGCCAAAATGATGAAATTAATACGGCATGGTTCTTACAGGATATCCAGGCAATTCAAAAGATTTCACTTCTTTCGCTGAACCTTATCCTTGATCCAACGTAGGCTGGTTGAGGTGCCTGACTTCACTATCTGTGCGCTCACCGTAGCAGCGCTCTTTGTCCTTTCCACACTGTTGGTGGCTGCAGCTTTCACCTTCGCCATCTTACTTCTCTTTCGCCCAGGGCCTCCGACGTCCTCGTCGAAGTGCTTATCCCATTGGTCTGCCCAACCGTTTGATTCCTGCCTTTCGTATGCCGACATCTCTACGAGAGATGCTAACGAATGTGTCCCTTCAAAGGAAATGTATAGGCTTCAAAAAAAACGCTGATCCAACATAAAGAGCCGAGTGATCCTGCCAAACACTGTACACCAAGATCTTAAAACATAGATCAAAAAAATAATTAACACCATGAACACTGTCCACAAATATCTTGAAACGAGAAGCCAATTCAGGCTCGAATTTACCATTGTGTACCGAGAGAATGTACAAGACGAATATGTGCATTCCACAGTGAGATCGGAAATGTAAGGGAGTGAGGACTCCGATGTACATTCTTGAGTGAAATTAGCACGCTAGGCTCTCCATTATACTAGAAACATTTCCAGATATAAAACGCACGAAAAGAGGTCGCTCTATTTGTGCAGGCGATTTCTAAAAGAGGCGAGAAACTGTGAGAGAAGTAAGGATCTGAAAATTTACCGCAAGCTGCTCTAGGATGCAGCGAGACAAGCAAAGAAAGGATCAATTGAACGGCCTAAATCAAGACCTTTCTTATACCTCGTAAATCACTCCATTATTCGTTAATCACTCTCCATCGCTCGTCCAGGGCCGTTCCCTACTCTTTCCCCTCTATTTCCAAAGGAGACAACAAGAAAGGAAGAAACTCTCAACTACTGTATCAAGAAAGGAAAAAACTCCACAAACACAGGCTACTCTGTGTGACTGGCTACAGTAGGCACTGTCCAGTAAAAAACCTCTTAATGCAACTAACACTGACAAAGACTCTGACGATCCTCACAATGATGCCAATCCTGGACTCTCGACACTTAAATACACGCCAAGAAAACGCTAAATCCTCTTCACCGGAAGACCTTCACAACGGCTGATAAATCACTCTTCATCGCTCGTTACGGGCTAAACGCGCCTGTGATTTCGTTTACATAACACCTCCCTACTCCCTCAGAAGAACAAGCACCACTTCGAAAAGAAACGATAAGAAAGTAAGAAACTCTCAACTACTGTCTCAAGGAAGAAACTCCAAGTACAAGGGGACTGGTTCAAAGGATCGGAGGCAGTCCGATGAATGCAGGCAACAATGACAAGATCCTGAAGATCTAAAAAATGCTTCACAATGCCAATCCTCGATTACTTGATGCCAAATTACACGCCAAGAAGAAGCGAAATCCTCAATCTCAGAGACAAACAGAGAACGACCGAGTTCAACAAAGAAAGCATAAATCCGGACCTTCCTTACACCTCGTAAATTACGATCCATCGCTCGTTAAGAACCAAATGCGCATGTGATCTCGTTGACAAAAAAACTTCTCTACTCCCTCAGAGGAACAATTACCACTTCAATAAGAAAGGAAGTAACTCCAAACGAAACTCTGCTGTGTGTATCTGGCTAAAGGAGGCAATCTGGTGAAAAACTCTTGATGCAGGCAACACTGACAAAGATCTAAAAACTGCTTCACAATGCCAGTCTTCGACTCCTCCGTCTACGCCGAATTACACACCAAGAAAATGCTAAATGCACAATTTCCAACGCGATTAACCAAATGACAGAGAGAAATGTCAGACAAAGATCCACCGTATACATACCTGGTTGCTTGCTGGTGAGAGCAAGCCAGAGCGCAATGAAGAATGGGCAGTACACCAGCCTGTGCGCAGGAAGAGGTTAGTTATAAGGAAAGCCCGGCCAGCGAGAGAGACGACGAACCATTCGCCCCGACCCTTAAAATCTGAGCTGGATGCCATGTCAGCTGAGCAAATGAACCCACTGAAACTCTACAGGGGAAGCGAATGATTGACCAGCGGGCTTCGCTCTCCCTGGAATTGATACGTGAAAATTTAGTGCGGGTCAATTTAGCGTCGTGGGTCTCGGACGACAAAGCATTCGCCCCGACCCTCTAAAATCCGAGCTGGACGCCACGTCAGCTCGGCAAATGGGAATCAATGAAGCACTGGAACTCAACACTCCGACAGTTGAATGATTGACGGATTTCTTTTCGACACTCAAAATTTACTGTGGGTCCCCTGCAACATAAAACCAGGGTAAGCTAGAATTCCCAGTCAATCAGTGAGAGTTCAGTTATTAAAAGTAGGCACCTTCACGCAGATGAAACAAGTTTCATGTGTGAAAAGGAGCATCAAATGAGTTTGATTCAAATTTTTTTTATAATAATATTATAAAGTGACTGCAACTGATTATCCAGGAACTAGAGGACCACTCCAAAAGTGGGTTCAAAGTACTATGTGGGTGCAATCAGTGTGGGTATGAGTGTTCACAATTGAAATGTGGACACTCTCACTCTTGGTTGTCAATTATATGACTGTGGGTGGTAAACCAACATAGCAAGTTCTGATAGCCATAGAAGTTGTATGGGAATTGGTTCAATGCTGGAGAGTCAGTACCTGTGCAGCTTGCGATTGAGTGCTCCACCTTTGATAGAGTCTGTCTACAACTATTGATAGCCCATTATATTTGTGCTTACCCCTGCAGGCTGAAAACTGTCTGTGCCGCTCATGGCCCATTCACATACGCCAGTGCGTCAGGTAACTTTGAGGGAATCTGATGGCAACCAAGAAACATAAAATATGAAATTAGAAATTACTCCAACGCATGACAAGAAGGAATGCAACATAAAAAAAGAGCATGATTAACCCTTTAGTGCCTAGGGTACTGTAGCTCAGAGCCCTGGATTTCAGTAGATTTTTCCACTGTGGTTGAGACTACCAAAAATAGAATGAGTTAAATTAGAAAGTAACCGTACAATTCTATTCTCAACTCGAGAGCACATATTTTATCAAAATTTGAGAATCATCCAATGGTGGGATCGGAAGATTATAGTATGTATTTGAACTGTATAATGCACGCTCAAAAACGAGATTTTGGGGGGTGTGTGACTTCAAAGTTAAATAGAATTTGAGGTAAATTTTCAAAAATAAAAGCAAAGAAGTTCAGCTATGCCCTATGTCAACACCTCTCCGTTGCAATCTTTCATATCAAAAATAGACTCACACATAATTATTGTGAGATTTATAAGTGAAAGTGACTTCTCCATGTACGGTTTAGGACAAAATTTTATACGTAGAAAATTGACAGGAGTGGGTACATTAGTCAAGATCGGATTACACACACTAATGGAAGATGAAGAAGAGAACACAATCCCAAAAAATAAAACAAGATAACAAACTTCCAAACACAAGAAATACTACACAGTACATATGTTGTATTTGTAAGTATTTACTGTATTTTCAAGTATTTGCAGTATTTTCGCGTTCTGTTGATAGGTATTTTGATAGTTGTACAATTCCAAATTGAAAATTTCTTTTTCTGGAAGGTGCGTAATGTATGTGGGCAAATCTGAACTTCAAAACTGAAGTTCCAATTCTTCACGGATTCTCTGCTATTTGCATTTCGGACATTGTAGTGACCATAATGTGGTCAGCTAGGCACTAAAGGGTTAAGGTAGGAAAACCAAAAACGGTTAATGCCCTCAAGGCGTGCACTAGAGTTTTTTAAAAGCAGGGAGGTGGTAGACCGAAAATGGAGAATTTTTGCATGACGAGGATTACTAAAAATTTACTAAAAATTACTAATTTTTTTGGAATCTTGTGTGCGGTTTTCTGTGATATTAGTTAACCGTTTTAGGTGCTTTCATGTGTAGAAAAGGAAGAGTCTAGTATACAAGAAGGGGGTTTGACAAACTTCCCACTTTGAGAAATTGTAGATAATTATTTACGGGGAATAAAAATACAAAACAACTTGCATTCTTCATCATTTCTTCTTCTTCATCTCAAAAAAATTTCACATAATTTCTAACTCCATTCCTTCTGGTCAAATCACCTTATTTTCACCGTTTTTGGTTTTCCTACCTTATACTTGCGGCATTGTAATGCAATTGCACAATAGTTGCAGCAAGAAAAAACAAGGCTTTGAATTTTTTTTGTTTTTGGGTTTTACCTTTCTTCATTTCAGGAACGCAGATGCGATGCGGTAGTGGCTTGGTGTGAATGACCCTTCAGTAGCCTTCATTGGCTCTGCCTTGCCCTTGAGGAGAATGTGGAGAATATCCGACATCATCAACTAGAAGGGGACGGTCAACAAGTCAAATCTCAAAGCTCCAAACACATAATAAAAAAGAAAAAGATACTAGAGTTATCCGTAAAGGCAACTTGTAATTTTTTTGCTTCTTAAATTCATGGAAGTACTACACTAACCTCTAAAAGAATGTAACTGTAAAGTAAAATGGAGGTTACAAAGAAGGGTTCATAGAATATAGGAGGGTTGAGCTCTTTGTTTTAGAGTGCAAGAGCCACATATATAGAATTGGGTTAGAGCTACAGTGATATTGAACAAGCAAGAAAAAGAAAGTCGTGAAGGGATAAAATTAGAAATTTTAGGGTACATAGCCAGACTACGTTTGGGGGGGAGCCAATTAGCATCTCGCAACTGCGGGGACGGGTTTGGCTTCACCTGATCCAAGCTCGGGGTCGGAGCTTGCCCGGCTCACCCCAACAGCAGCCGGATTTCACCTCAATTCAAATATGGTTATTCAATTTTAAAATGCTTTCAACTGAATTACATTTTAACCATCAATTCAATTTTATACGGTTATGCTTTCTATTCAATTAAAATATGCTTTCAATTCAATTCAATTTCTCAATTAATATTGTATACAATCACATAATGCTAGCACTAGAGTAGCAAGCAGGCCAACGTTGGCTAACAACCTTTTTCCTTTTTTTAAATTAAAATAAATTAAAAAATTAGAAAAATAAAACATCAAATCAAATCAAAATTTAAAAAATTTAAAAGTTGACTAGCGTCAAGCCATGTGTTGGTAGCCGATAGCAATACTTCTTTATTTTTATTTTTAAGTGGTTTTTTCCCTCCTTTTTTTTTCCACTCCACTCCAGCGACTTCTAGTAACCGGATCTGTCCATCCCTTTTTTGAATGAACTTATATATATCGTTAGATGGATGTAAAGGCAGTTGGTGTGAAGGCTATTGAATGTTATGGTTTTGGACTTGAAGATTTATGTACCAATGTCCTAACATTCTTGCCCTAGTGTGAGAACCGTCTTGTTGGAGCCTATGTAATAGAGTTAACCAAAAATAGTGTCTCAAAGTGGAAACTCTTGTTGAACTCACTTTAAACTCATTTTGAGTTTTAAAAAAAATACTGCAAACCTAGTCTATAGTGAGTTGGAGAATAATTTAAAGCAAAGCCTTACACTACACTCATGACCTCCCCAATGCTAGAAGAGTATTCCCACAAATTTTCCCAAGCATAAGGGACTCTATTTATAAAGGGATCTAAGGACTATTCATAAACAATGTTTGTCAAAAAATGTGTTATTACTTATTTTTGGGAAAGAAACTCACATTACAAGTTGGAAATCACAAGGTCCATTTTCAAATAACTCTAATATCTAGTAATTTTTTGTTTGATAGGGTTATTTTATCAAAGAGGAATGTGAAGGTTTACCGTAGTGGACTGTCAAGGTCAACAAGTCATGCTAAATAGTTTAATAGTTTAAATTTTTTATTTTCAACAAATGCCAAATTATGTAGATATTTTCTAAGATGCTCCTTTCACCATAAAAGATAGAGTTTTTTTTAAAGAATCATTTCCTAAAAAATTGGGGTTCTCTTTATGTAATTATTTTTTTGTCAATAATGACAACCGACTATAGTAGAAACAAAAGAGGATAAAAAGAAGATTCAAAGAAGTCAACCCTTGAGCTTCCACACTACATTTATCTGGTCAAACCTCATCATTTCTCATATATTAAAATGCTTTATATCTTTTTGGTATTTTTCTCATATAATATATATCCTTAATCAATTTGCATTATTTTTTCATAATTATTTAAATTAAAATGATTTTTAGAAGATTCTTCAAAGTTATCTCTTGTGATAGCCATAGTAATTACAAAATGCCTAAAATAGTATGAATTTTTAGAAAAAAATGTAAATAATAGTGATGAAGAACAAGGTGTAGGCTGCATGCATCTCGAGTTTACATAAAAATAATTTCAATTGAAAACAATACTGTGGTGTATACTAGAATTTTAGGCCGTGAGCTTTAAAGTGCTATAAAAAACGCAATTTTAATTTTTTTGAAGAACCGTAAATTGAACTAAAAATTAGAAGACAACCCACACACATTCTTAGTTGAGACCAATTTCATTTGAAATTAGGAACTAGGTGAAAATGAGTGTTTGAGTGAACAATGATCAAACATGGCTCCACGGGGCTCCTTGAGCGCTTAACCTTTAAATGACAATGCCAGCCCCACGGGCTTGGTTATATTTTGGGAGAATCTTGCTCATAATTTCTACTCCATTGCACCAAATGAGGTTTTTTAAATGCCAAACGGAGCATCTTAGAGGGATCTATACTTCTTTAGAATAGAGCCAAAGTAAATTAAAAACAGAATCATGCTTAAAATGGAATTTGAAAGAGATTTTGGGTGTGGTATCAGAATAGCATATGTCGTTTTAGGGTTAAGGATTAACAACAAAAGTGTCAAACTAATGAGACAACAGAGACAAAGAAAATGGTACAAAATTTCTTGTTTGTCTCCTAGATTGTCTCTTATACAAAGATTATTTTTGTACATTTTCTTTAAGTTATAATTTTCGAAATCTTAGAATTTTCTAAATAAGCACAAACTCATTTTTTCTTTTTTCAAACTTCACAGCACTTTATTATTGATCAATACTTAGCTAAATTAACCTTTGCTTTATTCTTTTAAAAATAGAAAGTACTTAACATTTTAAACCAAGCCACTGTCGCACATATGGCATCTAAAGAATCTACATCTATAGTGCCTTAAATTCACAAGTATCTTAGAGGATCTATAATAACTTTAGTTGCTCCGGCGTTCTCATGGTACGTGTGACTAAAAGTCCATAATATGACTATTATTGATACAAGCAATATCCATGTGACAAGTCATTTGTATGACTAATCCATGTCCACCACCTTGAAGTCAAGGCTTCTCAGACATGTCATATTCGACCACCTTGAAGTTAGACCTTTCCCAAACATGTCACATAATCGACCACCTTGAAGTTAGGGCTTCCCAAACATGTCAGAAATCGAAAGGGACAACTGCAGGAAGCCACACCATACCTCAAAAGGTGAGATGACTTGTCTCTCTTAACATAAGCAACCTCCACTCCTTTGAACTCAAAATCAATAAAGAACCAATAGAATACAACTATTTTTTGGATGTTCAACCGTGTGAAGTGGACCTAGTCTTCAGAGAAGCCAGGAAGGGGAGTGGCAAAGCGAAGAGCAAGGCCATATGGCCCTCCGAGGGTGAAGTCCCGCAACCCGTAATACCGATCCTCCAAAGGCTTCAAGATTTTCACGTCCGGCAATACCCGGGCAAGTTGGTACACGGCATCCACGTCCGCCACGAGTATCCGGATATTACCATGGTATGACCCGGCAGGTGCAGCATCCTCTTGTGGCACCTCCTCCACGAAGAGGCGATTCGGGGAGGACCCCCACGCCATCTCGGCAAACCCATGCTCTTGTCGTCGCACCTTGAATCCCACCGCCTGCAACAATAGGGGGTGTCAAAGTGTGAGACTTAAAGTTAAAAGAAGGCAATTTGGGCAACACAGTAAACTAAGAGGTTGGCTTTTTTCATTTTTCAAACCATTAATCCTTTGATGCGCATGTGTCCATATAATGGACGATGAACGGATTGCAAGAGTTCTCTGTTACAAATTTTCATCCATCCAAATTTCTCTTGGTTCTTGTGCTAGTTGACTATCATTTGTATGGTATAGATCTTCAAAATAAGATATTGTGATTTTTTAAAAACAACACAAGTGGTTTATTTCATGTTCCATTATTAGTTCAAAAAGTGAGACCTTAAACATGATTTTCCAAAATAAGTGGAATGAAATAATGGAAACTATGCCATCTTGTAGTGCATGTTATTCCAATTTCGTTACATTGACATTTTACAACTTTGTTTTGTACATCAACTCCATTTTATTTTTTCACCAAAAAATTTATAACGAATCTTTGAAAACAATGTTGAATCGGGACGTTAAAGGGTTAATATTTCCTCTGTTTAGAAATAATTGTCCTAGTTTTTTGGTTTTTTGGTTTTTTTTTTTTTTTTTTTTTCACTAATTATCCTATGTTTCGTACTTCAAACTTGAGCCTTATCTACTTCAAACGGGCAAACAGTAGTGACTCAAAAACTGAAAAAATCTCAAATTGAGTGTTATTGTAGAGGAATGATGCATGCACAATAATACTGTAGAAAAGCGACTAAACCATGCCAGTTCAAGGGTGTTATTTTAGACTGTCAATAAAAAGGGAGGCAAAACATTTTGTGCATACCTACAATGTCAAGGCTTAAAATTAAGCAAAACAACAATAATTGAGGTGAGATACACAGGCTAACTTCTCATTCAACACTAAATAGATGCAAATGAAATAACTCTCTTTTCCTAACTGAAACCAAAAAACACCCCACTTACATTGCTTGAGAATGTTATGTCAATTTCTGAAACCAAAAGACACCCCATTTAGAGCATGCCCATTTTCAAACTTGATATACCTAAATTCTTCCAGACGAGGAGTATGGTTGATATCCACAAGTAATATACCAGCTTTGAACGCTGTGACTAATTAAAAAATGTCTTCCAAAGTCAAATCGGGACCTCAATTTTTAGCAAGAAATTTGAAGATATCAGTCACCATGGGAATGCTCTTTACATTGCTTAAGAATGGTGTGTCAACTAAGCGAAAACTTTGATCTACTTTCCAAATTGCAATAAAAATAAAATAGCACTAGCCTGCAGAAACGCCACAGATCGCTCCAGTGATGGCGTGAACCACTCGTACACCAACTGCCTCTCTGGGCGGATCATCGCCATGCCCGTAGCCATGATCACTCCCTCACTGCACAAACAACAACAGGGGGTGTTAGAGTGCAAGCTTGTGAGGCAAGACTTTGCGACAGGCTTCCTACGTGGTGCTTCTAGTAATCCAAGCTCAGAATCGCGAGACTCTCCCCAAAACAATTGACTTCTACTCGCAAATTGAAAATTGCAGAGTTATACCACTGCCCTTCAAATTGAAAATTGCAGAGTTATACCACTGCCCTTCAAGGAGAAGGGGCTAGATCCTGGGTCGAAAGCTCGTTGCTAAAATGTGCACAAAAGCTAGGACAAATACTTGCACTCTGATACCCTAAAGGACCAAATTGGGCCTCATGTTTTAATTTAGCAATTTTGAGTAGGTCCTCTGTGGAATCAAATTTATTTGTTGATTGGCCAACACATACAATGTTCTTTACTGATTCTAGTGACATAAAAATTAGTCTCATCCAAATTATATTTCTCACAATATGACCAATTGAATTTGTCATTTTAAAATCATGAATCCTTGGTCCTTTAGGGGCTACATTGAATATCAGATCCAGCAGACAATTCGCACAATTAGGGTTTCCAAATTCATGGTCTCAGACTCTCAGCTAAACACACGTTCTATTAGATATAGGCCAGAACTTACTTGGGCCAGAACAAACTTGGAAACATTAATTGTGCAAGTTGCCTCTAGATTTTATAGTCTGAATCAACAAGCATCTCCCTGAGGTGTCCACATTCTATTAGATAAATGCCATAATTTATTTGCGCTATTTTGCTTAGAAACCCTAATTGTGCAAATTGCCTCTAAATTTCATAGTCTGCATCAACAAGCATCTCCGTCAGGTGTACACATTCTAGTACCTCATCTAGATGAAGTACTTGTCCATAACACTCTACAATAATTCACTCTCTCTTGACCTTCAAATCTATATCTTCATAAAGAAGCAAGAATGAAAAGACTCTTGTCATTCTAGAGCATAAGTGCTGTACAAGACTCCTATAGAATATTATGTCACAGGACAGAACCTGTTGCTACATTCATTACCTTCAAAAATCACAAAAGTATACACTTATAGTCAATTCCAACCCATAACCACTCTCATTTGCATCAACACGACACTTTTCGATGCAGAATATGTCCAATAATTGGCAAGACTCTCAAGTTGACAATTACCTGGTCCATAACCTCAACTCCAGCTAAATAACTTTTTCACTCAAGCTTCGCCATGCTAATTTGACTTGAATCTATCTGGATTTTTTTTAAAGCTTGTAACCCTAATTGTGCGAGTTGTCTCTAGGTCTCGACTTGTAGATCATCGACAGTAGGAACTACGAAGAGATTTGATTGTGTGCAAGCGAATGGGACACAGAAGAGTTAACAAGAGGCGGATTCATACCTGTGGCAACAGCTGCGACAATTCTTCAGCGAGCTCTCGGCATTCCTCTCTCACTGTGGGAGCGGCATTCCCATCATTTATTCTCTGACAATTCTTCAGTGATGCTGTTAAGAATGTTCAGGGACAGCTTCCGATTGTTGAAGCGTTCCTTGGAGATCAAGGCCGCTTCCGAAACATCCGAGACAGATAGTACCGCCGGAATCTGACAACCTGAAATTTCCACGTCAGATTTCGAGAGGTCCACGTCAGCTTGCCACGCCGATCACATGTTGACACGTGTCACTTCAAGTAATATATGTCGGCTAGCATGTAGAAAAAATACCGTATGTGAGGGTCAGATTTGGATAGTATTAGAGGTAACCGAAATCAAAAGGTGAGTTATAACCCTCGAAATTCATGGAAACTGATTTTCAAGGTGTTTCAGAGTGTAACCGGAATCAGAAGGCCGCATGTAAACTCGTGTTGTCCTCTTACTTCGGAGATGGGGCCACCTTTATTTGGAGTCTCTTCAATTGATTCAGGAAGGAATCCAGCAAACGTTCGGTGTAAAAATAACAAAGTCCATGCCCGGGGACCACATCACCACATGCATGCGCAGGAGCTCACTCAGAAAAGGAAAGGAGCGCAGAGACTTGATTTTGACTGCCAAATAGAACCGCCAGCTGATCACTGCAGTCTGACACCAACTCCTCTTCAAAGCAGTTTTGCAGTCTTTTTGACGGCAAAACTAGTTCAACATGTTCTCTATTTTCAGATTAAATGGAAACCATGCTAGTCAACTCGGCTGCGTTTGACTGACCTTCAACTCACCTCACTCAACATGAGTTTTACTCTCTTTTCAGTTAACTCTATTGTGTCGAAATCTAATTTTCACATCGTATTTTGAGAGGTCCACATCACCCATAAACCAATCACAAGATGACATGTGGCACTTTTGGACAAAAAGTAATTAATTATTGTCAAAACTGACCACGACATAGGGTAGTTGGAGTTGAGGCTAAAATAAGAGCATCTCCACCCATGCATGTTAAAACTAATATGCACAGCTTGAAGAGCTTTCAACTTGAATTTTTCCACCCTTACATACCGAATATGTTCTCCAAATAGTCTATGAACCAATCACAAGTAGATTGTCAAAAATATTCAACTAAATTTAGATTTGAAGGGCGGTAGGATTTAGATCTTAGAGGCTATTTGCAAGGGTCCTGAACTCAGCAGGGTCCATAAACATAATGCCAAGTTATGATTTCTAAATGGCTATGCAATGTTCTAGTTAGTGGGTCAAAAGAGACTAGGGCCCCACTAGCCCATGGAAATCTTTAGACCAACTATAACTACATAAGTGGATGTATGTGATTTAATAAAAGAATTTGATATTATGCTCAATAACCTTCTCAAGCGTCTT
This sequence comes from Pohlia nutans, assembly GCA_022496805.1. Classification (NCBI taxonomy): domain Eukaryota; kingdom Viridiplantae; phylum Streptophyta; class Bryopsida; order Bryales; family Mniaceae; genus Pohlia; species Pohlia nutans. The sequence goes on along the minus strand of CM040098.1, from coordinate 7,337,340 downwards.
GGATATCAAAGGTTATTTAGTTCATATAAAGAACCTTGGATATTACAATAGTGTATTTTGTGAAGGTTCATAGTGCAAAGTCAACACAATGCGTTTACATAACACACCACCTTGGATGAGAACTTGGAGCACAATGAGCACCTGCTGGGCATTCTCTAACTAAAATTTTCTTTGAAACTTATGGATCGATGAGAAACTTGATCTTCCATGTTCAAAAGCAAAATTGAATGTCTACATGATCCAGATTCTGGATGGTGGCAACGTTTGATCACGACTTTGTCGGCAACCAGCTCTATACTAGAGGATAAAGGGTTCAGATTACAGCCCGGCAACCGGAGTTTGTGCAACTCCACCGGTCAATTAACAATTTCTGTGCAACTGTTACCCATCCTTTTCTCACCTATTCAACCGATCTTCCTCTATCAGGAAGTTTCTACCGAGCTCATAAAACCAGGTCTTCTCAGGATATAGCAATGACATACCAAAGACATCAGACAATTAAGGTAAGCCGGCATGTGAGTGTCAGCCAGCGTCTCTTCTCCGAAGTAACAAGAAATGTGCTCCAAATGTTGGAGAGGCCGAACTACTACCTGAAGTGAATCTACATTTCATGCCTGTCAAAGTTTCAACAAGCAGAGGCTGTCTCTGTAGCATTGGCTTGCTTTTTGAATTACTCAAACTTCCTCACATGCATTGTAGATGTAGCTTTGTCAATGCAAGACCTCTTTCCCTTCAGTCCAGAGCAAATAATCCCCGACTTGGATAAAATGGAATCGTCTCTTGCTCACCAAGCTGATTTCTTACAGTGCTTTCTCCCAGTCGTCATCATCGCCATCAGGTAACAGAGCTGGCAATGTAGAAGGACCTGATGCTCCAACTGATGTAGTGGGTGCAGCAGAACTGGCTGCATTGCCCGTCCTAATAGTGTTACTCAGCGACGTTGACGGTCTACTCCGGGATGTGTTTCCCTCTGCAGCCGAACCAGAACTACCATTGGAAAGTGCACCCCAAGGATTCTGAGAGGCAGCAAGAGGGAGAACTTTTGATTGCCAGGCACCAGCCTCCTGCTTTGCTCCTCTTTGATCATCCCAGGCATCTTCAACCCAGTTTGAGTCTTGTCTGCCCTTTCTAAAAGCATTAGTCTTAGCCGGTAACGAAGTCGGTACTCCCCATGCCCCACTCCGCGTGGAAGAAGAACTTGCCTCCACTGGCACAGTTGTTGCTCCCCTGTACTCTGAAGCATGATCTACTCTCCTCAAGGCAGTAGCGGCTCGAGCACCATCCGCAAATATGGCTAAAGCATTTTTGTCATTCAGCCAGACCAGCTCACATTCGCCGCCGAAACGTAACACGAGAGTGCTTACATCTGCCTCCCGGGGAAGATCGAGGAGTCCCACCACAAGACCAGGCTCCATATCCACTTGTGCGTTGAAAGGAGGAGCACGGACAGGTCCAGTAACAGCCATAGAAGGCGTTTTTGGCAAGAGTGATCTTACTGGCACTTTGGCTTTCGATGTAACGTGGACGATAACAAATCTTCTAGGCTCACGACCATGGCCAGCCACTGCTAGCCCCCAGCGTTCGGCTATCTGGTATATCACCTCTCTGCGTTCCTTGATCATTGCACTGAAGACATGTAACCGAATACTGCCACCTGGCCCGGTTCCAGTCTTTGGCCCTTGCACTAAGTACTTAAAACGGTCCTCTATCGCAGCTACCCACTGGGGATCTCTTCTTATAGTCTCAGCGAGTAAGTCAGATCCTACCACCCCTCCTTCAACACCAGGAACTGCTTCACCTGGTACAGTGGCCCCAAAAGCATCTGCCAGCAGCCGCTTCTTCTCAAGTTTAGAACACTCATCATCACATTGCATTTTTCTTTGCCCCAAAGGAATCTTGTCTCTTTCTCTTCCTTCAAGTGGCTGTAAAGGGGCAGGCAACCTGGATGAGATCATGGAAGCCATGTCATTTGTGCCTCGTGAAACAGATCCTCCAGCACCACATGACACTTCAGCTGTTAGTCGTCCACACGAACAAGTGATGGTAACCATGACTTTACATGCAATTTCAGGGCACTGCGAAGTTGGATGGCAGGGTGCAGCGCAGGTGTGAGAGCAGTGCCTACGAGGAGCCCCACACTGTTGGCCACATGAAAGTCCTGATTGTTTCTGGGTAGAAGATCCAGCATCCACAGCGTCGCATGGAGCAAGGTGACATGTTCTCTCGCAAGCATGAAGGCCACACTGTCTCGTTTTGCCACAAAGTTTGTTGCACTTGATGTCCCGGGAGCCACAAGGAACTCCACGAAGAACCACATGGTTACCAACACATTCCTTAGCAACAGCTACTGTGCAGGGCGGACAATCTCCAAAGTGACACAGATGGGTTGCTTCGTGGCCACAAACCTGCAGAAACTCACAAGTAAAACGTCAGCCAAAAATTTCATTTTATAATCCAACAAATAAACCATTCATGAAAAATTATGCAGAAGACAAAAAATACCAACTTGTAAGACAAAGAGGAACAAACGCTCCAACCTAATATAGCTTAGAATAACTCTCAAATTCACAGGAACTACAATTCCTTGCATCAAAATATTAAGCAAGAAGTCAAGTCAGTTCAGAGGTCTTAAAACTTTCAGAATTTATCTTTGTATGAATCTGTGGGAGAAGAGCAGTTACTTGCCTGAGGAACGGCACATGGAAATTGACAAGATGGCAATGGAGTCCCACAAGGAACCGGTGGAGGTATCGAAGTCCTCCCACACGCACAAGACAGCTCAGTGAAAGTAGTCTCCATGCAAGGTGGACAATGTCCGGGATGGCAGAGCCCCTGGCAAGTATGTTGTTTGCATCTTAACTTTTTGCCGCAAGGTAGCATGCAAAGATGCGGATCGCGACTTTCCATGCCATCCAACTGTGACATAAGTTTGTTGTTAGCGGCTGGGCAGCATCTGCACACAGAAAACATCGAAGACATCAGCACACACTGCTCAAGAAGATGCCATCCCGAGGAATATACAAGTACTACTTCCCCAGACTAAGAAATAACATGGCAATACATTTCAAAGAAATACTAAACCTAAATCACTGTTATCAAACTAAAGTACATGAAATCAGATGTTAGAGAATCAATTCACGAGGCACTACACCCTCAATGACGAAACAACCAGAACTCTTTTAGACACCGAGTAGATATATACATATATATATTCTCCCGACAGGTGCATTCTATTTACACCGACTGTATCCATCCCCCTCAAAGATACCCCATGAATTCAAAAATCTCAAATGCGGAGAGATCCTCACCTGTCATTACACCTATGACGCCCGCAACTTCGCATCTTCCCACACTTTCTGTCGCACAAAAACAGGCCACCATCATCTCCTTCTGCGGCAGTTCCACTAGTATCATCCCTCCTTGTCAAATAGCAAGCAGCTCTCCGAGTTGAAGCCCCACATCGACATTTCTGCTCCACTGGGACATCACATGCAGGACATGGCCCAGTGTGGCATGGACTCTTGCATGGATGCTTCATACAAGTGAGAAGTTTCCCACACATCTGTTGGCATGTCGGGATAGGATCGGTGCAGCTTTGCCGCTTGCTCCCTGGCTCTTGTAGATCTTTCAGATTCTTCTTCCCACATGGACAGGTGCATACAACTGAAGGAGATAACTCACACTCCCCACAGGCACCTGGATGACATTTGTTCCCGCACATGTGATTGCCACATGAAAGCATCTTAGGACACTCCAACTCACAGGAGAACACCCCGCCTTCTAACTTAATTTTACCGGGAGGCTCAACTTGCCAACACTGGAGACTCTCTTGGCGTTGTCCACAGAAACATTTCGCCTCAAACAGGATACTGCAAGGCTCACATGCCCCTTCATGGCATATCTGAGGACATTCGTGACGTCCACATGACAACGGCCGGCCACATTGCTGGCCACAACTACGTGCATCCTTTCCTTGTTCAGAGCATTTTCGAATGGTAGTACTCTTCCCACAGGGACAAGGCTGTGGGGGTGCGAGAGCTGTACACGGTGGACATGGACCAGGGTGACACTGTAAGGTACAAATATGTTTACAGTAACCACTCTTTGACTTATCTAGGGGTTTTCTGCAAGGCCCTCCACAACTATGAGGGGTGATGTAATAATCTAAGGTAGGTTCTCGCACTTGCCCACAGAAGCAAAAATACTGCAGCTCATTGGCAGTCGACATTTGGACAGCCTGACAACCGGGGCACCTCCAATTCGCCTCCCCATTGCCAGTGGCAGAAACCGACATATCCGATGAGGTTGGAGCTCGTGCCCATTTCCTTACACAGGGCATGTGGAAGATAGAATAGCAGCTCGCGCATGACCAGACAGGCGCATTCCTGCCCACATTATCATAGCAGATCATGCACTCAATTTTTCCTGTCTTGAGCTTCACTTCAAGCTCTTGTACCAGCTGAGGCATATTGATCTTCTCATTTGAACGTCCTAAATCCATTCTTCTTCCCTTCTCTTGACCAGTTTGCTTAGAGCTTGGCACTTTCACAGCAGACATCCCCTCAGAAAATTGTTGGTTGGAATCGGATTCACTACCCGGTTCATTGATGCGCCTCCAGTTGCCACCATCACCACGACCCCTAAATCGACCTCCAGATCTGTTATCAGTGCTTCTTCTATTTCCACCTCGCCTATCATCATAGTGATCACCTCTCACATCGCCACTAGCAGAAGTTTCATTACCCTGATTTTCTCTGCTCAATATACCATCTCTAGATGGTAAAGATACTTCACGCTCTCCGTTTTCTAAATCTTCTGGTCTACGTTCCTCCCCCCTACGGTCTCTTATTCTCCCAGAATCGTAACCTCCTCGTCTGCCCCTTCTGTTGTCAAATCCCCTACGTGGATATGTGTGCGCGTCACTTCTAAGTTGCTCTGATCCATTTGACTGCTGCAAAGAATCACAAAGTGGAACCAATTTTAGTATTGAACACTGCAAAAATCTTATCAACATCCAAAGCGCGATCAGAATCGAAGAGAAGGCCCAAGAACAGATAAAAGAAGAGCTAAACCAATTACGCTCAAACCACTTCATTACGCCCTTCTCTAAAAATGAAAAATTCTAGAATCAGCTATGCACAATTGCCACAACCATTGACTGCAACACTCATTCAAACTATTTCGTTGCGGAAAGGACTCAAGAGATTTGAATGTACCTCGGTCACATCAACACGACTGCCAGATTCGTGAACAGGGATCGCCCGATCAAATACGCGAACATCGCCAGACGACGAGTGCGGTCTCCTACCGCTTCCCCTGCTTGAAGAAGACAATAAGGCTCCTCCCCGGCCTCCTCCTCTCGGACCTGAGGACCTTTGCACATCTCGATTCCCCTCGTAATTCATACTGCCACCTCTCAATTGCAGTGACGCAGGTTGATCTTCCAGTGCGCTCATAGTCGGGAATAAACCCTAACTATCCGAAACAGAGATCCACAAAAACTAAATAGAGAACCTTCTCCCTCACCTCCGAACCTGAAACCAGAGTCAACAAACCTAAACGACTTCTCGAGGCGGCGGACGCAACAAGAAACAAAAATCTGAGCGTCAATTCTTACAAATTCAAATGGCAAGGGGAAGCAATCAGAAAACGAGCCCCCCTCACTAGAACGGCAAAAACAAGAAATAAATTCGTCAAGCCTCCCGAATTCGAAAGAACTGGGAATAAACCTTAACAATCCCTAAAAAGAGATTCAAAACCGATTCTCCCTGAGCAGGCACCAAAGACCTAAACGATTTCCCGTGAGATGTTACCAAACTGGAACACTATCGAGGCGGAGCGTTCAATTCTTACGAATTCAAATGCAGGAGAGCAATCATAAAAGGAGCTCCCTCAGAAAAACGCAAAACGTCACTAAAACGGGAAAAAGAAAGAAAGAATGGTTCAATGATTAGATAGGCTCTCAAATTAGAAAGAACCAAAAACAAGCACTCACAAGGAACGTGAGTCTCCAACTGCCGGTACTGCAAAATGCGTGTGAATACCTCACACACACACCGTGAGGGAGTACTGACTGACCCGCTCTGGCTTCTCCTAACCCTAATTTGATGCCGTTTATCCTACCAAACTGAAGAATGCACTTCATTCAGATTCCTGAACCGGAATATATAACGGAGGATCGATTGAGTCGCCACCACGGCAAGAAAATTCTCAACCACGGCACCCGATTCCGCACGAAGGTGCCAAGTTCAGAGAGGCTCTGGAAGCGCGTCCCCTTGGGCCTCTGCGGATTGAGGTCTCTCACGTCCAACGGTCGCCGTCCGGTTTCGAGTTCAGCTCCTTCCTGCAACGAACCCCGTTTATCGGTCGCCGCCGTATTTTGAACCGGGCTCGCTGACCTCGCCGCCCGTTTCCTATAACGCCTTCTCCCTCATTGTTGGCCCGTCCAGCGGTCGCCAAGGCCAGCACAGTCCCAGTATTGTGAGGTATAGAGGTCGCCGTCCGTAACTTGTTGCCGCCCATCGGTCTCCACAATCCGGCTCCATCCCCGTCCAGCGGTCGCCAAATTATAAAATTTATTGCCCTGGCCAGCATTCTCGGGGCAGGGACCTCGGATTCCACGTCCATCAGTCGTCACTCGAATTTTGTTGCAAGGGATCTCCGTCCGAAGGTCGCATCCCCTATTTTGAGGGTGTGGACCCCCAACCATTGGTCGCCGGTCGTGGAATTTGTTCCAGAATGTGCCCGAACTTTCGCAGGGGCAGGGACGCGTGGCCCCACGGGCAGGCTCAAGGATTTCAGATGGTGTGATGATGGATTAGATTTGATGGTTCATCATTCTTTTGTGCATTTCTTCAATTCTTGCGGGTCCATGTGGCTTGCTCATCATGTTTCTGAGGTCCACTTGGCAGGGATCTAAAGGTAGAAGTACCTATTACCGTCCATTGAAGCAATCTGAACATTTTGGAGGTAAGTGACATTCTGTGGAGTCACAATTTTATGAAGAAATCTGAACATTTTGGAGGTAAGAGACATACTGTAGTAAGTGAGTCACAATTTCTTTTAAGGAAATATAAATCTTAAGGCCCGTTCGCACTTGGCCTTTGCAAAGACTGTGGATAAATATTTAACACCCCCACAATTTTGGGAAAAATACCTTCTTTGTAGGAAAGGTGTCATCAATGAGGTTTGGAAAGGTGTTAGCAATAGTATGAGTATTACATAATGGCCCCTCAAGTGCCACATTAGCTAAGACCATTCTTTAGTGTTCAAAACTAGGGAATATTTCCTATTTTGGTGCTCCCTTAACAATTGCCTACTATTGCTCAAATATTTTTTGTCCTCCTAAATGTTAGCTAATACCCATTCTTAAAAGTGTGCCATGTGTACATCCATGTAGGATTGGTAATTACTAAAGAATGTAGGTGGGAACACACACTTTATTAAGGATGTAAGACCCCCTTGTAAGACCACCTCTAATGCCAGGTGCGAACATACCTTTAAAGAAGTTGAATCCAAGTTAACTCCTAAAGGACCGGAGTGTTTTTCCTCCAAAAACACTCCAATGCTGCCATTTTTACTCCCCCATGCAAAAAATCCAAAAAATGCTATTTTTCACCTTCTAACCGTAAGATCTTGTCTTGAACTATTTGAAAAACATACACAACAAATTTCATTGATTTTGACTGCACAGATTCCTAGATAATTGCGTTTGATGGAAAAAACACCCCAAAAAAACACATGCCCGAAAATTTCAGATGCGTTTGACTATGGCTACATCAAAAAATCCTCACTACCGAAACCTGTCGCACTTCACTTTCACATTCTATATGATGTTACTTAGTTGTGTACCAATTTTTGTTGCATTTGGAGATGTTTAGGATGTTGAAGAACACCTTGCACTTGTTGGGGGTTTAAAAGTTCAGAAAAGACTATATGTTTCTGGAACTGCAATATTTTCGACTTTCTTTATTTAAAATACAAATCCGAGCGGTGAAACACAAGTACATCCCACCCTACATAGAATGGCGGAAAAAAATTTGAAAAATAAATAAATTTTGAAGTTTTAGAAGACATGTAGCACATTTTTTAAGAATTTTGGGGGTTAGGGGGTAAATAAAGGGTGGGGGGAGGGAATTGAAGTGCCAACCCATTCCAATGTTCATGACCCCACTAACTCGCAAGGTGTACTGCCATGTGGCAGTTCCTCATTGGATGGTTTTAATTTTTTAATTTTAATTTTTTTAAATGATTTTAATTTTCAAAAATTTAAATAATATATTGTAATTATAAAATTGAAATGTTAGTTAAAAATATTATTTTTTAATTTAAAATAATAAATTTCAGTTTTAAATAGCATTTATTATTTATAAACATTTATTTTAAAATTTTAAAAATGATATTTTAAATTTTTTTGAATGAGTTTGGAAAATGGGGTTGTCTTATACCCCCACAAGCCACCCCATTTTCCACACACCAACCATCTTGTTGGCCCCCCTAAAATTCAACTATTTCTCTACTGCCCCGCTGCCCTTTCTCCCAAAAAAAACACATTTCCCTTCATAACTTTCACATCCGGTGTCGGAATTCAAAAAAAAAAAAAAACTCCCATTTCGTGGCACATTGGGGAATCTACTGTTAAATTTCCTTCAAAGTTTGATTAAAAAACGTGTTCACCGGAACCTACCCGATTTTCTAAATGTCCTAGTTAGGCCACTTCGTCTTTTAGGAGTTAAAATGACAAATTTAAAGATCGTATTCTGAAAAATTATTTAAATTAGGTATAAATTTTATATGAATGGATTTGGTGAAGAATAATACAGATGTTGAATAAGAAAACATATAAATTTGAACAAAACAAAATCCACATAAAACCTACTCAAAGAAACAAGAAGCTCCCTGGGGGCCTTATAGTCCTTTAGAGGTTAACCAATTTATCCACACCCCTTTTTCAAATTTGAAGAATTACAAAAATGCATTATTAAATGCAACTAAAAGGAATATTTTGAACTTGATGATTGAGTAAAAATTGTACATAAAAGTACTAATTATAAAAATAGAAGCTCAAATATATATTTCCAAAAGAAAATCTATTTTCAATAGTGAAAATGAGGATCTTGGAGAATATATCCACATAGAACATTTGTATCATTTCAAAAGGAACATGGAGACAAGTGACAAATTGCTATCATATAGTGTAGGACAGAGAAACGTAAGAATTGTGAACTCAAGATGAGGGAATGAGGGCACCGGATTCATTAAACTCCAAGGAGTTGGTAAAACTCGCTCCTGAGCTGAAGCTCATCTGCTATGAGAATTTCAATAGCACCAGTTGCAAATTCCTCATCAACTCCGCCAGAACAATATTTAGCACAAACCTTCTCGAACCAAGTCAGTTTGGCAAGTCTGAGGATGCATCTAATTCCATGCAGGACCTTCAATGTTCAATAAAATACTGCAGGTTTGATGCTCCCCTGTATGGAAATCGGGAAGGAAATACCACATTTGATCAGTCAGGGAAGTTCTATCATAATGAAGAAAAATATTAAGCAAGAAGTCAAGTCAGTTCAGAGATCTTAAAAATTCCAGAATTAATCTTTTGTATGAATCTCTGTGAGAAGATTAGTTACTTGCCTGAGGAACAACACATGGAAATTGACAAGATGGCAATGGAGTCCCACATGCACAAGACAACTCAGTGACAGTAGTCTCCATGTAAGGTGGACTAAACCTAATTCATTTGATTAAAAATTACTTTAAATTCAATCTTATGGTTTTACAAGTTTCAATCTTGTGATATACATATAAATAACTACAAAATTAATAAATGCAATGTTTTCAAATAAATAAATAAATAATATGGATATATTATTCTAAAAATAAAATAATTATTATCTTGGAAAATTCAATGGTTCCAAAATATAAACCCTGTTATCTAATATAGCACCCATATAATAATATAATATAAACCCTGTTAAAGACCATGCTATCTAATATAAACCCTGTTATCTAATATATCACTCATATATAATATTCAATCAGCAAGTTGGCTGTAAAACATGACTTCGCTCAACTTTCCACAAAGAAGGAATTTTCTATAGTCGCAACCTCCCACTTGGAAGGAATTTACACGAAATATATCAAACAGAGCGACAAAACTTTCATTCAAAGAAAGTCCTCGAATTTTGAACGATTGCATAAGAAATCACCAAACATAGTGAAAATCATTTCGAAGACTCATAATCGATCTCCCAATTGAAAACACACTTACACATATTGGTTGAATGAAATGCCCTCTACTATAATTAGTTCAACACCAACATGCCAAAAACTTCAGTCAGAGCTCGGTCGAACAGAGTTTCAAAAATAAAGAAATGAAACAGAGCCATCAAGAAGAAAAAAAAAACGAATAAAATCATAATTCAAATGTCCCCTTGGCATAGAAATCATCAAAAAAAAAGGGAGGGGGTGGGAGAAATGCAAAATTTATGCCAACGTCCACTTGGCATAGAAATCATCAAAAAATAATTATCAGTTTCAATCGATCTTTTGAATGTTTTCATTTAGTATGTGCAAACTATCAAAATACATAGATAGAGTATTTGAGTCTTAGATTGATGTGAGTATGTATAGTTTAATTGAGTAAATGGATTTAAATGGAAATTTGTTGTTGATTTGAAATATCAGTTTTATAAAAATTTATGGAAAATTAATTAATTCTTAAAACACTGGGGGATTTTGACTAAAACTAAACATGTAATTACAATTATATGTCTTCTATAGCTTTTTTCAACCAAAGTTGTAAAATAGTAAAAAATTGGGGCTTGGCATTTATTCAATTGAATTTTATAAAATAATGTTTTAAATTTTGTATTAAATATTTTTTAATAAAAAACTATAACTACACATTAAAAATTTGAAAAAAAATGATTTTAATTTGGAATCTAAGATGGCTAGATAAAAGTATCATTGAGATTTTTTACATAACCAAATTGTAATAGCATTAAGTAAACATCACTAATAGAAATCTTGTTCAATGTGATATGTTTTTAACGACTAAATGTTTGTTTGAGTCTCTAAAAACAAGTCACAATGAGCATTTAGTTGTTAAAAACATTCACATTAAACAAGATTTCTACTAATGATACCATTGGTCCAAAGACCATTATGAATAAAAAGTTTATTGGAGGTAGTTTTTTTAGTTATGCTTCATGGTTTATATATATAAACCAATAATATAACATCACTTAGTGTAGGCAATTGATTGGTTTGTCTTAAGTGTGGATATGATGTTGAAATATTAATTAATGATCCATGTTGTTATAGAGTTTACAGAAGAGGAAAAGACAACTGAAAGAGAGGAGAATAGAGATAGAGAACCAAAGTGATTCCGTGATTGTTGATTGACACATTTTTGTTTTTCTCAAATATTCCAACCAACAAAATCATCATTATGACATGACCATGCTTTTTTTTTAGGACATCAGGAATTTCAGACCCCACTGATTCTGCACGATTTCAGTGCGTTTATCGTTAAACACTGATTCCGCACGTCATACGTGCATTTAGAAATGTCGTTATCGTACGGAAGTGACATGCATTACTAAGATGTCGATGCAGTGTCTTTTCAATGATTATGACAAAAGTGTTGTTTCCGCATGAAAGTCGTGCTCGACGGAATCCATGCGTTAATCGTGTATCTACATTACATGGCTAATAAGACACGGATAACATGCGCTTTTAGTTAATGCCGATTCAGTATCGTATACGTATCATATTAATGCCTTTTACTATATTCGTGCGATTTCAGTATCTATTATAATGCAAATTATTTTCGTACGACATCCGTGTACAATATTTTAATATATTTTTTGGAATCTTGTGGAATATTTTGGTATCTTTCAAAATATTTGATATTATTTTGGAAGATGTTGGAATATTCCAAGAATCTTCTTTAAATTATACTTACGGTTTAATTTCCCAATACATTTTTAGATCTACATTTATAGAATTTAGAAGCAATACACATTAAAATTTCAAAGAAATAACATTTTATATTTTTAGAATTCAAATTTGGTATTATTGGTTATCATTGTACTTTTCATCATAGGAGCAAAAAAGAAATAGCTCACAACCACCACGATTTTGGCAAAAAGTAAATAAATTCAAAATATTATGAAAAAAATCCTAGATATAGAAAAAGTCCTGCGTAATCTAGTGCAAAAAAAAAATTGGAAAAAATGTTTCTTTCACATAGTTAAAAGCATTCAAAGTCCGCTGGAAAAAAAAAAAAAAAAAACTCACAGCCCTGATCTGCCATCACGATTTTGGCAAAAATTTTAAAAATAAAAAATATTATGAAAAAAATCCTAGATATAGAAAAAGTCCTGCATAATCTAGTGCAAAAAAAACATTTGGAAAAAAAGTTTTTTTCACACTGTTAAAAACATTCAAAGTCCGCTGAAAAAAAAAACAGCTCACAGCCATGATCTACCATCACGATTTTGGCAAAAAATTAAAAAATTCAATATATTATGAAGAAAATACTATATATAGAAAAAGTCCTGCATAATCTAGTGCAAAAAAAAATTGGGAAATAAAGTTTTTTCACATAGTTAAAAACATTCAAAGTCCGCTGAAAAAAAAACAGCTCACAGCCATGATCTGCCATCACAATTTTGGCCAAAAAAAAAAAAAACTCAAAATATTCCGATAAGTTTTGTAGATGTAGGAAAAGCCTCGCACTTTGTAGTGCAAAAAAAAAATTGAAAAAAGAATTATATACATATGGCAAAAAATTGCCAATGGTTTCACTCTTTTACAATTATCAAAAGAGTTCCATTCTATGCATCGAGAGTTTGTGGTGATTTGGTGGTTTGGAGCTTAGTTGACAATCGGGAGGTCGTGGGTTCAAATCCCGCCGTTGGCAATAAAGCTTAGGAAGCCATGGTGGGCCCCACCGTGGGTTCGGGCAATTTCCGTGTAGATAAAGTGGGTAGCGAGGAAAATAATTATTTTATATTATTTTAATATTTTATTTTATATATTTTAATAATATCATTTTGATCAAATTTAGATATAGAAAGAAAATAAAATCTAGATATGGAAAAGATGATGTCGCACGAAAAACGCACTGAATCAGTGTAGTTTTCAAGACGATTAAAACACGACATTTGACGACTATAAAGAGTCTATTGAAAACGTATGAATTCAGTACATCAACATCTATTGAAAATTTAGAAGATGTCGATGCACTTTTTAGCGTTTCAAGGTCAACAATAAGCTTTAGAAGATTCTTGACTACTGTTGGATTGTTGGAGTGGATAATATATATTATTGAAAATATTATTTTGAAAAAGTATTGTGTATTAATTATATAAAAATAATTAATGTAGCCGTCAACCCTGTGGTCTACAAGATGATTTGGCAGATCTCAAAGTAACTTACAATACAAATAAACAAAACAAACAAACAAACTTGTTGGCTTTATTAATATATAGATAATAAATGTTACAATAATTTATGATTTGATAAAGTTCCTGTGTAAAACTTAACTTATTTGTTTGAAAATATTTTGTACATTGGATTAAAGCTTTTGCATTCATTATTTTTTATATTTATAAAATAATATAAAATATAAAATCATAATCATAATTTTTTTTTAAAGTCAAATTTCCTAAATAACTAATCTTAAAATTTAAAAAACCTCAAATCCATGATAAATCTTTTAATCAATTCATTTCATAAAATCTTTCATTTAATTAAATCTTCATTCAATTATCATGATTTTAAATCACTAAAGACAAGTCACAACGGACATTTAGTTGATGAAAACAAGTCACATTGAACAAGATCTTTACTAGTGTATTTTCTTTTGCATAAATGTTTGATTTTTGATTTTATGATAATTAAATGAAGATTTAGAAAGAAATAAATGAGAGAAATATTGCACCCCTCAATTGATCTCATGATTTTAATCAATCATTCCAAAATTCTTATTTAAACATTGTATTTTGAGTTTATAATAAAAGTAAAAATCAAATTTTTTGTATTTTATGGAAAAGTCTTGGATTTAGTTGGAAAGATGTAATGTAAAGTTTAACAGCTATCAATTTTTATTACATTTTAACCCCTAAGTGACCGATTGACCATTTTCTGGTTGCAATTCAAACAACGTGACTGCCCATAGTCAGTAAATGACATTTTTCAAATTAATATCTTTTGTCAAAATTGAATGTAGAGATCATGTTCTAATACTATTTGATACATTTTATTTGCAATATTGAGGTTCACTAAGGATTTTTTCAAAGACAAAGACCTCAATATTGTCCTAGTGTTATAAAACTTACTATTTTGGGAAACTAATGATTTTATTTCATTTGAAAAATTTGCCTTTTTGATTTAGAATAGAATGTTTAGTTTTGACCAATCACACCAAATTTCAATTTCTAAAAATAGAATTAGTAATTTTAGTGAATTTAAAAGAGTATCTAAAACCATTTTTGGAAGTTTGACCATATGGATAATTACCAAACATCATGGTTCTCATTTTCTTTTTTGGACCAAACTTTATCAAAGTTGCAGAAGTAACATTTTATAACACATTTAGATTTTGCCCTCACCCCTTTGTTCTCTAGGGATTTAAAAAAATGGGTTAGGTTTCCTTTAGTTCAAGACACATTTAACACAAGTAAAAATCAGGGTGAGACTAGGATCATTGTAGATTAAAAAAAAATCTAATCTCATGCAATCATCCTCTGTATACATGTAACATAAGTCCACCCTACAAGAAATTTTATTTTAGAAAAATTAGTGCAATTGGTTTTTCAATATTTTTTGCACATGATATTTTCAAAGATCCATCAACCATTGTTTAGTTGCTTAGTCTTGTAGAAATTAATAAGTTAATCTCAAAATGGTTATTTCTTTTATTGAAATTCATTAAAATTTCAAGTGCTTATCCAAATTGAAGTAGGTAGTCGTATACCATATTACTGAAATTAAAGCAACCTCAAAGGTTCTTAGAAGTTGGAACGGTTATTTCCCAAAATGTACAACAATCTTAATAATGTGGTAAACAATGACAGCCATGAGAAAAAATATAAATTTTGTACGACATTCTTTAGAAAATAAGAGTTAAAAGGCATATCCAAAGAGAATTAGAGATTATCATAGGCATGACAACAACAAAGCTTAACCCTAAAGATTCAGAGAACCCTTTCGGACCAGTGTTATACAACAATATTCCATTGTATTTAGCATGGTTCCACACCTCATGTGGGTTTAATATCAAAAATGAAGTTTGAATTCACGTCAACATGGTTTTAATGAGCTATTGAAGTCTCAATTTGGAACTTTCTATTTACAACAAATTTCAAACATACACCAACGGATCTACTATCCCCTTCAGCCTTTTAAGGGTTAAATGGGCAGAAAACATAAAACTTGAAAAATCCTCTTCTCTTTTTCTCAAACCGTTGTAGCGTATGTAGACCCCCTCTCATAGAGAAAAGTTATATATCATATTATTTCTCTTTTTAAAAAATGAATTATTAGTATGTTTCATGCTTCTATTCCCAGATGCAAAAAAAACTTTAAAAATTTATATACCCACGGAGAAATTCAGACTGAAAGATAGTTGCTTCCTTTGGGCAACTAATTTTGACAATTTTGACAAAGTCCAAAAGTACACAAAAGGTCTTTTGGTGAAATTGTAGAACTCTATTCTTCATCGTGATATTCGATACATTTAAATATTAACCCCTAAATTTTCTTGTGTTTTTGGGAGCTCCAACACCAAAAACTGCGATTTTCTACTACTTTGAGGTCATGGGAGCACGAACAAAGTTTTTTACTGTTTTTAGTATTTCCAACCGTAAGATCTCAAAGATAACTACAGTGTGAAAATCTGCTCCAAATTTCAGCCGTTGGATGTGCACCAAATGTGAGATCATAACATTCAAAGTTGATGCAAAAGTTTTTTTTGCCTTGCCCGGGAGACATTGTTCACTTTGTGCAAAGGGGGACTTGGTGATTTTTACCCCAAACATTTTTCTCTTATTTTTTTCCTAGAAGGTATCTAAGTTGAGTATGAGTGTGCAAAAATTTAGAGCTCTCCCGCATTTCTAAGGCAAAATGTAAAATTGTTTTGTACTGGAGGTCAAATATCGGCTTAGAGGTGAGAAATTGGAAAACTTCTCATTGCGGAATGACAAATTGGAATTTGAAAAAATTGAACAGTGAGAACATTTCTTTATGGTCATGCAAAATACCAGTGAAATTTTTTTTCAAAAATGTTGAAATCTCAAATACTTGTGAATTTACAGAAGGGGAACATGAAAAATTGGGTAAATGCTTGCAAGGGCAACCATGGACGCTGGGCTCCCTTCCTCACAAACGTGGGTCCATCATGGACATGTACAAAGGCTTCTTACTTCTTCTATATTTGGGCTCCAAGTGTTCTGAGACTCTGACATAACCTTCTTAAAAAGTGGGGTTTTTTTATTTGTGGGCCCTGTGGCCATTATGAATTTCTGTCAAGCAGGACCCCCCCTGTCTGGATTTGGCAGCCTGCCGTTGCAAGCCAGCCCGACCTTGGCGGTACGCCTCGCCATGTCACCCACCACGTGGACCCGCCGGATCCCTGCGCCACGTCGCCATCGCGGCCTCTTGCTGCAGCCGTGGATGAATCCGCTCATCCGCTCATCCGCCCATCCGCCCATCCGCCCATCCGGATGACTGTTCCAAGGGCAAATGTACCCAGCAGCAACTGGGAGGGTGTAAGGTGGTTACCCGTTCCCAACTGCATAAGAAATACGGATATGAAGCATTGAAATTATTTAGTGTTATTATTTTTTAGAGATAGGCAAGAAGAATCAGATTCCAACACAAGTTGAAACATAATTTTTGGATGAAGAATGAATTAGTTACAATTAGTTGGGAATGGGGTAACCACCTTAGTTTGGACAGAAAATCAAACATGCGCTGCAGCTTAAGACTTCTATAAAACATTGTGGGCCAAAAAATGCCATTCGCTCCATCTTCAATGTGCTCCCATATATTACTTCGCTGCTCCAAATCTGCAAAACTGGAAGGATACAAAAATGCAAAAATCATCATGTAAAAACATAATAAAATTGTGCTACATGATACAAAAGAGTTCTTTACACTCAATGCAAAAAAAAGAAGTATAGTCATAATATGTTCAAATAAATTCACAAAGTCTGTTACATGTATGGGATGAGGTACTCACACTCAAATGTTGCGGTTTCAGCGGCGTGCTAAGGCCGTGTGCCAACGCTCATAACAACCTTCCTTCAAGCACAAGAAAATGTCCTCACACTTGTGACAATACTAGTGTGAAAGATGGATTTTGCAAACTACACAACGACGGCGTAGTGTAGTGTGGGAAGGTACACATATCACTGGGCGTCGTGGGGCTTCGGGGATATCACTTGGTGAATTATTCCGCTTACGCCAATCCGCTAGAAGTGCCTCACATAGTCCTTGTTTGAATTGAAGGTGTGTCATAGGAGTAGTGGGAGCACGGCGGTTCACGTTGCCTAAACATTCAAGATAAATGATATACATATTCACCGTTGTGACATCCAAAAGGAAAAAGAAAATGCGATGCCACCATTTGTGGCTACGCACCTGACATATGAACGAGGCCCGCAACTGATCGGCGACGTCCACGCCACGCATGTGTGTGGTGTAATCTGCTACCATAGGTGACGTTTGGACCGATTGACGCTGGGCACCGTCACGGCGAGGTACTGTAGTCACTGGACGCTCGCATGGAGCCTGGATCGGCCGACTGCAAGTAGAAAGCAAGAGCACCGGCTTCTTGTCTTTCCACATGACATAGGAAATAGCTCGACTCGAGTGCATTCTCCAAAGTGTAGTCCCCTGCTCAAC
This sequence comes from Pohlia nutans, assembly GCA_022496805.1. Taxonomy (NCBI): domain Eukaryota; kingdom Viridiplantae; phylum Streptophyta; class Bryopsida; order Bryales; family Mniaceae; genus Pohlia; species Pohlia nutans. Next base: position 7,319,424 of record CM040098.1, on the reverse strand, counting down.
ATTCTTGAACATTGCTGGATTTTTCAAAGCTAAAGGCAATCCAACACGGTTAGAACGTATAGTGCCACATGCATATATGCCTCGAGAAAGGAGTGTGGTGAAAAGGCTGATGCTACTAAAGAAGTTGTCTATTGTTACACAATGGCCAACGTTCCACAAGCCCTCAACAAGTCTCATAACAACGTTATGAGCCAACTTGGCATCAACAGCAACGGGCACATGTCCAACAGGTTCTACTATGGAAGGTGGAGGTGGCAAAGCAACAACTTCTTTTCTACAGTATACCTCAAAATTCCATACATACTTAGAAACAGAATCAGCAAGGCACCAACATTTCAAACCCCATTTCTCAGGTTTTTTAAGGCATGTATTGCCTAATAGGTGAGTAGGTTCCTTTATATCTTATCATCATTTCATCCACAGTTATGTGCTTTCCAAGATGCCAAGCAAGCTTACACTGGTCACGAATGGATTCAAGTCTATGAATCTAGCTCTAGTGCATATACCTGATATGATGGGACAGTGGAAGAGAGAATTCTTCATCCAATAAGTGCTATAATTGGGTTGAACTTTCAAGCGCATGTACAACGCTAATGCCATAAAGGCTTGGAGTTCCAAGATTGTCAAATCTTCCAATTTTGCCCCTCCTCTAGTGGTACCATCACCACCTAGAGGCTCACGGGCATAGCGGTTGGTCTCAATGACAATTCTATTCAAGATGGCAGGGGTCCAAAACAAGGCAAATGTTAAGGGGGTTTTCTAGGAACCGACCTTAAACGAATGAGACTACTCCGCACAAGACTATTCTAGACTATTCTAGACTAGTTACTAGAGATTGAGAGGAGTAGTAAGAGGTTTCTACAAAGGAGAATGTACTGTCGCCTAGGAAAAAGCACCAGTATGCTAGAGAGTCGGCTCCTGCATACCCACAGACTACTGCAACTAACCAAGGTACAACCACAAAGAGCGATACAAGAGCAGGAAACAACAGTAGTCTAGCAGCAGTAGTCTAACATACTAGTGCGCACAAGAAGAGTAAAGACAAGAACGAAGTACAACGGAGGCTGCCAAGAAGATGTACAAATGGTATAGCAACACCTCTCTCAAAGAGAGTGAAGGTACATATAGGAGACTAGTCTGACAGTGTGCCAGACTGGTCGACCGGAAAAGTCGGGTCGACCAGTCTGTACCAGCCTGTACTGCCACGTGTCGCCTGCCGGGTCTATTCCTGCCGGGTATAGACTAGCCTACTCTTAGCCTAACGGAATATCAACTAATATTCGGTTAACATTGCCTTCCCTCTGAGCTAAGTACACTCCTGTGGACTTTAGACTACTCCGGTAGGCGACTAGGAAAATGGTCCCGAGGAATGACCAAATTACTCGTGGCCGAGATTTCTGCGACTAGTCGACCCGGACTATGGTCGACTTGTCACTGGTTGACGTCGCTGGAGTGCCGGGTCATGACGGGCGAGCGGATTTCTGAGGGCAGCCCTGAAAAGTCGGACCCAAGAGAGTGTGGTGAAGAGAGTGCGGGTGAGTCGACTGGGATGTTGACTGCTGCTGGTGTGTGTGCTCTCGTCGTCTGGTCGGGTGCTGGGAGCTGGTGGTCCTACTGGTGCTGTGGTGGACTCCTTGGCCAGTCGACTGCCCTCCAATTGGGTGTGGTCGAGCTCGGCTTGAAGGGTGGTCTTGGCCTGAACCGCCTCTAACAAAAGGAGGTTTGCTCGGGAGCCGATATCTTCGAGTCGACCCAGTCGGGGAGGTCGATGTTTGGCCCTGGTCGACTCGTCGGGGAGGTCGATCGTGTGCCTTCGATGTCCGGTCGGCTCCTAGTCTGCCTTTGAAAACTATGTAGTCGGGTCAGCTGGAGTTGTTTTGCGAGTTCTCCGACTGTCGGCGTCGGTCGTTGGTGTTCTGCTTGGCGACTGTTTGGTGCGTATACTCCTGGTCAGTGCTAGGAAAAGACGATTCAAGGAATGAGTCCAATACCTCGGCTGAAGGGCAGATCGTGGTCTTCGTGGTCTGCATCGTCTTGATGTCGATGGCTATCAAGTTGAACATCCATGTCGCCCAGTCCCATTGCATGGCGCGATCAATCAGTGACTCGACTGTGCACAGGACGTCGAGCATTTCCTTGCTGATGTAGGTTGTTTTGCGTTTGAAGCCGAGGCCTTGAATGAAGGCCGTCAATCGCCTATGGTGTTCGGGTTTGCAGTGGCAGATGCTGTAGCCTTCAACAGTTTTGCCGGCATCAGAATACTCTTCGAACCGACCCGGTGGGTACTCAGTAGGGTCAATCGGCTGTATAGTAATGCCAAATGGGAGTTTCAGGACTTCGTGGACCACAGTCGGGTCGATCGGCGGCCATAAATACGGCGGCTTTTCTAGGATTTGACCGGTCGGGTTGACTAGTCGGGTCGACCAGTCGAGTCGACCGACCGTGACTAGGTCGGGTTGGGTCGGTTGCTGTCGGCTTGGCTTGTCTTCGTTCTGTTCTAGTGTAGACCTAATCTCTAATTTGCTAGTTTTATCGCCTAGGACTCGGTAGGGTTTGAGTTTGTTGTCGTGGACTACTACCGGGTCGGGGTCAGAGTGCTGAAGGCTGACTAGGAGGAGTGTGTTGTTGGGGACGGCATACTGGACGTGATACGGGCCGATCCATTTACTATGAAGTTTACCGGCATAGAGATTTGTACCTTTCGGGTGCCAGAGGACGTAGTCGCCTACGTTGCATGGAGTCGACTGGCCTAGGGTCTGGGCCCATTGTGGTCGGTTCCACTGTTTCGCGCCATGGTGGGTGGCTGCTGCCGGTCGGGTCTTGTCTAATTTCTCGAGGTCAGCGACTCGGGCTGCTAGCACTCGCCTGGGAGCGAAGTCGGTAGCCGATGTCGACTGTTGGGTCGGGATAATGTATTTGGTTGGCATTAATGGTGTGAGAACACCCTTGTATGCCGTCCGGTAAGCGAAGAGGACCGTGTGGAGCTGTAAGTCCCGGTCGGTCCGATTCTCGTTGACTAGCTTCTGTAGTATCCGGACTAAGGCAAAGATGTCAATGAACTCCTTGAATAGGGATTTGGCACTGGCTCTGAGACTAGGGTTCAAATTTGCGTTCAGCTCCAACATCTTGGGGTCGGTAGAGGTACCGACGTTGATATGGTCGAGTCGATCCTCCTCATTGTGATTCCAATAGGCAATGTCCATGAATCGCAGCTTGCCTTGTATTGGTGTCTTGTCTACCAACATTGTTCCTGGTCGATGTTCAATACCCTGGTGTCTAGTGGTACTAGTCGATTCTGTTCTAGTCTGGTCGACTGTCGACTCGGTAGCTAGGTAGTTCCAGTCGATTGTGCCCAGTGTATGAAGGGTCGGGTCGGAGGCCATCAAGATTTCCTCCTCCTCATCGGTGATACCTTCCGCGAAGTTGTAACATACTAGAGCATGTGGTGTAACCGTCTCGTATCCTAACTGTCGATTTATCTTGACGGTCTTGACGGTGCCGTTGCCCATAATCTGTACCTCGTTGTTGCCCCAGTCGTGGATTACTTTGGCGTGTCGAAGCCAGGGTCGACCGAGTAACAACCGGTAGTCTGGCTTGACTGTCGAGCAGTCGATGACTATAAGCGTGACTATGTAGGGGATGCCATGAATATGAATTTTGACATCCCTGATCAATCCTTTGGGCCGTGCTATGGTGCCGTTGGCCATCTTGAGGTTGAATGGTGCGGGTGAGGGTTTGGCTAGTCCCAGGCGTCTGCGTTCGTCTTCGGTGATTACATTGACGCCGGATCCGCCATCGATCAGAACGTCGTCTACCATGTTTTTGCCGACTGAGACTGTAATGACCGGCATGTGTTTGTCGATGACTCCTACAGCGGCGATCGTCTCCTCCGCCGTAGTCGAGTAGGGTGACTCTAGAGTCGACCCTGGGTCTGGATGAGTCAGTCGATCCCGAACAAGTGTGGTGAGGGTCGGTGATAACTGTAGTAAGTTGCGGATGGACACCTGCAATTTGCAGTCTTGCAGTTGATCGAGGATCTGCTGCTGGATGGTGCCGAATGCGATGCTGCCCTGGTCGACTGTGGCTTGACTCGGTTGGTCTGGGTCGTCTTGAGGGGTGATCGTTTGTTGCGGTAATGCATCCGCGTCCCAGTCGAGTGAGGGCAAGTCCTCAGTCGACTTTGGGTCTTTAGTGGAAGTCGGCGTTTCCAACTCGGCTTGGAGTTGACGAACTTCCTGCATCATTTGATCACGTAGTAGTTCTTGGGCAGTCCAGTCGGTCGTCTCCGTGGTCTTGTCAGGACTCGACTGGTCGGGGGTCGACTGGCTTCTGGTAATCGCTGCAACCGTCAGGACACCAACCGTAGTGTTCGGTAGTTCTTCAATGACTAGTGACGACATGTTGGGCTTAGTTTTGATCTGCTGATTAAGGAATTTGACGACCTTCGGATCCTTCAGTAGGGGACACATGTGTGTCGGATGGTCCAAAGTTTTGCAAAGAGAACAAGGGAATATCCGTCGTGGTGTGTTATCCCGGGGCGGTCGACCCCTTGATTCGGAGGTAGTCGACACTGGTGTGGCTGCTGCTACCGGGACTACCCTTTTTCCAATCTCGCTCTCTGGGTTGAACCAGCAATCGCGTTCGAGATGGCCTGGCTTTTTGCATCGGTTGCAAAATGCTTGTTTGGTAGTCTCGGCTCGCTCGGTAGTCTCGGCTCGCTCGGTAGTCTCGGTTCGCTCAGTAGTCTCGGCTTGCTCGGTAGAGGTCGAGTCGGGTTCCTTAGGTAGTCCGCTTTCTGCTAGCTTAGCGGATTTCTTGGCCTGGGCTAGTGTCGATCTCGGTAGTCCGACTGTGGCTACCTGCAGATACTTCAATAAACCAGCTCGGAAATTGCTTAGTAGGAAATTATCAGTCGGGATGTCCTCAAACTGGCTGGCTAGTTTCATCATCCGTTCGTAGTAATCGTCAACCGACTCTTTGGCATCCTGTTTCATATTGCGGAAACGTAGGTAAGCTTGGTCGTCATTGTCGATCTCCTGGTAGCGGTGTTTGAAGGCATCGAGAATTCCGTGTAAGTCTTAGTGTGGGTAGGACGCTCTTTGAGTCGAGAACCAATTATAGTTTGCAGCATCGACTAGCGAATGTCCAAATAAGGCTATAATAATAGCTGCATCAGTTTCGCCATTCAAAGTAAGGGCATTGAGAAATCAATGGACATGAGTAATGGCACACTTTCCTTCCTTGTAGGTGGGCATGGCTACCGGTTTCCGAGCAGTCGTTCGAGTCGGGTGTGTAGCTGCTGGGTAGGAAGGCTGCTGCTGAATCTGGGCTGCAGGTACCGAATAGTCTATCGACCGAGGGTTGTATAGTGCACATTGTTCGAGAAGGTGACCATAGCCACCACAAGATGCACACATAGGTATGGTGGGTTGGTACTGGTTGATAGTCGGTAGGACTGATGGCTGGGAAGCTACCGGTCGACTGTACGGGTTCTATAGTAGGGGCCTGGTATGTGCCTGTGAAAACGATGGTTGGTTGATAGGCTGAATAATAGGAATGCCTATTGCGGGCTGAGTTTGGTAACTAGGTGGTAGACTAGTCTGAGGGGTCGACAGTCTGGGAGTGGTGGTTTGGGCTACCCTCGACTGATCTAGATATTGAATATTCGGCTCATAAGTATGAGTGTGAATATTCGGGAGACTAGGTCGAGTTACAACCTGGTCGACTCGTTGGTTAGATTGATAGATCTGTCTGATCCTATCGAGTAGATCATTATCGAAGTCGTCTAGGCCAGTCGGATACTGGTTGTCGGTACTGGGTGTCATGGGTCGACTGTTCATTTGACTAGGAGAACTGGGTTCCTGGTGAAATGCAGTCGACTGGTCTGGTCGACCTGGTGGAGATTCTGAGTGTAGTTTCTCAGACGTCGGGTTCTGGCTTGATAAGAGACTGGCAAGGCGGGAGTCTAATTCGTCCCTACTACAACGTAGTTGATCTATCTCTAACTGTCGTTGATGCGAAATGATGGTAGGGTCGGTAGTGTACCTTACTAGTCTTTGATACGCACTGGAAGGTCGTTCCGGTAAGTCGAGTGGGTCGTCGGGGATCCTTCGTGGAGAAGACGGGTTGGACATCGTCTGGAACGCCACCGTCGGGTCGGTATACTGATGAGCCGTGGTATACATGGTCGGTAGTATAGCCAGGGGTCGGGTCGGGAGAGTTGGAATGCCTTGTGCCATTGGTATAGAAGTTTCGTGAAAAGTGGTACCTTCCGGGGTATCCATCATTCCTTGCGTGAACTCCATGTAGTGTTGTAAGGACGGGTCGGTAGAGGTCGATGCTGCGACTTGCCGCCGAATCTCGTATGTCGGTCGGGGATCCATTCCGGTGGTAGTATCGTATACTACTGTCGGTGGGATGGTCTCTGACTGTAAGTTTCGCCACTCTCTGTGCAAACGGGTGTTAGAGAACTGGTCGGTAGTTACTTCTAGTGGTAAGGGAGAACCGGTAGCTTGTGTACGCGGTCGTTCTGTACTAGTGACGCGGCAGTTATCTGATCTAGATCTGAATCTGAGATTTAGATCTGACTCTGCTAGGTAGGTCGGGCTCTGAGATCTGTTTGGCTAGTCTTTTGTGCTGGCCTAGTCGGTTGCTCTTTGGCACCGTAAGCCTTGTTCACAGACTGCTCTTACAGATTCCTGGTCAGTAGCATTATCGACTGTTGACTACCCTGGTCGACTGTCATACACAATGATCTCCGAGGCTCTTTCCGGCTACTCGGGCTCTGGACTTTCAAGACATATGATGTTCGTGTAGGAAGCAGATGACTACTGTTTCCCAGGGACGTATAGGGCCTTGCGATAGTCGACAGGATCGACTAGGATCTAGATCTGGATCTGGGTCGACTAGGATCTGAACTGGGTCGACTAGGATCTGGAACTAGGTCGACTAGGATCTGGAACTGGGTCGACTAGGATCTAGATCTGGGTCGACTAGGATCTGGATCTGGGTCTAGATCTAGATGTGAATCTGACTAGCCCAACAGAAAGACTGGTGTCTGAGCTGAACTTTGCATGGTCGCCAAATGTTAAGGGGGTTTTCTAGGAACCGACCTTAAACGAATGAGACTACTCCGCACAAGACTATTCTAGACTATTCTAGACTAGTTACTAGAGATTGAGAGGAGTAGTAAGAGGTTTCTACAAAGGAGAACGTATTGTCGCCTAGGAAAAAGCACCAGTATGCTAGAGAGTCGGCTCCTACATACCCACAGACTACTGCAACTAACCAAGGTACAACCACAAAGAGCGATACAAGAGCAGGAAACAGCAGTAGTCTAGCAGCATTAATCTAACATACTAGTGCGCACAAGAAGAGTAAAGACAAGAACGAAGTACAACGGAGGCTGCCAAGAAGATGTACAAATGGTATAGCAACACCTCTCTCAAAGAGAGTGAAGGTACATATAGGAGACTAGTCTGACAGTGTGCCAGACTGGTCGACCGGAAAAGTCGGGTCGACCAGTCTGTACCAGCTTGTACTGCCACGTGTCGCCTGCCGGGTCTATTCCTGCCGGGTATAGACTAGCCTACTCTTAGCCTAACGGAATATCAACTAATATTCGGTTAACAGCAAATAAGTCCATGAATGAAGGCATTTTCCGGTAATTCTTTGTTGGACCTCTCCTATTTCCTGTGAAGGGTTTGGGCGAAGGACTGTACATAAAATTAGGGTCATTCCATGTTTCATCTCTATAATCCCACTTTAGACCAGATTGATCTTGATTAGACCCAATGTTTTCATCATCACCATCAGAATCTGATTCAGTGCCCATGTTAGGAATTTCTTCACTGAGATTACCATTTTCGAAATTTTCATTACCCCCCCCATCCACATCCAGAAACGTACCCATGGTAAATACCCCTGGAGAGCCTTGCTGATGGCGAGGTCGGCGTGGCCCAGGCGACATGGCGTCCGAGGCCCCTATACCCGCGTCCCGTCCCCTAATTCTGTAGGACTCTGCTGAAGCCCACAGCTGATCGGCCCCGTCCCCGTTCCCGTCCCCGACCTCGTCCCCGTCCCCGTCCTCTGGACTGTGCAACCCTGCTCCATCGACGGCGTCGAAACAGCCAGCGAGGTCAGCGCCGAGCGACTGTCCCACTTCATCCTCGGCCACGTCGCCTGGGCCACCGGTGCCAGCGCGGACTTTGTTGACGCCGCCTCCCCCTCCGATCGCTGATCGGCGCTGCTCATGCATGAGCTGGCTGCCTTCCTCGACGGACAGCCAACCGCAAACTCCTAGACCCGATGGATCACGACTGCTACTCGCCCGATGGTGCAATTCCTCTCCTAATCGCTTTTGTCCTTGATGTTTGCCGTAGCTACGTGCTTGTTGTAACAACTCCGGTGGCCACAAGATACTCTCCAAGCCTCCCCCCTTTGTAAAGTCATGATCTTCGTGTTCTGATTCCCCTTCGCTAGTGCAGTAATGTGTGCGAGGTTCCTGTGAAGATAGGTACTGCTCGTTGAAGTACACGTCCATCTCAAGGAGCATGACAAGTTCCACACCCGGGCCTAAATCCGGGAGTTCTTGAGCTCCTGTTGTTGGTGTGGGAGGATTTGGGATTGCAGTAGGTTCAATTTGCAATCTAGAACTTCGCCGTACCGGAGTGCCGACCCTTCTATCTGTACACAGAGTTGTAGATAACGTTATCTTACAGTTTAGTTTGAAGGTCATGAATTCTTGAATACAAACTTGTATTAGAAATGAAAAGTGTTACAAGATTTAGCTACCTGCTTCCCCCTCTTGTGCGATCTGTGTTTCCGAGGAGGCATCTTTCTTGTCTGGCCAAACTGATCTAACTATGCTTGTAAATTCTTCCCCAAAGTTCTTCTGATCTATCCACCCTAGAATATGAGCACTCTGCCTGTAAAAATGATGTCTGTAGGTATTTGCTTCTGGAAACTTAGGCCATGACCTACACTTCTTTCTAACAGGAAGGCCACGAAGATGTATAGGATCTAATAAGCACAGGAGTCTCTGAATTTGAGCTGGATGCAAATTCTTGGACAACGCCCACGCATGCAATCGATCCCTCTGACTGCAGGAACCCGCATTTTCTGTGCTCCCAAAGATTTGCCCAATGTCGATGATCTGCTCGTGCTTCGATTGGTTGCTTGCCTCCTTGACAGCCGAACCTGCTGTGTGCATACAGGCTCCCACACCGGCCTTCTGGATGACCGCCGGCTAATTCTCTGTGAACACGCCGACCTCCTGAGCTGCCGGTACTCCGCTGCAGCCGGCCCGGCTCGATGATCCGCTGCCACCGCTTACAACTGCTGTCTCCGATCCAGCATGAACTGATCCACCATCTTCACGACGTCGGACTGATCGAGTCCCGACCTCCGCATTCCCGCAGCTCCGATCGACCTGCTCATGACCTGCAGAACCTCGCTTCCTTGCTTGCGATCCCTCACCCTCAGTAGATCTAAGAGTCGTTGCGCCGCAGTCATGGGACTCCATCTTGGCGGTGGTTGCTTTCAAAGTTCGTTTCAATTTTTTTGAATTTGAAGCCTAATTATTCGGGCGTGCTCATTCCTAAGTCCAACGGAACTTGCATTGACGACAGTTAGGTGGCTAACGTGCTGTCAGTAAGAGCGTTGGAATCATGGGTCAGTCCCTCATCTGGCCTTGAACCCCCTGCCCCATGGAAATATTGAAGCGTGCCCCTCCGGTCTGCCCCATTCTCCAACCTCTCCCTCGTTGGTGCAGAGCCCAGCCCGACCTGCCCTCCCAGACTTGCAAATCTAAAATTTGCAAAGTAAAACCCTAAAATTCAAATTTGACTTTGAAATTTTTCCAGCAGCAACCTTGGAGGTTAACTTACACACCCTCAAAAAATCTCGCAAAAATAAACATTTTTACTAAGAAACTAAGCCTGACCAAAATAGCAAAAGACCGTTTCGGTTTTTAAGGAAAGTTAGGGGTTAAACGTCACATCGTCCACAGCGTCCAGAGACTGGACGACTAACAGATTCAAACTTATTTTGCATCCTCATCATTACTTGGATGAAAGTCATCCAATTTTTTGGAGATACTTCATCAAATTGTTGTTCTATTCAACAATTGGATTTAGTCATACTTGATTACATATTTTTCTAAAATTACAAATGTAGAAGTATGTCAAGTCGTTCATCAAGCCAAAATTGCGTTGATTGTAGTTCAAAAGTGGCCTTGCAAAAATGAGGTCATAGATTTAAGAAACACAATAATTTCAAAAAAAATCACCACGTTTAAGAGTATCTCATTCCAAATTCATTTCAACAAACTTTATTCAAAAAATATTAAAATTTTGTCTATAATCATATTTAGAAGGAATTTTTAAGTTTAACTTTCAAAATTTATAATAAAATATTGGTGATAGTATCGGTGAATCGAACTATACGGATGGAATCTAAAATTCAAAATCTACAACTTTCATTTGTATTTCAATTCCAAAATATTCTTCAAAATAGTATTTTAATATGATGATTCTTCTCAAATTGTCAATTCCAAATTGTCAAATTGAATGATAATACTAGTAACAGACCTGTCGTTTTTCATTCCCCATTTTGTGGGAACAATGAACAATACCGGAATATTATAGCTATATTTTTATCTTCTTGTGATCAAAACTACTCACCAACATTGACACAACTCATGTGCCTAGCGTGGTTTCATTTCTTTTTCATTTATAGTAAGTGAAAAACGACATATTTCTTACTAGTGTTTATTCCAGTTTCAAGCATGCATGCAATCACAGTCAGATGAATTTACAAGGACAAAGATCAGAGCCACACGTGCCTTTGCAAACATAACATGAGCTCAAGATTGTGCACAAGAAAAATCTGAATTTATAATCTCGGCTCACTATGCATTGTTTCTAAAGGTGTACAGACAGCTAGTCAAGAATGTTATCTGTGCATCTGTGCAAACTTGGAGTAAGGTATCTAAAAGCGACCCTTTCTTTAAAGGGTCCCAAGCTTGATCTTCCATAATAAGTAGATTCTGACACCCTACTGTTGATGAGAATGTGCACAATCTGAATATTGGAGTTTAGGGTTGCTTTTAGGTCAATATATAGTCAGCACTTTGAAAATTCACAACTTATTCATACGGTGTTCAAATAATGCATGCTAAAGTGCGATGGAATCCTCTTGAACTTGCTAATAAGACCCACTAAAATTATTTTATGTTTTATATGTGTAAATAGGCTCAGTTGGTAAGGTGAACGCTTTAAGGTATAGTTTACCTTAACGTGCATAAAAGCTTCTGGACGTCGCTGACAATCTTGGAGTTGGTTTAGAGATTATCCCGAAATCTAAATCTACGCTAATCAACGCAAATCTTTGGTATGTGTGTAGAGATGTATGAATTCAGCACACACATCTGAATCTACGATGTTGCATGTTTCTGATGAAAAAATTGCATCGCTTAACCCGTAGAGGACCAAGGATTCACAGTTTTAAGATGACAAATTCAATTGACCATATTGTGAAAGCTATAATTCAAATGAGACCAAATTTTATATCACTGGAATCAGTGAAGAATATTGCATGTGTTGGTGAAACATCAAATAAATTCAAACAAAAAGAAGTCCACATAAGATCTACTCAAAAACTACTTAAAAAAACATGAGGCCCAATATGAGTTTCTTGTCCTGTAGGGGTTAATATCAATAATGCCTTGACTTCAACCCAGCATTGTACCAATTCTTCTTGCTCCGAGTATCTGAGAAGCATGGTCTAGAGCGATTCAATCAAGTCTTAGATCCAAACGAACATCAAGGTGTTGCTACACAAATTGTCTGTTGCAATGGATAATTGATCAACTCTTTAATTTTCGTCGAGATTTTCGGCATCCATAACTGCATCAGGAACTTCAAGGCATGTGAACATGGTGCCATGATGAAGTATTGAAATGCAATTAAGATGATTTGGTGCCAACCTCCATACCAACCTAGTATAGATAAAATGATACTAAAATGACATGTATGCAGACTTTGGTGTTAAAATGGTACCAAAACAGTCTGATGTTGTCCGTTCTCTGGAATGAACACTAGTAGTAGAATTGTCGTTTTTCATTCCCCACTTTATAAAAATATTGAACAGTGACGGAATATTGTGCCTAGATTTCTCTCTTCTTGTGACCAAAACCACTCACCAGCATCGACGCAACCCATGTGCCTGGCGCAGTTTCATTCTTTTTCCATTTATAGTAAGTGAAAAACAACACATTTCCTACTAGTGGAAGCAGATGATTTTTCTCCTATGGCCGATCCATATTCATGATTTGATTCTTCTGGCTTTGTGCTGACACTAGGCAGGGTTTACTTTATGTGCAGCTGCATGGCCGTATGATTTGGCCACCTGTAAGAAAAATTCTGAATAGGCAGGAGAAACTGCATAATCGATTAATTGTACAAGAGCCCGGCTCAGTATTAGTTGATACTGAGAGTCGGTCAGGTCTCGCACTTGCTGACTCAGGTTGAAAAACAGACACAGGCGACATCATGTGGTTCACCGCGTTCAGAATTACAACAATAGACTGGAAAGTTCAGGGTACGTTGGTCTCTACTCCCTACTAGAGCGTACTACGCAAATCACTGGGCAGCTGTGGAGCATTCATAACATTCACTAAGGTAACTATACCTTAAAGCATTCATCTTACCAACTGAGCCTATTTACACACATAACACAGAAAATATCTTCAGTGGGTCTTATTAGCAAGTTCAAGAGGATTCCAACGCACTTTAGCATGCATTATTTGGACATCGTATGAATAAGTTATGAACTTCCAAAGTGCTAACTATAAGTTGACCTTAAAGCGACCCTAAACTCTGATGTGCACATTCTCATCAATAGTAGGGTGTTAGAATCTACTTATTATAAAAGATTGAGCTATGCATGCTTTAAAGAAATGGTCGTTTTAGATATAGTTACCTTAGACTTCATGTCCTTAACCTTTCCTTCATGCACTCTGCACATCACCTAAGGTAGCAGCACCTAAAATTGCTAACAACCCACTACTTTTGAACCACTACTTTTGAACCAGAAATGAACTCTTATAAGTCAATGTTGCTTGTGGTCAGTTCAATGTTGCTTCACAGTTGGTCCTTTGTTTCTTTTGGGTAAGTCTACGGCTTAAAACAGGTGTTTACAGCACCTTTGCTTCAAAAATTCCTGTAAAATTGCTCATGCTTCCAAAAATTATGATTCCAAGGCCTAGCACTTCCTTCAAATTTGCTAAGACATTCATGATTTCATTCCATGTTGCCTGCACTACCAAGGTACCACATCTCTTATATTGTCAGGATTAGGTGTCTCTACCCTACTGATGAAGTCCTGGAATATGCCACGGCAGAGCCACTGCATGCTACTGCATGGTTGAGGTTCCTGTCGCAGTAGAATGCATATCCTGCTGTCACATGCTCTCATTTCAATTGTACAATGGGGTCCAACATGGAATGGCGTTTTTGGTTTCGCAGTGAGAAATGTTTTAGTACTGCCAACTTTGAAAGCCTCCCGAGAGCTCAAAAATTGGTATCTTACCACGAAATTTTTACCAAAGACTCATCTTTAAGTTAATTATATGTATGCCAAATTTCAAGGCCAAAAGATTCACCCAAAAAAAGTTATTCAGAATCTACCAAAATTGGTAGCTGTGGAAATTATTTCACTGCTGCCAACTTTGACAGCCTCCCGAGAATGGAATTTTTTTTTCCTTACTTTGGTTTGTTTTTGGTAGAAACCAATTTGTGTTAGTAATATATGGTAAAAATCTCAAGTCTAAAAGATTAGTAAAAGAAAAGATATTCCCAATCTACCAACATGTGTAGTTGTGGGAAACAATGGGGGAAACCATTTCATTGCTACCAACTTTGACTACTATGTTGGTAGATTATGAATAACTTTTTTTTGGTGAATCTTTTGGCCTTGAAATTTGGCATACATATAATTCACTTAAAGATATTTCTTTGGTAAAACTTTTGTGGTAAAATACCAATTTTTGAGCTCTCAGGAGGCTTTCAAAGTTGGCAGTATTCAAAGTTGGTAGGAATGAAATGGTTTCCCCATTGTATCCCACAACTACACATGTTGGTAGATTGGGAATATCTTTTTTTCTACTAATCTTTTAGACTTGAGATTTTTACCATATATTACTAACACAAATTGGTTTCTACCAAAAAAAAAACCAAAGTAAGGAAATTGTTTTTCCATTCTCGGGAGGCTGTCAAAGTTGGCAGCAGTGAAAAAAATTCCACAGCTACCAATGTTGGTAGATTCTGAATAACTTTTTTTGGGTGAATCTTTTGGCCTTGAAATTTGGCATACTTATAATTAACTTAAAGATGAGTCTTTGGTAAAAATTTCGTGGTAAGATACCAATTTTTGAGCTCTCGGGAGGCTTTCAAAGTTGGCAGTACTAAAAAAATTCTCACTGCGAAACCAAAAACGCCATTCCATGTTGGACCCCACTGTACAAATCATTTCTGCATCATCATAATGTTCACTTGTCCAGCACTCCAGAGTGGTCACTCCATTGCTGTGTAATAACTTACTAACCACCGCAATCACTCCCTGATGTCAGAGTTCAAAGATGGACGGACCCTTCAACAATCAACACGATCTCAATTTTACCGACATTCCTCATAAACCCTCTTCAAAACACTGGAAAGTACACTCAATGACACTGCCTCAGGAGTCAGGAGAACAATTGAGCTTCTTCACAACTGAAATTGTGCAATTACAGGTTACATTGAAGGTTGTGTGTATTGAATTCACCGCAGTGAAAATGATTCGGTACTGTACAGTGTACACGAATTGGTTGCTAAACTATCAACAAGAACAACAACTGTGCCTTCTTTAGGGTTTCCAAACCCTAAGAAGGCACAAAATGAATGCTCGAGGGCCTGAACAAAAGAGAGACTCGCAGCCTGATGTACAAGTGAATTTACAAGAGCTAGGATGCAATTCCTGGCAAGGTACAGTGTACACAAATCGGTTGAACAACAATAACAACTGTGCCTTCTTTAGGGTTTCCAAACCCTACGAGTGTCTATGACGAAAATGAATGCTCACAAAAGAGCCTGATGTACAAGAGAATTTACAAGAGCTAGGATTCAATTCCTGGCAAGCTGTCTGCGAAGGTACAGTGTACACGAATTGGTTGGACAACAATAACAACTGTGCCTTCGTTAGGGTTTCCAAACCCTAAGAGCGTCTATGAGGAAAATGAATGCTCACAAAAGAGACTGATGTACAAGTGGAATTTACAAGAGAGCTAGGATTCAATTCCTGGCAAGCTGTCTGCGAAGGTACAGTGTACACGAATTGGTTGCTAAACTATCAACAAGAAGAACAACTGTGCCTTTTTTAGGGTTTCCAAACCCTAAGAACCTCCATGAGGAAAGAGGCCTGAACAAAAGAGAAGTCCTCGCAGCCTGATGTACAAGTAAATTTACAAGAGCTAGGATTCAATTCCTGGCAAGCTGTCTGCGAAGGAACAGTGTACACGAATTGGTTGAACAACAATAACAACTGTGCCTTCTTTAGGGTTTCCAAACCCTAAGAGCCTCTATGAGGAAAATGAATGCTCACAAAAGAGACTGATGTACAAGTGAATTTACAAGAGCTAGGATTCAATTCCTGGCAAGCTGTCTGCGAAGGTATAGTGTACACGAATTGGTTGAACAACAATAACAACTGTGCCTTCTTTAGGGTTTCCAAACCCTAAGAGCGTCTATGAATGCTCACAAAAGAGACTGATGTACAAGTGGAATTTACAAGAGAGAGAGAGAGAGCTAGGATTCAATGCCTTGCAAGCTGTCTGCGAAGGTGGTGATGTACTCCACCATTTGGTCGTCGTACTGCGGGCCTTCCATCTCGAAGTGGCCGGCGCCCTTCACCAACCGCTTCTCCACGCGCCCGGCAGCCGACTTGAGTTTGCTCTCGAGCTGCTTGACGGTGGTGAAGCCGTCCGTGGTGCCCATCACGAACAGCTTCGGCTTCGGCGACTGCAGGCACAGCTTGTGGTGGCGCCCGAACAGCACGGACGCCAGCAACCCGAACGGGTAACCCAAACTCACGTACCCCACCACTTCCTTCACGGCGTCAATTGCCGCTCCTGCAATCGGCGCCCCTGTAGTAGTAATGCCACAACACAACCCCCTGTCAATTCAGCCACAGGAAATCAATGCGCGAGGTGAAGGAATCAATCAATCATGCTTGGATTGAGAGGACAACCTCATGTTCTCTCGATTTCCTAATGAGTCTCAACTACTCCCTCCGTGCCAAAGTTATTGGCCAACTTGTTTGCTTGGTATTTCTTTGAGCCAATTTCATTGATCATATTGTAAGAAACATGATTAAAAAAGGTTCCAAATTATGTCACTAGAATGATTGAAGAACATTGCATGTGTTCATTGCAACCTAAATAAAATTAGCCACAAGGAAGTATTTTTTTGACCTACTTAAAAAAGCACTTTCAAACATGGCAATAACTTTGGGACGGAGGGAGTATCAAAGATAAGTCTCCCATCACCAAGCACGAAGATCAATTTTCAACGTTGAAAGAATCGATGGAAATGACGGAATAAATGTCGTTCTGAGTTTCAGAGTGCGGGAGGATCAACAGAAGGTGCCAATATTGATGAATACCTTGAAATCCTAATTTTCTAATTACGCGCAGACGAGTCTCAACTATCAAAGATAAATCTCCAATCACGATCAGTTTTCAAGAATCGATGGTTAAGGAAGGAATGACTGACGTTCTTCTTCATTTCATTAGTGAGTTTCAATGTTCAACGATGAGTTGCTTCAACGGAGGATCAACAGGATGTGAATACTTTGAAACCCCATCGTCTTTCAATTTTCGGTACCTGAGCTTCAATCATGAAGATGAGTCTCCAATCAAGATCAGTTTTCAAAAGGGAAGGAATAGCTGAAGAATGCGAGATCAGTTTTCAACGTAGGAAGAGTCGTTGATGAATACCTTGAAACCCTATCATCTCTCAATTTTCTAATTAGAGCTTCAACCAAGAAGATGAGTCTCCGATCACCAAGCATGAAGATCAGTTTTCAAAAGGGAAGGAATAGTTGAAGAATGCGAGATCAGTTTCCAACGTAGGAAGAGTCGTTGATGAAAACCTTGAAACCCTATCGTCTCTCAATTTTCTAATTAGAGCTTCAACCAAGAAGACGAGTCTCCAATCACAGATCAGTTTTCAAAAACGGGAAGAGTGTTCTTGAAGAATGCGAGATCGGTTTTCAACGTAGGAAGTAACCCAAGTGCAAGTTCAACAAGGAATTGGCTATGGAAGTGAGTTTCTTACCAGCAGAGGAGCCGACGAGGAGAATGTGAGGAGCAGAGCTGCAATGCCGCGACGCCCATTGCGCCACGGCCACGACGTCCTGGACCTCGGCAGCGCCCGTGAGGGAGGGTTTGCCAGTGGAGCCGCCGACGCCGCGCATGTCGAACGTGACGGTGGTGAAGCCCTGGTTGGCGAGGCGGTACGCCAGGCCGCGCAGAAGCTCCTGGCACCCGCCCATGAGCGAGTACTGGTGCACCAGCACCACCGTCACGCTCCGCTTGCGCATCATCGAACCCCCCTTCGTTGTGGGCCGGAACACGCGCACCGCCAGCGTCACGCCACTCGACGACGCCACCTGCGCCGTCTCCATCACTCCTCTGCTGCTCCCGCTGCTGCGATTTGGTTCTCTCGCCCTCACATTCTTCAGCCGGCGCCCTAAAAGAGACCTTTCAAATTGGGTGCAACGAGGAACGCAAGGAGGTATGTAGTCATGGAATTGTGTGAGGAAAAAAATGCTCACCTCTGCACATCGAATTGCGAATCTATTGCGGCATTCTTGTGCAGGACTTGGTCACCGGTTACCGACCTCTTCGTCTCTTGCGGTTATGTAGAAGTTTGTACAGTACATGATGGTCCTTCTGTTGTTGTAGTGATGGCATAATCAAATTGGGTGCAACGAGGAACGCAAGGAGGTATGTAATGGAATTCTGAAGAAAATGGTGAGGAAAAAGATGCTCACCTCTGCACATCAAATTGCCATTCATGTGCAGGACTTGGTCACCGGTGACCGAACTTTCTCTTCTTCGTCTCTTGCGGTTATGTGGAAGTTTGTACAGTACAGTCGGGTACAAGTTGCTTACAAACTTTTTGACTCCTCCCTCATAAAAACAGAGTCCCTTCCCTAAATTGTAATGTGTTTGATATGGCACCCATGGACCTTCAAATTGAAAGGGACATTCTTACTCTAGTCCTCCGTCTGCTGGTAGGAATTTCTTCTTACCATATTTGCAATCTTCAGAATCAATGCAGCCGATTGATATAGTATCTACCTACTTACGAAAAAAATTGTAAGCATGTTGTACCCGACTGTACATGATGGTCCTTCTGTTGTGAATGTTTCTTGTTGTAGTGATGGCATGACCAAATTGGGTGCAATGAGGAATGCAAGGAGGTATGTAGTCATGGAATTGTGAAGAAAATGGTGAGGAAAAAGATGCTCACTTCTGCACATCGAATTGCGAGTGAGTTGCCATTCATGTGCAGGACTTGGTCACCGGTGACCGAACTTTCTCACCAGGCTCTTCTTCGTCTCTTGCGGTTATGTGGAAGTTTGTATGTACTTCTGTTGTCAATGTTTCATGAAAGGTCACAATTTCGCAATTCAATGTGCATACAATTTCACACGTTTATGAAACATTGACAACAGAAGGACCATACAAGTTTGTATTACATCATGTTGTCAATGTTTCATTGATGGTCCTTCTGTTGTCAATGTTTCATAAAAGGTCACGATTTTTGAAAAGAATTTCAATCAGGGGAATGTAGTCAACTCGTATCTCTACATACTTCTTCAATTAATACTAGTCTTTCAAAAATACCCACATTGAGAAAATTAGGCTCAACCGGTGATTGGCATGGCTGCTCAACGACGTATGAACTGTTAACCCCTAAAGGACCATGAAGCCCGAATTAAGCCTCGCGTTTTTTTTTAACCAGTTTTGAGTATGTCTTTGATGGTCCTTCTGTTTCATAAGAGGTCACAGTTTTTTTTTTTTTTTTTGATTTTTTTTCAATCAGGGGAATGTGGTCAGCTCGTATCTCTACAGACTTCTTCAATTAATACTCGTCTTTCAAAAACACCCGCATTGAGAAAATTGGTGATTGGCAGGTTACGATAGTGATGGCTGCTCAACGACGTATGAACTGTTCATGGTGAGGAAAATGAACGAATTGCACTTGGGAGGAATCTCTGAGTTGCCATTCATAAGCATGACTTGGTCACCGGTGACCGACCTTTCTCACCAGGCTCTTCTTCGTCTCTTGCGGTTTGTATATGATGGTCAGTCTTCTGTTGTGAATGTTTCTTGTTGTAGTGATGGCTGCTCAACGACGTATGAACTGTTAACCCCTAAAGGACCAAGAAGCCCGAATTAGGCCTCACGTTTTTTTTAAGCAGTTTTGAGTAGATCAGATGTGGACTTTCTTTTGCTCAAGTTTATTTGTTTTTTTTACTAACACATGCAATGGTTAAGGCAGAGGATAATCTTTCTGCATTTTAACCATTATGCAGGAGTGTGCTTTCATTGGGAGATCACTATAGAGAGATTTCTTTGCACTACTACCAAAGGCGTCGCTTCTCACTCAAAACAGTGTCAGAGTTCACTGTACACACTTGTCCTACGTGACAAATTGCACTCACCGAGTACGAAGTGGTGCCATTTGACTCACTTACCGAGTGAAAAGCGACGCCTTCTCCTTGTAGTGTTGGGTACTACAAGAGCCAAATTGTTTTATCACTATGTATGAAAATTTCTTATGTATTCATTCAAAGTGGGAGGGTGTAGAGCACTATTGAAGGGATAGTAGACAATCCCATTTTTATTTATGCCAAGTCATGCTTACACCTGACTTGCTAATCGAAATCCAACCAAGTCATTGGAAGAGATGAGCTGCTGTTGGTCAGATCCCTGACGGTTTTAGTATCCTCTACCTTATGTGGAAGTTTTGCATCTAATAATTCTTCTATTTTCATGGTTGTTGTAGTGATGGAGTGCTCAAAATTTGATTACCGCTACTAGGTACTCCAACAAGAAATCAGGCCTCATCGTCTCTCGTATGGTACAGTCTACCCTCCATAATATGACACTCCATAATGTGACGATATTATTATTTCAAGCTGACAAGTCATTTCTATGACTAATCCATGCCTACCATCTGAAGTTAGGGCTTCCCAAACATGTCATAATAGAGAGGGACAACTGTATTCTACATTCCAGCACCTCATCTATATATCTGTTTTTTGTGTTGAATTTTGAATGGGGTTGAGTGCTGCACAGGGAAACCACCCCTGAAATGTTCACAGTTGGTACATTCTCTCCATAGAACATAACACTGGGTGTCTCCTGAACAGCACTCCACCATTGCAATGACTTCATTCACGAGTTGTTGAATGATGACACAAGAATAATGTTTATTGATCATAATGTAATTTTATTTCTTCCCTGGCATACAAGATTGATGAGATAAACGTAAAGGTTGTGCAAGTGTGAACCATCTGGTCTCAATCTGCTCCATTAGGTAATTCTTCTGTCTTGGTGCTGAGTTCTAGCAGTAGATTTCAAAGTAGTTTTCCTGACTTTTGAGTTCTAATTTTAGCAGGGACTCATTGGATTTGCAATTACTTTGCTTGAATGTGATTTCTTTGTAAACAGTGGCTCATGACTAATCAAGCTCGACCTCGACAGTAAGACTTTGTAATGTCTGTACTGCCTACTTTTCTTGCTTTAACTTGGCATTGTACTGTGTGGCGAATTATTTTCACAACAGAACGTTATTTTACCGTCGTTAGCTCATTTTTTGTTCTGGTGAATAGTTCCTTTACAAACTGCTTTGGACATGATCCAAAGAACTCTGGTTTCAATCTTTTCAGCTGCAGTGCTTTCTTGGACTCTAGGTATGTGCAGCACTCAGATCTTTTTTGGTGATACTAATTTGTGCTGTTTTTGAAGTCGATTCTGTGCAAGTCTTGGCTCTCAAGTCCCAGTCGTAAACTTCTGCCTTGCCTTACAACACTACCCTCACTGTTGGCTTTTAATTACCTACGCTAAAATTGTGTCCACCGTGATATCTTTTACCACAGTTTGTTCAAAGGTGAGGAGAAACAGTGTCCCTACATTACATAGGGACAGTCTGCCGCTTGTCATTCCCACTTTGTTCCAAGTGATGAGAGTGACATGTGTTGGCATGCCACAAAGTTGTCATTAGTCATTGAAACACTACATCCAAAAGGTTTACTTGAAGTTTTATCATTTCAAAATTTTATAGTAATTGTTTTTTTTTTACACAGACACTATACCTCCAAAAAGTCCATAATGTCTTCAACCCTTGCTGGACCACACCCTTTCTCTACAGTGTAAAGTACTAATAAAATAAACTCTCCAACCCTCTTGAAGTTATTGTAGATCTTCCAAGATGCTTGTGATTCCAAGGCATTGTAGATGCAAATTCTTCAAATGCCACAGGTGCCACAGTGACTTGCTTAGCCCCTAAAGGACCAAGAAGCCTAAATTGGGCCTCATGTCTGTCTCGCTAGTTTTGAGTAGATCTTATGTTACGTTCCTTTTGTTCAAATTTATTTGGTTTTTTTATCAACACGTGCAATATTCTTCACTGATTTCGGTGATACAAAATTTGGTCTTGTGAATTATGTATTTCACAATATGACCGATTGAATGTGTCATTTTAAAATCACAAGGGTTAACCCCTAAAGGACCAAGTGTCCTAACTAGGACATTTAGAGAATCGGGTAGGTTCCGGTGAACACATTTTTAATCAAATTTTGAAGGAAATTTAATAGTAGATTCCCCAATGTGCCACGAAAATGGGGATTCTTTTTTTTTTGAATTCCGACACCGTATGCGAAAGTTACGAGGGGAAATGTGTTTTTTTCGGGAGAAAGGGCAGCGGGGCAGTAGAGAAATAGTTGAATTTTAGGGGGGGGCATCAAGATGGGCGGTGTGTGGAAAATGGGGTGGACTGTAGGGGCAGAAGACCACCCCGCTTTCCAAGCTCATAAAAAAATTAAAAATTAATATTTTTAAAAAATTAAAAATTATTTATTAAAAAACTTAAAAATTATTTATTAAAAAATTAAAAATTATTTTTTTATTAAAAAATTATTATTTTAAACTGAAAAGTATTATTTTAAATTTAAAATATTATTTTAAACTAAAAGTTCAATTTCATAATTAAAAATATTATTTAAAATTTCGAAAATAAAAATCATTTTTTAAAATAAAAAATAAAAAATAAAAATCGTTCAATGAGGGACTGCCACGTGGCAGTGTACCTTGAGAGTTAGTGGGGTCATGAACATTGGAATGGGTTGGCACTTCAATTCCCTTCCTCCACCCTTTATTTCCCCCCTAACCCCTAAAATTCTTAGAAAATATGCTACATGTCTTTTAAAACTTGGAGATTTATTTATTTTTCAAATTTTTTTTCGCCATTCTGTAGAGGGTGGAATGCACTTGTGTTTCACCGCTCGGATTTGTATTTTAAATAAAGAAAGTAAAAAATATTGCAATTCCAAAAACATATAGTCTTTTTTGAACTTTTAAACCCCCAACAAGTGCAAGGTGTTATTCAACATCCTAAACATCTCCAAACGCAACGAAAATTGGTACACAACTAAGTAACATCATATAGAATGTGAAAGTGAAGTGCGACAAGTTTCGGTAGTGAGGTTTTTTTGATGTAGATGTGGTCAAACGCATCTGAAATTTTCGGGCATGTGTTTTTTTGGGGTGTTTTTTTCCATCAAACGCAATTATCTTGCAATCCGTGCGGTCAAAATGAACGAAATTTGTTGTATATGTTTTTCAAATATTTTAGGACAAGATCTTACGGTTAGAAGGTAAAAAATAACATTCTTTTGGATTTTTTGCATGGGGGAGTAAAAATGGCAGCATTGGAGTGTTTTTGGAGGAAAAACACTCCGGTCCTTTAGGGGTTAATGATGTAATGTCAAATAGTGTCCATGTTGAGAAATGGTGTCTCTGACAGTAAATCACAATTTTAGTGTAGTGGTTGAGACATGCTACGGTGCATAGCAGTTTGCAGAGGAATCAACCACTTTATTCTTTCGTGAATTTTCATGCTAGAAGTAATAGATTTAGTATACAAAAAGCGACTTTTCATGAATTCAATTGCTAATGTATGCAGGGAACGACATCTGCGTGAATGAGGTTGCAGAAACTCATGGAGCATATATACCGCTATGCATGCACAGCCCATGACTGGTTTCTGTAAGTGAGATTTTATTTTTATTTTTTTTGAGTCAAATGGCGAGAATTCCATTGCGTAAGTGAGATCTTTTGACATTGCATTTAACTTCATTCTAGGGAGCAGTTGAGTGATCATTAATTCAAGGACCCACTGACCTGACACATAAGAATCTTGAGGAGCCCCATTTGTGTCCTTAGTGTTTGTACGTTTCATGGCTTTCCTTTTTTCTGTACAAACTACAAAGCAATAGTGTGAAAAAAAAAGTAGAGTGTCTTGGGGGGAAAGAATAGTTGACATTCTTCTCGGAAATGTATAAAATGTGTTTTCAAAGTTCATGTACGAACGCAAGTATTTATGTCATACATGTGTTGGGCCACTAGCAAAAGCATCAATGAAAAATTTTATGAAAGAATTTTTTATTTTTAACCCCTAAAGGACCAAGTGTCCTAACTAGGACATTGAGAGAATCGGGTAGGTTCCGGTGAACACATTTTTAATCAAATTTTGAAGGAAATTTAATAGTAGATTCCCCAATGTGCCACGAAAATGGGGATTCTTTTTTTTTTGAATTCCGAGACTGTATGTGAAAGTTATGAGGGGAAATGTGTTTTTTTCGGGAGAAAGGGCAGCGGGGCAGTAGAGAAATAGTTGAATTTTAGGGGGGGGCAACAAGATGGGCGGTGTGTGGAAAATGGGGTGGACTGTGGGGGGCAGAAGACCACCCCGTTTCCCAAACTCATAATTTTTTTTAAAATTAATATTTTAAAAAAATTAAAAATTATTTTTTTTAAAATAAAATTATTATTTTAAACTAAAAAGTATTATTTTAAATTAAAATATTATTTTAAACTAAAAGTTCAATTTCATAATTAAAAATATTATTTAAAATTTTGAAAAATAAAATCATTTTAAAATTAAAAATTAAAAAATAAAAATCGTCCAATGAAGGACTGCCACGTGGCAGTGTACCTTGAGAGTTAGTGGGGTCATGAACATTGGAATGGGTTGGCACTTCAATTCCCTTCCTCCACCCTTTAGTTCCCCCCTAACCCCCAAAATTCTTAGAAAATGTGCTACATGTCTTCTAAAACTTGGAGATTTTATTTTTTTTCAAATTTTTTTTCGCCATTTTGTAGAGGGTGGAATGTACTTGTGTTTCACTGCTCGGATTTGTATTTTAAATAAAGAAAGTCGAAAATATTGCAATTCCAAAAACATATAGTCTTTTTTGAACTTTTAAACCCCCGACAAGTGCAAGGTGTTATTCAACATCCTAAACATCTCCAAACGCAACGGAAATTGGTACACAACTAAGTAACATCATATAGAATGTGAAAGTGAAGTGCGACAAGTTTCGGTAGTGAGGTATTTTTGATGTAGCTATGGTCAAACGCATCTGAAATTTTCGGGCATGTGTTTTTTTGGGGTGTTTTTTTCCATCGAACGCAATTATCTTGCAATCCGTGTGGTCAAAATCAACGAAATTTGTTGTGTATGTTTTTCAAATAGTTTAGGACAAGATCTTACGGTTAGAAGGTAAAAAATAACATTCTTTTGGATTTTTTGCATGGGGGAGTAAAAATGGCAGCATTGGAGTGTTTTTGGAGGAAAAACACTCCGGTCCTTTAGGGGTTAAATATCGGTACACTAAAATTGTCATTTAGTGTCGGTCCAGCAAGAAATTGATGTCTTTTATCACATATCGTTAAAAGGTGAGAAGATATAGTGTTCCTACAATACATGGTTTGCCATTTGTAATTCCTACTTCCACACAAAGTGTCATGTTCTTTTCAGGTGATGAGAGTGATATGAGTTGGCATACTGTGTTTATTATGCAGTTTTCATTTGTCATTGGAACACTATATCTTGAATGTTTATTTTGAATTTTTTATCATTTTAAATTTTAGAGTAATTTTTTTTACATGGACACTATATCTTCAAAAAGTCAAATAGTGTTCTTGTTGAGAAATATCAATATCTATTCAATAGCCAGTGTATGGTCTATCTTTCCATCCATCCACAAGATGGGGTCTTCATGCATGAAAGGGATGAATTATGTATAACACATGGATTCTCCACCTTTGCCTCCTTGTTGCTACGATGCACACATGTCAGTCACCTAAATTTCCACCTATCTAGAAAAGTGGGTAGCTACTAATGAGCGATGAATGATAATGAGGAATATAGTTCCTATTCTCATTGTAGGCAAGGCAGAGGTAGTACCAGCTAGTGAATGTTATGAGTGTTCCAAACACTAAATTACAATTTTAGTGTAGTCATTAGCGTGTAGTCAAGCAAAGAGAAAAGAATGAATTGAGGTAGAAGTTTCCAATTATAACAACTTATCTAAAAGCAACAAGTTTAATTTTGACTAGTTTTCATTTGGATAGAAGAGAATTCAAAATAGTTACAAATTTTCATATAAAGCAATTGCATATTGATTGTTGCCAAAGCTTGAAGTGGTCAAATGTAATAGGTGACAAGCAATAGCAATTGCATTTATATAAATAAATAAAAACTTTTTGAATTTTCTTTGAACCAAACCGTTGTTTATTATTATTTTTTTAATTATCAAATCCAACCTAAACTTTAAAATATGTTATAAATTGAAACTTAAAATGATAATGTGTTTTTGTACACAAGCACACAATTGCTTCCATGTTTCACTACATAAACATATTCAAGTACACCATTATATTTGTGTGTACAATATATTTTAGTACATCATATTTTAGTTCATGAAACGGATTCTATGAGCAAATTTATAGTGACATACATTAGAGGTTAAGCCCTAAATACGTTCAAGAGTTTAACCCCTAAAAGACCAAGAAGCCCAAATTAGACTTCATATTCTTTTAGTAGTTTTGAATATGTCATATGTGATCTTTCTTTTGTTCAAATTTATTTGTTCTTTTTTTATACCAACGCATACAATGTTCTTCACTAATTCTACTCATATAGATTTTGGTCTCATCTCAATAATATATTTCACAACATGATCAATAAAAGTTAGGTCATGAATTCTTGGTCCTTTAAGGATTAAGCCCTAAGTTGCGGATTTGACTTTGGTTGATGGACGCAAGTTGCCCATGACATGCAACTGACCACTCTTCAAAAAATTAGGCACCTAATATGCCAAGGGCTCGGTCAATCTGTCCTTCGCTGCAATCTATGTGGGTCGTATGTGCCCAAAAAAATTTAAATCTAGAAATTCAAAAACAAAAATTCAAAAATTCTGCACCCTGCAATACGATATTTTTGCACATGATTTGATGGCTTTGGCCTCAAGGTCCTTGTGCTCTCGGATTCCATAGAATCCGTCTGGACATCAATGTATGACCTCCATGATTATATGGGCATCGCATTGGAATAAAATGTCCATTTGTTTCAACAAAATAAAATAAAATAAAATGTTTGAATGGGTTTTAGAGAATCATGTACACACAGACTGAGGTTGGGGTGAACAATTCCTCCTGCAATCAAGCAGGTGATTTCCATCACCCCAAAAGCCTGGAAATCAATTGCTCGAAACTTGCGAGGAAAAAAGAATTAAAATTAAAATTAAAAGAGTTGAGTAACCATGATAGATGGGTCCCATTTGTTCAAAAAGAAAAGAACAAGTTGAGTAATCACATAGGTTCCATCCTCCTCTGTACATGTAAGTTACAGCAACATTATAAAGAGTCCCGTTGTTTCCAAAAAGTAAAAGAAAAAGTTAGGGCAACATTTAAACCCATAAAGGATCAATGATTCTTGGTTTGAAAGTGACCAATTCAATTGTGAAAATATTAAACCACATGGGGGCTAAATTTACTCCCTTTGTTTCATAACAAGAGTCCACTTTTTTTTTGGGCATGTTTCAAATTTTTTTGTCAAATAGTCATCTCAATACTCAAAAAACGGACAATTTTTTATAGTAGTATGTAGCTTTTGTGTCACTCTCATTGTCCAATGGGTAGTTGGGGAATGACCTGATATGGGTATCACTTTTAAGCGTCTCATATAATGTGACTTATGTTTAACTCATTTTATGTGTGCTAGAAATTCCCTTTTTAACACCATGTATATAGTTGCAGCCATGGTGTCTATAACACCCTCTAATTTTGTAAATTTCTAATGTTTTTTCTTACCAAAAAGATATTTCTCAAAAATCTTACCATTTTTGGAGGAGGTACCCATATCAGGCCATCACCTAATGTACACGTTTGAAGTTTAAAACATAAGACAAAAACTAGGGGGGAAAAGAACGCCAAAAAGGTTGACAAAGGGAGTACGAAAGTATGTGTTGGAAAGTGCACAAACAAGTGACCCACTTGTCAAAATTCAACATCCACATAACATTCAGTAGCCTCTAAGACTGATGCATTCCTCCAAGAGAATGACGTGGAATATTCCACATCATTTCATCCCCAAACGAAATGATGTGGGATATTCCACATCACATCAGTAGCTATGGGGGCAGGTGGCATTAAGCAAGAGTAACTAAATAGGATAAACAGTAATCGAAAGCACTCCTCAATCACAATTCAACAATGTTTTGTAATTATTTATTTGATTCAATAGCCCATTCGATTACAAATCATTGGTCACTCCATATATAAAAGTGGATGAAACAAAAAGGCACCCTTCTTGAAGACTACTGAATGTTATGCAACATTGAAGTCGATGACATTTTCTTGCAGGATTGGTGATGCCCTAATAGCCGGTATTCCAATTACATGAGTTGTGGGAGAAAACGATGCTCCTAATCCTTTCAGTAAAACATACCAATGACGGAGAAGCAGGAATTCCCCATTATAATAGATATTCAGATCACAACAAAGCTCCCTGGCGCTGTGACCTGGCCTCTTTGGACGGACGGACCGCGGTTCCTGGCATGGTCGTGAAAAGGAGCGGGACCAACGAGATCAAAGTGGGACCAACAATTTTGTTTTTTTCTTCGACAGTAACAAGAGAAGTGGGACCAACAATTTTGATGTAGGCCCAACAAGTTTGCTTCTTTTTTTCCTTCGACGGTACCCAGAGAAGTGGGACCAAGAATTTTGATGTGGGACCAATAATTTTTGATGTAGGACCTAGAGTTTTATTTTATTATTTTAAAAAAAAATTGCACATACAACCCACAAGTTGGAGCAAAGTACAGACCAAGCCATTGGCATATTACTCCAAGGGCAACACCCAAGTTGACTGATAACCACTAGAGTAGCTAGGGAGACCTCATGGATCCCAACTATAAGTAGTCCTCATCACTTGGGTAGTTTTTTAGGTCATTACAGTTAACCAGAAAGAGTGTCCCAAAGTGGAAACTCACTTCATACTCATCTTCAACTAAGGTCGAGCCACCCATTACCAACCAGGACCCCATCTGCAGCATGTAGGGTACATAGAAATAGTCATGGGTTGGAAGCATTTCCGATTTTTCTGGATAGTTATAAACATGCATAGGTGGTTCACTCTTAGTGGTTCTTGCAGATTTGTGTTAAAGAAATTCTGACTTTCTCTGTCCACAATTATATGTACCAGGATGATTAGAAACTACTCCTACAATGAGCGGTTATGTAGCACTCTATAGATTGGTTATGGGTTACGAGCAACTTTTCACTTCAAATAATTATAACTATTTGAATAGTGGGAATAAAATCACGGAACTTTTTGCATTCAATAAGAACCTTATGTTTGCACACATGAAAAATCCTTAAAAAAATTATATACCTGAATATCATATGCTAAAATCCTTAAGTGATCGGTTATGGGTGGCTTGACCTTAGTTTTCAGTTCGAAAAAACGGCAAGATTAGTTTATGGTGAGTTGAAGAATAATTTAAAGCAAGACCATGCGCCACCATGGGGCGTGGAACTCGTGACCTTCCCAATGCTAGAGGAGAGTTCTCATCCGCTCCCCCAAACCAAGAGCTCCGACCAGGGGCACTATTCATGAACAATGCTTGTTAGAAAATTTATTTCTGGAGAGGGAACTCCTCTCCAACTCCTCTCTTGTTTTTGGTTAACTCAATTCTAGATTGGACCAATAGTCTTGAAGTAGATGGAAGTGTTGCCAACTTTTGAAAAAAGCAATGGACCATGTCAAACATTATTATGGGCCATACAAAACTAGTCAAAATATTAATTTTACTTGTTTCTTATTATTTGTACTTGTTACTTATGTGATTATAGAGTCTATCCTCGAAAGAGGGCATCAAGGGTAGCATGCGCCATCTTGGTCATGGTGGCCACGTTGGTAGCACTTCCCCCAATGAACTCTTCATTCACATTGACCCTTCAGGCCAGAGTTCCTCTCTTTCTCTGGATTGGGCCTTTCTACATGATCCCTTTTTTTTTTTTTTAATTTTCTTTTTGTGGGTGGGGGCATAAATAGAAAAATTATATGGTCCTTTCTTTGCATTCGGCATTCATAAAAAAGCCCTAGCTTCACCGAAATCACCATGTACTGTGGCCCACGGTATTTACGAGAGGCCTTACTAATAAAAAAATTCAAAATATTGTCGTAAAATTCATCCAAATTGGATGAGAATTTGTTAAAATAGAAGAATGTACCCACGCCATTCACACACCCACAGTATATGATGATTTCGGTGTAGCATGTTATGATCTCGAGGACCCAGTCATGCACAGAGCCTCGGACATGGCCCAGGGATCCCAACATGTTTACATGCATTTCTCTTTACTTTGAAATAGTGAAAGTGTCCATTGAAAAAACAACGCAAAAAATGAGTACACTTCCCTTTGGCTCTTGAGGATGGATAACGTATTGGTAGAAATACAATAAACTGATAAATAAGAAGTTTTGCATGTTAGAAATGGGAGTTATGGTAAGGACTTGTTATTCATGGAGCATATTAACCCCTAAGTGTCCCTAACTTTTTTGGGCTTAAAAACATCATGGATTTTGATGTGTTATAGGTCTAAATGTAAGTGAGGTATAGAAATCTCAATTGTACAATCTTGTAACATACATGTTGTGGATCATGTGGATCAATTTTGGGGTCATTTGACCATATAGATTGCAAGATCATAGTGTTTTAGTGCTAAAAAAGGATGCTGAAATTTTCCTAACAACACATTTAGAGGTGAAATTTGTTTTCAAAATTACTCAAATGAAAAACCTGTAATCTATATAGTTCAAAATCATCATATAAACACATTGGTTTCATAATAGCCTCATGAAAAAAAAGTAATATGCCCTAAAATGACCTTGCAATGTCAAAAAGTAGCCCGAAAAGTGACCCATTTGAACCAAAAAGCAAAAAAGTGTCCAAACTAGACCCATGCACTAAAATGACCCTCAAATTCAGAACAACATGGATTGACATGCAAATTTTACCATGATAACGAGATTTCAAGGGAAATCCATCTCAACAATTTTTTAATTGAAAACAAACATTGGATGAAGGAGATACAAGCCGCCGAAGTTGCAGCCATCAAAATGCACAAAACCTGTCCAAAAAATAGACCCCTATTATCAAATGATCACCAAAGATTCAATACATCTTAGATTGATATGAATTTGCATGCACTATTTTGTAAAATCTCAAAATTAGTGTGGCTGAAACTTTTGATGGGTGGCTAAAATCTTCATATCATGCTAATTTTACATTACAATGATATTTAGTATCACCTTCACTAAGGGATGATTGCCATATGAGACCGGCACATGCTCTGCACAGAGAGAATAAACTAATTTTACACCATGCATTGAATTAGAGGACACGTGCTAGTGTGGTTAAACGGGCTTGGCACCTCCTCAAACTAAGGGGCGGTTTACACTAAGGACCAAGAGCCATGACCAAGAAAATTAAATCATTTTCATGGTCATGGCTCTTGGCCAAGAGCCGTGACCATGAAAAATCAAAAATGCAATTTTAAATGACTTGGTCACTCTTGTAGTGTAAAGTGGATTTGGACAGGGACAACTTTGGGTTGATTTTTTTAATATAAATCCCAACGATCTACATTAACGTCAAAAAAATCGGGAAAAAAGAATATTAAAATAAAAAAATTCGGCCAATGGCTGATTTTTAGCCTTACGGCTCCCTTGATTTCCGTTGAGTCGAGCATTTTGCCTCGACTCAACGGAAAACCCGTTGGACCATGGCACATTATCCAAATGGCAGATTTTAGTAGTTTTTGGGGACGTCAAAGTTAGTGGTCATTCTCCTTTTTTTCAAGGTAGTGTAAAGCCAAATGGGACCAAGAGCTCTTTTTGGGCCAATCACAGATTTTAGAATTCCATGGTCATGGCTCTTGGTCCTTAGTGTAAACCACCTCTAAGGCCGTTGTTTTTCACATACCAACTCTCATTTTTATTAAAGTAGAATCACAAAAGATTGAAGAGTGAACCAATTGTTTATTTTTTGCAAGAGCGAGGCCGTGTACTTCATCAGAAGTTGTTGTAATTTCCCACAAGCACTATACACCCTCCCTCACTAAATGGGATAATTAATATACCATCTCGTGCACAATAATTAATTTATTTTGGGAAAATTACAAAATTCAGTGAATATCCCTCAAGATTCACTTTTTCACCATACAAAATAGAATGTTTTTGAAAAATACAATTTCCCCAAAGATTTGGGGTTCTCTTTTTATAATTATTTGTTTGCCGATTCAAGTGTTTGATATAACTTATTATGAAGAATGAAATATTCCTTGAGGGAGGCCAGTGAGGACATCTGAGATTTGATTCCCTTGCTAAGGTTCTAAAAACGCACATGATTCTCCTATTTCTGTCCATTTCCTATTATAAAACCAGCATAATAATCAATCAATACACAGTAGTGACAGTACTGTAGAAGTTTAAATAGCTGGGTCCCAATCATCTGAAAAAGGAGAATTGGTTATATTCCAGGTGGGGTCAACCACTGTTGATTTTTTAATTTTTTCAAGCTCCATTGCTGGCTGGTGTTTCACGTGCCTCAAAAAGCATTCCAAGATCAATGGGGTTTCTTTTTTTCTTTTTTTTGGCACAAACAAAGGGGAACCCTTAATTCCAAATAAGTTTCATAGTAAAGTTCTTCGTAAAGTTAACTGTAAAAAATCTACAAGATGAAAGACAAGGTAAAATTGGTTTTTTAGCTTGAAAAGCAGAGAAAATGAATTTTCGTTCTTTTGTTTTCAACCAATCACAATGGACTGCTTTTTCAGAGAGATTAGAACCTTGAACCTCCCCAATGTAAGAGTAGCTCCGTTGAACCAAGTTTGAGTTTCCTCAGAGGAATATCCACATACTCTTACATCAACCTCATGCTCTCCTGAGGGAAGAAGCTTGGTGGCTTGTGTGAGAGTGTGTCAGAGAATTCTATACCAAGATTGAAAACACCATGTAGTAAACATGTTATCTAGTTCTCACTTTACGGATAACTCAAGTGTTGTTCTTTCTTTGACGGCTAAACAACTAGTTTTCCATGAGTTTGAAGACCATCAAGCTCTTATGCACCTAATAATGAGAGACTACCATGCTCTTCTATACCTTTTAACTATTTGGGATGGACAAATGAGAGTTTATTAAAGCAAATTTCACGATATTTTATTCAAACACAAGGTAACTTTAAAGATAAATCTAATCTAAATTTCATAATGAACAACTTTTATTCATACATCAAGATCAAAATATCCCTCTTAGTTGCATTTATAATGCATTTTTGCATAACTGCCCAATCTTCAATATTCTTTATCAACATATTAAAATAACATTTTTAAAACAAAATTTCTACACTTTTCAACTTTCATGATCAAATTTGTTGATGTTGGACCAACTATTAACCTACATGGTCCTCAAAATGCATATAAAGTCAACACTTCACTGTTTTTTAGAGCATCCACACATTTCTCCCTTGATTCATCCCTTGACCACTATCATCACATTCAAAATTTGGTGTCACAAGCTATTGTCTCCAAACTCTTGAATTGATATATGTTCCTTTATATGGTCCATGATTCAATCACGATCACTATGCAGTACATAAATAATCATTATTGTTCATCAATTTAGGATACCAAACCCTTCCCAAACTTAGTTATAGAGGGAGGTATCTAGGTGTCTATAACGTGTTCATATTTAGTGACCCTCATAGTTTTCGTGAATACACATGCTAAATTTCATCCACTTTATAGAGTAGTATGTTAAGGGCATGGGTGGCCATGCTCTTACTCCTTAACATCCAACTGTCCAAAAAGTGGACGATATACATAACCAAATACATAATTCTCATTTGTTCTTTACTTTTTGTAGTGTAGATTGTTTTCTATATTTTTCATCGGAAGTTAGCTTCATGCATGTGTGACCCTATTAGAAAGGGGACGATTTGTGAAAGTTTTATGTTGTAGTGATTCACCCAAAATTTTGAAGATTTCAGTGTATAATTGCTCTTAGAAAAGTCAACTCGTAAAATTAAGCAACCAAAAATTCTCAAAAAAATCACTTCATTTAAAGTATTACATTTCAACCAATTACAACAAAATTCCTCCACAAATTGTCAATGTCTTATTTGTAATCAAATTACATAAGAATTTTGAATTTTGAGTTTTGAAGTTTATACAAAATATTAGTGATAGCAATCATAGAGCTAACCATATAGATAGAATCAAAAATTCATAATGTACAACTTTTATTCATATATCAAGTTCAAGATATTC
This sequence comes from Pohlia nutans, assembly GCA_022496805.1. Classification (NCBI taxonomy): domain Eukaryota; kingdom Viridiplantae; phylum Streptophyta; class Bryopsida; order Bryales; family Mniaceae; genus Pohlia; species Pohlia nutans. The sequence goes on along the minus strand of CM040098.1, from coordinate 7,285,415 downwards.
CTCTTAGTTACATTTTATAAGACATCTTTGAAATTCTCCCAATTTAGAGAGGGGTGAGGACATTTAGGGGTTAAGTCTCACTCCCACACTAATTTTGAGATGTATGAATTGAAATTAGTGTGAAGATTGATGTAAATTCTCACCCTATGACTCAAAGTAATGGCAATATATTAGGTGTGCCAGCCCAACATTAGACCAATGTTTTCTCCGTTTCCAATTCCCATCTTCCACGAACCAAACAATTTGACCTAATTATTATTATTATTATTATTATTATTATTTATTTGGTTATTCAACGAAACCATTTGAGTTAACTAAAACAAGAAGGGATCTATACAGATTCTATGTAGAGTCAACAATTTTATATAAGCAATTTTTAACATGAATAGCCCCCCATCCCTTCATGAATAGAGTTATAGGTTTGAGGGAACTTCAAGAAACTCCCATTTAGTATTGGGGAGGTGACAAGTTCCACTCTCATTGGTAGTGCTTTAGATTATTCTTCAACTCATCATCATCAGGAACTTCAAGGCATGTGAATATGGTGCCATGTTGGTGCATTGAAATGCAATTAAGATGATTTGGTGCCAGCTTCCATACCAACTTAGTATGCATAAAATGACATTCAAATGACATGTATGTAGCCTTTGGTATCAAATTGGCACCAAAATAATTTGGCCTAACTTTTCTGATGATAGAATAGTTTTATTGTTTTTTTGAATTGAAAACAAGTTGAAGGCAGTATGAGGTGAGTTTCCACTTTGAGACACTCTTTTCCGTTAACTCTATTATCTTTTGTTTATTCAACGAACCCATGATTTTTCAAGAGCAATAAATGTAGGGAAGTCCGTCTGGAATAAGGAAGCACCCAAGCAGGCCATGGGGATGGAATACTGTATGTGCTGATGATTAGCGTTGCAGCCCAATGTAGGTGGCAAAGAAATAAATACGGGAGCCAGCGAGAGGACAAGTGTGATGAGTGTCAAAAGTCTGACACACACAAGTGTGCGAGGAGAGGCGAGGCGAGACCTACTAATAGCGACTTAGTGCTCGGGTCATGGAGCCAATGCAAGCACAGCAGCAGGGGACTAGGGTCAGGCCGGGGCATGGGGTGTCCTGCCACACTTATGAGGGCCATATGCCGCATCCTCAGTCATGTGAGTCGGGATGATGCTTTATTTCTGTGGCTCTGACCGTCGTCTGGCTCCATTCAAGTCATACTAACTGTAGTTTACCCCAATTCCGCCCCCCTCCCTCCCTCGTGTACGTTATGTACGTCTCCATGACTCCATCAAGGAAACGAAAGGAACATAACATTCAGTAAGTTAGCCTTCATGCCCAGTGCCTTTCCTTCATGCCCAGTGCCTTTCCTTCATGCACTCTGCCCATCACCTTCAGCCTCCATGTGTCCACTTAGTTACTTATGAAGTACTCTTGGGTGTGGGATATTCCCTACCATCTATTACAGAGCCGAGGCAGGGACAGTGCATGCTAAGAGCATTCCCACCCATGCACTCTAGGACGAACCCTCTCAAATTATTCAACTATATCTGAAGGGCCCTTGCACTCACACTCCCCCACCCTTGCACGCCCTTCACGTATTAAAAGTGCGCATCAAATAGTCAATGAACCAATGACAAGTAGAATGGGAGGAATAATCATCGAATAGTCAACTCAATAGTGTTTTCAAGGCCCAATTTCTAACACGCTAGAATCCAGAGTCAAGAAGCATTTTGAAAGGCCCCTTGAAACTTTTCATCCACTTCTTGAGGTCAGAGACCCTCTGAGGCCATGGGTGGCCATGCTCTAAGAGCAGGCCCAACAACATCCTCTTTTCACTCACCAACGCTATTTCCGATTGATAAAGTGTCTCTCATAGTTTGGAGTTTGATATTAGATCAAGCACAACAGTTCGTCAGTGTGCACAGAGTCCACATCCAAGAAGGTGTGAGAGAATTAGGAACTTCTCCAGCAACAAACACCATGCGTGTCTAGAATAGAGGTCATCGATCCATTTTAAACTATTACTTTTGTCACAACTTGGGACAATCATAATGACAGAGAATACGCTTACTAATGTTAACTTCATAAGGTGAGAGTATGGTCTTGTCACATAGTAGGACAAAAGTGCTTGATGTAGAAACCACCTCCGCGATATGAACAATATTTGGTGTAGAAATAACTCACTCTTTCGCAATACGGTATATAGTGATTTTAGTAAGAGGTGAGGCATCACTGCAAGGGTTTCTCGCGATGAGAAGGCACCCGACGTCGAGGCCAGTAGGCCGATTAATCACAAGAAGCCCGAGGAAGCGATCATGCCTCTTCCTGCGTAAAGCGCAAGTTGCAATGTTGCCTTTAGTTGCCCCCCTCCCCCTCCCCAAGTTCTCGCGTGTCCCTAGCCCCTAAACGTTCTCACCCTTTTTAGATTTGGTAGTTTTTCAAAGATGCATTATAAAATGCAACTAAGAGGGATATTTTCAACTTGATGAATGAGTAAAAGTTGTATATTATGAGTTTTGGATTCTATCCATATGGTTAGATTTGCGATTGCTATCACCAATTTTTGTGTATAAATTTTCAAACTTAAAATTTAGAGCTCTTTTAAGATATGATTACGAATAAAATATTGACAATCTAATTATGAGATTTGTTGGGATGGGTTGAAATGTAATACTCTAAATGTAATGATTTTTGGAGATTTTTTGGTTGCTTAATTTTAGTAGTTGACTTTTTCAATAGCACTTTTAAACTAAAAGTTTCAAAATTTTGGGTGGAACACTACAACATGAAACGAGGCATAAAATTTTCACAAATCATCCCCTTTCTAATCGGATCACACATGCACAAAGCTAACTTCCCATACAAGTTTCAGTAAAAAATCCACATTGCAAAAAGTGCATGATGGATGATAAAACGGACTTCAAATCCGTACATCAAGCAAAATATGCATGGTTGGGCGGTTAGGGGCTAGGTTCTCCTCATCATGTTTTGGGTTGTGGCCAATGATCGCATGACTAGTTTGCATGAATATGCTATCACCCATGCAAAAGGTCACCTACTTTTGCTACCCAAGTATGTAGAAGTAAAAAAGAAAAAATGAAATTATTCTTACAAAATATATTTAGAGAATTCTTATTGGTTGCCAAGTACTAATGAAGCCTCAATTGTTCGCTACTTCCAAAGTAAACTATGTAGCAAATTGTTTATTCACTTATAAAAATTGTCAATTTTTTTGTGAATGACTATTTTTTACCTACAATATACCAATAGCACAAGAATTTTGTTTGGTAGAAATCCAGCTAATTTTAGTCAATTCTGACTCTGGCATTGCAAGCATGCCAAAAACTTGACCGCGGGCCATTTCAAATTATAACTGGCACGAATGTTTAACCCCTAAGTGACGGATCAACCATTTTATGGTCTCTACCCTTTTTTTACGGGCTGCCCAAAATAGAAAAAACTGTTTTTTATAGAAAATAAAGAATATTTTTAAATATAGAATCAAGTCTACTTTCCAACCCACTTTGAATCATGTCAATCCGAGTTAAACTCCACCTGGGAGAAATTTTCAAAGAAAAACACTTCTACATTGGCTAGTGTTAGAAAACTTACTATTTGGGGAAAGTAATGATGTTCTCTCCTTTGAAAAAATTTCAATTTTAGATTTTAGAATAGAATTTATAGTTTTAACAAATCATACAAAATTTCAAATTCTAAAAATAAAATTTGTAATTCTGACAAATATTTGAAGTTGAATGCTTCGAAATTCATTATGAGATGGTAAAAAGTTATTTTTTGAAATTTGACCGTATGGATAATTACTAAACATCAAGCTCCTCATTTTCTCTTTTGGACCAAACTTCATCAAAGTTGAAGAAGTAATTTTTTATAACACATTTATGTTTTGCCCTTACCCCCTCCGTCATTTAGGGGTTAACCCTTGAACGCGCCTACGTCCAGTATATGGACGATGAACAGATGGCAACCTTTCCTAACACTACTTCCTGTACAATTTTTCATCCATCCAAATTTCTCTTGGTTCTTGTGCTAGTTGACTATTATTTGTACGGTATGGATCTTCAAAATAATATATTGTGATTTTTTGAAAAACAACAGAATTGGTTTATGTCAAGTTTCATTCTTAGTTCAAAAAGTGAGACCTTAAACATAATTTTTCAAAATAAGTAGAATCAAATAATGGAAACCATATAATCTTGTAATGCACGTTATTCCAATTCCTGACCATTTTTTTTTACAAAAATGTGTTAATTTTGGATTTTTAAACGAATTTCAAGAGAAAACCTTGCAAAATTCATGAATAAATATTAATAAATATTAATAAATATTAATAAATAATTTGATGAATCCAACCGTACAAATGCAATCTTCACATTGACATTTACAACTTTGCTTTGTATATCAACTCCATTTTTGTTTTTCATCAAACATTTTATAATGAATCTTTGAAAACAGTGTTGAATCGGGACGTTAAGGCCCTCTTTACACTAGAGGCGAGGGGCCGTGAGAAAAGAAATTTCAGCCAATGGGATGCGTAGAAATCGAGAAGACCAAGGAAGGTCACTTTACACTTGAAATTTTCAGTCCAAGGGACAAAAGGAGGAGAAAATGACATGGACAACACTTTTGTCCTTCGTGGCAAGAAAAATAGAAATTTTTGAAGGCCCCCGGATTTTCTGTCAAGCCCACCTCAAGAGGTGGGTCTAACGCAAATTCCGGGGGGCTGTCAAGCCAAAATTCTCACAACCAATCATTTTTTATTTTTTAAGAAATATGTAAGAGCTTTACTTTTTAAAACCGGTATTTTATTTTGTAGCCTCTTCTCACTTTACACTATATCCAAAGGACGTCAAATTCGAAGTTTGGCTTCTCAAGAATGAGCCATGGCCCTTGGCCGGTTTTCTCCACGACTTCTCGTTTCTAGTGTAAAGAGGGCCTAAAGGGTTAAAGGAAAATAGTGACCATTGCTTTCGGTGAAGTGAATGAATAAATGAATCAGTGTAATTTTATGTATAATAATATGGAAATAGGGTGCTAACTGAAGAGGGCACAAAGATGCACGGTGGGCGAAGGAGTGAATTATGAAGCTCTACATGAGTGGGACTGGTAGGTCCATACTGGTACCTCAAACTAGACATAATCATCATTCTGAGAGGGCTACTCTCATTCCTAGTAAGCTGGAGCCACTGTGTTTTTTTTTTTGTTTTTTTGACACAAATCTGGAGCCACTGTTGTAAACCGGGTGTCCAACAACCGTAGTCGGTCGTCAGGATTTGGGGGAAAAAAGAAATTTATGAAAAAGAGAACCCCAAATCTTTAGGTTTTTTTTTATTATTATTATTCAAATCAAGGGGTGGTTTCATCCCTAACCGCCCAACCATGCATATATTTTGCATGATGTACGGATTTGAAGTCCATTTTCTCATCCATTATACACTTTTTGCAGTGTGAAATTTTTATTGAAACTTTTAGGAAAAGTTAGCTCTGTGCATGTGTGATCTGATTAGAAAGGGGATGATTTGTGAAAATTTTATGCCTCGTTTCATGTTGTAGTGTTCCATCCAAAATTTTGTAGGTTTTAGTCCAAAAGTGCTTTTGAAAAAGTCAACTACTAAAATCAATCAACCAAAAAATCTCCATAAATCACTACACTTAGAGTATTACATTTCAATCCATCACAACAAATTTCATTATTAACCCTAAAACGTACCACTCCCTTGTAGGAAAGTCAAACTACACAATTTGGCCTTCAAGATTTATCAAAATATATTTTGTAATATTTTTCATGCATGGTATTGAATGTTTCCTATCAGTCTTGAAATTTTCAGATTTTTTTAATTTAATACGGCCTTTTTAACAAAATTTTAAGTCAAATACTTCAAAAAATAAATTTTATTACAAAAAATCTTTTAAAAATTAATATTTTTTTGGGAGCATGTACAAATTACAATGGAGGATCACATGATATGTTTTCCATAGAAATTTTTTATTTAAATTTTGAAATTCGAAAGGTGAACATCCTATGTAGTGTAATTCAAACCTTGAGCTACAAAGCTTGCACAAGCAATAAAATACTCAATAATTGGAATTTTTAAGATTTCAAAAGTGGAGTACGAACTAGACTTAATAAAATTCAATTTCTTAGCTGGGTGTATTAGCAACAAAAGTCATCTTCAAGATCAAAATTGGGTTTGACCAACAAACATCCAGTAACTGGATGCGTGTACATTTAGGGGGTTAAATTGTCAACATCTTGTTCGTAACCATATTACGAAAGAGTGTTAAATTTTAAGTTTGAAATTTAATACACAAATATTGGTGATAGCAATCGCAAAACTTATTGTATGGATAGAATCTAACATGCATAATGTACAACTTTTATTCATTCATCAAGTTGAAAATGTCCCTCTTAGTTGCATTATATAATGCATCTTTAAAAAAACCGCCAAATCTGAAAATGGTGAGAATGCTTAGGGGTTAAGGGGGCGGTTTACACTACGGACCAAGAGCTATGACCAAGGAAAGTGGATTAATTCCGTGGTCACACTTCATAGTTGCACTTCAAAAAAATGTAATTTTTAAAAGCACAGGGGCCTCTTACTAAGTGTAAACCAAACTTGAACCGGGACCCAAAAAAAAAAAAAGGCATTTCAAGCCCATGGTCTCCTTGTTTGGCAATGAGAGAACCCTCTTTGCCTCTCTCTCACCACAAAATCCGGGGACCCTTCAACATTATCCACTAGGCCTATTTAGATGCCTTTTAAGGACCTCAACTTCTTTGGTCACTTTTCTTTTTTCTTTTTTCCCTTGTAGTGTAAACCCAAGTCATCTCGGGACAAGTTGATAGAACCAATCACACATTTTAGAGCTTCATGGGACGAGTTCTTGGTCCGTAGTGTAAACTGCCCCTAAAATTAAATTTAATGGTGAGAATGGGAATCTGAGAGAATACTTAAATAATTTAGAATTTAGTTCCCATAAATAATAATTGTTTGGCATGATTTGCCAATCTCGATGAACATGTATGCAAGACAAACATATAGCACCTTCAAGATGCACCCGACATTTGCTCATTGTAAGACTTGCACACTTAAGCATGCAAGTAAGGAGATTTTATCATTTACAAAATGAACCAAAAAAAACTCTTTATCATGTAGTAAAGTAGAAACACTAAAACCGTACTTATAGGTTGAAAATGATGATTTTATGAGATTGTTTTGTTTCGTTTGGATAAGCCATATAAATGCTATGAGTTTTTAAAGTGGAATTTGTCTAAGCCACTTAAATTGTCCCATAGGTTTACTTATTTGAATACCAATCCCCATAAAATCAGAGCAAGTCTACAGTGTAAAAATGGGTGCAAGGACAAAATTGGGTGTATATACCTCACTTTAAGCAATAGAAGCTTGTAAAAAAAGTGACAACTTTTTATGGTTTTGTTTAAAAATAGTAGTACCTAGAAAGGTTATGTTTAGCCAAAATCCACATGTAACTTTGAGTTAATTTTCTTGTGTTATCACTTTACAAAAATACATCTTACTGCATCCATTTTCAGAACAATTGTTTCGTGGTAAGTGTGGCTTGGGCATAAGGTAAGATCATGGTTTACCAAAAAGTCCTACGAATGCCAAGTAATCTATACCCACGATATCAAATCCTCACGACTCAAGAATGTTGTTTCACTAACATTCCTAAGATAGAATTTTCATTGTTGTAACTTTCAATTACCTAGTGTACTTGCAAAGTCTAAAAATTTCTATCATTGTGACTTTCAATTATCAAGTGCACTTGCAAAATCTCTAATTTCAAAGAGATTCCAATACACTACAAAGGATATAGTTATTTGGGTACCACATAAATAAGTTATAATTTTTTTAGAATTGTGATCAAGGGGTGAGGAAAATTGAAAATACACTTTGATTCGTCGACACTTCCATGGCCATTAACGTAGGATTACCATAAACCACGAAGGTCCAAAAATGGTGCAGTAGATTGACACTGAAATAGTTAATACTATGACCATAAACCGCTTTTTAGGAGATTAGTGTTGACCAATCGGCTTCTTGTATTTTCTTTCTTTTGGGTAGAATGGTGGGTCATCCATATATTGACTTTTGATTGGTCCTAATATTAGTTTAAGATGAGCCTATGTAATCACAAAGGGGTTTGAAATATTTCTCACTTTGAAAAATTGTAGAAAATATCTATATGGGAAAAAAATATGTAATCACTTTGCCTCTTTATGATCTCTTCTCTTCTGTGTAAAAAAATTGAGTCCTAACATAAAATTTTATTTTTGATATCCAAATCTCCTTATTTTCACGGTTTCTGATATTTCTATGTTAAAAGATGCATATTTACTTTTGAGCATAGTAGACGAACTTCCCCCAACAAACTGAGCGTGATTAGGATTATTGTTATTATTACAAGACTTGCCTGAAATCACTCCCTAGTTCCTCAACACAGAATCATGAAATTGCTGGGAAATTTACTACGTAACAGAAACACGTCTATCACTCAGTAGCTTAAGAGAATAATGGTATTTCATTACTAAATATAATATTTAAGTTAAAACATTTTATAATCTATTGGGTGATTACTGTGCTATTGCAGGGATTAGAGAACTGGCTGTTGACTATCAGGGCACCCTCTCATCATCTCATACAGTACCCAGCTGAATCATCTCACCAAAATTGTCACCCATCTCCTTCGCATGTCACCCCAATTCGGGACAGTCTGAATACAAATAGGCACTAATCCCAGTTACTATTCACTTCCTAAGTGAGTTGAGCACCTCTTTCACCCACATGCAAGTATCATGGCCGAAAATAACCATCGTTCAGTCATGCCAGTAGTTAGGGGGGTTTCACACTATGGCCGAAGGTCGGTCGAGAGTCCGTCGGTTTCCACCAATCAAATTGCAAGAAATCATGGTTTCGGCCTCTCGACCCTTCACACTAGAGGCCAAAGTCCAAAGGCCGTGGACCTTCAAAATGCTTACATGGCAACACTTTTTGACCAAGGTGACGGCCTCTCGACCTCTCGTTTGGGTCCTGCATTTTGCAAGACCCGTCACCATGGTCGAGAGGCCGTCGATTTCTTTTCATAAAAAATGAAAACTATATTTTATGCCTATTTTCAGTAGATTTCTTTGGACTCTCAACAAAGTTTGGACTCTCAATTCCCACGGCCTCTTGACTTGACGGCCATAGTGTGAAGCGGCCCTTAACATGTTCATCAATCAAATCACCCTAAAATATGTATATATTTACCAGTTAATTGGTTCCTCAATTAATGAGATTAGTACTAGGATTAATAATTAATTAAATTACTGTTTGCATGATCAGCATTATGTGGTAGAGCAGGAAGCTCCCCCCCACCCCAATTAGGCCCGTCAGTAGGTTCTGGGTGAAGTGAGGAATTCTGGAAGCTCTAAATTTAACAGCAGAGTAGGACCAGCCATTAGAGTTAACCTTTGGCTAGCCTGCGTCCATATAATCGTAGGCTTCATGCTCACTGCCTTTTCTTCATGCATCATCTTGGGACTCATGGCCTCTTTCCATGGATCAGTCCGGCAGTAAATAGTGACTTCACCACCACCGAAATTTGCAAATCACTTTCATGTGCACTGGTAGAGAGGGCCCCCATCAATCTGTACATTCAAATATACCTGCCATGCACCTAAACTTAACCCTTAAACGTCAAGGTAAGCCCCATGGGCTTATTTAAAAGAGAATAATGAAGAAAAAAGTTGATTTTCTAAACCAAATCAAGCTAGACTTGTTGCGTTGGAAAGCTACTGAAAAAGCGATCTAGACTCCAAATTTTCGCCTCATTTGAGAGATTGTGGAATCGTTGGTAAGCAATCAAAGTTATCAAATTGAACAAGTTTTGAGGTTGGGGCAGCCGAAGTTCAGCAGTGCTAGCCAGCAGTGCACTGCAAAGCCGTTTTTGCAAATATATATATATATATATATATTAAATTTTTTTTCCCCAAAAAAATTTAGATTCCTTCCGAGCTGCCCCGTCCAGGCCCTCTTGACGTTTAAGGGTTAAACGCAACAAAGAGATAGAGACAATGAAAGGTGCCACCGATGAGCAGTGAAACTCAATGTCATGCTTCTCCACTCACCATCTTTCGGAGAAGTTTGAGACCTCAATCCTTCTCGTTTTCCTAATTCCACCGGAACCGATCATACATGGAAGCCCACCCTCAACCTATCGTGTTATCGTGTTAGCTATTGATTTGGTCTTGTTGGGTGAGGAATATGTTGCACCATCTGCCGTGGGGCAAGGTTGAGCCACTAGCTACTTCATGATATGATGAACGACGAACAAATTGCAACCTTTCTTAACACTACATCATGTACAATTTTTCATTCATCCAAATTTATTTTGGTTCTTGTACTAGTTGACTATTATTTGTATAGTATGGATCTTCAAAATAAGATATTGTGTTTTTTTTTAAATTATAATATTTAAATAACATAATTGGTTTATATCAAGTTTCATTCTTAGTTCAAAAGTGAGACTTTAACAGTGATTTTCCAAAATAAGTAGAATCAAATAATGGAAATCATATCATCTCGTAGTGCATGTTATTCCAAATTCATTACAACGATTTTTATTTTTATTTTTATTTTTTGAGTTAATTTGGGGTTTTTAATTGACTTTAAAAGGAAATGTTTGAAATTTTAATTACAACTTATTAATAAAAATATTATAAATTCAATTGTACAGGTGTGATCTTCGACATTTACAACTATGCTTTGTACATCAACTTCATTTTTGTTTTTCATCAAACATTTTATAATGCATCTTCAAGATCAATGTTGAATTGGGATGTTAAAGGGTTAACTGAAAAGAGTGTCTCAAAGTGGAAAGAAACCTTAATTCCTAAAGGACCAATCGTCCATTTTCTGGACGATGTATAGATTTCATTCACGTTTTCTCATTTGTCTTGCACTTTTTGCAATGAAAAGAAATAAAAAAATTATATGACAAGATAGCTTCATGCATATGTGATCCAATTAGAAAGGGGATGATTTGTGAAATTTTTATGCCTCTTTTCATGTTGGAGTGATTTAACCAAAATTTCAAAGAGTTTAGTCAAAATTAGCTCTTGAAAAAATTAACTCATAAAATCAAGAAACCAAAAAATCTCCAAAAATCACTACATTTAAAGTATTACATTTCAATCCATCATAACAAATTTCGTCCACAAGTTGTCAATATCTTATTTGCAATTGAATTACAATTTTTTTTTTGAAATTCTAGTTTCAAATCTCATACAAAATATAGGTGATAGCAATCGCAAATCTAACCATATGGATAGAGTTTAAACTTTATAATATACAACTTTTATTCATACATCAAATTCAAAATATCCCTCTTGGTTGCATTTTACAATGAATCTTTGCAAAATTGGTGAATTTGGAGAGGAGCGAAGACATTCAGGAATTAAACTCATTTATGACTCGTTTTGAGTTCAAAAAGACTGCAAAACTAGCCTATGATGGGTTAGAGAATAATCTAAACAAAGCCTTGCACTACCACGGGGCGTGGAACTCGTGACCTCCCCAATGCTAGAAGAGAGTTTCCACACATTCCTCCAAGCCAAGAGCCCCAACCATGGAAACTATTCATGAACAATGCTTGTCAGAAATTGTAATTATAGGAAGAGAACTCCACTTGAACTTTGTTTATGAACCAATTATGTTTTCGGATAACTCTATTGTCATTTGTGTAACACAACATTCTATTTTTTATTTACGTTGTAAAAGGGTGGCAATGACTTTAACACTAAGGTTAGCGTGAAGAAAGAGCCTATTGGGGTAGTTTTGTTAATCCTTGAATGACAAACCTGTTCCTTTAAAGTTTTTGAAGTTATGCTTGAACCTTGCAAGAGAAATGGTGAAAATTTGTAGCGAGCAAGAGGGACTTCACAAGAGATATGAACAAGGGTTTCGTTAAAAGTGCAATTCAATATGTAAAAGTGCACATGAACAATTTTTTGGAAATTATAAATTTCATTGAAAACATGATCATTTTATAATTATCCTAGTAAGAAAAATATCATCATGAGGGGTGTGGCATGTGCGTCACCCCTTCAGATTTAAACTAGGCAAAATATTGTTACAAGGGGTGTGGCATGTGCCTCACTCCTTAAGATTTATGAAAATATATCTGAAAAGACTCTAGCCAAAGTACAATATTATTGTTTATACATACCAAAAGTTGTGATTAAAATATTCAAAAATAATCCCAAAAAGTAGTGCACATTTCAATAGGCATTTTTAACGAAACCCTTGTTTATGGTGAAATCCGTGGTGATCAAAAACAATGCTTGTTAGCGACATGGTGGGGAAACTAATAGGTGTCCCAGTAAAAAGAGATGAAAGACGTGGTGACTCTTGGAACCGTAGCTCTTGTTTATTTTAGATCTCTAACCGTAAAATTAAATTACATTACATTTGAAAAACCATAATTGCATACTATTTACATCATGGATGATGTCCAAAAATGAAATTGAAACAAATGTTTCTTTTTCTATTATGAAGTTGTTGAGTTGAAAAATCCAATTGAGTTCGCAAGTTCAACCTTGTGTATATGGCACAATTAAATTGAGTTTATTTTTTTGCAAGTCGTGTTTAGACTTCAAAATTCAACCACATAAGAGAAACAACCATGATAGCCGTAGAAAAATCATTCTAATTCATTATATTTTTGAACTGAACCAAATCTATTATACAATACAATTATATTTTTGAACTGAACCAAATCTATTATACAATACAGCTCAGTTTCTCTCACTCGACCGTTCCGCGTTGGAATCCGTAGAGAAAACAACCCAAGCTTAATGTGCTCAACGGCACGGGTCCCACTAGTTACTTTTAAGTTTTATTTTCAATTCAATCATTAATACATGTTTGGTTAAAAATAATCAAGGAAGAAAATGGGCCTATTTTTTCACCTCAAATGTATATGATCACCATGTGAGTATCTTTGCAAACCCCCAAATGAACCACACTAAAGGCCGCTTCACACTATAGCCAAAGGTTGAGAGGCCGTCAATTGCCATCGATCAGATTGCAAGAAATTCGGCTTCTCGACCCTTCACATTAGAGGTCAAAGTCCAAAGGCCAACATCCTCCAAAATCCCTACATGACAACACTTTTTGACCAAGGCGATGGAAGTTTAGGTCAAACGGAAATAGAAACCCAAACTATGGTCGAGAAGCCGTCGATTTGTTTTCTTAAAAAAAACAAATTCATTTTTTACACAAATTGTACTTGAATAGTTCTTTGATCCTTTCATGAATATTCCCTTAATCTTGAAGGAGCTTGTGGAAACTCTCCTTTGGCATTGGGGAAGCCGGTCATGAGTTCCATTCCCATAAACGATGTAGGGCCTTGCTTTAAATTATTCTCCAACTCACCATAGACTAGTTTTGCAATCTTTTTTATTGCCCATTTTCAACCGATTTCTTTAAACTCCAAACAAAATTTCAGCACTCAATCCCACGCCCTCTATTTTTTTATTTTTTTGTTTTTTTTCGACACAAATGAATGCCTCTCGACTTGGACGGCCATAGTGTGAAGCGGCCCTAAATGGAACAAAATAAAAAACAACTAACTTAGTAGAAACCAAAATCACTCCCCGAAAATCGCGGGTCTCCGCTCCTCCGACCCGGGCCCAGCCAGTGAGTCCTTGGCCCCCACCCGCGCTAAACCCGCGCCCGTCCTCTCCTCAGGCATCTCCGAGCTCCTCGCTTGTATATGAGCCCCCGCCTCCGCCACTTCTCCTTCCCCGACCATCGCCCCAGCGCATCAGGCCCCCTCGCGCAGGCACCATCTCTACAATTCCAGCCCCCTTTCGTGCTTGGATCCATACCCACTTTTTTGTTCCCCTTTTTTCCACGCCTTGGTTTCGTCGCTTGCAGTCATCACTGCATCGTTTGTTGCTCCCCTTCCATTTTCTTGTGCAGCAGCAACTTACACCAGTCACTGCATCGTTTGTTGCTCCCGTTTCATTTTCTTGTGCAGCAGCAGCAGCAGTCACTGCATCGTTGGTTCATTTCTTGTGCAGCAGCAGCAGTAGTCACTGCATCGTTTGTTGCTCCCCTTTTTTCATTTCTTGTTTTGCGTTAGTCGGATCTGTCAATGCACCGCTCACCATTTTGGTTTATGCAATCTCGTGTGAGCATACAACCTGATGGACTGTCGTGAGTTTTAGTATAAGGAAATTATTTTAGCAAGAGTTGAAGAAGCGAACGATTTTTGCGCAAGTGATTTTCGCAAGTGACTTTGTTGTTCGTTACCATCATGACGGGGAAGAGGCCGCGCCCTGCGTTGACACGGACCACAAGCGTCTCGCAGTTGGGTTCCGGCGGCAACTTGTCCCAGAACGAGTTCTCGCCGTTACCCGAGAATCCCAAGGAGAAGCTGAAACCCACCATAGTGATCAAAGAACCGTCCCCACCGCGTGTGGTCATCGGTTTCGAATGCGCCAACAATTCATCAAACTCCCCGAGGTCGCCGTACTCCTCGCCAAGTGAGAAAGTAGTAGACAAAGCCGCCTCGCCGCGGTCGGTTTTGAACAGTTTGTTCTCGCGTCACCCGCGAGTTGCGACACCCGGAGTGGGCTTGGGCATTGCGCTGAGTAGTGAGGAGAGCAACAACGCGGATCACATTGCCATTCCTGTTCGGGAGGACAATACCATTCCGGGACCCCGGGTCGAGCGACGCCATAGCGACCCTATTCCTACTCCTGCCATCAGCCCGTGCCGGTATTTGAACTCGCCTCGGAAAGGGGGCGAGCCCCAGCAGCAGCAGCCCCCGCGCGCTTTGCGTGCTTGGATGGAGCCTGAAGTTGATCGTCACGACACTTTCTTGCTCGGGGAAACTCCCGTTGCTGCTGCTGTTGTTGCCAAGACGCACTTCCTTGATGAGTGCTCGTTTTGTAAACGTCACCTCCCCGAAGACAAGGACATCTTCATGTACAGGTACTACTCAAAATGCTTTTCACCTTGTTGTTTGCAAGGTTTCGAACATTCTTTCTTTGCCTTGTTTGCAACGGTACTAGTACATCATAGATCCCGTGTTCCTTATGTTTTCTTGCTACTTCTACTCGTTCACCATGGATCCTGTGTTTCCAAAGTTATTGTTACTCGTTTACCGTGTTGTTTGCAAAGAGTATCGCTGTTTCTTTGCCTTGTTTGGAACGCTACTATTCGCCATAAATCCCGTGTTCCTTATGTGATCAGTTACTTACGAACCTACTACTACTCATTCACCATAGATCCTGTGTTTCCAAAGCCATTGTTTCTCATTAACCATGTTTGCAAAGCATACCATGGTTTTGATTACTCTTTCTTGTTTGCAAAGCTACTGTTACTCATTCACCGTAGATCTTGTGTTTTCATACTCATTGTTACTCATTCTTACAAACCTACTACTACTTGATCCTGTGTTTCCAAAGCCATTTGTTACTCATTCACCATGTTGTTTGCAAACCTACTACTACCAGATCCTGTGTTTCTGATGTTTACCTTATTTACTACATGGTTTGCAAACTTACTACTACTACAATGGATCTTCACTATGTTGTTTGCATGTTTCTGATGATGTTTCTTTTCATTTTTAACCATGATTATGAGGGTACTGGATCTGACGTTTTGTGGTGATCGTTTTGCAGAGGGAACAATGCGTTTTGCAGTATGGAGTGTAGATCTCAGCAGATGATTCTGGACGAGCGCAGCAGGAATTCCTCGTCAGTGGTTCCGCCACGACGCCGTCCAGTGGCCGCCGCTTGACGTGACCCGCCGCGCGTCTGCGTCCAATTTTGTTTGGGATGTAACATAGCCATCAACCATGTACAGTGGAAAAGCAGGGAGGTTTCATGTACAAGGGGCAGGGTTAAAAGGGGGGTGGGTAGTAGTAAGTTAAGTTAGTACGGCTTTAAGCACATTATTGTAGAGGCGGTTCCTTCCACAATTTTTTGGTTCTACTGAGGATGATAAAAACCTAAAAAAGTGTAAAATGATGACGATGTTGTAGATAGGTAGACAGTATTTCTCTTCTTGAGGCGGTTTTGTACAGAGATCATCTATATGCTTGGTCATGGCGAGCATTTGGCTACTGTTGAAATTTTGAAATAAGGGCATGGAGTAATTAGTGTGTCCTTTTGATGAGGTTTGTAGGCTAAGGAGCATGGTTTATGTAAGTGCTCTGTCCTACAGAAAAATTATTACTATTCTTTCTGGAGGTTACGAATTGGAAAAAAGCTTGTAGGGGAGGATTATTAGTACTTGGAAGAAACTGGAGGCTAGGTTTTTGGGGGCTTTGATTTTTCTTTCGGCCCCCCCTTCTATTATCTTCATGAACAAGGAAAAAAAGTTTGGAATGTGAACTTTTGTTCCCAAAATTGGCTTTGGCGTTGAATGATCATGACTGGTTCCTGTACTGTCTGACATGCACATTTATGATTTTTTTTTGGGTACGGTATCACACTTCTTGCAAGTGCCATGACCACATATTGTGCAATTGTTTGACAGTTGTTGGTTTTTGGGTTTGTAGCTGGCAAGTCTTTGAGTGAGTACGGCATTGTTTGAAATTCCTTTATGTGATTCAGATGTGACTTGCACTATTATTTGTGTGCGTGAAGATTCGTTCAAAGGGAACCAAAGTGATTGCGTGATTGTACTGTACTGTACATGTTGAGTATTAATATGTTTGATGTCCATAAGAAATGGGTAAGTCTTTAGTTCTACATAATTTCAAAGGGGAACCAAAGTGATTCTACACTATCACCTTGAATAATTTGTTAGATGGCAAGTGTTACTCATGTTTTAGGATTGTCGAAATTAGCAAAACAAAATTAAAAAAAATGTTGAAATTACGTAGAAAGAATTTGCTAATTAGGAGGAAGAATAGTATGTATGTTGTTTAAGCAAATAAATTCTTTACGTGAGCGTATCAATGTTTCAATGGCCAGTGGGCAGTGGGTCATTGTTATTACGAACAAACACTTATTCACGACGACCTCTAAAAAAAAGACCAAATTTCTATGTATCTGAATGTATCGAGCTTTGATTTGCAGGTCTTAGTGCAATGTATTGCATGCAATTTGTGTGATGAATTCAAAAAAATTGTTATTTCTTTTACTGAAATTTCAAAGACAATGATGTATGTATGGGGAACCCTGGCTATCATATCAGAGCCCTAGCTATTCACGTCAAAACAGTGATTTAAAAAACAATAATTCCAAATGCTCTTTTTCATTGAGAAAGAAAATACACAAAGGTGCCAAATCAAAGTATGGAAGTAGGTGAGTGATTCTACGTGTCGGGATCTGTTTCAAGATTCTTCAAATGGACCCAAAGTGATTGCATGATTGTACACTATCACTTGAGTAGTTAGTTAGGTGGTAAGTGTTGCTCTTTATAATGTTTGATGTTTACTAGTTGGATGTTTCTATGAAATTTGTGGTGGTCCATCAAGATCTGTTTCAAGATTTCTGTAACCCTTTAGTGCTCAAGCAACCACATTGTGGTCTCTGCTGTGTTGAAAACGGGAATAACGCAGAATCCGTGAAGAATTGAATTTTGAATTGTAAAGTTAGATGATGAGTAGTATAATATACATCTTTTAGAAAAAAGAAAATTTTAATTTGGAGTTGTGCAACTATCAAAATACTTATGAACAAAACACAAAAATACTGTAAATACTCAAAAATATAGTGAATACTTACAAATACAACACATGTACTATGCGGTATTTCTTGTGTTTGGAAGTTTATTATCTTATTATATCTTTTTGAATTGTGTTCTCTTATTCATGTTCCATTAGTGTGTGTATTCTGATCTTGATCCATGGTTTATTAGTTTATTTATTTTTATTTTAATTACTCTAATTTAGCACATTGTTTCTAGCAAATACTGCTCAAAGATGATTTTTATCGAATAAAGAACATCTACTTTTTAGACATCTACTTCCAAAAACTTGTAGAAGAAGTATACTATTTACCCAAAAACTAAGTGTATGTCATGATTAGTATACTTGCAATATTTTGAACATGAAAAGCCAAATCCAAAATTTTTGAACACATGTTGTATAAGATGATGTCACTATGTTCCAAAATGGCTTCAAACCATTGTTGATACCGTAGTAGGAAAGCAGGGTCGGCACTTTCATGTCGAATAATTAATTAAAGTTTGAAAAGTAGGGGTCGTCACTTTCAAAAATAATTATTAAAAATTCGGCTATTAATAACTAACATTGAATTTTACTAGTGGCTACACGTTTTCCTTTGTTTTTTGTCTACAATTTTTGTTGACTTCATTTTTGTTGATTTCGACAAAATACTTGATAAATTTATTTATTTTCTCGGCATTTTTTTGAGGAATTATTTTCTGCCGACCCTGCCTTCCTACTACGGTACTAAGATGAAGTTACAACATTGTCAAAGTTGAAAAAAAATTACATGCAAAAGCTTGAATTTTTTTATAGAGCTAATAATGTACATAAACTCATTTGTATGTACCATTTCTAAAGAACATTGAAAAAATTAAGTCCCAATCAAAATATGCAAAAAACAAATCACGACTTCAATTTTTCTAGAAGTTCGTAAGCACGTATATACCATACCATAATAAACTAGCTCCAAAATTCTTCATTATAACCTAAACAAAGTGGGTTTAACCCCTAAACATCCTCATTCCTCTCTAGATAATAACATTCAATAGCCTTCACTTTATTTTTCATTTTTAAGAGGGTGGGGAAGGAAGCAGGAAGGTCAATGGAGGGACAAAGTGACCCAATGTTCAAGGACCTATTTTCTATCGGTTAGCCATGCACCTTAACCCTTTGACGCTCCAACGTCCATATTTTGGACGCTGGATGATTTATGTTGCGTCCCTTCACTATATATGGTGATTTTTTTGCATCCATCCAAAATTCTCTTGATTCTTGTGCTAGTTAACTACCACTTGTACGGTACGGATCTTCAAAATAAAATAATGTGAATTTTTAGAAAATAACAAGTGGTTTATGTCAAGTTTCATTCTTAGTTCAAAAAGTAGGACCTTAAACATGATTTTCCATAATAGGTAGAATCAAATAATGGAAACCACACCATCTTGTAGTGCATGTTATTCCAATTTCATTACAATATTTTTTGATTTTTTTGTGTTGATTTTGGATTTTGAATTGTATTTCAAGAGAAAACTTTGTAAAATTAATTAAAAAATATTAATAATAAATACGATGAATCCAACCGTACAGATGTTATCTTCACATTGACATTTACAACTTTGTTTTGTACATCAACTCTATTTTTATTTTTCATCACATAGGTAGAGTAGTTTCTATATAAAGAAGATTTGTATTGCACACACTAAAGATGCTGAAATCAATAACAACAAATCCATAACCAGAACTACAAATCTATATTCAACATCATTGTAGCATTGAGTGTGGAACATGCTCCTAGCTGTTGGTTTAAAGCACCAGTTGGTAATGGGGTAAGAGCATTCCCACCCATGCACGCTAGGACGAACCCTCTCAAATTATTCATCTATATTTGAAGGGCCCTTGCACTCACACTCCCCCACCCTTGCACGCCCTTCACGTATCAAAAGTGCGCATCACATAGTCAATGGACCAATCACAAGTAGATTGGGAGGAATAATCATCAAATAGTCAACTCAATAGTGTTTTGAAGGCCCAATTTCTAAGAGCATTCCCACCCATGCACACTAGGACTAACCCTCTCAAATTATTCATCTACATGTGAAGGGCCCTTGCACTCACACTCCCCCACCCTTGCACGCCCTTCACGTATCAAAAGTGCGCATCAAATAGTGCATCAAATAGTGAATGGACCAATCACAAGTAGAATGAGAGGAATAATCATCGAATAGTCAACTCAATAGTGATTTCAAGGCCCAATTTCTAACACGCTAGAATCCAGAGTCAAGAAGCATTTTGAAAGGCCCCTTGAAACTTTTCATCCACTTCTTGAGGTCAGAGACCCTCTGAGGCCATGGGTGGCCATGCTCTAACACGCAAGAATCCAGAGTCGAGCTATTTTGAAAGGGCCTTGAAACTTTTCATCCACTTCTCGAGGTCAGAGACTCTGAGGCCATGGGTGGCCTTGCTCTGACCACCTCACAAATCACCAGATGGATGAAACAGCAGAGTGGCTGAATGCTACTGATTGTTCTGATTCGAGGAATTTCAAAGATTTCTTATAGCATGCTTCTAAAAAGGATATTTTGAACTTGGCGTGTAAATAACGTACCTTATGAATTTCAGGTTCTATCCATTCGGCTACATCTATGATTGCAATCCCCAACATTTGTGTATAAAATTTGCAACTTAAAATTCAAAATTCCTTAGCAACTCAATTA
Organism: Pohlia nutans; assembly: GCA_022496805.1. Lineage (NCBI taxonomy): Eukaryota > Viridiplantae > Streptophyta > Bryopsida > Bryales > Mniaceae > Pohlia > Pohlia nutans. The sequence continues at coordinate 7,264,983 of CM040098.1, read as the reverse complement.
CGAATTAGTGACAATCTGCTGGGCGGGGTGGATATCGAACATGGCCATCATGCACATAAGAGAAGGACGTTTATGCCACCACAGCAAAGCAAACACAAGACGTAACGCCAAAACAATAAAGGTACATAAATGTAATGCATCCTGCAACATGGCAACTGTTAGCAATAACATTCCTAGTTTAAAATATAAAAAACCGCTGACAGTTGGCGGTAACTGGTAAAATGAATTACAAGACTTATGTGCGGTTGGCAACACTCTGGGGTGTCAAAAAAAGAGAAATGTCTCTCCAAGCTCTCCAATGTCTTGACAACTCTTCTCACTTTGATATGCATTGGATATCGGACAGGATTCCCACTATCTACCAGGATTCCCACAGCTCAAACACGAGGTGCGCCAAAGCATTCGTTTACGGTATCTTCAGCTTTTCTGCACAAACGAAACCCAGCAAAGCACACTGCAAAAGCTCAGATACCGACACAAATGACAGAACAAACGGTTTTGCCCACATGTCACTATCGTTACATCACAGTAGTACAAATTCGAAAATTCCTTCACTTACTTGAATAGGTAAGAAAATTTTAAATTCTGGGGGTAGCTCTTCTTCAGAATACAGCCGATCAGCGAAGTAAATGCGTCGGACACGGCAGTTGGCATGCACTTGCACCCGTAAGGTCTCCGCATAATTGGTACCATAGGCCCTTCTTGTGAAGTCTGCAAGGTTTAACTGGATTTGATTCCAACCCTCATCCAACCTCATGGGCATAGTGCAAATGTAGGGCTTCACTCGTGTGACTGACTGCACAAACATAAACCACTGTCAGGCATCTCAACTGGAATGAAGGAGTTTGTCTATGTTAGAGGATCAATATCATTCAAGGTAAAAATCCTCTATCGTCACCCCAAATTCTGAAAGTCATGATGATATTAAAATAACTTGTACCTGATCACAGTATAAACATCACTCCAGGAACTCTGTCTACAGCCCCCCATTAAGAGAATTAATTCACAATTCAATCCTTGGACTCACCTGGTAGTTTGATACGCGAAAACGGCGGCGGACATTCTTGTCATCAAGGACCTGCACTTCGAACGTGAAGTATTTCTTCATGTTCTTGATGATCATCACCAATATAGGCAACTTGATCCCAAGTGTCAACCGAGGATCAGCTGGGCAAGTTATGTAGTTGCTGCTTACATTCGTGCCCATGATCTCCAACACACTTGACTGAATGTCTTCATCAGCACACCTCTTAACCTGTCCATTTTGAGCTGCACAAGTATGACATAATTCAGCGTTTTCAGAAGGTGATTGGAGCACATTATCTCAGGCATGTCCCATGCACTTGGGTATTTTAAGCAGGCCACTACAGTCTTACGTCCTGGGTCGCAATAAAGAATCGGCTGATTTCAACAAAAATCACAAGAAAAGGTGAAGGAATCAAATGAGTTATAAAACCAAAAAGGAAACATGGTAGACCAATAGTCTCCCTGAGGTACGAGATACTGACCTTCTGTGTCCCAGATCTGCAGTGGTTTACTCCTAATCACATATCACAGTTAATTGTGTCAATGCGCAACCAATAGCATGTATCAACATGCAAGCAGGGATGTTGAGTAACACAAATCCAAGACAGTATTGGACATTATAATTGAGTAGATGGTGGCAGTTTGGTATGTTCAGTGAAAAATTTTGATTTAACTTTCAACAAACAATCAATAATGCTTAAACTCACCCAAGGCTGTAAAAAATCGAAAGGAACCCCGACTGAAATGTATTCTTGAACATATTGTGCCTCAATAAAGTCGATCTGGCTCTTCTTCAAATCGCTTTTGATACAACAATTGATTGTATGCGGGTCTGGCAGTCTTTCCAACATAAAACAAGAAAAGTAATGAGCAATCGTCCATTTTGTGAACGTAACAATAAGCATCTCCTATTATATGAAATATCAGAGCACCCTATTCAACCCCTGTATTTAATAAAGCACGTTTGGCCATACCGGTATACTTGGCAGGAGGGCAACAGTGACTTTCAAAGACTCTTGGAAAGTCACTGTTAATGCAAACTTAAACTAAGATTCATTACCGGTATCCAACTCTAGATTACCAAGTAATCCATCACACCCACATCAGTGAAAATAAGAGCAAAATTATGAAATCTGGTTCTCAGTATCAGCAACAACCAACCATCCAGCACAAAAACAGTGTAGTTCTGACGGTTATCTATACTGTAAGGTGCTTGTCATCATTCAGCGATTCTGTCAGGGATTAATGCAAATTGAAGCCTAAGGTTGCCATAAGCTCAGAAGGACAGCTCCCTGTCAAAGACTAAGGAAAGTCAGATGCTGTCCTTTTATTTCTTAAGAAAAACCAGACGAAAAATCTAAGATCCAAGAAGAGACTTTAGAAATTGCAAAGCACGAATGTATATGTAATTGTGCATTAGCCAATTGAGCATTAGCATAGACTTCTCCGCTAATGCTCAAGTGCACCTGTATAAGCCAAGGCCATAAGACCTGCATAAGAAAAAGTGATCGCAGACGAACGTAGGAAAACGAAGAATGCATAAACAAATTGACCAATAAGCAAGTGAGCTTAACATCAAACTCTTATAGCTGCTAATTTTTTTAAATAAATAAATAAATAAAAACCAAAGAAAGAAATCAAATATGCTGGTACTGTCAAACCTACGCACATGACAGAGTCAAAAATAAGTGAGTACAACATAAAGATTCACATTGACTACATACTGAAATAACGCTGCCAAAAACAATACAGCAAAAGAAGACAATCCAATTCTGCCGACTGCTTAAAGACGTAACAAGAGACAATCAGCTCAAACCCGAACAAAAACTCACCATACAATGAAAGGCAACAAAGATCTCGCAACTTCACATGTAGCATAGCCAAATGACGATAATTGATAACCTAAAACCTAGTCGACGACGCAGTGTAGCGGGACCAATACGATAGACAAAATAAGAACCGAGGGACGGTTTACCAAGTCCTTGAACAACAGAAATGTGATGGTAAAGAAGAGAACGAAAATGATTTCAAGCTCGTACACAACCTCATAAGTACAATACAATAGACAGCGACTAACATCTGCGGAGCTTCATAAGTTTAAACGTAGCGCAGCCAAGTGGCGAAAATTGATGACCTACAACCTAATCGACGAACGCTTCATATGATCGACAAAAAAATAAGAAGCAAGAGACGGCTTACCAAGTCTTTGAACAACAGAAACGTGATGACAAAGAAGAGAACAAAGAGAATTTCAAGCTCATACAATGGACAGAAACTAACATGTGCGGAGCTTCGTAAGGTTAAAAGTAGCGATAATTGATGACCTAGAACCTAATCGAAGAACTATAGCATACGCTTAATATGATCGACAAAATATAAGAAGCAAGAGACGGCTTACCAAGTCTTTGAACAACAGAAACGTGATGACAAAGAAGAGGACGAAGAGGATTTCAAGCTCATACAATGGACAGAAACTAACATGTGCGGAGCTTCGTAAGGTTAAAAGTAGCGCAGCCAAAGAGCGATAATTAATGACCTAGAACCTAATCGAAGAACTGTAGCATACGCTGAATATGATCGACAAAAAATAAGAAGCACGAGACGGCTTACCAAGTCTTTGAACAACAGAAACGTGATGATAAAGAAGAGAACGAAGAGGATTTCAAGCTCATACAATATACAGAAACTAACATGTACGGAGCTTCGCAAGGTTAAAAGTAGCGATAATTGATGACCTAGAACCTAATCGAAGAACTGTAGCATACGCTTAATATGATCGACGAAAAAATAAGAGGCAAGAGACGGCTTACCAAGTCTTTGAACAACAGAAACGTGATGACAAAGAAGAGGATGAAGAGAATTTCAAACTCCGCCAACCGCACCAGCTTGATCACCGATCCGACCGCCCGAGTAAACAACGACGGCGTATCCGCAACCTGCTGGCGCCTACGCATTGGTGCTCTGGTCCGTTCGCGCGGCCGCTCCTCTCCGTCACCGTCTCGATTCGTTTCCGCCTCTCTCTCCCTCGTTCTTACATCTTTCGGGCCCGCGTCGCCGGCTCTGGAGATCCCCGACCTCTCCCTGACATACATAGAAGCACAAGTCGACAAACACCTGCGGCAGCGGGGATTGCAGAGCGCACGCACAGATCGCTTCAAGCTCCTTCAGGCAGCCTCTGCTTTGGCCTTCGTCTTCCCCTGCTTCTGCACAAAACCTTCTTTCGCCTGGAAGCAACCACGGCGCCGAACAAAACCCGCGTCCGGAGGTCGGAAAAGCCCCACCCGGAGGTCGCCGCTCGCGTTTGGTGGCGATCCAACGGTCGGACGTGGTACGACCCGAATCTTGCAATCGGGTCGCAACCGTCCAGTGGTCGGGCCTTCGTACGCTTTGTCATTCCACGTTTGTCCCCACAACGGTCGGTGCTTATTGCGCCTTCCTTTTCTTTCTTATTGTCTTTGGTACCTTCTTCCAATATTGAACTTTCAATATTTTTATCCCTTTAAGGACTGTGCATCCAAATACCGTACCTTAGGGGCAGCTTCGGCAAAAAATAATTCTAAATAAAAATGTCGAATAAAAATAATAATTATGTTGCCTATTTGCCAGAAAACCATGAAATTAAATTAGATGAATGATGAAATATCTTGAAATTGAATACATGAACTAAAAATAAAATAAATTAAAAACGTGAAGAGTGATCATATGAAGTCCACTAAAATAACAAACATTCAATGAAACTTCATCAATTGTGGATGAAAGTCGAATTTAAATTTATTTATTTCCTGAAAAGTTGAATTTTAAAAAATTACTTTTTTTTTTGCCGGACATCAAAATTTGAAATTAATTAATTATTCAACGGAGGAGTGATGAAGCTGCCCCTAAGGTACGGTAGTGGATGATTGTTGGTCAAAGCCAATTATGAACTTAAAGATGATGTTTTTTGCTATTGCTCTCAATTGAGAAAATGAAGTTTATTGAATCTAGTTTTCACTTCACTTTTCGGATCTTATAAATTTCAAGTATTGAATATTTTATTTCTGTTGCAAGTTAGGTAGCTCAAGGTCTGAATTGCACTGCATAGGATGTTCACCTCTTGATATGAGTAAGTTGAGAAGTGCCCTTGAAGATGTTGGTATCCAACTCAGTTGGACCTTGTGTCAGAACTTTATATCCAACTTGGTATCTGAGATTCCTTTTGAATTTTAAAATTAAAATTCAAAAATTCTACAAAAATATATCATGTGATTCTCCATTGTCATTTGCACATGTTCTACAAATTTTATATTTTTTGAAGATTTTTTGTAATTAATATGAATTTTTAAAAGTATTTGACCTAAAAATTTGTAAAAAAATAATTGTGTATTTAAAAAATCAGAAAATTTTAGGACTAATAGGAAACATACAATTTTATGCATGAAAAATATTTTAAATTTTTTTTATCAATTCTTGAAAGCTGAACTCTGTATAAAAGTGTAGGTTGACTATTCTGCAAAGGAATGGGACGTTAAAGGGTTATGACGAAGATTTACACAAAATAGAAAAATAAATTTAAAAAATGGAGTTAAATGTTCGTAATGTTGATTTGAAGACCATCGTAATTATAGAGTGTTTGTAGAGATAGCTCGTTTAGACATATGTAAAAGCCGTAAGTAATGAGGTTTAACCCCTAACTGTGTTGGTGTTCATATATTGAACTTTTTGGGTTGCTCTCACTTACGAAGAATTGTACTTTTGCATACAACGTCAAATTTCAATAAAGTATTTCAAAACTCCTTTTTATGATGTTTAAATTGGGCGGTGAAAGTTTCAGATCGATCTGAGATGTACTGAATTTTTGGGAAACATTTTAATGCAAGAGTCTTAATTTTGAACAATCTTGTGCATTTTGAAGGGTACAACTTTGGGGGCTTGTTTCTCCTTCATTCAATGTTCGTTTTCAATCAAAATTGTTGGAATAGATTTCCTTTGAAGTCTACTTATCATAATAAAATTTTCATGTCAATCCAACTTTTTTTGAATGATTGGGAGTTATTTTAGTGTGCGGGTGTATTTTGACACTTTTTGGGCTACTTTGGCATTACAAGGCCAATTCAAGGCACATCGAAAAAAAATCATGAGTCCTTTTTGGTACCAATGTGTTTATACGATGATTTTTAACCACTTTATAGTTTAAATTTTTTCATGTGAGTACGTTAAAAAAACAAATTTCATCTCTAATGTGTTGCTAGGAAAATTTCAACATCCTTTTTCAACACTAAACATTAAGCTTTTGCAATCTATGTGGCTAAATGACTCCAAATTAGTTCCACATCATTTACAACATATACACTACAAGATTGTACGGTTGAGATTTCTATACTTCACTTACATTTAGACCTATAATACATCAAAAGCAATGATTTTTTAAGCCCAAAAAAGCTAGGGATGCCTAGGGGTTAAGGAAAAGTCAAACAATTAAAGTTATGTATTTATATTAAAAAAAATCTATGATTTATTCTATTGCATTATAATACAATTGTCCACTAAGCAAGTTGATCTTTACATTAATTTTACTATTTTAAGAAATACAATATATACAAAAGTGGTAAAAACTTTGGTCGTCTTTTGAGATAAGCGTGAATAAAGCGTTTGTTTGATTCACCCCTGATTTGATGTGCACATGACAAAGAACCAGTGGTGTAGAACTACACTTGTCCATTTTTTCTTACACCGCATTTTTTTTCTTACATTCCATTTTTTTCCCTCCCAACATGTAGGTAGAGAACATTAACTCCACATTGAATGCGTCGGTTCAGTAACGTTTAAGCCAACCAGCCTGCAAAGTCATCCATTCAAGCTTTTTCAATAGAAAGTTACCTCTTTTCATCCACTAGCACAAACCATATCCTAAACCCGCTACCCCTAGTAATTGTTTCCACACTAATTTACATGTATTGACTAGATAAAAGAGGTCATTATATGTGATGGTATTTTACATGTAAACATATTTCACTATTTTAAAACCCCATGTATTATATGTACGTTTTTTGCAAAAATAATCTTTGATGAATATATTAGGCCTTATTTTTTATTGCACGTTATTTCTACGATTTTCGCTAGTGCCCCCCCCCCAAGGCCATTTTACACCATTAGTTTGAACTAATGAAACTTGAAAACCAAACAATTATAATGGTGGAAAGTCAAAATTGGTTCCAAGGGTTTTATATATGATATAAATTAACATCTGTTACTCCTTAGAGTGACAATGGTTCCAAGGAGTGACAATGCCTTGATTCCAAGAAGTCAACCCCATCAAGACTCCTTGGTTCCAAAGGGTCAAGATCAACATATATAAAAATAATTTGGCACTTAGGTGGCACCATTTTAAGTTCAAATTTTCTTAGTCTTTGCTTAATAAAATGTTGTGTACAATTGCTAAAACCAAACTCCCTTCTTGAGACAAAAGTGCACTTTAATAAAATTCAATATTTTTGAAGCATTCCGCTCATTGGCTAAATACTTCCTTGCCCTTCTTCTAAGAACATGCTCAAATAAGTTTAAATATTTCGAGAGTATGCCCAAACATATTGGAAAGTCCCTATATTATGCTTGAATACATTTATATATTTTTACTATATTTTGAAAAAAAAATCAATGAATGGAATATATATTTATATATATGTATACCGGTTTGTTTAATTATATTCAAATTGGACTTACAATTGGTACGAATGCTTTCAGATTAGGAATCTTGACCAAATTGGACATTAATTTTTGAAATTCTTCTCAAGTTCAATAGTATGAATTTTTTTGGACTTGAATTTTCATGGTCATGACTCCTAGTGTAAAGTGACCCTTAATTTGTTCATGTCAAAAATGAGGTTGAATTTCTTACCGTAAATCCAAACCTAAATTTACTATATAATGTATTTTTTTTTGTAAACATATATGAGCATTTTAATTTCATTTTTTGAAAAAGTATATAGTGAAGTTTCTAATTATAATATGCAAAGTTATCCTAATTATGGTTTTAGAAATAGCATATGCAGTTCTATGAAAACTTTAAATGGGTGAATATAAAATTCACAGGGATAAACAAGGCATAACGTCCATCTTCTTAGGCAATTAGAGCATGTCCACCAAAGATGTAAGTATTCCTGTTTTCCAAACACAACATACAAATTAAGACCTATGTTTTACCAAAAAAGAAGAATTTGGCTGGTATCCACAAACAATATACCAGCTTGGTTGGCAAAATGTCTTCCCAAATAAAATGCAGACCTCAAATCTAGCAATAAATTTGAGGATAAAAGACCAACACTGGTAGGAAAACTCACTTGTTCAACTTTCATGGGTGTCGTTTCTCACTAAAATAAAGTTTTTAGGAACTTCAAGGGACCAAACTCCACATTTCTAGTGAGCTTTTGAGAAAAAAGTGAAAAAGAAGTTGTCATGGAGTATTGATAGAGGGTTCTCAAGCTCTCGTTTCCATGGCAACTTCTCTCCATGGCAACCAATCAAATTTGTTTATGTTTCAAGTCAACTTCTTCAAAACATCACTTATGCAAGTCCATAGAAGTGTACACCACTTCATGAAATACCACTTTTTCCTCCTCTGGCCTACTTCCACTTCCATGGGCAACTTCTCAAACCTATGGAAGTCGGTTCATAGGGGCTAAAAATCTGTCCTGCCCTCCACACACCCGGCCACACCAAGGTATCTACGGTACCTCAACTGGGTTCCGGGTATACATCTTTGCATAAAGTGCACACGAACACGTGGACGGTCTTCGACTACGGAGACGTGGACAGGCTCTTGACATCCACGTCAGCCCTAAAATTGACATCCACGTCAGCCCTCGTTCTCTCTTCTCAACGTCCCTTCCAATGCAGACCCCTCATCGCCAGCAATTGTAATGGAAGCTGCCGAACCCTCATCGTCATACTGATCCGTACGTCTCTCTCGCAATTTCTCAAGTCCCGGAAAAAGCAAAAAAAAAAAACAGACAAAAACCAGCAGGAATGTTAGCTGCAGTGAAACTTTAGAGCTCCTGCAATGTTCGAAATCATCATCGGAATTCAAGCATGAATGTTTTGTGAAGAGTGAATTTTTTGTTTGAAGACGAGCGGAGAGCAATGTCGCACCTTCAGGATTTGGGGAAAGTGGCGTCGGGGTTGGCGATGGTGGTGAAGGAGTCCATGAAGAGGGCGCCGAATGTAGTAGGCAACACTGCGTTGGACGTGCTGAAAGCAGTGACTGGCACGGTGACCGATTTGACGGGGCTGACGCAAGGGCGCGTGAAGGACGTTGTTCGTGACTCTGATTTAGGGCATCGGCGTAAGGAGACTCCTACTACTTCAGCTGCATCAGCTCGTGAATCGTACCTGCTCAATACGCTTGATAGTTTAGGCCCTCCGCGTAGGCCCGTGTCGAAGAATCGGACCGACGAGGTGCTAGCGAGAGTGAAGGAGGACATTCTGCCATCTGTAGCTGAGAGCCCGATGTCCAAACCTCTGGAGAATTTTACCCCAGTGGGAGCTTCTTCACCGCCCGTGCGAAAAGAAGAAGAAACAGCAGCAGCCAAGCTGGATAGTGAAGCAATCAAAGCGGAGCAGGTGCTACAAGCTTCACGGATAGGTGGTGCGTTCACTGTCGCCTTTGCAGTAATTTCATTAAAGCATGAAAGAATTCCTTTAGATTGTGTTGCAATGTGTAGAAGCTCTGCACAAATGAAAGCGGAGGCTGAATGCATTTTTAAATTTTCATTGCAAAGATATCAGTATACTCTTCAACAAGGCCCTCCATACTCTCAAATTATGAATTGAGGAACAAAACAAGGTAGAGGATACGATTTGCGTCACTTAAACCCTTAAAGGACCAAGATTCACAGTTTTAAAATGACAAATTCAATTGATTATTTTGTAAAAAATATAACTCAGATGGGACCGAATTTTATATCACTAGAACTAGTGAAATCATTGCATGTGTAGGTAAAGAAACAAATAAATTTGAAGAAGAGGAAGTCCAAATTGAACCTACTCAAAACTATTAAAAAACGTGGACGCTTAGGGTTATGCATTTTGACCAACATGTAGGAGTGTAATATGTAGGAGTGTGCTTGCATTGGGAGATCACTATAGAGATCACTTTGGTACTACAAGAGTCAAACTCTCTTGAGATCAAATTGTTCTATCACTCAATGTACGATAATTTCTTATTTAATCATTCAAAGTGGGAGGCTGTAGATCACTGTGGAAGGGTCAAAGAGCAGTGGCTATAAACCAAGTCATGCTTACACCAACCTTGTTAATTGAAGGCCAATCAAGTGTATTGGTAACAGACTAATAGGGTTTAGTACACGGTTTTAGTATCCTCTGCCTTATGTTTTTGGTTTTCATCAATTTTGTTTTCAACAGGTCTTGGAGCCGAGGCAGTAAGTAAAGATTTCAAGGTGCCTCCGAAGAAACGCAGAGCGAGGGAACGGCGGGTCCCTTCAACTCCATTGGGACGAGTCATGGGGTAAGACCCTTTGCTTGATGTCTTTGATTTCAAAATCATATAAAGTACAGGATACTCTTTCCGTCACTTTAAGCATTTAAATGTGCTTTCATTGGGAGATCACACAAGAGCTAAACTCTCTTGAAATCAAATTTTTATTACTATGTATGAATTTCAATTTCAAACTGGGAGGTTGCAGTGACAGTAAACAACCTCATCTTTATTCAATGATCTATGGCCACAGGTATTTAGCCAAGCCATGATGCTTACACTTGGCCAATTGAGTGCATGAATAGACGAGTCCTTGTTGGGAACAGGAACTGGTATAGGAGACGGTGTTAGTATCTCCTACCTTAAGAGTATAATCCCTCCGTCCCATAATAGATGATGCTTCTGAGAAAAACATTGTCCCAAATTACTTGATGCAAATCATATATTCAATTTGAAGAAGTTGTTTTACAGATTCTAAGACAGCAAAATCACAGGACAAGTGCACAGGAAGTGTTTTTTTTCCGTCTGTGAAGCTTGTCTTTGCTCATTTGTGGATCACAAACAACATATGAGCTAGTACTAGCATATGTTCGATGTATCAGAGAGCACATTGCAACGAACATCACCATGCTACCTCATGCCACACATACCATGTGCAGTTTGATACTGCTTAAATAGACAGCTACTCCGAAATGGAAACTTACTGTATTTAGAGATTTGGTGAAGTCGTTCTATTTTGCTTAATTTTTCGATTTTTTTAAAAGCATGTTTGTACGTGGAATGGGACGGAGGGAGTATATTTTTGTACGTGGAATGAAGAAAAGATGAGCTTGTAATCGGCTTTCACATTTTTGTTGCGTCATGTTCAAAGAGCTGTCTGCTGCCAGTTTTGCAGGGTTAGGAGCTGGACTTGCATGGGGAACGTTACAGGAGTCTGCCAAGAGGGTTTGGGGCGGTCAGGGACCAACTGTTCCAGGTCAGGCGGTGTTGTCTCCGTTTCTTACTGAGGCTAATGCTGAGCGCTTAGCCTTAGCTCTTTGTAGAATGCGAGGAGCTGCACTCAAAGTGGGTCAGATGCTGAGCATACAGGACGAGTCCATTGTGCCACGCCCAGTAAGACACATCATCACTTGCATATTCGGATAGTATTGCATTTAGCTGCCTGTATATGTGTAGTGTCGTTCCTTTTGTGTTTCAGTTCTAATGGAGAATTGAACTTCAGATATACATTCAACTGCAAATTGATGCAAAATTGCTAGCGTTCTGTTTGTTTTAATCTAGACACTGCTTCGTTTTGTTGAATCTGTTCAATAGTCAATCTTTTTGTTGGATGTGTAATAACAGATCTTGGACGCTTTGGAGCGCGTCCGGCAGGGGGCGGATATCATGCCCAATCGTCAGCTGATGAAAGTGATAGAAGGAGAGCTGGGTCCGAATTGGCAGGATCGGTTACAGTCTTTTGATGCCGAGCCTATTGCATCAGCTAGCATTGGACAGGCATGTTTGTTTTCGAATTGCCAGATGTACAAATTGTGCGGGAACCATGTTTCTTATGGTGATTCCAAGGCTTTTAAGTCTACCTGCTATTAGCAATGTTTCTGTCACTAGTAGTCCTGTGTGCCACCTTTGACGCTTATTTATCTTGAATTCGTTAAGGTAATGTATTTGATGACTAGTGTGCAATCTCATAGTGCTGGTGTTTAAAAATGTAAAAATGTGCTGGTCACAGGTACACAGAGCAGTTTTGAAGGATGGTACTGTGGTGGCAATGAAGGTTCAGTATCCAGGCGTGGCTAACAGCATCGATAGCGATATTGAGAATGTCAAGCGCCTCTTAGACTATACTAATGTCATTCCCGAAGGCCTTTACTTGGACCAAGCCATGCGGGTGAGATTTGGCTTTTTGATAATTATAGTGCATCCATCCAGCATTGCAGGTGTAGGGCAATGTGTTTGCATGTATTTGCATGTGATAACAGAGTTAACCGAAAAGAAGCTCATCTAACCTCCCTTTTTGCTCTACTTCTAACCTCTCTTTTGAGCTATACTTGGGTTGAATAGTGTCGTGTCATAGATTGTCCCCTTGTGGGCCATGGGCTTGGAGGTTTGGTAGAAGGTGTGGGAGTCATTGCGAGGTGTGGAGAATAATGACAGTGGCTTGCTTTAGATTGTCTCCCAACTCATCATGAACTAGTTTTCGGTCTATTTATATTTCAATATGAGTTCAAGAGGAGTTCATAAGGAGTTTGCTAAAACTTTCCACTTTGAGCTGACTTTTCGGTTAACTCTAATAGGGGATGTTGGCCTCACACTCTATTGGAAACAGGTAGCAAAGGATGAGCTGGCAAGGGAATGTGATTACAGGCTAGAATTAACGAACCAAAAAAGGTTTCGTGAGCTGTTGAAAGACGATAAAGCATTTTATGTGCCACGTGTGTACGATGAGCTCTGTAATACGCGGGTGCTTACCACCGAACTTGTTCCTGGTAAGCTTCAACAGGGTCTTATAATTCCTTTTTCCTAGCACGTGCACCTTTGTTTTTTACAGGACTCGTTTTGTTTCATTTTGTTTGTAGCGTTGCACATTTTTGTTCCTAATCAGTCGAATATGAACTCCTCTCAGGTATCTCCATTGACAAAGTTCGCGAGTTGGATCAGGATGTCCGGAACCGAGTGAGCACAGAGTTGCTTAACCTCACACTGCGGGAGCTTTTTCATTTTCGGTTCATGCAGGCAAGTGTAAACTTCAGAGACTATTTTCAGAGACAAATGACAAAGAAGAAGAAGAGTCATGATTTCCCTTCATTGATACCCAATGTTGCTTATCTTGGATGAAACGAGTGCAACTTCTTATTTTGCTCTTGCACTCATTTAAACAAGTTTTACTTGGAGTCACAGACCGATCCAAATTGGGGCAATTTCCTATTTGACGAAGAGAAAGGCACTATCAATCTTATCGACTTTGGGGCTGCTCGAGAGTACCCTAAGCGGTTTGTTGACAATTATTTGAAAATGGTAAGTCCCGTATATTTAAGTTCTGCTTGTCTTCTGGCATGTTTGGTTCCTCTTCCGTCTCACTTGCTAGTTCACTATTTTTCACCTCTGGCTATTGTAAACCTTAGACTATAACCTCAAAGAGACCAAATAAGTCCTCATGTCTCTTTTAACCCTTAAAGGGCTGATGGGGATAGTAGATACGTTGCCATATATTTGACATTTGTTGTAAATAGAAAGTTCCAAATTGAGATCCCAATAGCTCATTAAAATCATGACAACGTGAATTTCAACTTCATTTTTAATCTTAAACCCATAGGAGATGTGGAACCATGTCAACTACAATGGAATACTGATGTATAATGTTGGTCGGAAAGGACCTTTAAGGGTTAAGCAGTTTTGAGTAGGTCATATGGAGTCTTTCTTTTGTCCAAATTTATTTTTTCGACCAACACATGCAATGTTTCTTCATTGATACAAATTTTTTTCCCATCCGAATTGTCTTGCTCACAAATTGGTCATTTCAATACCATCAATCCTTGGTCCAGTAGGGTCTAAGAAATTAAATTGGAGGCAGTGTTATGAACCCCCAAAGGACCAAGAAGCCCAAATTGGGCCTCATGTTTTTATAGCAGTTTTGAATAGGTCCTATGTAGACTTCCTTTTATTCAAATTTATTTGTCTTTTGATCAACGCATGCAATGTTCTTCACTGATTACAGAGATATAAAACTTGGTCCTATCTGAATTATTGATTTTTCACAGTATGATTGATTAATTTTTTCATTATATAACTACGAATTCTCGGTAATTTGGTCACTCACAAGAGTTGGTGAATGGTGCACAGATTCTTGCATGTGCAAACAAGGATCGGGAGCAGGTCGTGCGACAATCGATTGCGCTCGGGTTTTTGACAGGGAAGGAGCCAAACGTTATGCTGAACGCGCACGTGGAAGCTGCTTTTGTAGTTGGCTTGCCTTTTGCTAAACCCGGGGGCTTCGACTTCCGCACCACAAACTTGACTAAAGAAGTGACCAAGCTCGGCGCCACCATGCTTAGATACAGACTGACAGCCCCACCAGACGAGGCGTACAGTCTGCACAGGAAGCTTTCCGGCTCGTTTCTGGCTTGTGTCAAGTTGGGTGCTGTTGTGCATTGTAGGGAGATGTTTCTGAAAGTGTATGATAACTATGATTTCTCCTCAGAAGATGAAGATGCAACCAGCATCAGGAGAGTTGCTGGTTCGTCCTCCTAATTAAGTTGTTTTCTACCTCACAGGCTCATGACCATTCTTGTCATTGTAGTGGACAAAGATGCAACCATTCTGCACCTGTGCATTGTTAGTTTTTTTGCACTGGTTATTGATCTCCCATTTTCTGAAGTGCTTTACAGCATTTGCACATAAATTAGAGGACTAAGGTAGCTTCTTGTTGGTTGTGTACAGCAGAATTACAGGCTGGAATAATACTTGCAAGGAGGTGACTTCCTTGAGAATTCTTTACCTTTCCTTTTAAGATAACATTTTCTTGAGGAAAAAGAAGTTAGCCTCTGTTGTGTGCACGTATTTTTCCTTGAGGGGGTTACCTTGCCGATTTTTTATTATATAAATTAGCCCAAATGCTCGATGTCCACGTTATCTCCTAAAGAACCTCTAGAGGTCTCATGATTTTAATATGACAAATTCAATCAATCATGTTGTGAAAATTACAATTTACATGGAACCAAATTTTATATCATCTGAATCAGTTAAGAATATCGCATGTGTTGATATAATCTAAATAAATTTGAACAAAAGGAACTTCTTGTAAGACTTACTCAAAAACTACCAAGAAAATACGAGGCTCAATTTCGGTTTCTTGGTCCTTCAAGGCTTAACTTAATTTCCAATGTTGCGACCCACGGGCATGTTCTTGAAGTGGTGACAAGAAAATTCTATGTCTATGTTAATTTTTAGCGATTTTAAATTAAATGTGGTTCACTTGATTATAATTGATTCTATTTTAGAATACTCCATACACAAATTGAAACAAAATGTGTATTATTTACCAAAATATTTTTGTTGTTACCAAGATCCTTGTGTACCAACTTGATTTGAATATTCTTTTGTTAAAAAACAAGGGTCCAAACAATAGAATACCTACTCCTTATAAACATTCTCTAAGATTCTTTTTCTCACCATACAGTACTCAAAAAGAAAAGAAAAAACAAATTGCCAAAATTAGAGTTATTTGAAAAAAGGGGGGGGGGTATACCCTTGCTATTGGCCGGAGTTTGCAACCTTCAAATAGCATTTTCTATATTACGGTAGTTAGTCACAAGTCACCAAGTTCTTGTTTTGAATGAGCACGAGGGGGCACGATTAGATGTCCTCTTGGGAACTTGAGTGTGATGTAGGGGAGCTTCTCTTGCATAGATAATGTGCAAGGTTTGAATCTCCGTGACAACGCAGAGCCTTGTGATTGATCAAAAAAATGGAGCTAAAATTTGTTTTACTGCCATTCAAGCTAAAAAATAAATTTTGCCTTGTCTTTCCACGTTGGGAAATGTTTTGCTTTACTTTACAGACAACTCTATTGCCCGCTCTATTGCCATCCAGCAAACACATTTCAAATGTCAAATCCAATAATATTCTCTCAATATTCCTTCGACACCACACCAAAAGATTTCTTCTTTTTTTTCGAAAATGAAATTTCTGGATTTTGTCATTTATTTTCAGATTGTTTTTGGGTACTCACCTACCCTCTACATACAATTGTACATAGGTGAAGGAGATTTGTGAGAGAGGATCAGATCTAGCTCTGGTTTCATTTAGATCTAGAGATTGAGCAATAGATAGAAGATAGAAACACCAGCTCTTATGGGACTGGGGCGTGAATAAAGCGTTCGTTTGTAATGTTAACCCTTAAAGTCAAGAGGGCCTGGACGGGGCAGCCCACAAAGCATCTAAATTTTTTGGGGGCAAAAAAAAAATTAAAAAATTAAAAAATATATATTTTTTAATTTTTAAAGCAAAAACGGCTCTGCAGTGCACTGCTCGCTATCATTGTAGCACTACAGCACTGTTGAACTTCAGATGCCCCAACCTCAAAACTTGTTTAATTTGATAACTTTGATTGCTTACCAACGATTCCACAATCTCTCAAATGAGGTGAAAATTTGGAATCTAGGTCGCTTTTCAGTAGCTTTCCAACGCAACAAGTCTCGCTTGATTTGGTTGAGAAAATCAACTTTTTTCTTGATTATTCTCTCTTAAATAAGCCCATGGGGCTTACCTTGACGTTTAACCCTTAACTTCTTGGGCGACCCAAAATGGGTCGCGCTATTTTTAGAACTGAAAATATCTTGAGGAAGGAGTGCCCGAATGATTCAAAATTTGGGCCAATTTTGTGTAGAAACAAGTTAGCTATCCAATGGTGTAGTCTAATTTGGAGAAATGCACGTTGTCAATTTTACAAAAATCCACAAGTGCTGGGTGGTCACAAAACTGAGGAAGAAAAGTCAACAAAAGAGAGTGACGGGCGAATGACGAGTTGCCACGTGTTCCAATTGGGCAGGGCGGCTTGTGGGTGGGTGTAGCTACTGAAATGCAAATCTTGCACTTGGATTTCACCTTTTTTCCAATATTCTTTTTCCTACTTTATGTGTTCTTTTGTGTACTTTCAACCTATCGTGTCTGATTTTGCAATGGAAGATCAGATTTGTAGGAAGTTGTAAGATTTCTCTCAAAGTCACAAGTGAACTAATAAAAAGTGGATGTCATGTCAAGGCCTCTTTCTCACTCATTTTTAATCCTAAAAATACAAAACTTGTTGTCATGCGTAGGGAACTTGATTATCTTCAGAATGACAAGAAGGCATCAACTTTCTAAAATAGTATGTGCCCAAGAGAGTTGGTCAAAGCTCATTTTCAGCAGTGAGAAAACAATAAATTTCTTGGAGTACCCTTCACTTTTGTGTCCCATCCAAGCAACCTATAACTTGGATTGACACCAAACTTTGTAAAGATGAAGGTGACTTGCATATCTACAAGATCTTACGGTTGATTTTGTAAAAAAGTGAGCTACATAAGTTTGAGCAGCATGTATTTCTAACCCAAAAAATCAGTGTTCAAAACGCGCTCAAAATGGTTCAGGAAGTTAAGGGTTAAGTTAATGACCTAGTGTCCACCGGACAAAGGGCCATGAGGACAAAACTACTTTCCCCTTTCAGGAATGGATCCTATAGTAACAAAAAAAATTAAATTAGAAAACCTAACAAGATAAATAGAAACTTCGGTCTTCTTTTAGCAAAGGGCTGGCGTGAATAAAGTGTCCGTTTGTAATGTCAATGATCCGATGCCCACTCGACAAGGGGACGATGGGACGAAAACCTAACAACTAGGTGTGGTGTGTGAGGTGTGTGTTGTATTGCTTTAACTTTGTGATTTGGTTAAGAGGTTTTGTATTGGGGATGTGTAGTGAATTGTGGGGAGGTGAGGTTGTGGTTGTATGCGTAAAGGAGATTGAGCACCTCAGATCCAGTTGTAGGAGGGTGATTGGGCTGGTAGTTTGAGGTAATTTTAGGCTAATTTTAAGTGATCATGGAGCATTTTTGGGATGTTCATGGCCTTCATTTAGGGATTGTTTTGTATTTTCAAGGAATATCATTTTTAAAATTTATGGAAACCAGTGTGGCCTTGTGCTATTGGTCCAGATGTTCTTCGTGTTCCCCGTGCTCATGTACATTCCCCGTGTTCTTTGTACTTTTGCTTTTAATTTTTTATATTTTAATTTAATTTATAGTCACAAAATAGATTAAAATTCCACAACTTCCACACTTTAAGTTCAAAAGCTATGAAATAATTTTGGTACACCCCTACTCGCTGAGAGCTTTCCGACGATGCCAAGAATGACATCCAAAATTCCCATATTCTATTTTTCATAATTTAATTCAATTTATAATGACAAAATTTCTGAAAAAATC
The DNA here is from genome assembly GCA_022496805.1 of Pohlia nutans. Classification (NCBI taxonomy): domain Eukaryota; kingdom Viridiplantae; phylum Streptophyta; class Bryopsida; order Bryales; family Mniaceae; genus Pohlia; species Pohlia nutans. Next base: position 7,246,534 of record CM040098.1, on the reverse strand, counting down.
CATAACTTTCACACCATAAGTCCGAACGTGACGAAACAAACTCAATGCACCCCTCCTTGTCAAGAACTTTCCAATGGTACCAAAAACACAGCCAAGGGGACATGGTCGAGGAGAAACAAAACAAAACAAACAACCTATCTCAACTCCTAAACGTCCTATGGGGATAGTAGATACGTGGCCCTATACCGTACCATGAAGGCAGGGTCGGCACTTCTGAAATTAAGTTCAAAAAGTAGAGGTCGGCACTTTCAAAAATAATTATTAAAAATTCAGCTATTAATAACTAGCATTGGATTTTACTAGCGGCTAAAAGTTTTCTTTTGGTTTTTGTTTACGATTTTTGTTGACTTTATTTTTGTTGATTTCGACAAAATACTTGATAAATTTATTTATCTTTTCGGTATTTTTTTGGGGAATTATTTTCTGCCGACCCTGCCTTCATGGTACTGTAATTGGTATTTGGGATCTCAATAGCTCACTAGAACCGCATTGATGTAAATTTCAACTGCTGCGTTGAACTCAAACCTATAAAAGGTCTGAATCCATTCCAAATACTAGAAAAATACACCATATTCTATTGGCCGCAAAGGCGCCATCCCTCTTCCGCGCTGGTGAACACTCCATCGCCATCATGATCCCTAGCTCATCTCCAAACTCATTCAAAACCGCTGCTATCTTCCGCCCATGCCTTTCATTCAACATGTAGTTCCCTAACTGCACCTAACCCACACCGTCAAAACTTCGCCAATATTTCCAGAACTGCAAATTTCTCAAAACAAAGTGGGGTTTAGGATTTTACTGAAATCCAACATTATCTACAATTTTTTTTGTAGATTTCCGGGTTTCAAATGTACTCCAAACGTAGAAAAGAGCGGTTTTCACTACAGTGGCGCTTCTGAATGTGTCTCTTGTAAACCCTAATGTGTCTCTTCCATGTAAACCCGACAATGCTTGTATCACTGAGATTATATGTACCCCTTCCGTAGATTTGACCTCGTGAATCTATGTGTTTATGTAATTAAGTCTTCTGGCTATGAAGGCTCGCTCACTGTGTCGCTGCTGCTGCATGTCACTTCGTTTCTGTTTTTTGTTGAATTGCTCGACACTGTGTTGCTGGGGCGTTTGGTGGGATGCGCGGAGGAAAGTTGTAGGTTAAATCCTAGTTCAAGGTAACTGACTCATGTTTTCGAATTTGCAGAGCCCGTACGTCACGCAGTGGAGCATGGCCATGGCCCTACGTGAAGTCTCGGAGGTGAAGGACTTATGCTTGATCTGTTCCGAGAATTTGTACAGCTGTGAAGATTCCCCGACTTAGCACAAAGCTGGAATTTTTTTTAGGATTTTAGGATTCATAATGTGGCGAACAAATTCGATTAGGTTGTGGATATGGGAGGCACTCCGAGATCCAATGACGAGGCGGTACGAGAGCTAGAACTGGACGGGACTGATGGCGCAGAGGCAGTCGGAGCTGACGAGCTGTGCAACCGACTGCGTTGGGTGGGCTGAACAAACAGGTATCCTATCTCGAACAATGAACATATAAAATTAACTGGGTTGTTCTCTTGTCTTGCCTAATTATACTGCGTTATTGGGTTACCTTGAAATTTTAAAGAACTACCGTCACTGATCGAATGTGCGATTTCCATGTAGGGAAGTATCAAGCCTGCAGGATTTTTTATATCATTGAAGGTCCTGCATGGAATTAGATGCATCCTGAGACCTGCCAAGTTGGCCTAGTTCGAGGAGGTTTGTGCTGAGTATTGTTCTCGCGAAGTTGATGAGGAATTTGCAACTGTTGCTATTGAATTCTCATAGCAGATGAGCTTTAGTTCAGGAGAGATTTCTACGATGTCATACCTGCTGGATTTCAATGTGGAGAAGGTGAATCCACCTCCAAGGTGAAAGAGGTGCAGATGCTGTCGGAAGGAGATCCACCGGTAGTGAATCATCCGATCCCCAAAGTCACTGAGAGGGGAGATTCGATAGGATCCATTTCCGAGGCGGTGCAATCTATAGCGCTGGTTGGGCTGAACGATCAGGTATCCTATCTTGAACAATTAACATATAAAATTCACTAAGTTGTTCTCTTATCTTGCCATTTGCGTACGTTATTACTATATGCTTCATTATGATAGAACTCCCCTAACTGATCGAATGTGGTATATCCTTCCCGATTTCCATGCAGGGGAGCATGAAGCCTACAGTATTTTATAGAACATTGAAGGTCCTGCATGGAATTAGATGCATCCTCAGATCTGTCAAGTTGACTTGGTTCGAGGAGGTTTGTGCTGAGTATTGTTTTGGCGGAGTTGATGAGGAATTTGCAACTGCTGCTATTGAAATTCTCATAGCAGATGAGCTTCAGCTCAGGAGCGAGTTTTACCAACTCCTTGGAGTTTAATGAATCCGGTGCCCTCATTCCCTCATCCTAAGTTTAGAATTCTTACGTTTCTCTGTCCTCACCTGGAATGTTTACTGTCTGATCTATGAAACGTTCTGTAGGAAGTAGCAATCACCAACTTGATTGGTGAAAATTGGGCATCTCATTTATATGATAGGAACACGCAATTCGCTATTTATGCACTTGGCCAAGTGCGTTCATTTCATGAGCAAATCGTGCTTAAAAAATTTGTGTAAAAAGCTCTCTAAAAAACAGCGATTTTGTCTTTCTACAAATCACTTACATTGTAAACAAACAATTCTTTTATTTATTTTTTATTCTTATCTTTATCTTATCTTTTATCTTTTCTTTATCTTGTTTCTTTTATCTTTTCTTTATCTTGTTTCTTTTATCTTTTCTTTATCTTGTTTCTTTTATCTTGTCTTCTTTCTTGTCTTCTTTTTCTTTTCCTTCTTGTCTTCCTTCTTGTCTTCTTCTTCTTTTTCTATTTTTTTTATTCATACCTCTTGTGGCAGCCGCAAACCCTACACCCGCACCGAGGAAAAAAAACCAATTTTTTTTTTTTTTTTTTTTTTTTCGTCTTCTTTTTTGCTTAAGGCTCATGAACCCTAAAAATAAAAATTTTAAATTTTTTTTTTCTCTTTTGGTTGTCGTCTTCTTTCTTGTTTAGGGCTCATGAACCCTAAAAGAAATTTAGGGTTCAGCCGCCGGCGGCTGAACCCTAATCGGCCGGAGAAAAAAAAAAAAAAAAAAAAAAAAAAAAAAAAAAAAAAAAAAAAAAGTTTTTTTTTTTTTTTTTTTTTCTATTTTTAGGTTACTGACGGCTGAGGGTGCGCGGCCGCGCACCCTCAGCCTCTTTTATCCTCTCTCCTCTCCCTCTCTCACCATCCCTCCCTCTCCATCCCTCCCTCTCCATCCCTCCCTCTCCATCCCTCCCTCTCCATCCCTCCCTCTCCATCCCTCCCTCTCCATCCCTCCCCTCTCCTCATATATATAGGGGAGAGGAGAGGGTCTCTCTCATTCATTCTTCAACTCCTTCTCCCTCCCCTCACCTCTCCCCTATATATATATATGAGGAGAGGGGAAGGAGAAGAAGAGGAAGAAGAGTCTTTGGGTGCGCGGCCGCGCACCCCATCGACTAAAAATAGTAATTTTTAGAAAAAAGTCAAAAAAGTAAAAAAAAAAAAGTTTTTTTTTTTTTTTTTTTTTTTTGGAGGCAGCTGTCATTCAGGGTTCAGCAGCACCCCACGGCCAAGAAAAAGGGCAAAAAAAAAAAAAAAAAAGGTTTTTTTTTTTTTTTTTTTTTTTTTTTTTTTTTGGGCTGTTGTCATTCAGGGTTCAGCAGCACCCCACAGCCAAGAAAAAGGGCAATTTTTTTTTTTGGCGGCTGCCATTCAGGGTTCAGCAGCACCCCACGGCCAACCCAAAAAACGAAAAAAAAAAAAAAAAAAAAAAAAAAAAAAAAAAACCTTTTTTTTTTTTTCTTTTGGTTTGCTCCCATTGTTTAGGGTTCAGCAGCCACAACTGAAGAAAAAGTAGAAGAAAAAAAAGATAACGAAGACAAAAAGGAAGAGAAGAAGAAAGACAAAAAGAAGACAAGAAAGAAGACAAGAAAGAAGATGAGAAAGAAATCAAGATAAAAAAGAAAAGATAAAAGAAAAGATAAAGATGAGAATAAAAAATTATTAAAATAATTATTTGTTTACAATGTAAGGGATTGAAGAAAGACAATAATCGTTGGTTTTTAAAAAATAAAAGTTAGACAAATAAAATCATGCGCTCGGGGACGAAGTGCATGATTATATAGCCAAGTGCGTAAATAGCGAATTGTGTGTTTAGGGCCTGTATATTGAAATTGTAACGAAGTCTTTCTGGACTTCCATGTACCGAAACCGTCCAAAGAATATTAGGTTAAACCTCCGTATGGACGGTACAATCCCTAGGGGAATTCCTGCAAATATATGAAAGTCTACGGACTAGATTTTGGTGCAAGATGTATGTTTGGTGGCTAACTGTGAACCGTGCTTTTGAATGCACTGTTTGGGATCTTTTGTGTAAGTTCTTGTCTTTCCAATTAATCCTCCTACCAGCCTAAGCGGAATTGTTGTGAAGTGGGACAGTGCCACCGAGTTTGCAGAGCAGAGTCGTTTTTGTATTTCTCGATGAAAGGGGGCTAGATAGCTGCTGTGGCCTTTAGCCCAATGACTTTATGTACGATATGGCTTTCTGGCATCAGCAGCCTTGTGTTCTTTGCCTATATTAGCAAATTTTGCTACAAGCGGGTTTTATTTAACTCACATAGAAATCGTTTTGGAAATCATTTTGAAGCCTTAATTCATACTTGATCAGATCACATGTTTGCTATTGCATTAAGTATATTTCAAGCATGATCCATTTCTGGTCTCTAATATTCATTGGACTTTTGCATTTCTTTTCAACATGTACCTTACTAGAGTTATCCGTAAAGGCAACCTGTGATTTTTGCTTCCTAAATTCATAGAAGTGCTACACTAACCGCTAAAAGAGTGTAACCGTAAAGTAAAATGGAGGTTACAAAGAAGGGTTCTTGGAATATATATAGGAAGGTTGAGTTCCTTTTTTTAGAATGTATGAGCCACATAGATCACGTTGGGTCTGAGTTCCTTGTTTTAGAATGCATGAGCCACATAGATCATGTTGGGTCAAAGCTACAGCAATATTGAACAAGCAAAAAAAGGTCATCGGGGGGTGGTGAAATAAAATTAGGAAATCTAGGCTTCATAGCTGGACCACGTGGAAGAGCCAGTCGACCCCACAACTAGCACCCTGCAGCTGCCAGGATGGGCCAATCTTGGTCCGGCCCGCCGCAATAGTAGGGATGGGCATGGCTTGGCCTGACCCAGTCTCGGGGTCGGACCCGGCCCGCTCTTGCCGGGACTTGGCTTGGCCCAAGCCCGGGGTCGGACTCGGCCCGACCCATCCTAGTAGTGCTATGCCTGGCCCATCTAAATATATGGTTATGCTTTGTATTCACTTAAAAACATGCTTTCAATTCAATGTTTTAATTATGCTTTCTATTCAATTCAATTTCTTCCTTCAATTTAATTTGATTTTGGTTTATACTCAATTAAACAATGCTTTCTAGTAAACCCAATTTTTCTTTCAAGTAAATCCAATTCATTCAAGTCAATCTAATTTCTCATTAATTTCAATTCAATTCAATTCAATTTTAGCCATCTATTCAATTCTATATAGTTATGCTTTCTATTCAATTTAAAATACGCTTCAATTCAATTCAAATCTATTTTGTGTTTTAATAATGCATTCAATTAAATCCAATTTTGATTTATACTCAACTAAAACATGCTTTCAAGTAAATCCAATTTTTTTTCAAGTAAACTCGTTTCAAATTTCAAGTCAATCTAAATTTTCTTTAGCTTCAATTCAATGCAATTTTCAAAACTCTAATTCAATTCAACTCAATTAAATATTGAAAATAACCAAGTTAAATAAGCAAAAGCACAATTAGCCATGTTAAATTTACTAAGCTAAATAACTAAAAGCCAAATTAGCAAAAGCCATACTAGCAAAAGCAAAATTAGCCATGTTAAATTAGCAAAATTAAATTAAAAAAAGCCAAATTAGCAAAAGCCAAATTAGCAATGTTGAATTAAATTAGCAAAATTAACAAGAGCTAAATTAGCTTTAGCAAAATTGCACTAGTTGGGGTCCCAGCTGTAGTAGTTGGAGCCCCCAACTGCACTAGCTAGGGATCCCAGCTGCACTAGCTGTGTTCAAAAGTAAAAGACAAAGCGCAGGAGGTGACGGTTGGTGGAAGTGATGACGGGGTGAGAGAGGGAGGAGCGGGGACGAGGGGGCCGAGAGAGGGATGGCAAAGGCAGCTGAGGCAAGCCATGGCGGCCATGGCATCGCACATTCACACCACTACCACCACGACGATGACGACGACGACGACGCAGCACAACAAGACCGAGCTTGTGCCTGAGCCTGAATCTGAGCTCCACTATTCTCTCGACGTCCTTCCTCCTTCACCAACGACGTTAAACTGAGGTCACTATAACATAAGTTACAACGCCATGGAGGCTGGAATGTAAACCCATGCAAATCCAACACTCTCACGCTTCACACCTGAAATTGTTCCACTATGTAATCCATTTCAACTCTAGAAATCATTCATTTCTTGTGTCCCTGGTTTCAACTCTGGAGACACATCAGTTAGCAGCTCCAGTGGAAGGGAGTGTTACTTTTGCAATGATGCCAGTGACTGCATGGCGCTGCTCTTGATTTCCAACACTTCTTAGTTAGCAGGGGTATCTAGTGCATATTTGGAACAAGAATAATTTACAATTCAGAGAGATATCAATGTGGTTCGCTTTTCAGTTTCTTGCCAGTGTTGCTGGTTGTGTGTTCGTGGTGTTGTTTAATGGAATTCCATCGACACCATGGGATTTGTCTGAAGTGATCAGAATGCTTAACTTCTTACCAGCGTTTGGCACAATCCATGCCGTCCATGAACTTGCATGATTGGTGATGAGAACTTTAGGAGTTTTAACGTAGGCTTCATCGAACGGGAATTGCTGGTAGGATGGGACTTAAGGAAGCAGATGTGAAGAAGATTGTGATCGAGTAATGCTGCCAGGAACTGGAGTCAATGGTGATGGAATGCCAGTCTAGTTTGAAGAGTACACGTCTCTACAATCCCCATTCACGCACTTTCTTTCTCTATTTCCGAGCTTTCAACCATGTGATCAACATTGATATGTGCGGGCGTTGGATTGTGTTTTGAGCACCCGGAGACGCAACAGTGTTCGAATCTGATGGGAAGGAGTGTCTCTGTCACGTTCATGGCAATGCCTTGCAAGTGGTTCTTCGCCCTTCTTCTCAAAGCCCAGTTGGCTAGGGTAATGGGAGACTGGATTGCGTTTGAATCCCTTATAAATGGATTCATTCCAGGGGCGTAAATAGGCTATTCGGTGCAATCCCATGGATGGCATGGTATGCGCCACCATCTAACAATGATCGTGAATTGCAAAGACGACATCAACTGAAAGAGCTTTGCAGATGTGTAAGAGATTGTCATCAAGTATTGGGTCTTCAGGAATTCCAGTCATCGGTGATGGAATGCCAGTTTAGGGATATAGCTCTATCTTAGCTCTGTCTCGTCACACTTGCGCTTAGAAATCAACAAATTACCCTACTTTGTTTTAAATTTCATAGATGCACATCAATGCTTAGTACTACAATAGCTCAATTCCGATTCCAGAGTGTATGGTCTGTATTTCTCTGTAGCATCTAAGACTTGTACGTCTTCGGGTGGGTTAGAAACAAATTTCAACTAAATGAACTGACCTTACACTTAGAAATCAAGATTTAGGAATTGCAACATTTGAATACTTCAAAGGAAGCTGGAGAGGAACGGACAAAGCTCCCATTGCTTTGTTGTGCTCTTTATATACTACTTTTTCTTGGCGAGGACCAGCTACAAGTGATGCACAGTAGTCCCCAGAAAAGAAGAGATTTAGTGGCCATCAATAGGACGCACATGTCAAACAGTGGCACATATACATGCACGATGTTGCTTGCTCATCAAGTTGGGCTCCTTCTTACCAACGAAAGGTCATCTCGATTGATCGATCACAGGTTTGAAATTCAACAATTGACCAATACTCGAAACTTGCTTCCACAAGTCTAGCTGCAAGCCACAATCTTGCTCGGTGCTGCATGAAAATGATAAAAGGTGAAGACATGTATGCAATTAGCAGTTCGTCTCCCAAAACCACAGATTCAGTAACGTCCACATCGTATATCTACAATTTATCTTGTGCAGATTTTACGTGCATAAACGTGCATGTGATCAAAAATTTGAGATGGAGTTCTTATTAATTCATCGTCAACGGAAATATATAAGTAAGTGGACTCTCTAGCTTTACTTGCAGACCTAACTTACATATTGTGATGACAGATCGGGGATAGAACATAAGCCTTGAAATAGTGACAGCCACCAAAGGTGATAATAGAACTGGTACTGTGTGACGTACTCGTGACTTATCACAGGTTTCCTTGGAAGTCTTCTTGAGCCCGATTACAAATATCTATTGCACAATTTGCTGCGATATCACATTGACAATGTGCATAATTGCATTCCAGTTCAAATTTGTTGAAATATTGTCAAGGAAAATCCAAAATACACAGACTTCAACTAATACAGTTATGAATTAGTTTATTAGCACACAACATGGTTAGTTCAGTCTCTTATTTTCACTTAGAAACATCCAAATTGACACAAGGCCCTGTACATCAAAATCTATAACAACTCTTAGCTCATACAATTGAGTTATCCGTAAAGTCTCCCAATAACCTCCATTTTGACCGAGATTCTTTCAAATACATGGTCGCCAAGCAAAATGAGGAATTGTTGGGCGGTTCTAATTATGGATTTTGCTAAAAACTAGTTTTTGCCGTCAAAAACTAGAAAACTGTAGTTTTGACTGCCTTTTGCAAGGCGTCGCGGAATCTCAGATGGTGCACGAGCCATGATCTGGCAAAGTCAGTTCTAGAGCCACTTCCATTACTATTCATCTAGACAACCTATTCACTTGAATCATCATTCAATATAAATATCTCGAATTCGGTTTCATATTTATTTTACACACGCTTTGCTTCGGCTGTTGCTAGCTCTTTTCTAGTTCTTGCTACTCATGGTGATCGCAGTTGTTGATTGTAGAAGTATGCGCTGCTCATAGTGATTGTGTACTCATAGTGATCAAGTGCTCATAGTGATTGTGTTCTCATAGTGATCGTGTGCTCATAATGATTATGTTCTCATAGAGATCGTGGGTTCATCTGCTAGAGTACGCACTTCTCAATAACCTTATTGGTAGACGGGTCGTTGTAGTTGGCCGGGTTGAACATCTAGAACTTCTCAACGTTGATTTGGGAGATCATCACTGCCGCCAACACCAACAACACACCAGCAACTCTGCGCATCGCTATGACCCCAGCTTGATTAATTTCTACAAATCGTTAGAAATGATGTTTTGTAGATGGTCGATCGATTGGGTATGATCTTCCATTAGGAGAAATCTGTAGTCACAAAAGGACCTTGGCTTTTGGCACGTGCAGAAAATTTTAGGCCAAACCGTGCACTTTACAAGAGGGCACCAATGGTGCTACCGTGGCTGCCAACAGCGCAGTTTCGTGGGTCGCGCCAATCGACGCTGCCAACACTGCCAGCACTGCGGCTTCCGACGCTGTCAGCGGGCAACGATTGCACCAATGGGTTTACATAGAAAATGGTGCTTGGGCAGCCGGCTCACCTAATGCGGGCAAGCTTAGAGGGCCCCTTTGGGACCCCATTTTTCTCCTAATGAAGGCCGGATGATTTGCTACACGATTTGTCCGAAATCCGCTGACTTGTAGGATTCTGCAAACTGATAGTATCAACACACTCATAAGGAGATCGACAGAAACACGAGTTCGAGCCCCTCACAGTATCAACTGGCCAGCTGCAATAGACTTGAAAGATCGACACTGTTCAGGAAAGGGGGTCTTGGCTGCGGCAAACTTGAAAGGATCTTCGGGATGAAGGCTTTTACACACAAGAACAATTCAAAAGAGAAATGGATTTTTTTTTGAAAAGACAACTAATTATTTGATATATATATATTTGATATATATAATATTTTTTAAAAGCATAAAAATATTAAAAATTTGAAAAAATCTTCAAAAATAATATAATTTTTTTTGCAAACCAGAGAAACTCATATTTATAAAATAAATTTAAAATACATAAATAAATTTATTAATATATTAAATAAAAATAAAAAATACATTAAATCTAAAATAAATCTAAAAACTATAAAAAAAAAAATTGAATTTTTTTTGATCTACACATTCAAAAGTTTAGATAAAAGAAATAAAAATTAAACTTATGATAAAAATAATCAAAAGATTAGCTAAAGGAACAATAGTTTTGATAAAAAGATCAAAAGTTTATCTAAAAGAAGAAAACTTTTGATAAAAAGAACAAAAGTTTACCTAAATGAACAAAAACTCTAATAACTTGAACAAAAGCTATGATAAAAAGATCAAAATTTTATCTAAATTAACAAAAGCTATGATAAAAAGAACAAAAGTATAGCTAAAGAAAGCCCGCAGAGACAATGAGTCGCGGTGGCCGGAGCAACTTTTATGTTTATTTCTAAACAAAAACCAAGTAAAATTACAAAGGAACCCAAACATTGTAAATAGAGGTCTATTTTCGCCTTATATGTACAATTTGGGAAAAATTGCACTAGCTCGGGCCCCAGCTGTAGTAGTTGGGGCCCCCAGCTGCACTTGCTCGGGCCCTAGCTGCACTAGCCGGGGCCCCTGCTACACTAGCTAGGGCCCCAACTGCACTAGTTGGGGACCCCAACTATACTAGCTGAGGTCTTTGTTTTTTTACTTTCTACTTAATTTAATACACTTTTACATTTTAAATTGACATTTTTACATTTAAATACAAACTTCTAAATACACACTTTTACATTTACCTTTAATACTTTTAAATTGAAAACTAAAGTAAAAGTATAAAAATGTAAAAGTGTGTATTAAATTAAGTAGAAAGCAAAAAACAAAGACCCCAATGTTCATATTATATTCATTTATGTGTTTATATATAAGAAATCTTCAATTAACTTTTACTTTATCGTATAGTAAAAGTAGAATATTAGAGTTTTGAACTTCCATGCATTTAATTAGTTTTGTTTGATCAATGGTTTCTTAGTTTCTTGTTGGTAATAGAAAATAATATAAACATCATTAAGGTAATTGAAAGATAGTAGATTGGAGGTAAATCATAGACTTATTGAAGTAAGATGGCAGAACGCAAGGTTCTAAATAAGTATTATCCAAGTGATTTTGATCCGGCATTCCTTCCGCGTGGGAAGAAGCCAAAGAACTTACAAATAAAAGTTAGAAACATGCTTCCTTTTAGTATTCGTTGTCATGCATGCAACAATTATATGTATGCAGGCAGTAAATTTAACATGAGAAAAGAAGAGATCGTAGGGGAGGCTTATTTAGGTGAAATAAAAAGATTCCGATTTTATTTTAAATGCAGTAGTTGTTCCACAGAGTTGACAATGAAGACGGATCCGCAACATCATACATACGTAATGGAAAATGGAGCATCTTGTGCCTACATAACCACAAATTATGAAGTTGTAAATTCAAAGAAAGAAATGGAGGAGGAAGGCAAAAAATTCAAGGCACTGGAAAATCGGGCATTGAACAACAAGATGGAGGAGAAAGTTAGAGAAAATCTAGAAGAATTACAATGCTTGAGGTCCAGGCACGCGATGATGGACGCAGATGTAGTAAGATCTCATCTCAAACGCATTGAGAGAGAAAATGAACTTCAAGCTGAGGAAGACGAAGTTCTTGTAAAATCAATAACGTTTCAAAATTCAAATGTACATCAAAGAAACAATATTCGTGATGAAGCTCGTACGATTATATCAAAGAGAAAAAGAGTTGAAGAACTTGGAGGTGACGGGTGCACTAGCATGCAGAAGAAGCCAGATTCATTGTGTAGGTTTAACATAAAACCAAAAGCCTGAAAACATGTGATAGTGAAACCATCAAATGAATTAGGTGGACTATTACTCAATATATATATATATATATATATATATATATATATATATATATATGTTGAAAATGTACACAATCTAAACATATGAACATATGGTGAATTTTGGGTTTTTCTATAATCAACACTTTAGTTTATTCATATGGTGTCTAAAAAATACTTGATATCATGCTTTGAACAAAATCCTAACAAAAATTAATAACAGGAATGATGCTCAAATGCTTTATTGGATGCTTTTAGGTCACTTCTGTTATCTATGTAGCCGTAGATGCAGGACTAATTATCCTTGAACCAACACAGCAAAGGGTTTGCGGGCTCTTTGCTTTACAATCACAGACAATTGGAGAAATGATTCCTTTGTAGACGACTTAAATATGGGATGAGGTAATGTACACTCAGGTACAAGTTGCTTATAAATTTTTCACTCCACCCTCATAAAAACTCATAAAATCAGAGTCCCTTCCCTAAATTGTAATTTGCTCGATATGGCACCTATGGACCAACAAATTGAAAGGGACATTCCTACTCTAGTCCTCTAATGGTAAGAATTTTTCTTCAGAATCAATACAGCCACTTGATATAAGATCTACCTACTTTCAATGCTTACGAAAAAATTCGTAAGCATGTTGTACCAAGTTGTACATCTCTTTTAGATGTGACAAACACCAAATTTGTCACATGTATATACTTGAAGATTTGAACCAGTCCAGAAATCGAGGGACTAAATTTTTAAAGCTTTGTATGATCTGTGTTTTGAAAACTCAATCAACTCTGGTTTAGGGTACATTGGATAAGATTAACCATAACAGATTTCAATACTTTATCATAACATTGAGTAGCCTTCAAAGAGACTACCTTTTAAGTTTCATCCACCTTTATATAAAGAGTGACCAGTGATTTCTAATTGAAAGAACTATTGAATCAAATAAACAATGACGAAATACTATTGAGTTGAGAATCAATCAAATAAACAATGAAAAAACATTGTTGAATTGTGCTTTCGATTACTGTGCACCATGGTTGCTTGCTCTTGCTTAATGCCACGTGCCCCCATAGCTACTAATGGGATGTGGAATATCCCACATCATTTCGTTGGAAGGATGAAATGATGTGGGATATTCCACATCATTCCATGCAACGGAGGGCAGGAGGCTCAAAGACTACTGAATGTTATGATGGTTGAAATTCAATTTCTATTTCAATACTTTATGGCAATATGTAAAAAAATGATGCTGAATCTGACCCTCACTTTGTGTGACTTGCTGTATTTTACTTCCATCAGTATTGGAGATGTGAGGATGCATCCATGAAATTAACCCCTAAAGGACCGGAGTGTTTTTCCTCCAAAAACACTCCAATGCTGCCATTTTTACTCCCCCATGCAAAAAATCCAAAAGAATGCTATTTTTTACCTTCTAACCGTAAGATCTTGTCCTAAACTATTTGAAAAACATACACAACAAATTTCGTTGATTTTGACCGCACGGATTGCAAGATAATTGCGTTTGATGAAAAAAAACACCCCAAAAAAACACATGCCCGAAAATTTAGGATGCGTTTGACCACAGCTACATCAAAAAAACCTCACTACCAAAACTTGTCGCACTTCACTTTCACATTCTATATGATGTTACTTAGTTGTGTACCAATTTTCGTTGCGTTTGGAGATGTTTAGGATGTTGAATAACACCTTGCACTTGTTGGGGGTTTAAAAGTTCAGAAAAGACTATATTTTTGGAATTGCAATATTTTCGACTTTCTTTATTTAAAATACAAATCTGAGCGGTGAAACACAAGTACATTCCACCCTCTACAAAATGGCGAAAAAAATTTGAAAAAAAAAAAAATCTCCAAGTTTTAGAAGACATGTAGCACATTTTCTAAGAATTTTGGGGGTTAGGGGGGAAATAAAGGGTGGAGGAAGGGAATTGAAGTGCCAACCCATTCCAATGTTCATGACCCCACTAACTCTCAAGGTACACTGCCACGTGGTAGTCCCTCATTGGACGATTTTTATTTTTTATTTTTGAAAATGATTTTATTTTTCAAAATTTTAAATAATATTTTTAATTATGAAATTGAACTTTCAGTTTAAAATAATACTTTTCAGTTTAAATTTTTATTTTTTATTTTTTATTTTAAAAAAAAAAAAAAAAATTATTTTTTTTATGAGTTCGGGAAACGGGGTGGTCTTCTGCCCCCCCACAGTCCACCCCATTTTCCACACACCGCCCATCTTGTTGCCCCCCCCTAAAATTCAACTATTTCTCTACTGCCCCGCTGCCCTTTCTCCCGAAAAAAACACATTTCCCCTCATAACTTTCACATCCGGTGTCGGAATTCCAAAAAAAAAGAATCCCCATTTTCGTGGCACATTGGGGAATCTACAATTAAATTTCCTTCAAAATTCAATTAAAAATGTGTTCACCGGAACCTACCCGATTCTCTGAATGACACTAGGTCCTTTAGGGGTTAACCTCAGTAAGTGCCAGTCCAGAGTAGATGAGCAGTGTTTTTAGTAATCAGGACAGAAAGATGAGCGATAACATTCCGAATTCCAGAACCGCAGGTCAAAAGCACAAGGAAAATATTCTGCTATGGAATGAAATTCCAAACAGGTTGACGAAGAAAGAAATATATTGTCAGACTCAAAAATGACGAATAAGGACATCGAAATTTGGATCTAATATCAAAAAAACTATTGGGAACTTCTATCTTAACCTGATTGTTTGTTGTTGAACCCACCGCCCAGATGATGCTGGAAGAGGGATGCCATCTCAAGCTGCACAGTAAAATGAAAATCAATTAGTTTACAAAACCATTACACAAGTTGTTTCCAAAAGAAAAAAGAGACCCTGGCCACAACATAAAATCCAGTCCTTAGCCCCTAAACATCCCAACGTCCAGAAACTGGATCACAAACGGATTCAAAGTCTTGTAATTTTCTCATACAATCTCAGATGACTTTCATTCAAGTCACCTTTGCAAGCCTATTAAATTCTCTTTCAATTGTAGTAAATCTCTTGTGATGGGGAGATGTTGATAATATTGGAGAGGCCTCTAAATGCAAGTATGTCAAATTTTTTGGGTAGATTTCATGCATGCAATGGTCCTCTCATGTACACCTGTTGTACATCTGAGTCATGCTAATAACTATTTCTAAGGTTAGCATCTACTTGTGTTCAAAGGATTGGTACATTTAGGGGTTAGAGCATGCCCACCAGTGACGCTAGTATCCCTATTTTCCAAACTTTATATACCAGCCTAGACCTAAATTTTACCAGAGAAGAGGAGTCTGGTTGATATCCACATGCAATATACCAGCCTCAAACACTTTAGCTGGCAAAAACTCTTCCCAAGTCAAATCGGGACCTTGATTTTTAGCAAGAAAATTTGAGGATCCCAGTCACTGGTGGGAAGACTCTTACCGCAGTGATAGCAGCTTCAGCTCCCTTGTTACCAGCCTTCCCACCCGCTCTGTCAATGGCCTGCATTCAATTGATAAAAAGGTGTTGCGTTTCAGTTGTTTCAAATTCTAAGCTAAGCCACTCTATTTGTGCCCACGATTCAGAAGTCACATTTCATGTATTAATAGTGTGCATTTCAAAATTTTAAATGTAGATACATATTGATTGCAAAGTGGCACAAATAGTCACATAGCACAAACAGGGTGGTTT
Source organism: Pohlia nutans (assembly GCA_022496805.1). Classification (NCBI taxonomy): domain Eukaryota; kingdom Viridiplantae; phylum Streptophyta; class Bryopsida; order Bryales; family Mniaceae; genus Pohlia; species Pohlia nutans. The sequence goes on along the minus strand of CM040098.1, from coordinate 7,230,822 downwards.
ACCTAAACACAAGTAACAACATGAGTGTCCGATATATGTTTCGGGTTTTAGGGTTTAGGGCAAAGAACAAACCTGCTCCATGTTCTCAGTTGTGAGCACACCGAAGATGCAGGGTACGTCTGCAGTCACAAAATCCACACCACCATAATAAGAATTAACCCTTTAAACGTCAAGAGGGCCTAGGCAGGCCAGCTTGAAAGGCATCTAAATTTTTGGAGGAGATTTTTTTGGATTTTTTGGAAAATGGGTTTGCTGACCAGCACTGTAGCACTGCGACTCTTTTCAAGAAACGACCTCAACTGCCCCAACCTCAACTTCGGTTCATTTTGATAACTTTGATTGCTTGCCAATGATTCCACAATCTCTCAAATGAGGTGCAAATTTGGAATTTCGATCGTTTTTTCAGTAGCTTTCCAACGCACCAATCCTTGCTTAGTTTGGTTGAGAAAAACTACTTTTTTCTCAAATATTCCTTTCTGAAAAGGCCCGTGGGGCTTTTTTTTTGACGTGTATGGGTTAACTCGAACTTATCAACTTTTAATAGTAGAGCGAGAATACTAACTCAAACCAGAAAGAGCATCAACGAGAAATTGACTTACTTGACTTCAAACTCGCTGACATGATCCCTGATGCGGCAGAGTTAGCAACAGCATCGTAATGTGTCGTGGAGCCCCTTACCTGAAGCACAGGCACATTGGCTAATCAGCCTATTCAAACGCAAACTCGACCAAGGATTCGTGGTTTTAAAAATAACAAATCGATCATAGTGAGAAAAATAAAATTCATATTTGGAACATTGATGAAAAAAAAAAAAAAAAAAACATGAACAAAAAGTACCCATATGACCTACTCAAAACACATGAGACCCAATTTGCAGAAAGATACTTACCACAGCTCCGATGCACAAGACTGCATGGTACTTTTCGGACAGTGCCAACTGCTGAGCAACTACCGGAATTTCAAAGCTTCCTGGCACCCAGATCACCTGCATTTGCATTTACAATAAATGAATCAACTCAGGAAGGGTTTTAGGGTTTTAGGGTTTCAGGTTTCAGGTTTGGGACTTCTTGGTCCTTTAGTCCAAATTGGGCCTCATGTTTTTTTCTCGGTAGTTTTGAGTAGGTCTTATGTGAAGTGCTTTCTGTTCAAGTTTCTTTCTATTTTGTCCAATGCATGTAATTTTCTTCACTGATTTTGGTGATATAAAATTTGGTCCCATTCAAATTATAATTTTCACAATATGATGGTTTAAACTTGTCATTTTAAAACCATGAATCCTTGGTCCTTTAGGGGTTAACAGAGGCAAAGAAAACACACACACTTACGTCGATATCCTCTTCCCGCACTTGATATCTGTGGAACGTTTCGAGAGCTCCTGCTAGAAGAGGCCTCGTTATGATTTCGTTGAAGCGGCCCACAACCTACACATGATGAGGATCAACGAATTAACTTTGCGATTAACCCCTGAAGGCCCCATGATATTTGGTACTATTTGAAGAGACTAAACTTTGACTCTAATTATTTCTTGTAAGAGAAACTTAAGTGAGAATATGATTTGTACTTTAAAACTTCCCACATCAATATCAACAATGCAATGTATTTTTTTTAATATATATATCTTATGTAGTTTTTGAACAAAATGAGTTAATGAACAAGTCAGAGGACCCTATATGTCCCCTTGGGCCTTGAGGGGTTAAGCCCCCACGTCCCAGGAGAGGGCAATTGGCACACCACAATCAAAGCTCTTTGCACCACGAAACGAAACCACCCTTGAAATTTCTAGGGTTAAAATTAATTGCTTGCAACCCTAAATCATGGCTTTTTAGTGGGACAAAGGGAGTATTCCACAATGATAAGAGCATTTAAAGAGCATACCACACCAAACCGAAGGCCCTCGCCCTTCATTAGGGATCCAGTCATCTCTTTCACTGCTGCTGATACCTGCAGTCTCGGATGACATTGGGACGAAGGCCTCTGCCGCGAAAACCCTAAATCAACAATCACAAGTCGGTCAATTCCTTTCACAAAATAATAGAGTTAACCGAAAAGTCAGCTCAAAGAGGAAAGTTTTAGCAAACTCCTTATGAACTCCTCTTGAACTCATATTGGAATATAAATAGACCGAAAACTAAAACTAGTTCATGATGAGTTGGGAGACAATCTAAATCAAGTCACTGTCATTATTCTCCACACCTCGCAATGACTCCCACACCTTCTACTAAACCTCCAAGCCGAACAATCTATAACACAACACTATTCAACCCAAGTAGAGCAATCTATAACACAACACTATTCAACCCAAGTAGAGCTCAAAAGAGAGGTTAGAAGTAGAGCAAAAAGGGAGGTTAGATGGGCTTCTTTTCGGGTAACTCTAATATTAAAAAAATCAACAATCACTTTGTACTGAAACGCAGGATTGCACGATTAAGAGACATACACTCGGCACAGAAAAGAGAAAGCAGGTAAAAAAAACCCTAAAACAACAATCAGAACTCGGTCAATTACTTAAACCAAAAAGAGAAATCAAAAATCAATAATCACTTTGTACTCAAACGCAGGAATGTACGTTTTCGCCACAGAAACAAACACTCGGGAAAGAAAAGAATTCACGGACTTGCATGAAGCTTGACTGGCGTCCCACGAAACGAGACTGTGGAGCTCAATGCGCTCCGCGGCTTTGATGATGCCACAGTTTCCAGCGTGCCAAAGCTGGTCACAGCAGCAGAGCAAGCCTTTGCCAACAATGTCGTCATCTCTTCAAATTCCTTCTCACGGCGAAAAACAGGATTGCAACGAAGACGACCAATGCAAGAGAAAACAGCCGGCCCGAAGCGGAAGACAAAACCTTGCTCGCAGTTTACTTAATGTGGAAAAAGAATAATACAGAAAAGAAAAAATCAAAAATTAAAATTAAAAGGAGCCGGCACATTTGCCGTTTGTCAGAGAAGCGAAGTTTGTTTCATATACCGTGTCCCCGTGAAAGAGGGTCGGCCTTCTCGCTAAACCCTAAACCCTGGATAACCCTCCAATTGCGGAAACTTCAGCAATGCAGCGATTTCGAGGCGGCCCTTGTGAGGCGCATAGATCGGAGGAGACCAATTGCGACATCAATATTCTGTCCTCGAAAAAATTTAAGTTTCTTTTTTGGTGACATAGATTATTGCGTTCTTCTTCATCAATTTGTCAGTGTTCATACTCACAGATGAAGATTGGAGATCGTAAATTGCAGCGGAAGGAACCGGGAATTCGGACAGATGAATTTCTAACATGTTGATGTGGGTATTTGGTCTCAGCTTCTTCGAAGAGAGAGCTTGAATGTCGGAGTTTGACAGAAGCTCCTGACGAGCGATACGAAAACAGCAGGAAATCCTAAACCCTAAATCTTAAACCCTAAAGATAGATAGATAGAAACTCCGGTCCCTTTAGGGGCTGGCGTGAATGAAGTGTCCGTTCGTAATGCCAATGATCCGATGCTCACCGGACAAGGGGAAATTGGGATTAAACCCTAAACAGTCAGACATTGGGGGTTCTATCATAACATTGTTAACCCCTAAAGGACCAAGGCTAATTTTCCAAGTTCGGTCAGCTTAGTATGAAATGAGTATTGATCGTCAATTATTGAGGTTTTTGTGGTGATTCTACTCTTTGTAACAAAGATGGGATGGTAATTTGCGTACGTAGATGATGTATAGATCAAAAGATACAATCATGTAAAGGTAAAAAACCTAATTGCGGGCACCTCCTGAAAATTTTCATACAATGAGCTATGCATCTAAATTTTTGTACACAATGAGCTAACGCCCCCATATACACAACCGCCAAATTCATTTTATCAAATCTAAGACTAAACTTTGCATTTTGGGCATTTTCAAGAAGTTTCAAACTTGGGCAACAAGGCAAAAAAAAAATGCTACCAACTTTGAAGTTTATAGTCTTACTATTGAAGAACCTTGAACGGTTGAATTTTTTTAGGTTGTAATTAATTGAAGTTGGTTGAAATATCCTACGGTTAGACCGGTCAAAAAGGTTTTGGATTGAAAGCTATTTGTCTTTTTATGAGAAGGGATACTTTGGAGTGTTTGGAGAGAAACATAGTTGTGGTCCTTTAGGGGTTAAGACTTAGGCTTTGTATCCCTACTAAAGTTTCCAAGATTGTCTCTGATGCTCTTGGATGCTCTTTGTTTTCACATTTTAATCCTTAAAGGTCCAAAGAGCCTTTTTTGATCAGTATTATACACCAATATTCCATTGTATTTGGCATAGTTCTACACCTCCTATGGGTTTAAGATCAAAAGTGAAACTAAAATTCACGTGGGCATGATTTTTATGAGCTATTAGGGTCTCAATTTGGAACTTTTTATTTACAACAAATGTCAAATATACGCCAATGTATATACTAACCCCATCAGCCCTTTAACCCCTAAATGACGGAGGGGGTAAGGAAAAAACATAAATGTGTTACAAAAATTTACTTCATCAACTTTGATGAAGTTTGGTCCAAAAGAGAAAATGAAGAGCTTGATGTTTATTAATTATCTATACGGTCAAATTTCAAAAAATAGCTTTTGATTTTCTCATAATGAATTTAGAAGCATTTAACTTCAAATATTTATCAGAATTACAAATTTTATTTTTAGAATTTTGAGATTTTTTATAATTCGTAAAATTAAAAAAGCAAGTTTTTCAAAGGAGAGAACATCATTACAGACTTTCTCCAAATAGTGAGTTTTCTAACACTAGACAATGTAGAAGTGTTTGTCTTTAAAAATTTCTCCCGGGTGGAGTTTAACTCGGATTGACATGATTCAAATCGGGTTGGAAAGTAGACTTGATTCTCTATTTGAAAATATTTTTTATTTTCTATAAAAAAAATTCTATCTCGGACAACCTGTAAAAAAAGGGCAGAGACCATAAAATGGTTGATCCGTCACTTAGGGGTTAAGGGTTAATTTGACAAGCCAAGTTTTGACTTCAAAGACACATAGTTCTTGCTTTAACATACGTCCAAAATTGAATTGCTTGACTCCTACTAAATTCCCTCACATAATGACAAGTGGCATTTTCACTCTAATTCCGAGGAAAGTTATTGTACCAGTAGAAATCAAGCGAAGGGGTAGTGAGTGCAAAATCCTTTTGTTATAGAATGTAATGTTGAATTGTGACTCAAACTGTTATCAAACATTGATACAAGAGTCAAACTTTCGTGAGATCAAGTTTTATCAATGTGAATGATTTTCTTATGCAATTAGAGTTATCCTAAAATAGAAGTTGTGTTTGAACAAGATACCGTGTGTTTTGCTTTAATATACTCTTGTTTGTTCACTCTAAATAGATATTAAGTATGGAAGAGCTTAGTGGTTGTTCATTGTTAGGTGTGTAAGAGCTTGGCGGTCTTCAAACTCATGCACAACTAGTTTAGCCGTTTGTTACGGCTAAACTAGTTGTGCATGAATTTAGAGACCACCACTTGAGCTCTTGCACGCTAAATAATGAGAGGCTACTAAGCTCTTCTACATCTTGTAATTATTTGGAGTGAACAAACAAGAGTATATTAAAGCAAAACACATGGTATCTTGTTCAAACACAACTTCTTTTTTAGGATAACTCCATTGTTCAAAATCAGGTTGTAGACAAGTCTCTTGAGAGGAAGATAGTGGATACAATACTTTATTTTTGGTTTGGCAAAAAATAATTAATTAAAGTGATTTTACCAAAATTCAATGAAAATAATGTCGAAGTTATATGATATTGAATATTCACAATCACAAAATATTTATAAAATTTCCAAATATGGTACACATGCACTCCATAGGAACAATCTAAACCCCTAACACTGCGAACATCGAAATTTTCAACGATCGACAAATGAAATTTGTGAACAGTTGATGATAATTTCATTTATTCAAACTTGGGAAATTTTGTAAAAATTGCTAACCTTGTTTGGTTTTCATTGGAGTAAATTGCAATCAAATTATCATCATTAATGAATGTGTAGAATTTCTTATATGCAAGAGTGATTCACTGAGAGCCTCAATTTAGTTCTGACCAAGGCCTAAATTTTGCAAAGGCAATGAATTGGGCTATTGACTAGTAGATAGAAGAGAGATGCACAAAAATGATTCTGTTAGTTGAGTAGAAATTCTTTTATTAAATAAGAATTACCACATGTGCGTAAGGCCCTCTTTACAGTAGAAACGAGAAGTCGTGGAGAAAACCGGCCAAGGGCCATGGCTCATTCTTGAGAAGCCAAACTTTTAAATTGACGTCCTTTGGATATAGTGTAAAGTGAGAAGGGGCCACAAATAATGTGGTGATTTTTTTAATACATTTTCTAATATAGGGCTGATCGTAACTTCCACTCCACTACCTCTCTTTTCTACCCCAAGACCGGTCTTCTCTTTCTAGTTGTTAGCGGTTTCTTTTGCTTCTTTCTTTCTCGTTTTTGCCTTGTTTACTGAAATTTCAGCACTATGGAGGAGAGGAGGAAGAAGCTTGTGGTGATGGTGGTCTTGTATTGGTGTCTCTACACGATTACGCAGCATGTTAACCCCTAAGCTCCCGAGCGACCATTTTCTGGTCGCTGCCCAGAAAAAACGGGCTGCCTGGAACAAAAAAATCTTTTTTTGAAAAAATAAAAAATATTTTAAAATACTACATCAAGTCTACTTTCCAACCCAATTTGAATTATGGCAATCCGAGTTAAACTCCACCCGGGAGAATTTTTCAAAGTAGATCACCTCAACATTGTCTTAGAGTTACAAAATTTGCTATTTGGGGAAAGTAATGATGATTCCTCCATCGTTTCTCTTTCTTTTTTGAAGTTTACGATAGATAGCCCAACTTTAACCAATCGTACTAAATTTTGAACTCTAAAATTGAAAATTATAATTTATACAAATTTTCGAAGGTTAATGCTTTTAAATTCATTAAAAAATGATCTAAAGATTATTTAGGAAGTTTGACCGTACGGATAATTTGTAAAGATGATACTCTACATTTTTTCTATTGAACCAACCTTCATCAAACATATGGAAGGCACATATTATAACACATCTATGTTTTGTCCAATACCCCTCGGGCTTTTAGGAGTTAACAACATGCAAGCTTTGATTTTACAAGGTGAGTGGAAAAATGTTGCAATTTCAGCATTTGCCTTCAAAGTTTAGGGTCTAGAGAGAGAACCGTTTGGAGTTTTGAGAGGCAATCTGGTTTTGTAGACCGGTATTTGTTGGGTTCGTTTACGGAGAAGATGTTCAAGGAAAGGACTCGTGTCTCGCATGCTACATTCAGGATTTTATGTGAGAAATTAGGTCCGTTTTTGAAAAAACAGCATACTAATTTCAGGAGACCAATTTCTGTAGAAGAGAGGGTTGCAATGTCTTTGGCTAGACTTAGTACAGGAGATGGGTTGCGTATGGTTGGAGAAGTATATGGGGTGGCGGAATGTACAATTTCAGGAATTGTGAGGGAATTTTGTAAGATGGTGAGACTCCATTTGCAAAAGATTTTTATTCAAGTTCCAAATGAAAACAGATTTAGGGTTTTAGCGAAAGAGTTTGAGAGATTGCATAACATACCTTACATAATAGGAGCCATAGACGGTTCACACATTCCGGTGCTAGCTCCAGTTCTTGGTGGAGAAGATTACTACTGTTGCAAATCTTTTCATTGAGCTTTGTTGCAAGGAATTGTTGATACCAATTGCATATTTTGGGATTACGAATTCGGGTGGGCTGGAAGCTTGCATGATTGGACTGTTTTTCAACAAACCAAGGTAGGAAGAGCTTGTATGGAGGGAAGATTTCTACCGTACAAGTTGATTGGAGATGCGGCATATCCGGTTCGGCCTTGGATGTATTGTCCATTCAAAGGTTGTTATGATGGACTGGAATCTTACAAGGCACATTGGAATTTCATCCAATTTTCAACCCGAATGTGTGTGGAGCGTGCATTTGGAATTTTGAAGGGTAGATGGAGAATTATACAAAAAAGAGCAGATGTTCATCTACGATCAATGGCAGATATTGTATCAACTTGTATTGTTTTGCATAATTTATGCATCATCACGAAGGACAAGTTTGATGCAATATGGATTGAAGAAGCCGAGGTGGAATTGCATAAACGGGTTGAAGATGGCACGGTGAAGGGAGGACAAGTCTTACGAGGAGAACGAGCTTCCATTGATGAGGTAAAATCACGCATTTTGAAATCTGGTACTACAAGAACAATAGAGAACATGGAGTGACCAGTCTCACCTACTGAGAGAAGTATAACATTGAGTGACCAATTGCTGAAGAGCGCAGAAGTTAATGGCAACATGTTGAGGAAGGAGGGCTTGCGGGAGGGGCAGCATACTAACAAAAGAAACTGAGAAACATATGAGATTTCGAGCAGAAACAAGATTAGAGTCTTCTGAGAGAGATCCCAATTGCAAATCCAAGAAGAGGTGGCATGGGAACATGTTTTAAATACGCCAAGGGCAACAATAGACTTGCGAAGTAAGGAGTTGGTGGAGCGACTACAATCGAAGAATAAGTCCCCAACTCAGAGAAAATCAAGAGGAGGTGTGTCTGCTCATGCACCTCCACAGCCCACACATCAATAAAAGCTTCCACTACTACCTTGTTCAATCACTGAGCCATTGCTTGTGCGAGTCATGAAAATAAATCAAAACAAAGAAGGAGATGGAATGAAATCTATAGAGGAGGAGTAGGAATTAGGAGTTGCAGTAAGGTCATATAATAGTTCAATCAGTGCTGCCCTAACATATAGCGTGCAACTTTCAGGAGGTGGAATGAGGGAAGTTACATTCGGAGAGATTGAAAGAGTAAATTTGAATGTGGTGGCAGATGCTCACGACGATAACATAGGCAACGGGGTGGTTGCAAGCTACGGCCACCCAAACTTTTTGTCACGGTCTACAAATTGGTACCGGTGCACTTACCCAATCTTTGGAAAATCATCAATAAATATGGAATTTGCAATGGAATTTTGTGACGAAACAAATTGCATTGTTTCTAGAATTCTAAAGTTAAGATGTCTACCACAATAAATTTTGCAAAATTTCAATCTTTCTATCCAAATTAAACATTTCTACTTAGATTTGGTAGTGTGTTGCTTGTCAAAAGTGCACCTATTTTATGAGAAATGCTAGAAGGGGGTCAAATTTGAACTTCAAAAATTTATAGCTACATACCACAAGTGTATACAAAGCTACCAAATTTTGTTTTTTTTGGTATTACGCTTACTTTTTTTTAATTAATTGTTTTGTGATGTTTTTGTTTTTTAAGATTTTCGTGCAGTTAAAACTTTTTTTTGGATTTTTTTTTTTGGAAATGAAATAATGGTTCAATTTCAGAAGTGGGATATGAAATGCATTTTTCATAAAACCTAGCTAAGGATGTTATGTAAAAAAGGCTCTAATTAACCCTGCTCGGTAAAAAAACAGAAAAGGCTATTGAGTAATGCCCAAAGTCTTGAAATTAACTTAACAATTGCTAAAGTGAAAGTACTAGCATAAACCCTATTTGGGATGGTGAAATTTTTGATCTAATTGAAAGTTGAAAGGTGTGCATTACTACGCTAGTGCACGAGCTGCATGGCCTTTAGCTGCACAAGCTGCACTCCCCACTTGGTAGACCGTAGCTTGCAATCACCCAACAACGAAGAAGGTGCTGAAATGGAAGGAGAAAACTCCTCGGTAAACTTCTTTGACTTTGACGGTGACGATGAGGACTTGAACAAGTTGATTGCTGAGGATGCATTCGACCCACCTGATCTATACACAACAATGGACGACGATAGAGGTGGAGGTAGGGCGGAGCAAGAAGGCGGAGGGAGTGACTAGGAAGGAAGAAGTAAAGGACAAGAAGAGGGAAGGCAAGGGAGAAGTATTCTGCAAAGCAGAGGGGGTGGCATAGAACGTGGCAATGAGAGAGAAAATAGCACTAAAAGAGGGATGGAGAGAGAAGAAGGTGAATGCAGAGGGAGTGCAAGTTCAGGAGGGAAGCTGTTTGAGACAGTCGGGGGGACAGAAGAAGAAGACCAAGGGAGGAATGAAGAAATCAGTTGGGGGAATGACGATGAAGAAGCCCGAGGAGAGGCTCATGGAATCAATGGGGTGATGACGAAAGGGTTTTTTTGGAAGGGGAATCAGTTGGATTTCGCGGGGGAGGACCGGGTCGTGGTCATGAATGTGGAATTCGTGAAGGAAAGGAAGCTACTTTCACTAGTAGAAAATTCTGTGTCCGAATCAACAAGAAAGCGTTGGTCATGGTTGTTTTTTTGGACGCGTTGACCTAGACACAATGTAACACAATTTTGTTGATTTTTTTTGTTGATTCGGTCACAAGAAAAAAAAAAAAAAAAAAAAAACTTTTTTTGCTGCCCGGAATTTTCGGGCAAGAAAATATTTTTTGGGCTACCCATATTTTTAGGGCAGCCCAATTACATCAACTCCGTTGACAATCGGGTTTGAGCTCGTGACCTTGCATTTAACACTCGGCACTCTAACCATGAAGACCCCACCAGGGTTAAAGAACGCAAAAGAACAGAAACAAAAGCGCCGAAAGCGCATGGAGGCCACAAACCCGAAGGCCCGTGACCGGAAAAAGCCATGCTTGCCAGCCTAGATCCGAAAGAACTACCATGAAACACCTACCACTAGCAAGCACCGCCTGAATACCAAAGAACCAAAGGCCAAAGGCCGGGGAGGAGCATCAACTAAAGATACGATCGTAAATTGCTGAAGCTCCAAAACCCAACAAATGTAACAACACAAATAGCAAAAAAACAAGTGCAGCTAAGCAAAAGAGTTCAATCTACACCAAAAGCAAGCTCACTTGAGCCTAAAAGATCTGGCCAACATAACTACACTTGGAATGAACGAGAATAAAAGGGGCCGTGTAGTCAGTCAACAAACCCAGTTGAGCATCCTCCTCCACTTCGTTATCGAAGAAGAACGCCAGCGCCTCCAAGCATTTCAGTAACAACCTTCCTTGTAACACCATACACCTCATGAGCAAGATCAAACGAAGAAACAAAAAGAAGGATGTGCATCCGCTGGGTTGGCTTGCTTCAGCTACGGAACTCAGGAGCACCGAAACACTGAGCTCTGCCACGGCCATAATGATCTTGCTGACACCTCTGTCGCATGACCAAAGATCCGTCCCCTGAGCGTTTGATCAGGCTTAACACAACTGCCTAGCAAGTTGTGCACATAACTGGCAGCGAAATGCACTACTTCTATTTGAAGAGATCAAACTACAATCTTTAACATCGCATTGAAAAGAGCATGGTAGTTGAAGGCTGCTACCAAAACTAAGAGAGACGACAAAGCTATCAACCAGAAACCCTAGAAGCTTCAACAACAAATAAGAGTGGAGGTTTGAGGAGAATGCCGGGTGAGAGTGGCCATCGTTCCCGTCGGGTGGAGTTGGAGTCGCCGCCGAAGAATCACGATGCTCGAAACCCTAAACAAATATCAACCCCATATTACAGATCACTTGCAAAACCTTCTCCCCCTGCTGCGAGAGAGAGCAGGAGCGCCCCCGCCCCTGCTGCGAGAGAGAGCGACGCTTGGCACTCTAACCAACCCACCATATTTAGACTTTGATGAACATAGAATAATTGTTTTCTTACATAAACACTTACAATTCGATGTTTTGGAATTCAGCAGACTTTGGCGGCCATTTTGACATAGTAAATTAACTTTTTTCAAAAACCTTTGGACTAAGAAAAGTTGGGAAATCAAGTTAAGTTTCATCTCCAAAAATCCGTTTGTGATTTGAAGCCTCCAGTCAAAAGTTATAGACAAAAATCAGAGAGGGTATTTGAAAATATCAATGAAAATATTCCTTGCTACCCCACTCTGAATTTTGTCTATAACTTTTGAATGGAGGCTCAAAATCACAAACGGATTTTTGGGGATGAAACTTAACTTGATTTCGCAACTTTTCTTGGTTCAAATATTTCTGAAAAAAGTTGTTTTACTATGACAAAATGGCCTATAAAGTTTGCGTTTTTTTTAAACGAAAATTGTGAATGATTAAGTTAACCCTTAAATGACAGAGGGGTAAGGGAAAAACCTAGATGTGTTATAGGATGTTACTTATGCAACTTTGATTAAGTTTGGTTCAAAAAAGAAAATGAGAAGCACGATGTTTAGTAATTATCTGTATGGTCAAACTTCCAAAAATAGTTTTAAATACTCATTTAATGAATTTAGATGCTTTTGCCATTTGAAATTCACCAAAATTACTAATTCTACATTTAGAGTATGAAATTTGGTATGATTGGTTAAAACTAAACATTCTATTCTAAAAATTTAAAAGCAAAATCTTCAAAGGAGAGAACATCATTAGTTTCCCGAAGTAGTAGGTTTTATAGCACTAAGACAATATTGAGGTCTGTGTCGTTGAAAAACTCCTTACTAAACCTCGATATTGCAAATGAAATGTATCAAACAACACTAGAACATGATCTCTCCCCCCAATTTCGACAAGATATTAAAACTTGAAAATGTCATTTCCTAATTATGGCTATTTGGGGTGGGACTAGAAAATGGTTGATTGGTCACTTAGGGGTTAATGAGTTCAATTGATTGAATGTTTCAAAAAAAATGGATTACTGTGTAGAAACAAAAAGAAGATTCCAAGTTTCCAGCACAGAGATTCAGAGAAGAAAGAAAGAAAAAAGGTTCACAGATGACTAATTGTCGTCCCATTCAAGTGGATTTATTTGTTTGGACGTCCGTGTGATTTTTTTTGATGGAGCTGAAAGTCAGTTAGCAGCCAAAGTGTGTCAAAATTCACCTTCAACAGCTTTAATTTAGAGAATATCAGCCTACTTGTCTCTTCTTATTGTTTGTCAGAGATGATGAAAGTCTGCAAAATTGCAGTTATATAATCCAATTACATAAAACACTCATTCTGGTACTAAATAATTACAAAACAAACTCAGTGAATTTTAAGTTATTTATGTGAAAAGAGAATGACTTTGGTATCTTGTCATATGCTAGACTTCAAATTTTGAAATGGCAAGCACTTACACTAGTAGAAAAGGTGGCGCCCTTGGAACATGCCTAGGCAAAATCACTGTGCATGCGTGGAATTGAGCATTGCTTACGTGGGCATCTTCCTCGGCAATGCCACCTTTTCTACTAGTGTAAGAGCATGCCCAACAACATGGGAATACAGCAACCCATTGTTAGGATATTGAAAGTTTGAGGTAAATATGATCCCAATAGTTATGTATCATACCCTAAAAAAATAAGAACTTGGAAAATGTCAGTTTTTGCCCATGGATAGTCACTGTTGGTTGGGCTGCGATTAGAAAATGGTTGATCAGTCATTTAATTAAGGGGTTAAAAAAAATTCAGAGTACACATAGAATTTTAACGATGGTGTTTAAATTTTGCCCAAATAAGGGTGTTTTAAATGTTTTAAGTGTTTTGAAAGTCATGATGGTGTGTTTTGATGCCTTTCAACCTTAGAGATTATGTTCACGATCTTATTAAGAGTTTGTATAAAAGAATTTAAAACCAATTGGATCTATTTGTCATAGATGCTAGAAATTGTTTAAAAGTAAAAAAAATCACCTTTTAAAAATCGAGTTCATAAATTGCAAAAGATTCAAAAGATTCAATAATATTCCAATAGATTCTATAATATTTCAATAAATTCCAAAAGATTCCCAAAAGATTCCCAAAAGATTCAAAAAAGATTTTACATTCACTAAAATTTTGTTGATTTTATCATTGTACTATCCAAATCAACAAAAAGTAGGCAACAAACTGTTGATTTGGTCGTTGTACTATTCAAATCAACAAAAAGTAGGCAGCAAATTGTTAATTTTTACAAAAAGTTTAAAAATTTGTTGATTTGGTCATTGCAGTGCCCCAAACAACACAGATCTGTTGATTTTTTGTTGATTTGGTCATGATTTTCTAGTAGTGTTTTGGTTAGGGCCGTAGGCATGGTGAGGGAAAGGCTAGGAGAGGCCGCTGCGATGTTGAAAGAGCAAATCATTCCAAAACCAATGTTGCTTTGAATTTCAAAAACGAGTTTAGAGAAGAGTCTTGGACTCAAGAAAAAATAGCGTATAGCCATTCCAATATGACATTCACAGGACCCTCTCCAGGCCATACACATATATTTTGAGAACCCCCCACACCAGTAGGTATCTTTGACAAATTTTTTACTGATCGAAGTTTGTTGAAATATATATGTAGAGAGACAAATAGATAAGTAGCAATAGTTGATGAACATGGCAAATTGCATAGAGGAAAGGAATGGTGGAAGTTGTGTTATTGGCAAATTTCCCGTCTAGTTTTCTATGTTCATAAGATAGCTGCTTGCATATGAGCATGTCTAGAAAAAGATTTGGAAAAATTACATCATGTTTGCACGTTGTTGATGATAAGAGATTGACAAGTGATCCAAAGCATCCTAATTATGATAAATTGGGAAAAATTAAATGGCTTTTGACAGAAGTGAGAAATAGATGTTGGAATTCAGTAAAAATGGTCACTATTGATGAATTAATGGCGACGTAAAAGGGCGAATATTGTCCCATAAGACAATATTTTCCCTCAAAACCCACCAAATGGGGTATCAAGGTTTGGTGCTTGGCAGATGCATCAAAGAAGTATGTCTACAATTTCTAAGTTTACATTGGTGCGATGTTTAGGAAGAATTTACATGGGGGAAGGGAGGGGAGGCTTGAACCGGCTACAAAGTGGTTACTAGCTTATTATCAGAGTCGAAGGGTCGCAGACACATTGTCTTCATCGAAAAAAAATTTACATCGGTGTAATTGCTCATTGTTGATTGAACTTTTGGTAGAGGAAGTGTTTGCTCAAATCGTATTGGATTGCCAAAGGTCTTAAACAATAAGAAGCTTTGGAGCAAAGAGGCTTAGGAAAGTATTGGATGGCGAATGCATGCAAGTGATCAAATTTCTTGCGTTACATGGGTGGATAAAAAGCATGTGTTTCTATTATCCACCCATGCAAATCCATTCTCCTCTAATCCATTGGAGCTCGACACAGTGCCACATACTCAACATTGAAAGAAGATAGATGTGCCAACATCTCCTGTCCATCTTGCATACACAAAATGGATGCGTAGCTTTGAGGGGTGTATTCTTGTCAAGTTCAAAGTCACAAGTGGTGGCACAAGCTTTTTTTCTTCCTTATAGACTTGTCTCGTACAAATTCTTGGATCATTCAGAAATCCTATTGCAAGGCTCTTGGATTTCCACCATTGGACCATATAGACTTTTTTCTAGACCTGTGTGATGCACTTATGTCTACCTGGGAAGGTTGCCGTGGTGTTGTTTCTAAGTTCAGCAGACAAACATGTGTTCATGCCCTTATGAAGACTAAGAATTGGAGAGTTTGCAAGGTTTGTTTTTCAAAAACTAGGACAAATACTATGTGCCAATAGTGCGATGATGTATTCATGCATTGGAGACAATGCTACTATCAGGCTCATTTTCCTTGTAGCATGAGGTAGTCGCTGTTGGGTGCCTGACACAATCCAGCTCATTGCTCCAGTGTGTGAGTCAAATTCCAACCCACCTACTATTGTATTTAGTTCTTGTTCTCTTTTATTTATTTATTATTATTTTTACACCAACCGTTGTCTCAGAACATGGCTGATCATTCTGTTAGCACCATTTCAAATAAAAAATCCTAACAACTTTAGCAAGTCTCTGCAACTTTAGTTCTCTTCAGTTTTTACTTAAATGCAGTTGTTTGACGGAGCTTGTCAATGTGGCATTGTGCAGCCTGTTCATTGCCATGATTCAAGTCCCAATATTATGATAAGCAACTTGCGGAGCATGTTGATTTGGCATTGTGCAGCATGTTTGTGCTCATGATTGAGGTTCCAATACTATAATAAGCTTTTGAAGTGCTTTGCTGGAGCTAGTTACAATTAAAACTTTTGAAGTGATTTGTGGAGGTGTTTTTTGAGTGATCATAGTATCGCTTTCACAGGTCATGTATGGTTGTAGTTTATGACAAACAACTATTACATGTTAATGGTTTTGAAGTGCTTTGCCGGAACTAGTTACAATTATAACTTTTGGAGTGATTTATGGAGGTGCTTTTGAGTGATCATGGCATCGCTTCCGTAGGTTATGTATGCTTGTAGGTTGCGGCAGTTGTTCAACTTGTTTAATTAGTTTCAAAGGCTAAATCTTGAACATTACTTCCATTTTGTTGTCCTGCAATTATACGGTATCGCTTGTTATTCATGTTGCTATTTTGAACCCCGTTTATGAAGATCAGTTCGATGTGAACTTATAAAGTTATCTTTTTTAATTTGAACTGTGGTTATTCGATCATCTAGTACCTTCTCATATTTATGATTTCCAGTTCTATGTTATTTGTTGACTCTTTGTGTGTGCAAGACATTGAACACCAGTCATTTGTGATTCTTTTTATCAACTCAGTTGATCACATTTAGACTCAGCAACTTACATCAAGATGATGATGATCTTGAATTTTTGGTAATGAAACCAAGGAGGAGAGAGCCGCGTCTAAGAGAAATGAGGCTGAAAAGATGGAGTCCAAGAAGCCAAAGGTTATCAACAACCATTGTGATGGACGTCAAGCATTAGGATGGTGAAACCGATATGGTGAAGTTGGAAGAATGTGTCCGTGCAGTGCAAATGGAGAGTCTCCACTGGGAGCTTGTAAGTCTCAGCAATATTTTATGTATAACAATTAAAGTAGAGGATTTCCTACTGATACCGAAATCAGTTTGTTGTTGGACTCAGGTTCCATACTTTGCCGTTAGTTGAGTCCTATCTTTGACAGCAACTTCATGTGTTGTACAACAAAGTTGGTGACTGTTGTTGTTTGTATGAAGAAGTTGTTGATCATGATGACTTGGTGAGTATCGACAACCTGATTGAGGACTATTTGATTCTACAGCCCAACAACAAATAAATTGAAATATTGCGGAGATTATTTATAAGTGTTTTTTCTCTCAATATTATATGGGAAACCTTGCTATTGTATTGTCTAACTTTGTCTATTGTGAACAAATGTGCAGAGAGGATTTAATGTATTCGATTTGTTGAAATGAAATCCTAGAGCTGTGACATGTAGACTTCAACAAGATTTGTGGATAGTTGTTAATTGGTTTTTTTTTTTTTTTTTTTTTTTTTTTTTTTTTTTTTTTTGATGCATACAAATGGTAGTGATTTCTACTCCCATTGTCAGTTTTGAGTGACTTCATGTTTTGAAGCTGTGAGTAGACACTACAAGGATAAGGCGTCGCTTTTCACTCCTTCTGTAAGTCAAACATCGCCACTTCGCACTCACCAATTTTTTGGTTGATTTTGGTGAGTGCAATTTGTCATGCAAGAGAAGCATGTACAGTGAAAAACGACGCTTGTAGCTCTAGAACTTTTTGAAATAATCAGTGCATATGTGCACTTTATGCAACACTACTCATGACCCTTAAGAGTAGTTTGCTTTTTTTGATGTTAGAACTTGCAAAAAGTTACACTCTATTCAAACAAAATATCATCGTGAATAAAGATAGGTCGCTTCTTGTGAGGTCTTGAGAGGCCTATGAGTCCAAAAAATGGTATTTTGATCCCCTTAATGATGTTTTAAACAAAAAAAAAAATTAAAAATGATCCCGCTTCAAAATTTCTCAATCCATTTATTAAAGTTGTTTGTTTTTTAAAATAGTCAATATTAAGTGTGATATACATATCAAACAATTTGGATATTGTGAATTGAACTAAACTTTAACCATGCCTAATTCCATAAGAATTTAACTACATAGATAGAATCTAAAATTGGTAATGTACACCTTTAATTCATACATCAAGCTCAAAATATCCCTTTATGTTGCATTTTATGATGTATCCATGCAAAACTGCCAAATTTGTACAGAGGTGCCGACGTTGGGGGTTAATAAGCTACTTTGTAGCAATGAAATAAAAATTTCAATTTAATTTGTTAAAGAAATTAATTACACTTCTTTCTTCATTCTAGTATACACTATATTGTATAAAAAATATATTCTCAAAAAAATGAAAAGAAAGTATTGAAATCAACTCTCAAAAATGAGGAAAACCACATGCAATGTCCCCCTTCAGCTCGTTCATTGCCTTTGTGTGTGAGCTTGGAATTAGGCAATTAACATCAGACCCGAGGGCCCAATTTGCGCCTCAGTGACGCGGCTCACAATCACGAGACTCCCGAAATCAAATGAATGCCTCTCTTGCTGATTTCTGAAATAAATATAAATTTGTCCACCAATAACCAAAATTAAAAATAAAAAAATTACCACCTCTGAAATGAATTTTTTTCAATTAGTAATTACTTCGGTAAATGAATGCTAAACTAGGAAGTGAGGTTTGGTAGTGAACAACTCCATTCTCATTCAAGCCATTGTCATTTGGTCAAATAATTGAGTGTATGAATATGAAACGTATTCAAGTAAGCAAGGGCATTTTAAAAATAAATGCCAAAAAAACTGGAGTATTTTTTGGAAAAAATTACATTTATGTTGAACAAAGATTCTTATAGAATTTATCATATGCCAAACCTTGTGTTTTAATTTTTTTGAATATTTGATAATAGTATTGATTAAAAGAAAGAAATTTAAAATTGTTTATTTGATACTTATACTTGAAGATTATGTTTCACTAATTTCTAAAATTTCTAAACTTTTATTTTAAGTAATAATTTATATTATGTTTCTTTTGGAATTCCAAAATCATTCAATAAAATATGGTGAGAAAAATCATGAGTTCCAAACATTTTGTATATGGTTGTTTAATGACAATCAAGAGATTAATCTATTCCATAGTCTTTGAAATTAATTCTATATTCACCATCAATTGGTTCAAAATTCCTAAAAATTCTTTGATGCCCTGCATTGTCAAATTCATTGATTTTTAAAGTTATTTGATAATTAACATCAATGTTTTCTAATTTGTTCAAGATTGTTTCTTCAAATTGTGTGTTTCTACAATCCTTCAAAGAAACTTGATACCCAATATCAATAGAACCTGTATCATTTTCTAATACTGGATTTTTTGTATTTTTTAATAGAATTTTTTTTAAATCAATTTGATGTTTCATATTGATAGTTTTACATTCTTTGAATGAAGTTGAATTGTCAAGTTTATTTTTTAAAGGATGTGTTGTTATATTTTCATTAATGTTCAAATTTTCAATGCCCTTTGTGATGAGTTGAATTCCTTCATCTTTGTCTCTACTACTAGTACCTCTACATTCTACTAATGTAATTTGGTATTCAACATCAAAAGCTCCAGGATCTTTTGACATTGATTGATATGCAACATCTAAAGTCTCAACATTCTTTGAGGTAGTTTGAAGCCCAACATTCTTTGAGGTAGTTTGAAGCCCAACATCTTTTCTTTTGTATTCTTTTATAGTTATTTGATATCCAACATCAATAGTGCCCAAATCCTTAGAATTTGTTTGATGTCCAATACTTGTAGTTCTACAATCTTTCATAACAAATTGGTTTCCAAGATCATAAGTACTAACACATTTGGAGGTTTTTTGACGCCCAATTTCATTAGCTTCAAAATCAAACCGTGTAATTTGATCTCCCATATTAGCAGTATATAATTCATTTGAGAATATTTGTTGTTTGACATCAACAATGCTAAGTTCTTTAAAATTTATTTGACATCCAATATCATTGGTGTCATATTCTTTTATATTAATTTGATGTCCAACATCAATCCGATCACACGATTTTATAAATGATTGTTGACCTACAAAAATAGCTTTCAATTTTTTGGAAACAATATTATGATGTTTGATTTCAAAAATATTTATGTTACTTCTATATTTGATGCCCAATCTCGTTTATTTTATAAGATTGGAAATTCAGTTGTTCAAATTTAGAAGTTATAAGTTCTTTTTTCCTTTCTTTAAATTTATTAATAGAAAATTTGATGTTATTTTCAACTTCAAAAGGTTTAATGCTAAATGGTTCAAAAATATTGAAATACACTTTGTGTTTATTTTTAAGAATCATGATATAATTCACTAAATCATGACTTTGTAAAGGTACTAATTCTTGCATAGATTTGTGTAACACTAATTTTTGGAAATTTATTAATTTTTTGAAGTCTCCTAATTGTAAGTGATACAAATTATTGTTTTTTAAAAAACTGCATTGAAATGGAATTAAGGCTTTAACATTTGATGGTAACTTTTTATTTTCACTTTTGATATATCCTTTACTTTTATTCCAAGTGGAAAATATTTTATCATTTATAATTATCAAAGTCAATTTCTTTTTCGCATTTGCATTAAAATATTTTTGAACTTCTGTTTCTTTATTAACATCACCATTTGGATATTTTCTTTGATCTTGGAAACTATTCAATTGATCAATGTCTTTACAAATAGTATAATTCAATTGGCATTCTAACATACTAAGTTTGTAAGATTTATTTACATTTTTTTCAAAAGTGTTGTTTAATATGTTCAAATTTGACAAATTGGTTATACATTGATCATTTGTAATTTGGAGCATTTGCAAATTTGAAGGATTTTCATGGGTTTTTGGGATAGGAGTGAATGCTTTATCAATTATACATTTACTAGTTTCACTAAGCAGTGGATTCGCATTAGAAATATGTGAGTATTTTATACCATTCTCTATTTTTTGTACATTGTTGTTATAATTGAATACACCAAAATATTTAAAATCAAGCAAACTTTTACTAAATCGTAGTTGATAACTTTGAGGCATTGTAGTTGGAAGTACCTCCAACATGTTTTTTATTTCACATTCTTTGTTAAGTATTCCATGAGCGCTTTCAATTGCAATACATTTTGCATCTAATTTTTTTGAGTGAACTTGGTGGGCTTGGATAACACTTTCTGATCATATATGTATTTATAGATAAAGATTAATAATAATCATAATAATATTAATAATAATAACATAAATAATAAAGAAAAAAATGAAAAAATGTTATCAATATGTTTATTAAATTTGAATATAAAAACATGCAAAGATGCTATTAGAATACCATTGTTTTTGGTAATAAATGATGCAAGTAAATGACGCAAGGCATATATTTCCTCTTTCAGCTTTTGAATCAAAATAATTTGAGGATTTTCTTCAACTAAAGAAGGATCTAATTTGTTTTTTTTTGCTTTGGTTGCATAGCGCAATGTGTTTATACTTTCTCGCAAATCCTATTGCAAATAAATAGAGTCTAATTACATATGTTTATTTCAATTATTCAATTATTTAAATAATGATTTTATAATAAAAAAATTAATATTTAAATATTCATATAATAAAATCTTAATGAATTGAAAATAAAAATTTAAAATCTATAAATATTTACGCATAGTGATTTATTAATTACTTAGCGATTTGCATGAAAATATTTTTATGTAAAACATTTATTGCACCTGTTCTGTTGGAGATATATTTGCAATCATATAAGTTTTATTATGTCCACCAAATGAATCTCGAAGCAACCATGTTAAAACAGAGTTTCGATACGATACAAAAGACTTTTTGTAAAGGCTTAGAATTACCTGATTTGCATAAATACAATATTTTAATATTTCAAAAAAGAATTGAGTATTTTAATTTTTAAAATATTATACATGAGAATTTAATTTTCAAAAATCACACATGAATATTTTATTTGTGAAATTAGAATTAAACATTCAAACATCATTTAGATTAGAAAAACCTTAAACCTCGTTCAACATTGACAATGATCTATTAATATATCGAGATTCATCATGGTGTGGTAAAGTTATACTTGTATTTCTTCGCTCACTACCTGTTGCAACATTTGTATAGCAATGTGTAAATAAATTGTGTTTTTTCACATCATGAAATTATATCTTTCTTTATTTCTATTTATTGTAGTATACAACTATCCATTATATAACCAATAAAAATATAAAAATAATATTTATTATTAAGAATTAATAATCATATATATATATATATATATGTTTTTTTTTAATTTTAATTTTAAATACGCTAATACTACTTAATGGTTTTTAATGACAGATGTTAGGATCATCAATTAGACAAACCTGCAAGATCAACTAAATGAATATAACTTGATTCCAATCCATGATGATTAGGGCCATGCTTCTACATCAAATGAAATTTCATTACGTTACACTAATAATTTATATTATTACTTTTAAAACATCACTTAAAATTTAAAATAAAGTTTTATACTATACATCTTTATTTAAATAATAATTTAAAATAAATTACCCAAGTAATCTTTATAGTACAAATTGCATGACTACGGCTAGAACATTCATTTGAATTTGTTGTACGTGTCGTTCGATTTTCATCGCCTTCTTTAATCAATTTTTCCATTTCAATACCATCTTTTACTTCTTTCCAAATCAATCCTTCAACGTAAGGACCATTGATTGGATGCTCCCTTATTCGTAAAAATGTATTTTTTTTGACGCCATGATCATTTTCAAATGAAAGTGATGAATAGCCATTGATGTTAAATTTTATTGGTATAGATTCATTGATAGTTGGACTTGTACTAGATTTACGTTTATTTGATTTTTTGTGTTTTGTTGAAACTGGAGTGAAATCTAATTTGGTTGTTTGTTGATTACTATGTCCAAGTTCTATAGAATTTTTTGTTAACTCATTGGTCAATATAAATCCATCATCAAATTTTCTTTTTGTCATTGATTTTGAAGGAATAGTTGAACTCAATGGATAATGATTTTCATCACTTAAGGAATTTGATTGGGTTGACCAATCTTCATCAATGCTTTGATTTCTATATGGACTTTGTACTTCACTAGTTGTAAAATTCGAAGTGCAAAATGGTGTAATGTTTATATTTGGTTCAAGTCCTCTTTCACCCGCTAATAAATCACGGATCTTTTCTTGATAAATCTCAAAGTAGCTAACCTAAATTTACAAAATATTTTAATATTTTTATTATATATTCATATACAAATATATTCATATATATATACATATATATATACATATATATATACATATATATATATACATATACATATATATATATATATATATATATATATATAATTTTTTTAATAGCACAAAAACATTTACCTGAACAATTATTGAAGATTCTTTGTTGCATTCTTTTTGAACTTGATTCATCAAAGAAGAACTTAATCTAAGCATCTAATAATCACAAAATAAATAGTTAAATGTCAAATATTGTTTGATGTAAAATTATTTTCCAATCATTTCAATGATGAATAACATACATTATAAGGCCAAAAATAGAAATCAATAAAATCTTACAAAATGCATTTACTTAAAACAATCATGTTGTTGCTGGGAGTACACACAACTCAATACTAGATAAGAAACGCCACATACAAGTCCTCGTCCAAACAATGTTCCATCTCCCATCATGGTATATGTCTTTCCGGAGCCTGTTTGGCCATATGCAATAATCTGGTTGAAAATCACGAATATGAAATTAATCAGATATATTTTGAACAAGCATCAAAATTTAAAAGCACTAGAATTCACACTCTTTATACATATAATTAGAAATAAATGAATCTATTACATACCGTTGTGTTTAAACCATTAAGGACATTTTGTATGCAAGATATTCCTAACATGTCATATATCTTTCTTTGAGATTCTTCTTTTGCTTCCAAACTTTTGATTTGTAAATAACTATCATCCTAAAAAACATAGAAATTACATGTCTCACTCACACTTCAATTAACATTGCTAATTATGCATTAGATTCAAATGATATAAGTAGAATGATATTACTATAGTCAATAACTACATTGAAAGATTGGTCTTTTATGTGTATAAAATAACATATTAGGCATACACACATAAATATATAAAGCTAAAAAACTCATATACACCTATTGCATACTTTTATAACTCACATACAATTTGAATACAAAAGTTACAATAGTAATACTTGAGCATAATCGACTTTGAATTCAAGAGATTCATGGCATCGCCACTCTTTAGAAGTAGGTCCATCCTTCCGATGTTGATTGTCAACTTTTCTTACAATAACTTTATCACCAATTATAGATATGACCTAAAAAATAATTTTATGTTTTATATTATATACTCATTGATTCTGATTATTAGCTTATCAAAGTAAAAGATGAAAAAATAAATTGAGAGTGGTTTAAAAAATGCACAATTATGTAAATTGTGATAAATATTTGATTTTATTCAAATATAATTATATATATTTTAAATTATTTATTGGTAAAATAACCTGTTTTGTAGGACATATTTTTTCATTTTCAACAAATGGTCGCTTTCGTACAAGTACCTCAATCTAAAATTTTCATCAAAAGCATCATAACATATAAAACATCAATTGTCGTATAAAACAATATATCTCTAAAAGTTATTTAAATTAAAATTCAACAACATTCTAATTTCATTTCAATCATAGAATTATCACTGTAGCAAGAACCATTAATATTTTAATTGGCAAACATGTATTTTGATTTGAGTTTCAATTCTAATTTATTAGAGCTGAATGTAATACAAACTAGAGGAAAAACATAGGGAAAACCTATTTACATGATTTTAATAAACCCTAATTTTAGAATTAGCACTATAGAAAAAACCAATTTTTTAACATTGAAGAGTTATGAACAAAAAATATCCTAAATATAAAAAAATCATTTTGGTTATAATACTTACAATTTCACATTTCAAATTAAATAAAAAAAACTTGCATCACTTATGTTTAGCATTTTGTTTAAGTAAAAACAATGCATTACTGACCTTGTTTTTTTTGCTAGCACTTTGTGAATGTGGATAGCTACATTCAGGAGTGTCAAAAGTCATTTTTCGTTCTGAAAAAACAAGAAACTACTTAAAAGAGCTTGCTATATATCTTCTAAACCTAATTACAATATTTTTCTACTTAGACCTATTAATTTATCATTATTAGATCAACCAAAAAACTAAACTATATTTCCAACATTATATGTTAATATATTGGATAAATGCAATGTATCTATTTAAACTTGATGATGTATATGTTAATAAAACAAAAGAATAGAAGTTGAATGATCATCATCTACCAATGTATTTATCCTCACATGTTTTTATTACAAAATGAAGCACTTTGAATTACATCAATATGTACCATTTATTACAAATTTTTTTTTATTACACCAACTTTCTCTACCTCAATCACATTATTGTAGTTTTCACTTGTGGATTTAAAAAAAATTCTCCTTAAATATCAATTTGTCTATGATTTATAAAAAAAATCAACTTTAACCATATGCGTATTCTCTAATCCACATGCATCGCATTTTATTTTATATACAAAGCTATAAAAATTACATGGCATAGTAGGATAACTAGATGGACACAAAATATTAAACGTGTTTTTTTAGAGAAGGTGCTTCAAATCACAGTTATTGATTAGAACTTATAAACATATTTAATACAAAAAGAAATTACAATTCAACAACTCAAGTGCCATATAGCTATCCTATTATCACTACTAGAAAATCCAATTGTTCTGTTGGTTCGGTCGCGTTGATGCAGGACACTTTCTTTTAATTTGAACATAAATTTGTTGATTTGAACAAAGACACAACCACATCAACAGAAAAGTGTCATGCATCAACGCAACCAAATCAACAAAAAAATTGGATTTTCTAGTAGTGTATGGTATCATATTATATTTAGATTTTGTTCAAATCCAACGAGCATTTCTCAAAACTAGAGAAGTATTTTTTAAGATTTTATTTTGATTACTATCATAGTACCTTATTTAATCTTGCCAAGTATTTTGTTTGTACTTTGTTTAAAAAAATTGCAGCTCAAATTTCATAAAATAAAAGAAAATTCTATATTAATTTGTTGCAATTTCTAAAAAACCAATTATTTTTATCAATTCCAAAAATAATACAATTGTGTCTGAAATCAAAAGATATTACAATTACCATTTATATTTGAAATGTAGGATTTAAAAATCCATACATGAATGAGTGTTTCTAAATTTATAAGAAATTCAAATAATTCATTTTTATAATATTTTCAAATCAAAACCCTAAATAATCTAAAGTTACATTACGAATATGTATTTGTGTATGTATTTTAATCTCGAGGAAGTCACTTAGTGTGAATTTTGGGTACATATGAGCGAACAAACGATAATTAATGGAGGGCCATGAAATAATTGGAATATTTTACTATTTATAGTTTATTTAGGATATATTCCATATATATTCTAGCAGTATTTTTGAAATATTTTCAAATTGGTTTTAAAACATCCTATATTACTTCTATAATTTTATAAATTTTACCTCAAATGAATAAAAGTCATCCTATACCTGTTCTCTTATAGTTGTTTAAATTCTTGATAGTCACTTCTCCGGGATTTTTATATGCAAATAGGTGAAATCTTGTTGTAGAGTTTGATTAAATGTAATTGATTACACCTTTTATTTGAATATATAGAATATTTGAGTACATTTTTATTCTTAAGTACTATGTACATTCATAATAATAGAGCCAAAGGCACCATTTGGAAAGGTGCACTTTTAAATCTTGTAAGATTAAATCTCTTTAAAAAATCTCTTTAAATAGGCATGCAATCCAAACTTGATACCAAATCCTTATTTAATATGATATTATACATAATATTTCAACACACTAAGTTCAAAAGTTTATCAATATTAATGGGTTTTTCATCCAATTGGTCCTTTTTAAAAGACCTGTAGGAGTGATTACACTCCTAAATGTGTCTTTAAGTGAATGTTAAAACTAGAATTGTCTAAAAACTAACATAGAGCAAGTGAAATATGACACACATAAATACACACATACATACATAATTGCATACATACATACATATACACACTATAAAATTGCAGTACAATTTAGCACATAGAAATCCAATATATTAAAAATCTAGTGCTTTATTACAGTTTTGTTGACTCCTATTATCATGAATGTACCCTATTGGTACATAAAATATTTGAGTGTATCATTGTATTTTAGTACACAAGACACATTATATAAACAAATACATAATGGCCATACGTTTGGAGCCCAAGTGATGTTTATGACTTAGTCAAGTTACCATCTTCAACCTTTCAAATTATAGCATAGCCACATAGCAAGTTTGTACAAAAATATTTTTAATAATTGACAAAAAATTGAAAAATCATTGTTCCCCAAATAATTATTTATGTGGTGAAAAGATCAATTTGAGGAATATTTGCATGATTTGGCATTTAGCAAGTTGAAATCTTCCAAAAATAACAATTAACCACTACAACATGTACACAATTATTCTAAAGCGTAAAGAGATTTTTTACCAAATAAAAATTCATAACATTAAAATAAATGAAATTGTCAGAACTTACCTTTTTCTACAATATTCTACTACAGATGGGAATCAAAGATGCTTGCCGGAGACCACCAAGAATATTATGAAGAGGAGGGTTTTCCTCCTCACTCCCATATGGAGCCAAAGTGAGCAGTGTCTTTCACATGGTGAGGCTAGTATTGAGGCCTCATTCTCGCCTCTGAGGCATTGTGAGGTGCTCAGTTGCACCTTTTGAGACCAGTTAGAAAATGCTTTGCTCCACTCTATGTTATTACCAAAGTATTCCGAGTGGGGCATTAGCTTAGAGCGGCTAGTGCGGGTTGCGAGTAGTGTTATTACCATGCACTTAGACATTTGTGGAAATTCTACCCCATGTCATCAAATGACATGCTGGAGTGTCTTATTGTGGCTAAATGTGAGAGTCACAGGGTGTTGGGATCCAGAACAAGATCGGGAACTAACATCGTGAGTTCATAGCATGTGCAATGTTAGCAAATCTTTATCACAAGCTTGGCAAGTCATGTTTTTGCAGTGTTTTTCGTATGTTGTTGAGATGAACATGAGTGATTATGTTTGACACACGATAACAGTAAGTTTGTTGTAGAAATAATGCATGAAGGATGTATTACAAACATGCAAAAAACATCAATATAAAAATTGCATGTTTGTAGTACATACTTTGTACAATGTTTCTACAATTAACATATTGTTATTATGTGTCGAACGTAATCACCCCTATTCATCTCAACAATATACAAAAAATATTGCAAAAACTTGACTTATTAAGTTTGTGATGTTGTTTGTTGCTACTAAAGAATTGGAGTGCCATTTGTACACACAAATGACTTTCACCAGGATATATAAGAAGTAGCAAAGGAGCGACATTCCAAACTCTAGCATCATGAATGCATTCACAACCTTCACTTTTCCAAAGGAATATTACTTAAAATTTGAGAATTATAAACAACGCAAAATCAAACAATGCAAAGGAATAGTAAATAGATAAGAAGAATCATGATTGAAAGAAATGAATTGTGAATTGCAAAGACGAATAAAGGAATAAGGTAATTGTACCTAATTTAAATTTACACTACGATTTGAGCATAATATCTATTAACCCCTAAAAGACCAAAGTTGATTTTCTAAGTTTGGTCAACTCAGTGTGGAATGAATATAGATCCTCAATTTTTAAGATTTTTTTGTCGTGATTCTACTCTTTGTAACAAAGATGGGATGGTAATTTGCGTACGTAGGTGATGTATAGGTCTACCAAAAGATACAATGATGCAAAGGCAAAAAAAACCTATCTGCGGGCAGCTCCTGAAAATTTTCATACAATGAGCTATGCATTTGAATTTTTGTATACAATGAGCTAACACCCCCATATATTGATATACACAACTGCCAAATTCACTCTACCAAACTTGAGACTAAACTTTGCATTTTGGGCATTTTTAGAAAGTCTCAAACTCAGGCAGCGGGCCAAAAAAAAGTGCAACCAAAATTTTAGCTTATAATCTTACTATTGAGGAACCCTGAGCGGTTGAAAATTTGTAGGTGCTAATAAATTCAAGTTGGTTGAAATATCCAACGGTAGGATTGGTCAAAAAGGTTTTAGATCAAAAACTATTTGCCTTTTTAAGAAAAGGAGTACTTTTAGGTAGCTTTGGTGTTTGAAGAGAGACATAGTTATGGCCCTTTAGGACTTAATAGAATGTTCAAGTTTAAAAAGTATTGTCAACAATTACATGGAGATTCTAATGCAATTGAACATATTATTTTTAGACACTATATGCAAAAGTCATGACTGTTCAAATTTTTTGGTAAATGACCTATAACAAATATAAATCATAGTGTTAGTGTTGTACACACTCTCAATTATGTACTTATTACTGAAGATTGTCCAAGTGTCCACATAAAAACCTTGTTTGAATTAGGTGTTGTTACCTAAGTGAGAAAGTACACAATTATAACGAATCTAGAACTTTTCACATGAACAAATACAAACTTAAACAACAAAGGACACTTTCCATGCAAATGTCCTTGGCAATTATGCGATGTTAAAATATGCAAATCGATATCTTATTTTTGAATAAATAAAGAGATCGCGTAATATCAAACAAAATTTTGAACAAACTTGATCATCTTTTGTAGCAAGGGAAATCATTTTAATAACCTCAAGTTCATGGTTCTAATAAATATCATAAGTGGAAAGGCACCACGGGCCTTGGCTTGGTGGTTGGGGCTCATGGCCCCCAATGAGGAGGTTGTGGGTTCTATTCCCCATGCCGGCGTGGTGCTCACCGCCATAGTCCACCCAACTATAGTAGGGGGTCCTTGGACCTTGTTGTATAGGTACCTCAAAGCCCTTTGGGGGGATACCATGTCCGGTATCTTCAAGGCACTAGTGGCTAGCTAGGTAGTAGCATAGTGTGTCACTATAGTGTCCATCCTCGAAAGGGGAGAGTAGTATTGTCCCAATTTCCCCTTGTTCGGTGGGCATCGGATCATTGGCATTACGAACAGACACTTCATTCACGTTGGCCTCTAAAGGGATTGGAGTTACTATCTATCTATCTATCTATCATAAGTAGAAGACATGGTCAACACATAAGACAAAGCACCCTATTAACTCCTAAACGCTCAAACGACAATTTTTTGATTGTTGTCAAAGCTAACGAGCTGCTTAGAACAAAAAATATATATTTTTCAAAAAATAAAAAAATATTTTAAAATATTGCATCAAATCTACTTTCTAATGCAATTTGAATTATGTCAATCTAAGTAAAACTCCATCCAAAAGAATTTTTCAAAGTGAAGTACCTAAACATTGTCTTAATGTTATAAAACAATTTGGGGAAAGTACTAATGTTTCCTTCATCATTTCTTTTGCTTTTTTGAAGTTCACAATAGATAATCCAACTTTAACCAATCATACTAAATTTTAAACTCTAAAAGTGAAAACTATAATTTCTACAATTCTTCAAAGGTTAATAGTTTCAAATTCATTAAAAAAAATCTAAAGTAATTTTTAAAAGTTTGATTGTACAGATAATATGTAGAGATGATGTCTTACATTTTGTCTATTGAACCAAACTTCATCAAATATATGAAAGGCACATTTTATAACACATCTATGTTTTGTCCAATACCCCTCAGGCTTTTAGGGGTTAATAATCATTGGACATAAAAACAGACAATAGAGTTATCCGCAAAGTCCTTCAAACTTTGAAAGAGATATCTAGAATTTTGTTTTAATAGTCTTATTTGGTCTCTCCAAATAGTTAAAAGGTATGGAAGGGCCTGGTGGTCTTCAAAGTTATATGAAACTTTTTTGAGCTTCTCTTTTGGTGCCCAAAAAAGTTTCACATGACTTTGAAGAGCACCAAGCTCTTACACACCTAATAATTGTAGACCACCAAGCTCTTTCATACCTTTTAACTATTTGGAGTAACCAAATAAAATTATATAATATCAAAATTCTAGGTATCTTCTTCAAACTTTGAAGGACTTTGCGGATAACTCAAATATCATACCCCAAAAGCAAGGTCAGCCAAAAAAAAAAAGAGAAAAAGAAAAGAAAAAGAAAGATGCCAAACATTCGGAGTTTTATTTCTTCAAAAAAGTTTTTCATGATGCAAAAACGGGAACTTGAACTTGGGCATCTACTGAAACGAAGTCTTCCCACAAAAACATAAAATTATTCCGTGAGTATGCAAAGAACCTGACGATACTAAAAATACAAATTACAATACACCCTGAATGTGATATTGGAGAGAGTGATAATAAAGAGTCCAGAGAATAACTTTGCATCATTGGATGCCAGTTTGATCCAAAGTATTTACAATGCTTCAAATGTCCATGAAAATGGTACAATTACAACTAAAGTACACTACTCACAGGTGATATCACAAATACTGTATTAACGGTCTGCAATAGCTGCCAAAGAATGCATCCCTATGTTACAAGAATGAGATATAGACACAAAAGGACTTACAAGAAGTGCCACTGCTTGTACGTTTTTTCTACAATGCCACCACCTGACCTGATGGCGTGGTTTAGGGTGTCCACCGCAGGAGGCACCCCCCACAGCAATGGCATCACCACCGTCATTGTCAGCTTCTCATGCAGGCCTGCCGTGGTGGCTTTCTCTGCTGCAACCACCTGCACAGAACATCCACAATACAGTAGCTTAATAGCTGGTCTAGCACAAATTAATTCCAAACATGACAGTCAAAAAGTTTTGGAAATGGGTTATCCGTAAAGTCCCTCAAAAGTGGGTGAGTGGACCGTAGTTTGAGAGAATAGTGACATTAATCCTCAAAAAAGAACATGTGTTGGGCACTAAAAAATATGTGGATGCAAACTTTGAAAGCACCAAAATTGGTGCGAAAAAACTTCTCACCCAAGTTTCTATTATTCACCTTCACACATGAAAAAGGTCATTGCTAGCCCCTTTTCTGGCAACAGATTCTTGCTATATATACCTAAACCGTCCCCACTCACCCATTCTTTTGATTTCCTAGAACTTCTCTCAATAATTTTTGTTTCTCCAAATTTTAGTCAAACTAATCAACCCTTTAGTTTACGGATTACTCTAGTATGATGAAAAAGAAAATTAATAGTGTTGGAATGAAAAAACCAAACTAGAGTTCAATTCGGCACCATTAGTGTTCAACTACTAATCTACAGTAAAAGAAAGAAACTGTGGCAAGTAATCAAGGATGCGGATAAAGAGAAAGATCATAGTATTCAATCCAGTGCACAGTGATTAATATCCTCTTCCCAAGACTACTACACCCTGAACTCTTTATTATCACACTCTCCAATATCACATTCCAGTAGAGACTATTGTGTACACGTGATTGGACACTTTCTACATGCCAAGTTCTGAATTCGTTACCGAAGGGGTAAAATAAAAAGAGTTATGAGTGTAAACTAGTGAGGGTCGAAAATTAGAGTCACTTGAAAATTAGAGTCATTTGAAAACTAGTGAGGGTGGTTTGACATTTGAAAATTGTTCACAATGTATATTATACCTTCGTTTCTGCCTACACTAATTTAAACGTATTACAAATAATATGACTTTGGTTAATTGGTGTCAATAGCACTAACAGGATAAATTAGTGTACTCTTACGATGATGTTATTACAGCACAAACTGTTACTGTTTCGTTTATTTAACTAACATACATATGTATATCGCTTCTTCCATTTAGTAGATAAGATTGGAACACCATTTAGCGAAAATGGAAAATCCCAAGTTCCCGAGCCATTTCTTGATTGATTGTCATTTCACTCAAAAACTACCACAAGATATCCAACCAAAAAAGAAAAAGGTTTCATTTATTACATGGCACGCTAAATAGAATGAATGATGTAGTTGTCTAACAAAGCCATGGAAAGAAAGGGTACCTCGCCCCCCAAATCTACAACAGTGTCTTCAACCACGTCGTTCAGCATCTCAATGGAACGGCAGAAGCCAAACACACAAAACCTCCGGCCCCTGTCCAAGCCCTGCATTGACCTTCATTATTCTTTACCTCAAGCATGTGACAAAGCAGTATCATGAATCTATTAGAGTACTTTCCTGTTACAAGCTGCATCTAGAAATATATACAGTACTCCCTCCGTCCCAAAGTTATTGTCATACAAATTTGTTTGGTATTTCTTTGAGCCAATTTCATTGATCATATTGTAAGAAACATGATTAAAAAAGGTTCCAAATTATGTCACTAGAATGATTGAAGAACATTGCATGTGTCCATTGCAACCTAAATAAAAGTAGCCACAAGGAAGTATTTTTTTGACTTACTTAAAAAAGCACTTTCAAACATGACTTTCAAACATGACAATAACTTTGGGACGGAGGGAGCATATCATTGTACCTTCAAACCACAAGCATTACCCGTATTATCATCCAATTACAAAAGTAAAAAAAAATTGAGCTTTGAAAAAAGCACTCACATTGGTGGCTGCAATATCAAAAATGGCACCCAAGCAAAGACCCTGCTTGGGATCCATGTAATCCTCTTCCCTAAATCGCCGTCGTCTGAGCTGAGACTGCTTCCTCTGCCAACCAGTTTTTCTCCACGTGTAAATGATTCATTTCACTTCATTGACATTGCAGCCATTCAAGGCACCATTACACAATGAGAACATGTTAGTTATTATGTTTACTCAAAATCAGCAAAATCGCTAACTTTTGATATAATATTCAATAACTCTGTAGCTACTTGGCTCATTTTGATAGCAGATCCTACACTGTTAGCTGATTTCCACCAATTCAATCAGTGATTAATATCCTCTTCCCATGTAACTCAGACAGGCAAATGATTCATTTCCAGTATTAGCACTTCGTTAACATTGCACTATTACACAATGAGAACATCTCAGATATTATCGAAATCAGCAAAATCACTAATAGACTTTAACTTTTGATATAATATTCAATAATTCTGTAGCTACTTGGTACATTTTTGGCTCATTTTGATAGCAAATCCTACACCGTTAGCTAATGGGCAAAGAGATGGCACCAGAAACTCTGGACGAATTGAACCTCCGATCTTCACCAGCCCGTCTGTGGTAAAGAAAGTAAACGTGTCCTCTCGAATCCAATCTGCAAATTATCACATGAGTTCTACCAATTTCAAAGTAAACATAGTGTATCATATACTCCCTCCGTCCCAAAGTTATTGTCATGTTTGAAAGTGCTTTTTTAAGTAGGTCAAAAAAATACTTCCTTGTGGCTAATTTTATTTAGGTTGCAATGAACACATGCAATGTTCTTCAATCATTCTAGTGACATAATTTGGAACCTTTTTTTAATCATGTTTCTTACAATATGATCAATGAAATTGGCTCAAAGAAATACCAAGCAAACAAGTTGGACAATAACTTTGGGACGGAGGGAGTACTAATCAACTTGTAAGAAGAGGTGCAAATAGATGCTAAATCGATCACTTGCAACTCTTTGTGCATTCAATTATTCATAACATCCTGATCTGAATGGTCCAGACGAAGATTCTGGAAGTACATCCTCTTTCGAGCTAACCCTGGAATCTGACATTGCAACAAAAGCTTGACAAAAAACCCTAGAGAACCGAAGCCTTACCATCTCGGTCTGGAGAATCCCACGGGTAAAGCCCAAACTCATCCCGCCGGCTCCAAAACCACGAAGAATCGCTGCTGCTGTCCTCCCCGTCACTGTTACGTGCTTGCGGAGACGAAGCCATTTTCCTCGTAACCCTAGACCAATTCGACAGTGTGGCGGGGGGACTCCAGTTACCACCTTTTTGTACTTTGCTATGAAACTGAATCATAGGGCACGAAACCCAGCTCATCTGTACGCACACCATCTTATAAACCGGCAAACTAGACTGAAGTTCCAACAAGGGATTAAAATCGATGAAAATCAACTCCGCGCACTGTTTTTGGTGATCAATATACAATTAGCGGGCGAGAATTAGCGCTCCAGGAGCTTCGGAACCCTAATCATTAATTCACGGGAGGTTGCTGGAAGAGATAAAACGATCTGCGAGGTGTACAGAGCATCCTAATGAATTTGAAAATGAAAAATGGCGTTGAAGAAATGTATGGCAAATGTATGACTCCAATGATGCGCAACTATCGTCAAATTGACGCCATTCGAGAAGCATGAGGCTGACGAGAACGGGATGCGCGAGTGGATGAGCGGGGCTGACGCTCCGATTGAGCGGGCGAGTCCGAAGGTAGCAAAAGTATTAAGGAAAAGCAAAAGGTAGCCTCTGTGACAAAAGTACAAGGAAAAAGCGAAAGGCAGGCCGAGTGAGAGCCGAGAGCAAATTAACCCCTAACTTAAATGCCTAGAGCCCTCTCCAAGTTCGGCAGTTTTCCAAAGATGCATTATGAAATGCAATGTAGAGGTTATTGAACTCTAATTCCATAAGGATTTTCAACAAATCTCAAATGTAATATAATATTAGTGCAGTCATATGTCATTGGTCCAATGTTCCCATGATTTAGTTATGCTTTTATTTATTATTTCATTTTTATAATAATTTATCCAAAATTTAATTCAGTTTACATTGACAAAAATCATATTAGAAATCCATAACTTCTACAGTGTATGTTCAAAAACCACAAAACGACTTTGGTGCACTCCTTCTTATTGAGAGTTGTTCGATTATACCAAATACTTGGCCGAAGGTTGCATGATTTAGGAGATCTCAATCTAATATATAAAAAAAACAAACAAACAGATAAACAAATTACTTTCCATACTAGTAGGAGACCACTTCTATATTTTTTGAGAAATAAATGTCTAAAAAAGGTGTTGATCACATGATGATTTGAAATTATTTATACAATTGAATTTGAAAACAAAAATATTAAAATCTTTGTCAAATAAATCTAGATGAATTTAGGTTTCAAAAATTTATCAAATATTTAAAAATATATATAATTTTGTGAATTTTAGTGTAATAGGCTAAAATTGTGAGAGTTCATCAAGATGTAAGAAAATCCCTAAAATTCTTATTGATTATAGAATTAAGATGTCATTATTATTGATTATAGATATTTTGCTAATACTCTATAGATTATAGATTTTTTTTTAACAATCTATCAAAAAGAATCACCATTTTAGCAATTGAAATTGAAATTCTTCATTGATCATGGAAGCCCAACAACTTACTAAAGCCCCATGTTAGTTACCTAGTTTGACAAAGTGAAAAACTATTTTTTTCACTTTGAATGCTACTATACTTTATAATTTTCATCTTCAAAATTACTGACATTTTTATTACATATTCTCATACTACCGTACGTGGAAGGCAGGGTCGGCACTTTCATGTCAAATAATTAATAAAAGTTGAAACAGTGTAGGTCGGCACTTTCAAAAGTAATTATTAAAAAATCGGCTATTAACAACTAACATTAAAAAAAAATCTGGCTGCTAAACATTTTATTTTATTTTTTGTGTTGAGTGTTATGTTTTCATCCAATTTCATCGAATGTTATGTCTTGAGTTTTTTTTTTTTTTTTTTTTTTTTTTTTTGCTTCATTTTTGTTGATTTCGACAAAAAACTTAATAAATTTATTTATTTATTCAACATTTTTAGGGGGAATTGTTTTTTGCCGTCCCTGCCTTCTATGTATGGTAGTGTAGTGTGCGATCTTACAATTAAATATGAAAGAATTTTATTGTAGTGATGAGTGGAGGTCAGAACTTGTTTTAACCCCTAAAGGCCCTTAAAAGCCAAAATGGCTTTTTGCTGTTTCGGGCAGCTTAGATGGAAGGTCTAAATTAAGAATTTTAGACTATAATTTGGCATGGCCGTGGTCATACATACAAGGTGTGTGGGGTAAAAATTACAAAGTCAAATTCGGATTTTATAATTTTTTTATTGAAATTTTTGGTTTCAAGCCCAACTGGGGCAGAAAAAAACTTTTTATTATAATCATTTTTTCAAATTTTTTTTTTGGAGACATGCTCTTCACCACATTTAGGCTCAGAATTTGAAGTGACCCATGTTGATTATATTCTTGGCTTGACAAGGGCAGCCTCCAAAATAAAGAACAGGAACCTCCAAGGTTTTTTGTAATTTCACATCCATTTCTTTCGAAATTTGTCAAAATTTGAGATTTTGAAATTTTTTAAAAATAATTTCGCCTAAAATTTGTAAAATCATAGAGGTACCTAATCACCGTTCATTTTTTCCAAAAATAAAATACAATTAATGTGATGCATGTTTCACCAAATTGCCATTTTTATACCTACTTCCGGAAATTAATTTGGATGAAGGTTTGAAACGCGTAATGAGTCTCTAAAATTTTGCATGAGCGTACCCAACTTAGTTATCTATATGGAAAAAAATATGAGCAAAATGTTTGGAGTAAAAATCTTCAAGTCCCCCTTTGCACTATGGAGACAATGCCTCCTAAGCAATGCCCCGAAAAACTTTTGCACAAACTTTGGATGTTATGATCTTGCAAATGATAAACATCCAACGGTCAATTTTTGAAACAGTAGCTATGAATAGGCTTAGGTACAAGATCTTACGGTTGGAATTCTAAAAAAAGTAAAAAAACTTGGTTCACATCCCCGGGAGTACATAGAGGTAGAAAATCGTAGTTTTGAGGTTTCAAGCTCCCAAAAACACAAGGAAATTTAGGGGTTAAAAAATAGTATTGATGACTATAGGTTCCACTTGTGACTTTTCAATGGTTGTAGGGTTTGTAAATGTGCAAACGAGCCGGACAATCGACAATTACAGACAATGTATTCTATAATGTAACTTTTTATGATGTAACTTATCATTTCACATCATTGAATGGTCTTTTCATAATTATTCCATTTTGCCCTCAAAGACTATTATGTGAAGTAACCTAACTATTACAAAAAAATCTAGGCCTCCAAAATGTTGCTAATTCAACCAAATTGACATGCAAAAATAACAATATGAAATAAAAACAAAATTAAAAAAAAGAAAATTTAAAAACATGACATGGCACCATTTCGGCCATGTGAGACTTTTTAAATATTTTTTTGTATTGGATTAAAAAATGTTTTTTTGTTTTTTTTAATATTATTACATTATTATTTTTTCCTGACAATTTGGTTGAGTTAGTAGCCTTTTGGAGGCTTGAATTTTTTTGTAATGCTTTTCATGTCTTATTCAATTTCATAGTTTTTCACTGGTGGTGCGGAGAGTGGTGGTGCGGAGAGAAGTGGTGCCCTAATTTATTTATTTTTGTGAGCTCAACGCATTCTAAATGGTAATTTAGGTGTCTTTTTGAGTAAAAAGACTTCCATTTTTATTCTTTAAAATTGTATGACTAATACCGCACGTTGACTAATACCGCATAATTATGTAAAATTGTGTGATTTTTTTAGATATCTCGTTTCATAGACAACAATCTTTAAGTCATTCCAATCTGTGTAAGTTGTATACTTTTGTGGTTTTTTTAAAAAGTCAAAATGTATGCGTTGCTATTTTCATATGTTTAAGAAATCAAATCCCAAAATTCCATTACCAATGTTTTATTTTTATTAATTATTGGGTTAAAAAGAAATCATTAATGGTGAGTTTGGTTTTGAAGAGAAAAATTTGGTATAAGTGACTACAATTGAGTTATCATGTATCGACAATTTTTGATCACAAGAATTGTCAATCATATACAATAGTGAATTTGTGAGGAATTCCATTATATTATGTGTAAATTACCATAATGAGACAACATTCTTTTTGTGACCCTATTGTAAGATATCTTTATCTTTTTAGCAACATCTTCCATCAACAAAACTAAAAAGATGCCTTTAGACCATGTTTAAATGCTTCTATTATAACAAATATCTAACTATAGTTTAGTATCAAAACAAAGTGCTCTTATGATCTTAATATTGAAATTCATAGTTTATTCATATTGCCTCAAAAACTCTCAAACTAATTGTGGTCACTTATACCAAATTACGTAATTGTGGTTACCTATACCAAATTTTGTATAAGTGACCACAATTACGTTGTTTTCTTGTTTCATTTGTTAACATTTTCATGTAATATTTTTCCAAAATCATCTATGCACTACCTAGATTTCAAACAAGTATATGTTTTAGGTTATGATAACTTTTATATTTATGAATATAAAATAATTTACGGTATTACTTAATAAAGACTATGAGTTACACTACAAAAAATAAATGACAAGATGAAACTGAAGCTTGAATACTTCATAACATTTCTAACGCAATAGAATCCAATTATTTTACAAAATTATCAATACGCCACAAAGATTTGTTTCTATGCAATTTTATACCTATTTGATTTGAAATTTTTATCATACCTTGTATAATTTTATTTCAAAGTGGTAATTGTTTAATCCTTAAACGTCAAGGTAAGCCCATGGGTTTATTCAAAAAAGAACAATGAAGAAAAAAGTGAATTTTCTCAACCAAATCAAGCGAGGATTGGTGCGTTGGAAAGCTACTGAAAAAGTGATCTAGATTCCACATTTGTGCCTCATTTGAGAGATTGTAGAATCGTTGATAAGCAATAAAAGTTATCAAATTGAACCGGATTTGACGTTGGGGCAGCTGAGGTTCAACAATGCTACAGTGCTGGCCAACTGTGCTTAACAGAGCCATTTTTACATTTCTTTTTTGTTATTTCGTTTTTTTTTCCCCTCCAAATATTTAAATGCCTTCCGGGCTGCCTCGCCCAGGCCCTCTTGACAATTAAAGGTTAAGAGAACGATGTGTAAAAAATCTTTATGTAGTAGACAAGAAACAAGAAATTTTACACCACCTTCTTCGCTTTTTTTTCCTCTTTGATTACTTTCTTGTTTCCTCTCTTTTCTTCTTTGGATCCCTTATTGTTAAATTTTTTGAATCTTCTTGTTGTTTTTTCGAATCCTTTGTGAAACCTCGAACCTTCGGAACGGCGCTGCACATAAACGTGAAAATGTTAGAAAAATTTCAATTGCTTTTCGTGCTCGCCCGCAATGAATTCCTTTACATTTCAGGAAAAGGAACGATCGGCCACCTGATCTACGCGGTTGCTCAAATTTCGCAGCACTTTGTTTTCAAGATGTTAAGATCATGCATTTTGAATAGCACTGACGTTTTCGGAGAACATCGCACATGTTTCCAGCATAGAGTTCGATCGAGACCTTGAGCGGGTGTTAATTTGGAGCACCGATGAACTAAGAGTCGGAAAGAGCAAATTTACTGGTGGAAGGAGGCCGAAGAGTGATAGAATATTTCATTTCATTAGTATTCGGCGCCATAACCACATTTGCTGCGTGCGCGCGCGCGTTTCGCTCCTTGATCAATCGTTGGCCTTATGCAACTGGAGTTATCTTTTAAGAAGAGAATTGACATTGCTCTGCCGAAACTATGGAAAGGGACGAGGTGGAGGTGAGTTCTTGCTACAGCAAAGTTTCTTGAAAAGTTTGTGAAAA
The DNA here is from genome assembly GCA_022496805.1 of Pohlia nutans. Lineage (NCBI taxonomy): Eukaryota > Viridiplantae > Streptophyta > Bryopsida > Bryales > Mniaceae > Pohlia > Pohlia nutans. The sequence goes on along the minus strand of CM040098.1, from coordinate 7,190,518 downwards.
AAGATCGAGCACATTTTCTGCGTGTGCGTTTTGTTCCTTGTCAGCGTCAATTACCCTGGCCTAATGCAAGCGAAGTTATCATTAAAGAAGAGAATTGACGTTCCTCTGCCGCGCTGTATGAAAATTTGCAACTCGGAATTGGTCAAATTTTCTGGAAAGAGACGAGGTTGCGGAGAGTACTTAGTTTCTTGGCGAACGATGAAAAGTTTATGTAGAGTTCGGTTAATATTAGCTCAACGTTTTTGGAGGACATGAGCTGCGAGGGCATGTTGAGACGTTGTTGACGCATCGTGATGTAAAGAATCAGTAGAGCGAGGAACAACGATGAAGAGTAGGAAAGATCCATTCAGTGGTGGAAGGAGAAACTGCAGTGGGAAGAGTGATGCTATTCCACGCCATCGCCACATTTGCTGCTTATGCACGGCGTCCTGCCTGTGCGTTTTGCTCCTAGTTGGCGTCGATTACCTTGGCCTAATGCGAGCGGAGTTATTGTTCAAGAAGAGAATCGACGTTTCTTTTCCGCGTTGCATGAAATTATGCAATCCGGATTTGGTCAAATTTTCTGGAAAGAGACGAGGTGGAGGTGAATTCTTGAGCTTCCTGGCGAACGATGAGAAATTTATGTATTATGCGCCGCATAGTGGCTTTAACAATCAGGTAATGGAGCTTAAGAATGCGCTTCTGATTGCCAAAATCTTGAACCGGACTCTCGTTATTCCTCCTGTGTTGGATCATCACGCAGCGTGGCTTGGCAGCTGCCCTAAGAGACGAGTATTGCGGCCGCATCGTCTCCGTGCCCTTGTGTGGACGAGAGTCTTTGATCTTATTTCAAATTCGAGGTCTGCATTTCGGACATTCTTCTCTCTTTGCAATCAGTTTCTCAAGGGAAAGTGTCACTTTTTTGTTACACCGCATTTCAATTGCTCAGATGCCTTCTCAAACGAGCTTCCGTATTTCTCATGAAGCAGCAGTCATGTCTGCTTGAAAACCTGCCTTTGAATTTATATGAATATTTATCATTGCTTCTTTCAGTGATTTTGGAGACGAGCTACAAAGAAGTAATAAAAAAGAGTCTGAAATTCAAGTACCTGCAGGAGCTTGTCAATTGAATGCATCATTTGCTTATCTTAATCTGCAATGATTGCGAGTACACTGAATTTTTTTTAAATTGGCATACGAATAGAGGATGCATGGTGATAATCGTTGGAGTTTGCTGCAGTGGCAGGTACACTTCAATAGCAGACGTAATTGACATATCGTCCATCACTCCATCAAAGGTGAAAACAATTGATCTACGAGTCTTTTTGGCTGTATGGTGCGGAGTTGATGTTAAGGCTGCGTGCGGGGGGACTCTTTGCAAGACGTTTGCAGAGGAAGTGCTTGTTTGGAGTGAATACGAGACTTGCGTTCAGATGCTCAACCCCATGCCTTCAGCTGATTCGAATTGCTGTGTCTATGGCGTTGAAGACGACTGTACTTCAACGATCTGGACGAACAGTCCGAAATTACTTAAAAATGCAAGAGAGGAGCTGCGGAAAGACAGCCTTCGGAGGAGGTCCTCAAAAGTTACCGCTGTCGACCAGACAGAGCCTCCTAAGCTGCTAAATGTGAGACGTCGAGCAGAAAGGATTTTAAACGAACGTTGGAAAGCAGAGAAAGTTAACACGACTAAGAATGAATTGGTGGACGTCCGAAGCGCTTTAGGACCGAATTCCGCAGCTAGCATCTCATCTGTCATCGCCTTCGGGAGTATGTTCAGCACGGTTTACAAAGATGTCCAATCTCACATCGACATAACAGCACCATCTGGGGACAAAGATTTAGATGACCTAATTCGCTCGCTCAAACTACTGTCGTTTTCTTCGGAGATCATTGCAGCAGGAAAAGCGTACATCCACGAAGAGATAGCCCAAGCAGGTTTTTTCTGTGCTCAACTCAGATTGTCTGATGGACAATTCAAGAATCACTGGAATGCAACATTTCAAAACCTGAAAGCCCAGCTAACGTCATACAGGGCAAACTGGACTACTTCTACTCCCATATTTGTGATGACCGATCTACCGTCTGAAAACTGGACCAAAACAGAGCTAAACGAGTTGTTGCTGGATTCCAGAAATTCCTACCAAGTGCACAAGCTCCACAGTAGAAACGACTTGATTCAAATGGCGAGCAGGAGAATTCTTACCGCTGAAGCCGGCTTCGCTGTGGGTTCCGTTTCAGAGTCCGTGAGAGGATTTCGACAACATCAAGAGCAACCGCCAGTCACGGCAGATTTTAAAATCCCTCATGTTGAACTGGCCATTGAGGAGGTTGTATGCAGTTGTGCCCGGCTTGGTTTCTCTGGCACCCGTGGATCTACCATAGCCGATAGTATCAGGGATCTGAGAGCCATCAGTAAGCTTATCTGCAGCACAGGTTTGCAGAGTGCAGGGTTTGAGACGTGACTTGTATAACGATATATTGCCATCGCAACTGACGGAAACAGTTGAGCAATTGCTTTACTCCGTGTTATTTTGTTTTGTTTTGTTTGTTTTTTTTGCAGATGGTTAAAACTCGATGCATAAATCCAGTAAAGGATCTGAGAACTATGAGGATTAAATATCTACCGTATGTTCTCGTATTCCCAGGGAATCCCAGCCATCCTCATCTTCATTTACGAAATAGTGAAGATTTTGAAATGCTCTTCACCAAAACTCATAGCTGATGATGCGAAAATGAACTTCAATCATTCTCGCCAAGAGCTTCAGCAGGTCCGGCTAGGGTAACAGATAATCGAATACCCTGCAAGTCATCGTACGTGGTATGACATTGAAGCATTCGGTTGCCTACGAAATCGAGGTTTGTGTCTTCAATTGAAGGTGAGGGAGATTAACGATGCAATTCAGAGTTGAGAATGTTTTGGTAAGAGTTGGATGGGTTTTTTTAGAGTGGCAAGAATGGCTCGAAGCGTCTTTAGGATGCCGTTGTTTGCTACAGATCGGTTAGCACACTGACCGAGACTGCGAGAGCATCGCGGGCACAGATTCCGAGCTCAGATGCATGAAGCCGCATCACCAAATTTTATACCTGACAAGTCTAAAGATGGGTGCAGAAGTCTGCAGAAATCTCACCAAGTGCGGCACGTAATTCGATGCCGATTGATCTCATCACCACGCTCTTCAACCACTTTACCACTCGTGGTGATGATCAAGAAATAGAACTCGGCGTAAGGGGCGGGAGCAGCGGAGATGAGTCCGGCTAGTCATCATAAATTGGTTGATGGAATATTCCAGAGCGGGGCGTGAACCTCTACGCACACACAGCCACGGCGACGATTGTGCTACTAAGATAAGGCTCTGCTGTCATGAGACCGGGTCCACCTATTGAATGCTCCGAGTGGGAGACTGCCATTGACTCTGTAAAGCCATCAACAGCCTGTTTAAAAATATCCAGGGCGTCCCTCCGCCAATCTTGCCGCCAACCCCTCCAAAACTCAACGCAGTTGAGAGCCCGGATTCAGTGACTCTTGCCTGCAGCTTCAAGCTGCGGTGGACGTGCAAACGTACGAACACGAATCCGTTGTCATATACTTCCGTTTGTCTTCTGCTACACTAGCTATATTCTCCACGATCGCTAACTTAACATCACAACTGAGTGAGAGAGAGAGAAAGAGAGATTGCATCAGCTCGCGACTTCTGGAATGATCGTTTCGGGAAGGTGGGTACCACGCTGTCGCTGTTTTCTCATCGTAATCGACACTGATCGATGTATACTTTAGCAAGTTTTTAAGAGGTCAGGGCATGGTGATCAGCTGGAGAGAATGTCAATGCTGTCAAAGGAAATAAAAAAGTGGCGGAACATTGGCGTTGTGGGTGATTGGTTGATCATTAACTTGTGGGTGTTCATGTTCTGAGATGGAGATGAATCTTAGGAGTTTGAGTGATCGGGTGTGGTGTGTCGTGCCTTTTTTTTTGTTTCCTGATCTTGCCGAAAGGTGAGTCAGAGCATTCTGGACATTTGTGTGAGGTGGAGGAGGTCGTAGCCACGTCGGAGGACGAGAGTAGAGTTGTAGACTCCAGGTTTATGGTTTGAGAGTACGTCCCTGTAGGAGTAGTAGAAGTAGAATTAGTGTCAGGGAGTAGGAGGGTGAGGCCAGAAGAGAAACTTGAATGATTAAAATTCCTTCTAATGTAGTAGAACTAATTAATCAATGGCAGCGTCATTATGACTCGTCTGTTACTCAAGGTCAACACTCAGTCTGTCGGCCTTGTAGTGTTCTCCAGTACGAAAACGGTAGCCTGTTTTTGAATTTGGTACTTTTCCAGCTCCAGTTGTTGTTCTGACAATGGCGTTGAAATAACAGAGAGAAGATGGGCAACAGGCTGTGAGATGGGCAGTATTGGCGCGTCTGAGGAGCTGGAGGGAGGAGATCGTGCCTGAACTATGCATTCTGACAGAAATGCTGTGTGTTGCGTGGTGCTAGGCTATTCCAAGCTAGATTGAGACAGATTTCTTGTTGGAGCGTTGAAAACCTCAATTGTCCGAGTGTGCAAACAATGCAGGAGTGGTGAGGGAGTGTCCGGGTCTGAAACTGCTGCAGAGGTCAAGATGGCTGCGATTTTCTCCGCCCCACTCGAGGGTGCGATGACCACCCCACGGTTCGCCATACAGAATTCGATGATACCGCGGCCAGCGAGTAGTAGCAAGAAAATGGCGGAGAGTCCCAAATCCGTGATTACCGATATGCGCTTCATTAGTCCAGGATCGTCATCGTCCAGCAGCAAGTGCCAACCTCGTGGCCTTGACCGGAGCTATTCCACCTCAGATGGCGAATTTAGTGATCCCGACTCTGTTATGGATTCCACTGGCACTTCGCGAGAGCTTGGAAAGGTATTGTGCTTCTTCAGAGTGGCGGGTAGGAGTCGCAGAGGTTTTTCGATTGAGTGTTGGCGTTCCCTGTTGCTCGATAAGTCTTCGTTTGATTGACCACGCTGACAAAAGCCATGGCGCGTCATGGGTCATGTGTATTGCTGTGCCCCAGAGCGGAAACTCAGGACCACTGGAGTCATTGCCAGAGACGCATTCGTTGGAGGTTTCAAATGCGAGTGTCTCCACTGGAACGGAGATGTCTAAAACCCTTGCAACAAGCTTGAAGCGAGGCAATGGCGAGCCTACCTGCCGAATCCCTCTTTTTCCAGCTGTGAATGGTCAGTAAAATGAATCGTGTCCTGCATGTAGCTAGAAGCTTTGCCTTCGAACTTTGCCTAGAAGCCTCTGCAGGATAATATTGACTTTGTCTCTCATATGGGCCACCTTCATGCAGGTCTGGAATCGACGTCCGAGCCGACTGCCCTTTTCGTCTTAGCAGACCGAACCAACGATTCTAGAAGGGGTCAGCACGGTGCTACTCTACATTCCTCAGCTGCATTACGGAATGACAAAAATCACGAAGGTAGGCATGACGGTGTTTTACAGTCGATTTGTGTTACATCTCTATATGTTGAATCAGTCTCTTGCTCACATCTGGTGGATCAGTTTTAGGATATTCTCCCTGTCATTCTCGTCATCTCCATAATTAGTCGTGGGATTCTTTAGCATTAGTCTTCTCTGTGAGATTCTTTGTGGTTTAGGGTGAAGGTTCTTTGTGCATCATATCAGCATTGCCATAGATTTGAAACGACCAACTCTTGGTGGTCCTCTCTTACACAGCAGATCGGGCAGCCACCGCGAGAGAAAATAGCAGGGCATTGCCATCCTCTGCACCAGAGGAGTCTGCTGTTGGAGACCAGGACCGCGAATCTAATAGCGAGTGGTCTCGAACTGCGACGTCATCTGAAAGCGCCTCGGAACAGGATGGGAAGCGGTCATTGAGCTCTTCAGCCCGACGCTACGCAGCGTCCGAAAGTGGTTCAACTCGACGTCGCGATCTTGGCTCCAGACCCACATTTTCCGCGGAGCTTTCATCAACTGGAAAGCCGCTGGAGAGAGGCGATGACAGCAAGAGGAGGTCAGTAGGGCCAGGAGCAGCGGTCAACTTCGGCTATTCTGGGACTCCCTTACGTTTCTTCCCCGGCTGTAACACCCTTGCTTATTCTCCAAGCCCGAGAGTTCAGAAAACGACTGGGACTTACACCCTCACGCCAAGCTCATCAGGTGCGTAGTACTCCTACACCAGCAGTGCTGAAAATCATTCATCTATTGCCCTTTTCTGCAAGGCTGGCACGCTTTAGCATATAGTTCTGTTTCTGGGCTCTGTAAATCAAGGTTTTAAGTGCTGTGCGATTGGTTTGATAGATGTGGGGGCCCGCCATCAGCATCGGTTCCTGTCTGGCCCCATCATGGGCAGTATGATTCCCAAGCCTCCTCCATCGAAATGGGACGACGCGGAGAAATGGATTGTCAGCCCAGGACGGAAGCAGTCTCCAACGCAACCTCATCAACGGTCATTGCAGACTCTCTTAACAGGTCTGTAGCCTTCAAGTTATCTTGGAAGCCATCGTTTGATGTAGTGTTGCACAAGAAGTCAAATGGCGATAGCTAGAAGGTTTACATCAGGGAATCATATCCATCTGCATTTTGCTAGAAATTCTACTGTACACTTCATCAAAATCAACTCTCTTGTTACCTTTCTCTTTCCTAGAGTTTGAATTGAATATCCATAACATGCTTGTTTTTTGCAATGATTTGACGGATACAATCTATCGAAATGTTGGCAGGGAGAAGGCATTCGATTGCTGGTGGTCAGATTATACGCTCACACCATGGAATGGGTAGTCCTGATTACTCTACTCCTCCAGGGGAGAAGCCTATGTCCCCACAATTTGAGCATGCATTCATAAATGCTGGAAAAATTGAAGTACCCAAACGCTCCAGTTCTCAGAAAAAACGTTCAAAAGCCCTTTCATTCAGTGATCTTTCAAGTAAGATTGATGCTTCTCGTGCGACAGGCAAGTCACCAGCGCCGAGAGAAGCCAAAGGTCAGAGAGTGACGAAAGCAGCCAAAGGTCAAAGAGGAAAAGCTTCTGTCCCGTCTTCTACAGATCCTCAAACCAATTTATTCATTCCCAATGACAAGTCTAATGAACTGAACGAGAGACCGTTGTTGACACACAACGCTGACGAAGAAAGGCAGCAAGCACAATATCCTGTTGACCAACCAGAAACTGTAGAGAGCATCATGAATACATCTTCTGGTGAGTTCCATTCTGCTCATTGTGGTGTTCATTTGAGGAGTCCATGTCAACAATGAAATCGTTTCCAATTTCAGGATGGTCTACTTGTTTGTCAAAGTCGTGTCAAGCCCATTGATGAATTTTTCTGCTATACAGACTTGCATTTCAAGTGACCGAATTCGTTTACACTGTTGTCATAATGCAGACAAATCCAGAGGTAGCCAAGTATCGAAGCGAACCCGTTCACTCTCGATGCAAGAGTTGAGCACAGTTTCTGTAGCTGCTGAACCTATCTCCCGCCCAGAACCAACAAATCGTAGGGATATGGGTACCCAGATGACTCCTATCGAAACTCCAGAGAATTCAACCTGTACAACGCCAGGGCTTACAGCTTCTCCCACAAGGCATAATAACACCCCTGCAGAAATACGGGCGTATTCCCTTGGGGCCATTCCTGTGGCTGTTGATTCGCTAGAACTCCAAACCCGCCATATGGAGAAATTGGAACTCCGAAATCTGGCAGCGGATGATCAGCCAGGTAGTTTGGACAGAAGCAATATCTGGACTACTCGTGAAGAGGAAGAGATGGAGAGCGCTGCAAGTCTTCGAGAAGACCCAGAAGAGCTGGAGAGATTCCAATTGGCTGCCAAGGCCACATCATGGGAAGAAGCAGAGCAATCGAAAGCTCTAGTCAGGTTACTATTTCTTTCATTCTACAACTCATGGGAACTACTCTGCTTGTTAAACAAAGATTAGTGACACCAGCTCACACAATGGTATAATAAGGATTCAATTACAAATTTCAGAAGCATCTTGTTCAGTAGGTAAGCTTGTCCAATTACATGGATTGTCGGAAATAAAGAGTTCATACACTACATATAGGAGGTTCACTGGCGACTCACATCATCACTTTGAACGAGCAGGTTCAAGAACAAGGAAGCAAAGATTAAGGCTTGGGAAGAGAACCAAAAAGCCCAAGCTGAAGCCGACATGAAGAAAACGGAGGTATGTATTTGCCATTAATAAACTCATGGAAAATACCAACTATTATGTTAGAACCGTCAGCATAATGCATAATATGGTGGTACGTATTTTGTTTCTAACTAGAAGAAATCTACCTGCAGGCAAAGGTTGAGAAGATACTTGCAGAAGCCAATGAGAAGATGAACGAAAGAGTGGCTTCGGCATCGAAGAAAGCTGCGGAAATGAAAACGGCTGCTGAGTTAGTTCGGAATCAACAGGCTACCAAAATTGCTGTGCGAGCTGAGCTGATGCGCAAAGCGGGCCTTCTCTCCCCTTCCAAGACTTCCTTCAAGTGCTGCTTTCGGGTTCTTCGGGGATAAGGATTTCCGGATTGTATTTTTAGGACCTTCACTCGTGAGCTATTATGTAACAGTATCTTCTGCAACCTCCTACCCACCATCATGAAGCTGGCGTGACAGTGGACATTGTGAGAGTTGGGCACTAACCGATTTGTAGCAGACAATGGAGCGTCACATGTGCCTGGTTGATTTCAGGAGTAGCTTGATCCAGCGCTTTCAGAGTCATCTTGTTTACTTGTTGAACTCCTTGCATCAATAATGATTCTTTGGATTTCCATTACATTTGTGCACTGTTTCAAAAGTCCTTTGATCCTCAAATGCTAGGTCATGATCTTGAAATACGGCATCCAGGAGAGGTGCACTCCGGAATATGATTACGGTTCAGCAGGTTTGTCGATTGATTTATTTACTTGCACAGTTTTCAGCATTCTTAACCCCTAAAGGCCCATAAGGCCACCAGGTGGCTCCTGTTTTTTGCAGTAATTTTGAGTAGGTTTTATGTAGATTTTTTTTTTCAAAAATAAAATAAAATAATTCAACATATGTAATATTCTTCACTAATTCCAGTGATATAAAGTTTGGTCCCATTCAAATTATAATTTTCACAATACGATCATTTAAACTTGTCATTTTAAAACCATGAATCCTTGGTCCTTTAGGGGTTAACCTAGTTCCTTCGTTTCATCTAGGCTAAGGCAAAATGAACTATGATGTGCAGATTTCTTTGGTCAAAGGTTGGACTCATGTGAAGTCCGAGCAGGGTGTTTCAACGGACTCAAATTTGAATGCAAAAGTCAATTGTTAAATCTTCCAAATCCACGACATGATTTAGGATTTCACATTGAGTATCTATATTTCGTGTAGATTTATCAGGGTGCACTTTAGAGTAGGTCCTTGATTTTACTTATCTTACCTCACTCATGAGGATTGGATCCTACTCCATCCCAATCCTTTTTTCTTAATCTGATGATGTTAATCAAGACTTCTAGATTAACCAAAAATTGGTGCTCCCATTACAGGTTCTGACACAATTGAGATTCAAAATCCTGGTTTGGCATTATGGGTTTGAACATACAGCAACGAACTTGGAGTTCACATAATGGTCAAGCAGAGGACGCTAGAGTCCAGATGTATTGACTTCCATTAAATTGATGGACGCTGAAGACACCTCTTGCACTAGAGAATAAACCACATCTGTCTGGACACTATCATTAGCTGCTTCTTTACTTTCTACATGCAGGTTTTCAAATTCTGTAGTCTCCGTAGACACAGAAACTTCGCCCGAAGATTGCCAGGTGCATGGGAACAACCATACTGAAGCACAATTTTCTTGAGCTGCAGCAAACCAAGAAAAAATCTCGGTTAGAGTTATGGCAAATAAATCCACAAGATAAGTCGAACTACACTCTTCATTCTATTAGTGCTGATACCTAAAGCAAGTTAAAGTTTCGTCCTCTGACTGTAATTTTTTCCTATTGACCTAGTTATGTTGTAGAGATTTTGCAAACTCAGACAATAACAAATACATCATCACTAAAGAACTATGGCCTAAGAGAATCTGCACCCATGCTTGCTAAAGGTGACTCGCTAAAATTGTTCATCTACATTTGTAGAGCCCTTGAAATTACCCTTGAACGCCCCTCAAGCACCAAAAGTGCATGTCGAATAGTCAATGGACCAATCACAAGTAGGATGTCGGATATAGTCAACTAAACTTAGATTTGAAGGGTCATTTCTTAACACGCTAAGATTGAGGGCAAGAGGCATTTTTGAAGGGCCCTTAGCATTTTTCATTTACTTATTGCGTGTGTCAAACTCTTGGAGAGCATGGGTGCAGATGCTCTAATGTAATTGGCTTTCGAACACGGACCATTTAATTGTAACACAAACGTGCTTCTCCAACCAACCTAGGAACCATGACTTGGCGTCCACCAACATAATAAACCTCAATTTATACCTTTACAAATGATGTAATTACTTGTTAATGGTTGCTGCAGGCTTTAGTTAGTTTCTGGTTACTAAAGTGTCTATTCCCAGAAGGGGAGAGTAGTCTTGTACCAATGTCCCTTTGCCCAATGAGCATTGGCTCATTGTCAAGACGAACAGACACTATATTCACGCCGGCCTCGCAAGGGGACCAGAGTTTCTATCTATCTAACTGGCTTTAGGAAACAACACTATAGTAAATAGAATGAATAGTGTAGCTTCCAGGTAAATCCCAGACCATACATTATTAATCCCCAAATGCTCAACCATCCACTGGGTAGATGATGAATGATTTGAAAAAACCACTTCGTCCAATTGATATTCATTAAGTTTAAAAAAATATCATATTTTTCTTTACTATTTTTGTTCAAGCACTTAGGGGTTAACCAATTCTAAGGTGGTTTCTTTCCCTCCCCCAAAAATCAACTCACCGTGTGTTTCAATAGGAGGTGTTCCTGGGATTGTGCCGTCGTCATCATAATTTGAGCTGAACCTGCGGTGACCGGAAGACGTCACTCCCAGAGGTAACGTTGGATGAAAAGCAAACCCATTGACAGTATCTGCAATTCACAATGCACCCCAGCAATCCTCTTGTTTCAATAAAATAAATAAATAAATAAATAAATAAACAATGCACCCCAGCAGAGCTCTAGTTTTAGCAACCTTTTTCAAAAGCCAAAGATACCCAAAGCCAAAAAGAAAAAAGATTCAGTTGCTATATCTAGTTCAGGTGCTAAAAGTGGGGCTATAGTTGCTCTACTTTAGCGGAAAAGGTTCAGTTGCTATACGAATCCAAGGAGAGAAAAGCAAACATAGAAGAGATTAGTGATCATGTTATACCAGCTGCTGCTTGAAAACTATTTGTCCAATCGCCAGTTTGGAGGTCGTATACATGCACATATCCATCCTGCAATAATCATGTGGAATAACGATCCCCTTTGTATCAGAAAAAACAAAAAAATCACCTACACCACAAAAGACCTCCACCAACGTTTTTCTTCTGGCTTTATTTTGCCAGATTTCTCTACAAAAATATGGCATTTCTCTAATGCTAAAGAAAAAAATTAGAAAATTCTGAATTTTTCGCCAGATTTCAAAATCAGTACTGAATGCGCCATTTGCTTCAAAAAAATAAAAAAATAAAAAAATAAATCAGTACTGAACTTTTGTGTACCTGACCACCAGTTGCCAGATGCCGGCCGCAGAGTTCAACATCGAATGCGATTCTCTGATTTGTATCAGAAGTTACTCGTGGCAGTCTGCATAGCATATACCGTACGTGAGGGTCAGGTTTACACAGCCTGGTGTCAAAATTGAATTTTCAAGCTAAGAACCCTAAACCAATCACAAGATGACACGTGGCATTTTTTTTGGACAAGAAAGTATTCATTTATACCGTAAGTGGAAGGCAGGGTCGGCACTTTCATGTCGAATAATTAATAAAAGTTGAAACAGTGGAGGTTGGCACTTTCAAAAGTAGTTATTAAGAAATCGGCTATTAATAGCCAACATTATTTTTTTTCTGCCTGCTATATGTTTTATTTTATTTTTTGTCTACAATTTTTGTTAAGTGTTATGTTTCATCCAGTTTTGAGTGTTATTTTTATTTGACTTTTTGTTGACTTTATTCTTGTTGATTTCGACTAAATACTAAAAAAAATTATTTTTATTTTTGGCACTTTTTTGGGGAACTACTTTCTGCCGACTCACCCTTCCACGTACAGTATTGGAGCTCTATGCTTATGCTTTAGATATATCAGGACTATCAAAGCAACGTCGGATATTCCAAGTACAGGGCTAATGTATTCACTACATTTCCCCCGGGAATACATATCACTAATGAACCCAAAAATAATGAGAAGAAAACAAACCACCATACCCGGCTGTCTGGTCATGTCAAATAATTTAAAAAATTGCCTATGTTGTGAATATTCTCTAAGATTCTCATTTTCACCATAGAAATAGATTTTATTTATTTTTAAATAAAGAATTTCTTAAAGATTTGTGCTTCTCTTTTTATAATAATTTTTTTTGCAGACCTTGACGCATGGGAACGATAATATAAAGATGATCTTTAGCACCAAGGAATAGTGTCAAGAAGACCAAGAACTTACTTATACACAACATCAGCTGTGTTCCGCACGTCCCAGCACAATATATTAGGGTCCTTCTCAAGCAGCCCCAACAAGCAGATAATTAGTATACATCTTCATGTCCTCAAAAACAGCAAATGTAGAACTGATGTGGATAGTACGGGATAGATTGACCTTGGACCTCAAAAAAGAAACACAAAAAAAAAACAGAAAGGCTGCCTGTAAACATAGATAGTAAAAATTAAGCATTTGATTCTTAACTATCTAAGACTGAAAGGAGTAAAAGCCAGAGTTCTACCTTGCGGCCTCCAGTATACAAATAATTTCCATCCTTCGAGAACAAAAGCTGCGAAATGCATGAACCGTTTTAGTGCAACATTCAAGACCCTAAAGTGAAAGACAAAATGCTTCAAAGAGCAATGAAAAATGTTTTATGACCAAGTGGAACAACACCACACGTTGTGATTCAGTTGTTGGCGGAAACGCTAAATTTAGACCTAAAATATAGTAAAACGGAATATTTGGCTAATTTTGGTTAATAGTAAAAAGTCCCTAAAAACTTGTCAAAAAAACTAGAATTTCTAGGACTTGTAGCCAGATTGTAGGCCGTAAATTTACTTATGATAATAGAGTTATTTGTAAAGGCATCCGGTCTTTTGTCCTTTTTTCATGGACCAGAGCTGGTACCAGAGCTAGTCGTCATCAATCTGACACCACTCCTCCTCACGGTCCCACCCCACTACCCAATTCTTCTCCCTCCCTCCAAATTTTTATGAATAAAAATTTCAATCTATCCAGTGTTCTATTCTGGGTCTAGAGTGAGATCATGCCGATCCTGTCCTTTCCAAATTACAGGTCAAAAAGAAGGGTTTTGAGGGACTTTATAAATAACTCTAATGTTTAAGAATTTTGCCAAAAAATAGGGAATATTCCTCTACAACAAAGTAAGGTTGATAGCCAGTTGAGCTACTTTCAAAAATCCTTAATAAAGTTATTCTACTTGTAAAGAGTAGCATATACAAAATCCCTAACAGTCTCATACGACAACCCAACCATACCCAGAAATGGAAAACAAAAAACAAAAAAGGAGAGAACAACAGGAACTACCATGTACCGTAATGGGCGTTTTGAAACTGGCATTCTTTACTACACCAAAATCACCATATAATGTGGGTGGATGAATGTTGTGGATGTTATATTATTGTAGCCCATAGTAATTATGTCTTGTGGTGAAAATTACTGTGCGGTTAAAGCCCATTTGCCCAAAACCTGGCAAAAGAGGCAACAGTACACCTTTCCCTTCATATGATTTATTGTATATGCTTTGAAGTGTCTTCATTGCAACAACATTTACGCCCAATTCAAAATTATAGTGGGTTTGAATCAAGCAAAGAGACATAAATAGTGTTAATATTAACCCTCAAACATCCTTCCAAGCCCCTCAAGCTTTGATTTCCAAGAAATCTTGCTTCTAGCAAGAGCACTACTCAACTCCTAACCAAACATAGACGCACAACAAGGTGAGGCATCTAATGTGCTCAGTTGCAACAACAAATTCTTTCATCCTTATTCGCAATGTCTAGATCAAAGGTATTGGAGGATCATTTAATTCTTGCCCAAGTTCCCAATTGATTCATCATGTGCTTGTTTCTTTGTTATGATTAGTCATGCACCAATGCTTAGCCTAAATGTAGAATCCATATTCTTTCAAAGATCCTCGGGCTACCCACTGAGGACCTAAAATGCCATTTAAGGGTTAAGAATTTCACACCACAATAGCTCTCACCCTCCATGGAAAAACTAAACTAGCTAAAAATAGAAATTTGGGATGGCTTTCCTCGCTCAGAAATTGAGTTTTATTGTTTTACTGCATCCGATAACATAGTGTCCAGAATGACCAATTTAGTTTTTCCACGGAGGGTGAGAGTTATGACAAATATGAATTGCTTATACCGTAGGCCACAGTACACGGTGACTTTGGTGTAGTAAGGAACTACAAGGGAGCAAAATTGTTTTGAAAATGTTGCATACCTGAGTGACTCCTCCCTCCTGCCCATGCAGAACCAAGAGGAGCTCTGCATTGTGCTCGCTGTACAGAGCTGTGGTTTTGTTATAGGACCCTGCCGCAAACAGACCCTCTGAGGTTGGGCTGAACGCCAGACATGAGATTATTCCTGACACAAACAACCAGCCACTAGAGTTAACCAAAAAGTCAGCCCAAAGAGGAAAGTTTTAGCAAACTCGTGGTGAATTCCTCTTGAACTCATAAGGTAGAGGGCTCCAAAACCAACAGGGTTCTAATTCCAACAAAATCTAGGTACAATAATCATCCTAGAAATTAAATCTAGGTAGACCATAGATAGCTTATCATTTTGGTCAACATCCAATAAGAGCTCTATGACGTGCCTAGATTTGTGTTCTAAAATAAATGCATGGTTTAGATTCTGTTGGAATTAGGACCCTGTTGGTTTTGGAGCCCTCTACCTTATTGAAATATAAATAGACCAAAAACTAGTCTATGATGAGTTGGGAGACAATCTAAAGGAAGCCACTTTCATTATTCTCCACACCTTGTAATGACTCCCACACCTTCCACCAAAGCTCCAAGCCCATGGCCCACAAGGGGACAGTCTATGACACGACACTATTCAACCCAAGTATAGTTCAAGAAAGAGGCTAGAAGTAGAGCAAAAAGAGAGGTTAGATGGGCTTCTTTTTGGTTAACTCAACTATCATAACCAGATATTACCCCCAAGCACAGCGAAAATTGGGCAGTGCCAGAGGAATAGAATGAAGCGTTGCTTATTGACACTGACCTGTCTGGCCATCTTTAGTACTATTTAATGTGGAGTACTGTGAAAACTCCCGACCTGGTCGAGAGGTGTCAAAAACCCTCAGGGTTTTGTTGTACCCACAAAACAACCTGCAATTATACGCCCTCGTTTAGTAAGTCCATCCTCCTGATAATGTGCTCCATGACCAGAAAGAGCATAAGGAGTTTTACAATTTCAAGAGGCTGTGAATTTGAAGTAGTAAGCAATTTTATGTGTTTGGCAAACTCGTATAAAATTTAGAGCCAGAACAGAAGACCTTCCTCCCACATTGTTCACTCACTCAAATCAACCCATGAGCCTAAGGTCACAAAGAATAATCATTAGTATTAACCCCCAAATGATCACCATGTTTTTTTAACAGTTTTGAGTAGGTCCTATTTGGACTTCCTCTTGTTTGAATTTGTTTTTCTTTTGACCAACACATGCAATGATCTTCACTAGTTCTAGTGATATAAAACTTGGTCCCATCTGAATTATATTTTTCACAATATGATCAAATGAACTTGTCATTTTAAAAACTGTGAATCCTTGGACCTTTAAGGGATTTATGTTGAGACTTACCTTGATCCAGAATTATTAAATGCAATGGAGTACGCTGCTGTGATCTCATCCATAGCGTCATACGCTCTATATGTGCACCGGAGCTGTCATAGGCTCAAGCAAGTCACGGATGAAATCTGTTGACTTGGTGCGAACATTTTAAGAGGATTTCATCCGTTCTAGAAAGTACAATACACGCTGGTAAATATAAATACGAAAGCATCAGCGCCTTGTCTCAAGAAAGTATAACTGAGAGCAGGAGAAAATCATCACCTGGCCTGAAACAGCATCCCAGAGGTGAACCGGATGATCCCGTGTAGATGTTGCAAATGTACACGTCGACACATCTGTGAAAAATTAAATCACTCACAATTATTAGCATGAGTCAACTCGCAACATTCTTAACCCTACATACTAAGCCCCATGGGCTTACATTTTCCTAGGGAGAATCTTGCTCATAACTTCTACTCCGTTGAACCAAATGGGGTTTTTTAAATGCCAAAATGAAAATATTTAAGGGCCGCTTCACACTATGCCCGAAGGTCGAGAGGCCGTCGATTTCCACCAATCAAATTGCAAGAAACCGTGGGTTCGGCCTCTCGACCTTTCACACTAGAGGCCAAAGTCCAACGGCCGTCGCTCACCAAAATGCCTACGTGGCAGTACTTTTTGACCAAGGCGACGGCCTCTCAAAAGGAAGTTTGGGTCGGACGGGAATGAAAACCCAAACTATGATCGAGAGGCCGTCAATTTCTTTTCATAAAAAATGAAAACTATATTTTATTGCCTATTTTCAGTAGACTTCTTTGGATTCTCAACAAAGTTTGGACTCTCAATTCCACGGCCTCTCGACTTGGACGGCCATAGTGTGAAGCGGCCCTAAGGCATCTATACTTCTTTAGAATAGATCCAAAGTAAATTAAAAAAAGAATCATGCTTAAAATGGAGTTTCAAAGAGACTTTGGGTGTGGGAATCAGGAAAGCCATGTCCTTTTAAGCGTTAATACAATACCACAACATCACTCAAAGTGTTGCATGCTACTCACAAACATGCCTTAAAATCTCACATCGTCTGTTCACGTGAACCTCCAACGACAAATTTGAATTGGAAGGTAGAATGAATACAAAACTCGAACACTAGAGTATTTTCAGAACGGAACTACCTGTAGTAGTCATCTGAGGATACCAACAGAAATCATACACAGCCTCTCCTTCATTTATGATCAAAGCTGCAGCAAACGAGTCTGAACAGGCAAAATGTTAGCATTGCTAACTAGAAAACTGAGAACATACATAGAGCCTTTAAACTCCAAAGGACCTTATGTTTTAGGCAGTTTTGCGTAGGTCATATGGGGACTTTCTTTCGTCCAATTTTTTGTTTATTGACCAACACATGCGATGTTATTCACTAATTCTGGTGATGTAGAATTTGGCCCTCTCTTAATTATATTTTTCACTCATTTTAAAACCAATAAGGTAGGAGTACCTAAAACCAACACTTCACCTAATTGCGACAAAATCCAGAGCATGCAATCATTTCATAACACAAATCTAGGCACATCTTAGAGCCCTTATTGTATGTTGACCAAAATGACAAGCTATCTATGGTTTACCTAGATTTACGTTCTAGAATGACCATCATGTTTAGATCCTGTTGCAATTAGATACAGTGTTGGCTTTAGGTGCTCCTACCTTAAGCCTTGGTTCTTCAGGGGTCAACTAAAACCAAAAACCGTGATTGGTAGCCTAGTCATCCAAGTGAGGACTAAACCACAATAGCGGGAATGAAAAAGCATCATAAACTAAAATTTTGATTAGAGATTGAAAACCAAGAAAAAAGAAGGATGTCCTAGCACCTTCATTGGAGTTATTGAGCTCCTCTGAGTCCGTGCTTTCAAGGACGTCACTGGGCCTGTAAAATCCCAAGACACCTAAATCAGGTCCACAAAGACACAAAAACCAAGAAGCAGATTTCAATCCTACAAACCCTAAATGCCATCAACAAGGAACTCTCCTCCCAAAAATTCCTGCCCTGAAGAATGGTTTCCAAAAATGCAAATAAAAGAACTTCTAGAACCACAAGGAAAAGCGTACTGACAAATCAAAGACGCGGAGATTGTTGTCCTCGCTGCTTGTAAGAAAACAGGATCCATCTGGAGACCTGTAAGAAGAAAATTCAAAAGTTAAACCAAGAGTGCCAAATACGTATGTTCTCGGAAAAGCTCACTTTGTAAAAGATCAGTAAGATCCATGTCTTTCTAACAAGATGTGTGGTACAAAATACACTCACAAATTTTCGATTTATCAAGCTTAACCCCTAAAGGACCAAGAAGCCCAAACTGGGTCTCATGTTTTTTTAAGTAGTTTTGAGTAGTTCCTATTTGGACTTTTATTTGTTCAATTTCTTTTCTTTTGCCCATAACATGCAATGTTCTATCATTAATTCCGGTAGAATAAAATTTGGCCCCATCTGAGCTACATTTTTCACAATATAATTAATTGAATTTGTCATTTTAAGACCATGAATCCTTGGTCCTTTAGGGGTTAAAAACGTTCCTCATAAATACATCTCACAACAACAAAGATACTATCAAATCCTGTCTGAGTCTGAATCAATCAGTATAGTGGATCTTGACAAAATTTGATAGCACCCTACGTGGATCACAAATGTCCACCTCATCACAGCCAAAGAAGAGAAAAAAGTCCTCATACAGATAAATCTAGAACGCTACCATGACACTAAACCCTAATTAGGGTTTAATCCTCGAGACCAATTTGCTGATTTCGTCAATATGTCTTACGCTATTGAACTCTTTTCAAGGGTGAGTTGAAGGCGTAGGGAATGGTTGATGATTTTCTAACCTTCTTTTGTGTAAGATATTTGACATGATGAAGACTGTTTGCCATATTTGTACTATAGGAATCTCTAAATCATCTTTAACCCTTAAAGGATTTAGGGCATAGTAGATACGTTGTCGTATTTTTAAGATTTGTTGTAAGTAGAAAGTTCCAAATTGAGGTGCCAATAGCTTTTAAGACCATGTAGACATGAATTTTAACTTCACTTTTCACTTTTGATATGAAATTCATAGATATGAAATTCATAGGAGGTGTAGAACCATTCCAAATACAATGAAATATGGCCGTATAATACTGGTCGGAATGGCCAATCTAGACCTTTAAGGTTTAAGGTGTCCAATGCATAGAATATACACGGTGCAGTAATTTCAACGAGTGGTTCTACATTTCAACCTCTTGCATTTATTAGAGGTTGAGATTTTCCAATCTTTTCTAAAACATTCCAAACACATTTAGCAGCGTTTCGATCACAAAATTTCACCTCATCGAAACCAAAGAGAGAAACGACCTCCAAACAGCTAACCCTACACGAAACCCTAGTTAGGGTTTAACACTCTGATTTTCTGTTTCCATCGATGAGTCTTCCTAAACACACGCTCTTAAACTCTTTTCGTTTGCGCTTTTATGTTTCAAAATGAAAAATGAACTCACCACTGACTCCAAAAAAAAATTATTAAAATGAGCTCACCACTTGACGCCCTTGAAGAAGTTGTTTTCAGCCTTGGCCGAGGGGCGCATCTGCTTGTGGAAATGGTAGCGGCGACTGGGAGGGCTCTGAAACTCCAGCACGGGATAATAATAGTACACCTGCGCCTGCTCATCGCCATCGCCAGCGCCTTCCGCCGTTCCCATTGCGAATTCAACTAAGCTTTCAGTGCTCCATCTTCGTCCAGAATGCAACAATGGTCTTGGAAACTACGGCAGAATTGAATTGGGAATCCATCACCTCATCAAATGGATTGAAGGCGAGGCAATGCAGGAACGTAATGAAGAATTTGAAAAGGCTGATCACAACTACGAGTTGAAAACCCTAATTATTCCATTGTGGAAATAATGCCGCCCTTCAAGTTTGTTTGGGCTTTTTAGTGCCGCAGATAAAAAATAGAAAATAAAAAATAATTTGGCTACAAAATGACCAAAAACTCAATATAAGATCTCCAAAATATAAAATATTGGATGAAATTGCTATATTTGTATGAAAAAGAACATTAGATGTGGATGAAAATTATATTATTTTCATCATATTATTTTTGTATTGCTAGTTTAGCCCCTAAACGTCTGAATGTGCCTTTGCGACGAGTAGAATACGTTGTATTTTGATTGTATTTGGAATGAATCGACACCCCTAATCTCGGGGGTGCACTGTACTAAACATGTACGAGTATACGTGAGTGCACAGAAGGGGTATTAATTTGAACACTAGCGTATTACGTATACATACAATAAAGACATTTAGAACTGAAAATATTCACGTATACTTACACTAAACATATATTTAAAACGGAATACATCTGTATACAAAGGTATTTTAGACATATAGCCTCTTGTATACAGGGGGTTTTTAGAAGGGGTCATGAACGCACGTGATTCTCAAACATAATGTAGAGTGCACCCCCCAAGCCTCTAATGGGTTTGAGGTCAAAAGAGAAGTTTAAATTTAGATCAATGCAGTTTTAATGAGCTACTGAGATCCTAATTTAGAGTTTTTTGTTGATACAAAATCCCAATTATACAACGGCGTATATACTATCCCCATGGGACGTTTAGGGGTTAGTATTCTGCCAAAAAAGGAAGAAAAAGGTTGGTGGAATGGTCGTAGCATTGCTCCAAATAGATACTACTAGTAGATAGAAACTCCGGTCCTCTTTGAAGGCCGGCGTGAATAAAGTGTTTGTGATCGTAATGTTAATGATCTAGTGTTCACGAGACAAAGGGCCATTAGAACAAAACTACTCTCCTCTATTGGGGATAAACACTTTAGTAACCAGATAACCAGTAAAAGTAGCTATAAACCATTGGTAAGTTAAGTGTTTGAGGGTTTAGTTAAGGGTTTAGTTAAGGGTTTAGTTAAGGGTTTAAAGGTTGGTTGGTTTAAGGGCGTTGTATCACAACTATGTGGTCCGGGTTCAATTCCCATTGGGTCCGTTTGAGAAGTATTGTGGTGTCATTGCTCTATAGGTTGATACTGACAGAGTAAAATCTTACGTAGAAACATTGTACTTCAAAAGTAGATCATCAAAAAATAATGCCCGAATTTATTATAATTTTGTTCGTTTTATAATGGTGCCTACAACGCATGTCTTAGTGGGGCCTTCAACACTCTTGAGAACCTACGGGAGAATTATCAACCGGGCTAGTCCCGGGTTTCAGTTTTAGTCCCGAGTAGTAGTACCAAGTATCAGCAGTACCGCCTACCAAGGCAAACGACTAGTTTCCTCATCATTAGTTACAGGCCATTAATTAGTTAGTTGTAGATTAGTTATTGCCCACCGAGACAGAGAGCCCACCAAAGCGCGTCGATGGGAGGCAATGATCAGGATATATAAACAGGCACCATGCCCTGCTGGATTAAGGTAAACTACTTTCCATCATTGTGTCTTCGGTACTCTTATCTACTTAATTGGGATTGTTTGTGTATGCTTTTGCTTTTAGTTGCATTTGTTTTGTGTTTACCTCAACACGTTATCAGCATGATGGTTTTGCTTTTTATGTGACACAATGTTGTTCATTCGTAGATGAGTTTAAGTTCTCTAAATTTGTTTGATTACAATCTATTAGAAGTTAAATCGATTCAGTTTTTGCTTTTCCCAATTTAGGGTCCTTGTTTTTCAGTTTCCAGTTTTCCTTTTTCAAGCCTTGTTTTTTCCTTCGAAGTCAGTGCATATTCGCTATTGGATCAAACCTTGTCAGTACCTAGGTTAGAGTTAGAGAATTCTGATAGAGTCTGTCATAGCGGCTTTGGTTGCAAAACCGCAGAAGGATGATTTGAGGCAACGACGAGAAAATGGTTGTTTGAGCGTTTAGGGGTTAAATTGCGAATGATAAGGGACGATCAATTCAAAGATGCAATATACCAAATTTAAAGTTAGAATTTAGTTTGCTATTAAAACTTCATTTTGTTTATAAAATCAAATGCAATAGAAGTCTTCTTCATGAATTAAAATGAGATGGCAAACGGACTAGAAAATCCAAAATATACAAAATAGAGAACCACTTTTACTATTTCAATTTCAATTGGAATTCTTTGTAAAACCGAAAAAAATTACTCGTAAAAATATATACCGTACCTTCCAAGCAGCTTCGTCTTTAATTAATTCAAAAAAGTCAAGACGAATTTTTTTGGAAAATATGAGTAGGTTTTGCCGAATACCATAGTAATTGTTTTTTGGAATAGTCGAAATGTTGAAATATTACCATTTTTCCCATTTTTAAACATTATTCAGAGTAGGAGAGTGTGAGATGTAGGGGAAGAAAGAGCTGACCTTGTAATCAAGTTCATTCCAAGTCACTCCCAAATGATATGGGATATGAACTTGCAAGCTCATGTGAATTCTCACCACACCATATTTTCAGTAGACTTTGATGCACAATTGAGCATACCAAATGATCTTATTTTGAAATGTTTTCAACTAAGAAAAGTGAGAAGGACAAGTTGTCTATCACCTCCAAAAAGAATTTTGTGATTTGAAGTTTTTATGCATGATATATAGACAAAATTCAGTAAGGCTATGAAAAACATGCATGAGTTGAATGAGAAGAACATGTGTTGTGATCAGACTTTTGAGGCTCAATTGTGCATAGTAGACTATCTTATTTTGAGAATTCTTCAACTAAGATTAGTTGCATTTTCACGTAATCTTTCACTTCCAAAAAGAATTTCGTGATTTGATGTATTTTTGCTCAAGTTATTCACATTTTTGTAAAGGAGTTTAACCGGTGATTAAGAAGAACAAGAAGTGAGAGTTCTACATATCCCACATTCATTGTTGGCACTAGTGTCCTGAATTTTGTATAAAGCACAAGACTATACAACACTCAATCATTACCTAACAAGTGAAGTAATCCATATTGTGGTACTAACTTGCAAGGCCCATTTGGATGAATGATGAAAATACAATATCATGTTTTTTCAAGAAAACGAATTTAACTAATCTATAAAAATAGCAAACGAACATGACTTTTTGAAAAATATTAAATATTCGTTTGAAGCATGACGAAGCTGCTTGGAAGGTACGGTAGTCTCCTTCTTGACCTCGTTAGTTTTAACCCTTAACTTCCCGGGCGACCCAAAATGGGTCGCACCAAAAATAGAAAAGGTTGTAAAACATGCTAAAAGTGTCCGAATTGAGTGTTTCAAAAGCCTAACCTCTTTAGAATCAAGTTGGCTATAAGAATATGTGTTTGGATCACTGAAAATGTTGTTAATTAATTTTATAATAAATAAAGAATGCTGGTCGTTCATGTGCATGAAGCAGCCTAAAAAGTTGTCAAATTTGCAAATGTTTGAAAAAATGCATGATGATGCATAAATTTTGCAAAGACATACAAAGACTAATTGTAGATTATGAATTATAGATCATTTCTATCAAAATAGATTTCAAAAATTCATCATAAATAATTAGATATATAATTTTAAAGTTATAAACTACCAAAATTCATAAAAAATACAAAATTAATAATTATTTCTTAAATTTCATTATGATTGGCCAAAATTATAAGTTTAATAAGATGCTTAAATATTCATTAGAATTCATCTCGTTTAAAGTGATTATTTTAACCAGTTCTTGTCTATAATTGTTTAAACTGGTGTTTCTACAAAACAAAATATCCTAAATCTTGGCATCTTATGATTATGTTATGAACATTATACTTTTAGCCAATTCTATAAAAGAAATATTGAAAAAAATATTTTTTTATTTTTTATGAATATTCAAAGTTTTTCTTTTTAAATTCATTTATGAAAATTCCAAAGTGTTTTAGTGGAATTTAATTGTATAGATACGATCTATACGTTGTGCATATCAACTTTCATGTTCTATGGAACTTCTAAAAAGTCATGTAACACATATTTTATAGCACATTTAGTTTATGGCAAAACCCCTCAGGAAGTTAAGGGTTAATCACTATTTAAAAATAATCATTAAAAGAAAAAAAACCTAAAAAAACATGATTACTAGAACCCTCAAACTCTAGAACGAAACCAATTTACGAGCAATTACATTAGACAATGTGAACGGACCACATGGGGCATTACTATTGCAGGTAGGTAGGCAAGCAGGTTCCCTCGTGCTAACTTAATGGCAATGATCATAACTTCATCTTTGCAACCGCCTCACTTTCCTCTTTTGACAGCCATTCAACTGCTGCCACAATTGAGCTCTAGATTTCGCAACCATTCCACTCAAGTACGTCTTTTTCAATTCTAACTTTTGGAGGTCGACATACTTGCTTTATGAGATGGCTTACAAATGTTTTTGACCCATGTTTGTTGGGAATGGTTTTCGGTACTAGGATAGAGTGTTTTCATGCTAGGGCGTTCAAAATGTCATTACAAATGTGTTGACGCCTCCAAAGGACTACAAATTTGACTAAAGATGGTATGCAAAAAAATTATTAAAAAAAACAAAACAAAATAAAATATTTTTTTAAATTAAAAAAAGAAGTTGTGGTGGCCAAAATTTGGCTATGTTAGATTAAGATTTATTCGTGGATTTATTATTTTTTAATGTTTCTATAATAATTAAAAAAGTCAATAATGGTTTAATTATAATTTTGAATTATTTTATTATTAATAATAATTCATTTAAAAAAACTGCTTGGACTCTTTTAATTTTATTTATTTTTGTGCATGAGGGTATTGGTTGCACTCATGGCCCTGGGAGACCTCATAATCTTTCTAATGTATAGTGTGACATCACATAACAAGCGAAATGTGGTAGTAAACATTTTCTATTACTCATTAAAATAAGTTTTTTGGCACACACACACACACATGGATATGTAATACATTGCAAAGTTATTGCCGAAGTTATTGCATTCATATTTGGACCAAAATGTAAGACATTGTAGAATAAATATGTTATGTCTTAATTGATATGTTTCATTGAGGATATAGTGATGGTAATAATTTCCTTCAAGTCCTATTACATAAAGGTAATATATTCAAAAAATATTCCAAAAGATTCTATTAGCAAGATAAATATTAGAGGTTTACAGCGGCAGTTTTTGTTTCTTTTCACAAAATGCCCCTTAAAATGACAAGTCCACCAAAAATTCTTACGAGCTTAGTTGGTTAATAAAAACATAGCATGTGGTGTGGCAGGAATATGCATTTGACGTGATTTCTAAGCGAATAAAATGACATCAACAAGAATATTCTACAATATTTTAAGAATATTCTGTAATATTCTATTTACGTTATTAAAATGTTTTTGATAATTTCCCTATTTATTATATTATGTCATTAATTCAATTGCTTTGTAACATTATAGACTTATTTTATTGAAAACTATGACACTCGTAGTGCGAAATCACTCGATATCACTTCTTCATGTCAATTTTTGTATATTTAGATTTTTTTAGGTTATGTATAAGGTTTCAATTATTAAAAAAGTCTAACTTTGTATATTTAGTAGTAGAAGGCACATATTTTTACTAATTTTGATGAAAAATTGAAATTATTTAAGGCTATTATATATATGAAGTCAAGGTTTTTTTTTTTTTTTTTTTTTTTTTTTTTTGGCCAATTCAACCAACATATAAAATGAAGGTCTTATTTCCAAAAGGACTAGAAAAACTCAAATTGCGTCTCATGTGTTACAGAGCATTATTTCATTGCACTCTGGAACTTGAATTTTTTTTAAATCATGTATTCACAAAATGGAGCTCAAAAATGAGTACTTCACTTTTTCGTTGTAGACAAGCCTATTCAACAACTAAGGGTCTTGACTTACTTTTTGCTCTAAAAATGTATATCAATTTCATCATTGACATTATCCTTAAAGTCCATCAAATTTTGAAGAAGATACCATGAATTTTTCTTTGTTATACTCTTATTTCTTCACTATAAATAATTAGAAGGTGTGGAAGATTTTGGTGGTCTATCATTATTAGGTGTGTAAGAGGTGTGTAAGAGCTTGGTGGTCTTCAAAAGTTTTTTTAGCTCCTTTCTTGGTGCTAAAAAACTTTTGAAGACCACCAAGCTCTTACACACCTCTTACACACCTAATAATGATAGACCACCAAAATCTTCCACACCGTTTAACTATTTAGAGTGAACAAAAAAGAGAATAGTGGAGTTATCCGTAAAGTCCATCAAAATTTGAAGAAGATACCATGAATGTTTCTTTATTATACTCTTATTTCTTCACTATAAATAATTAGAAGGTGTGGAAGATCTTGGTGATCTATCATTATTAGGTGTGTAAGAGGTAGGTAACTTTTATAATAGAAGTTGTAACTTTTGAATTTTAAACGTCCCATGGGAATGGTATATACGTTGTCATATGATTGAGATTTGCTACCAACAAGAAACTCTAAATTGGAATCTTAATAGCTCATTAGAACCGCATTGATGTAAATTTCAACTTCTTTTTTGCACCCAAACTTAATAAAAGTGTGGATCCATTCCAAATACAACCAAAATATATTGTATTCTATTGATTGCCACGGCACGTTCAGACGTATAGGGGTTAATTTTGAACATTCTATGCAATCAAAAGTATAACTTCTATGCAAGATAGCAATAATATCTCAAAGAAAAAAATTGTACAGTGTGATGCAACTTAGTTTGTGTGAACCTTTAGAAATAAACAACTTGTTTTGAGGATCACTATGTACTATGTATCACATGTAACAAATTACTATGTATCACACTAGCATAAAAAAAAACCAAAGACCATGCATTTTTCAATATCAAAAAACAGACCATGGTGAACTCCAAACAACATAGAAGAGCTTCTGTGAACAAACTGAAATGTGTGTTAATGAATGTCCAAAGAGGACTTCAATATATATATCGAAAGTTCTTTTCGCCAGTCATTTTGATGTTATTGATATCTAAGTACAAATTGTGGCAATTTTTAAGGTTCAAACTCTCCAACGAAGTCAAGAAGTCTAATCCTTCGACATCTCTTAAAACTATACATTCTGACAAATCCAAATCCTGCAAAGAGGTTAAGGTCTTGAATCCTTGAACTTCCTTTAAACTTTTGCAATATGACAAATTTAATCTGCCCAAAGAGATCAATCCTGTGACATTGAGTTCTCGTAAACTTTGACATCTTGACGAATCCAAATACAACAAAGAGGCCAAGGTGTCGAATCCGTGGACTTCCTTCAAACTTCCGCAAGATGATAGATCTAAAGTGTCCAAAGAGATCAATCCTGTAACGTCGAGTTCTTGTAAACTTAGACATCCTGATAGACCCAAGTAGCCTAAAGAGGTCAACGAGCCTAAGTCCTTCAATTCCTTCAATCTTGGACACAATGACAATATAAACATTTTCAATGAAGTCAAGGACTCTATCCCATGCACTTCTTGTAAATTTCCACAACTGTTTAGGTTCAAGAATTTTAAAAACCTCATGTTTTGGAGAGATACTACAACGAGCATGTCACACCCATTTAGTTTCAAATTTGTACAGTTCTCAGTAATATTGGAGACCGCTTGTAGCTCTTTGCAATATGAGAATGGTATATACGTTAGGTTTTGAAGTAGGCCAAAGTCCTCAGGGAGCTTTTTGATTTGTGTAAATGACATATCCAACTCTTTCAACATCTTCAAACCACCAATGGATGCAGGGAGCTCTTGAAGTTGCTCACAATGATTGAGATTCAAAGTTCTCAAATTCGACAAGAGAGAAAAGGAAGTTGGCAAACTTGATAAAGAGGAAGCTGCATGTGCAGAAAAGTATTCCAAACTTGTTAATCTCCCAAACAACGCTGGAATTTCCTTCAACTTGGTACACCATGCCAAGATTATCCTCTTCAGTTTCAACAAGTGTATGATGGTTTCTGGAAGCTTTTTTAAGTTGGAACAATCACACAAGTCCAAAACCTGTAGTTCTTTTAATTTACCTATAGAATCTGGCAATGATTTCAAGCTGGAGCAATTTTGGAGAATTATAACCTTTAACCCTGTCAGTTTATCAATGTGTTCAGGAAGCTCCTCAAGCTTCTTGCAGCCTTTGAGGTTCAACACTCTCAGTTTGGAACATGGAAACTGCACCACAACCACCACATTCTTCCATGTCAAGTATTTCAAGAGAAAAAGCACGAGCATTTCCTACATAGTAAAAGTAGTACATATTTTGCATATAAATTGATCATTTTACCACAATAAGGGTGTTAGTGTGATTTTTTTTTTCTCAAATTTTGCATATGCTTCTACGACAACAAGGTTGGAGGGAGGAAGTGAACAAAATTCTAAAATTTAAACTCATGAGAAAAAAAACAAATGTTTTGGTGAGAGACTTGTTGTGAGCACGGATTACATGATACAACTATAGAAACCACATAGTAGAGTCTTGCTTCACAAGCGTGCACTCTTTGACACTCCTAAAAAATTTGATCATTTTACTACACTGTAAACGTCACTACTTACTTGCACTTCGAAGCCTTTTTGCCAAATGTGAGTCAGACAACTGATGTAGGCAAGATCCAACACTGTTAAGTGAGGTAAGTTCAAATCCGAAGGGAGCTCTGTTCGAAGCAAAGACCTCCATTGCAACCATCTCAACTCCCTTGGCCATTTTGAAAAGTCGCCATTCACAGGACAATCATCTAATATAAGAAGCCGCAGTCCAGTCATCTTTGCATACCGTTTTGCTTCGCAAACTACACCTGATTGAACTCCAGCTACTGATAGTGCTCGCACACTACTTGTACTCTGCAAAAAGAACCCCTCATATCACACAATGTTAGATACAATCAACTTGGACATCATCTTTGTCCAAAACTTTCATTAATTCTTATTCTAAGTTGAGTTCTAATTTCATTTTCAATTGCAAGTTGAGACATATTTCCATTTTAGCATAGCTTGCCTTGGAAGAGGATTTAAGTTTTCTTTGTTTCTGTGAGATGTTACAATATGTCAAACGTAACACACAATTTATACATCATGTACTCCTACTTCAAAACATTACACATTTGTTTTAACATCTATGTATATTCACATCTTGTAAATAATCATTGTCAATTGTGAGTCTATTATCTTCCTCAAGGTGCAATGTGCTCGGGGAGTTCACTAAACATGTATATTTGTATACACCTGCGTGACAAAGGTATTTATTCAAGGGGTATTTAATTATCCATTCTTAATTTTTTGTATCGTATTATTATATGATTTGTTAATTTTGTGTTTTTTAAATGACCCTATAATTACTTTTAAATTTTATGATGCTCTAATTTAAAGCTGGGTATGTTCATTATAATTATTTGATTTTTCTCTAAAGGGTTCAAGAGCATTCAAAGTACTAAGTCACTAAAATCGAAGGCACAACAAGGTCTTACATTAAGAGTGTTCATAAACATTTTCAAACAACAAAATTAGCCAATGTTCCTCAATCAACTTACACGCACAATTAAACACAACGGTACTGAGTGTCAAAAAACAAAAACAAAAAACACACTAATAACAGAGCAAGCAAAAAGAGGATCCATGCTATAATGTAGAAGGGTGTAGAGTTAATACTACAACATCATGTTTGAAGCAGACAAACACAAGACCAACCAAAACTCCTTTAATTTATCTTGAGAAATTGCTTCTAGCACTTAAAACCACTAGCAAAACCGTTCATAGCAAATGAAAGATATCATGTTCATCTTGCAAAATAATTCCTAGCTTTTAAAAACACCTAGGATTCTTAACTCCTATGGTATATTTTTATAAATATCTAAAAAATATGCGTTGTTTATATAAAGCCTATATTATTTATAATACACATTTTATCATATATACTCATTTATATTACTTCTAAGAAAATTCTAGATTTTTCCTTTTGCGGATATAAATTACCCTATATTTTCCCGCACGTTGTTTTCTAATAATATCGTAGTGAACTCCCCGAGGCAATGTGCAGAAGTGCATGAATTAAAAATGCCTCTTTCATATGAAATTCTTAGCATAATGACTATTCTAAAAGTAATATAAAGATGGAAAATTGTAATTAATAACTATTGTAACAACATATTTCAAAATGATAGAATGTTTCTAAAAAATTCAGTCTAAGAACATGCATATTACTTGATACCCTTTTAAAAAATACCTAGTTAACGTATTAGCATTTCAAACAAACAAACACAATAGAGTGCCCTTGTTAAGCTACCAATGTACAAGCAAACATATATTGAAACACTCTTGACGACGGTTACCTGATCATTTTCCAGAATTTTAACTGCATGTGAAGGATTCCACAAGTGGCTTTGTTTCCCTTCATTGAATGGTGACTGCTTTCTGACCACGTCATGTCCCATGTCGCGCAAAAGATCATGCATACTTAATTTTCCCTTCCGATCCACTTCAACCGAAGACTTGTCTATAAGTCTACGCAATGACACATAGGTTGGGCCGTAAAAGTCATCTGATTCCCAGAATTCCATTGCAATGTTGACTTTTGTACCAACAAAAAAACATGCTATATCCAAAAACATCCACTTGTCTTCAATTTCAGAAAGACCATCATAGCTGATTTTCAACCTACTCAAAATATCCCCATTTTTGCGAATTGCCGTCACTGCTTGACGCCAAATTCTTTCATCTCCCGGATTCCTTTTGTCAAATAGAAATGCACCAATAACTTCTAGTGCTAGAGGTAAGCCACCGCATGCTTTTGTGATCTCTGTCGAGAAATTCAAAAAATTGTCACTTGGGGTGTCATTGTAGAATGCATGATGAATGAAGAGTTGGAGAGCGTTAGAGGGATTCAACACTTGCACTTCATACAACTTGCTTTCATCCACTTCTTGCATTATATTGTTTAAGAGGTTCCGATCTCGAGATGTAATAACAACTCGACTTCCTTTGGCAAGTTCCTTTATGCATGGTATAAGCTCATGAAATTGCTTACGATCATCTATGTCATCAACGACAGCAAAAATCTTTTTACCCTTGAATTGTTGAAAACAGGAAGCAAAGTCTCTAGTCTTCTTCATATCCTCTTTTAGCAAGTCCAATGTCATTTTTGCTTGCAATTCCAATATGTCCTTTGACCTTACATCCTTCAAAAAACTTCGATAAGTGAACTTCTCTTGTTGGTTGTATACTTGGGTGGCAAGAGTTGTTTTGCCGATCCCGCCCACGCCAAAAATGCCTAAAATTCCCACATTATCTCCCATGCGGTCTAGAATGTTCATCACATCTCTTGTTGATTGTTCTAACCCCACTGGGTGACGTGTAGGTAGTGACAACGGGGACGTCGGCAAAGCTTTTAATATTGCAGTTATCACTCTCTTCTTGAGTTTGGCTTCATCTCTGATTCCAACCTCTATTGTGAATTAGTAGGGAAATAGCATGCTATTCTTCTATAGCACACATCACAAAACTAAAACAACATTCTTTGACGTCCTAGACTCCTAATAAGACTATATTTATTTTTTAGTACAAAGTTACCCTTGTGTTACATTTTCTAAGATACTTTTTGTCTTTATTTAACAAAAAAATAAACGTGTATAACATCAAGTTGAAAAGTATTCATAAAACATAATACATGGTTGATTTTGTACTAATGATTCAAAATATGTTTATTGTCTTTTCTACAAGAATTTTGGTACAAGAATTTCTACAAGATTTGATAAGATTGAAGAGCTCACTTGTTGACCTCGGTGAGTCGAAATCCTATAATGTTCGCAGCCTTTAACAGAGCAGTTTTCCACCTCGTTACATCCTCGTGCCGCCCCTTGTTCAAATGCTTTTGAAAACCTAAAGCAAAGGGTCCATTTTCAATCATACGAAGATCCTCGGGTTTGACGCCATAGTAGACGGGGATGATTGTCTTTGAGCGTTTTAGCATATCACAAAGCTCGTTAAGACAATATTTTGATTCAGCATAACGAGGAGAGAATATGGCAACATGGACTAGCACACCATGGAGGGCCTCGTTGATGGAATTGAAAGCATGTTGCCCCTTGATGAGTGATTTGGCATCCAAAAATGGACGACATCCAGCTATACAAAGTGCCTCCTCCAAGTGAGCCACAAAGGTTTTCTTCACATCAGGCCCACGATGGTTCAAAAACACATTGAACCTTCCCAGTACATTTGTGCCCCCTAATGCCAACACCTCCACGCTCTCCTCTCCTATTCTGGTTCGAGAGGGGCCGGGCTCCTCCACACCAGAAGTGGAATGGCCTTTTCTTTTGTCACCGCACTTGACGGGCTGATTGTTTGCCCAATTTGATTCGCTTGTTTGATTCAACATCGCAGAAAGGACCCCCTCCTAAATGGGAGGACCAAGGACATTATCTAATTAACATAACCTAGAGTCTCATCGTGGGTTCCCCGTGGGAAATACGATGCATTTTGCTTTCAAATCCTACCGAGCCTTGATATGTTCGCCTCTAAAAATTTTCATTTTAGCCAGTGACTAGACATTTGCTAATGGGTGGAGAAAGTGAGTCATCGCATACAAGACCTCCTGTGGAAGAAAAAAAAAAAAAAAAAAACTATGCCACACATTCCAATTGTTGAATAGAGAGAAAATGAGGGTGTACCTATAGAAAAGCAGAGATGGTTACAACAGAACACCAACGCATAGATCAGATCGCTCTGTCGGTAAGACGATGACAGAACAAAGTTTGCATGGCTCCAATCAACCTTCTTTAACTCGGCCAATCGGGCAGGCTGGTAATTGCCCAGCTTAATAGTCGAAGAGGATAATTATACTAAGAATGTAATCCAGATTATGGAGTACTAGATCCTGCAAGTACCAAAGCACAAGGAGATAAATGCAAGATTCCCATGTGGAAACGCTGACAAAGTTCCCACAATTGTAACTTTCCCAGATCAAAAATACACTACAATCATCCCAAGAAAGTTTCAACTGTAGGAAGTTTGTCCCACTTCCCATATGAAATTCCATGTGCAAATGTCTTCGTTTCTCCCTATGGAGACATTACTTAAAATGGATGTAATTAACCCCCTCAAGGACCTAGAAGCCCGAATTGGACCTCATCTTTTTTAGAATTTTTGAATAGGTTGTACATGGACTTCTTTTTGTTCAAATCTGTTTGTTTTTTGACCAACAAATGCATTTGTTCTTCATTGATTCTAAAAATATAAAATTTGGTCCCATCTTAATTATATTTTTCATAATATGATCAATTGAATTTTTCATTTTCAAACCATGAATCCTTGGTCCTTCAGGGGTTAAACAAGAAAAGACAGCCGGAGAAAAGTAGCAACATAGTGGGTGCTGGACTGCTAGCTAGTAACCAAGATGAGAAAATCACAACGAAGAGTCACGTACGTACAAGTTGGGGTTTGGTGGATCGATTCAGCACCCACCGTCATGAATCGAAGTTGACGGATGTGAAGCCATCTTGACACACAGGAAACTCACAACATGTTGAAACGATCACAGGAAACTGTACAGTTGATCGATCGAAACAAGACAAGTGAATACATGGTCACCAGTAGGCCCACGCACATCGACCTCATCCGTCGGCTGCAGCCGCAGCACTAGTATAAGCGGCACAGTGTTCTCGTTGGAAGAGTTTGGAAGAGTTGCTAGATGCTGCAAGATGCCGCAGAAACCTTGCAGTCCGGTTGCGCTTCTAAGGCAGTATTCAATGACTTGCCGAAAATAGTGATCCACTCTTAGCCTTCCACATGTATCTTCATCAACGAAGGCTGCAGCTGGCAGCTACATGTGCGTGGGACAAATCAAATGACTTGCCTAAAATAACGATCCACTCTTAGCCTTCCACATGTATCTTCATCAACAAAGGCTCCATGTGCGTGGGACAAGTAGTAACACCCAGGCCATACCAGTAAGTTAGAGGATGAGGCGTGACGAAGATGGAAAGACTGCTGTGCATGCGACCTCCCGAAGCTAAGGTAACTTAAGCACTTCCTCGATCACTAGAAATTGTGAACATGCACCGGATGACTCCGACAGACAGTCGGGGAGAGCAGTCGTGGGCTCGAGGGTGCATGACGTGCGGCGCAAAACGATGTGCTGTAAGTGTTATTTTATTATTTTAATGATAGCAACTTGTATCATATTCGATTGAAAGCAACTTGCTCTCTCCTTGGGATTGAGAGTCTGCAACGTAAATCCCATATAATAAGGACGACCAGACTATTTCCACTGACAGCATGTCAAAAATATTCTGCATGGTTTTTGAGGAAATGGTGCGGTAAGGTAGAGACACCTAGAACCGATAACTTAAGCTACCTACACTATTTCTGGACCAGCTATTAATAGGGTGATATTTTTCCCGGGTTGGAAGTTAGTTTTTGCGGAGAATGCAAATTTTTCCATGAATTATTTCCCAATATTGAAATTTGTACAATTTTTCAAAGTGAAAAGTACTTCAGAACCCATAACCGATATGTACAAATGAGGTACATCTGTTCTTTCACAATCTAGAAATTAGAATATATCGGTTTTTGGTCACCTGTCGGTTATGAGTGTCTCGACCTTAATGGAATCATGGGCACTTATGTCCCGTTGAGCACAATATTCGTTGAGCCCTCACGGGCCTTTTTACTGATTTTCAGGTTAGTGTGTTCACTAGTTAGCTTTGGTCCTCCTCCCTCGCCGGTCACGGTGGGGTGGGCGTGTATTTTGACTCTTTCATCGCAATAAAGGGTTCCCCTTTGTTTGAGCCTATATATATATATATATATACATACTGCATGAATAGATAAACCTTGAAGAAGAGACATAGCATAAGGTTGGATAACCTATTACCACCACCTCCCCCAATTACAACCTGTAGACTTTTCTTGGGGCCACCAGAGTTGAGATTCAAAACCAACAATTTCACTATTGAAGTAGACCAATGGCATGCCAAGCATTGCAAAGAAATAGTTGGTGGTTTTGGGTATCATGATGAGTGAAAATTAGTACCACATGGTGTGGACATGGGGAAATCTAGCGGTTTGATTTGGGTCAAAGGTTACTCTCCACTTTGGAATTTTGTATAAAATTGAAAAATGCGAATTAGATGTTGCAAACTTTTGCAATCCTCATCAAAACCTATTTCGACTGCAGTCATATTTGTTTTTCAAATTTAGCACTGCCCAAAATACTATTAGGCCAGATTGCTTAAGTTGGTGGTAATAGGTTATCCAACCTTAACCCCTAAGTGACGGATCAACCATTTTATGGTCTTTGCCCTTTTTTTATGGTCTACCCGAAATAGAAAAAATATTTTTATAGAAAATAAAAAATATATTTTTAAATAGGTAATCAAATCTACTTTCCAACCCAATTTGAATCATGTCAATCCGAGTTAAACTCCACCCAGGAGAAATTTTCAAAGAAAAGCACTTCTACATTGTCTAGTGTTAGAAAACTTACTGTTTGGGGAAAGTAATGATGTTCTCTCCGTTGAAAAATTTGCAATTTTTGGTTTTAGAATAGAATGTCTAGTTTTAACAAATCATACAAAATTTCAAATTCTAAAAATAAAATTTGTGATTCTTATAAATATTTGAAGTTAAATGCTTCTAAATTCATTATGAGATGATAAAAAGCTATTTTTTGATATTTGACCATATGAAAAATTACTAAACATCAAGCTCCTCATTTTCTCTTTTGGACCAAACCTCATCAAAGTTGAAGAAGTAATTTTTTATAACACATTCATGTTTTGCCCTTACCCCCTCCGTCATTTAGGGGTTAACAGAGCAATGGAAGCTATCCCCCTTTTGCAATGGGACCATAGTCTAATGAAGTTATACACTTTATAATAGTTTATAATAGAAGTTATAATAGAAGGACTTAGTTAAGTGTTTTGCAGATGGTTGGTTTAAGGGCGGTGTATCACAACTATGTGGTCCGGGTTCGATTTCCATTGGGTTTGTTTGAGCAGCATTATGGTGTCATTGCTCTATAGGTTGATACTGACAAAGTGAAATCTTACGTAGAAACATTGTACAGTCAAGTACAACATGCTTACAAATTTTTCAATCACTTTTCACTAAAAAGTTCAACAATCTTTAAAAAGCTCTGGATTGCTAAAAAAATGAACCGATTTTGAAACCACAAATTGCATTGGGATTGCAATGAAGCGTGCTTCGACTTCATGATAAGTGAAAAAAGAATAATTCAAAGTCATACAACAATTTAGATTTCTTTTATTCACTATCTATCATTTCATAGTGAACCTTTCGAAGATAGTCAAAGATTTTTTGCATTTAAGTACAAAATAAGTAAGACATCGTGCAAGTAGTTCAAATGGTGTGGGATCAAGTATCTTTAAAGCAATTGTGAAGGTTCATTTCTAATAAGTACCATTAAATACAAGTTATAATTTTTACAAATGGTGGCAGCACTAATGGTAGATAGCATGTAGAAAACATCAAAAAAATTGTACGATTTTTAATTACATATGTGTATATGTAATGATGATAAATTAGACTTTAGTGTGATTCCAATGCAATTTACAATTTGAATTTTCGTTCATTTTTAGCATCCAAGGGCCTTCCAAAGTTCCCACAAATCTCAACTGGATCCAAAAGTTTGTAATCATGTTGGACCCGACTGTACTTCAAAAGTGGATCATCAAAAAGTAATGCCCAAACTCATAATAATTTTGTTTGTTTTTATAATAGTCCCTATAGCGCATGTTTTAGTGGGGCCTTCAACACCAAGTTACACGGGGCTTGCGAGCGCTTGGGTGGGCTTGCTAGCTAAATTTCATACGATGCAGAGTAAGTAAAAAAGACCTAACAGATTTGACATACTTGCAGTTGCTCTACAATCATTGCTAGAATTTTTGGGGGTTAACGCCGCCATGGAGAACCTGGACAATACTGATTTTGAAGGCAAACAATTTACTTCTAAATGCCCAGAGCCCACTTCAAATTGGGTAGTTTTGCAAAGATGCATTATAAAATGCAACTAAGGGATATATTGCACATAATGAATTTTAGATTCTATTCATGCGGTTAGATCTATAATTACTAGCACCAATATTTTGTATAAATTCAAAAACTCAAAATTCAAATTCTTTTGTAATTTGATTACAGACAAGATATTGACTATATGTGGATGAAATTTGTTATGATAAATTTAAATATAATGCTCTAAGTGTTGTGATATTTGGAGATTTTTTGGTTGCTTGATTTTATGAGTTGACTTTATCAAGAGCACTTTTGAACACTTTTGAACTAAGATTTTAGATTTTTTTTGGTGAATCATTGCAACATGTAACGAGGCATAATTATTTCACAAATCATCCCCTTTGTAATCAGATCACGCATGCATAAAGCTGACTTCCCATAAAATCTATAGTAAAAATTTCGCACTTCAGAAAGTACATGATAGATGAGAAAATTTGGATGAAATCTGTATATCATTCAAAAAATGGACGCCTAGAGAGTTAGGGGTTAAGAGTCAACTTGGCCGAAGGCAAGTCTCCCGCTCAGTTTCCCACCCCAGATTTGAGCAACCATCATATGGAGTACATATAAATGAAACTCACGTACCTCCATCAATACAAATACACATAACTCAAAGCAATGAACCCTCGATACATCATGAAACAAATAAAGCCACTCATGAGAAAATGCCTTTGATTTCCCTTTATCAACAACAGTTCTATTGAAAGCCAAACACAAAATCTGAAGCTACCAAGAAACCTAGCAACAACCACGCTACTAAAACATGTCACTACAAAAACACTAGCATAAAAACTAGCATAAAAACCTTGATGAAACCAAAACTAATTCTTAGGATACTTTACCTTCTTCTGCAATTTACGGACAGTGGCATCAACATAACAAAAGTAACAAACACCATCTATAATATTCCGGACCTCAAGCATCGTACTATTGTAACTTCATCAACAACACATATCAAATCCAGAAACAAGGAACGTTTATGCACACTGTGGAACGGTTTGTAAGAGTATTAAATTCTCTATCAATTACAATAGTTCTCTTGTGATGAGGAGTTGTTGATAATTTTGTAGAGGCCTCCAACTGCAAGTATGTCAAATCTGTTAGGTAGATTTATGCTTGCAATGGTCCTCTCACGTACATCTGAGCCATGCTAATATCTATCTTTGAGGCTAGCATCTACTTGTGTCCAAAGGACCAGTACGTTTACGGGTTAAGAAATGCAACAAGCGAGGGTGTTAGGAAAGAATTTAGGTTTGCTATGGGACTACAAATTCACTTTGCTAACACCACTCCTGTTACCAATTAGGTCACAGACCTTATAAATGTGCCATGAGTGCAGAAAACGAAGCTGATCACGCTCTCCACCAGGATCTCGACTTCGGAGTCTGAGGTTCTTGTTTCACTCTACTTTGCAATCCCAAATCAATGCTCTCTATTCTCTTGCTGCAACAACAACAGGCGAATGTTATAGCATATAATTTGCAGCTCTATTTGAAATCAATGCATCCCATGTCACAAGTATGATGAAACTAGTTTGGCTTGGCCGTCATTGGAAGCGAGTCTTAAACTCCAAAAGAACCAAGGATTCATGGTTTTAAAATGACAAATTCAATCATATTGTGAAAAATATATAATTCAAAATTTCATATCACTGGAATCAGTGAAGAACAATATTGCATGTGAACAAATAGAAGGAAGTCCACCATAGGATCACTCAAAAAACATGGGGTTTAGGGTTTAGGGTTTAGGGTTTAGGGTTTAGGGTTTAACTTACTTGGTATCATAGAGGCGACCATGAATGCTCCAGCGCTGTCGAAACCCCTCAACACCTTCCACTCCACTGGCTAGAATCATTCGCCTGTCAGGTAAGCATTCCAAGTCAATCAGTACCATTGCAACAATGCATACTATTTTATTCAAAAGTGTAGAGAATTTAACCCCTAAACGTCCCAGCGTCCAGAAACTGGATCACGAACAGATTCCAAGACTTGTAACTTTCTCATACAATCTCAGATGACTTTCATCCAATTCATCTTTGCAAGCTTATTAAGTTTTTTATCAATTAAAGTAAACCTCTTGCGATGGGGAGATGTTCATAGTATTGAAGAGGCCTTCAAATGCAAGTATGTCAAATTTGTTGAGTAGATTTTATGCTTGCAATGGTACTCTCATGTACATCTGAGCCATGCTAATATCTATTTTTGAGGCTAGCATCTACTTGTGTTGAAAGGGTTGGTACGTTTAGGGGTTAAACATTTAGTACACAAAGCATGCTTTCAGTGATAAAACCCTTAAACAGTGGCAATAGAAAGTCTGAGATTTCACGATCGTTGAAAAGGCTTCATTTAATGAATGTATGGGTTTAGGGTTTAATGTATACAAACAAAGACTGTTTGTGATCTAACCTTTCAAGCAACTCGACCTCGGATTTCAGCTGAGCTTGGCGCTCTCGAGCCTCATCCTCAGGCATTGTGAGTGCTAATGTCCTTTCCGCATCTTGTGTTCTCTTTCTTATTTCAGCATCCTGCCATGACAACAACATCCATGCCAAGAATTAGGGTTTAAGAAAAAAGCCACAAAGAGAAAAAACAAGTGAGTGTGTGTGTTTGTGAGAGAATTGTACCCGTTGCTCGGAGCAGCGGCGATACAGAATGATGTGGTCCTGACAGAAAGGCTCGATATCATTCACATGAAGGCCTGTGCGATAACCATTATTGTCAGAATTTGAATAAACTCCAGAATTCAATAAACCCTAGCATTCGCCCACTTTAACCCCTAAAGGACCAAGGATTCATGGTTTTAAGACGATAAATGCAATCAATCATATTATGAAATGTATAATTCAGCAGGGATCAAATCTTATATCTCTGGAATCAGTGAAGAACATAGCATGAGAAACACAAATAAATTTGAACAAAAGAAACTCCACATAGAATCTACTTTAAAAAAAAAACATGAAGCCTAATTTGGCCTTCTTGTTGACCTTCTTGTTGGTCCTTTAGGGGTTAAAAGAATACTAAAACCTAACACAGATTCAATCTATCATATTATGAAATATATAATTCAGAGGGGACTAAATCTTATATCACTGGAATCAGTGAAGAACATTGCATGTGTTGCTCAAAAACACAAATAAATTTGAACAAAAGAAACTCCACATAGAATCTACTAAAAAAAACATGAAGCCTTATTATTGGTCCTTTAGGGGTTAAAAGAATACCGAAACCTAACACAGATCCTCCCACTCCAAACTTCCGATGCAGAAAGTTTCAGAGCTCCGTGCATTTCTTAAACCCTAATGAATTCTTGGCTGTAATAAATGCGAGAAGAAAAGAGGCAGTTTATAACAGTGGAAGAGTCGGCGAAGCGAAGTGGAGCAACTTTCGATGCCGTCCAAGACATGCGACGCAAGCTCCGGGGGTACGTAGGGTGACGGAGGGCCCATCATGAGATCATCTCCGGTCAGAATCGTCTCTTCCGCCATCGCTGAAAGACGAAAAAACCGATAGTCTCGAGGTTTTCAGGAATTTCTACGGACGCCCATTGCAAGGGTGAAACGCGCAATCCTAACACCTAATGCTGCAATGACTGAGAGAAATTAAGAGTGAAGAAATCTCCTCAAGGCAAATGCGGTGATGAGATGAAAGAGCCTCAGGAGAAGACGACTGGATTGATACCCGTGCTCGTCCGGGTATTTCAAAATAGCCAACCCTCTGTAATATCACACCCTCTGTTCCGTTGGACCGGAGCCAGTTCAAAACTCACTCTGTATTCACTCTATATTCTCATTAACCCCTAAATGTTCTCATCCTTTTCAAATCTGGCAGTTTTTCAAAGATGCATTATAAAATGCAACGAAGAGGGATATTTTCAACTTGATGAATGAACAAAAGTTGTACATTATGAATTTTAGATTCTATCCGTACAATTAGATTTGCAATTGCTGTCACCAATATTTGTGTATACATTTTCAAACTTAAAATTTAGAGCTCTTTTGTAATATGTTTGCAATTAAGGTATTGACAATCTAATAATGAATTTTTTTGGGATGGGTTGAAATGTAATACTCTAATCGTAGTGATTTTTGAAGATTTTTTGATTGCTTAATTTTAATAGTTGACTTTTTCAAGAGCACTTTTAGACTAAAATCTTCGAAATTTTGGGTGGAACACTACAACATGAAATGAGGCATTAAAATTTCACAAATCATCCCCTTTCTAATCGGATCACACATGCACAAAGCTAACTTCTCATAATTTTTTTTAGTAAAACATTCACATTGCAAAAAGTGCATAATGGATGAGAAATTTGAGTTCAAATCCGTACATCATGCAAAATATGCATGGTTGGGCGGTTAGGGCTTAAGGTAACTATTTACCTTACCAACTGAGCCTATTTACACACATAACACAGAAAATATTTTCAGTAGCCACCACAAAACCTTTGCTTGTTCACGGTCATAGAAGCGACTACGCCACGGTATTGAAACCCAAGCCCGCTCACGGTCATAGGTCCTCATCACCCTCGCCCCAGCACCCGCGCTTCACGCTCGTTCTTCACGCTGTCCCTTCACGCTCAAAAATTCCTCGTCTGATCACCGACGCTGCCTTTCGCCTCAGTACCGGATCCCATCAAACCCTAAACCGGTTGATTCTCACCCTGTTTTTCACAGATCCGGAGCTAGCTTAGCTTAATGGAAGGCGGCACAAGCATGGGACCACCAATGAGCATGGGCACTCCCAGCATTATTAGCAGCGGCAGTAGCTCCACTGCGGCTGTCCAGGCCACCAACGACGACGCTACTGCCAGCAAATTGTGCGTCCAAGCTTTTCCACCAATTCTTATTCCTGTTTTGAACATTTTAGGGTTTTCAATTCACCAATATTCTGTTTTCTCAGTGTATATAGGTGCTGCTTTGTATGATTTTCTTTCTTGGTTTAGCGATTTCATTCTCATTCCTGATCAACGACGATGCTACTGGTTTTTGTGCGTTTCAGCTTTACCACCAATTCTTATTACGTGAAATTTGATCCTGTTTTGAACATTTTAGGGTTTTCAATTCACCAATACTCTGTTTTCTCAGTGTATATAGGTGCTGCTTTGTATGATTTTCTTTCTTTGTTTAGCGATTTCATTCTCATTCCTGATCAACGACGATGCTACTGGTTTTTGTGCGTTTCAGCTTTACCACCAATTCTTATTACGTGAAATTTGATCCTGTTTTGAACATTTTAGGGTTTTCAATTCACCAATACTCTGTTTTCTCAGTGTATATAGGTGCTTCTTTGTATGATTTTCTTTCTTTGTTTGGCGATTTCATTCTCATTCCTGATCAACGACGATGCTACTAGGTTTAGGGTTTTTCCACAATTTTTGATCCACACTGTTTAGGGTGTTCAACTCAGACGGGTGAGCTAGCTGGTCAAATTCATTTATTTTATTTTAATTACGTGGCTTTCATACTGGCTAATTTCATACTGCAATTTCAATTTTTATTACATGACTTTTGATACTGTGTTGAACATTTTAGGGTTTTAGGCCAATTTCATACTGTACTCTGTTTTCTTTTATTTTCATCAGTGTATATAGGTGCTGCTGTGTATTTCTTTCTTTCTGGCTATGGCGATTGCGATGCTACGGGGTTTAGGGTTTTTTCAATTTTTGATCCACACCGATTTGAACGTTTTTAGGATGTTCAATTCAGACGGGCGAGCTGACTGGCCAATATTATACTGTACTCTGTTTTCTTTTATTTTCACCAGTTCATATAGGTGCTGCTTTGTATAATTTTCTTTATTTGTCTCTGGCTATGGCGATTACATTCTCATTCCAGACCAACGACGATGTTACTGGGTTTAGGAAGTTTTCACAGTCTTCCCAATTTTTGATCGAGCATTTTAGGGTGTTCAATTCAGACAGTCAATTTCATATGCTTAGGGTGTGATTATAAGGAGTTCTAAGTTGACGGGAGAATCAGACAAGCAATCCTCTCTTATTGAAAATCAACCAACAATGTTTTTGACGCCACTGTATTTGTTAGTATGTAAAATTTCAGGGTGTTGCATTTAGCATTTAGCATTAGGTACCTCTACCTTCATGGTGATTACATTGCTTAAGGAATGTGTTTTGATGCAGGTCATGCGTGACAAAAGGTTACATCTCTGATGATTTCGTCCATTTGTTTGTGAGGCGGTCTGTGAAACGAGCTCCCATTATCAACCGTGGTAGGTATCTTCTTTTGCCTATTTACTAGTAATTGATTCTGCAATGTTAAACCCTAAACCCTAACTACTTTTGTCTTCTTTCTGAGTGCCTGCCATTAAGTTATGACTTTAGAGCTCTTGGTTTAGTCAAACAAAACAAAACGATTTTGAGTTTAGGGTTGAGAGCGTTTTTGTGTTTTTGCCATTTTCTTGTACAGGATACTGAAATGGCTGATGTTGTGGACAAGGTTATTACGCTCGATGGGCTGCGATGCGCAAGCTATTAATGCAATTTCTGGAATCCGACTTTTCTCAAAAGAAACAGATACTCTCTCTTGGTGCTGGCTTTG
The DNA here is from genome assembly GCA_022496805.1 of Pohlia nutans. Taxonomy (NCBI): domain Eukaryota; kingdom Viridiplantae; phylum Streptophyta; class Bryopsida; order Bryales; family Mniaceae; genus Pohlia; species Pohlia nutans. The sequence continues at coordinate 7,147,107 of CM040098.1, read as the reverse complement.
ATACTACTTTCTTTCAGCTAGTGGTAAGGCTCTTTTTCGTCGAGTTAACCCCTGAAAGACCAAGGATTCATGGTTTTAAAATGACAAATTCAATCGATCATATTGTGGAAAATATAATTCAGAGAGGACCATGTTTTTATATCAGCACAACTAGCGAAAACCATTGCATGTGTTGGCCAAAAAACAAATAAAATTGAACAAGAGGAAGTCCAAATAGGACTTACTCAAAATTTTTAGAAAGACCTGGAGCCCAAGTTGGGCTTCTTCGTCCTTTAGGGGTTAAGCTTCATAGTAGTATTGGTGTTAATCCATTCTACGTTTTAAATCGTTCAGAACGTGGGACTCCAATTTCTGTCTTAACCCCTAATCAAATTATCAGAGAAGTCATTGAAGTTGTTTGTAAAGAAAGAGCTGAGCATTGACAATAAGCTTTTGTGAATTTGAAGTTGGTTATAAGGTGTTTTTAACCCTTAACGGACAAGGATACATGGTTTTAAAATGTCGAATTCAATCAATCGTGTTGTGAAGAATATAATGAAGATGGGACCAAATTTTATATCACCGGAATCAGTTAAGAACATTTTATCTGTTGGTTAAAAAAAAAAATTAAACAAAAGGATCTCCATATATGGCGACCTCAAAAATGCTATGAAGTCCAATTCGGGCTTCTTGGTCCTTAAGGGTTAAATGTTATGCCTAAAAGATCTGGCTTGAGTTGTCACCTCAGTTTTGTGGTCCGTTTGAAATTGTTAAAAGAGTAGGACCAGTGGCTTATGAATTGCAATTGCCCATCAATGTATGAGTCTACAAACTCGTCGTGCCGTAGTCTCCTCACACTTCAGTGACAGGGTTTATGTTATGCGTGTTTAGGCAGAAGGACGAGCGCCACATAAGTACGTGGAGGTGGATTTTCTAGAGGTAATTTTCGTCCTATTTATCAAATACATATGACCGTCCTTGTTTTCAGTGTTCAATGCAAGTGGTGTGTGATTTGAGTCTAAGAATTTATGTCTGTGGGGTTGGTTTACAGGTGACTAAGAAGAAAACCATGTTGATAGCTACTAAAGAAGTTCTAATTTCGAAGTTGGGTCCTGACAAACCAGAAATCGACCCAGGTAGAGAACTCCTCAAGTGTCTTTCTTCGTTCTACTACCTGCACTTTTTGACCCTTTAACGCTTTGGGTACTGTAGCAGGGTTCACTGGATTTCACTGCTTTTTTCCACTATGACTGATACTACCAGAAATAGAATGAATTAAACTAGAAAGTAACCGTACAATTCTATTCTCAACTTGAGTGGAGTGGAGACATTTTGTCAAAATTAGAGAATCATCCAATGGTGGGATTGGAAGATCATAGTATGTCTTTAAACCATATAATGCACACTCAAAAATGAGATTTTGGAGTGTGTGTAAGACGTTCAGCAATGACCTATGTCAACACCTCTCCGTTGCAATCTTTCATGTTAAGAATTGACTCAACACATAATTATTGTGAATTTGATAAGTGAGAGTGACTTATCCATGTACGGTTAAGGACAAAATTTATACGCTAAAATATGAAAAGAGTTGGTAAATGGATCAAGATTGGAATACATACACTAATGGAAGATGAAGAAGAGAACACAATCCAAAAAAATAAAACAAGATAACAAACTTCCAAACAAAAGAAAGACTGCATAGTACATGTGTTGTATTCTTAAGTGTTTACCGTATTTTCAAGTATTCGCAATATTTTCGCGTTTTGTTCATAGGTATTTTGATAGTTGCACAACTCCAAATTGAAATTTTCTTTTTCTAAAAGATGTGTATTACAACACTCATAATCTGAACTTCACAATTCAAAGTCCAATTCTTCACAAATTTTCTGTTATTTGTGTTTTTGACACATCAAAGACCACTATGTGGTCGCTTGAGCATTGAAGGGTTAACCCCTAAAGGACCAAGAAGCCCAAATTGGGCCTCATGTTTTTTAGCAGTTTTGAGTAGGTTCTATGTGGACTTCCTTGTGTTCAAATTTGTTTGTTTTGCATTGTTCTTCACTGATTCCAGTGATATAAAATTTAGTCTCATCTGAATTATATTTTACACAATATGATCAATTGAATTTGTCATTTTAAAACCATGAATCCTTGGTCCTTTTAGGGTTAATACTAAAACCGTCTCCTATGCCGACCCTTGCTACCAACTGCAGCTCATCTCTTTTAATACACTTGGTTGGCCTTCAATTAGCATGACTTGGCTAAATGTCTATGGCCACTGACATATCTTCAAATGGAAATGGGGTTGTTTACCATCCCTTTCATAGCGTTCTACAACCTCCTACTTTGAATGATTGCATATAAAATCATCATACATAGTGATATAAATTGATTTCAAGAGAGTTTGGATCTTGTAGCTAAAGTGTTCTCTATAATGATCTTCCAATGAAAGGACACCCTTATGTGTATGGGTTGAAATGCTTAAAGTGAGGCAAATAGTATCCTCTGCCTTATATGTATGATCATTCTGATGAATGGACCATACAGTTTTTGCTGGTGCATGATTTTTGTGAGACGACTTTTGTGGATGCAGGGAAAGGAGAGATTGTCAGCGAACATTACAGTCTGCTACCTTGTGACTTGAGGGTGTTGAAGGATTTAGACGCTGCTTTCGCCAAAGCTGGGTTGGATGCCAAGTGAGACTCTTGCTTGGCTATGTACCAGCTTGTACATATGCTCTTGTCACTCCCTCCTTTTTCTCTGCTCAAGCTAAATCCACTTTGAAAGCTAATAGTGTGGTCAATTATAGTAACTTTCAAAACATATTTTCATTGTTTGAAGAATAGAAGGTATTATTTCTTCTTTTATAGGTACATTCCTAAATTATTTATTTCTGCTCCTAAGAATCTGGAAGCAGCCACTTTTGGCCATTTGGGTTAACCCCTAAACGTCCCATGGGGATAGTATATATCCTGTCGTATAATTGGGATTTGCTATCAACAAGAAACTCTAAATGAAGATCTCAGTAACTCACTAGAGACGCATCGATTTAAATTTCAACTTCTCTTTTGAACTCAAACTCATTGAAGGTGTGGATTCATTCCAAATACAACCAAAATACAATGTATTGTACTGGCTGCAAAGGCACGTTCAGACCTTTAGGGGTTAACTCTCTGTTTTAGCATTTTATGTTTGTTGAGCTCATTATATTTCTATGTTTTCTGGGTTGTTCTTTTAGACTTTTCTAGGTTTAGCAATCTATTACATAATGCAGGCCACGCATGCCAAGACGGTTCCGCCGTTGGAACTGTCGTGCTGGACTCAACCTAGTAGCATATGTCAGAAAACATAGAAATATAGGTTGTTAAGGATCTCTTATTTATTGAATGATTTTTCTTTAATCATGTGTGGGGGGTGGTGTGTAGGCTGCCGACGTTGATTTTCGCAGAGTGTGTGCTCATCTACATTGATCCAGCTGTTAGCCGTCAAGTTGTGAAATGGTCTGCAGATACATTCGAGTCCGCAGCATTTATTATATATGAGCAGGTGAGATCTATTCTGGTGCCCTTTACCTCAAATGTGTTCAAACATTAATCAGTGATGTTTTGAGTATGGACCCACTCTATCTAACAGTTGTATTAACCCCTAAAGGTCCTCACCTCTTTTGTAAAAGTCAAAGCACTATAATTTGCATACTTTAAATATCACATTGAATGATTTATAATTTTTCATAGATAATCATCGACATTATGAAGGTATGACAAAATTTTCAACATGATTGGAAGATATTTTGAATATTTACAAATTTTATGATGTAAACAAGGTAAAAATTCAAAATAAATATGTTTTTGTCAAATTTAATATCAAAAATTATATTTAAGGTAGATAAAAGTTATATTTACATGGAGTAAAAAATTGAAGGTGAAGAAATTAAAAGAGACTTATGATTGAAGCATCTTTAGAAAGCCCTTTGTATTTTGGACACTCAAAATTCAAAGTTCTCAACGGTTGGAAAGCTTCAAATGAAGTTTATTCTCCAATCCCAACGGTCCAAAGATGTATCATAACTTAACTTAAACATCTAATGAAAACACCAACTACAATAAAGCTAAGACACTTGATTTTTGGGGCCTTTGACCAAAAATCAAGCATAATTGGGTTGATTGGTCCTTTAGGGGTTAACACCTCGATAATTGTGACACGAAAGTTAATGGTATGTTCTGTTAATAAAATATACGATTCATGCGGCTGAGCAGATCCATCCAGATGATGCTTTTGGGCAGCAAATGCTACGGAACCTGGAGGTATCATCTTGACCTTTTCTTTGCGAACCTTTATGTTAGTAGTGGTCAAATCCTCAAAGTTCAAATGTTACAGTTCCCATGCATGTGATTGTGAAGATTCTTGGGTCGGACTACTGTTTTTTAGTATTTTAAGTACAGTGAGGCATCTTGAATGTGTGGAAATCATGTCAACAGTGCTTTCGTTTTGAGTTTGCTTTCTTCTGTTAGTATATTTTGATTTGAATCAGTTCGATTAAATTATAAATTTGGTTGATTCGGTCTTGTTTATGTCCCTGAAGATAGATTTTTAGCGAACTTACATAGCTATTTTGTCTTGTGCAGAGTCGAGGCTGCCCTCTATTAGGACTTCATGACACTCCAACACTCGAGTCAAAGGAGAGAAGATTTACTGATCTTGGCTGGGAGGTTGGATTTTTCAAAGCTCTTAAACAATTATCGCTCTTAGTATGCTCATCTGCATAATTATGAGCACTAATTTTCTGCTAGTGTCAAGTTTACGTCTTGTAATGTTCATTGTTTAATTTTTATGCAATTATGGTGCAGAGGGCACTTGCAATGGATATGGATGGCATCTATCATCAGCAATTGGACCCTGTTGATAGAGCAAGGTAAGATGCCACTTACCTTCATGCCCAACTCCATGTGGCTGGTACAGTAGCGGGATCACAAACCTTTAATGACCATAGAGTTTTCCTTTCAAAATTTCAACTTCTGTCAAAATTAAATTCCATTACTTCAATTCAACTGTATGTATGTTATTCATGGAATGAAATCTGAAACATGTTGAATTTTTTGAGTTAAAGGATATTAACTATGATGTCTTGAATGTTAGGGCCACTTTAGACTGCACACGTCCAAGCAGATAACAAGAAATTGTACACCTTGATTTCTGCAAAAAAATCCATTTTTAACCTGTTTTACCTTGTATTGTTCAATGTTGAATTTACACTAGTCCAAGTAACAATAATGAGCATGAAGAGGTGGTACTCACATGGCTCCTATGTGGCATGCTAAAAACATTTGAGATAACAAGGTTTCAACTACCTCGTTGAAGTGGATTGGACATTTGTTACTCCCTCTGTCCGGAAATAATTGTCCTAGTTTTTGGCATTTTTTTTTTCCTAGTTTTTGTCCTATGTTTTTTACTTTGAATGAGAGCCCTGTCCACTTCAAACAGGGCGGACAATGAGAGTGACACAAAAACTACACACTACTCCCTTTGTCTGGAAATTATTGACCTAGTTTTTGGCATTTTTTTTCTGATATAATTATCCTATGTTTTACACTTCAAAATTGAGCCCTGCACTCGTCAAACAGGCGGACAATGAGAGTGATACAAAAACTACATACAAAAACTGTTAAAGATAGACCATTTTTTGAGTCTTGAGACGGTTTCTTGGCACTAACTAGGACAGTTATTTCCGGACAGAGGGAGTAACTCAAATGTGTCAAGGTGTCATAAATGCAATGGATCGTTTTAAGCTTATTAAAATTCAAACTAACATCATACAGTGCAATCTGAAGTGGCCCTTAGTTGTTCCTTTGCCTGAGCCCTTCAGACTTTGATCAATGATACGGACATGTCTAATTTGAAACTGAGAATTGAGGACTGTTTTATAATTATGATGATTCTTGACTTGTGTAGGATTGAGCGTCTTGAGATCTTCGATGAATTTGAGGAATGGAACATAATGCAGGTATGTATCCAAAGCTTTTGTATAATTTCTTGGCTAGGTCAAAGGCTATGGGGCTTTTAGAGCTGTTTCAGTGAAGTGAAGGGGTTTTGGGCCTCTCAGCCACAATCCCATATCGAAATTAATGCAATTTATGTCTCTTTTGCACAACCCCTAAAGGACCAAGGATTCATGGTCTTAAAATGACAAATTATTCAACCAATCGTGTTGTGAAAAACATAATTCAACGAGGATCAAATTTTATATCACCAGAATCAGTGAAGAACATTGCATGTGTTGGTAAAAAGTTAAAAAATAAAATTGAACTAAAGGTACCGTACGGGGAAGGCAGGGTCGGCAGAAAATAATTCCCCAAAAAAATGCCTAAAAAATAAATAAATTTATTAAGTATTTTGTCAAAATCAACAAAAATAAAGTCAACAAAAAGCTGAAAAAAAAATTAAAACAAACTCAAAATATAACACTCAACGCAAAAAATAAAATAAAACGTTCAGCAGTCGGAAAAATTTAATGTTAGCTATTAATAGCTGGTTTTTTAATAATTATTTTTGAAAGTGCTGACCTCCACTGTTTCAACTTTTATTAATTATTTGACATGAAAGAGCCGGCCCTGCCTTCCACGTACGGTAGTCCACTTAGGACCTACTCCAAAATGCTAAAATAATAAAATGAATCCCAATTCGGGCTTCTTGTGCAATTAATAACACACTGTGTGACAAGGTGTCTTAGTTTGTTTGAGAATAGCTTCACTGCAGGCCTTAATATCATAGCACCAGTATGCCTACGATGTGCCAATCTGATCCTTTGTGGAATATGTGGCAGGCACACTATTGTGTTGCTTATGGAATCAAGGATAACATTGTGAGTATTTCTCACCTTAATGTACAATTCAATAGAGTTGTCCTTTACTCTGAAAATTTTCTACTTTCTCATCAATTCAAACTTTCAACTTTGAGTATGTTTTTTGAACCTGGGCAACCCTAATTTTTCACAAATGCTTTTCAACAAATGCTAAATTTTGTGGATGTTATCTAAGATTTTCATTTTCAGTATAGAAAATAGATTTTTTTTATAAAAAATTCCTAAAGATTTGGGCTTCTCTTTTTATAATTATTTTTGGGTACGGTAATCCTCATGAGGGTGGAATTGGAAACATTTTGGTAATTGGTTGGTGTACAGTACCAAATTTTCAAGTTTCTGATTATTCCATTTTTCGTGTGCAGGGTATTTTTGATACCTTTGGGTTCAGCGACAAAAAGGGCATCAAATTAGAGGAACCTACTTTACTCATGATGTAGATTTTGTAACTTGGTGAAGGATATAAACAGAGAGATCTGTGTGCTCGGATTTTTTACCACTTGATTAGCTGATAAACATGATGTCAATACTAAAGACAAGGGGTGCTGATTTAAATCATAAGTTTGTATTTAAATTTGGCTTGGTTCAGAAACCAAGATTTCTTTTCAAGCAGAGTGATCTGAGTTTGTCCATTTAGCACATTTTTGTGCAGTAGATAGTTGATATGCACGGCAACAGGTGATGTTTGGAAGTTCATATTTTCACTTACGAAATCATCTCAGCTCAAATATAAATTATGTTCAACACAAATTGAACCTGAGCTGCTCATCAATGATTTTTAGAACCTCCTAAACCTACAGGTGAGAAATTAAACAATGGAATACCTACATTGTAGGTCCAAAAGCCACGAAATAACTTTGGTGCACCCCTTTTTATCAATGGCTTTCCAACTGTACCAAGAATGTGTTTGGCGGCCCGTCACTTTGGGAGATCTCAACCTAATATACAAATAGAACAAAACAAACAAACTACCTCATTTGATGTATAGACTCGAGTGGCCCTATGTCGTTGGCTCAACTTTTGCATGCTTCAGCTTACTTTTCACAACAAGTTTAGAAGCAAGGATGTGACCCTTGTGTTTACTTGATGGGCAATGACATAATCTCGCAGTTTCAATTCTCGAGAGGAAGGCAATTGTTTTGATGAAGGTCTCACGATTATAAACATAGATTTCAACATGTCCTAAGGTAATTATATCTAAAAGCAACCATTTCCTTCAAGCGTTCATAGCTCAATCTTCCATAATAAGTAGATTCTGCCACCCTACCATTGATGAGAATGTGCACAATCTGGATATCATAGTTTAGGGTCACTTTAAGGTCAATCTACAGTTAACACTTTGAAAATTCATAATTTATTCATATGGTGTTCAAATAATACATGCTAAAGTGCGTTGGAATCCTCTTGAACTTGCTATTATGACGAGTACATGATAGAAATTCTATGGTGACTTTTTGCTACGGCATGCTTTGTCATTCTCGTGTAAGGTAAGGGGTACAATTGCCGTCAATTTAAGCATTTCAACCTGCATGGACCGTTGATTTTCAATGATAAAAAATTGCAGCACATAAAACTTTGGGTTTAATAACCAAGCTCAATTCTTAATTAATTTTTCATAATGTATGATTTTGTTATAAATTTTCAAACTTAATATGCATAGACCACTATTGATGTTAATAGGTGTACCAATAACTATTTTTCATTTCTAGTCCAATCATATTGCTAACTTGGTATTCATAATTAATGCTTGTGATAATTAGATTGGGAACTCTTGAAGTTGAAACAATACCTATATCACTTTGTTAATACAATATATGTATTGAATTTCATATAAATATGGTATCTATATTGAATTTAATACTTCTAGTGTAATGTTATTGTACTGATTCATTTGCTTGGAATCCGTACAATCTTTGTAATGACACTTGCACAATTACAATATAGTTTCAATCGAGGTTGCCATAGTGATTTATTGTTGACTCAGTACTAAAATTACTCACTTTATTGTTGACTCAGTACTAAAATTACTCACTTTTACTTTCATGATAGTGGGCCTTAATACCGTAGCGTGGCCTATGACCGAGATGAAGCTTCGATTTCAATACCATAGCGTGGTCCATGACCGTGTACAGAACATGAAATGACTGGGTTCCAATATGGCATAAATCGATTCTAAAAAATAAATGTTCATTTTTACGAAATCCATTTTGGTCAAAACTGATAAACCTTGTTGCAGAAAAGAAAGAAAAATACTCCTTCTGTCCGGAAATAACTATCTTCTTTTTTAATTGTTCAACTTAATGTTGTTTTTCCCAGTAAATAAATCATCTCAGTACTCGAACAGTAGACAAGATGTTGACAAGTTACTTACCTCTGTGTACAAGAGTGGCTCTTTGTAGACATGGGTGGCTCTTTGTGGGAAAAAATTCATAATAAAACTTGTATGAATTTTGAAAAGTAATCATTTGTGAATTGCAACTCATAAAATTTGAATTCTGAAAACCTTATGAGTTGCAATTCTAAATTCTGAAAATTCATAATTAACCCCATTAAAAATCTTATGTGTTGCAAAGTGGTCCGCCTTGTTTGAAGTGGGTAGGGATTACATTTGAATTGGACAAGGCTCTCACGTTTGAAATACAGAGCACATGACAATTATTTCATGACAAAAAATGCCAAAAAATAGGACAATTATTTATGGACAAAGAGAGTATTGGAAAGTATTCACAAATTAAATTGACTTTTGCTTTACTTACACGATTTGAAAAATAAATAAAAATAAAAATAAAAATTGACAAATGAATCTTGAATTTGCCACCAAGCTATGGTAATTAATCTTGTACAAAAATACTTCTCTTAGTGAAGTTATACATTTCATATGAACAAATTTTTGTTCCCAAATTTTTAAACAATTCATGTTTTTATTTTATTTTTTCAATAAACATCTTTAAAATGAGAATAAAAGCCGTTTTACATTTTTTATTTACCGCTTTGGTCTAAATAGTACACTTAGGAGATGATGTATGCCTTTTAAATGTGTAACAATATAATTGTGACAATGTTACAAACAAACTTTGATATAACCACTAACATTTTGAGTATCTAGATTGTGATATGAACAAGATCTTGGTGTAGTCAAAGCACCTATAGAAAGTCAAATTTTTGTAATTATTAACATAAATGAGTAAAAAAATGCTACCAATTTTTAAAATTACAATTCTCAAATAATGAATGGTATACTAAATTTCTTAAAACAATTTATGTAATTTGTGACAAGAGCTATCCTATTGCTAAATTAGCACGGGAGTGAAAGTAAAAATGAAATTTAATTTTGACCACATGCAAAAAAAACACAAAAACATTAAAAATCCAATCTCATGAAAAAGTTCAAAGGACTTACTAGAAGGATGCTTGTATGAGAACATTGCTGATGGTCCTAAAATGCCATCTAATTTCTTTTTAGAGGCTATTAATCATCTTCATCAATTTTCGGAAAGTGAACCAAACAAGTTCTCTAGAATCATGTGGGTATTCTCTACAATTATCTTTTTCACCTTAAAAATATATTTTTTGAAAGAAAAAAATTCCTAAGGATTTGTTCTTCTATTTTTATAATTATTTTTTTCCAATCCTCATGATTGTCTATAGAATCCTCCCTATGTCTAGAAATATTTGTCCTAGTTTTATTTTAAAAATCAACTTAGAATTGTTTCTTTGGCAAAAAAAGTCGTCTTAATACTCAAAAAACTATAATTTATCTTTAACATTGATATGTAGCTTTTGTGTCACTCTCATTGTTTGCCCCGTTTGAAACGAATAAAGCTCACATTTGAAGTACTAGACATAGTACAAAACATGCCAAGAAAAAAATGCCAAAAACTAGGACAATTATTTCCGGATAGAAAGAGTATATGTTTTATCCCTGAATAATTTCTTTGCTACCGGTATTCCCTGCAAAATTTCTTTACAGTTTGTGGTCCTCCAGATAGTTCAATGAGTGGGCCTGCTTTCTTTTTGGTCCAAAGTTTTGCCAAGTCTTATTGACTGAGTCTCCTGGGCCAGTTATTTTTTGACAACTCAACACTCATTTATTGCGCTGCAAAGGTATTGTTTTTAAATTAAAAAAATAGGAACCAAAAGGCATAGAGGTAATTATATCTTCATTGCGGGATCAAAACGTAGCTTTGTTGTCTAGGTTAAATTCAAAATCAATTTTCAAGAAACATCACCATAGACTAGTTTTGTCATCTTTTTGAAATGAGAACGAGTCTAATGTGAGTATGAGGTGAGTTTCCACTTTGAGACACTCTTTTCAGTTAACTTTATTATTTCCACACTTTGGTATCGTGTCACCCCTATGTATGACTTATTTTTAGACTATTCCTTCACCCACAATAAAACAAACAACCAAAGATTCCAGTCCCTCCCTTAATTTGGAACAAAATATCAAGAATTTCATTTGTTTCACTTTTCCTTTTTTTTTAAAAAGAAAAATTGAAATTTAGTTTCATTGCAAATTGAAAAAATTATTGGGTTTTCTTCTCATAAAGTGGGGACATCCGAAAGCGTCAACCAATTTTTTTCAAACTTTTTAAATTATTATTATTATACAATTTATTGCTAAATTTCTATTACAAAATATATTGTTTTGAAATATAATCTAAATAATAACCCCAAAATCAATAAATAAAAACGGGTGTACCGTATGTGAGGGTCAGATTCGGACAATATTGTGTCGAAATCTAATTTCCACATCAGATTTTATGAGGTTCACGTTACCATAATCTAATCACAAGATGACATGTGGCACTCTTATGATAAAATGAATTAATTTATGTCAAAATTGACCACGAGGTAGGGTAATACAAGGACAATATTTCTACATGTTGGATGAATGTACATGTTTTTGGGATACTTTACATGTTTCATCCATCGTAACTTTGACCCTTTGTAACTTTTGCATACGATATCCAAATGATGCATTTTTTGGTGAGTTGAAATCCTCTTTCAATTAAACATGGAAAAATTGGACAAGTGTAATAATAGCAATGAGCGAAAAGTGGCAATTTTGGGTGTCCCCAGCTGAAGGTCCACTGTACCTGCAAAATGATTGGCAATCGTCTTATTGATTTGGGAAATGATACATAAATGATGTAAGCCGGCATCATTGCAATATACTGGACAGGGTACTCCACACACTACATTTTAAAACCAAGAATTTTTTTCAATCATTTTTTATGTTATTTTTCCAGTCACCCAATTCTCTGGACGAAGCAACAGGTGAAAGAAATGACTGGATTTCAGCTTGGCGTTCTCGTTTGGACTGTCTTGTGAAAAGGGAAGAATGATGGTTCATATCATAACATTCGGTAGCCTTCATGCCCACTGCCTTTCCTTCTTGCACTTTGGGAGCTTCCACCTGTCCACTTATCTACTGTAGAGTCAAGGCAAAGACAATGCATGCTATTGAATGTTATGTTGGACAACAGTTCAATCGCTCAATCACTTTGTACAGTAGTACAACTAGAAGAAACAATAAATATCTGTGAGTCACACGACCTTATCATGAGAAGAAGCTTTTAAGGTTGGCATGAATGAAGAGTCTCTTGGTGATAGTTCTAAGCAAAGTGGACTTGAATAGCAAGTACTATCTTTGATACCTTAACAACATCTTCTTCATTAACCCTTAACCCTTAAACGTCAAGAGCGTCTTTGGAGGAGAGCTCAAAGAGCATCCCTAAAATTCTACAGCAATGGTGGACATACTGCTGAAAAATTAATTAATTTCTTAAAATTCAAATTAAATTAAAATAAAACCCGCCTGAATGTTGATCGACGGTGACTTGCATGCTAGCCAACATTGTTGCTTTTAAAATTTCAAAAAATGCTTTGTCCCTCTCTACATCTGCTGCCCTATTATAGCTCCCCTCCATCCGCTAATTCCTTCATTTTATTATGAATTGTTCCACGGTCGTCTAATTTAAGCGTAAGTTAGGAATCTAGCATTGCTTTTTCATCACCTTTCCTGAGCACCAATTCATTTCAAATATGGATGAGAAAATCTGCTTATTTCTCCATTATTCTCTTCCATGGAGCTTGCTTTGATGTTTACGGTTTAACCCCTAAACGTCCACGCATCCAGTTACTGGATGTTTGTTGGTCAAACTCAACTTGGATCTTGAAGATGACTTTTGTTGCTAATACACCCAACTAAGAAAATGAAGTTTATTAAGTCTAGTTTGTACTCCACTTTTCAAATCTTAAAAATTCCAATTATTGAGTATTTTATTGCTTGTGCAAGCTTTGTAGCTCAAGGTTTGAATTACACTACATAGGATGTTTACCTTTCGAATTTCAAAATTTAAATAAAACATTTCTATGGAAAACATATCATGTGATTCTCCATTGTAATTTATACCTGCTCCCAAAAAAATATTAATTTCTTAAAGCTTTTTTGTAATAAAATTTAATTTTTGAAGTATTTGACTTAAAAATTTGTTAAAAAGACCGTATTAAATCAAAAAAATCTGAAAATTTCAAGATTGATAGAAAACATTCAATTCCATGCATGAATAATATTACAAAATATATTTTGATAAATCTTGAAGGCTAAATTGTGTAGTTTGACTTTCCTACAAAGGAGTGGTATGTTTAAGGGTTAAACGGCATTTGAAAACTTGAGCAGGCCATGGAAGTATGCATCACTTCATGGACAAGTATGAGACAAATTCTGATACCATTTTCCTCCTCTTCTTGCCTACTTCCACTCACACCTTCTCAAACAACCTTTGATTTACACATTGTAAACAAGTAATGAAGAATTCGTTGTTGCACTACATTGAATGTTTCACCTTGTTATGCATCCAATGATCCCCATCTACTAAAAATAATTGTAATGTTCATGCTTCGAAGAAGATTCCTTAGAAACCAAATCTCAGAAGTAGGAGATGATCCTTTCCCAGAGAAAGAGCAACATTCCTTATAAAGTGAATGAGCTAGAGGTGACTTTAGCCAAGCATCTCAAAGGACATTCCTTCTTTAGTGCACTATCTCAAGGAAGAACATTCCTTGGCTAGAGGGACTTTTATTTTTAAGCCTTCAAGAATGTTATGGAGACATTGAATGAAGACATGCTGCAAAAGTCTGCCATTTATACAAAGTTCCACATGTTGAATAATGTACAAAAGAGACACTCAATGATCAAAAACCACCAGGAGCGTCTTAACTCCTAGTTTCTCTCTCTTTCTCTCTCTTTCTCTCTCTTTCACTAATTCATTAACTCTGGGCAAAAAGCTCCACTAATTGGCCTTACTAATAAGTTGGGGTTTCATATACTATCACTGTAAGTACATGGTGTGGAATCTCGATACACGCGCGTTTCTTCCTTGTGGAAAGAATCACACACTTGTGAGGCAAATTGTACAAGAGGGTGGGTGAGGTCTAATAATAATTTCATTGCAATGACTACTACTATTAACCCTAAGAGGACGGGCCTATCACCGTGGTCATTAAGCAACAATAATAGTGAATAGAAGTCACCCAACAAGGGGGAAAAAAAAAAAGTTACTTTTTTTTCCTTGTTGGGTTAAGAGATGGAGTTTCGCCACGGCCGACTCCACCGTGGATGTGAAGGTGATGCAGATGTGAGACCCTCTCCATTGTCCTTGGATTGAAACAACCGCTTCACCCATGAGCCTTTTTGTCTTGTCAATTTCTCCACCTGCAAGACACTCTTGGTCAGCTCTATAAAATCAAAAAAAAAAAACAAAAAATATTTAACCCTTAAACTAAGGATTCACGGTTTTAAAATGAAAAATTCAATGAAACATCTTGTGAAAAATATAATTTACATGGGACCAAATTTTATGTCATCATAATCAGTGAAGAGCATTGCATGTGTTGGTCAAAATACAAAGAAATTTGAATAAAAGGAAGTACTCAAAACTACCAATAAAAAAATGAGGTTCAATTTAAGCTTCTTGGTCCTTTAGGGGTTAAAGTTATTGTGCAATGAAAATATAGCATCCATTTTTATTTTTATTTTTATTTTTAAAAAAAACTCAAAAGATTATTAAAGCCAGAGAGATGGGGAGCCGGTACAATCTACTGTTCATATATAGTAGATTGTACCGGCTCCCCATCTCCATAATATGACCATATTATTGTTTCCAGCAATACATATACAATGACACTCCATAATGTGACCATATTATTGTTTCAAGCAATACACATGTGACGAGTCATTTCTGTGACATGTTTACGTGTCATAATAGAGAGGGACAAGGACTGTACCTGTTGCGTGACTTGAGTGTAATCCTTCTGGAGCTCCGCGAATCGGGCCTTCATAAACATAACGTCCTGTTGCAGGGCCCGGATGTCCATCTGGGAGCTCGCACCGTCTTGCTGCTGCATCAGCCGTGCCATTGACGACGACGACGATGACGGAAATTTCTGCTGCAGAGGCGAATCCGAAGCGCGCTCGGCGCGTACAACATTGGTCGTACCCGAGATCGCATTCCGCAGCTTCAACTGCTCACTGAACAGCACCTGAACACGACAAGGAGTGCGAATTGAATTTGTAAACTTTACATATTCGCCTCCAAATCTCAAGCATATGTCATGGGATCAGAGGAATTGCAAAGAATTTTCTCTAACTTCAGCTCGGCCAAGCAAAGAGCGTTAGAGAGTTGAATTATTTTATTAGTAGTTTCTCTACAATGTTGGTACGCTCTAAAGGGTGTGTGGGTCCAGCAAGGTATGAATGTTATGTAGGCAAATTGCTGAGTACCTCACAGTTAACCCCTAAAGGATCAAGGATTCATGATTCTAAAATGACAAATTCAAACGATCGTTTTGTGAAAAACATATACTTCAAAATGGGACCAAATTTTATATCACTAAAATTAGTGCAGAACATTGCATGTGTTGGTCAAATTTGATAAAAAGAAAGTCCACATAGGAGCTACTCAAAATTGATTAAAAAAACACTTGAGGCCCAATTTGGGCTTCTTGGTCCTTTTGAGGTTAAGATACTAACATTTTTCCTCTACCTCCCTTGTTGCCATAGAAGGAACAAAGTCCATGTATATTTTGATAATTTTTATCATGCTATTGCTTAAGAACTAAAAAGTAGAATGTATGAGCTTTCCATAGCGCCTTTTCAAATTTGATGAACTAATTTGAAGCTGCATTTGTCTACACTATCTTAGTTTAACCAATTGAATTTGTAAACCTTGATAATTTGTTCCAAATGCTCATGGGAAAAAACTGAATGATCTAACAAAAACTTGGCTGACTCAGTTGTCCCTCTCTATTATAACATGTTTGAGAACCCTTACCTTCAAGGTGGCTAGCATGGATTAGTCACAGAAATGACTTGTCACATGTGTATTGCTTGAGACAATAATAGTCATATTATGGAGTGTCATTGTATGGAGGGTAGAGTGTACACGGACCTGCACAACGATTCGGAGCGGGAGACGTTCGTTCTGCGCGGCGTGCATGCAAGCCTCCAAGGAAAGTCGCTGGCAGTCCATCATACGACACAGCTTCTTCCGCTCGTGCTCGCTCAGTCCCGGATGCGCCTTCAGAAACGTGTCGATCGCGCGGTACAGCCCGTCGTCCGTGATTCTCGAGAATTCGGGAAGGGCTTCTGCTAGCGCTTGGAACTGTAGGAAAAAGCCCAAGTATGTGAGTCACACTATATTGCATCAGTAAACATGGAGCCCAATCTAATTTCAATACAATTGTCCTTTATTATGACATGTTTGCGAAGTCCAACCTTTAAGGTGGTAGGCATGGATTAGTCACTTGTCAGCTTGAAACAATAATATCGTCATATTATGGAGTGTCATTGTATGGAGGGTAGATTGTATTAGATTTATCCTTAAAGTTCAACACTACTACTACAGGTTTGTGATTAGCTTCATAATGGTTTTATTCATTAAATTCATTCACCAAAATAAGGTCAACACTTCCATTTTGAATGACTGTTGAACCCATCACTAATCAAGATGATACCAAGACATAATAATACTCATAAAATTGGCTTCAAGACCACGATTTATATCATAGTCAATCGTCAAGATCAACAAAAAATTCATTATAAGAAGAGAAGCCTAAAACTTTAGGAAACTATTTTTTTAAAAGAATTCTATTGTCTATGGTGAAAAAGTTAATCTTGAAGAATATTCACATAATTTGTTGAAAAGGAATTTTCAAAAGAATTTATTATTCGACATGAGATG
Source organism: Pohlia nutans (assembly GCA_022496805.1). NCBI lineage: Eukaryota > Viridiplantae > Streptophyta > Bryopsida > Bryales > Mniaceae > Pohlia > Pohlia nutans. Next base: position 7,130,025 of record CM040098.1, on the reverse strand, counting down.
TTGACCCTAACGGTCGAGTACGGTAACAAATCAATTAGACGTAGTTCAACTATCCATGCCTCAAGGATATGGGTAGCAATAAACGGGGACATAGTAATATTGAATTTATACATGGATTTTAGTGTTGATTCCAATGTTGTTTCAAATATTGTTGCTACCCTTGTGTTAAATAATAGAGATTTAATATTAAACAATGTAATCAATTGAATTTATCATTTTAAAACCATGAGTCTTTGGTCCTTTTACGGGTTGAAACTCCAAGGTTCAAGAAGAAGCACGGGTGGGTGGGTCCCACGAACCTTAGCAAAGGTCAAATTGGGGTCCCTCGCGATCTCGGCCAGGTAGCTATCCATGAGCTTGGCCACTTTCATCTTGCCGGTGTGGGGGCCCACGGGGGGTCGCCAATGCGACGCGTCGTACACGTCGCCGTTCTTGTCGCGGCCGGAGCTCGAGGGGAGCTCCCGTTGGGAGGTGGTTTGGATGTGGTCTTGTACGAGGAAGTGGTCCAAGCAGCGGTGGACCGCACCCACGTCGTAGAGCGTGTCACTTTGGAAGGGGCAGGATGGAATGAGCAAGTCATTCAGGCTGGCTTGGTCCAGCTGCATCCCAGACCGATGCTCCAGCGCTTTCTTACACGCCGCGCTCGCGTCCAGTAGAATTGCGACACCTAGCAACCGTAACAACCCGCTCACGGGCACCGAGTCTTTCTGCGGCGGCAACAGCTCGACAATTCCTTCCAGAATTGCTCTCTCCTGCGCTTGCGACGCCACGTCCGCCTGTACCAATGACATAATTCTTAGTACCCCCCAATAACATTCAAGGAAAAAATAAAATAAAATAAAATAAAACTCGCTCTCTTGAAGCTCTATTTTGTTGTTTGTGATCAAACACAACCATTAAAATTTGCGATCCGGAACCCAAAATCAACTTTGTAAATAATCGTACAAGTTTTTCTTACGTAATCTTTTTTTCTTTTCATTTTTTGTTTTTTCAATGATAATTAGAATTGTCATCTATATGATAGTATATTAACTCAATGGTAAAAAGTGTTGGTCTTACTTAGTACACGTAATCCTCTTTATTATGACCCTTCTCTTAAATGACCTTCTTGCACACTTGCCACACATAAAGTTGGAACCCTAGGTGGTAAGAGTAAGGAGATGTGAGTGCAACTTAGACCACCTCTAATTTATACACTATTGAAACCTAATCGCCATTACAAGTTTATCAAAACCAAATTCTATTCAATTCCACAAGTTGTATATATATACAAGTAAGGTAAGGCATTCATTGCTAGGAGAAGGTAACAAGGGTGATAGCATGAGTTCTTTCCATGAACCCACTCTAAGAAATGGCTTCCCCAACATAAAAACTCAATGAGATTACCACACAATAAGGTTTTCCAAAGAAATACTAAGTTGAAAATTCAACATTGTTTCCATTCACAAGGTTGCTTAAATTACAACTATGAGTTCATCACATAAAAAGGGGTACATTCATAACCTATTGTGCCCATTTTGAGCAGATGTGTCACAAGATGATATTTAGGCTATTCACTCATAGGTTACAACTCATAACCAAAGCTGCTCTTTTGGACCCCTAGATCAACCAACCAGAAAACTAAAATTCAACAACCTAGATCAAATGAGTGCACAGTAGGTTACGTCCCTCACCGGTTATGTAAGTTAGTCCATATTCAATTCACTTAGTTGCTTAAACTATAAGAAGGAGAAGCTTTTGCAAAGAGGAGAAGTTTTCCCAAAGAGGTTCTAGTTGAAAACCAAGGTTTTTTTAAGTCCATATTTAAATCACTGTGTTGCTTAAATTATAAGAAGGAGAAGCTTTTGCAAAGGGGAGAAGTTTTCCCAAACAGGTACTAGTTGAAAACCAAGGTTGTTTTAAGTCCATATTCAAATCACTTTGTTGCTTAAATTATAATGAGATCATCATACACAAGAAGCTTTTCCGAAGGGACACCGAGCCAAGAATATCTCAAGGTTGAATGCACTCATATTCAGTTCACTCCGTTGCTTGAATTACGAGGAGAACCTTAAATTGCAAAGAGGACGAGACAGTACCTCGCCATAGCCGCCAGAGGAGAGCTTGGAGACCTTGTTCTTCTTCTTGTCTTTCGTCGGAGACAAACTGTTCCCGTTCCCGTTGCAATTGCTGTGGATGGATTCAAGCTGCAAGCCATTCAACCACCGATTCGCGTAGAACAAAACCGCGGAGCCCATCATGTCGTGCCGCATTCCTTTCGCCTGAATGGCCTCCATGACGACCTTGAAGCTGCGCAGATCGAGCTCCGCAACGTCACCGAACCACCAGTCCTGCGGCGTGGCGGAGTTCCCACCGGTGGGCGACACGGACGGGCTGTCGCTGCCGGCGCTGGAAGAGTACGACCAGCGGATGCCGCGCGGATCCGTGCACGCCTTCCACGCGATGGACTCGCTGCACATCTTCACGATTTGCAGGGTCTCGGCGTGGGGGAGCAGCGGCGGGCACGTGCGCAGGACCGTGATCGAGTCGGACCAGGAGGTGAAAATCTCTGAGGATAAAAAATCCTCCGCTTTTGACACCAGGTTGTTCGACTCGAGATCCTCCGTCATCTCCAGGTAGTCCGCTGCGCACCGAAGCGCCGCGACGTTGGCGCGCGTGATCAGGATCGGGATGCCGTAGCAGAACTTGATGCAGAGCTCGAACGCGCTCGGACCCCCTGGAAAGTTTTCTAGTTTGATGTGGTCTTTCTCCGTGTCGCGCGACTCGAAGACCAGCCGGTTCAAGCGCCCGCTCCGTGACAGCAACGGGAACTGTCACACACAAAATTCGAAATTCAATTGATCGTGTGTAGAGAGAAACTCAATGTGCACAGGAACCGTTGTGAAGTTGTGAGTAATATTACCTTGTGTAAGTGGAAACTCATGTCCGCAACTTCCACCAACAAATCGCTCTGCAGCATAGTCGCTGCGACCCTGGAACGAAAAGGAAATAACAACAACAACGAGTGTCAACTGGCTATGGCGGATGAAGAATTCATCGAAATGGTTTCGTATCAAGCGCAATGTAATGCTGGTTGGGGCAAAAACTGAGCTACAACAACAAACGAGGAGCCGGTGGAGCAAAAACCCCGGAAGAAATGCATGAAACCCCCGCGAGGTAGGAATTGTGCGAACCAAGTAGGGCCTTTCTTTTCGAACGAGCTGGTGCGGCCCGCGCTGGATTTCGTTTTCTTCACTGGACTGTGGGTTCCGTGGTGGACGGCATTGCGCAGCCCGCCGCGGGGGCTCTCGACGTCGAACTGCGACATGGAACTGCGATTGTTGTTGTTGATGTTGTTGTGGTTGTTACTCCCCGCTTTCGCAGCGGGGAACGCCTCCACGGCGTGGCCGTGACGCGTGAGGATGGCCATCTTGTTGATTGCAGCACGGCGGTCGCCTCCCCTCGACTCCACAAAGCTCACCACTGTCATACTGTCATAGTTACACAATGCCCATGGATTCCAATTGAGCTCCAACTCACGACAAAGAGCGGCAGACGGATCTTCTAGCTGTCATCTCTGCTGCAACTGAGCTAGCTGGGTGGTGGGTGTGGTGGGGGTGGAAGTACACCGCCCTCTCTCGCCTGACACAGATGCTTCTGCTTCTGGTTGTGCAGCAGTGAGTGCAGGCTGTGGGAATTTCTGTCTGTCACGCCGAACGCTAAAACCAAACTAGTCCACACGTACTAAGAGAAGAGGGGGCTGGTGGGTAGTAGTGAGCGGTACGAGGAGGGGAGTGAGGGAGTGATGATCAGGGTCGTAATGAGGGGAGAATCCGAGTGGCGAGGAAATGGGGCGCGTGAGGCACAACGCAAGGAGATCGCCGTCGAGGGGCGACTGACAGGGCTGCGGCCATGATGAGGGCGGAGCTCCACGTCCCGATTTAGACACGGGGAAAAGGCCGCGACGAGGCTTTGGGCGTGCGTCCCGGCACCGCCTCCTTGGCTCGTTACGAGTGAGGCTCATCACGCCGTAGTAGACTCCTATCCACTATTGCCTGCCTGCCGTCGCCACCTCCTCCCTTCCTTCCCCTCCTGTACTGTCCCTTCTAGAGCTCTAGTCTGCTCCCTTACTAAGTTACTCCTCTGTTCCATCATATGCTTCCTGTACCCGGAAAATGTGGAGAATTACATAACATTCAGTAGCATGCACTGTCCTTGCCTTGGCTCTACAATAGATCGTGTGGAATATTTCATATTTCATCAGTAGCTAAGTGTACAGGTGGAGGCTTTAGATGATGGGCAGAGTGCATGAAGGTTATTGAATGTTATGTAACTTTGATGTTGCAGTCCAATGGGCATTGAGTAGCATGCACTGTACTTGCAGCCTTCAGTTGGCTCTACAATAGATCGTGTGGAGTATTCCACATTCAACAGGACTAAATCAACAGCTAAGTGGTTAGGTGGAGGCTCGAGGTGATGAGCAAGGAAATGCAGTGGGCATGAAGGCTACTAAATGTTATTTAATTGTGATGTTGCAGTTCTATGGTGTGGACCATGAGCGTGTCACTAGGAGTCTGTAGTACTTTCAGCAAACATGGAGTTTATCCCCTAAACGTACCAACCCTTTGAACAGAAGTAGATTCTAGCCTTGAAAGTAGATATTAGCATGCTCAGATGTACGTGAAGTGTACATGAGAAGACCATTGCAAGCATAAAATCTACCCAACAAATTAGGCATACTTGTAGTTGGAGGCCTCTCCAATATTATGAACAGCTCCCCATCACAAGAGATTTATAGTAATTGGTAGAGAATTTAATAGGCTTTCAAAGGTGACTTAGATGAAAATCATCAGAGGTTGTATGAGAAAGTTACAAGGCTTTGAATATGTTCGTGATCTAGTTTCTGGACGCTGGGACGTTTAGGGGTTATTATATATCTTTTCCATCTAACATCTTGGCCTTTTCATTTACTACATGTCGCTTACAAAGTCCCAGCATGGCTTGCAACTAGTGCAATTCATTGCCTTGGTGGTTACATGACGTGGCATTTTCTCATTATATTCCCATATGGTGATTCTCCTAGTGCCCATAACATTCAGTAGTCTCCATGCCCACTACCTTTCCTTTATGCACTTTGCTCATTACCTAAAGCCTCCACTTGTCCACTTAACTAGTGATGAAGTACAATTGGATGTGGAATATTCCACACCATCTACTATAGAGCCAAGGCAGAGCCAAGGCAAAGACAATGCATACTACTGAATGTTATGTAGGTTTCTGTAGCAAACTAGCTATAAAAAGCCAGAAAAAAAACCCCTTGGAGTATTTTGCATTGCATGGGATAAGTTATCTACTGTATTAAATGCACATGGTCACAACTCAATGTCACAAAATGGTCACATTTTCATCTCAAAACTTACATCCATTCCTCATGTTGTTTTTTGTCCCCTATTGTTTTATGCCCATATTCCTTTCATGTTCCCAAATTGTTCCTCCAAGGTTTCCATCATGTCCCCATTGGATTCCTACGTTCTTAGGGCCACTTCACACTTTGGCCAAAGGTTGAGAGGCCATTCATTTCCACCAATCTGAATTGCAAGAAACCAACATTTTGGCCTCTCAACCCTTCATTGTAAAGGCCAAAGTCCAAAGGCCGTCGTCCTCCAAAATGCCTACATGGCAACACTTTTTGGACCAATGTGATGGACTCTTAAAGGAAGTAACTAGGGTTGAAAGGCCTTTGATTTTTTTTCATAAAAAATCAAAACTATATTTTATTGCCTATTTTCAACCCTTTTCTTTAAACCCTCAACAAAGTTTGCCCACTCAATCCCAGGGCCTCTCAACTTGAACGGCCATAGTGTGAAGCGGCCCTGAACCCCTAAAGGACCAAGAAGCCCAAATTTTCCCTCGTTTTTTTTAGCAATTTGAGCAGGTCTTTTGTGAACTTTTCTCTTGTTCAAATTTCTTTGTTTCTTGACCAACACATACAATGTTCTTCACTGTTTCCGGTGATAAAAAAATTGGTGACATTTGAATTCTACTTTTCACAATTGAATTTGTCATTTTAAAACCATGAATCCTTGATCCTTTTGGGGTTAATGCAATTCTTGCGCTTCCTCTGTTGTTGTTGCACTACAACAGGATATTTGCTAGTAAGTTATATATAAATATTGTTGCTCCCGGCTGAGGCTGGCTGGGAGAACTTTTTACTGTTCACTGCACAAGACGTCAGTTTGCATTTCACCTTGGCCGGTCACTCCTCATTCATGCAAACCCTAAAATTGACTCCAGTTGACTCCGCCTACGCACTGCTTGCGTTGTTGGAGTGGCATTTGCAGGTGTAATTTTGACTGCCTGCTTGATTCTATTTCGTTACCTGACCACTATTTGGTTCCTTTAGTTTTAATTAGCAGTTGACATGCTATTGCATTCCTGGCTATTTGTTTTTTTTATCCCTCCCTGGCTTCCTGGCTTTTATCCCTAAGGCCCAGTTTTAACCCGTACAAAATAAAGCCAATGCTCCCATTGGTGGAGGGAATAAAGGTCGGTCATGCTAGAATTCACTGCGATTCATTTCTTTCTTTATTTCTGACACAAATGAAAGAAAATTCTAATATATTCGGATGGGTACCATTCCTTCATGCACTTTGTTAGCCTTCACCTGTTCACTTAGCTACTAATGAAGTACTATTGGGTGTAGAATATTCCACACCATCTACTATAGATCCAAGGCACAGACAATGCATGTTATGTTTGTTGTATTTTGACATGCTAGCTTTTGGAGATACTTTTGGGCATACAATTTATTTTTAAATTTTTGGACACAAACTTTGATTTTATTCAATTGTAAAAAAAAGGTACAAATGGAGCAACCAACTTAGCTGCAACCAGAGGAGACCCAAGTAAGTAGTTTACTGAGAGATCACTTTTAAGGTAACTATATCTAAAAGCGACCATTTCCTTAAAGCGTCCATAGCTCAATCTTTCATAATAAGTAGATTCTGACACCGTACTGTTGATGAGAATGTGCACAATTTGAACATCAGAGTTTAGGGTTGCTTTAACCCCTAAATGACGGAGGGGGTAAGGGCAAAACATAAATGTGATATAAAAAATTACTTCTTCAACTTTGATGAAGTTTGGTCCAAAAGAGAAAATGAGGAGCTTGATGTTTAGTAATTTTCCGTACGGTCAAATATCAAAAAATAGCTTTTTATCATCTCATAATGAATTTAGAAGCATTTAACTTCAAATATTTATAAGAATCACAAATTTTATTTTTAGAATTTGAAATTTTGTATGATTTGTTAAAACTAGACATTCTATTCTAAAATCTAAAATTGAAAATTTTTCAACGGAGAGAACATCATTACTTTCCCCAAATAGTAAGTTTTCTAACACTAGACAATGTAGAAGTGTTTTTCTTTGAAAATTTCTCCCGGGTGGAGTTTAACTCAGATTGACATGATTCAAATTGGGTTGGAAAGTAGACTTGATTACCTATTTAAAAATATTTTTATTTTTTATAAAAATGTTTTTTCTATTCCGGGCAGCCCATAAAAAAAGGGCAGAGACCATAAAATGGTTGATCCGTCACTTAGGGGTTAAGGTCAACCTATTGTCAACACTTTGGAAACCAATAATTTATTCATAGGGTGTCTAAATAATGCATGCTAAAGTGGCGTTGGAATCCTCTTGAACTTGCTAACGAGACCCACTAAAGATAATTTATGTTTTATGTGTGTAAATAGGCTTAGTTGGTAAGGTGAACGCTTTAAGGTACAATTACATTATTTAGTAACGGGGCCAATAAGCAGCCAATGAACCTTGTTACTATCACTACTATAATAAATAATAAAATAATAATAAAAATGGTGTAAGGTGGATTGCCCTTAAACCACCGATTTAAGTTCTTATATTTGGAAATTATGAAAAAATTGAGCATGGACTATTTTTGGCTAATAGGATAATAATGTTTATGAATAAAAAGTCATAATTACATAACATTTTTATATGCATATTATCATAAATATTAATTTTACTTTGTACTGAAAAGTGTTTGGTCATTGTTATTTTGATGAAATATCACCAAATATAGAATATTCTATATGGCCGTAAAGAGCTTTCTATATACTATATGGCCATGCAAGGGTTAAGTCCTCGAATAGAAATTGTTGACTACACCTAAATTAGGGCATGACCAGAATGAGGGGTGGGCGTTTATGAAGCATTTCACCTCAACTCCACAAACGGGCTTGAATAAATGCAAGCATCCAATGCGTAACTTAGTCAGTACAGTTTGTGGTGGAACTGAATCAACAATCACATTGGAAGTCAAAAGAAGTACTGTACTCTTGGACCAAAACCTAATGAACACAAAACTCCAAAATGGAGCAAATGATGTATATTTCGGCAAGGTTGGCTTATCTTCTACTCTCACTGGCAAAAGCAAAAACAAGTTTTGCTTTTATAGAGTGACCTAGCTTATCTCGCGGGTTCGTCCATGACGTAGTGATCATTGTGAAGAACCCACTAGGATGTTATTTACAAGCAACATATATACAACAACAAAAAAAAGTTTGGATTCCACACTTTTCGTTACCACGGTTTTTTTGGACATTCAAAACCTCATCGCAGTGATGAGCTTTCTTGAGAACTAAGGCAGTACTCCCTCTGTCCGGAAATAATTGTCCAAGTTTTTGGCATTTTTTCTTTGTAATAGAGTTATTCATAGAGTCGAGCAAAATTTTCTAGAAGAAGAAAGACAAGGCAGAACATGTATTTTAGCTTGAAAGGTGGGAAAAACAAGTTTCATCTCCTTTATTTTTTATCACTGATATCGGTTTGATCACTGATATCAGTAGGTTGAACCTTTTCAATGCAAGAAAAGCTCCCCTTGACCGCATGCGAGTTTCCATGGAGAAATCTAGAAGCGCCCCTACTTTGGCCAAAGCTCTCCCACACCTACTTAGTTGTTTTATTGTTCACTTCTCAGACTATTAGAGAAATGTATTTTGAATATGAAAATACCAAATGGAACACATGTTCCCCGGCATCCACTTTACGGATAACTCTAATATTTGTACTTTTTTTTAATATTTAAACATGAGCCTTGTTCACTTCAAATGAGGTGGACAATGATGGTGACATAAAAACTACATACTATCATTAAAGATAGGCAATTTTTTGAGTACCGAGACCATTGTATTTGACAAAAAAAAGAGTTAAATTGAATTATTTCAAAAAATAGAATACTTATTTCTCATAAGCATGGCTTTTAGTTGTTGTGTGTTTAGTATCATTAGAGCATCCTCAATTCAACATGCTATCTATTATATTATATATATATATTGACAAACATGCGCTCAAGAATGGTTCCACCATTGGAATTGTCGCGTCGGAATGTATCTACATAATACAAATTCTGCAACTGCATACAATTGTGCTTAGAAATTTCTATAATTGGAACTATTATAAAGAACTTCAGTACGACTAAGTTTAGGTGAAATCTTATACTTGACTACTCTACACATGATGTATTAATACCTATGTATTTGTACCCTAACCCTCTACACTGGTCAACAAATTAATTCTAAAAATAGAAAATGGAAAATATACTTAAAATTTTGAACTTGAAAAAGAATCTTGAAGAATATTTTTAGAATATGGTATCTACTGAAATGTAATTGACATGCATGTACTACCCTTTTGGACCCCACACAACCAAATTGTGGTTGTAGAGGCATGTTCAACTAGTAGAAAAGGTGCTTTATTATTAGAAAAGGTGCTTTATTATTAGAAAAGGTGCATGTGTCTAGGCAAATGCCAAGGCAATGTTGCCCAGTTATAAGTTATAAGTGTTGCCCAGTTATAAATTATAAGTGTTGCCCATTTGCTTGGGCATTTGCCTCGGCACAAGCACCTTCTCTACTAGTGATTTTGCAAACTATAGCAAGATCTACTTTGAATCAAGCATCAATAGAGATAACCGAAAGTCAGCTCAAAGAGGAAAGTTTTAGCAAACTCCTCTTGAACTCATATGGAAATATAAATAGACCAAAAACTAGTTCACGATGAGTTGGGAGACATTCTAAAGCAAGCCACTGCCATTATTCTCCACACCTCGTAATGACTCCCACACCTCCTACCAAAGCTCCAAGCCCATGGCCCACAAGGGGACAAGTTATGATACGACACTATTCAATCCAACTATAGCTGAAAAGAGGGGTTAGAAGGAGGTTGAAAAGGGAGGTTCCATGGCCTTCTTTTCGGTTAACTCTAATGTCACGCATACATTGCAAAAATAATCATTTTAATTTGGACTTGTGAAGCTATCGAAATATTTATGTACATAGCAACAAAATACTATAAATACCTCAAAATCCAACAAATAGTTACAAATACAATACATGTACTATGCGGTATTTCTTATGTTTGGAAGATTGTTATCTTGGTTTTTTGTTTGTTTTTTGGGTTATGTTCTCTTGTTCATGTTCCATTACTATATGTCTTCCAATCTTGATTAATGCACCAACTCCTTTCATATTTTAACGTATAATTTTTTGTCATAAACCGTATATAGATAAGTCAATTTCACTTATAAAATTCACAATAATTATTTGTGAGTCTGTTTTTGACATGAAAGATTGCAATGGAGAGCCGTTGACATAGTCATTGTTGAACATCTTCACTTTCATTTTTAAAAATTTAACCCAAATTCAATTCAACCCCTAAATGCCTACAACCCTTTCCAAATTTGGAGAATTATAGAGATGCATTATAAAATGCAACTACAAAGGATGTTTTGAACTTGATGTAGTGATTTACCAAAAATCAACGAACACGTGGGTAGTTAACCCCTCAACGCTCAAACAACCACTTTTTGATCGTTGCCCAAATCTAATGTGTTATCTGGAACAAAAAAAATATAGTTTGCACTTTTTTGAGGGGGGGGATTATTTTTTGGAAATCTTGCTATAGTACTAAATTATGATACATTTCTCTCACTATACATAGATTCCAATGATGACCCAGAGCTAAACTGAATGACCATAACAACATCTCTACTAGCACTTTGGATTGCACTCTGAAGGTCATCCAAAAAGTCATACTTCACTATGCAATTCCCCCATAAACATCACTCAATTAGACTCTTGAAATTAGCAAGTGAACCACTCAGAAGTCACCACGCATGGATTCTGCAATTATGATGTGCAATTAACTCCTAGCTACCTAGGTGTCCATTTTTTGAACGATGTACAGATTTCATCCAATTTTTCTCATCCATCATGCATTTTTTTGTAGTGTGGATTTTTTATCATAGATTTTATGGGAGGTTAGCTTCATGCATGTGTTATCCTATTAGAAAGGGGATGGTTTGCGTATTTCATGTTGCATTGATTCACCGAAGTTTTCTAAAATCTTAGTTCAAAATAGTTCAAAAGTGCTCTCGAAAAAGTCAACTCATAAAATTAAGCAACCAAAAAATCTCAAAAAATCACAACACTTAAAAGTATTACACTTCAACCCACCATAACAAATTTCATCTACAAATTGTCAATATCTTGTTTGTAATCAAATTGCAAAAGAATTTTGAATTCTAAGTCTCAAAACTTATACAGAAATATTGGTGATAGCAGTCATAGATCTATCCGCATGGGTAGAATCTAAAATTCAAAATATACAACTTTTATTCATACATCAAGTTCAAATATCCTTGTTAATTGCATTTTCTAATGCATCTTTGCGAAACTACCCAATCTGGGAGGATTTTGGGCATTTAGGGGTTAAAAAGAGAAGATACACTAACAAGAGTGATTTTGAGGGCCCTAGTCTTTAGTGGATTATCCAGTATCACGGACTTTATAAATCATTCACTAACCCAATCTCATCCATTTTTCCATATCTATAGTAGTGATCTCGGAACCACTTACGACATATAAAAAATTATGCAACCTCCCACATAAATGGTATCTACTTTTGCTACCCAGTGCATACAATACTCACGATACCTCTATAATATCCGGCAATACCCTCGACATATAACCCTCGACATATTAAGGTAATACCATGATGATATCCGCGGATATCACCTCATGATGTTGCTACATATTTATATCATGATGAGCATTCTCACTACATTTCAATTTTTTATTTTAATTAATTTATTCTTTCTTTCTTTGTATGTTAACCCCTTAACGTACCAGGGTGTCCCTGGAATTGACAATTTGAGAAAAAGCATTATAAATTACTATTTAGAAGAATATTCTGGAATTGATATACAAATGAAAGTTCTAGATTTTGAATTTTAGATTCCATCCGTACGGTTCCATTCACTAATACAATCACCAATATTTAATTATAAATTTTGAAAGTTAAAATTAAAAATTCCTTGTAAATTCGATTACAAACTAAATTTCAATATTTTTTGAGTAAAATTTGTTGGAATGAGTTTGAAATGAGATACTCTTAAACGTGGTGATACTTTGAAATTTTTGTGTTTCTTAAATTTATGACCTCATTTTTCACGATTCCACTTTGAACTAGAGTCAATGCAATTTTGGCTTGGTCAACGACTTGACATACTTCTACATTTGTAATTTTAGAAAAATATGTACTCTAGTATGACTAAATCCAGCCATTAGATAGGACAACAACTTGGTGAAGAATCTCCAAAAAATTGGATGAGTATCATCCAAGCATTGATGAGAACGTGAGAAGGCTTTGAAATCATTCGTCGTCGAGTTTCTGGACGCTGTGACGTTTAGGGGTTAAGCAGCCCCGTTTTTTTTTTGGGTAGAAATCCAGCTAATTTTAGCCAGTTTTGAGCTCACTGACCCAGAGTGCCAGTGGACTGAGTGGAGATGCTCTAATGCCAGTAAAATCTGACACTTGGAAATCAAAGACTCATGAAGGAAGCTCTGCATTCGCAGATTGCTTGAGAATTTGTGACAGGAAAATTCTTGGAATTCTTCAGAGCGGCTGCGTGCGCCGCCCACCGGCCTCACTCTCGCTGGAATTTGATCATGTGCCAACGGTGATCCACACCCACAAGGGGGCCTGCAAGCGTAAGATTTAGGAAACTTGATTAGCATTGTCAATGCTTGCATACATGTCAGAGATTCGTGGATGACAGAACTGCGATAATGCACTGAAATTGAAACAGGAGATGCAACGTATGGGTCATGAATTGTAGGAGACCCAATACCGTGGTCGGTCATCGATCACGATCGGCAAAATATTAATTATAAGAAGAGAAACCCTAATCTTTCATAAGGTTCTTTAGCCCTTGAAGGACTAAGGATTCATAGTTTTAACCCCTAAATGACAGAGGGGGTAAGGGTAAAGCCTAAACGTGTTATAAAATGTTACTTCTACAACTTTGATGAAGTTTGGTCAAGAAGAGAAAATGAGAAGCATGAGTCCAAACTTGATCCACATCATCTACCGTAACAACAAGTTTATCGTAAGATTGAACAATTGAGATTTCCATATGTCACTTTAATTTATACCTATGACACTTCAAAGGCAATAATGTTTTTTCATTGAAAAAGTCTTGGGCCTTTAGAAGTTAAGCTAAAAGAATTAGTTGTGCCTTGTCTTTCCTCTTGTAGTAATACTTTGCTAGACTTTACAAATAACTATAATTTCTACAAAGTTTTAATCTTTAATAAAAATACATCAAAATCAAAAATCAAACAATTTCCAAATAACTTTACCCTTAAACAACACGAGGTTCCCTAATGGGCTGCCCAATGGAATTTCTTTTTTTTTAGATAATTGCCCCCAATAGTCACCCGTTGAGTAACATTAATAACCAATGACAATTCCTCTATGACAATTTTCTTGGAATGTAAAATTTACTAAAACATGCATATTTGCAAAATTTAGCCTTGTTTTTTCATCACCTTTTAAAAGCACCAATTCATTTCAATTTCAGTTGAGAGGATCCACTTTTTTCTTTTTTATTCTCTCAAAGCAAGCATGTGGGGCTTTTTGACGTTTAAGGGTTAATTTCACTGTGTCTGAGGGGCGGTTTGCAATATGGACCAAGAACTCGTTCCATGTAGTTTTAAAATTTGTGATTGGCTCCATCAACTTGTCTTAGGATGACATGGGTTTACACTACAAGGAAAAAAGAAAAGTGACCAAAGGAGTTGAGGTCCTCAAAAGGCCTAAAAATAGGCCTAGTGAATTAAGGGTCCCCCAAATTTTGTGGTGAGAGAGGCAAAAATGATTCTCTCATTGCGGAACAAGGAGACTATGAGTTAGAAATGTCGTTTTATTATTATTTTAAATCCCGATCCAAGTTCGATTTACACTAAGTGAGAGGCCCAAGGGCTTTAAAAATTACATTTTTTTGAAGTGTGACCATAGAAGTGTGACCATGAAGTGTGACCATGCAATTGATCCATTTTTCTTGGTCACGACTCTTGGTCCGTACTGTAAACCGCCCCTGAATCTGACTTTCAAGTGGGGTAGTTGTAAGGCCCAGTGGACGTAGAGACTGCATGATATTATGTTACGATTCCCAAAACCAAGCCCAAAACCAACCAACTTCAGTGCATGAATGCAGGATCAGTCTCAGCACGAGTTCTATATTAATATTCTTTTGTTGAAATATACATGGATGTATACATGTCACCGGAAAAAAATTAGTTCAGATGCTCATGGAGACGATGAAAGAATTGGAAAACAGTTCCATTGAAGTTGACTGAAATGAGGCCTCGGGAAAACTGAAATGTTATTTTATATCATAACATTCTTGAGTTGGTCTTTTTTCTATAGTGCTATCGTAAAAGTATCGTTCTCCAATAGTAGAAATGATGCCTCTACAATAACACGATAAAATTTTACTACACGATAGTAGAAAAGGAAATAAGGCAACACACTTCATAACATTCAGTAGCTTTCACGTCCACTCCCTTTCCTTCATGGACTCTGCTCATCACCTTGAGCCTCCACCAGTCCACTTAGCTATTGATCTAGTGTTGTTGGATGTGGAATATTTCACACAATCTACTATAGAGCCAAGGCAGGGACAATGCATGCTACTGAATGTTATGTTCAACTATTTCAAATTGCGCATTCAGTAATTGTATGTATTCTAAAAATCTCTCATGTTGCAATATAAATGTGATTCAATTACTTCTACATGCCAAGTGGTGAACATAAGTAAAAATGCATCTAGAAGAATGTTTGTCATCAAAAAGTTGACGCACAAGATACAAAGGTGGTCTTTGGGCAACAAGCTCTTCGTGCCAAAAGACCACCCTTTTCACAAATAAAGGTATTGCAATGAGGATTTGTAATCATCGTTTTAGACGAAGCACTAGAAAACAACAGTAAGTGCAAAGGTGTATTTTGGGAACCAAACTATATCCCCAGCCATGCAACCATTTCGGCACTAGTTTAATGCTACACGACCATTTTGGTGACCAAATGGTCGTATGGCACGATTCTAAGTCCCTTTTTTACTACTGTAGTGGAACTTTATGAACTCAAGGAGAATCTAATTGTTAACCTCTGAAGGACAAAGAAACCCAAATTAGGCTTTACATTTGTTTTAGCAGTTTTGAGTAGGGTGCTTTTATTCAAAATTACTTGTTTTTATTTCTATCCACACACAATATTCTTTAGCGATTTTGGTGATACAAAATTCAACCCCATGTGAATATTTATTCTTTTTCACAATTGATATAATCTATTGAATTTGTCATTTTAAAACCATGAATCCTTGATTGTTTAGAGATTTATTATTATTGTTATTTTTCAATGATTCTTTAGAGATTAACCTTGTATTAAAAATAAAAAATTACATTAAATTTTGAATTTTAAAAATAAAATTTATATTAAAAACATACTACCATTCAGTTATTATACATTCAACCTTTTGTAGTTGCTCATTCTATAATTCCACATCCCCCAAGTTGTAATTGCACAATGCATGTGCTGTAACCCAAAGTATGATTGCACAACTTCCACATGTCAGAGTGAGTACATTTAGAAGCCCATTCATAAGAGGCGAAGGCAGTACAATTAGGAAGGCAGTGTAATTAGAGTGGGTACCGAGGAGTGTCATGTTGTGGATTGTATGGGTGTTTGGGACTATTGGGAGCTCACCAATACTGTACTCCGCAGTCACAGTTGGCAGCTCATCACGTATATTTAACTTTTCCGAAATGCTATGAATATTCTCAACATTTTCTTTTTCGCCATAGAAAAAATACTTCAAAAAACTTTAAAATAAAAATCAGGCTTCTCTTTTGATAATTATTTTTTGACGATCAGGTGCGGTACATTCATCCCTACCAATGGGTCCGAATCATATTGTAATCTCACATAGCCAGTATATGATGTACAAAGGACTTGCTGTTGAGCCCCAGGGACGCAGCTTTCATGGCTCTCTGCATCATGTACCCACTCTTGATCCCATCCCACATTTTGCAGGTTCTGGCTCCGTAAGTACTATGTAACAAATTCTATGTCCTCCCCAGCCCCACGTCTTCCATGTTTTCAAATTCACGATTTGGTCCTTACACATAATTTTTATTTTATTCTTTTTGGTTGTGTAATGTAGTCGTCACGGTTCGGGGAGAAGTTTTAGCTTTATCCGTTAACCCCTAAACGTCCTCACCTATGTCCAGTTTAGGCAGTTTTGCAAAGATGCATTATAAAATGCAATTAATATGAATATTTAGAACTTGATGTACGAATAAAAGTTATACTTTTTTAATTTTAGATTCTATCTATACGGTTAGATCTATGATTGCTATCACTAATCTTTTTTTATAAATTTTGAAACATAAAATAAAAAATTATTTTGTAATTCAATTACGAATAAGATATTGACAATATGTGGATGAAATTTGTTGTGATGAGTTATAGTGTAGTACTTTAGGTGTAGTGATTTTTGGAGATTTTTTGGATGCTTGATTTTAATAGTTTTTTTTTCAAGAACACTTTTAGACCAAAATCTTCAAGATTTTCGGTGAAACACTACAACACAAAATGAGGCATAATTTTTTCAAAAATTATTTACTTTTCGATCGAATCACACATACATGAAGCTAACTTCCCATAAAAAATTCAGTAAAAAAATCACACCACAAAAAGTGCATGACGGATGAGAAAATACGGATGAAATCTGTACATCAGGCCAAAAACGCATGCTTGGGCAGTTAGGGGTTAAGATCCTACATTTTTTTGAACCAATCACTTTTCTGGAGCATTCTCTCAACCATATAAATGCAATCTTCACATTGACATTCACAACTTTGCTTTGTATATCAACTCAATTTTTGTTTTTCATCAATCATTTTATAACAAATCTTTGAAAACAGTGTTGAATCGGGACGTTAAAGGGTTAAAGCCATGAACCCATGGTCATTCATTTAGGGATTAATTTTACTGGTACATGAACTAAAGTAAGGTAGACGACCTGTTTCCGATCAAGCCCCCAATCACGCAGTATAGGGCTACCTATTTCCGTGAATAAGCCTACATTATTTTTGCATTCATTTGTAAACGGTGACAAAAACATGTTTCTTCTTAATATGGAATGGTTGGCACCAAGAATGAAAACTTGTGGCCGAGTTAGTATGATATCATGTGTTCTCGAAATCTAGTTTTATAGTTCTTGGAAATAGGTCAGCCTATATTGCGAGAACGGGTTGGAGAGAATCTTCACTTTGAAAATTTGTAGTAAATTGAATATTGCCCCAAAATTTGTTCAAAAATATGTAACCTTCTTCAAATCTATTTCCCTACACTGCAAAATTATTTGCCTATTCGTTACTCCACCAGAAGTATGCTGAATTGCTTAAGGTAGTGGGACCAATTCCCGACTGAATTTCAGGTTTGCATACTTAGACTTGTGAAAGAATTTTTTTATAATTTTTGGATGCTCTGCAAAGCTATTGTAAAGGCATCCAAAAATAAATAAATAAAATAGAGCATTTCTACAATTTTCTATGATTTTTTAAGTCTCAAAGCTTAGAGTGACCATTAACCCTTTAGTGCCCAGCAGACCACATTATGGTCACTGCGACGTTCGGAATGCAAATAGAAGAGAATCCGTGAAGAATTGGAACTTCAGTTTTGAAGTTCAGATTATGCCATATACATTACACACCTTCCAGACAAAAAATATTTCAATTTGGAATTGTACAACTATCAAAATACCTATCATCAAAACGCGAAAATACTACAAATACTTGAAAATACAGTAAATACTTACAAATACAACACATGTATTATGCAGTATTTCTTGTGTTTGGAAGTTTGTTATCTTGTTTTATTTTTTTGAATCGTGTTCTCTTCTTCATCTTCCATTAGTGTGTGTAATCCGATCTTGACTAATGTACCCACCCCTGTCAATTTTCAACGTATAAAATTTTGTCCTAACCGTATATGGATAAGTCACTTTCACTTATAAAATTCACAATAATTATGTGTGAGTCTATTCTTGACATGAAAGATTGCAACGGAGAGGTGTTGACATAGGGCATAGCTGAACTTCTTTACTTTTAATTTTGAAAATTTAACCCAAATTCTATTTAACTTTGAAGTCACACACCCCCCAAAATCTCGTTTTTGAGCGTGCATTATACAGTTCAAGTACATACTATAATCTTCCAATCCCACCATTGGATGATTCTCAAATTTTAATAAAATGTGTGCTCTCCAGTTGAGTATAAAATTGTACGGCTACTTTCTAATTTAATCCATTCTATTTTAGGTAGTCTCAATCACAGTGGGAAAAACCACTGAAATCCAGTGCTCCTGCTACAGTACCCTGGGCACTAAAGGGTTAACCGCTCATAGAGTCATGATTTTCATGAGAGCTTGGATTCTGAAAATAGAGTGCTTCTACACCAATCAGAAGCTCTTGATTTTTCCAAGCATGGACGAAATTAGAACACTCTTGGACACTATCTGAAACCATGTTGGATGGTTTCTGACACCCATACCCCAACCAGTAGAGGTCGGAAATACAACCCGGTCAGAAATATGACCCTCTACCTTAACGTGATCGGAAACAGGTCGTCTAAGGTCGAGGGTCATATTTCCGTCTGGGTTGTATTTCCGACCCCTACTGGTTGGGAGATGGGTGTCAGAAACCAGCCAACATGGTTTCAGATAGTGTCCAAGAGTGTTCTAATTTCGTCCATGCTTGGAAAAATCAAGAGCTTCTGATTGGTGTAGAAGCACTCTATTTTCATAATCCAAGCTCTCATGAAAACCATGACTCTATGAGCGGTTAATGGTCCCTCTAAGCTTTCAGACTTAAAAATTCACAGAAAATTGTAGAAATGCTCAAAAAATGTTTTTTTTTTGGGGATGCCTTTACAATAGCTTTGCAGAGCATCCAAAAATTATAAAAAAATTCTTTCACAAGTCTAAGTATGCAAACCTGAAATTCAGTCGGGAATTGGTCCCACTACCTTACCTTATGCCCTTAGGGTCTGACAAACATGGGTGCAGTGTACAGGCCTACAATGACACTAACGAATTGTTTTTTAATTTTTAATTCCATGTATCTATAATCCACAAACCCTTTAATTAATCGATTACACGATTAAACTGCATCATGGGATTTTTTTTAATTAAAAAAAAATTGGGCTTTTCGATGAACATGCATTTCTATTAAGTTAGATAGAATACCATTACATTAATATTAAACATAGCTGACTAGGAATTCCAAATTATTGTATTTTTTGATCAGTCTGCACCAACTCTGTACAGCCATAAAGTGAGAATCTCCAAAATGCAAGGCATGTCAATATTCACAAAAATCTTGTGCCACCCACCATTTTGATATATGTGAAGCATCATATCTTCTTGAATCATAAAAAATAGATATAGATAATCTATATAAAATAGTAATATTTTATTGTTATATCTTTGGACTAATTTGGATGGAGCATATTGGGATTAATTCAAGGATTTGTAGAAAAGTTCAGACTAATTGTGGCTCTTAGACTAAAGATGGTAATGGGTGTAGTGAAGAACGTTGCTTGTGTTGCTGAAACACAAATAGATTGGAACAAAAGAAAGTCTACATTAGAACTACTTAAAATTCCTAAGAAAAACACGAGGCTTGTTTTGGCTTTTTGTCTTTTAGGAATTAATTTGGCTAAGGCTTCGAATTATTTCTAAAATTGGAAACATATTTTTTGATATGAGCAACAAAAACTTCATTTTAATCACTTACATGTGCGTAGGGAGAATGCAAGTGAGGGAGTAGGATTGCCTTGTTGTTAGGGCATCCTAAATCCAAAATTCTATATTCAAACTTCAAAGTATAATTCTATGGATACTTCAATTTTCAGTGACATAATCACGTTTTCCATATGTGCATGGTAAATAGTTAACAATCCAATCACAACTATCACTTATTTAGAATGTAGGACAAGGTTTCATCACATGTTTAACTAAATATTTTCCCTACAAGATTGTATTGTTGAGATTTCTATACCTCACTTAACCCTTAAACGTCGAGAGGGCCTGGACGGGGCAGCCCGAAAGGAATCTAAAATTTTGGAGGCGAAAAATAAAAAATAAAAAATAAAAAAATAAAATTTGGCAAAAACGGCTCTGCAGTGCACTGCTGGCTAGCACTATAGCACTGCGGGACTGTTGAACTTCAGTTACCCCAACCTCAAAACTTGTTCAATTTGATAACTTTGATTGCTTACCAACGATTCTACAATCTCTCAAATGAGGCGAAAATTTGGAATCTAGATCGCTTTTTCAATAGCTTTCCAACGCAACAAGTCTCGCTTGATTTGGTTGAGAAATGAAACTTTTTTTTCCTATTATTTCTTTTAAACAAGCCCATGGGGCTTACCTTGACGTTTAAGGGTTAAACATACAGACTTAGCAAATATTGAACAAAGCATCTTTAAATTATTGAAGATTTCTGAAGTGAAGTGAACATCTTGGTATACAACTAATATTGTACATGATTTTCACCAAAGTAGTGAAAACTATAATCCAAGGTCTCAAAATATAACTTGTAATCAATAATAAGTTATAAAATACAACTTTGTAATCGAGGATAACTATTACATTTGTGGAGAAGAAGCTTTTTATACAAAAGGGAGTTTTTTATACAAGTATTTTACACTTTTTAATTTTTTTTAAAATTTAAACACAAATGAAACTTATTGCATTTCAAGAGTGACCGATACAAAAATACCCATCCACAGAGGACTAGAGTGGAGTTATTTATTTAATTATTTATTGTCTGTGCCCTACCAGAGGAGAGACTACAAAATTGCTTCGTTTTTAAGGAGTTATATGGCTGAGCAATACAAACACGATGTAAATATAAATTTAGGGTAAATATGAATGTAGAGACTACGCGACTAACCACTTGTTTATTCACATTTGCAAAAGTAAAACAAGGAGAAAAAATACCGTCACTATTTTCTCAAAACATCTCCATTTTGAACGGCGGGTGGGGATGCTCTCAAGGAGAGCAAATGACTTAGTCAAATATTTCCCATAATTTTATTTATTTATTTATTTTTGGTCAAATGAAAGCTGCATTAAACTTTCCCATAAATTGGTTGGTTATTGTTTCCAAAAACAAACTAAACTAAAAAGTATCTCATAAATGCAATTCAAAAACCAAGATTTCCCAGTCTTTTTTGCACCACTCAAGGCTTTTCAGCTCCTTTTGTAATATTGGGCCACCTTGCCATTTTCTGTCCGGTGAGAAAAGGGCCACTCCCAATGGTCCACGTGGCCGTTGCGCATTTGTCAGTCTCACCTTTCGGCTCTATATTTGCACCAATTGACACATTCACTAATTTGATATAATGATCACTAATTGAAGCTCCTCCAATGGGAGCTTTTGCTTAGTGGCTAATTAGGTGCAATTGTACGGTCAAATGAACTCTAATTCGGGAAGACTAAATTATAGAATATTCTGTCTGTCAATTAATTCAGCCTGGGGTATCATTAGGAACTGAAAAAGTAAAAGGAAATGGTTTTGTATATTGTATTTTTGTTTTCGGGTGCAAAATGGTAAAAAGGGAATAATGGTTTTTCATTTAGGAATATAGTTTAAAGTTTTATTCTCCTTGCAATTGATCCGTTCAATTTGTGCCAAAAAAGAAAAGGAAGAAAAACACAGTTTTAAGTTTTAAAACAGATTTTATTTTGTTTTCAAATAGATGAGATTTTTTTCTCTGAATGGAATGATTGCTTGATTGATACAAAAATAAATAACACAAGACCCAATGTTTATCCAAGCGCTGTTCAATTACGTTGGTGGAATAGATTTCTTGTTGTGTTAACCCCTAAGCTCCCGAGCGACCATTTTCTGGTCGCTGCCCGGAAAAAACGGGCTGCCCGGAACAAAAAAATATTTTTTTGAAAAAATAAAAAATATTTTAAAATACTACATCAAGTCTACTTTCCAACCCAATTTGAATTATGGCAATCCGAGTTAAACTCCACCCGGGAGAATTTTTCAAAGTAGATCACCTCTACATTGTCTTAGTGTTACAAAATTTGCTATTTGGGGAAAGTAATGATGATTCCTCCATCGTTTCTCTTGCTTTTTTGAAGTTTACGATAGATAGCCCAACTTTAACCAATCGTACTAAATTTTGAACTCTAAAATTGAAAATTATAATTTATACAAATTTTCGAAGGTTAATGCTTTTAAATTCATTAAAAAATGATCTAAAGATTATTTAGGAAGTTTGACCGTACGGATAATTTGTAAAGATGATACTCTACATTTTGTCTATTGAACCAACCTTCATCAAACATATGGAAGGCACATATTATAACACATCTATGTTTTGTCCAATACCCCTCGGGCTTTTAGGGGTTAAATAAATAAAAAACCAAAGAATTTCAACTGTGCGATAGAGTTGTCCATAAATTCTAGCAAAATTTTACTAGAAGAGGAAAAACGTGAAGGCAAAAACTCTTTTTTAAAGGTAGTTGAAACTAATTTTGTCTCCTTTCTTCTAAACCGATAATAGAGATATGTAATGTCAGATTTTTGTTTGTTTTTTTTTTAAAATAAAGTAAAATACATAAACGGAATGATCAAAATAAAATACAACGCCACCCTAGCAGGAACCATGTAGGACGGGACACAAGACTAGATAAATGACACCAACACAACATAAGGAAGCCAAAAGCACTTGGGAAACCATGTGCGAGTCGGCTGCCGCGGATTTGAAGGGCTGGGGGCTAGTTCAACGGTACTACAATGCTCTCTCAGCTTCCTTTGACATTAACTATAAATGCTTGCAACTAATGGAATTGAAAGTTGATTTTAAATTTAATTTAGTTTAATTAATTAATTTTGATAGAAATTGAGCATGATTCGATTGTAAAGAAAAACGAGTACAAATCCTAGCCATGTCTAGGGCTCCTAGAGAAGAAAAATTGGGGTCACTGGATTAGTGAAAGACAACTAGATGTACAAGTAAAAATTGTAAGTAAAAAATAGGAGTGATGGCATGGGAAAGGCTAGAGGGCCCCTAGCCGGGTGCACATGCAAGACTGCAATCAGGAGTAGCCCATGGAGGTTGGCATAGTACTAATTGTTTGATTTGAAAATAAAAGAAAATGTCAACTTTTAATTTTGAAATTCTCAATGTGAGAATAATGGCACTTGAAGCCCAAAGACCATCATGAATAAGGGATGGTGGGATATATAGCAAAGACATATCACTATTAGAGAGTGCGTAAAAACCAAGACAAAACCAACACACATCTGTTGGAACCAACAGAGAATGGGTTTAACGTACCAAACATTTAGTCATTTGCACAGAACCAACAAGTTCTTGTTGATTTCTGTTGGAACCAACAAGTTCCTGTTGATTCACTACTAGAGAGTGCGTCAAAACCAAGACAGAACCAAGACACATCTCTTGGAACCAATAGAGATTGGATTTAACGTTGCAAAACCCAATTCACTGCACAGAACCAACAGATTCTCTCTTGGAACCAACAAGTTTTCTCTTGGAAAAAAAAAATTGTACAGAACCAACAGGTTCTCTCTTGGAAAAAAACACAGCTCCAGCCTTCAAGATTTTGTTAAAAAAAAAAAAAATTCAAAAAAATTTGAAATTTTTTCTATATACAGAAAAATCCCTGCATATAATACTACAGAAAAAAAAATTGAAAAAAAAGTTTTTTTTACATCGTTAAAAATATTCAAAGTCTGCTGGGAAAAAAAAAACAGCTCCAGCCTTCAAGATTTTGTCAAAATTCAAAAAAAATTCAAAAAAAATTGAAATTATTTCTATATACAGAAAAAATTCCTGCATATAATGCTGCAGAAAAAAAAATTGAAAAAAAAGTTTTTTTTACATCGTTAAAAATATTCAAAGACTGCTGGGAAAAAAAAAAAACCAGCTCGAGCCTTCAAGATTTTGTCCAAAAAAAAAAAATTCAAAAAAATTTGAATTTTTTTCTAGATACAGAAAAATCCTTGCATATAATACTGCAAAAAAAAAATTGAATTTTTTTTTTTTTTTACATCGTTAAAAATATTCAAAGACTGCTGGGAAAAAAAAACAGCTCCAGCCTTCAAGATTTTGTCCAAAGAAAAAAATTCAAAAAAATCTGAATTTTTTTGTAGATACAGAAAAATCCCTGTATGAAATAGTGCAAAAAAAAAATTGAAAAAAAAAGCTTTTTGTACATGGCAAACGAATCGCCAATGGTTAAGTTCTCTTATAATTAACAAGATAATTCAATTACTTGCGTGAGCGTGTGTATGTAGTGTGGTGGTTTAGTAAGTGGTTGGGGGTTAGAAGGTCTTGTGTTCGAATCCGGCCGTTGGGAATTGGACTTCGGTTAACCATGGTGGGCCCTACGGTGGTGATCGGGGTTCTTGGCCTTGGCTGTCAATTTTTTTTTCCGGGCAGCTACTTTTCCTTGGGCAGGCTAGAAAAAATGAATGTTAGATTAGAAACATTCTTTATCTGTATACTTGGACATTGAAGCAACACCAAATCAAGATAAATTCTCTTGATTGTGATCCGGAATCAAGTGTTCCTAACCCGCACACGAAACCAACAGAATTTCTGTTGAATTTCTCTTACATTGAACCCCATTTCTCTAGTAGTGTATGTAGTAATTTTGAATCAACAAGTATAGGCAAAGATCGAACTATAGATAGTTTAGTAGGTTGATTATCACCACTACTAACTATTTTAAAAAGTAGATTCATTTTTTCCTTAAAGATTGCAAAACTTGATGTAAACTATGTTACTATATTATTACAATCTTTTTGATGAAGGAGAATATGTCTTGTTTCATCTCTAGTTGAAGTTCTTAACTTTTGTTAATAATTTTTAATTCTATTTGTATTTTTCTGTTTGAATACTTAATACCTTTTCAACAACGTTTGAGGTGCAAATAAAACTTTTGGCATTATGTTTTACAATGGTGGATCTAGAAGCCTAATTTGGAGAAAAAAGAAGCAACTCATTGTGAATAGAGTGCATGCAACTGTGAATTGTTGTCATCCTCCAAAGTACAATGTTGCACAAGAATTTCATTACAATCTACAAAAAGAATTGGCATATGTACAAAGTGCCTACAAAAAGGAAAGGTGAAACACCATTATGCATAGGATATAATCTCTATTATATATTTATTATATCACATTTCTATAAATAACTCCACTTTAAATGTAGAGTAGATAACTTCATTTTACATTTTTTTTCTTTGATCCATGACATATAAAACTGCAATGTTGCCATTTATTTTCTTAAGTTAAATATTTAATATGGATATAGTGTTAAATTTGATTTAATTTGCAGAATTCAACATTTGTGCAAAATTAAAATAATTTTATTCTACGAGACCTACAATACCACCAATTGTTGTTGCTATACATTTTCAAAAGAATTACTATTGAATAAAATCCACTTTTTGTTTTGTCATTGCATTAGAGACAACCATTTTGGAGCAATTTTTGGAAAACTTGTCAAATCCCAGCGTAAAATCATGAAATTTTTCTTTTTTGGTTGATTTTTTTGAACTACCACACTTTAGAAAAAAAGTCCAAACTTTCACAACTTTTACAAAATTTATCAAAATATAATGAAACAAAACTTTACATGTAGAACACAACTCCTGAAAACTGCACAATATAAATACATTTTTTTTTTCAAAAAATAAGAAGTCCCTAGAACCTCCCCAATATCATATTTAGACCAAAATGGGTTTTGAGGCTTTCCGCCTAGAAGAAAAGTAGGCTCTCTAAATTGCGGTATCTAGCTTGTGATAGATAGACTGAAACTCCGGTTCCCTTTGAAGGCTAGCGTGAATAAAGTGTTTGTTCGTCTTGACAATGAGTTAATGCCTACTGGACTCAAAGAGCCACTCTAAATTGTGGCATTGTTACATAACCATGTTTCTTTAGTTTATTTAAATCCATTCAACTTCTAGCACATGGTGTTATTCATCAATTATAATGCAATCAAGATTGGATTTTGTACCAGTTGCTAATCAATACTTTGAGTATATCTGCAAAATGGAAAGACCATAAGAATTTCAAATGAAGGAGGATTTCTTGTTTGGTAAGGATTAGGGGGTTGTTGAACTAGCAACTATTTTTGCGGGGAGCCAATAAAGCATCTTTCAACTAGGTTTCTAAAAACAAATGAAGGACCCTTGTAAAAATCTACTCTCGATTTGAGTTTTTAGGCATTCATGACTTCCATCTTGTATCTTACTTTAGTCTCTACAACACACTCCAATATCTTGAATGTTGCCCACCTCTCATAGAATTTGTCCCAATCTCAAATTTAAGTCTGTTTTTGATGAATAACTCCAATGAAAAAGACTCCGGGAGGTCACTCTTTGTATCTTTTGAGTATCACATGTGAACAAAGGATATTTAAAAGTACCCTAAAAATCAAAAGCAATATTACTATAATTAGTAATATTTTGGAATATTCCCATTTTAAATCTTAGTGTCAATTTTGAGCATCCTGTATTAATGTAAATCATTTATAAAATTTACCTTCAGGGCAATAATTAGCTTGGGGTATCACTTTTTGGACACACTAATTAGGTTATTTCAGTTTAAAACCTCCAAAGTTTGCCTAATTTGCTCATTTTGATTAAGTAAAAAGACCCTAAAATGAAAAAAATAAAATCCTGCACCTCAATGGAACCAAAATGTATATGTTCAAAGAGTTTATATTAAAAAAATTAATTTTTTTAGATACATTCATAGATGTGTAAAAAAATGCTGAGTTTTGGGATTTGCAAGCTACATAGTGCACAATTCATTAATTTTTTTAATGATAAAATAAATTATTTTGTACTCTACACAATTAGATGTAGGTCATATTCAAAAATAATATATATATATATATTTTTTTGATATTCCATTTGCTTGATTTCAGGGATTCTAGGTGATTGGGACATAACTTACTTTTTCAACTAAAAAATCAAATAAAATTACTTTAAAATCTTTGATTGTAATCAAATTTTTTTCCTTGATACGTTATAAGTGTAGAAAACTAAAATCACATTTAATAAAGTCTTATTTTATTAAAATTAAAAAATATGTTTGTTTGACACACCAGCACATAGTGCAATTGTCCCGAAGACAGCTTTTTTGGGTACCCCAACCATACCATCACCCTTCAAAGACTCTATTTAGATCCTATCTTTGTTTTCATGTTGTTACATAATATTTGGAAGTGACATCTCTAAGGAAAATATATATGTCTTTGTAGGGTTTCATGGATCACCTTGAATTCGAGATTTGAGCTTGTGAATGGTTAAAAGTGAGGGTTCTATCGTACATGGGGATCGAATTCAAATAACGAGGTGTTGAAATTTAATTTCCACACGAGATTTTGAAAGGTCCACGTCACCCTTAACCAATCACAAGATGACATGTGACACTTTGAGACAAAAAGTAATTAATTAATATTGAAACCAATTACGACATAGGATATTGTTCTAAAGGCCTCAAATCTCCTTATGCAAAAAAAATGACGAAATGACAATCAAGTTTGCACATCCAATTGCAACAATGGCCTCACCCCATCACCTCATTAGTTAGCTCCATCATTGTTCTTGAGTACTTGGAGTACTTAGCTAGTTCTCCCACCTTCACCACCTCGTCCTTTGCTAACAAAGTCTCCAAAATTATGACCTTCAATGATCAGGAATAATTGATGGTTAATATATTGTTACCAACAAAAACATTTAATATAAGAATTCAGTTGATTTCTGAAACTATAGGATAAAAATTGGAGATTTTTTTAATTTTTATTTATAGAAAATAGAGGTAGTAACGAAATACACATTTTATTCTATTTAGTATCATTGTCAATATGATGTACCACCAAAATCATGTAACATAAACTGCATAATTTGTTTTTTTTTAAATTGTGTACAACGATGAGTAGTCAAATGAGTAGTCACTCATGCAACATTTATAATTTTATTAAGTGTCATTCATGATTTAACCCTTAAGTGACCAAATGACCATTTATGATTGCCACCCTTTTTTGACAGGTCGCCCAAAATGAAAAAGTATTCTTACCAAAAAAAAAAAATACCTTCAAATAGGAAATCAAGTTTACTTTCTAACCCAGTTTGAATCATATCAATCTGAGTTAAATCCCACCGAGGAGAATATTTCAAAAACAAAGACCTCAATATTGTCCGAATGTTATAAGGTTTACTAATTTTGGAAACTAATGATGTTCTCTCCTTTAAAAAAAATTCTTTTTTTAATTTTCGAATAGAATGTTTAGTTTTAACCAATCACACTAAATTTAAAATTTAATTTTTTTTTTTCATTTTGGTGAATATTAAATGGTAAATGCTCCTAAATTCATTAAATGAATGTCAAACAGCCTTTAAAAATTTGATCATACAAATAGTACTAAACATTATGCTTCTCATTTTCTCTTTTTGACTAAACCTCATCAAAGTTGCAAAAGTAACATTTAATAACGCATTTAGGGTTTACCCTTACTCCTATTATTTAGGGGTTATTGAAACACCAAAGTAGTGTATATGATTTTTTATTTTTTATTTTTATGTTATGTACCATGGAACTACCAATCATTAACCCTTAATTGTCAACCCCCGCCCCAGGGGCTGGGTTTCTACAGAATCTTCTCTGTAGCTCTTCCTGTACTCAACTTTTCACTTATTTTTTGATAGCATTCTAATTACCTTCTTACGATGCATTCACAAAGTGCAATTTTACAATTCAAATCACAATTTGTATGAGTAATTTGTGCTTTGAAAGGATTGTGGTAGGTAGGTTGGGGTTGCACATAACCTTGTAGGAGGTTGCAAGCTCGTCATTGATTGGTTCAGTCATGATGCTCAAGTTCAAAAAATTCATTATTCATAATGCCCAAGTACAAAAGTTGCCGTGATCCAATTTTGGGCTGCCCGACCAGTCCCCAAATTGTCGTTTAAGGGTTAAGAAGCTTTTCAAGAATCATTATGAACAATCACTCCAACAACAGATGTTGACTCAATATGAGTAAAAAAAGCTCAAACCTATTGTGTCACAAGTGGTGAATAAGACCTTCAATGACTCAATATGAGTAAAAAAAGCTCAAACCTATTGTGTCATAAGTGGTGAATAAGACTTTCAAGTATGGTACACTGATTCATCTTATTCCTACTCGACCAGAGGATTATGAAATCGTGTATTCTACACTGAATAGAACAAGTGGCTAATCGCGGAGTCTCTGCCTTCGTATTTATCTTATATTTATTTTTACGGCTTCTTTTTACTGTCCAGGCACGTAACTCGTGGCAACTCCTCAAAAACAAAACGTTTCCGTAGTCTCTCCCCTAGAAGGGCAGAGACAATAAAGGGTTTGGCTATGTGATTAATCAGTTGAAAATGGAAAACAAAGGATGAAGCTCAAAAAGTTAAGGTGATTTCCAAAAGGATGAAGTTCAAAAAGGACCAGAAAGTCCGAATTGGGCTTCATGTTTCTTTTAGCAATTTTGAGCAGGTTATATATAGACTTCCTTTTGTTGAAATTTATTTTTTCTTTGACCAATACATACAATATTTTTCACTAATATTGGTGATATAAAACTTGGTCTCATTTGAAATTTATTTTTCACAATATGATTGATTGAATTTGTCATTTTAAAACCATTCATCCTTGGTCCTTTAAGGGTTAATCAGCGGCTTCCTCTTCACTGACTCGATGGCAAGCAGAGACTCTCAAGTCCCAACCAGACATTGGCCATAACTAAGTGAACACATGCCCAGCCTGTGGATCCAAGGGAAGTCCAATATATGTGTTTAAGGTTTTGTGTTTATGTCCAGTTTAGGGTATATATACAAGCACATATATTAAACTGCTAAACATGGATAGAAGTGAGAGTCAAAAAAGAAGCCAATACATCATAGAAAATAAACCTTAAGTGTGTAACCATTGATATAGTGACACATCTTTTGCGCATTTCTGTCTAAACTGCATCACACAACTTCTTGTTATTTGGTCCAAAAATCGTTAATTCTATGTTGTAGGTTATATCGTAGGTTATGTAGTCCATAATGGTTTCTCAGTCACTTGGTCAAAGTCTATCGAGATGAGACATAACATTCAGAAACCTTCATGCCCATTGTCTTTCCTTCATGCACTTTGCTCATCACCTTGAGCCTCCACCTGCCCACTTAGCTGCTGATGAAGTATTGTTGGGTTTGGAATATTCCACACAATCTATTGTAGAGCCAAGGCAAAGACAGTGCATGCCACTGAATGTTATGGAACAGAAAACGTGCAAATCCTGGTTGTTCGAAAATATTACCGGTAACCAGACAGGTTTCTCTTTGTCACCAATCTCTCAGCTGGAAAAAAAAACACAACACAACACATCCATTAATGTTTTGTACATTGCTCATGCAAATCTTTGCAAGTTCGAGTGCCTGAAATTAGGTCTCTAGAGTTGGCACAAACGAAGCGAGGAAGTTAATTGTGAAAAACATATTTTAGATGAGGTCAGGTTTTATATCAGTGAAGAACACAGATAAGAAATAAATAAAACATGACAAATGAAAGTCCCTCAAAGCTGCTCAAAATAAACATAGTTAACTCCTAAAAGATCAAAAAGTTCAAATTGGGCCTTTAAATTTTTTAACAGGTTCTATGTGGACTTCCTTTTGTTCAAATTTGTTTGTTTCTTGATCATCATTTGTTCAAATTTGTTCGTTTCTTGATACAAAATTTAGTCTCATCTGAATTATTGGTCTTTCACAATATGATTGATTGAATTTGTCATTTCAAAACGATGAATCCTTGGTCCTTTAAGGATTAAAGAATCTTCAACCACTACAATGAATTAAGCTTCTTCAGACTTCAACGCATCAACAAAACGTTAACCCTCTGATTACATAAACTCGCAGCCATGGAAGGTGATGGTTACATGGCATGTTGACATTGCTCCTTTGCTTGAGGCAATCAATTTAATAACCCCTAAGGGCCCAAGAGACCATTTTGTGGGTGCTGCCCGTTTTGGGGCTGCCTGAGGTCAAAAAAATGATTTTTTGAATAAATTAAAATAAATTTCTAATAGAAAATCAAGTCCTTTTTTCAACCCAATTGGAAATATGCTAGTCCAAGTTATACTTCGCCTAGTGGAATGTTTCAAAAACAAACACCTCTACATTGTTTAGTGTTACAAAAATTACTATTTGGAGAAATTAATGTTGTCATTTTCATCAATTTATTTTTTATTTTTTATTTTTTATTTTTCTTTCTTCTACCATTGAGAAAAACATAATTCCAATCAAGAATACCAACTTTTGAATTCTAAAAATATAAAATGGAATTATAGTGAATTCTTTAAGTTGATTGCTTCTATAATTGCTAAATCAATATCTAAAAATATTTTTGGAGATTTGATCTTGTAGATAATTTTCAAACATCATGTTTTTTGTTTTCTTTGCTAGGATAAATTTCATCAAAGTTATGGAGGTCACATTTTATAATACATCTTAGTTTTGCTTTATACCCTTTGGGCCTTTAGAGGGTTAACAAGGAATTCTTAATGTAAGTAATGGTAGCCATCATGTGGCCCCCAAAATTCTCATCATACAAGGTAGAAATACTCTAACCCCTAAACGTCCTCATCCCTCTCCAAATTCGGCAGTTTTGCAAAGATGCAACGTAAAATGCAATCCAAAGGGATATTTTGCACTTGATGTATGAATAAAAGTTGCACATTATAAATTTTAGGTTCTATCCATACGATTAGATTTCCAATTGCTATCACCAATTTTTTCTGTACAAAATTTGAAATTTGAAGGTGAAATAAGATATTGACAATTTGTACATGAAATTTGTTGTGACGGGTTGAAATGTAATATTCTGAGTATAATGATTTTTGGAGATTTTTGGTTGCTTGTTTTTAAGAGTTGACTTTTATATGAGCACTTTTACATTGAAACCTTTGAAATTTTGGATGAATCACTACAACGTGAAATGAGGCATAATTGTTTTAGAAATCATCCCCTTTCTAATTGGATCACATATGCATAAAACTAACTTCCCATAAAATATAATAAAAAAATCCACGCTACAACAAATCAATGACAAATGAGAAAACTGTGTTTGATTCTATACATCGTTCACTTTTTGGACGGTTGGACGTTTAGGGATTAAATTGTCACTTAAAAGCAATTTAGCATAGTTGAAGGTATTTTTTTTCTAAAATAGACATGTAGTATTAACTATTGAAAATGA
The DNA here is from genome assembly GCA_022496805.1 of Pohlia nutans. Lineage (NCBI taxonomy): Eukaryota > Viridiplantae > Streptophyta > Bryopsida > Bryales > Mniaceae > Pohlia > Pohlia nutans. The sequence goes on along the minus strand of CM040098.1, from coordinate 7,097,299 downwards.
TGATTTTACGAAAATAGTAGAATTTAGACAAGTTACCTAATTGCTATGAATTTTTGAAGTAAAGGTTGCCTAAATCATAGAAATCGTCCCATAGCCTTGTTATGAATCACCAACATTTATAAAATTCATCGCATTTAATAAAAATTACGTACAAGAATTAAAAAGTATAAAAATTAAGTACACTTTATAGGAACAATTTAAAAACAATTTTACATATAAGAAATGGGCGTAGAGATGGTTTCTAACTTGATACTTAATAGGGACAGACGAAAAATATGAAAACTTGATTTTTACTTAGTATACATTATGGTATCTAGATTTTGTAAAAAATATGTAAAATTATGATCGTGGCTCAAAATTGTTGTGTAGTTCATCATTACGTGCATGAATGCTGATTCTATTTGAAAAGGCATTCATTTTTTTGCACGAATTCTTCAAGTGCCAAATGGTGCATAACAATTTGTCTATAAGTGGTTAGATTGAAGGGGATTGACCTCTTCACCTCAACAATGAAACTCAAGTCTCATTCCACCTAGTATATATAGGATACAACATGGAAGCCTAACCATCCAAATTTTGGATGATGTACAAAATCACTGCCGCTTTCCTCACGGATTAAAGGGTTTTTACAGTGTGGTTTATTTTACATGAATATTCAAGTAGTAACCTTTATGTTGGTGAAGTCAAATTAGGATAAAAACCAAAATTGAATTTACTAAGTCCTTTCATTCCATATGAGCTCCCATTTCAACCAAAAAACAATCTAAAGTTTTGAGCTATAAATTGCACACTAAATCCATTCTTTGAGGAATACAAATGAAAGTTGTAAATGATGACTTTCCCATACGGTTGAATTAAGTTGGATTAAGTAATAGTGTCGAAATATATTTAAATTCAATCTCAAAAGAGAGTATCGTTTTAAATGTCTGAAAAATACATAAACACTCATTATCTTATGAATTCTGGAGCGATTCATCAACAATGCATAATATACAACATTGAATCATTTTTTTAAAATGTGCAATATTTAAACCTATTAAATTATCTTTTGATTACTTACAATGAGATCTCATGACATCTCTATCGAACCATAATAAAACTAATGTCAACAACTTCTTCACTATTGAAGCATAATGATTCCAACCAATCATAACGAATTACAAGGTGAGAGTGTAAAAATTGTAATTTTCGCAAATTTTCAAAAAAGAATATTTAAAATTCATTTGAAAAGTATTTTAGGCATTTTATTTCAAATTCAATCATACAAATGTCTTCTAATAAAGATGATTTACATATGTTCTTTTACAAAGTTAAAGAAGCCTTATTTTATAATACATTCAAGTATTACCCAAAACTTGTAGGCATTTAGGGGTTAAAATGAAGAGTGATGAACAAAAAGCAAGAATAAATGAACTATCACTCAACAAAACAAATGGAGATTCCAAAAAGAATAAATGGTGTCACAAAGGTGTTATATAATGTTATATAGACACATAAAAAGGCACTAAGGTCCACCAATCTAATTACCATCATGTTTCCAATTCCATCCTCATGTTTTGAGAGTGTACATTCCAAACCAAAATTGTCTACTATCAATACATGAGGGCAGAATTGGAAACATGGTGGTAAGACGTTGGTGTACCTTAAAACGCATCAACATGATTCAATAGGAAGTAATATTACTATCAACTGGTCTAGACCCCAGAAATATATGCAATTTCAACTTAAAGTAGAAGCACCTAATTATGACACTTTATCTTGAAATCCGTGATCTATGACTCACATAGAAAAGTGTTCTGAAATGAAGGCCAATCCTGTCACAATTAGGTGCTTCTACCTAATTCTTCCTAGTGTGTTCATGGAGTAACAAGTCACATGCTTTGAAGATACAGGACTACAAGTTTGTCTAAAAGATTAGAAAACTAGTGAGTCTTAACAACACTTCCTGCTATCATACAAGATAATTCATCACTTATGTAAAACTGTCATTTCGAGCTGTAACTGGACATAGATAACCACATGTACATCATTGTTTTGCCTGGTAAATCACCCGCTAGCATTTGCATAAAGAAATCCTCAAGCATAGTGTTAGTATTTCAAGGAAACAGCAGAAATGGGCCATGCTTGTGGACACAAAAACATGGAAAGATAAAACCGAATATCAACATTAAGCAAAAGGTTGCAAGCCTCTCAGCAAATATATACTTCTAAGCACATTCAGAGAGTCCATTGCTGGACTCCAAATAGTGATGTCAATGGACTTTGACAGATAAAAGTTCAGAATGAATATGAACTGGGTCGAATTGAATCACTCGCTAGCATTTGCATAAAGAAATCCTCAAGCACATGGTGTTAGTATTTCAAGGAAACAGCAGAATGAGCCATGCTTGTGGACACAAAAACATGGAAAGATAAAACCGAATATCAACATTAAACTTTAAGAGCGAGCCTCTCAGCAAATATATACTTCTAAGCACATTTAGAGAGTCCATTGCTGGACTCCAAATAGTGATGTCAATGAACTTTGACAGATAAAAGTTCAGAATGAATATGAACTGGGTCGAATTGAATAAAATCCAAACCTGAAACGAGAAGGTCGCCATAAAAAGTGCGTACTAAACTCAGGACATCAAGGTTTTTGTCCTGAGTTTAGAAAGCTCCCTCAAAATTGCAAATTACAAGTCAGTAGCCGCTTCAGTCACCTTGGGTCCGGGCATTCTCTGCCTAGCTTCAACATAAGATGAAGGAAACCATCCTGCATTGCCTTTACACTCGCCCTCCGACCAGCCAGACGAGGCCACTTGACGCACAACAACGTAATCTCCAACAGCCAAAGAAATTTCCCTGGGGCTCTCGGCTTCGAAAGGAGCTGTAACTTCTGCAAGGAAGTAATTACTTGTTTGGCTGCGTTTCGGTTTCGCAGAATCCGAACCTAAATTCGCATCCTCGAACGAAACCGGGGCAATGATCACATCTGCAGGAGCTCCTCCTGGCACGCTCGCCTCGCCTTTTTGCAGCTGCGAAACGAGCTGATCCTGAAGCTGATCCAGAATCTCCGCAACTCGTTGATGATAAGCCTGCTCGGCTTGCACGAGCGTAATCATCCGCTGAAGAGTAAGACGCTGCTGTTGAATTTCGACGGCGGTCATTGCAGAAGCTGCTTCTTTCCCTAAAACCGCCATTGAGGAAGATAATTGCTGCATCTTTTGCTCCGCTGCTTGCAGCTTTACCACATTATCAACACCACCTGCTCAATGATCTCAAAACTGGCTAAAATTAGCTGGATTTCTACCCAAAAAATGGGACTGCTAAACATACAAAGAAAGAAAACGAAAAAAAATTTGAAATGTAGCGAGAATGCTCATCATGTTAGCAACTTCATGAGGTGATATCTGCGGATATCATCATGGTATGCCCTTAATATATCAAGGGTATTGCCGGATATTATAGAGGTATCGTGAGTAGTACATTCACAAGGTAGCAAAAGTATCTACCATTTATGTGGGAGGTAGCACCCTGTGCTAAATGTCATAAGGTGGTTACCCCATTACCAACTCGCTCCTTTCACCAACAGCTAGGGGCATTCTCCGCAATCAATGCTGTAATGATGTTGGTTGTAGCATGAGTTACAGTTCTCTCTTGTTGGTTTTAGTATATGTAAGTGTGGTTATGGATTCGTTGTTGTTGGTTTAAGCATCTACAGTGTGTGCAATACAAATCTTCTTTAAACAGAAAGAACTCTATCTATGTGACGTGAATGGGATGCGGCATACTTCAACTTTGAAAATTTATAACTAATTCATTCTTCATCCAAAAATTATGTTTTAATCCATTTCTTCTTGCCTAGCTCTAAAAAAATAATAATACTAAATAATATCAATGCCTCGTATCCGTATTGGGAATGGGGTAACCACCTTAAGGTGGTTCTGAGATCACTGACCTGCTTCTTTCGTTCTCCTCTTCTGAACCTCAGTAGCCTGCACTTCTGCTTCTTGACGCAACCGGTCATACCGTTGCGTCAATTGCCTGGCGTCCTCTAAAGGCGCCCCCATGACCATCGCCTTCAGAGGCTCGGCTACCTGCCAGTGATCTCAAAACTGGCTAAAATTAGCTAGATTTCTACCAAAAAAATGGGGCTGCTAAACAGACAAAGAAAGAAAATGAAAGAAAAAATTGAAATGTAGCGAGAATGCTCATCATGATATAAATATGTAGCAACTTCATGAGGTGATCATCATGGTGTCACCTTAATATATCAAGGGTATTGCCGGATATTATAGAGGTATCGTGAGTGATACATTCACAAGGTAGCAAAAGTATCTACCATTTATGTGGGAGGTAGCACCCTGTGCTAAATGTCATAAGGTGGTTACCCCATTACCAACTGGCTCCTTTCACCAACAGCTAGGGGCATTATCCACAATCAATGCTGCAATGATGTTGGTTGTAGCATGAGTTACACTTGCTAATGGGTTCTCTCTTGTTGATTTTAGTATACGTAAGTGTGGTTATGGATTCGTTGTTGTTGGTTTAAGCATCTACAGTGTGTGCAATACAAATCTTCTTTAATCAGAAACAACTCTACCTATGTGACGTGAACGGGATGCGTCATACTTCAACTTTGAAAATTCATAACTAATTCATTCTTCATCCAAAAATTATGTTTCGACTTGTGTTGGAATCCATTTCTTCTCGCCTACCTCTAAAAAATAATAGTACTAAATAATATGAATGCCTCATACCCGTATTTCTTATTCAGTTGGGAATGGGGTAACCACTCTACCTGCGTGCTCAGGACGCGTTGCATCGTGTCCCGCTCCTTTTCCATCTGGATCTTCGCCGTGCCGTATTGCAAAGAGGCTTGAGAAAGAGCTCCGCCGACTCCAGGGCCTTCAGTGCCATACTTTTTACACTCATCTGCAAGCTTGGTTGCAACTTCGGATTGCTTGCTACCTGTAGTGACCAGCCCTTCCACCCCTCTCACGACCTCTCGCTGGAAATGCTTTGCAGCTCTGGTCGAAGTGTACAGCTTCTGAAGCTGCTGGTGCCTCTGTAGCTCCGCCTCGTCGATGATCACATCGTTATCCGATCCGTGCCCTGCAAACTGCTTCAAGACCGCGTGTTGTTGCTTCACTACCTGCTCTCGGAACTTGCTCGCGCTCTTCCGGAACGCATCCATTGTAAACTAGGGTCGATCCTCGCCCACCTGATCCATCGCAAATACTAGAATGTAAATGCCTAAAGAGCTATAGACAATTTTCGCTACAGTACTAGAATGTGGGTGGCGAGGGACAGAGAGCAATAATGGCAAGAATCCGAAAGTTATTGCAGAAACCCGAACTTGAAAATGCAGTGAAGATGAGCTTACCTCAACGTGATCCAGGCTTGGAGCAATTGGGGGAGGCTTGTATTAGCAGTGAAGCGCCAGACTTTCGATGCATGTGTAGCTTGGAGTTGAGATTGATTTTCAGAAACTATACACACAGTTTGGGCTATCGGTTTAGGGTTTCAGAATTGAAGCTCGTAGTATGAAGCTCCCAGATTCTTGCACCGGTATCAATGTGCTCATGCGAAGAGACGAAGTAAAAACAAAGAAAATCGCGCCAGGTGGGCCACAAAAGGGAGGAGCAGCTCGCGATTGATGAATTCCGCTAGTTTGAGTTCCGCCACTCAAACCCTGCATGTGCGTGACGCCAGGGTCGAAGAGCGGGCTCCCTGAAGACGTTCTTCGGAGTTCCCTTAAGACGTTCTTCGGAGTTCCCTGAAGACGTTCTTCGGAGTTCTTCGAAGACGTTCTTCGGAGTTCCCTGAAGACGTTCTTCGGAGTTCTTCGGAGTTCCCTGAAGACGTTCTTCGGAGTTCCCCGAAGACGTTCTTCGGAGTTCCCCGAAGACGTTCTTCGGAGTTCCCCGAAGACGTTCTTCGGATTTCCCCGAAGACGTTCCCAAGCTGTTCCCCAAGAGCCAGAAATCTATTATTGAGTTCAGGGTCCCACCCTCTGCTTTTTCTCATCAGAGCATCCCCAGTGCTGAACGCTAATGTGGTTACCCCATTTCCAACTGAATAAGAAATACGGATATGAGACAAATACGGATATGAGACATTGATATTTTTTAGTATTATTATTTTTTAGAGTTAGGCAAAAAGAAATAGATTCCACCACAAGTTGAAACATAATTTTTGGATGAAGAATGAATTAGTTATAAATTTTCAAAGTTGAAGCATGACACATCCCATTCACGTCACATAGGTAGAGTTCTTTCTGTCTAAAGAAGATTTATATTGCACACACTAAAGATGCTTAAACCAACAACAATGAATTCATAACCACACTTGCATATACTAAAACCAACAAGGGAGAGCCCATTAGTAAGTGTAACTCATGCTATAACCAACATCATTGCAACATTGATTGTGGAAAATGCCCCTAGCTGTTGGTTTAAGGCGCCAGTTGGAAATAGAGTAACCACCTTAGAGATGACTCCCTGAAATTATTCATTTACATTTGAAGAGCCCTTGCACTTACACTCCCCCACCCTGGCATGCCCCTCACACATCAAAAGTGCACATTAAATAGTTAATGGACCAATCACAAGTAGAATGAGGGGGTTTAGTTAACTAAATAGTGATTTGAAGGGTCATTTCTTGACACGCTAAACAAACTGTTTTGTTGTCTAACAGAAAAATTGGAAATTGGTAAAAACAATCATTACAGTGCACTCAAGTACATGATGTTGATTTTTTGTTGGTTCGATCGCCATTGTCTAATAGTGTAATGACATGCCATCTATACTAACACGAAAAAACTTAGTTAGCCGAAAAACGAAAGACTTTCAAAAAGAAATAATCAAGAAATGTAATCTCCAACCTTTATTCAATTAACTTGTCGTCAAATGTACTATAGCACTTTTGAAGTTCGTGTTTTTAAAATCACCCTTTCAACACCAATGTTGTTTAGAGCAATTGTCCGTAAATTCAATTTTCCATATATAAAGATCAACCATAATTAAAATTATTATTTCGTTATGATCTCAAAGAATCTCAATCTACAATCTCTATTTACATAGTGTTAAAACTTTGAAGCATGCAATCTATACACCACTTTTAGCCTCATAAAATTGCATACTAAAGTACAAACACACAAAATTATAATTTATGTTGCTTGACATAGTTTTCTTTTTTAAATTGAGTTTGTCAAAAATTTATGAATGTGTTAAAATTAAAAAAGAAAAAATGATTACAATGCACCAAATTATGCATCGTTTGAATACTATGTACAAATGTTAAATAGAGTCAAATTGATTGTTTTTCTAATTCTACCATATCATCGAATGTCAATGAAAGTTCATTGCTTAACAAATCGTCCCACTCATTTTCAATTAGCAGGGATGAGTTGGTACTTTCGTCAGAGCTTGAATAAGTAAGACCAACGTTGCTAAAATCTTTACCATAATGACTAGAAAGGCATGGAATAAGAAAACCCTCCGTCTTATTGAACTTGTCTTCATTCTCTTCGCCTAAAACTCCTACTTGTTGCATGACTTTGTTGTCATTTCCATCTTCGGTAAACTCGATACAAGGGTTCTTTGAGACCGCATCTTGTAGCAATTTCATATAGCTATGACATTCACTAGGTTGCTCAACTTGCGTATCTACAATGTCAACGCCATTTGGGGAAGAATTTCGAGGAGGATCTTGATCGAGAAGATTTGCAACTTGCGTGTCTACAATGTCAATGCCACTTGGGAGAGACTTCTTGGGAGGATCTTGATCGAGAAGATTTTCAACTTGCATGTCTACAATGTGATCACCATTTGGAAAAGAGTTTGCAGGAGGATCTTCACCGATAAAATTTTCAAGGAATGCTTCAAACATCTTGTTATCTTCATTTGTATTTTCTTGTACGTGATCCTCTTTAAGGGTTGCATTTGCAAGTTTGTTGAAAGATGATTGTTGGCGCTTAGGATAAAGTTGAAATTCCATGCCACAAGTATTGCAAAGGAAGCGTGGTTGGTTTTTTTTATTGTTGTTGTAGTATAAGAATCTTGAATTATTTTGTGCACCACATTCTGGATTTTTGCACGTCCTATCAACTCCTTGCCATTCCGGAGGATCGATATTTCGCTTCTTTAGATATTTTCTTCCTCTAGGCCGCCCATGTTGAATATTAGTGTAAAACTGCTTGCAACTTAGGCATTTGTATCGAGGTTGGTTTTTATTGCCATTGTTTAGAAATTTGAACTTAGCATCTTTGGAGTTACAATATGGACAAATCTTTTCTTGATTAACAAATTTCTCCGGTTCAATGGCACAACTCCGACGAGGTTTCTTATTCTCGTGTTCAATATTTGATTCCATAGTATTTATATTAGAAAAATACTAAATGAGAAAGAAAATGGAGACCAAAAAAATGAGGGAATATATGTATCTAGGGAAAAATGATTAGAGCAAAATGCGGTGTATAAATGGACACAAAAGAATGATTTTCGTAAAGAGTGGGAGGAAATGCAAATCAATGAGATAGAAAGAGAAAGAGAACGATATAGAAAGGAAAGAGGTTTCATAGAATTTATAATTTATTGAAGGAAAATGTAAAAGAAAGATTTTTTACATTTACTTAACTTTTACATTTTACCTTTTACCTTTTCTTTCTTGCTATTATATTTACATTTTCATCTTTCATTAACACTTACTTTTACATTTTTCTTTTACATTTTCTTTTCTTTCTTACAGGACGTGAACTCTTGGAGTGACAGGTTGATCAAGTGATTGTGGCTGTGCTGAGCTATTTTAGAGGAGAATAGGAAGCTCAATTATTTTTCAATTTTCAATTGTTTGTTTCATATTAACCGATGACTGCTCAAGCTCAATATACAGATTTTATCCACGTCTGCCTAAAAAAATTAAAATGTAATCAAAATTTTCAGGCATGCCCCAATTTTTTTTTGAACTGCTAAAAAATATTCAATTGCTCAAAGATTCCGAGCATGCCCAATTTTTTTGTAAACTACCTGGAAATTCTGGGCATGCCCAAAAAAAATTAAACTACAGAAGTTTTAGGCACAATCAAATAGTTACTCTCAACTGTCGAAAAAATTCCAAGCATGCTTGAAATTTCCGGAATCCACCAGAGTCTACATGCTCTATTGACGGTTGTTGGAATGGAACCAAAGACCTCCTAAGTCCAAATGAAGACCTCATCGACCACAACACATAGATTTCTTGATGCAAGTCATTGAATTTTGTTGTTAATTATAAATGAACATTACCATTGAGGATTTTTTTTCCATGTAAATTTTATATTAAAATTTTAAACTAATATTTTTGCAATAGATAAAGTAGGTTACTTTTCTATATTTGGGAAAAAATATATATTTTTAAAACTCAACAAAATTGTGAAGGTTGGGAGTTGTTATTTTTTCACTGCAGACTTAGGATATTTTTAGCAATGTTAGAAACAAATTTTGAATTCTTTTTTGTAATAGATCATACAAGTTTTTTTTGTAAATCTACAAAAACATTCAAAAGATCTTGAATTTGTTTTATTTTTGACAAATTGTGATGGTTGGTAGTTTTATCTTTTCACTCTGGACTCTAGATGTTTCCAATGATGATAAAGAATCTGCTCTTTCAAATTTTTGCTTTGCAGTAGATCATGTAGGATTATTTAATATTTTACAAAAAAAATTAAAAATCTTATTTTTTTGTTTTTAGATGAAATTGTGATTGTTGGGAGTGTATTTTTTTCTATTTTGGATATTTTTAGTAATGTTAAGAACATTTCTTTTCCAGTGTTTGTATTTATTTTATATTAGAGAAACAATTATTTTCCAAATTTTGTTTCATTCATATTTGATTGAACCAAAAATCATTTATTTTATTGTAAGTTTTTTTAATGCTTTTGCAACTTTTTTTTCCACTTTTTTGACATTTCGTCGAATATGCTTTGATGTTTCAATTGACAGTTTTTGATTTTGTGTTAGAGAAAGAAGTTGTTGGTTTAATAAAAAAATATAAATAAGTAAAACCTTGGATATCTACTTTGAAATGAAAGAAAGGTATGCAAAACGAAAGTGAAAAACTAAATTGAAAAGTGCATAATTTTGGGATTGAGTGCAATCAATTTCAATGGTCAGAATGTTATAGCAAGCAATTGATTTTTTTTGCAATTTTATTTTTTGAAAAGTTGTTCAAATTGAGTTCAAAGAAAGTTTGATTTTAACTCAATTTAACCCATAATGCTTCAAGAAACAGTTTTTTGGTTGATGCCCCCTTTTATGAGCTGACAAAGATGTATAAAAATTCAAATTTGATTAAAAAAACCTACTCAAATATGTACACGTTGAATTTGATTCTTTATTCAATTCAATTTTTTTATTTAAGCATTTTAAATAGAAAAAGTCAACAGGAAGACTTCTAGTAGTTATGAGAGATTAAAATAGAAGGATTGAATTTTTTTCTAGTACTTTAGTGCAATAGATTACACTCTTGCTAAAAACACTTTTAAAATTTACCAAAAGAGTTCAACAAAATGGATTCAACATCTAACCTAGAAAATAAAATTTAAGTTAATGTAAATCATGTTACCTCATCTAGGTAATGTATGACTGTGGTTGCCCTACCAAAATCAAAGTCAATCAACAATGGTAATATAAAGATGGTGAAGTTGGAATCCATGTCATAAACATATTTATAGTTTAACTTTTAATTGTCGTTGCAACCATATATTGGTAGATGGATGTAACTAATCTAAAGTGAACTGAAGTATTACATAGTAAATGAAAGAATTCTCATCCAATTCTTTTTGTGAAGGCTTTTTGTTAGTCATGCCACCTTTTCAAGTTAAATTAAGGTCATTTAAGCTATTTTTGGATTTTACATGAGGTCCCAATTATACAAGGAGTTGTAAAAATGGCTCACCATGTAGTGTATTTTGGATTTTTTTTGTTTGTTTACTACTTAAAATAATTTTAGACCATGAAAATGAGTTCAATGGCATTTGAGCTTAACTAACAAAATGAAGCTTACCATATTGTGTTTCTACTCTACTTTGAATTTTTTTAACTTTGAAATTGAGTGTTTTATTAGAATTACAATAGTGTAATGATGTTATACTAAATTTAGATACACATCTGATTTTCATTTTCTGTTCTTTTCTTCATTATAGTTATCCAAAAAGTAAAAGGGAAGTACCCTATCTGCCGGCCGGAGTTTGCAACCTTCAAATAATAGTTTTTTTTTTATTTGTTAGTCATATACCACCAAATACTTGTTTATGGTAAGCATGAAGGTTGGTGTGGGGGCACGAATAGATTTTCTTTTGGGAACTTGAGTGCAGTGTAGGGGAGCTTCTCTTGCATTGGTGAAGTGCAAAGTTCAAATCTCCTTGATAATGCAGAACCTTGTGATTGGTAAAAAGAAAGAAACCAAGACTTGGTATTGCCGCCTTTCAAGCTAAAAGGCCAATCTACCTTGTTTTTCTTCTACTTTACAGATAACTCTATTGTATTTGGCACCTTTGATGAAACAAAATTGATTTTTCTCAATATAATTTGTAATTGACATGATTTTTCTTTACAATCACTTCAAAAAATCGTAGTAATTCCAAATTTTCACCAAAATTTATGGTTTGTCGTGGACACATGGCTTCATCTACTAAAAATAAAAATATTATTTTTTCCTTAATCTTATTTACTAGAGCTTCTATTTCTCTCCACATTACCATTGATGAACTATCAATTGTATATAGGGTGTTAATAACTATTAATCCTTTTTTATTCAAAGTTGTAATTATAAATATGAATTATTACTTTAAATTAAAGCTTTGCTTTTCTCCGCACATGAAAGGCCATCAAATTGAAAAGATGTGAAAGAGACTAGATTACTTCACATAATGATTTCAAAGATGAGACAAATGAATAATCATCGATAGACCATCTAAGGATGTGAAAGCTAAATTACATCATTGAAAGATTATATCATTAAAAACTCCACCCTAGAACTATCGACTGGCGGCTCACCGGCTCGCTTACATACCCTATATGCGTTGGGAATTCACAAGCGGAATCTATAGTCACCATTACAACTTTTTGAAAACTAGCTCCGGTCTAAAGTCGTCACTAGTAGCAAAATTGAGTGTAACATGTAAAGCTTGATTTCATGGTTATAGGCGAGATGTTTAGGGTTTAGGCAGTTCGGTAGTTTAGCGAAGATGCATCATAAAATGCAATCCAAAGTAACATTTTGCATTGGATGTAGGAATAAAAGTTGTACATTATAAATTTTGGATTCTATCCATACAATTAGATTTCCGATTGCTATCACCAATATTTTTGTATAGAAATCGAAAATTCTATTGTAATTTGATTATGAACAAGATATTGACATTTTGTACATGAAATTTGTTGTGATTGGTTGAAATGTAATACTTTAAGTGTAGTGATTTTGAGAAATTTTTTGAATGCTTAATTTTTTGAGTTGACTTTTTTAAGATCACTTTTACAATGAAATCTTCGAAATTTTCGGTGGATCACTACAACATGAAATGAGGCATAAAAATTTCACAAATCGTCCCCTTTCTAATCGGATCACACATGCATGCAGCTAACTTTTCATAAAATATATAGTAAAAAAATCCACACTACAAAAAGTCAATGACGGATGAGAAATTTGTGTGTGATTCTATACATCGTTCACATTATGGACGGTTGGACGTTTAGGGGTTAAGGTCTCACTTTTTGAACTAAGAATGAAACTTGACATATACAATTGTGTCGTTTTTCAAAAAATCACATCTTATTTTGAAAATCCATACTGTACAAATGATAGTCAACTAGCACAAGAACCAAGAAAAATTTGGATGGATGAATAACTATACATGTAGTCAAGAGAAAGATTGCAATTTGTTCGTCGTCCATTATACGGACGTAGGCGCGTCCAAGGGTTAAGGGTTAAGTTCCTAACAATTTTGATTACAGATGGAGGCACACACAACTAACTAGGGAGGGACAAATTTTTACTTCTTTGTCATCTGAAAATTATTTGAGACTTACAAAAAAAATGCCCAGAAAGTGGAGAATCAATAATATTAACTCTTTAAGGACCAAAGATTCATGTTTTTGCAATGACAAGTTTGATTGATCAGATTGTGAAAACATAATAAAGATGGAACCAAATTTTATATCACTCGAATTAGTGAAGAACATTGCATGTGTTGGTCCAAAATTAAATAAAATTGGACAAACAAAAGTCCCTATTTGACCTACTCCAAACTACTAAAAAAAACATGAAGCCCAATTTGGGCTTCTAGGCGTTGAATTGCCTATTTGTCACCTATCACCCATTGTAGGGATTTCAAATCACATTTCCCATCCTGTGACACTGAAAAATCTCAGCATAACATTCAATAGCTCTTGCAAGGGCTACCTTGGGGTTTCATCCTTGGAGTTCTCCCTGATGATGAGGTATATCCCTCATCATTTCATCGGGGGAGGGTAGTCCCTGAGTTTACTACTAAATGTTATGAAGTGTGGAGCCACACTCGGTCTCGCAATCTTTGAGGACCTGTACCATAAAACTCATCCACCTTCTCACCATCACGGAAGAAGCGGAACGTTGGAGTGTAGCGCACATCTCGTGTAGTTTCATAGCACTTGTCCACATCAGCATAGATAAACATTGCGGATTCGTACTCATTGCTCACGTTGCAAAATGTTGGCAGCATTGTTTGACATGCATGGCACCTTCACCCCCAAGGAACAACAACAAACCCATCAATTAGCATCTGTCTTCATGTGAAAAATGGGACCAAATTTTATATCACCGTAATTAGTAAAGAACATTGCATGTGTTCATTAAAAAATAATTGAATTTGAACAAAAGAAACTCAAAAATGCTAAAAGAACAAAAACCTAATTTGGACTTCTTAATCCTTTAAGGGTTAACCCCTAAACGTCTAAAAGTGCCTTTGCGGCCAGTAGAATACGGTGTATTTTTCTAGTACTTGGAATGGATCCAGACCTTTTATAGGTTTGAGTTCAACACAAAAGCTTAAATTTACATCAATGCGGTTCTAGTGAGCTATTTAGAGCTTCTTGTTGGTAGCAAATGCCAATTATACAGCCACGTATCTCCTATTTCCATGGGACGTATAGGGGTTATGTAAAACCTTCTCAAGTCCTACAAGAACCAACTTTGAGAAAGATGGCGAGAATGGTGATCTAACATTTTTCCACAACTCTTGTCAAGGTAGAGGATACTAAAATCGGATACCCTAAACCCTAAACCGGATCCCGTCCCCTACAACGATAAAGATAAAAATTTGAGTCTCTCCAGAGCTCTATACTGATCTCCCAAAAATCACACTCCTACATGTGTTAAAATTGCATTCTTAAACTGTACTTTTCTGCTGATTTGAAAGATATACAAAGTTAACCCCTAAAGCACCAAGGAATCATGGTTTTAAAAATCACAGTTTCAATTGATCACATTATGACAGATGGGACCAAATTTATATCGCCGAAATCAGTGAAGAAAATTGGTCAAGAAACACATAAATTTAAAGAAAAGCAAGTCCGAATAGGGTTGAGAAGAATACAGTGAAGAAGGAAAAAGAAGGAGTCTCACCATGGAGCACCATAAGTGACTATAGCCTGCAAAACCACCGACGTTCGTAAGGCAAATGCTCGATTGATCCAACATAAAAATACTCTCCAAATTAACATAACGACTGGGAGGTTTGAAGAATCAAAAAAATTGCAATAAAGGAATGGGCCTGAAACCCTAATTAATTCTCACAGGTTTTTTGGAGGTTTTGGCTCGTTGCAGCAGAGTCAGAAGCTCCTCGTCGTTGTGAGCGCTGGCCAGGTTCCCGTGGAAGTTCACGGGCAAGGAAGAATTGTCCAAGCTCACGGTAGCCAACGGCGACGACGATGACGGACCGCTTAGTAATCCCTTCTCGTTTTCTGCTGCCATGTTGGGAGTTGCGCGAGAGAGCGCTTTCAATTGCGAAGAGCGAATTGACGTGAGTCGTTACTACATCTGCGGCTCTCTCGGTCTCTCATTCTCAAAACTTTGCAACCCTAAATGATTCC
The DNA here is from genome assembly GCA_022496805.1 of Pohlia nutans. Taxonomy (NCBI): domain Eukaryota; kingdom Viridiplantae; phylum Streptophyta; class Bryopsida; order Bryales; family Mniaceae; genus Pohlia; species Pohlia nutans. The sequence goes on along the minus strand of CM040098.1, from coordinate 7,082,207 downwards.
ATCAACTAAAAGGCGATGAAGAGCAATAGGGAAGTCAGAGCGCGAAGCACGGAAGCTTTCCGAGAAGCAGAATTAACCAACATCCGCTTTTTCAGTTATTTTCCAAAAGCGGCGAACAGAAGTAGATTCTAGCCTCAAAAGTAGATATTAGCATGGCTCAAATGTACATGAGGTGTACATGAGAAGACCATTGCAAGCATAAAATCTACCCAACAAATTTGACATACTTGTAGTTGGAGGCCTCTCCAATATTATCAATAGGTCCCCATCACAAAAGATTTATTGTAATACAAATGTGACTTGGATGAAAGTCATCTGACGTATGAAAAAGTTGCAAAGCTTTTAATCTGTTTCTGATTTAGTTTCTGAACGCTGGGACGTTTAGGGGTTAAGGGGCCTCTTTACACTAGGGACTAGAAAGCCGTGAGGAGAGAAATTTCAGCCAATGGGAGGCCTAAAAACCCAGAAGATCAAAGAATGTCACTTTACACCCGAAATTTTCAGTATAGAAGGAGGAGAAAATGATATGTACAACACTTATGTCCTTGGTGGCCAGAAAAGTGCACATTTTTTAGGGCCTTCGGATTTTGTGTCTAGCATATTTTAAGAAGTGGGTCTAACGCAAAATCCGAGGGGCCATTTGGCCAAAATTCTCACAACCAATCATTTTTTATTTTTTAAAAAACACGTAAGAACTTTATTTTTAAAAATCAACACTTTATTTTGTGGCCCCTTCTATGTGTTACACTATATTCAAAGGTCGTCAAGTTCAAAGGTTGGCTTCTCAAGGGTGAGCCATGGCCCTTGTGAGGTTTTCTCCACGGCTTCTCACCTCTAGTGTAAAGAGGGCCTAAGGTGGAGGCACCTAAAAGCAACATTGTACCTAATTCCGACAATCTAAACCATGCAATCACTTCAAAATGAAAATCTAGGCACATCATACATCCCTTCAGTGTTTCCAGACTCTAAATCTCCATTGGAACGTTAATGCAAGCATTGTTCACCCATGGGGCCCATTTTCTGAAATTTCCATTTGGGGTCTTCTAAGATCTTTTTTTGGCACATTTTTTTTGCAAATTTGGAGCCTACGGCCAAAATTTTGGTATGAGGGGACACACTTGGGAATTTTAAACCCTTGGAAGAGGGAGTTATTTTTTTAAAGTGGGCCCCTACACGTTCAAAATAAGGGCAATTTTTGTCCTCTTGCATTAACATTGGGGAGGGGGAAGGGGGGGTTTTAGAATCTTTGTTCAATGTTTTGGATACCTTTTGAGCCAACCAGTAAATTTTCTTTTTTTTTCCTAACCAACAGGTTTTTTAAGAATACATCTTGTATATATATTTTATAAATACTAAATATAACTAATTTTTAGTCATTTAGTTTGGTCTTTTGCCTCTATTCTTGAGATTCAATCAGTTATTTCAAAAAATCAACTAGCTCTTCCCGAACAATAGAGCCTTTATTGTATATTGACCAAAATGATAAGATGTCTATGGTTTACCTAAATTTACGTTCTAAAATGACTATTTTATCTAAATTTTGTTGCATATTGGTTCACTAATACCTTTAGGTACACCTATCTTAGGTCAACTTTAGTTTCTCAATAAAAGATAAATTTGTAAGGACTCTTGGGGACCATGTTGTACATTTCAATTGAGCTTTTGAAAAGAAAAAAATGGTAGTGGAGAAGTTGTTATGAAGTGAACCATAATTGGAAGGCAAAGTAGGTAGCTCATGTATAATATTTAATTTTTTTGTCAAAACGATGTAAAGATAATGTAGATATTCTCTAAGATTCTCTTTGTTATTGTAAAAATAGAAGTTTTTTTGAAAAAAAAATTCCTAAAAATTTGGGTTTCTAGTTTTGTAATTTTTTTTGCCGACCCTCTCTTTCGGGTGTACAATAGAGGGTTCTCAAGCCCTCGACTTCATGCAACTTCTTTCTAACCAATCAAATTTGTTCATGTTCAAGTCCACCTTTCCTTCCTCTTGCCTATTTCCATGGGCAACCTTTCAAACCCATGAAAATTGGCTCTAACTTATCAAAGCACAAAATTAGGTCAAATTCTTCATTTTTGGTTCGGAATAACACCACCAAAACATGAGGGTGAGTTGAAAACATAGTAGGTGTACACTACAAGGAAATGGGTGTTTAAATGACTAGAAGTTGACAGTGAAATGTCCAAAATGACAAGTGCTGCTGCATGCATCTCCATTCTGTCATTTTGAAATTTTTTGGAGGTTTCTCTCAACTTTTGCATTACCTTTACAGAGTGGACTTGGAAAGTTGGCTGTGAGTGAGAGTTTTTATTTTTTTAATTTATTTATTTTTATTTATTTAATTTTACTTTTTACACAGTTTTACAAACGTGGACCCTGATATTTTCAAGTTATTTATGTCTTGCTATAGTGAACATATCCAATGAGAATATGACACGTGTCAACATTGTGTAGCGTACATATCTATACACAATGACAGCCACTGATTTCGACTTAGATCAAGCGGTTTCAAATAAGTTTATAAAGTAGAAAGTAAAATATTTTGAGGATAATAATTATGTTGGTGAGCTTGGCAAGGATCTCGATAGTGGCGGTTTGGGCCACGGTGAAGATCAAGTTATTTGAAGGCTCCGCAAAGTTATATGTAGGCTTCGCGATGAAGAACAAGTTATTTGAAGGCTCTGCGAGTTGTTTGAAGGCTCCGCAAGCAACTGTCCAAGTAGTTGAAGACGAGCAGGTGCAACCACGAAGAAGTGCCTCGACGAAGGAGTCACGGATGGTTGGTGTCGGTGTCGTGAGGCGGTTTGAATTGTGTGGGGGTAGGGTCAGTTAGGATCTATCGAGCACCACTCTTCACAACATGAACGAAACTATACCATCCTTCACAGCGGCATTTGCAACAAAAGGTTGAGAGATGAAACGGTGAGGTTACAACGACCCGCTCTTGATTCTCACTGTAACTTATCACGTCTTAAAGATCTAAAATTCAAGAGTACGTTTAGCTGTACGTGTGGAGCAGTGTTTTGTAAAGGGCAGAGAGGTGGTTTGCTTCAATACGGGTGAGGAAAACGCGACGCGTCTTGTGAATGCTGGTTCGAGTCGTGTCAGGGTAGGGCGCAACCTCAACTTTTTAGAAGTCGGAAAAGTTGGAGATGGATTGTCGAAGGGGATGAAGGTTTGTCGAATGCGATCAAGGTTTGTTGCACCCCCTGTCTCCCTCCCCGCGTCCTATTAGAGAGGGAAGACAAGGTGATATTACAGAGGGGTCCCGTAAAAGAAAAATTCACAACTCAAAAAGAAAAATTCATATAATTAGGTGTAAATGTTGACATGGCAAAGAAAATCCAGCGTGGCACTTAGAAAAGACGCCCGTGAATCCGAAGTGTAATTTTGTCTGAATTGACAGTAAAACCAACAAAAAGTTGTCAACTATGTGACCGAATCAGGGTCTCCTAATTGACGAGACAGTTGACAAATTTCTGTCAAGTTTTTGTCAATTAAGACACCCAACTCCTTGTAGTGTGTACCTCATAGCATTTGCACCCCTCTTCCTTAACTCATCCTTTGACCACGATCATCACATTCAAAATTTGGTGTCAGAAGCTCCTCTGTACACCCTTGAACAACTATATGTCCCTCTATATAGTCTTTGAAGCAATCACAATCACTATACATGGGTAATCATTATTATCCATCAATTTAAAAAATTGAGCCCTTTCGAATATCAGTCATAGAAGGACAAATTGAGATGTTTTTATATCGTACTCATTTTCAATGGTTCTCTCATCCTCCCTACATAATAATGTCTTTCACCAATTTTGATGATTTGAATTTTGATCCTACATAATTTATATTTTTCAAAATTATGTAATGAATTGAATTTGTCATTTTGAAACCACAAATCTTTAATCCTTTAGGGATTAAAAATATGTTCATTAAAGGTTCCACTTCACGCCCTGTAGAACAATGAGAATGACACTCACAAAATACCATAGGGTAGTTGCACGCTACGGTGTCCTTTTTCAGTCACGTTTGTAGTTTATGACCCTTTTCTACCTTCTAAGCTATATAAAGGATGATCTGATGATACTAAACTTGTGAAACTGTGAAAAATCAGTAAAATATATACTTAAAAAACAAAATATGATGCCAAAATTTGAAAAAAATGTTGCCAAATTGAAAAACCTTATGCATCCCCTTTGTGTCACAAAATACATTTTTTTATGTATGTACACTATTTGCAATGCTATTTTTGGATTTTGAATATCAGACTCTAATCATATTGGACTTTAGTTTTAAAACTTATTTACACACATTTTGGTACATAAATATGTTTTATATAGGACTAAAATTTACATAGAAAATTCTTAGCATTTTGGAAATTTTAAGCATGTTAAAGCAGATTAATGTTATTTTGAATTCATTATAATAATCTAAACACGGTATTACATATGGGCCTCAAACACCAATTACAAAAAAAATTATAAACCGCACAATACTCATTTACCTATTCCAATTGTGTTTTGTTAAAAAATGTACTTTCATAAATTAATTCTTTTTTTAAATGTAACCTTAAAGCAAACACAAAAATGATCATTTAGATTGAGTATACCTCAATCTATCAATTGTTCATTTCTTGATGTTGCTAATCACCAATTAGTTCTAATACATTTTCAAAAAGAGACATTTTTAACACAACGCAAAGCACCTTATAATGTGCAATGTCATTTTGACATTGAAGTAGGACACCCTAACATGCATCTACCCCATATTTAAAATATATGACACGAATTCATTACATAAACAATAACTTAATAATTATCTATTGAACTTAATGCAATCCAAGTTATTAATTCTAATAAGATGTTTTATCTTTTCTTAAAAACACAAATTAAAAGTATAATATTATAATATTTACTTCAATGGATTAATTCAAACATGTAAAATTAGTGTCAAGCTAAGAGCTGCCCACCGACGATCAATTAGCAATTCCAAATTGGATTCCCAATTGGATGTTTGAATCTTATGTCCACATTAACTCTAATTAAAGTGATCAAGGGATTTGAACTCTCATAGCTTTAATGGAACTCTTTGCCATGAACCGGCAAATGAAGCCGTTTTATTCTCTGTTACAATTGATCATATATATAAAGACATTTCAAAGCCAATAGCGCTAGCATTTGTTCTTCACTACTTGAGGAAAAAAATCATTCACTCTTGTGAAGGAAATTGAGAAGGAAATGGATGACTCTTTGATCACAAAAGCATGGGAGGATTGGGAGGTAGTAGAACTAGCTAGAATTGACGCCGAAATGACCCATGGACAATCAACTAGGAATCCCAAATTGGATTCCCAATTGGATGTTCATAGGCCACTTCGACCTCAACTCTAATGAAAGTAAACACGGGATTCGAACCCACGTCTCTTTAATGGAATTCTTTACCATGAATTGGCAAATGATGCTGATTGATGCCTTTGTTACAATTGTGCATGTTTATAAAGACATTGCAAAGCCAACAATGACATCATTCGTTCATCACTACTTGAGGAAAAATATCATTCACTCTTGTGAAGGAAATAGACGACTCTTTGATCACAAAAGTATGGGAGGTAGTAGAACTAGCTAGAATTAAGGTCGAAGTCACCCACTAACAATCAACTAGGAATCCCAAATTAGATTCCTAATTGGATGTTAGTAGGTTACTTCGACCTCAACTCTAATTGAAGTGAACACGGGATTTGAACCCGCGTCGCTTTAATGGAATTCTTTACCATGAATCGGCAAGTGAAGCCGTTTGATGCCTTTGTTACAATTACTCATGCTTTTATAAAGACATTTCAAAGCCAACAATGACATCATTCATTCATCACCACTTGAGAAAATATTTCATCCACCTTTGTAAAGAAGTTGGATGACTCTTTGATAGTTGCAAATTGTTTATGATTAACAATCATCCAATAGGATGCATTCAATTTGAGGAGGGAAGAAAGTGATTGAGGTAGGGACTTGGGGGGTTGTTGAAAAGAGCGTTTAAAATTTTAAGAACTAAACAACCAAAAATAGGGTTGGTGATTTAAAAAAATATCAATTGCAAAAAATAATAACTTGGATTTGAAAACCAATTGGATCAGTGGTTTTGAGTAATATTGTATATAACGTGGACTTATGTTCTATACTCTATGAGAGAAGAACTTACTAGGTGTGAAAATCTACAATGATTTAAGCTATAGATTTTAGGCGGTCTTTGATTTGGTTTCTGTTAATTGTATTATAAGTTAGAAATATATATATAGTTTTGTTGTTCAAATGTAAAGAAACAGTATAGATCTTAAGCCCTTAATTGCATTTATATAAATGGTTCTTTGGTTTTCCTTAAAAAATACAAGATATCAATTTACAACATTCAACTTTCAAAAGTTATGAGTTACAAAGTGGTCTGCCTTTTTTGAAGTGATAGGGCTCACATTTGAAGTATAAAACATAGGAGAACTATTCTAGGACAAAAACTATAAAGAAATTAGGACAATTATTTTTGAACAAAGGGAGGACACTGGTCTAAACGCTCTAACTTATCGAAGTACAAGGTCAAATTCTTCCAAAATATGTGGCAAGTAGCCAACCATGTAAGTCAATCAAGACATGGTGTTTTTTACAAAGTTATTAGGAGACATCAATATTCTTTGGATTCTAATTTCTAATAATGTAGTCATATAAAAATCTTCTAAATTCACTTGGATTTCTAATATGTTCACATATAATCAAGTACATATATAAATATAGAAAACTCTTTCGTTGAATAAAGAATAATTTTTTACTTTGGTAACACTTAAAGCACAAATCTACTCAAATAACAACAAAGGTAGGAGCACCGAAAACCAACATTGTACCCAATTTTAATAGAATCAAGGCACAATAGTCATTCTAGAACGTATATCTTAGTAGACCACAAATAGCTTATTATTTTGATCAACATACAATGAGGACTCTATGATGTACTTAAATTTGTGTTATAAAATGATTGCATGGTCTAAATATTATTGGAATTGGATATAGTGTTGGTTTTAGGTGCTCCTACTTTATGCTTAATAAAACAATGAGCTCACACCAAGTTTAGATATTCTACAATGGTACCAACATATCAAACTTTCAGGAACAAAATTGCAATGGGAGACTAGCATAAAGGAGGCAATAATATTAGACTTGCGCAAAGGCTGATTCCATAAATTCTCATCTAAATATAAACAATTTGAATATGAGAATATAGGGTTGATTTTGGGTACATCTACATTCAACACTTAACCCCTAAACGTTCTAGCGTTTAGAAACTAGATCATGAACAGATTCAAAGCCTTGTAACTTTCTCATACAATCTCGAATGACTTTCATCCAAGTCACCTTTGCAAACTTATTAAAATCTCTACCAATTGAAGTAAATCTCTTGTATGTTGATATATTGGAGACGCCTCCAAATGCAAGTCCATCAAATTTGTTGAGTAGATTTTACACTTAAAATGGTCCTCTCATGTACACATTATGTACATCTGAGCCATACTAATATTGGAGAGGCCTCCAACTACAAGTATGTCAAATTTGTTGGGTAGATTTTATGCTTGCAATGGTCTTCTCATGTACACCACATGTACATCTGAGCCATGCTAATATCTACTTTTGAGGCTAGAATGTACTTCTGTGCAAAGGGTTGGTACGTTTAGGGGTTAAATGTTAATACAATGCTCAAAAAATTCATACTAAGATCCATTGAAATTGTTTTTCAATTGCCAACAAAGCTCCACCAATCACTAGGCAAACAACAAAATGCAATTTAATAATATGTACCATGCTCAAATGATTATTTGGACACTTTTAGATGTACATACCTAAGGCACAATCCTTGGAGACTCAGGATAACATGCATATCTCAATATTACTTTTACAATTGTCCCTCTGTATGATGATATGTTTGGGAAGCCCTACCTTCAAGTTCAAGGTCGTAGGCATGGATTAGTCACACAAATGACTTGTCACATGTGTATTGCTAGAAAACAATAATATGTCATATTATAGAGTGTCATTGTATAGAGGGCAGACTATATTGTGGTTGTACATTACAGACCAGAAGGAGCTGGTTGCGATATTACAATAATAATCCTAACACTGGTCAAAGGACCAGCGTGAATAAAGAATCCGTTGGGGGCAGTTCATTTACTTATACCAAATCATCAAAACTAAATATGATACACTCATACTACGTATGAATTCTACTCTACATAAAATTCCTGTTGAATTTGAAAGACTGTTCAATGCAAGCAAATAAAATACTCCAATGATTCTACATGTGAATAATGCACAAATCAATCCATAGTTGAAATTTGTCAATGGATGAAAAAACCTTTGCTCATTTGCTGACAGCTTCCTCTTTCTTCCTCTGGATTCGGTCATGGGGACTCATGACAGGCATGTTCAATTCCTGACAGGCTGCCATAGTTTTTACATGCTCCAGTTCGTCCCCCTGGCATGTCAAATCAGATGGTTAGAGACTTAGCAGAAAAAAATAAAAAATAAAAATAAAAAAAAAAAAAAAAAAAAAAAAAAAAAATAAATCATAATGAAGCATTTCTTTGCACTTGATAAAAGAGAGAAAGGAAATTCGAGCCAATGTACAGTACAGGGAGATCCAGCAGTTAGTGTAAAATGAGCCAAATGGAATTGCTAAATTACCGGTTGAAACTTATTGTTTAAGGCTATAATCTGCATAAAATTTGTGGTACTCGGGTGCTACCTAGGTGATACATAGGTAATAACAAGATGGGTTATTGTTAGTTGGAAAACTCCCTGTTCAGTGATTCGAGCCTAATCAAAGGGTGGTTGTAGCCATAGCAGCAGTGCTCAAGCTAGAAAGTACACTTTTGAAGCTAATAATCAATTATATTAATTTTCAAAACACATTTCTATCGTTCAAAAATAGGAGGGGGGGGGGTGTCAAAGTGTGAGTATTTGCCCCGGATTTTGCACGTAGCTTTCAAGCAAGGACGTGGCCTCTGTCTCCTTGAAAGTCGGTAGTAGAACCCCGAAATTTCAAGTTGCAAGAAGAAGGCAATTGTTTTGGTGAGAGTCTAGTGATTGTGAGTAGAGTCTCGCCTCACAAGCTTGCACTCTAACACCCCCTAATGTAGGGTATGATTCTATTGGTACATTTTGATACCTTCCTTGAAGCTTCCAAAATGATTTATTTTCAATTCCTATAAAGCAAGTCGGAGTTTAGTTCATCAGTCCCTGGCCTCGGAAGAAAATGTAAATGTTTACTTACACTGATAGCTTGGAAGACATCATACAAATTGTTGATCTTAGGGCGTCGAGATTCAGGTGCTTGACTTGTTTGGAACTCATCGTACCTACACATGTTCAGGGTTCCAAAACCACACATGTTCAGATAACATGGTATACTTATGGTATAATATAGTATGCTTATAATATAATATGGTATACTTATAATATAATATGGTATGCTTATAATATAAATATAGTATACTTATATTGAGGACTGTGAAAGATGACTTCTGAAAGAACAAGAGTATATTAAGCCTGTACCAAGCCATCAGACACCAGACCGAAGCTATTTTAGTGTAACGAAAGCATTAATGAGAGCACACGTGATTTACTCAACCAAGGAGCATGCATACTTACATGTAGAGGTCTTCGCCTTCGTAGTAAGCCACTGCCACAGGGGGAGGTGGTAAGGTCTTCAACAACTCCTCATTTGCATCCGCAAACTCTCCATAGGTATCCACTGTTTGAATGTAGGATAAACACATGTTACGAGATTCATTAGTGATCTTAAAACAATGGAACACTCCACTAATTCACACCTTCTTGAAAAAAAGGGGTTCACGTCACAATAACCAAGCTGCAAATCTATGAAACAAATGATACCATCGAGGTGAATGTTTCGATATTTGAAGTTACATCTGCCTCCTGAATCTCCACTTCAGCTAGTTGCTATTGAAAGACTCTAAATCCCTCCCAGACGTTAATGCAAGAGGACAAAAACTGCCCCCTATTTTGAACATGTAGGGGCCCACCTTAAAAAACAACCCCCTCTTCCAAGGGTTTAAAATTTGTAAAAAAAAGTTGCCAAAAAAAGACCCTAGGGTGCCCAGAATGGAAATTTCAAAAAATGGGGCCCATAGGTGAACAATGCTTGCATTAACGTCGGGGATTTAGAGTCGGGGGTTCCTGTTGAGGCTCACATACTAAGGTAGACGACCTGTTTCCGATCACGTTAAGCAATTCAGCATACTTCCGGTGGAGTAACGAACAGGCAAATAATTTTGCAGTGTAGGGAAATAGATTTGAAGAAGGTCACATATTTTTGAACAAATTTTGGGGCAATATTCAATTTACTACAAATTTTCAAAGTGAAGATTCTCTCCAACCCGTTCTCGCAATATAGGCTGACCTATTTCCAAGAACTATAAAACTAGATTTTGAGAACACATGATATCATACTAACTCAGCCACAAGTTTCCATTCTTGGCACCAACCATTCCATATTAAGAAGAAACATGTTTTTGTCACCGTTTACAAATGAATTCAAAAATAATGCAGGCCTATTCACGGAAATAGGTCGCCCTATACTGCGTAATTGGGGGCCTGATCGGAAACAGGTCGTCTACCTTACCCAACAAATTTGACAAACTTGCATTTGGAAGCCTCTCCAATATCATCAACATCTCCCCATCACAGGAGTTTTACTTTAATTGGTAGAGAATTTAATAGGCTTGTAAAGGTGATTTGGATGAAAGTCATCCGAGATTGTATGAGAAAGTTACAAGGCTCTGAATCTGTTTGTGATCCAATTTCGTACGTTTTGGGGTTAAATGACAAACTCAATCAATACTATTGTGAAAATATGATTCACAAGCTTCAAAATACAAAAACTCACCAGCATGCATCTCAATAAGCTCGGAAAAATTATACGCCACTTTTGGTGAGATAAGGAACATTATGTTCAACACCTGCCATCCAGAACCACGTGTATTATTTTCCATGCAATTGTTTTTCTGAAAATTCAAGAGTGACTAACATAAGCTCTGTGAGTGGAACAAAATCATCATTCACAGTCCAACAATTGGGTTCATAGTGCATTAGGGGCAAACCCAATAATAGAAGAAGGCAGCATGTTGACCGAAGAAGCGATCGCCCCACTCCAAGTCTCCTCCCAGGGATTCCATAATCTTGAGATGATGCATCTCATTCCACTCCTACTCATACAAAGCAACAAGTTCTCACAATCAGGAAATATTAAACTTGACCCCTAAAGGACTAAGGATTCATCGTTTTAAAATGACAAATTTAACCCCTAAACGTACCAACCCTTTGCACAGAAGTACATTCTAGCCTCAAAAGTAGATATTAGCATGGCTCAGATGTACATGAGGTGTACATGAGAAGACCATTGCAAGCATAAAATCTACCCAACAAATTTGAAATACTTGTAGTTGGAGGACTCCAATATTATCAACAGCTCCCCATCACAAAAGATTTATTGTACTCCCTCTGTCCCATAATGACTTGCACGTAGGTTCTCTGAAATCTACCTCTTGAGGTAGATTTCACAGAACCTACGTGCAAGTCATTATGGGACAGAGGGAGTAATTGGTAGAGAATTTGACAGGCTTTTAAAGGTGACTTGGATGAAATCATCTGAGGTTGTATGAGAAACAAGGCTTCGAATCTATTTGTGATCCAGTTTCTGGACGCTGGGACGTTTAGGGGTTAAACGATCGTATTGTGAAAAATATAATTTATATGGGACCAAATTTTATATAACAGGAACTAGTGAAGAATATTACATATGTTGAATAAAAGAAAATCTACATAAAACCTACTCAAAACTACTAAAAAAGTTATGGTCTTATGGTCCTTCAGAGATTAACCTCAACTCCTCAGAAAACAAACTGCATTAACATGTAATATCCACCCAGTACAGAAAGAAATATCTCATAAAACGAATGGCGAATCAATTTCAACAGGTGAGGTGAACAAACAACCATGATTGAGAATTTTTTACCTCTGCAAAGTGAACCTTTCGTACTTCAGCTCCAATGCGCCACCTGAGGATATCAAAAAGAAGAAAACACGAGCAGGATAAATGAGATTTATAACAAGCTTAGTTACACTAGAAATCTGACAATCAGTGGTAAACTTGCCCATTGAGCTTCTCTCAATTCTCCGTTTCGCTTCTCTCACAACTGTCCGAGTTTAAAATACTTACCATCCAAGCGTCTCATATAAGTGTAGCATTGAAATATATCTTTGAAAAGTGTCAAGGATGATTCATCAAATGAAACGTGGAAAACTTTCAACATCCTTTCTCATTCAAGTTCTATGAGATGACCAATCTAACACCTTAACCCCTAAAGGACCAAGAAGACCTCATATTTTTTTTATAGAGTTTTGAATAGGTCCTTATAGACTTCCTTTTATTCAAATTTATTTCTCTTTTGATCAACACATGCAATGTTCTTCACTGATTCCAGAGATATAAAATCTAGTTCTATCTGAATTATGTTTTTCACAATATGATCGATTGAATATGTCATTTAAAAACTATGAATCCTTGGTCCAGCAAAGCCCCCAGCAAAAAAAACGAGGTTTGCAGGGAAACTTTAACCCCTGAAGGACCAAGAAGCCCAAATTGGGCCTCGTTTTTTTTTTAGCACTTTTGAGTAGGTCCTATGTAATCTTCCTTTCATTCAAATTTCTTTTCTCTATTGATCAACACATGCAATGTTTTTCAATAATTCTGGTGATATAAAATCTGGTCCTATCTGAATTATATTTTTCACAATACAATCAATTGAATTTGTCATTTTAAAACCATGAATCCTTGGTCCTTTAGGGGTTAACCACAACGAAGCCCACATTGATCCTTACGTTCTTTTTAGCAGTTTTGAGTAGATCATATGGGACTTCCTTTTGTTCAACTTATTTATTTTTTGGACCAACAAATGCAATGCTCTTCCCTGATTCTGGTGATATAAAATTCGGTCCCAAATTTTCTCAATATTGGTCATTTAAAACCTTGGTTTTAAGGATACGAGAAATAAGGCATTCGTGCAACAGTTTCCAGAAACCAGAACCGTTGAATGGGTCTACCATCAAAGATCACGTCCAGCATCTGCCAAAGGAGCAAAAAAAAAAGAAGGAAAATTGATTACTATTGCATGAATACTAAACTTCAGGAATTGGCATCAGAAAACATAATTCAAAGCCTTGATTCTGAAAGAAAAAAAACAGAAAAGAAGGTGATAAGGATACAAACCAGACAGAGAAGATAATAAGGGCCAAGAATCCACCAAGGAGCTTCAACTGGCGGTCGCGAATTCTCTCTATCCCACACAGCCTGGTTACTCAGCTTCAACTTCTTCAATGCTGCTCTCAACTCATCTTGCTCTAGATTCTCACCTTTCTGCCAAAATCACTCCAAGTGAGATTAGAGAGCCAAATAGCAAAGACTAGGTCACAGGAAAACAAACATAACTCTTGTTCTTCGGTTTCTAATTCAGCAACAATTTGAACGTCTTTTTCAATCTTTCTATATGCAAGAACAGAGCACTTGAAAAAACTCCATATTTCTATACAAAAAACTCCAAAAAACTCCACGTTTCTATGTACAAGAACAGAGCATTTAAAAACAACTTCAATCACTCCAAGTGAGATTAGAGAGCCAGATAGCAAAAGACTAGGTCACAGGAAAACAAACATACTCTTGTTCTTCGGTTTAACAATTTAAACGTCTTTTTCAATCTTTCAATATACAAGAACAGAGCATTTAAAAAAACTCCATATTTCTATATAAAAAACTCCAAAAAAACTCCATGTTTCTATGTACAAGAACAGAGCATTTAAAAACAACTTCAATCATTCCAAGTGAGACTAGAGAGCCAGATAGCAAAGACTAGGTCACAGGAAAACAAACATACTCCTGTTCTTCGGTTTAACAATTTAAACGTCTTTTTCAATCTTTGTATGCACAAGAGCAGATCAATTAAAAAATAATAATTGAACAATTGCAAGAGCAATAATGTTCCATTTGATGACAAAGAAGGGAACAATCACCACTAAACACTAAACAACCCCTAAACAACCCCTAAAGAACTGATGATTCATGACTTTAAAGCGATTGATCATATTGTGAAAATAATGAAACCAAATTTTATATCACCAGAATCAACGAAGAACATTGTATGTGCTTGATTTGGAGTTAGAAAAACCACATTCATATTGGTTCATTTGCAAAGGTAGAGAATTCACCGTTTCAAGAGGTTTCAACTCCATCAATCCATCATACAACGTGAGAAACTTATCCAGCCCTCGCAGAAACAGAAAAAGCCCACGCCCAGTGTACGCAGTGACAACTTCAATTGGCCCGCTCAGCTTCGAGGCTGCAAAAAAAATAAAATCAATGCAATGCAAATCAGTACAACCTTTTATCAAGAAAAAGCTTAACACCTAAAGGACCAAGGATTCATGGTTTTAAAATGACAAATTCTCGGGGGGTGCACTGAACTAAACATGTAAGAGTATACGTGAGTGCACAGGAGGGATATTAATTTGAACATTGCCGTATTACGTATACATACAATAGACATATTTAAAGAAAATGTTGACGTATACATACATTAAACATATATTTAGAATGGAATAGATCTGTATACAAAAGTTTTCGATGCATAATCCCTCGTGTACAAGGGGGTTTTCAGAGGGGGTCACGAACGCACGTGATTCTCAAACATAGTGTAGAGTGCACCCCCGAGGACAAATTCAATTGATCGTATTGTGAAAATATATAATTCAGATAGGACCAAATTCTACATCACCGGAATCAGTGAAGAACATTGCATGTGTTGATAAAAAACACTAACAAATTTGAACAAAAGAAACTCCACATAGGACTTACTCAAAACTGCTAGAAAAGCATTTTAAGGGTTAACTCTCTTCCACAACAAAACTTAACAATTCCATCGAGCCTGAGAGAGATACTTACGTTCAATCCTCTTCAATTCTTTGAACAGAACAGTGCGCCGCAATGACTGCAAAACGAAAACTACAGTCAGGGTTTAGGATATCAGACACAACGGAGAAGAATTACGGCATGTTTAGGGTTTAAGGATCATTTGATTGCATGAAAAGGAACAGAAGATGGCTGACCCTCCACTCGCGGCCGAAATTTTCGAAGGCCAGTTTGATCACGTTGCCAGGAACCGAGGGTCCGATTCTGAGAAACTTGGCTTGAAAGCCGTAGTTGAAGGCGATACGCTTGGGCCGCACCACGTTCCCCACGGTTTCCATCTCCAAGTGCACGGGCTCCATTGCCGCGCTCTCCTTGATCTTGTAACCCCCGGCGCCTGTCCTCTCAACCTCTCTTGCTCCCGCCTCCTGCTGCTCTAGACTAGGCCCATTCTGTGTTTCACTAATCTTCGCCACACAATAACCCCTTCGAGTACTTCGTCCATTCTGCCACCTTATACTCCCCAAGTGCGGCTTCATACGCAAACACGGACTGCGAAACGAGCCAAGACCCCGTGGAAAGGAATAACTAACAGACGCCATTGCGGTTGCCATTCCCATTAACACCAAAAATCAATGGACAGAGAACGCAAAACGTCCTCCCACAATTTCACAACAGCAAAAATCGATAGCAGGGACTAGAATGAAGAAAGAACTAGAATTATATGGAAGAGCTTGACAGAGGGAAAGCTATCAATCGCAGCCATCGATGCAACCATCAATCACAAACGAACATCTGCACCCCAAAAGGTTTGGACACTAATATCTGCATATTCTTCGAATTTTCTGGAACTCCGAGATGCGCAACATGAACTCACTCGTTGATCCCATGGACTGATCTGTGAAGAAACGTGCGGTACTGTAAGTACACTATGGGATATGGATGAAATTGTGTGGATGGAAGTTGTGGATGGGAATTGCTAAAAGAGGCGGGGGCGGGCTCCTCGGGAAATGTGAGTTCAAATGAAAATGTAAGTTTACCGCCGTCTTTCAATTTATGAGCGCATCAAGCAGTGAACTGTAGTCGGGGTTTGTAGAATTGGTGCATTTGCTTGGATGCTTGGCGCTAGGGTTTGTAGAATTGTGGGGACTCTAGAGCGCGACGTAATTGTGGAGCGATGCGTATTGGCGGAGCGTCACTCGGCTAGAAGATTGACGGAGTTGGTTATTGCAGGTGTGGTGCTTTTCTTGTTGTTGTTTGCTGCGGCGATTTCAATGTGGATTTTAGGTTTGCGTGCTATGTAGGGTTCAAATCACTTTGCTGTGAGCGTTTTGGTGTTTGCGGCAATTCTCGTTTGAGAGCTCCCACAGCTTGTTTTCCTTTTCACTTTAGGTCAAAGATTGACAGGGTTTTTTCTCATTGCTGTTTGCTTTGTCTGCACTCGAACATTCTCGAGCAAAGGTCTTTGCGATTTTGATTTTGAGCAGTGAAGGAAAAAATAACTTGGGAATATGTCGCATGAGTTCCACGCAACCACTTGCATGTATTTGCATTGCACTGGACTTGCAAATTCTAGAAAACTCGTTTAAGTTCCGGTATGCATGCATAATATTCTATCTCCCGATGGGAGCGCTAAATAATGTTGTGGTAAACAATTATGTTGGTGTTTATTTGTTTGTGTATGATTATCCAGTTCCTTTTAGTTTAGATTGTTGAATTAAAATTGATTCATAACATTCGTGAACATGTCCCTCTTCTACAATGTACCACATTCTAAAGTGTACTAGTGAAGCCCCTAAACCCTAATTTTTAATTCAATCCAAAGCAAAATGGCCTTCACAACCTAGTAGTTGTTCCAGCCTTATCACAAACCCTACTCACTCTGGTTTCTGATTTATGAAGGTCCGCTATTCTACATGCTAGTCCTATTGTTACTTTAAAGAATTTGAAGCAAACTATTACTTCATTTCACTCCCATGCATGTATGATCTTATGACTTCTTATGGTCTTCTGAATTTCCATTACTGTGTCAGGCACGCTGTGTTTTGAAAAATTGGAATAGAAATCCAATACAATTAGGATTACTGGTGGCTTATTCTTTCAAGTGACCAATCGAGATTCATCAACCATATCCGTGTATGTAATGTAGATTCATAAACCATGTCGGTGTATGTAGTAAGATTCATAAACCATATCTGTGTATGTGATGTAAGATTCATAAACCATATCTGTGTATGTAATGTAAGATTCATAAACCATGTCTGTGTATGTAGTAAGATCCATAAACCATATCTGTGTATGTAATGTAAGATTCATAAACATGTCGGTGTGTGTAAGATTCATAAACCATATCTGTGTATGTAATGTAAGATTCATAAACCATGTCGGTGTATGTAATGTAAGATTCATAAACCATGTCTGTGTATGTAGTAAGATTCATAAACCATGTCGGTGTATGTAATGTAAGATTCATAAACCATATCGGTGTATGTAATGTAAGATTCATAAACCATATCTGTGTATGTAATGTAAGATTCATAAACCATATCTGTGTATGTAACGTAAGATTCATAAACCATGTCGGTATATGTAATGTAAGATTCATAAACCATATCTGTGTATGTAATGTGAGGTTTATAAACCATGTCTGTATATGTGAGATCTTATTATTTTATTGATTTGTGGCTTCACAGACGTTGCTTTTTCCTGCAGTACCCCTTTATTGGGAGAGAGGAGATGGTGCGCACGCGCTCAGCCAAGGATGAAGAAGAATCCACCAACATGCACGAAGAATCCACCGACATGCGCGAAGAATCCACCGACATGCCAAAGTATCTTCAGGAAGCCTCAGCCGTCTTGCTTTCGAAGCTGGAGGAGTTCACAACGAGCTCAAGTTTAGGACCGTCAGAGTCACTGAAAAGGATACTGGACCGAGCCTCCGAGCTTTTGCCAGTTCCATCAAGAGACAACGATCAAGCTTCTACTAGTACCTCACAAACCGTATGTCGACACACGTGTGCATATCATGCAGAGTTGATGCACCCTTCTCGCTGGGGCAAGCTCTCCGAGAAGGTTTTGTTTCACATCTTCGCAAGGCTGCCGTTGTCGAAGCTCGTTGGCCTGCAAGTGTTGTCTCGCCAATGGAAGAAGGAGTTTTCAGCGGAAGATGCCACTTCAGACTTTTTGAAGGTCAGGTTCATTTCACTCTTTGATTTATTTTTGGATTCTCCATTCCTAAATGGATGGAGTTTGAGTTGAAAGAGTTTGTGGAATATACCACTTCTGACTTTTTAACCCCTACAGGACCAAGGATTTATGGTTTTAAAATGACAAGTTTAAATGATCATATTGTGAAAAATATATAATATGAATGGCAGCAAATTTTATATCACTGAAATTAGTGAAGAATATTACATATGTTGAATATATATCTTTTTTAAATTAACAAAAAAGAATCTACATAAAACCTACTCAAAATTACTGAAAAAAACAGGAGCCACCTGGTGGCCTTGTGGTCCTTTAGGGGTTAAAAGTGAGGTTCGTCCCACTCTTTTGATTATGCACAGATAATCGGGTCGGTGTCCCTATTTCATATATATTAAAACAAATTTCTCCACAATCTCAAAAACTCAAGTTAACTTCTACTTTTATGGAACGAAGTGTTACTTTAACCCCTAAAGGACCAAGAAGCCCGAATTGGGCCTCATGTTTTTTTAGCAGTTTTGAGTAGGTCCCATGTGGACTTCTTTTTGTTCAAATTTATTTATTTTTTGACTTACACATTCAATGTTCCTCACTGATGTAAAATTTGGTCTCATCTAAATTATTGATTTTTCACAGTATGATCAATTGAATTTGACATTTTAAAACCATGAAACCTTGGTCAACCTTGGTCCTTTAGGGGTTGACAAGTTGCCTCTTTTTGTACAAGGGTGTTTAATTTCGTTGTTCCTATTAGTGCTCATGTTGAGCAGTCATAGGAACATGGAGTTTCATTCAGTCCCTATTACTGAGTTTGGCGCAGTCATGGGAACATAGGTGAGTGATACTCTTTGTAGAAAAACTCACTCTATATTTTTATGTTTTATTTTCAAATTTTGTATTATGGCATTGACGATGATGAACATTCTGACATTCTCCAGATTTGTGACGAGATTCATCCCACGGTTGCCCTTATAACCCGGGACAAGGAGAACAAGTTTTGGGTAAGGCTGATGGACGTAAACAGGAACACTTGGAACACGTTTCAGATGGCGGCAGGGCATGTTCAGGCAATGGACGTAACGGCAGCAAGCGAGGATGGAGGCTTGGTGTGTTTCATTTCCAGTATGAAGAAATCTAAGTTGAGAACCTTTATAGTCGACGTAGTAAATCCATTAACCAAACGCTCCAGTGCACTGCCTCATTTAAACGACTTGAGTCTGGTGCAGATGCTGCAGATCCTTGTAGACCCCAAAACCAAGCTTTACAAGGTGCTGGTTGTAGGAGAGTTAATGAGCACTGGAGCTACAGTAGCCAGGCTCTACGACCAGTCAGTGTCCCCAGATAAATGGATTGCTGCAAAAAAGCAGAAGTTGTTTGAGTTTGGCTATGGATTCCATTGGGGTAACAATCGGTATGCGCAGAAACGAGATAGCCCGTGTGCATATGATTTTTCAGGGAAGCGGCTGCGTAATTTGAAGCAGGGGAGTCCGCTTGAGAATGACCCAAATGTGAAGAATTTTGCGTTACTTGGGGACTGTGTTTTTGTGCTTAAGAAGGACACACATGGTCCAAATAATGAGCCGCATTACACCCGGTCTCCGGTGTATTACATCGTTGAGTACAGAGTGAGATTGACCCCAAACAAGGAGGAGTGGGTGAGAGTGAAATGCCACCTGTGTAAACCTTTTGAAGTTCCCCCCAAGGCCAAGTATGAGTTGACTTTGTTTGCGTGCCAGGGCTTTCTCATGGTGCTGGCCAGGCTCTCGGAAGACGAGCCTTTCAGACATGAAGTTGGATGGCTGTATAATCTTGCCACTTGTCGGTGGTCTGATCTTCCCGATTTTCCCGGGGAGAAACCTTTTCATGTCGCCGACTTGATGTGTCGACTGCACTGGAATATTGCAGTGTGATCTCCAGGTAAGCAATTCTCCACTTGTCCTATTTTACGTCCAACTTAACCCTTAAATGTCCCATGGGGATAGTATATACGTTGTTGTATAATTGAGATTTGCTATCAACAAGAAACTCTGAATTGGGATCTTAATAGCTCATTAGAACCGCGTTGATTCAAATTTCAACTTCTCTTTTGAACTCAAATCCACTGAAGGTGTGGATCTGTTCCAAATACAACCAAAATACACCGTATTCTACTAGTTGCCACGGCACGTTCAGACATTTAGGGGTTAACTCCTAAGCGTCCACAGTATTTTCTGTAGTGTAGGAAAATTGGACCCCTGCTGCAAATTATCTGTTTGTGTGAAAATGACTTCAGTTTGACACGATCGAAACTGTTGATCTTGTAGTATAGAACAAGAGCTTTGAAATGATGTATTGCAATCAAAAAAGGAGAACAAGAAAATGAGAAAATGAGAAAATGCCACCGTTGCAAAGTTCAGGGATGCAGATGGCCATTTTGGGCGTTTTAGACGTTCAGGGGTTAACCTTGGAACGACAAAAAGCCCAAATTGGGCTTCAGTTTTAAGTAGGTTCTACATAGGCTTTGTTTTGTTCAAAATTGTTTTTTGTTTGACCAACACATACAATGTTCTTCACTGATTCCGGTGATAGAAAATTTGGTCCCATCTGAAATTTATTTTTCACGATATAATTGATTGAATTTGTCATTTTGAAACCATGAATCCTTGGAATCACCTCTATAGGACTAAGGATATAAAATGACAAATTCAGTAGATCATATTGTGATTCAGGTGGGACCAATTTCCATATCACCGGAATCAGTGAAGAACATTGCATGTGTTGGTACAAAAACAAAAAGAAGTCCATTTAGGACCTGACAAAAAATACCTTAAATGACTTTTTAAGCGGTTTTGAGTAGATTTTCGTTTTTTTACCAACACATGCAATGTTCTCCATGGATGTAAAATTTGGCCCCATATGAATTATACTTTTCATAATATAACCAATTGAATTTGTCAGTTTTGAACCATGAATCCTTGGCTAAATTTTGACTTTTTCTTTTATTTTACGTCGAGTAATTGTTTGATTGAGAAATTTGTGTGAGCATGATAAGATTGTGCTTGCAGTTGACTAGTTCTGGTTTATATGAACAGTTGTAAAGTCAACCGATATGAGATAGAGCAAGGGAAGTTGATGAAGTGCGAGGCTCCAGAAATTTTGATGATGTAGGTGCTTGGAGATCACGAAGTTCTGAAATGTACATCCCTGGTACATTCTTTCCATAGAACATACACTGTGTCTTCTAAGCAGCACTCTACCTTTGTATAGTTTCAAGTTACTGCTAGTCTGTAAATGAATTTCCAAGTCAAGTCTTGAGGGGTCCACGTCCACCCTAAATCATTCACAAGATGGTATTTAGCATTTTCTTTAAAAAAAATTGACAAAAATCAATTGATATGTAGGGTATCTCAAAATGAGGGTACAATCCCGTGACAATTTTTTTGTCGCTGCTTATTTGTATACTTGTACAGTACAATGTAAAACCAAATTGGCATTTTTTGTGGTGCACAATCAACGTTGGATTCTGATGCTATAGCTATGTTTTAGTCTTAAATTTTGCTTTGTCCCCTAGGCTTGTCTAAAACCTGGGGATTGAACTCCTTTTGACTTGTATATATAGCTAGTATGTATCCCTGTGAGTGTGCAAAGGGATATATCAAATTGAGACTATCAATTAGTGGTATTGCTAATTTGGAGGAGGTATTAGCAATGGAGGTTTTGATTTTTCATAATATGTATAATTTAGTTATATAAATGTTTAAAAGAGTTTCAGGGATAAATATAGATGTATGATAAGAAAGAATTCCTCTTCAAAGGGTTGATATAAGATTGCCTGCATGTCAGACGGTTTCATTCGTTCGTCCAATGAGCCTGATGTTTGTCTGATGTCAAAATATTTGAGCATATTTACAAAATATTCTTATCAAAACATTAAGTTTTTCCAACTATAATACGCAAAAATATTTGTTTTATCCACATGTCTTTTTTCAAAGGACACGTACAACAGTTCATCATTTCTTTTTATTTTTTGAAATTTACAATAGATAAACCAACTTTAATCAATGATCCTAACTTTTAAACGCCAAAAGTGAAAATGTAATTTCTACAAATTTTCAAGGGTTAGTTCTTTTAAATTCATTATATATATATATATATATATATATATATATAATAATTATTATTTTTTTAAATTATTTTTTTTGGAAACTTGATAGTACGAATAACTTGTAGAGATGATGCCCTACATTTTGTTCATTGAACCAAACTTCATTAAACATATGGAAGGCACCGATATTATAACACATCTATGTCCACTATTCCTCGAGCTTTAGGGGTAAAAAAGGTGTTGGATGCACATTCAGTCAAAATGTACATTGTACATGCATTTTTGACATAGCAGGGATCCCGAATACCAAAAGGCTTGTAACATAACATTAAGTAGCCTTCCAAGAGGGTGCCTTTTGGTTTCATCCGCCTTTATATATGGAGTGATCAGTGATTTGTGATTGAATGGACTATTGAATCAAATTAACAATTACAAAATATTGTTGAATTATGGTTGAGTGAGTGCTTTTGATTACTACTCACCATAGTTGATTGATCTTGCTTAATGCCACGTGCCCCCATAGCTACTGATGTGATGTGAAATATCCCACATCATTTCATTAGGGGATGAAATGATGTGGGATATTCCACATCATTTTGTTGGAAGAAGGCAGCAGTTACAAAAGCTACGGAATGTCATAAAAAAAAATGTGATGACTTTTTTTTTTACAGGTCTTGGTGTTGACAAACCGATATCTACAAACTTTGATCTTTGATTGGTGAAAGAGTTACATTTAGTCAAACACCACATGTAACATTGAACTCATTCTCTTGTCCCTGTAGTTTACAAAAATACGTATTTTTTCATTTATTTTAGACCGACCACTTCATAGCCTATGTGACCCTAGCATCTACCTATGTCTCGTTAACACACATTTTGTTAAAATTGGACTACCAGACTGAAAAAGTGATGGGGAGTGTTGCCCTTCCCAATAGAGATAGGTCCCCAATTTTCTACAGTGCTCTTATTCTAAAAAGGCAACACTCCCCATTACTTTTCCAGTGTGATAGTCTAGTTTTAACAAAATGTGCATTCATTGCTAGCGTCTCTAGCAGCGCAACAAAATTTTATCAATAACAAATTTTTTGGAGTTGGATTGAAAAAGTAAGCCACTTGTTCATTCCCCCGTCATTAATGAAACATACTTTCAACCATTCAAGGCAAATTTTCTAGTGTGCATATTGAGAGAAATCAATTGCAAAGAGATAGAATACAACGATATGGGGTAGAAAGCAAGGTTGTCATATTAGGTCGATTCGGATCATTGAAGTCCAAATAAGATGGTCCTTTAGCCATGTTACGGTTGGAAAAATTAGGTCTTTGGTAGAAACGCTTTGTAAACATGTTCAAATACTTTTTGAATATGCTTGAATATGCTATAATATTTCAATTTCAATCAGGTAGGAGGCTAATTGAATAGGTGAATCGGACTAAAGTAGACATACCTTATTCCAACCAAGAGCCTAAGCATTCCACATTCTATTGAACCATTCCAATTTCACCCTTCACTTTATATCCTTTTTCATTAGAGTGTGAATGAAATGTGCAAAGGTAAGGCCCGGGTACTACGCAACTCTCATATTATACGTAGGGGGCATCGGCATTAAAACAACTTAGAAGATGGCTTTGTAAAAATTACATCAAATTATATAAAAATAAAAGGACCAAAAAGTTAGGTTAAGACTAAATTAAATAAAATGAGATATAGAAAATGTTGGGTTGCATATTTATTAAAGGTAAATAAAGCCCCACAACGTATATAAAGAATTGAAACATCTAGGAATAATTTTTTTAAATTCATACGAGAAGTTGCCTCCAATTTTGGATTTCTTGTTAGAAGGACTACAAGAGTTTCCTACATTAAAACAAATTACATCTTTTGAGATTTAACTAAAATGCAATATAAGTGATTATAATAAGGACCATATAATATAGGAATTGCATACTTGGGAGGTGAAGAGAATTGTGGAAATAGGTGGCAATTACGACACTTTCATTTAATCCTTCTGAACTTTATCAGAGACTTCGTTTTCCCATAACGAATTTTCCCAATGTGGTTCCAACTTTGTGACTGTAATTAAATTTTAGAATCAAATTAGAAATCACCAAGGGGGCATAATACTTAAATATGCAATTACTTGTAAAAGAAACTTCACAAATGATTATTACTTGGAACGATTGCTGATAACATGATGTGTCTTTTTTGTATTGTCAACCATGGAGGTAGGTTGTACAAAACCAACATGATGGGCCACGTGGAATGACTCGCTGAATTGTTAGAGTAAGGATTTACTCCATCCATAGCGCAGCCTAACCAGACATTCCTTGGCTCCTCAACCATACAGGAGAATTTTGGGTTCTCTAGTATTGATTGCCAAGCACCACTATCTGCTGGAACTCTCATGATTCCATCATTGCTCATGTTATTGGCATGCCACCTCATTAATGGTGCCAATTCCATGCTTCGATAGTGTGCAAGAAGTCGGGGAATGACCGGAAAGTAAAACATTTTCTAGCAAAAAAAAAAAAAAACATGATTAGTAGGTCATACTCATTTATAGTTACCCATTCAAAGCATAAGTGTATTATAATATGGCACCTTGATGAGTACTTAGTTTAAGGAGAATAGCATACCTTCCGGGGAACAGTAGTCTTCAACGTAGTATTGCCATACCGGGACATTTTACATTTTGGGCAAAATGTAGCTTTCTCCAACCTCCCAAAGTACAGTGTCTTGTCACATGGACAAGCATGTATCACAGAGTAATCAAGTCCAACATCGGATATCACCTTCCGTGCTTCTTGTCTACTTCGTGGCATTTTGGAATTCAAATTCTTTGCAATTACCTCTTCAGAAATTGTGGAGAAAATGTCATCCATGGCCACATTTGACCATCCATGTCGAATTTGTAGGTTTAGAAACTCAACAATGATTTTTAGTCTGCTCAATGTTGCCCCGTCATATAGTTTAGTAGAAGCTTCCCTTTCAAGAAATGTCATCTCTGCATCAGGGCCCTTCTCAGACTGAATCCTTATCGTGGAAGGATCCCTTGCCCCATGGTAAGCAAGCATATCTTCAAAAGTAAGGTCATCTTGCCATGATTCATCCACTTGTAGAATAAGGGGTTCGCCACACCAATTGGTTAAATCTTGATGCACAAACTTTCCACAATTATTTTAAAATGTCATGTACAATATACAGTATATGTTTGAATGAGTTTGCATTTTACAGTTCATGAACAAATGTAAACGTTCTATTAACATACTAACATAGTGGCAAATGCACTAAACTCTAAAGAGAGCTGAGGATATAATGAACAAAAGCAAAAAGCAATCATGTGGCTACAGTTCATTCACCTGTACAGTTGGGGGGTCAACAGCACGGGTCGGTTCAACTGGCGCAGGTGGAGGAGCCGTTGATGTACCCGTAGTTGAGAACCCTAGGGCCTGGCCCTTCTTTATTTCTTCAATCTGACTATCATAGACGGCCTGGATCCATGGTGGACCCCAATCAGTCGCATGGAAAAATATTATATTTGTTACCCCAATCAGTTTCATACATAGGAACGACTAATATGATATGTATGAAATTATAAGGGGACCTACTTTCCCCTATTAGGACTTAAATATTTGTGGGAATTATAGTGAACATATTAAAAACGTGATTATGGGTTGCTTGGGACTTAATTTTCCTTTATATTTTAAGTAAATAGATCTAATAACCTTATATTCCATATTTCCAATTCATCAAGTTTAAAGAATACTTTGCACACCTTCCAAAATTGAGTCCTTAATTGAGTCCATATTGAGTCTAAAATCAAAAAGTTTGGAAGTTTATGAGCAACATACTGTACGTAATAAGGGGTATTTATTGCTTATGTATATTTCATTCCAACAATAAGGAAGTCGATTTCCAATAAAATCTAAATAAAATAAAATCCTATTCATCATATATGCACTTGAATTACCTTCTACATCGAAATCCATAAAATTTATGACTCCTAAATCAACCAATCTCAAATCCATTGATGCAACCTTCATTACATCGTCTTCCCATTATGAACGATATTGACATTTCAAGTAACATATCTAAATATTATTTGTACTCAAGATTTTTTCTTAATGTGATCAATAAATAAATTAGTTATAAACCCACTTACTAGTAATTCTCTAATTAACTTGGTTTCAGTAGAATGTCATATCATTGTAATGGGGGAGTAAAGACAAATTGATGTTAGAGCAACTCACCCCCTTCTAGGTTTTTTAAAAGTAAATTACTTTCCTCATATTTTCCACTTTCATAATAGGCAAAACTCCACACAAAAATATTTAAAATTATGAATGCATGATCAAGAGGGAAATGTTTCATGGAATGTGTGGGATTTGAAGTAATACCTTCCATTTTGTGCCAAAACCATGATCTGCAATGTGCTCTTTGCAAATGCGTAGGAGTCTCAAAGTGGGTTTTGAACGTGAATCACACTTCAAACAAGGGCAATACACCCTAAATTCTGGTCCATGTTCTTCCCTTACTTCTGGAAATTTGGTTCTTCGTCTCTTCCTACTTGGCTCAGGAACATGAATTTGTTCAGGTGAACCCCCTTCATTGTCATAAGCCACTGGTACAACATTTGAAGCATTGACTACTCTATGTGTCCTCATGGTCTGTACATCACATTCATGAAAAGAGTTAGAGTCAATTGCAAGCCAAAAAATACATACTGAATCTCTAAACCCAACTTTCTAATAAGTTGTAAAATATTAAAATCGTTAAGTGTATGTTCTACACAAGACATGCTTTGCTAATTTCTTATTGTTTACACATTCAAAAGAAAAACGTTGTAATCTTAGTAATGAAAACATTCAAATTTTTGATAATATTTAGAATGTAACTTAGTTTAGATAACATTCTAAATATCCTAATTTAAATAATTTATTGATTTCAGGGGCAACAAAAAAGGGAAATGTTCATTCCACGAGAACAGGCGCGAAATAACAATTTCAAAAACCCGAAGATCTCGTGGCAGGCTCCCATCTCCGCATTCTGGCCGTAATGTGCGTGGCAGGTACATTCAGGCGCGCCCCCATGTAGATTTTGGGTTAGGGTAACGTACCTTTAGCAAGCTGTCTCACTCAGACAGGGGTCTGATCATTCCTCTCCCTTCGCCATAGCCAGTTTTGGGTGAAGCTTTCTTCTCTCAGTTCATCCAAACTTCGACCTCAGTTTTCACTCTCGTGTGTCGTTGTGTGTTTCTGCTGGTGCTCGCTGCCTTGATGTTTCTCTCCCTTGAGTTTACAGCTGCGCTCCTCCTCTGCTTGATAGTTTTGCGTATGTCGAAGGCTTCAGTTTGAACTTTGTGTGTTCATTGTCGCACCAGAGCGAGCATTGTGTGTCTCATTGTGTCGTTGTGTGTTTTTCTGCGCTCGTCGTCGGGTCCATCACATTGCCTTCGTCGTAGTCTGGTTCATCACACTGCCTTAGTCGAAAGTTGTAGCTGCGCTCTTCAGATGTAGAAGTCAAATTGCTGTCATCGGCTGTCTGACTGTGAAGGTTTGAGCTGCGCCTCCGTGTGGTCACTCGCTTTGCGTGCCTCATTGTCTCAGCTAGAAGCCTTAAGCTGTGCTCCTTATCTGTAATTTTCAAATTTTCTTGTGCGTCTTACTTCACAGAGTAGGTCGATCCATACGACAGCAGATAGTCTCAAAGAGGGTTTTCCCTTTCAGTGTAGTTGAGGGAGTAGTACCTTAATCGTGAGCGTCTTCATCGTGGAGTCTTACTCGTGAGAAGCAGTTTCAGTGCAGCGTGGTGAGGACCGCAACGGCTCGCGTCTTTAGCCTCTTCAGGTATTGGTAAAACCCTCTTCTCTTTCAATTTGTGGTCTGTCGTGGATTACATCATTTTAGCGACGCTCAGGGTTTTAGCGGGTTTTAACAAAGCTCAGGGTTTTAGCGATTTCTGTGCTCATCACCTAATTAGAGGACTTGTAGTGACATTGGGAGTACTTTGGTATTTGCGCTCATCTTCTCTGATTTGCAGCCTCCTTAGTGCTCTGCTGTTACTTGCGCTAAATCTTGCTCACAGACTCCAGTGTTTTTAGTGTTTGTATTAGTTCCACAGCATTTTCCTTGACAGCTTAATGAGTGGTTAAAAACAAGCCTGTAGCAATGGTAGCTTCTGCCTTTCATCTGCTTCGTGCTCGCAACTACAGCAGCACGGTTCATTGGTTTGGAGGGCAAAATCTCTGCCCGCACCCAAGTGAGCCACTTTGCCTTCATTCTTCTAAGGTTTTGCATAGATGTAGGTTCTGATTCATTTTGTATAATGTTATTTGAGATTTCTCCTCCGCTTCTGTTTGTTTAGATGCTGACTCGAATTTGGGGTTTCTGAGTGCTCTAGGTGACACAAAACATTTCACAATAAAGAGGAAGAACAAAAGGAAGGAGAAGGTTAGAGAGCCAACCACAGAGTCATCGGGTCCTGCAAGAGAAGGAGACCGAAGAGGGAAGAAAGCCAGGGCAGCGACCTCTGACAAAGATGGCCGTGAACCTGCCAAAGGGAGGCGATCACAGCCAATCACAGGCGATTCGCCATATCGACCACGGAGGTCACTGGCGTCTTTTGAAGAAACTTGAGTAGTCACCGAAGAACCTCGAGTACTCACACCAGCAGGAGGTCCAGAGGTGATTGTCTGTGAGAGCGGAGGAAGAGTTTCTTGGAAGCGCAGGCGTACGAAAGATCTTGGCGCCGAATTTGAAGCCGCGGCCTCCACAAAGGGGAAGGAGCAGGTTGAATATTTAGAGATCAACTCTGCCAGCCACAACATCAAGCTCGTTATAACGTCACCGGCGAAGAAAAAAAGGCCCACACACAAATCGCGAGTTGAAGCGCGAGAGGTCGGGCAAAACCTGCAAACGGGGAGGAGGCAGTTGATGGTGGGCGGACGCCACAGCAGTGACAAAGCCTCTAGGTCGCCCAGTGTTCAGGCGGGGACAACAACGGCTCCTCAAACGGAGGTAAACACTGTACTAGTTAATCAGGAGGCCAATGGTGGTGCGATCGTTCCAGCAGCAGGGATGAATGAGCATGCCTTGGAGCCTTCAGCACCAGCAGTCGAAGCTTCTACGGGGGGTTGGCTACAGCAGCAGTCCTCGTGGAGTCTAGAGGGCAAGCAGCAGTCCTCGCGGAGTCTGGAGGGCAGGCGACTACCGCAGCACGCGTGGAGGAGTCTGCGCTGCTTGGGCCTACAACAACACTGGAAGTTTGTCTAGCGCTGCCGGGAAGTGGCGAAGCAGCTGTTCCAACGACTCCAGGAGTGCCGGCAGCCGAAGCAATGGTTCGTGAAAAGAGTTCAGGCACCGCAGTTTCTACTCCATTACCTCTCCCTTTGTCTGTAACCACAACATCTTTGCCTTGAGCGTGTAGCTTAGATGAACCACAATGTAATGAGATGACAGTCGCTCCTCCACTCACAGAAAGAAACCGAACCCTAGTCCTTGAGTTTCCTGGTTTCCCAGAGTTAGGAGATTTAGCAGTTGAAGAAGACAGTAGGTCGATAGATTTACACCCTCCTTCGTTGTCTCCCTTGTCAGTAGCACTAGAGCTTAGAACCCCAGCCTGTGTAGACAAGCCCTCTGCTCAGAGCCCTCCATCGCACCCTGGAAACCACAAGAAGTTGCACGAGTCTGAGACAGAGGTAAATGTGATTGATAGTAGTCCTGTGAACCCAAGGTTAGGAGAAGAAGAGGAAGCCTCACCCAGAACGCCCTCCTCACATACACCAGGGTCCTCCTCAACTACACCAGCGTCCTCCTTCCCTCCGTCACCGTCGTCGCGTGTAGCCGCTTGCTCCCTTTGACCTCAGCCTTTTCCTAGGTCACCACAGAAGACAAAGGCAGCAGTTACACTTCCACCCTGGAGCCCACCAAAAGAATCGGCAGTGAGCCTAACCGCACCGCCTCAGCAAATTCCACCGAGCATCGCCGCTCGAATCCACCCACCTCCAGGTGAGACGGTGCGGAGTTTGCTCGTGACTTCCTCCGTGAAGTCTTTGCTCAAGACTCTACCGCAGGAGGAAAGAGCAGCATTTCTGGACAACAATCCTCAGGTACATCAGAAACCTTATGACACAATAAGTTTTTAGTTAATAGTTTTGTAACAAGTTCTAGCGTTTTTCAATCATCTAAACTACTGTGTGCCAGCTTTGTCAGAACATTGTCTTGGAAAGAGGTGAGTTGTCAAAGGTACAAAAGAAGAAGTCGAGGTCCAAGTGCCGTTGTACCAGGGGAGATGACGGAAGTCATAACTCACAGTGCAGTAGACATCATGTTGCGGAGAAGGAGAAGGTGAAGACAGTGGTCACGAGGGGCACTCAGCGGGCAGAGAAGGGGAAAGAACAGGCACTCAAAGAAGAGCCCTCTATCTCATTTGTTGTAGCCTATATCGGTAATGTCATGCAGCAGTTGCAGGTTATGACGGAGAAACTGGCGAAGAAGAGCTCACCTAGCCCCCGTGAGAGCTCGAAGGGGAAGCAGACAACGGGGCTTCCGGCTAAATCCAAACAAGTGGGTGTTGGGAAGGTCGGCAATGACCTTTCCAGCGATTCGTCTAATCCGGTACCTTGTCCATCTGCTTCTGGTTCCATGCTGTTTTCAGATCCCTTGTCTTTAGGAACGTGGGATGCCGTGAGGAATGTCCCTCCTTGCCAAGTGAATGCCATGGCCCGCCCTGCAGGGCAATTTTGGAGACATATGAAGAATTTTGCTTTTGAGAAAGCGGCTTTCACTTTCCCATGGCACATTGACTGGTCGCAGCAGGACCCTTTAAGTAAGGTCAGGTTTAAACTTAGATTAAAAAAACTTTACCCTGGGGATTGGGATGATGCATGGGTTATGCAAATGATTGGCAAAAACATTAGAGAGAGGCGAGTGAGGTTAAAGAGATGTTTTGCCAAGGCAGTGAACTTGAATAGTGTTCCGGTGACTATGGGGGTTTCCATAGACTCATGGAATGCGATTTATGATTCACTTTCTAACCCCAAGTATCAAGCTAAATCTGACAAATGCAAGGTGGCTGCCGATGAGCGCACCAGGAGGAAGGGCTTCACCCATAAGCTGGGCCCAAGAGGAGTAAACGGCTTAGTTTCTATGTTTGTAAGTTATATCTTCCCTTACCTTTAAGACTTTGAATCGTGCCTTTCTTTAAACTGTGATGTTGTTGCATGCTTGTATCACCTTTTGCACTTATCAATTTTAATGCAAAGTAAGTTTTTTTTGTTGTAGCGCAGATGGATGAGTTCGGCAGGCAACCGACAGAAAGTGAAGTCCAATTTGCCAAGCAAAATGGTATACCGGCAGTTGTGGACGCGGTCCGTCATGGCAACACTCACATCCCAGTGGAGGAGGCAGTTCAAGTTACGAAGCCGACAAAGGGTAAAGGAAAGAAGAAAAAGCGAAAGGCACGATCTGAGGACGAGGACAGCGCAGAGGAAGCGGGCGAATCCTCCGACGGTGAGGACGAGGACGATTGTAGCAGCGACAGCGAGGAGGACGCAAGTGGCACTGAGGGGAGCAGCGACGGGAGTTCAGGCGAGGAGTCGGAGTCGGAGGAGGAAGACGACAACGGGGATGGCGGAAACAGCGAGGTTGACGGCGACGAAGACGATGAGGAGGACAACGAGCAGCAGCCGCAGCAGAAGTCCCCCTCTAACTCGGGGGAATCGTAGTTTACAGATGTAAATATAACCTGTACATGTGTGCATAGTGCGGCAGTTTTTGTTTTCCTTGAGTGCTGTACAGATGATCTATTGGGTAGCATGTTCGTTGCATGAAGGCTGAGTGCAACTCGGCCCCTCCTACCCTGTTACTCCTATTGCTTTGTAGAATGATACATTTCGGAGTGTTGGTGAACACTTCTCGAACTTCCAGACATTTTAAAGCATTGCCACTCCTTTTTTGATATCGTTTGCTCTTGCAAGTAAATGAAACTGTGTATGTCATGCCTGGCCCACGACAAATGCTTTTCTATTCTAACCCGCACAATATCGGGAGCCCAAAATAAGGAATACTAAATTGATTTTACTAACCAACCCAGAAGAGCCACGTGGCCTACACTTTTTGCACTATAGCAACACCTAAATTTAAACACTCTAATAACAATGCCTCCAAATATAGCATTTCACATTTCCCCAATTCACCTCAAGTAATTACACTAAGGGAAATTCAGTTTTTACATTTCCAATTTGACCTCATGTAATTCCACAAAAACTTATTGAAAAGTATTTACAACTCATGTCAAAACACTTACTAAAAATACGTTTTTACATTTGGGGTCAAAACATTTAGTAAAATACGTTTTTATTACCAAAGACGTAAAACCCATTTTTAAACCCATTGGTAAATATATTCTAACCTCTTCCACTCCTAGGTAACTTAGAAAGATTCCATGTGGCAAACTTTATGACTCAGTTCCCACAAGCGAACTACTATGGGAACATACGTTCGCATGCACCACACGATGTGGCTAGCGTTACACCCCTGCCGAGGCTTTAGTGAGACCACTGCCCCGCACGTGGTTCCAGCTACGTTTAAACAGGGCCCCGTCGAGACCGCTTGTAGTGTATTATGCTACCGCACCGATGTTGCATAGGGCCCAAAAACCTAGTAGTGAAATCTTTGTAGATCCTCTTCCCACAGTACCATCAAGAAGGCAAACCTCCCACCTTCCAACATTGTCCCACACAACGGTGTTTCACAAAATAATACACTTGGTGTTGCTAACATTTGATTACTTGGTTGATTTTTAGCAACTCTTTTCCAATTCAAGAACCCTTGCGGCCATTGTCTTTGCAGATCTTGTAGTAAAGTACCCTCCTTAAAAACCTTCAGTGCAAACTTAGCATTACTTTCCAAGGCATATTGCTGAGCATGTGGATCATCGTAAGTGACATGGGCATAAAAAATCTCAGCTTGGCCACCCTCTGCAAACTTCTCACCGACCACTAGTTTGCCTTGACCAGATGAGTCGTCATTAAATGTAACAAATAAGTGACCACATTCTGGATGCGACTGTAGAGTCCTGAACAGTTCCATATTCTCTACTGCCACTTCCTCCCCACTCAAGCTCCGATCACTGTCCGACAGCTCACTCCAGTGCCACTTGGATGCCTCAATCCTCTCTTGCACCATGCTCGTAGACAGGATCTCACTCTCCGTCAAGCTCTCATCTTCTACACTCTCATACTGCGAGCTTGAAGAGGCGGTAGCAGACACGGTTGCAACCACCGACAGAGCTGAAAGAAATTCACTCTCACGTGAACCCTCCATGACACTCGATGCGTAAGGACGAGGCTTTAGTTATCAATTGTGACCCTTTACTTCCTGACGTAAAGCTCTGGAAACATAAGACCCAATGTCTTAGAATGCGAACAGACCCCCGAAAAATTCTAACCTACAAACATGTCACATGTTCCGAGCAGAAAAGGTAACCTACGACCAAAAAGTTATGACATATTCAAGCAGTGGCACCTGGACAGACTTTGTGCTCGAAAATAAAGCCAAGAATGATGTCTGTGCAGATGAATTGCACGTGAAGACCGAATAGAGGGATCGACTCCCACAGAAAACCGTAACAAGCTGGAAGAGATGACCACAAGCCAAAGCGCCAACGTCAGCAATCCAACTTCACAGGGCGAGGCTCCTCTTTGGCTGATAATTGTTTCTCGCTCCTACCGAGTGGTATACAATTTAGCGAGTGCTAAACAAAGCTTGAGACCTTCAACCTCCACTGCACAAGTGAGAGTACAGAGCGCAAGGATGTTCTCCACCAGGCCAACACTGATCCATATTAGCCCACAAGTTCCGGGACAAAAGACGACCGACGTCCCAAAGCTTGTGACACATCAAATCAGCCGCACCTGGAAAGCTGTACTTGAATAGAAGGCTAGGACCAACGTCCGTCCAGATGAGTTGTATGTGAAGAACGAATAGAGATATTGAGGCTCATATATCACCGCATAGCCAAAGCGCCACAAGCCGAAGAGCTACCGTCGAATTCAGTGACCAGCTTCGATCACAGAGCGAGGCTGCAAGGCTCCTCTTCAGTTGATGATAGTTCCTCGCTCCAACCGAGTACTGGATAATGGCTATGTATCTCGATCTTCTACCTCCAATCCAGAAATGAGAGCAGCAACCTCTGGGAGCTTCTGCACCACGCTGGCACTAGTAAAGATGTAGGAAGAAGTTAGCTAGCAAGGAGTCTGTAGGATGAGGATGGAGGAAAAAAGTCAACAAATGTGCTGGAGATGCTGCAAGGGTAAAGTGTTCTACAGTGGGGGCCAAGTCCGCTCCAGTGCAGTGACCAAGTGCACTGAACGCGAGAAGATAATCACAAGGCTTCGAATATCCTAGAAGAATTTTAGCAGCACTTTTCCCTCTTTGATATAAACTATGGGGTTATGGATCTACTCAGTTCATATGTATGTACTATGAGTCCATAATACTCGATGTGTATCGACGAGAGTTATCAACTGTGGCCCTTTAAATCCTCGATGTACATCTGGAAACAAATTAAAGATCCGAAGTGTCAGAATTCGAACAGGCTCCCGGAAGCCAATCAACTAAGCCTAGTCCACAATCGATAAAAAAATTCCAAGACGGAGGCAGCACCGTGCATGCATGTGATAAAGGAACAAACGATCTGCCTCACAGAACTTGCAAGTTGGAAGAGATCGCGACCAACCGATAGAGCCAGATCCGTCGTCAGAGATGCGGCCTTGAAACTATCATACCCAGTGCTTGAAAAACTTCCGCGCATGTGCAGAAGAGACAAGTGGTAGCACGCAATGCCAGCATATGAGGCTTATGAAGCAACGGCGCTTGAAAGTAGGATGAGGAGTAGAGAACACGTTTCCCTTGGAGTTGGGGATGCCGCCCCTGTTAAGGCCAGATTCGCTGTAGTAGAGTGACTTAGAGTGACTTAGGGACGGTTTACATGGATCATTGTAATTCACACCCACGAGCGTTTTTCGGGGGGAGGGTTGATGGAGCCCCTGTTTTTTGGTTTTTTTTTTTAAAAATACGTGGGGCATCCTCCGAGAGTAAATTGGGGCCGCAGGCCCCATTTTTGAATTTAAAATCACCAAAAATGGTCTTGGGGGGGTCCAAATTAAAAATTTCAGGGTTTTGGAAAAAAAAAACCCCATTGGTTGAGGTGGCTCCTATAAACGCTCGTGACTGCAAAATACGGACGTCCGGTTTACATGGGGAGCCAAGGCCAACAAATATCCAAGCCAATTCACTCGCATTTTGAGCTCAATTGGCTCAATGGGCCGCTTGAGAACACTTTAGTAAATTAATAAAATGTGGCCAATTTCCTCATGTGTAAAGCCCTAGGAGCCTTTTTGTAAAAGGAAAAACAAGGCCATGGGGTCAATTCACAAGGCCATGAGGCCAATTTGTATTCTTAAGGTCAAGCCACCCATAACCGACCACTTAAGGATTTTAGCATGTGATATTACGGTATATGAATTGTTTGGAATTTTTCACCCATAACCAACCACTTAAGGATTTTAGCATATGGTATGAAGGTATATAATTTGTTTAGAATTTTTCATGTGTGCTGGCTCCATCCTAATTGGGTGAACTATGGTGGTGAGCACCACGCCGCTATGGGGAATAGAACCCAAAACATCCTCATTAGGGGCCATGAGCACGAACCACCAAGCCAAGACGCGTGGTGCCTAAGAACAAATGAATATTATACAAATAAATGAAGCTAGGATTACTAAGAGCTTCTGTAAGATAGAAAGCTTGCTCACATGCGCGGAAGGTAACGGCTTCACCAAGCCATCTAAGTTAGAAGTACCTATTATTGGACACGAAAGGAATTCATATATTTGTAGAGATGAAGATGCTAAGAAACTACTTTTAGTTGATCAGCAATTAAAATGAAGTTAATGAAAATAGAATCATGATTTTGTAATATCATATGAATTTACTATGAATCCTCAAAATTTGCAATCCTAGACCTCTATAACTGTACATTGGCCCCAGTTAATTGAAAATGTGCACTATGACAAGTCACTATTTTGTGACTTTGACCAAATAATGATTACCACATTGGAAATCAATTATAGAGTAAGCTTCATGTATAATTATTTATAGATGACGCTTTGATCGCAAGTAAGAGCATTTACAGGGAACAAGTTCTCTTGCTGATGCTTCTACCTTTATTTAAGGAGCATCTAGGGTTTCCTAGTTGCGTGCTCTTTCGCGTGTTGCGTGGTTGCGAGCTCTTTTGAGTGTTGTGTAGTTGCGCGCTCTTTCACGTGCACCTCTGCTATCTATCTCGAGAGTTTGCTGAAGAAACCTTCTCCATCCTACAATTGTCTTTGGGTAGGCTCACAATTTTCTATTTTGGATTTGTGGGCAGGATGCTGGAGCAGTAAGTAGAGTGCTAGTCGACTAAGCGAAGGCCGGTAGACGTCGCTCAGGTATCTTTTTGGTGGCTTGCAAAGAGGTTGATCTAAGGCGGCCGGAAGGCGAATTGGCCTTCTATTATCGGCGGCATGTGCGTGCACTAAAAATTAGGGTAGGAAATCGCTCTTTCGCTGCAAAATCAAGCCAATGATTCACTGTTGAGTGTTGTTTCTATCCTTTCAGTTCGAATCTCTTTAGATTTGCAATGAATCTCTTTAGTTTTGCAATCCCATCTAGTAGCGTTTAAGTGTTGTAATAGTGTGATACTTGTTTGATAGAGAATTGTGTGGGTTTGTAGTACGTTTGTGATATAAGCTATATGTGATTTAGCATTTAGTAGGACAACAAGTTGACCACAGTCGATATCGCTACAAGTATAATTAGTGTTGCAGTGGACAAAAGTGCAGATTTAGAAGAGGAGGTTAAGATTGCCACGGGGTGGACAAGAAGCTTGGATAGAATGTCGGCAAGCTCTGGTGTACGGATTTCTTACTTTTGAGGTCACAATTTATTTATGATGATGGAATCAAACATAATTGTGATTCTTCTTAAATAAACAAGATAAATAAACAAGTTTATGATTATCAAATCGGTTTTCTAGAGATCAATCACAATTATCACGGAACCTAAGACTGTCTTAAATGCAAGCTTATAGTTTTCCGATTGAAATTTGAAATACAGTATGAATACCCATGCCTTGTTGCGTCTCCTACTACAAATGGAAAGACTAGGAAGTATGCCCTATAGTAAATGAATTTTGTGTAAAAAGGGTGTACTCACTATGAGGTCTTGTGTAAAATGCCACTATAGACATTTGAACACATGAATCAACTTTGGGCTTTATACTTTTTAGTAAACCTACTACCAAATTTAATAATTACTCTTGAACATTAAATCAAGTAATTATAGTACTAGTCATCAATTAGTGGTTCATAAATGGATTAAACTTCATAATTAGTGCATTTGATTGTATTGTGGAACTTCAATATGAGCAAGTGCTCTCAGTATTACATTGTTTAGTGTATACACCTAAACCATGATTGTGTGTACACACTGCCCATATTCAAGCCTAGTTTCTACTAGTGGAAGACATGTTTGGATACTCAACCTCACCTAATAATGGCTATGCATATTAGTAGGTGCTTAGGCTTCCTACACTTTGAAATTTCAGAACACGTTCATAGTTTTAGTATTACAAAATTATGATTCTACTATTATTCACTTTCACTTTCACTTTCAACTTTCTCATTTTAATAATTATGTTCTTATAAGATATCAACACCTAAATCCCATTGTAAATAAGGCAAGTTGCATAAGTACTCTTAAGAAGTATTCCTAGTACTTTAATCTCTTTTCAAGCTTAGTGATACAAGTCTAGAAATCAAAATGCAAGAAGCTTCTCATAAATGACATTATTAAGGTAAGCTACGCATGTACCGAGCAACATTAAAAACCATGCAGTTGGCTCATTTCTCTAGATTTGTATTCTAAGTTATAAGATTGCTAGACGCATAGTTGATTAACATGGCATTTACATTGTGGCTTTGTGCGATTGGAAAGCAGGTAATTGACATGAAGAAGGAGGGGCGGGTGCAAGGGAAGCCCTCGAGCAAGAGTCGACATTGCAAAGCTCGCAAGCGTCTCGCCTCGCAAAAGCAGATCACCGCCTTCAACGATCTTGCTCTCACGGACTCTGTGGACAATCATGTGGTTGATGAGGTTGTCAATTCGGGGAATGTGATCATTCCCACTGAGAATAGCTTGATCGAAAGCTCCAAGAAGGCTTGTACCTCGATTGATGGACCAAAGCTAGTTCCTGCTACTGAAGAGGCGGTCCATGGGATGGGCAACAATGGAGCGGGTCTTGACATTTCTGCTATTGAGGAGGCGTTGGAGAAACAGTTGGGCATCTTCACAGATGCATCAAAAGCAGGTGCTAGCTTCGTGGAGACTCAGTTTACTAGAAAGTGGGGAGCCGTGCTGAGCAAGGAGAGCGACGAGAGCTGGTCGGATGTCAAATTTGTGAAGGAGGAGGAGGACGATGACTGGTTTTTGGTTCTCGATGGGGATCGTAAGTGAATTCAACTGCTTCAGATTCTCACACTTTTGTGATTTTGAGACTGAGCTTCTACTGCAAGAGTTTCTGGTGCGTCTCAATTTTGCTAGAATGGAGAGGGGAGGCAAGTCAATCATGCCATGTCTCTCTAACTAGACTAGCAGATGAGTCATGGGTAGATTATATTTTGGTGATTTAGGGGGCAAGCAACTATCACCTTATTGTAGACAAGGTTTCTTCATATTTTAAGGATGGTTGATGCTCCAGTCCAATTTTCAAGATTAAAATGGTGTTTGAGAGAATGAAAAAACTCAACTACCAACTGAAAGAAGTTTGACGTGTTAATACTTTTACGCAAGTGGTCTAGCTGCTACCATCACACCATCATCAATGCGCTTGTGAACATAAATATATTCAGAAGCATGTTTATGTAACAATCACAGTCCACAGTCCGTATGAGCACATTCAAGGAGTCAATTGCTTCGATATGAACTTCACCAAAAGCAAGGAGACGGTAGAGTAAGGTATAAAAGAGATATATTTCTCGCCAAACTTTTGACTCAAATTGTGATGGAATTAATACTCGTAAAAGACTTTCTACTTTTAAATTTCTGAAATTTAAGTGGTTGGTATGCATCTAAAATGTTGTGAAGATTGAACTTTTACATGGATAATGTATACAATAATAAGGGCCACTTCATATTATGGTCCACTTGGCCTTGGGCCCATTTGGAGGTGAGCCCATCTGGAGTTGAATTGGCCCTCAACTCAAACTCTAATTTACAAAGTAGGCCGTGGAGTCGGCCTTGTAATATAAAGCCCATGGGCCCACTTGGAGGGCCCTTGGAAATTGAAATTTCTATTTTAAAGTCGGCCTTTCAAATAGGCTTAGGGGCTTTATACGAGGGCCCATTTCCAAGACTCACTTTAAAGTTGATGCCTAGGGTTTGGAATTGGGCCTTAGAAATGGGCCTCGATATAAAGTCCCTTAGGCCCATTTGACAAGCCAATAACTTATCAAATGGGCCATAGATGAGAAGTGGGTCGCTATAACATGGAGACCCAATTTTTTGACTTGGATTATTCCTGCTGACGAGGCGTCCCACGGGATGGTGAGCACCTCAAAGATTGTTGATATTCCTGCTATTGAAGAGTTGTTCCAGAAACAATTGAGCATTTTCACAAATGCAATAGAAGCAAGTGATAGCTTCGCTGAGACTCAGTTTACTAGAAAGTGGAGAGCCGTGCTGAGCGAGGAGAGCGACGAGAGCTGGACAGATGTCGGATTTGTGAAGGAGAAGGACGATGACAGGTTTTTGATACTTGATGGGGATCATAACTGAATTGAACCGCTTCAAATTCTCACACTTTTCTAATTTTGAGAGCATCTTCTACAGGAGTTCCTGATGAAATCTAACTTCTCGTGCGTGTGAGTTCTGCTGGAACGGAGAGGGGAGGTAAGACTATCCATGTCAGGGCCACACTGGCTCCCTAACTAGACCGGCATGAGTGAATTATATTTTTGGTGATTTGAGTTGACAAGGAACTATTACTTTCTCATAGACAAGGTTTCTTCATATTTTTAATCCTTAAACTTCCACTATGTCAAAAAACGACATTTTAGATGAAAGGCAGAGACTTTGAAGAGCCATAACTTCTTCGTCCAAAGTTTGTTTTTGACGAAATCACTTGGTTCGGTTTCAAAACAAGTCTAGTTTGTGTGGTAAAAATTGGAGACCCATACAATGAATTATGAATTAATGGAATGTATTTTCAAACATTAGGCATGTTTTACCATTGGAAGCCAATTAAGTGAAATCATATATAGTTTTTTCATGAGGATTTTTTACATGATCATGATCTTAAGATGAAATTTGAAATTTTTTTATCCAAATACTTTTGGTATTAGATTTGCAATGATGTTTCTACGATGAAAAAAATGATAAAATGGATGATTTTTGAGGAGGTATATCTCCTTCATCTACTGTTGGATTTCAACTTTATATTTTGACCGTTTCTAACCTTCCAATGTTTTTGACCGTTCCCAACCTTCTAATGTTTTTGACCGTTTCTAACCTTCGAGTGTTTTTGCCCATTTCTAACCTTCCGATGTTTTTGACCGTTTCTAACCTTTCAATGTTTTTGACCGTTTCTAACCTTCCAATGTTTTTGACCGTTTCTAACCTATCAACTCTTTCAAACCTTCCAATGTTTTTGACCATTTCTAACCTTCCATGACCGTTTCTAACCTTCCAATGTTTTTGACCGTTTCTAACCTTCCAATGTTTTAAACCGTTTCTAATCTTCCAATGAGCCGTTTCTTACCTTCCAATGAGCCGTTTCTAACCTTCTAATCTAATGTTTTTTAATTTTTTCTATCTCCAATATTTCTCAAAAGTGGTTCAAAAACATTTTAGGGTATTTAGTGGTGATATTGTAGAAACTAAGTGATAGTAGAAAACAATAGAATACTGATTAATGGCATTAGTAAGGTAACCTGCCCATGTTCCGAGTAGCACCACAAACCGTGCATACTACTAACGGAAGCGTCGTTTTTGAGCCCTCAAACCCGGGACGATGTCACTTTTCATCCTTGTTTTTGAGCCCCAAAACCGGAGACAATGTCACTTTTGATTGACAAGTGTGGTGGTGTGTCCTTGTCTATTGTGACCGATTTGATCCAATATATGAAAGGGATGAAAAACGACCCTTCTTGCAATGGCACTAGGCTCATTTCACTAAATTTGTAATGTAACTTTGAAGATTCATTTGAACAAGACTGCTAGAAGCATTATTGATAAAAGTAGGAAATCGACATGAAGAAGGGGCGAGTGTGAGTCAAACACTCGAGCCAGAGCAAAGCTCTCGGCTTCGCAGAATGAAAGCACCGCCGTCGATGATCCCGCTTCCAAGGACTTTGTGGACGACCGTAAGCATGATAAGGTTATAGTGGATTCGAGAAATGTGGTTACAATCGATGCAGGGAATGTGGTCAATCCCATTGTGAACAGCATGATCGAAAGCTCCGAGAAGGCTTGTATCTCGATTGATGTAGCAAAGCTTCCTTCAGCTGATGAATAGGCGTTTCATGGGATGGGCAGCAATGGAGCGGGTCTTGACATTCCTGCTATTGAGGAGGCGTTCCGGAAACAGTTGGGCATTTTCACAAATGCAGCAGAAGCAGGTGATAGCTTCGTGGAGACCCAATTTACTAGAAAGTGGGGAGGCGTCACTATAAAAAAACCCTGTTTTTTTTTATGTCTAAGTTAGACATCCTCAACGTCTTAGGATGTCTTCGTATCTGCGATGATGTCTTAAAGGACATCCTGATGTCTAGGATGTCTAATAAGATGACTTGAGATTTAGTGGGCATTGAGACGGGGATGTCTAGGGATGTTGGTCGAGACGTCGGAGTTCTTTAGATGTCTTACAAGACATCGCCGAAGACATCAAATTGCCACGCTGGCAAGGGATTTCGGTTTCACCAAGTGAAAAACTTAGAAAGTTACCGGTTTGCGGGTAAAAAGCAGCCCGGTTGTAAGAACAAACATCATAATGGGCAGCGGTTTCCTTAAGCAAAAGAAAAAAAGGCTTAATTGTATTAAATACTCTTTCGTTTTTTGTTCATTAAAATTTTATTTTCTACTACTAAAATTTTAAAAATATTAATTTAATAATATTCATATTATAATTTCAGATTTTTTCATTGGTCCAATTTTTTTTTAATTAGAAATATAATATCATAATTTAAAAATAATATTTTATACATATTTTAGAATAATTTAATATTATAGTATAATAAAATAATATTTTAAAAACAAAATAATATTTTTTATTTATTTAAAATATGAAAAAATTAAAATATTAGTATTAAAATATTATTAAACTATTAAAATAGCATTGTTGTCAAAAATAGTCTTTTTGATATATACGGCAATTTTTTCATATTTATGTTTGAAATTACACCTGGACATAGTATTTATTTTATAATTTACTGCTCTTTATCTACATGGCAAAGAAAATTCCACGTTGGACGACATTCGTCAACAGCCAACATTGGAACGTTTGAAGATGTCTAAGAAGATGTCTAAGAAGACGTCTATAAAGATGTCTAAGAAGACATCCTTCAACGTCTACACGAATGATTTTCATCGATCTCACTGGATGAACAGAGGCGGCTGGAGTTTGCTTCCGTAGTCGGCTAGGGTTTGCTGCCGCCACCACAGTTAGGTCATGAGACCTTTAAGTGGAAGTAGAGGTTGCAGAAAGCTCATTTTTGCCTTCATTTTTCCAAGGACTTAGCGTTTAGAGTGTAGAGGTTCTCAAAATTGTTTTCATTCAATTTTAGAATTATTGTAAACCACAATAAGAGAATAGTAGTTGTAGAGAGAGCCATGAAACATGCACTACTTCATTATCATGACTACTAGTGGATTTCAAAAGCATCATGTACAAGGTATTGTAGAGTGTCTTCCACAACAAATCATCTCCCTCTCCCACTCACCACTTCCTCCTCTTCTCTTCCCTTTCTTTTCCACTCTTCTTGCAATTTGAGAATTTGTTGTGGAGGAAAACCACAAACCTGCTGTAGTTGATGTGTTGTGGTTGAAACCCTAAATATGTCATCAAGACGTAATGTCTACAATGATGTCTAACGATGTTTTCAGTGATGTCTTTAGAAGACATCACTAAAGACATCGTTAGAGAAATGTACTTGATTTCCTTATTTAACTCCATTTGTTGTTGGCCTATTGAACATGTGCAGTATTCGACATGAGCACAATCATATGGGAGTTACGATGGAAGTAGCGACATCAAGTGATGATAGTGTAAGACGTCTGTAGTTTACGGTTCTGATGACTATATAAACATCTAAAAATGTCATCCCAGATGTCCTTTAATATGCCCAGAAGACATCAATCGTAACATCCTTGCAAACATCACCAAAACACAAAACGTTTACATCAATGTCTCACGAGATGTCGCTACAGACATCCGTGTAAACATCACGAATATAACAGAGACATCAATCTAGACATCATTCTAGGCACTGGAGACATCAAGCAAGACACAAAGATGTCCTACCTGATGTCTAACAGCAAAGTCAATTGACCACAAAACCCCCGAAAACGTTGCTGACA
The DNA here is from genome assembly GCA_022496805.1 of Pohlia nutans. NCBI lineage: Eukaryota > Viridiplantae > Streptophyta > Bryopsida > Bryales > Mniaceae > Pohlia > Pohlia nutans. The sequence continues at coordinate 7,038,231 of CM040098.1, read as the reverse complement.
TGGCATGCCACGTCATTTTTCCAGGTTCCACGTCGGATTTCCCGGGTGCCACGTCAGATTTCGGGGGTGCCACGTCGGATTTTCCCGGGTCCACGTAGGATTTTGGCGCCGCCACATCGGATTCTATGGGAGCATCGAAAAGTCCACATCAGGATGAAATTCATTGCCATGTGGCAGTGCCCGTTATTTATAGCGCTGATGTGTCACCTACGTGGCACATGTTTTACCCTCCCAAAGTTATCTCAAGACATCTGATGTCTTTAGATAATTTTGGATGTCCGATTAGATATCCTCAACGTCTTAGGATGTCTTAGGATGTCTTAGGATGTCTACACGTCTAACAGCCACTTACTAGACATCTAGGACACAGATTTAGACATCCAAAAAAACAGGGTTTTCTTATAGTGCGTGCTTAGCGAGGAGAGCAACGAAAGCTAGTCGGATGTTGAATTTGTGGAGGAGGACGATGAATGGTTCTTGGTACTTGATGGGGATTATGGAAGGCGAAGGCCTTGAATCAAGGGCTTCCGAGGATGGGAAGACCCGAGGCGTCTAGGCAAGTAGACCAAGGCTTTGAGAACTACCCATTGAAGACAGCTCGTGATTCAGGGCCTCCCGGTCATTAAGCTTAGGGACGGTTATGCATACTAGAAGTGGTTACAATGTCAGCTCTAGTAACTATTCAGGATTGCCATTATGTCACAAAATTGGACCAATTTTGTGAACAAAAATCTTGATTTGTGCTCAAGCGCTTCAAATTCTCACACTCTAGTGATTTTGAGATCATCCACTGCATGAGTTTTTGTTGAGATATCTTACTTTTGGTGCGTTTGAGTTCTGCTGGAACGGAGAAGGGGAAGCAAGGCAATCATGCCAAGGCCACACTCGCTCTCTAACTGGACAGGCAGTTCAACTATTAGTAAATTATATTTTTGGTAATTGTGGGGACAAGCAACTATTAACTTACTATAGACAGGGTTTCTTCATAATTTTAGGGTGTTGCTTCAGTCCAAACTCTAAGATCAAAATGATGTTTGAGAGAATAAAAAAACCACTAATTGAAGAAAGTGACTACTAGATGAAAGGTGTTTAAATTCATACTTTTACGCAAGACAGTGGTCCGGTAGTCAGTTTGTTTCTTAGAATTATGTTATTAAAGACTTATGTACAATTAATTCAAATGAGATCAAAAGAATTAATGCTTACTTGCAGAGCTTTATCTTGTAAGGTAGACACACCTATTTCCGTGCGTTTAAGAAATTCCCCTAATTCCAGTGGGATTTAGATGCTGATTTTCTTACAGCATATTAGCAATTTAAAAGAAAGGTGGACCCAAGTGAAATTATATTTTTCTCATTCTTTATGAATAAGTTATGAATTTTCAAAGTTTGCATGACTAGACACCTATTTATGTGCATAAACCCCTCCTAAAAGCGTGCACAAAGACACCTCACTTTTTGGTGACTTGTGCCAACCAATGAGTGCCTTGTGTTGGATTAGTTTTAGAAATGAGATCTTGTTTGTACAGTAATAGGTTAGCATTGCTTGTGAATACATGCATTTATAGGGCTTGCTTTTGGGTGGCGCTTGCTTTTGGGTGGCGCTCGAGTATGGGTGGTCCTACCTTATGTTGACTCTCGATGGTGCCAATAGCTGACTCTGATAGCTGTCTCGTTCATAATCTTCTTAAGTGGCCCTTAAGTGGTGTTATATTTTTAATATACGTCACCCCTGTTGATACAAACGCTACATCATAGGTGGTCTTGAAGGCCAAAATCTACAAACGTTCAAAGTAGCAGCCAGGGGTGGCTGAACTTCGACAGATAGTACGCATTCTAAGTTGGACTGATACGGAGATTGATTTTTTTTTTGTTTTTTTTTCTCTTCCAGGCTATAGCGATTATTGTGCAGCACTACTGTATTCTTCCCTTGGAAGTGTGTGTAGGGAACTGATTCATTTTCATTTTATTTTTATATTTTGAGCATAGAGGTGCAATGAATAAAAATTATCTAAGCCTACAAGTGTGCAGCTTATAGTTGGGAGCAGTGAATTTGCAAGGCTGTGCAGATAGTAATGAAAACAGAGGAGTGATCTGGTAATGTTTCGTTTTCTAAAGGCGATCGAAGCAGTATCATAAATTTTGGTATTCAAGATGTCCAAAAGCGAGTTGCAGAATTGTATCTAGGCTAGATCTGTCTTTCGGGTTTGCAATCTGCCATAGATCTTTCTCTTGCTTGGAATGTGGGGCAACGGAAACCCTAATCTAATCTGGCAGATGAAGCGATCCAAAAGCATGTATGATACTGTCTGCGGATTGGTATCAGAACAGCAAGAGATCGAGTCTGCGCGTGCGTGAGCAGTGCCAGTCTTCGAAAGGTGGAAACCTCGCACGCACATCATGGCCGAACACACTTCTGGAAAAGCAACGGCAGCATTCTGCAGGTGAGTATTCTGCCGCCACCATAGCCACTCCTCGGGAGAAATTGTGCTTCCAACAGATGTGCTTGTTTTTGGCCAAGTTACTTTCATCCATGACGGCTGGCTGCAATTGTGTGGTAGTTGTAGATATATAAGTTTATGTGCCACGAATCGAGGATAAAGAAAGCCACATGCGGATGCTGCACATCACCAACAGTGACGACGAACGATCTGATCGCCAATTACATGAACATTCTTGAACGTTCACCCCATTGGACCCCTCCCCGAGGGAAGAAGATAACTTGAGGGTAAGTGCGTTGACATCATCAACTTTTTTCTTGCATTTATGTCAACAACTATTCTGTGGCGTGAAGAAACTAGAAACATTGTACCGAATCAAGTATTGTAGCTGATCTATCATACTTGAGGTTTGGAGTTGAGAGCTGCTCTATCATACTTGAGAGTTGCTATTTCTTGTGATGCATGCAGTGTTGCACTTTCTAGGCTCGATACCATAATTACAGCAGCTACATGGGACCTCGGTTCAGAGGATTGCAGAAGTAGTGGAGCCTATGATACTTCAATTTGGTGAGTCTGCCATGACTGTATTTTATTCTAGGACATTGCTGCATTCAGTGTAATGTACCAACTGGTCCTCCCTCGTTCAGGGAGGGGGGAGATGCTATTGCGAGAAGGTGCACCGGAAGATGGACTGTGCTTTCGATATAGAGAAGTAAGTCATAGCATGACTGCAAAATTAAAAGGTTAAAAAATCGACTCAGTCTTTATTCTGCTGTTGAGGAGTTTCTCTCGATGGAGTCTATTTGTCCTATCGATTTGCGTGCGCTTTCAATAAATGATGTGGTTTGGCAGGCAGAAGTCTCACTTCCTGCTATTGGAGAGGAAGTAACTAACAATACGACAACTTTGAAACCTGGAGACTATTTTGGATATGGTTAGTTGTCAATTTTTCGAGGAATGAAGAACATCTTTGGGAATTCATCAGAATAGGGGTAAGGTGCTAGCAACCGTGGATTGTTGACGGAGTATGATTAGGATTCGTGTAGCATATGTATATTGTTTGCTGATTTGTGTCATTTTCTCCAGCGAGCGCTGGAGAATATAAGACTTTTAATAAGTCTGATGTCACGGCTATTACTGAGGTGAGGTCTTTATCTGAATGAATCTACTATGTCATGTTTCATCTCTCACCGTATCCAATATACTCCTCAACCAAGATTTAGATGCTAACTGATAGTCACGAGTGTCAAATTGTTTTGTGAATTTGGAATCTTAATCTTGTTCAATTCTGCTTGACACAGATCGATTGGCTTGCATACAAGACCTTTAGACCTGGTTCCGAAGTGTTTGACAGTTTTAAACGTTGTGGAATCAGCTCATTCTAGTACAAATAATGTAAACTGGATGAATTGTTTACTGAAAAGTCCAATTATTGGCATTCCTGAATTATTGCTAACCTTTGCAGTTAAGTGCAGGTGGTTTGTTTTGTGCTTCGTAATGAAAATTCGGATCTTCTTTCTGGCGTCTCTATATGGGCACAACAACCGGAAGGTGGAGTTGCTCTACTTGAGGGCCGGGCATACTACTACACCTGGAGAAATTAGAGGTAAGAACCAGCAGCTAGCATCACGAGCATCTCGCTACCAATGTGTTGAGAACAAGGCTGCATTAATTGGCCTTCGAGATGCACACGAACTGTCTGTGACAGGATCACGTGGTTAGGGACCTCTACATCTTTCAGATTCTTACGGTACTTTGATGAATGCAGATTGATCTGTACAGAAAATTTACGGAGGAGGGTTACCCTTCTAGCTTTCGGGGGGAAAGTCTATGGTGGGCAGCTGCTAGGCCAAGTAAGTCAATCAGCTTATTGTGGATGCACTGTACGTCTTTGACTTTAGTTCATAGCTACAGTAGTGTGGCTCCATGCTAAAGCATGATGATGTCTGCATTTATAGCTATGTGAAGACTCACTGCAGAGCACGTTTCGCAGGCTTTATACTAGCAGCTGCAAGCAAATCCGTGGATCCTGTACTTCTGGTTCATAGCCTCCATGCGTACTTCCTTCGTACTGGAGATCGATGATCGAAGTATGTTTCGGTTCCCATCCACCCGTGAACGCAATCATGATTCCATTCCATTCAAATTAAGCACAAGAAATAGATCTACACATGTGAATGAAGCCTTCATTGATTTCAGTTAGTATGTTTCGTTTCTGACGCAGCTCTCGTAGATATATCCCTGAAGCTTTAATTCTACAAGGTGGACAGAACGCGAGATGGGCTTACTTTTGCAACACGGCAGGATTCCGCAATGCAGAGAGGCAAAGTCATCTACTCAATGCTGCATGCTTCATTATTTTCAGGTGGGCACAACAGTAGCTCCTTTCATGTAGGCAACTACAGCTTGATATCGATGACATTCAGAAACGGTTAGAACATGAAACTTTCACAAGTCAGTTCTTGATCGCAGAGCTCGTCTCTGGCAACTAGTCTGTCTGACCTTTTCCGGAGCGTTAGGGTATAGCCAGCCTCGCTGCCATATCAGTTGGAAATATCTCTCTCACGGTTACTTGAGGGTGCAGAAACTAAGCTCTTTGTGATCTTGTATGAGTTTCCTTACAGAGATCGAAGCAGAGAACGACGGGTGACGAAGGTTTTAAGGGTTTCCTTCTCTTGCAGACAAGTTGCCAATGCTTCAGAAAAAGATCTCATTCACTTGGGTTTTCAGGTGAGCTCACACTAGATCCTAAGTGAGATCTTATCAGAAAATATCAACATTTCGTGTGCTGAACTGTACTTAAAGCTCGTAATTAAAGATCAGCTCACTGATCAATTTCTTATACAGGACCTTCGAGTTATCATGAACGACAGGCTGTTTTCGCATACCAGCACATGCTTCGAATTGCCTACATGAAAGGAGCTACTGTTGTGCCCACCTGAAATGTAGGCAATTCGTCTTTGGCGGCCATCTTCAAGTTAGAAAGCTACTGTTAAATGTTTCCCAAAGGAAATCATGGAGGAATCTACCATTTTCTTGACTCCCCTCTGCGGCCCTCATGCGGCCCGCACGCCCATGATTTCATACCGACACCAACGCATACAGATCTATCTTGGGGTAGTTCTTCCCACGTTCTACCCAGACCCACGGGCTGCTTGAACGGAAAATCGGTTTTTCCCCCTCAAACTGATTGTTTTATAAATGTTACCTGATCTCCAGGGTACCCTGTGCTGGCTCTTTTGTGAAGGTTTCTGTCTAGTTTGCGCTTGCTATTCGTCTAGGCTCCTAAGGAGCTTGCACGTACTCGAAAGGTGTAGCGGTGATCGAAAGTTGAGTGAACCCATGCATGCACATGACGGGCCTGTAGTTGAAGCATAGGACGTTACTTATATCGAGGCGGTGAACTTTGCTTCGTTAACGGAATTCCAAGGTGTGTCAACAGCAGGTGTAACTGCGGCTGTTCATCCGCGCTAGATTTGAAGCTCGAGCGCTGCTGTGTGGTTGAGTCTAGAGAGTTGCGAGGGCGTGCAGTGGGGACACCAGCTATGTCTACTAATATAGAGATGGTTGTCGTGGAACCAACGAACCTTCGCAGGTATCTAGGTCTCATAGTCGCCGGAGATCTGCCTGCGTTCCAAGAAATGCTGAATCATACTTGTTTGAACGTTTCTAGCCCACAAGTCGAAGATGGTAGAACTCCTCTTCACATGGCCGCACTCAAGAAAAAACTTGAGATTGCCAAGCTTATATTGAACTCTCCTAGGGTATCAGTCCAGGTTGTGAACGCCAAGGATTGCTTCGGCTACACGCCCTTGCACCTGGCTGTCCGATCAGGCGATGTCGACTTGGTGAGACTCTTGGCTGAGTCTCCACTGTCTACACTGGACGTTGCAGCTACCAGTAAGAAGGGCGATGATGACAAAGACTGTGACGGATGGACTCCACTCCACCTTGCAGCGAGGGAGGGCAATGTGTGCATAGTCAAAATATTACTGCAAAATTTTTCAAATGGTCGAGACAACAAGCCTATCAATATTCATGCCACGAACTGGCAGGGTGAGAGCGCCCTGGATATTGCAAAACAAAGTAACCATGATTCGGAGCTTGTGGAGATACTGGAATGTTTTGATGCGAACTGGCTGCAGCTGGAAAGACAGAAGAGTGCCAATTCTATCAATGCCATCTTGGTGGGTGCTACAGTCCTAGCAACGGTGACATATACAACTTTGATGCAACCTCCTGTGGCCGGTCTCCCGGCTCAAGAAAATTCTCTCACAGGTATTTGACATCCTCCTCTTTCCAGTTATGAGGCCAATACATCTCCAGGAGTGATTCGCTTAATGAAGTTTTTAAAATATCACTTTGTAGAATGTTTGATGTTGTTTTGCCTTTAATGGCCCAGCTTGTGAGTCATTGTATTGAGTTTTAGTTTGAGATTGTAGACGTTAACAAACAAAATCGTAAAGTATGTAACACCTCAATTTACAAAAGAGTCTATTACGACTGGATGAAAGGGTTTTAGGTGGTGTAAACATTGTGTCAATTGATGGTTTTAATTTCCAAGAGTTTGAAGAGAAGGCTTAAGAAGACTGAAGACTCTGCAGTAGAGTGAAGTTGCAGAGTGTATTTCTTGGCTAAGTATCTAACAGGCTCGCTTCTCACAGGTGGTGGAACAGCTGCAGATCTATCACCTGAACACTGGCTCAATATTCAGCCGGAGCATACCATTGGTGCTCTTATAATTGTCACCAGTTTCTGCTTCTCAGTCTCAATTCTATCCTTCATTGTGGGAATTAATGGTCTGATTTCGAGTACTAAAACTTTGAAGGAGGAGGTGCACCTGCTGCGCAAATCTGTTCGCTTGGCTTCTCAGTTAATGTTCACGGCTATTTTTTGCCTTCTGTGGGCAGCGTTCTTAGGGAGCATGCCAACGTTTCATGTCGTGGTCCCTCACCGTCACATTGCGATTATGATATTGGCTGGTCTTACTATTGTTGGCATGCCATTTTTAGTCACTTTTATCTTATTTTTAATATTTCTATCTTGGGTAAAGCCATGTTGGATAGGTGAACCGTTGGGGAGGTTCAAGATTTACATGAAAAGATAGGTGAACAGTTAGGGAGGTGAGGTTGAAGATTTACATGAAAAACTTTCATGCCTCGGTTGTTTCTTCTGATGTCCCTCCAGACTTACTCTAATTAGTACCTTGACAAAGTTGATATGCATCTGATTTCTAATTTCCATTTGCTGGATAAAAAGATCAGCCATTGGTAACTCCCAAACAAGTCATAGGTGAGTAGAAGGGATCAACTAATGTCTAAGGATGCCATACGTCATTTTTTGATAGTTTGGAGGATTGACTAGGTCACAACTACATCCAAAATGTTATGAAGATTTTGTAAATATTTTAAAACAAAAGGGTTAAATTTTGGACCTTTTATTCCTTGAAAGTTTTGGAAGTCTAAACAATTTCATCATTTGTGCATGATTTGAAGCTGGCTGGTGTGTGGCTGGTTTAAAATGAGTTTAGAGAGTTGCGAGGGCGTGCATTGAAGACACCTTGGTCGTGGAGATGGTTGTGGCAGATCCCATAGATAACAGTATTGATGAGAACATTCTAGAGCTTATAGTGGCTGGAGATTTGCACGCGTTATCAAGAGAACTTGGAATGGCAACATAATGTTTCCTAGCGGGCCATTCGAAGCCGCTCATTTTGTGCCTACATGTGCCTAGGTTGTACTTGGGTTGACTGGCCCTCGGTTCCAGTGCTTCTTGCCATACTAGGTGCCTTCTAAGAAGTTGAGTTTCACCGAATTTTTTGAGGTCGATAATTTGAGTCGCTAGAATGCGGTTGTCATTGAAGTCTGTAGCGCCAGTTAAGTGTTGGGTAGAGATGATGTATTTGGCAAGAGAGGAGTCAGGCCATATACTAATTGAAATAGAGTGTGGCCAGTGACTACCTTGTATGCCGTGCAGGCCATAGACTAATTGAAATAGAGTGTGGCCAATGACTACCTTGTATGCCGTGCAGTAAGCAAATATTATGGTAGGGAGGTGGATTAGTCATTTTGATTTCAACTATACAATCTTGTAATAGACTTATTATAGGTCATGTGGACCAAAAGTGCAGTCATGAAGCCTATAGATCGCAAGATTATGACATACTAGTACTAAAAATAGACCACAAAATTTCATCATTTTCACTTTTATGTAAATATTCTACCAACAAAGCTACTATGGTGAAAAAATCTCCAATTAGAATGTAGTTCACCTTTATCTCATAAACACCCTAGTACCAACAAAATGCATCTAAATTTTTTGTTGGCTCACGACAGCCTTGCAACGGTGAGAAATGCCAAAAAACTCAAAGTAGAAAATAAAGTCTAAAACTAGACCCCTTGCACTCAAATCCTTGCCTAATTTTCAAAACACCTTTGATTGGGTCAAGGTTTCTACACTTATACTAAACTCTAATTGGAATTTATTCCAAAAAATAAAGTTGAAATCCAACGCTAGATGGAGATATAGCTTCACATAAACCATGTATTTAAAAAAATATATATTTATAGAATCATCCGTGCAAATTCAACACCAAGGTTGTTTGGATAAAAACGCTTCATATTAAAAATATAAATATGTAAAAACATTTCATAAAATCTTTATTTGATTTCACATATTGACTTGTTGTGGTATAACATGTTTAATGTTTGAAAGCTCATGAAAAAATTGTTGTGTTCACTACAATGCATGCCATGAATTAATGCTTTATTGGATGGGTCTACAACTTTTACGGTACACACAAGACTTGATTTGAGCTCCAACTCTAGTGATTTTGTCAAGAACTCAATGAAGAAGTAATGGCTTTTCATCCCTTCATCCAAAATGTTATTTTTTGTCATCAAGGAAATTTAGGGGTTAAATGACAATATTCAATATGGATTAAAAAATTAAGACAATTACTACGGGATTCTTAATATTTGAACTTTAGAAAATAAGCCAATTATCATTGATTAAGAAGGCAATATTGTTCATGTAGGCTTTAATAACAATATAAAAAAACATGGGTGCAATTTTCATAATTGATTCAAAGCATTCATGTTTAAAGCAATTGTATATTTCAGAATCATTGTTATATCTCTTATATAAAAGAATAGTGTCCGTCCATCGTCCATCATGCGCTCCTTCCTACCTACCTATCTACCTACCTACCTTTTATGTTTATGTACATACTAAAAAATAACGGGCATATGTAAAAAATAAAGAACATAATAGTCTCCATGAATATAAAAGCAAAAAAACGGACCCCGTTCATGGATTTCATACCTACTTTATGAAGTATAGCACACACATTCTTAACTCGCATTGATTGCTACTATTATATCTCTATATATCTATCCCTATATATCTATCTCTATATATAAAAGAATAGTGTCTGTCCGGCGATCCATCCTGCCTACCTACCTTTCTACCTACCTACCTACCTACATTTTATGTTTTTGTAACTATGTACATACAAAAAAAATGGGTATATATAAAAATAAAAAACATAACAGTGTCCAAGGAAACGGGGGACATGAGATAATTTTTTAAAAGTACCATATAAAGAGTTTCCCCGTCGGGGCGACGGGAACCTGATACTAGAACAAGACTTGATTTGGGACCCAAGCCAAGTGATTTTGTCCAGAATGGAGTTTGGATAAAGGAGTTATGGCTCTTCAAAGTTTTTGCCCTTTATCCAAAATGTAGAAAAACAACATTGGGGACGTTTAGGGGTTAATCTAGCTATATGAAGTCTTTCCAAAATTTCCAAATTATCTCCTATTGTTGCATAAGTATAATTTGTCTACTTTATTAGGTTTGTGGTTTACTACAACCTAATGCTACTAGACTTTGTAATTACTCATTCTACTATATACTTGACTACGCCCCCTAGTGTATAAAAGTCATATTATTGAACCACTTTTGTATTGATAATAGCAAATAAAAATTAACAAATGAATATTATCCAGGTACATGAAGTTAGGATTAGAGGTTTCGTAAGATAGAAGGCTTGCTAACTTGTGGTAGAAAGTAGCGGCTTGACCAAGCCATGTGAAGTAGAAACACTTCTTATCGAACACGAAAGGAATTCATATATTTCTATTGATTAACATGCTAACATACTAGTTTTAGTTTATTAGCAATTAATAAATGAAATTAATGAAGATAGAATTATAAATTCTTGATACTATATGAGTATACTATGAATCCTCAATGTTTGAAAGCCTAGACCCCTATAACTATACATTGGCCCCTCCCAACCAAAAACGTGCACAATGACAAATCACTGTTTTGTGACTTGAACCAATTAATGATTGCCACGTTGGAATAAAATTATAGAATAAGCTTCATGTGTAATTAATTATTGATAAGGTTTTGATTGCAAGTGGGGGCATTTATAGAGAACAACGATAAGGGTTGTTTGGTAATGGATGCTTCCTCCTTAATTTAAGCAACGTCTAGGGTTAGGAAGAGTGTCGCTCGACTAACCAAAGGTTGGAAGGTCGGCCGGCATAGGCCCGGTATGTTTCAGTATGTTTCGGTTCCTTGCAAAGAGGTTGATATGAGGCGGTCATTAGGTGAATAGGCCCTCTATTATTTGCGGCATGGGTGCGCACTAGGAATTAGGGTATGGAGCCACTCTTTCACCGCAACATCAAGCTAATGATTCCATGTCAAGTCACTTGAGTGTTTCTTCTTTCTTCTATGTTCAAAGCTTTTTAGCTTTGCAATCCCCTGTAGTGGGCGTTTGTGCTTGATACATAATTGTTTGAGTGTGTTGTAATTGGGTGATACTTGTTTGATGTAGTATTGTGTAAGTTTCTAGTAAGTGTGTCATACAAGGTATATGTAATCTAGGATTTAGTAAGAGAGTAAGTTGACCACATTGAAAACAACTACATGTTTAATTAGGGTTGAAGTGGACAAAAGTGCAGATCTAGAAGAAGAGGACAAGATTGCACTAGAGGTGGATAAGTGGCTTGGGAAGAATGTCGGCATGCTCTGCAGTACGGATTTCTGACCCTATATATGTTTTGAGATGATAACTCATTAACGATGACAAAATCAAATGTAATTGTGATCCTATCAAAAGAGCAAGATACAAAACCTTCTTATTCCTTGTACTCAATTACAAAAGGCGTATCATCAAGGTTAGGTATAATGACAATTTATTCACATTAGTTTTAAATTTATGGCTATCAAATTAATTTCTTCAGATCTACCACTAATAGGACAGAACCTAAGACTGTCCATAATGCAACGTTATAACTTACTTTTCATTGAATCTTAAAATAAGAAAGGAACACTAATTACGTCTACTATCCATCCTAATTACGTCTCCTACTACTAATAAAAAGACTAGGAAGTATGCTCCATGGTACATAATCGTGTGCACATGGTGTACATACTATGGGGTCTCGTGTAAAAACTAAAAAACCACTATATGCTAATTTTTTATTTGATATTTCATTTTGCCAAATATTTTGTTACTATTTAGGAACCAAATTAAGAAAACCATAAGGATTTAAACACAAAAATCAAGTTTGGGCTTGCTACTTTTAACTAGTATTCACCTCTAAAATCTACTTAATTACTGTTGAACAATATATCAAGAAATAGTAATAGTCCTTAGGTAGTTATTTGTAAATGGACTAAATTTAATGATTAGTGCATATAGTTGCATTGTGAAACTTAAATATGGGCATGTGTGTCCGGTTCCACTAGTGCATATACCCAAACCATGATTAGGTGTACGTAGTACCCATATTGAAGCCTAGTTTCCACTAGTGAAAACATGCCTTATAAATGCACTAATATGCATACTAAGCCTCACCTAGTAGTCATTATGCATATTGATAGGTGCTTAGGCTTGCTACACTTTGAAAATGCATACTAGTTTCACATTTTGAGCATGAAAAATTATGATTCCAGTTCCATTCACTTTATTTTTTTATTATTTATGTTCTATAAAGATATCAACACATAAATCGCCTTACAAAAAGGTAAAAATTCATAAATACTAATAATAAATATTCCTAGTACTTTAGTACTTTCTTTTCAAGTTTATTGTTACAAGTCTAGAAATCAAAATCCAATAGAATACTCATTAATGGCATTAGTAAGGTAACGTGCCGACCTTTCGAGCAGCACCACAAACCGTGCATACTAGTAACAGAAGCATCGTTTTTGAGCTCCAAAACCCATGACAATGTCACTTTTGATCGTCGTTTTTGAGCCTCAAAACCCGGGACAATGTCACTTTTGATCGTCGTTTTTGAGCCTCAAAACCCGGGACAATGTCACTTTTGATCGACAAGTGTGGTCGTGTGTCCTTGTTTGTTGTGACCGATTCAATCCAATATTCGAAGGGATCAAGAAGGATACTTCTCCTTGCAATGGCACAAGGGTCATTGCTCTAAATTTGTAATGTCACTTTTAAGATTGAACAAGACTGCTAGACGCATTGTTTAATATGTTGGATATTGTTTACAGGAAATCGACACAGTGCAAGGCAAGCACTCGAGCAAGAGCAAAGCTCGCAAGCGTCTCGACTTGCAGAAGCAGATCACCGCCGTCGACGAGCACTTTGTAAAGGATTGTAAGCATGATGAGGTTATAGTGGATTCGAAGAATGTGGTTATAGTGGATTCGGAGAATGTAGTCAATCTCATTGTGGACAACGTGATCGAAAGCTCCGAGAAGGCTTCTACCTCGATTGATGATGCACCAAAGCTTACTTCAACTGATGAAGAGGCGTTCTATGGGATGGGCAAAACAGTTGGGCAACTTCGCATATGCAGCAAAGGCAAGTGATAGCTTCATGGAGACTCAGTTTACTAGAAAGTGGGGAGCTGTGCTGAGCAAGGAGAGCGATGAGAGCTGGTCGGATGTCGAATTTGTGGAGGAGGAGGACGATGACGGGTTTTTGGTTCTCGATGGGGATCATGGAATGGAAAGACCTTGAATCAAGGGCTTTCCATGATGGGAAGATCCAAGGTGTCGAAGCAAGTAGACTAAGGCTTCGAGAGTTGCCTATTGAGGACAACTCGTGATTCAAGGCCTCCCCCGTCATAAAGCTTAGGGACAGCTATGCATACTAAAACTGGTTACAGTGTCGGCTCTAGTAACTACTCAGGATTCCCATTATGTCACATAATTGGACCAATTTTGGGAACAAAAATCTTGATTTCTGCGCAAGCGCTTCAAATTCTCACAGTTCAGTGATTTTGAGATCATTTACCTCATGAGTTTTTGTTGAAATCTTACTTTTGGTGAGTTTTGCTCGAATGTCTAATAGGTATTAGTGGGGAAAAAAATCATGAGGAAGTGTCTTAAATGACATAGTGTATTGGTGACGTCCTAAATGACGTTCCGAATGACAAGGCCATTGACTTCAAAATAAAATTGGTGGATTCTAAACCACATGTTTGAAAGTGACCAGTTGCAAGGTAAATTTTAAAATTACACTACTGGAAATCGTAAGTAATTTAGATGTAATTTTGTGCGTTCAAGATGTGCTGTGAGCAATTGCATACACATTTGCTAGAAAGGGAAACTCTGTCTAGTGCACATGGTGAAAATGACTATGATCAATTACACAGCATTGGAAATCGATATCAATGTAGGAGAAGTTGAATGGGTACAGACATGGATGGACTAGGTACTCCAAATGTAGTCTAATTTCTCTATAATCTACAATCTATATAGCAAGTAATGTTTTCAATGATTTTTGTTTCTAGAATTTTAACTTGGTGAATTCAATCAATGAACCTTCTCTTTGTTGCCTTTGTTTCAAGATCTAGCCTTTTTCATTTGATGCATTCATTTACTTGCATTTTTGAGTTCATGCACTCATTTACTTGCATTTGAGTCTTCTTAATATTAAGTTTGTACAAACACTTCTTGAATTTAACAAATTCCATAAAAAGCTCATTCACTAGTTTAGCTCCAAAAGACTACATGTGTTTTGATTGAACAATGAAAATGGAGCACTTGGTCATTTAGTATCTCTCAACCACAACTAACCATAGCTTTCTTTGAATCCAAGTACAAATATTTTTTACACAAGCTTGCAACACCCTAAAAACAAAGATCAACATCTTCCATCCTCCACCCAAAAATGTACACAATCTTCTTACTTTTGAGATAGGCATGAATCTAGAAGATATACTTCATTGCGCGAAATTTGAAATCACCATCTATTCATCACCATGCATTTGTGCCAACCGGCAATGACCAAGTTAGGAAAAGCAAAAACACTTTTAAAAAGAAGTGTGAAGCAAGGTTTCTTTTCATCAACCATCCACACTCCATGAGTCCTATACCAACATTTCACCCCAATACTTGTGACACCAAACCGCTGACAAATGAAGACCTCCCCCACCCAAAGTGTTGTGCAACAGTTTGTAAATGGTACATTCTCATATTTATAGCAATTCATCTTCTTCTACAAAGTGCGAGCAACAACTACATCCATCAATTTGAATGAAGACGATTCTTTACTTCCACCAAAAAAACAATGTACAGCTGCGCTCAACGTACAATAGATCAACTCTATACTACTAAATTCAGTCTCTGTATAAATTCAAAAGTATCTCAGGGTTCACTTGATTGAGTTGCTCTTTATGTTCACCGTCGTGGGCCACTGTCTACAAGCTTAGCTTGCGTTGGGATCGAGTGAACATTCTCAACGGCCATCGATGGTTTGGTTGAAGCAGGATTGGGGTCCGGTTCTCCATGAGGGTTGCACGGCTGGCGGGGTCTTATATCCCAGCATGGTGTAGGAGATCCTCGCCCGGCTTCTACCGTGAGAGGGGTCAGCACCAAAAGTGCCAACAAGAGCGACACGAGCAAAGTCCGGAGCCAAGCCATTGGTTTATCTGCAAGTGCAATTAGCTCACATGGATTAGTTTGAGACCATGATCGGAAAGCAATACATTATGATAGAGAAGGTGCAGCTAGTGTTACACTTTGACATGAAAGTGAACTTATGTTCTAATGTCGGCCGTTTGGACAATCGTTGCAAACCAAATTATAATGGAGAAATAAAGAATGAGGTATCTCTAAAAACAAACGTTACCTTTCGAACGGCAAAGATCAAGAAGAGAGGTGAGACTCGAGGAGGTTGACCACCGCTTGGAATTGATCAACAAAAAAAAAAACGAAATGTACGAGAATGGCTCGTCATACTGAGTATTTATATACGAGCTCTCCGAGTCGACCGCCGAGGCCCTGCAGCCTCAGCAGTCGATTATTCAAGTATTCTGGAATGTTCTATTTTCTCAATATATACTCTTCTGATGATTTGTATACATAAATTTGTAAAGTTTAGAGTTTCTTAATTTCCAGTATTTGATACATTGCAAAATTTATCTTTTGTGTGTTGATTTATTTTCAATTTTTTAAAATTTGTTTAAGCTATGAGGTCAATTAGCTCACATTGGATGAAACTCATTAAAATTGGACTTTGTGACCTTTAAGAGATATTTTTAGTTCAATAGCATGGGCAATTCATTAAATGAGATATTTTGTCCTCTCATTTTAGTTATAGGCTTGAGAATATAATTTGACTTTTTGGGGTCAAAGAGGCATTCTCATGCCGAGAAGGCAAGAATGTAGTCAAAAAAATTTGAATTTACAAACCTGCCCATGATAAGTACTTTAATCTAAAAAAATAAATTGATCAGTGTTTTATTTTATTGAATATAACCTCTAGAAGATCAAAGGTTTTTTAAAAGCCTTTTTTGAGATTGGGTATAGCAATGTAAAAAACATTTTAGGACTTTGAATACAATTTTGATGGGATATGGAACTTGCTAGTCGTTCTTATGAGTACCCTTTAGACATTGGAATCAATTTTCTCGATTTTTTTTGTTATCAAGACTAAGAACTTAAATTGGTAAATGCTCTTGTTGCAAACCACTACTTTATTTCAATGTGGATAGAAAATTGAACCAAGTTGTTCAACCCAAAAATCACTTTTTCTTGATAGGTCATCGTGCATGTTACAGTTTATTGAAAACATTATGATACAAAAAATGCTTAATCATGCATAAAAAAAAGTACTTATAGAGCTTGTAAGGGACTTTAGTTTTAGTATAGGACAATATGAACTTAGTATAGATTGGCCTCGTTTTTTTATAAAATGTACAAAATTGTGGTATACTAAAACGTCTTCAAAATGCGGCATTATGGTAAAATTTCACATTTAGTGTTTCGATAAGTCATTGGCTTCAGTGTGTGCCTTCATATTTGGTGTAGAGATTAATAAATATCATCTTTAGAGTACTTAGACTGCCGCCCCAATTGGACCCAACATAACATCTAAATAATGTTAAAGAGATCAACAGGCACATTCCTAGAACAAGAATGCATACGTGGAACAAGAACAGCATTGCACAACTTTGCGGCACACGAAAGTGAATTGTTGATTACCTACTCTTGATTTTAAGAGTTGTTGATTAGTGTTAAATGAAGATTAGTGTTATTTAGTGAAAGTCAACCATTACACTATTTCTCAACCCTCTTAAGATTAGTGTTCAATTTGGGCCGCCATTGCAATTAATGCTCTTTGTCTTTTCTTGAAGCAACCAATTGCACCAATTCCAAGAGATTCTTCTCCTTCCAAGGAAACTACCATACTCTCACATTTAGTGTTATGTTTTGAAGAACAGCGTTGTAACACTATGGTGACGTGTGAAGATTAGTGTTTCCGTTCGCAATTAACGTTTGTAACACTAATCAACAACTCTTGTGTAGTGATTTACTGTAACATTCCGACAAATGCATCTATCGGTGGTTACATCTCCATTGGAAAAAAATGATGTTCT
This sequence comes from Pohlia nutans, assembly GCA_022496805.1. NCBI lineage: Eukaryota > Viridiplantae > Streptophyta > Bryopsida > Bryales > Mniaceae > Pohlia > Pohlia nutans. The sequence goes on along the minus strand of CM040098.1, from coordinate 7,020,921 downwards.
CGTGTACTACACGGGAAGGTTTCAACAAGGCTACAAATTCTGTGATGTGTATACCAAGTTCAATTGTACCTTCACCAGTAAATGTATAACGTCCTCATTCTCCTTTGCAATTAGTCAAAGAGGGTGGCCAAATCTCATATTCCTTCGATGCCGAGATTCCTTGGATGCATGAACATGCAGGTTCCTTGGCTTTTGATGGAACCAGCGGCTAAGGAAGCAAGGAAATCATCTTGTCTCAATGCAATCCATGTATGGACATCAAGCCTCAAAAAATTCCATGTGTTAACTACTCACATTTCAAAAAGGCTTCACAGCAGCAACTCTCCATCTTCTAATACCTGACACCATCTGGAGGTTCCTCTTCTGGAATCTGCGTGCATTTCACAAACATTAATTATTACGTAAGAGGCATCCCGACTTGTGTCTGTCGAAACTATGCAATCATAACATGGGGTATTCTCCACAACAGAACTTCATGGGTAGCAAGTTATTACCTCTCCTAACCTCCAGGTCTCTTTCTGCCAAATCCTCTCGACGCCTACAGTAGTAGTCTGTGGAGTCGGTGTACCAAGGGGCGATCTGCATTCAACACATTACACAATCTGAAATTTGAAAAAGAAAAAATAAAGTAAAGCGTAGCACAATGAGTTGGGGATGGTGTAACTCACGAATTGAAAGTAACAGCAGGAGTAGTTGGTGGCGGCGTTGCAGCAGATTGTGGAATTGCAAATGGCGAGGCTCCAAAAGGCGAGGACGTGTTGAATGGCGAGGCTCCAGAAGGAGCTGAATTGTTGAATGGCGAGGCTCCAAAAGGAGCTGAAGTGTTGAATGGCGAAGCTCCAGAGGAAGCTGGAGTGTTGAATGGCGACGCTCCAAAGCCAAAAGAATTCATATTACTAGTTGGTTGGATGGCCGATTGAGAACCAAACCCACCTATTTAACACATGTGCCCCTACCATCAATACGGGCTTAATATACAAATAAGCTCACATACGACACCGCATGTATGGATTCCACATAATAGAGCACCAAGAAATGTACCCATGCAATCGCGAGAATGCAACTAAAAAGTACGTATCCAGAGTTACACACTGCACAAGCTTTGCTGAGCATATTGATGGGCTTCCTTTAACAAAATGTTCCGCAAGCGTATCAGATCTAACTTGAGGAAAAACAATTGTCCATCAGAGGTCCGAGATACTATACCTCCAAAAACACTAGAACCCATCGCAGGGGGAGTTTGTGCTTGTGAGCCAAAACCACTTGCTGGAAAAGTTTGTGCTGCTGAGCCAAAAATATTACTCTTGGGAGCCTGGGTTCCAAACCCAGCCTGGCCAAATTGACTATTTTGGCCAAAGCCGCTTGACTGGAAAGGGCTGGGACTAGGCTTGGAAGCTGTAGATGCATTCAAGAATCCACCTCTACATATTGTGACACGGGATCATAAGGCCAAATTAGAAAGTAGACCCTTCACAGAGTGACTCTTTCTGCACACTTTTGATTTTTATGAAGATAAAACTGCAAGCTTTTAACTAAGTTTATGATCCGAAAATGCAAACTAAGGGTAATGACAATAGAACCACCTTACAACTCAAAAAAAATCAGTATAATGTGGCATAGTTACCCGGATTGTGCAGGAGCGGTTATTGGAACTCCAAACATCGTTTGTGGCTGGCCAAAGCCTCTAGTAGGAACAGCAGGTTGAATTTGAGGTGTTCCAAATCCAGAGACTTTCCCAAATGGGGACGACTGAGTCAGTCCCTGCTGAAATCCTCCCCCTGCACTACTCGCTGGACCAGAGTACGGACCTCGTTGAAGAGCTTCAAATTCCGCACACTTTGCAGCAACGAGAGATTGCTCTTTTTGAACCTATGTATGTCACAACCATGCAACCGGGTCAATGTCTGTCAGTCATTATAGACACCAGAAAAAAAATCATCTACTATGACCGCAGCTTGTTAACTCAAGGCAAGAATAAAAAGCTGAAATCAACCATCATAGTTGCATATATCAATGTAATAATCATCCAAACGTGCGAGCAACAAACTCACAATCTGTGGCGCAGACGACCCCTGCTTAGCACTGTCATACGCCAATGCTCAAAGCTCTTCTGGGTTGATGTCCCCGGTAATGTCGTTCGGAAGGCTGTACAGGCAAAACCATTAACAGGAGCTTGAGCACAGGAAAGCAGAAAAAAACAACGCCAGATGCTATCTAGCTCTACGTGTGTTGAGATGAAACTACATTCAACCTCTATTCCTTCCGTTAAAATAGCACTATTGCACAAAAGGGCACTTTCAAGGAGACTAGAAATCAGTAAAACTTGACAAGATACATGTGAAATTGGACCATTTTGGATCAAAAGTGGGTGAGGCTACAATGTTTGTTTCAGGACTAAAGTTATAAAATATTGGTTATAATAGAAGAGAGTATGGTGATGATCTATTAAGTGATAGAGTTTTTGTTGTGACAAAGGGGTACTTGGAGTAGTGCCATTTTTACGGAATTGGCCATATTCACAGATTGAGTAGTAGAATGCATTACAATTTCCAGTGTGCATAGCTTGTAAGGCGCCAAAATGTTGGCTGCTCATTGATAACATCCTCCTTGATTTGATCCAAGCAAACTTTGGGGTTGCCGCACCTACCACCCAGAAATAAAAGAATTATCAACCCTTTTAAATTAGAGTTTTCAATTACTAATTACTGCAAAACGAGCATGGTATCCAAAGCTAACGGTTAGGTAAAGTAAGTCTCTTCTGATTCATGTGTACTAGAGCTTCTCAATCCAAAATTGAAGTGATAGCTGCAGGGAGTACTAACTAACCTGTGCTCTTTCGCTGGTGCTGCTGTTGTTTGTTGTTGCGGAGTTCGTTGAGTATTAGCGGTACTATTGAAAGCTCCATAGCGGTTGGTTCCAAACCCCTACAAGCAGCAAGTCTCATCACATCGAAGCATTCAAAGAGCTCAGGGATTCGCACTTATTAAATTGATCGGTCAAGGTGATTTTACCTGCTGTTGTTGAGTTTGTTTTGGCCCAGAATTGAACGCATTATTTTGTTGCTGAGTAGGGCCAGTCTGATGCAAAAATTTACACCGAGTGCCAAATCGGCAGCTGCAGACACAGCAATTGACATTATTATTATGCACAGGAATCAAACCATTCTAGCAAATGACAGGAATCAAACCATTCAAGCAAAAATTCAAGAATCGTCAAAATTTAACGGTTAAATGAGAAATCGAACGACAAATAAATTTCAAGTGAAAAGGAAATGCTACCTCCCCCTCTGAAAATCTCGACATATTTGCCGAGACATTGAAGTGAAAAGGAAATCACTCTCTCACTTTGTCACAGGGTTGATGTTTGTATTCTACTCATCGACTCCGAGCTCAAAATTTAACCCTTTAAGGTCCCAATTCAACACTGTTTTCAAAGATTCGTTATAAAATGTTTGAAAAAATAATAATATGGAGTTGATGTACAAAGCAAAGTTATAGATGTCAATGTGAAGATGACATCTATACAGTTGGATTCATAATTTTTTTATTAATATTTTTTAATTAATTTTGCAAGGTTTTCTCTTGGAATTCAATTAAAAATCCAAAATTAACATTAATTTTTTAATAAATATAGTAATGAAATTGGAATAACATACACTACAAGATAGTATGGTTTTCACTATTCGATTCTTTTTATTATGGAAAATCATGTTTAAGGTCTCACTTTTTGAACTAAGAATGAAACTTGACATAAATCACTTTTACTATTTTTCAAAAACTCTCAATATCTTATCTTGAAGATCCGTACCGTACAAATGGTAATCAACTAGCACAAGATTTTTTTTTAAATGAATGGATGAAAAACATCCCCATGCGTGGTGAAGGGACGCATCCTGAAATCATCCATCGTCCAGATTCTGGACACAGGCGCGTCCAAGGGTTAACAAAACAAAAAATTGCGAAAGAAGCATAATCATTCGATTGCAGTCTTGTACACCGACAGCCTCTAATCGTGGGCCAACTCGTGAGATCGAAGGGTCGCACAAATAGAGCATAAACCCTAAACCCTAATCTCTGCTTCACAATGCGTGACATTGAAGGAGAGACGATGTTCTCTATAGGAGAACACATGGGAACGTTACTAGAACGGTCTGGCGACCTGGCTATTCCCAGCCTGAATATCAGAAGGCTATTCAATTTGCAGATTTAGGGGGAAACATCAAACGTGATCCAGAGGAGCCATCATTGTTGAGGCCCCGGATTATTGTGTTGCCAATGGTGGGCCCCAGATCGTGAATTTTTCATTTGGTGGTCCCACGGTGTATTTTTGGAAGTAAGAAGGTGAACCTGCCTATTCCCGTGCATTTAAGAAGTCTTATAGTTCTCTACAAATACAAAAGTGGAATATGATTTTTTCTCCTTACAGCAAATACATTAGAATAATTGTCCAAGTTAAATCATAATTTTCTGATTGATTCTCTATTTATTATGAATTTCTAAAGTGGAGGACAAGTAATTTTTAAGTCTAGTACCCGATCATAGTCAACATCAACAAATTAAAACCATATCGGGTACTAGACTCCGATGCCTTGGAATCCTTACCGGCTCCGACAGCCACCAAGACGGCCATCAAAGCTAAGACCATTGACAACGAGGATGAACCCAGCCGACCCAGCAAGACGGCCACTGTCGGTGTCGACCGCATCGATGGGTCATACGACAGTCAACTACCGTCGCCGTATTTACGCCCACCAACTGTAAATGTCACATCAAGTTTGAAATGGCCCCAAACGCCATTAGGTCAGCTATTTACGATTATGGCTGAACCCCTCCGATCTTCTTTCTCCTCCCATCTCCCATTTTTCTCTTCTTCACGAGAGAGCGATGCCGTGGCCATAGCCATTTTAGTATTGAGGGAGCATTTCAGTTGCCAAAAGCGAGTAGGGCGACCGCGAAGCACACTGTGGAGGAAGCGATTTGACACCCAACCAAGCACGCCAAGGAGCACGCACGGACGACGCAGCCGGCCATTGCCAACTGGAGAGCAGCGCACGCCATCGCCGAGTCGAGTGAAGCCGGCGCCATCGCCAGCAATTGTGCCGCGCCCGCCATTAATCGATCGGGAGCAGCTGCCGCCATTTAGGAGCTCAGCACCGCCTCTAGCATCATCGCCTTGTATTTCTCTGTGTATGTGCAGCTCCGCCCCGCTCAGCGCATGGTCCGACGCAAATCGACGGACCCTCAGGCGCGCCGAACGATGTCGAAGCCACCATCCAGTCGAACGACCCCGATCAACACCAAGGACGGGTTCTACCGCACGTTCCACTTCATGTTGTTGGAGCCGCTCAAGCTATGGCGAGCGTACGCGGAGACACACCCGGACGAGAAGAAGTTCATCAAGGATATTGGCGTCGAGAAGTATCTCGAGTTCAACTAGAGCAACCCAATGAAGGCACCTCGAATGGCACTCATCGAGGAGTTCATCAATGCAGCAGTTCTCTCTGACGAGTCCATCACCGCACGCGTTCGAGGACTGTAGATTACCATCACCGCCAATTTTGTGAGTGAGAAACTCCACCTTCCTTTTGGAGCGGCCAAATTTCCTCCGGGTCGACTGGAGGAGTTCATGATTGTGCCCAAGACGGACGAGGGATACAAGATTTCCGACTGCCTCAAGAAGCACCAGCCACGGTTGGCAGGTCTCACCCAAGGATTGGGATTTAAGCGCAAGCCCAACTACACTGGCGACCACAGCTTCCACATCATGTGCACCGCCGAAGCCCTCATCGACCGAGGCCTCCAATACAGCTGGGCGAGCCACATGTACGACGCCATCTTCCAAGATGTGAAGAAGATGCAGAAGCAGAATACCAAGCACTGCCCTTCGGCCGAGGTACTTGATCGACTCCTCGATATTTACTTTTCGAGTACTGAGCAGGGGTATGAGCATGTGCTAGTCCCTACGCAGCAGGCCCAAGATCGACGCCGACAAGCCGAGAACTCCAAGAACAGTTTCCGCGGCCCGAATTATATCACCTGGCAAGGAGGTTTGGGCATCGATCGAGGATCGAAACAAGTGACCATTCATGGTTCCCTTATCAAACCAGGGGTATTGACTTCCGGATCCGAACCCGACACCGATCGACAGGAGGTCCCAGCTGATAAATCTCGGTCCCCAGCCGAATCGAGTCGACAGCGCAAAAGCAAAAAAGCGACATACTACACCGTCCCCGACCCGACGCCCGGTGACTTGAAGAGAGACTCGCTCGACCAAACGGAACCGCCTGCACACACCCCCAGGTCGATCGATCTGTGGCCGCCTTACGACACTTGGCAATCTCCAGCCAAGAACCGACGCATCGGCAACTGAGAGTGAGAAGGCCACTACACCGCCCGCATCACCAATACAGAGTCTAAGAGAAACTTCCCCCTTGGGAGACTCGCCCATACAGGCCGATTTGCCATTGATCGACCAGGCACCGACTGATGCGCCCCCCACTCAACCCCTGTTTCGGGCACCACAGGACGTCTCGCCCGCCAAACGCAGCTCGACATCCCCAGCGGATTCGAGCTCACCTCTTCCGAAACCCACAGTTATGCCTACATCCGCCTCTACTGGTTGGCACGAGAAGATGGTGGCATTTAGGGACGCCTTCAACAATCTCGAGAAGGAGTCGGCCTCGATCGACTCCCTCCTCTACGAATCGACCCGCACCATCTCCAAGCTCGAGACCGACGTGGAACGTTTGCAGTTCGAGCGACAGCGATTCTTTAGCGAAGCAGCCGCCTCTCGACAACAGGTCGTCGATGTCAGGAAGGAATTGCGCGTACGAGAGACCGAGTTGGAAGCCGCCATGACCGCCCATACAGCACAAGTCGAGGAGAAGACTAAGCTCGAACAGGCCGTCACCGCCCTCAAGAACAAACTCACCGTCACCGAGGGCTCGTTTTTGTCAGCCAAGCACGAGTTTCAGACCCAAGCAAAAACTCATCGGGAGAAGTTGGAAGCCGCCATTGAGGTAGCTCGAACGCACGAAATCGCCAAGAACGATGCTGAGCGCCGCATGCACGAGACGAATGATCGACTCGAGAAATTCGTCAAGGATCACGAGGAGGACTCCCTCCAGGCCGCCGCCCGACTCAACGAACTCCACAAGTTACGCCTCCGCAAGCATCGACTCCGAGTGAAGGCCCGCGAGCGCATCCAGGTACTTCTCAAAATGCTTAAGTCCGAACGGGAGGCTCTACAGATGTTCTAGACGCAACTCGACAAGATCCAGGAGGCCCACCCGACACTGCAACTTCCAGTCGTCGAGGAGGAGGAGGAGGACTCGAAAGATGAGTCCGAAGTCGATTTCTCCCTTTGGGAGAACCAACCATCCAAGGCTGACAAAGCCCTCTCCTCAGGCGTCGACATAAGCGACGACGACTCACTTTATAATCCCTCCTCCGACACCGAAGAGGACGATTCAGAGGATGACGACCCAAAGGACGATCCGCCTAATGGTTCACAACAGCCACCTCATGACGACTCGACGTCACCCGATGATCAGCAGCCACCATCGACGGAGCAACCGCCACCGTCGACGGAGCAGCAGCCACGATCGACAAAGCAGCAGCCACCATCGACGGAGCAGCAGCCACCATCGACGGAGCAGCAGCCGCCAACGACGGGGCAGCAACCTACAGCAACCGAGCAGCAGCAGTCCACCGTAGCGCCCTTCCCAAGTTTGGGCGCCTCACCAACTCTCGGCTCCTCGGTCGATATTCAACCACCACCACTCCGCTAGGATGATTTTCCATCGTTCAGGATTACTATTGACAGTGTGCCTTCCCAGGGCCATCGACGGAACTGGCTCGACCCAGTTGATTTTTCTTTCCTCGACACGCCCGAGGCACCTCTACCTGCAGGTTTGGAGCGTTACTTCCACCCGCCTCCGTCGTCCTTGACGCTGTTATCATCAGACGAAGACGACGACTTGAAATCGACTCACGACCACCGACCGCTGACTCCAGTCGACAGCCCACTACAGGAGCGCACCAGTCGACTGAGCCGCTCCACAATGCCGCGTACGTCTCCAACGAAGTCGGATTGCTTGAAGGCTCCTCCGTCTTCTCCTTCGACTGGTTCTTTGGAGCAACCGGCCGGTTCCAAATCACCCACCGAGGCACTTGACTACTCTCACAAGCCACCCCGCAAGTTTGCGAAGGCTTTGTTCGGATCGACTGCTCAGCACCGCCTATCGTCCTAGGCTGAAGTCCACATGAGTGTACTTAGTTCAGAGGGAGGGCAATGTTAACAGAATATTCCTTGCATATTCCCTTAGGCTAGGTACCAGGCTAGTCTATACCTGGTTGGTATAGACCGGTAGGCGATACCCGGCAGGAGCAGTCGGTTCCTGTAGTCGACAAACTCTGTCAAGTCGACTGGTCGAACCAATCGACCAGCCCGACCGACCGACCTAGTGACTAGGTCTGACACCCATGTTAGACCAGTCACATATATGTATCACTCCTCACTTAAGGAGTTCGTTGCTATTCAGTATTGGACTCGTCTCTCCTTTACTAGCAGCCACTTGGTGTTCTCTTTCTCTTTGGTGATCGATCATGTTTGTTTCTTGATTGTAGTCTTGTTATTTGCTTGAGACTTGTGTGATAGATCCCATTCGTCTACTTCGTAATTAGCTTCGATCTTCATTCCTCTTGTAAGGATTCAGTTAACAAGTTGATCTATTAAGTTAGTCAATCGATCCTAGCAACCAGAGATCGATTCCTCCTTGTGTAACGCTTCTACTCTTTCTGATCGACTCGTTGTAATTCTTCTTGTCGATTCTACTGATGTAGAAAGTTCCTCTAGACTAGTTAGAAGGTTAGAAAACCCCTCTAACACACATATTAAAATGGTTGAAAGAAGGCAAAATGAGGATTCAAGTTGTACATCGTCCAAAATTTGACGTGGCGCCAACATTCATCCAACCAAAAGATTACGTCAAACACACGGAAGAACATCCACGGCGACAAGGCACCGAGGGTTAGGGCCCGTCACCGGACAACGAATGAAAGGGGCACCAAAACCCGCGCACAGTGACCTAATTTCCAGAATCAAGCTTCCTCGCAGAGCAACCCACAAGCTCGCCAAGGCAGGAGGGAGGGGGGCCAAGAGAGGGGGCCAAGGATTAGGTCTCATCGGAGTAGCAAAGGATCGGATCAATCTGTCCTTGAGAGGTTTTGGAAGGAAGGACTAAGGCAGGGGAAGCGCCATGCCGCCGAAGGCAGCGGCCAAGGGTGGCAAGGAGAAGTCCAAGGCCGACTTGGCGAAGAAGTAAGAACGTCCAGAAGTATGTGCAGAGCGTGCAGCAGTCCGTGCAGAATGTCGTCAAGCCTAACACGGACGCCAAAGCGGCCGCCAAGGTATGTTTGCATGAAAAGCTTCTCCCTCCCCCCCCCCCCCCCCCCCCCCCCCCCCCCCCCCCTCCCGGGTTTTGGATCGTTCCGGATTGGTCTTTGGTCTTAATCGAGCGATGATTGTGTTCGTGCAGAAGAAGGAGGAAGAGGCTGCCAGAGATAAGGAGTTGAATGAGTTGTTCAAGGTTGCTATTAGTCAGCCGAAGGTTCCTCAAGGTATGATCGCTGTGGAATTGATCTCCGTTGTCCTCGTTTATGGTTTCCGCTTCTCGTTCGATCAACCGTTGCAATAGATTTGTTTCTTTTCTCAATTCTTAAGCAAATACTCTGTCTGCATGCGCCTTTCACAAGCTGCAAATCACGTTTTTATTGGCGTATAATATGCCCTCTCAATGGAAGGTTATTGAATTTATAACAAGCAGTTTAAGAGGTGACTCGGAAGCAGATTACACGGAAAGAGCTCGTGGACAGTGAGCTTAGAACGAATTATTAATTTTATTCTGGTTCTTAGTGTCAATATTGCGAGGTTCGCTGGCAAGGTTAACGAATGGCTTCAGATATTTTTTGCCCTAGTGACTCAAGGGACGGGATATTTGATATTCAGTTGTTTAACATCTCAATATCTGTGATTTGTGGCAGGTGTTGATCCCAAGTCAGTTGTTTGCGAATTCTTCCGTCACGGGCAATGCGCCAAGGGAAACAAGTGCAAGTATTCCCACGATCTGAGTGTAGAAAGGAAGGGAGAGAAGATCGATATTTACAGCGATCAGCGTGATGGTGGTGGTGAGATTCTTGTTCTTTCTGATTGCTGTATTAGGGTTTGGACCCGGTTTTTCATACTCATGCCGATCTGCTTGTGATCAGACACCATGGACGAGTGGGATCAGGAGACTCTTGAGAAAGTTGTGGCAGCTAAGGGGAACGAGTTCGCTCACAACAAGCCCACCGAAATTGTATGTATCACGTACCTTTTGAATCATAGTAGCATTCTCTTGCTGCTTCTCAACATTTGCACTTTGTACCATCATTGTAAATCTTGAATGTAAAACTGTGTGACTCACTCTTATGCTTGTAGAATGTCGCTGGTATTAGCATGAACTTGTGTCCATGTAGGGTTTCGTGGTGGGAGGATTATAATTTTGTCCCTTCAAATGATTGTGTACAGGTGTGCAAGCACTTCTTGGATGCTGTGGAAAGGAAGCAATATGGATGGTTCTGGACGTGTCCTAATGGGGGGAAGGACTGCCACTACCGACACGCTTTGCCTCCTGGTTATGTCCTTAAATCTCAAATGAAGGCACTGCTTGAAGAGGAGGGTGAAAAGCTGACGATTGAGGAAGAAATCGAAAACCAGGTTTGCTGCTGAACGCAAACTCGTTCATTAATATCATATGTTGACCTTCCGATGTTCCGAAATTGACATAATTATGGCACTTTCCTACTGCAGAGGCACATGACCAAGACTACTACCCCCATGACGGCAGAGGCATTCGCAGATTGGAAGAGAAGGAAAGCGGAGGCACGGGAGGCCGAGTTGACTGCTAAGAGAGCAGAGAGGGCCAGAACCGACAGAATGAGGTACATGCATAACTTGTTTCCTCTCTTTCTAGTTTGTGTCAATTCATGTTATCCATGCGTGATTATCTGACTATCATTGTTACATTGAGTCTTTAACCTTTGAAACTGCATGGTGTTTTGCAAACAGTGGTCGGGAGCTCTTCCTTGCGGATGCCAGTTTGTTCGTTGATGACGCTGAATCGTATGACGCCTATATTCGGGAGGAGGAGCCCGAAGAGGAAACAGTGGGGGTTTCAGGGTCTTCTCAGCAGGTGATGAATGATGCTTCCCTTCTCACAGAAAATTTCTCACATATTGAACCCTGAAGCTCTGTTCTAGCTCTTGTTTAGTAGTTAAGATACTGACTCCAAAGTATTGCACTTGTGGGGTGTGGCAGGCGCAAGGGATCAGGGCATTGATCAGTGAACAAGATGAGCAGATGTTCGTAGACGATGACGATGAATTGGACTTGGACGAGTTGGATGAGTTGGAGTCCAAGATTCGTGATACGTCTCTGGACGACAACAGTTGAACAAGAGATGTTAGGATTAATGTGGTCCTTGCTTTATCTTCGTAACAACATAAGCAAATGCAAGGGATGGTATTTATGGGGCTCTTTAAACAATCTGATAGAGCAGAAAGTGTTCTTTTCGTTGTTGGGAGTTCTGGACAGTTTCCTGAAGAAACGTGAGTTGTGGAGAATCTCCGAGTTCAGGTAACGTAGAAGGGCTGTGGTGAGATGTGGACAGATTTTTCGGGAGTCAGTTTGTGAAATGTTCTAACTTGAGTTGAAAAGTAATTACTCCTCAAGGTCTGAGTATTTCCACTGTTAGCCAGAATTTGGAATGCACCTCAATTTCCTTGTTTCATTACACTCTGGAGTATCGTATTAATTGTTCCTGAACCTAAATATTTATGCTTATCACCATTCTGAAAAATACTTTGAATTTTTTCAAAGAAGACTGCAATTTCATGTGTTTCTGAAGATTAGATCACTACAGGTAAACATTGTAAAAGGTGTACAAATGTCCAAGATATGTGAAAGAGGTGCCAGTACATGTGTAGTAGATTCAGAATTTTGTTGGTTTTTCTTTAACCCTTTCAGGTGCCAGTGTCCATATTCTGGACGCTGACGCATCTCTCCACCAGTGATGTCCTTTATCCATTCAGTTCTTATAATCTTTTTGTGATAGATGAATACCATTTGTATGGTGTGGATCTTCAAAATAAGATACTGTGAAATTTTGAAAAATTATAAAAGACATCATGTTAAGTTTTAATCTTAGTTTAGAAAGAGAGACCTTAAACATGATATTCCATAAAAAGTAGCATCAAATAATGAAAACCATACCATTTTATAGTGCATGTTATTCCAGAATCATTACAATTTTTCTAAGTATTTTGTGATCATTTTGGATTTTAAATTGAATTTTAAGAGAAACTATGCAACATTGCTCAAAAGTATTAATAAGAAATAAGATGAATCCAACCTCTGTTTTGTACATAACTCCATTTTCTTTTGTCATCAACCATTTCATAACTTTAGAAACAGTGTTGCGTCGGGACATTAAAGAGTTAACTTTGCTTATCAGACATTTGATACGTGGTATTGTTTCCAATTTCAAAGATAACACGCATTTGACACTACGAATTAAAAGTTACATCCACACAAGCCACAATTTCAAATCAAGTGTTGTAATCATAAGAGTTTAGCCACCCACTTGACCTAACATTCTTGAGGAATCACAAGTTCACAACTCAAAGCTACAGGAAGAAGACAGACAATTGCAACTCAGACACTGCTGGTTTGAAAAAGAATTGATTGATTTCTGTCAATATTGATTACATTTCAATTTCACCACCACATCTCAAAAGTACAGCGACAGCCACAATGATGGCTTCCTTACAAATTGCTCACCAAAACCTGGTTCCAAGTCAAGACCTGAAAAAATAAAACACTAGTAATGTAACAAAGCCCTGCCCAACATTAAACATGAATAATTAGATTGGGATTTCCCAGAATTGGAGTGGACACCAGCTTGAACACAATGAAGAAATAAATATTCTTTAAATACAGTGAAATGTTCCAACATCTATTGGACTCCATCTAATGAATATTATTGTTGGCTCTGAGATAAATATTATTGTTAGCTCAGAGATACTTTAGCCCCCGGAATGCATGACAAACTTCTATGTTGCAAAGCCACTGTTTGGGAAGTTTATGACACAATCCAGCTATTATCCCCTTTCTCATGCTATTATCCCCTTTCTCATAAAAGCATTCGGTAAATCTATATATCTATATGATACCTACATGATACTTGGGTGGTACCCATGTGATACTTAGATGATATTTAGATTATGAGTTGGAAAACATCATAACTCTTTCAAATTGAATCAGTAATTTGACAAGTTCTTCATTCAGCTGATTTACAATACACTGCCGGATCTCCCCAGTCATAGTTGCAAAGCATGCATTCGTTATATACAAGTGTCCCGAAAACCTCCTTTTCTCCCTATGACCTTGCGTGAGTGAGAAAGAGGAAATATCAATACATACCATGGGAGTAAAGCTCCACTGCCTGGCACTCTCGACTGAGTCAACGTTATCTAGCTCCACAGGAATCTGTTCAAGTGAAAAAACACGCCAATAATTACAAACTAAAACGATGCCAGGCTCTAATAAATAATTCACAAAAAAGATCAACAGACGATAATACCTTGGTCACAATAAATTAGAGCTTTCAGAGCAAAGCTTGAGCAACTCCACGCTTCGGGAACGCTCCAAGCTACAAACATGCTTCTTCCACATCTCCGACCTCAATGGATCACTATCTGAGTAGAAACAGAATACTTTCCACTCCGGATTCACCACCACATCACTTAGACTTTCCGGCGGATTGAAAAAGGGTTCAATCCGGTGCTTGACAGAACCCGAGTACCAATAATCACTCCATTGATACCCATTCAAGGTCGACTGCCGAGAAAGCTCCAGAAACGTCTGGTAATCAGGTTGGATCACCATCACCTGCCAAGAGAATGTATCCTGGAGTACAAAATCGGGTGCAGCAGCAAAAGGCTCATGATTCTCCAGCAAGAACTCACAATTGCTCATAAAAATCGACCTGGGGTTCACGTACACCAGCTTATCATACCTCGTCTGGTTCCAGAGCTGAATCAATAACCCGGGGAGGCAACCCACTTATAATCGACAGGGCTGTGCGGCATAATAAGTCAATTTAGACTTGTTATTCCATTTATAATAACTTATAATATGATTCTTTCGATAGAATCAAATTTTATAATAAAAAGAATCTTATTATGCTTTATTATAACTTGTAAAATGTCCAAAATACACTCGGAGTATTACAGTGCAACCCATTACAACAAATTTCATCCACATATTATCAATATATTATATATCTTATTCATAATCAAATTACAAAAAAAATAAAATCTTAAGTTTCAAATTTTATACAAAAATGTTGGTGTTTGCAATCATAGATCTAACCGTATGGATATAATCTACAATTCATAACGTACAACTTTTATTCATACACAAAGTTCAAAATACCCTTCTTAGTTGGATTTTTTAATCCATCAAAATATCAATATCTTATTCGTAATCAAATTACAAAATAATTTTGAATTTTAAGTTCCAAATTTTATACAAAATATTGGTGATTGCAATCATAGATCTAACCGTATGGATAGAATCTAAAATTCATAATGTACAACTTTTATGCATACATCAAGTTCAAAATATCCCTATTACTTGCATTTTATAATGCATCTTTACAATTCACCAAATATGGAGAGGGCTGTGTGGATTTAGGGGGTTAAATAAATGATAATACTTTCTATATTAAGTTATATTTCTTTTGTATTTTTACAGGATGAATAATATATATTCTCTAAATTTATCTAGAGTGTTGTGGAAAAGCCATCTTTCTCTATATACTGTATGTCATGATACTTGTTGTAACATTGTAAATAAAAACAATATAATTGAAAGAAATATAAAGATGCATTGTATTGCATATTCTTTTGGCTATGTACCAAAAAGCAAAAGGGATATATAGATGTGTGTGAAGAACCTTACTATGCATTTATTATGCCCTTATTATAAATTTATTTTATTATGTTTATAATAAAATTTCTAATATGTCTTAAAATTTAAGAACCTTCTTGTCCTCACACCCCTGCATAATAAAATATCTTATTTTACACTTATTATATGTCATATCTAATTATAAATAAACATTTTTGATATATACAATACATATTCTGAAAGCTCTCAATGTTTACTTTCCAATGAACTATATATCATCACAATCATAAGTGATTAAGTCATAGTATTTTGTAAAATAAGACATAATAAATCTTCTTATAATAAGTGGGAGTTGCCTCCCCGGGATCAATAATGGGATGTTATTGTCCACTACCACAACGGAATCAAATAAGCTCTCAAATTGCTTCCATTCCAGGGAGCTTTTTGCAATAAGAATCGAGGCAGTGGCGACATGCAGCTTCGAGAATGTGGTGATCAAGCCACCGACAGCCGCTACATCATCTGCTGAAGTGAGTACAGTGGCAAATGCTGAAGTAGCCCGGTGAAGCTTTGGCCGCTTTGAGGGTTTGGATCGCCGGGGCAGCTTCGGTGGCCATGATGAGGAATTGCTCGACGGTTTCCATGATAAGTTGGCGATCTGTGAATCGTTCAACGGTTGGTACTTGTTGCTACGTAACGCTCCTAGAATCTCCAGCCATTTACTGAACGGTCGAGAATCTACTGTTTGATTTTCAGAGTGCTGAAGTGAAAGAAGCTCCCGCTTCGGATACTGCAAAACGCCAGGCTGTGCTTCTTCACTCCCATTACTGTTCCAGGACGAAGCTGCAACCAAACCAAATTAAAGAGCTATTAACTTCAAAATGTCATCCCGGACAGAAAAGTGTGTAGAAGCTTTTTCGAATTGCATGCCTCGCAAGATAGATTTTTTGGTATCCCAGTTCATTACGGTTGGATTCTCTATGCTTATGGACAATATTTTCTATGGACTAATACATACAGAGCATAATTAAAAGCTTCAACTGGCCTCCCGCACGAAGCTGTCGTGTCACTTTGGGGTTAAGAGCCAGTTGACAAAACCATTCATCAAGCTAAATGGTGTGTATAATGCATATGGGATCGTACAATATGTAGTTAGGTTACGTTCAAGATTTCAAAACTTATCTTGAATCCAATGTAATTAGAATATGAAACAGACTAGCCCAGAGCCAAACAATGGATTGGAGTTGAAACACAGGCCTTGAGAGTCCTCGCAAGCTTTCTCACATGATTCTTAAGAATTCAGTTTATGTTGTGAACTGAAAGAGTCTTCAACCAGAATAGCCCTGAAAACAAAGCTCCAGGTTGGACTTGAAACAGAGTTTTTAACTCACTTGCAAACCACATTGAATGCATATTCCAGCAAGACCACAAGCTTTGTTTTAATTAGCCAACGAAGCTCGCAAGATTTTTTTGGGGACCTCGTCATTTTAAGAGGCGATTAATGTAAAGGAAAAAAATTGCCACCATAAACCTCTAATATCCACCTTGTACAAAATCTTTGAGAGTATTTTTTGAATAAAATACCTTTATGTTTTAGGAATTGAGGAAATTATTGTAATCACTATATCTTCAATGAAACATATCAATTAAGGCAATAACATATTTATTCTACAATGTCACTAAATGCAATTTATTACATTTGGTCCAATTACTATTTTATATTATTTTTAAAATGATCAATATACATACAATCCTAGTATACCTTTTCACTGAGGTTAACCTTTTCCCAAAAAAATAATTTTAACGACCAATAGAAAAATAAAATTTACCACCACATTTCACTTGTTGTGCAATGTCACACTACACATTTTAGATGCCCTATTGTGAAAACACCCTTTAGTGGTGGTTGAAGAATTCATACATTACTCTATCTGGAAATTAGAATCCCGGTTAGGATCAGCTGCTCTTGTCGAATTTTTTGGTGCTAAAATGATGAAAATATTCTTTGATATCGTGTAGATATTTTATAAGATTCTCTTTTCATCATAGAAAATAGATTTATTTTGAAAAAATAAATTTCTAAAGATTTGGGCTTCTCTTTTTATAAATATTTTTGCCGACCCTACCTTCCAGGTTCGATATCACATGACATTGACAATTTAGATTGAATTTTGCATTCGTCAAGGAAGTGCTTCAAGGGATTCATTTTTAGGATGTATTTTGGGTAGTTCCAAGATATTGATACATGGGCTGGCAACAATGTTGTATTTTCATAGCATACCATTTTGAAAATTAAAAGAAATTACAATTTTTGTGTAAGAAAATTACAATTTCACTTCAAGGATTTGTCTCTACACAGATTTATCAATGCATAAAACGTTTGTGTAGCAGTACGAATCTGCCCCAAAGTTTTCAAATGCTTAAATGAATGGCAATAGATACTTCTACTAGTAAAAGGACCATATTCCTACTAGTGAAATGGAGTTGTGTTGGCTTCACAACAATCACTTAATATTTGGAGGGACAAAGAGAATTTGGCAGTAGGTCATAACCTACAATTCTACATCATGCAAGTGTTGCATCACACTTTTTACTATTTTGATTCAAAAAGTATTAATTTTATGTCATAGGTTATGTCCCATAACTGGCTCTACCATTCCTTGCCAGTTTTGATGTAGTCCACAACATTCATTGCAAAATTTTCATCCAAAAATTACATATGGAAGAAACAAATGATTTGCTGTAGTGATTTTTTCCTTGCTAACTTTTTTAGGCTTTTAGGCCAGATTGCTACATAAAATTTGGGCTGGCTAATTGATACAAACTCAGATTCTCGAAAAAGAATAATAGCTAGATCTCCTACATGGAGTCAAGACCTGTAGACTCTTTAAACCTAAGTACCACCTGGGTATTGCCTATGAGTAACACCTAGGTAGCACATGTGTATTACCTTGATACAAGGGCCTCTTCACACTAGAGGCGAGAAGCCATGATGAGAGAATTTTCAGCCAATGGGAGGTTGAGAAACCAAGAAGACCAATTTCTCATTGACTGAAATTTCTCTCCTCATGGCTTCTAAACTTCTTGCCTTCAATGCTAGGGGAAGTCACTCTTACTATAAATTTTGGGTATATATGAGCGAACAAGGATATTTAATAGGGGGCTATCAAATAATTGGAATATTATACTATTTATAGTATATAGGTATATTTCATATATATTCTAAAAAAATTCCTAAAAAAATCTTAAAATATTCCCAAATTGGTTTTAAAGCACCTTATATTAATTCTATTAAAATTTACAATTTTAATCTCAAATGAATGAAAAACACCCTATATTTGTTTTATCATAATTATCTAAATTGATTTCTTAATAGTGACTTCTTCGGGCTTTAACCCCTAAAGGATGTTTGATACAGCTCATGAGGCCCAGTTGCAGGTGCTTTTGCCCAAGTATGTGTGTACACAACAATATTTGAGTACCTTCTCGAGGTATTCATACAATGAGATTTTTTTAGTAGGACGTGTCGGCAATTTTGTAGCAGCACAATTTTTTGATCAATTTTTTGAGTGATTATATGTTCTTCAAAAATTCTTGGTACACTGTGCAGTCTTAAAAAGTGTTATATTTGTCCGAATTTTAGCCTTCAAGAGGGCCTAGAAGTGGCATTTATTTTAATTAATTTTTTTTCTCCTTCCCGTCTCTAGAAGGGCTCACCTTGACATAAAATAATTGAGCCTTGGCCAGGCCACAATTCTTGAACTATCACACACGTGGCCCCCTCAAACAAATACGGTTACAAAATACAAGCTGGGTCCCTTCCCAGAATGTGCAAAATACGCACTTCTCGTAGGCACAATTTCTGTATCTTTGCTCAATCAATTTTTTTCTTTCCACAGTAATTTAGTTCCCATCTTTACAGACATTGTTGAAGAATTCAGTTCTTGCAAATACATAGTCCAACTACCCTAAAACCGGCCTATATTGCAAACCATAGGCCATTTTGGCTTGAGCAATCCTAGAGGGGTTAATTGACATGAGACGAGCATCCAAGAGCCCAGATTGCTTTCCAAGCACAGTCCGGGAAGTTTTTTGAGCTTTACCGGTTACTTTCCTTTCATTCCAAGATTGAACCAGTTTTTCAAGTGTGGAGTCTGGTTATTTTCTCTATATAATATATATAAAATAGATTTTTTTTAGCTTTTTCACCCGGTTTTTAGCTGCTCCTTCTAAATTCCAATCAGTTTTTTAGAAAATCAACCGGCTCATCTTACACTAGCTGCCGGTTCTCCCCGTTCATTGTTTAAATTCCAAGCCATGGAAAAGTAACATAAATGCTATACTGTCTGGCCTGACCCAAAAACAACCAATTTACACCTGATTTGCTGCACTACTGGTGGCGGTAATGCGGTGAGAACCTAACGCACGTGGCAGTCAAGCATGCATTCCCAGCACGTGTTCACTCGTTTCCAGAAACGAGGGGGTTAACTTTTCTCTTCTCTCCTTTGTTTTTTTCTCTTCTCTTTTATGTTCTGTTCTGGCACCCACTGACACTGAATCTATTATATAAAAAACGAGTCTATGCATTTCCACCACACTCAGCAGACTAACTTAACTTGCTCCTCCCCTCACTCCCTGCCACACATCATCGATCGACCTCACCTCAAGTGCCGCCTGCAGCGCCTTCCATCAAGCTCCCAGCTTCTAGCTAGGTTTTTGCTCTCACCCAGTACGTTCTCTGCTTACTAGTGTTATATACTAATATTCATTTGCACCTTGATCGATGAAGCTGGCAGAAGCTGCTGGAATGATTGAATCATCATATATGGCAGGTATGTCTTTCGCCACGTTCTAGCTAGTTTTCACACTACAAGGAGAAGGCGTCGCTTCTCACTCCTCCTGTGAGTCAAATAATGGCGCCTCTTTGCACTCACCAATTTTTTTTTGGCTTTCGTGAGTGCGATTCGTCACGTATGACGAGTGAAAATCGACAATGAACAGGAGAAACGACGCCTCTGCTTCTAGTGTCAGATATATACTAGCATTGTATGAAACCGCTAGCATTGTATGAAACCACTAACTGCTAGATATATGTATACTAGCATTACTGAAATACATACATACATACCTAACTCTGTGATATTAATCATTTTGAGGTTATTGAACTTAACAGACTGTGATGAGGCCACAAATTATTAATGAATGAACCCGGCCGGCCTTCAAGGTTGGCGACAGTTTTAGTGGAGAATGCCGAGGAGAACGTTATTCTTCAAGTGAACCGGTACAGTTAACACTCTTGAAAGCTTACAGATCTCACGTTTTATTAGGGGTTAGTGAAGTTCCAGTGCTCATTTCTTCTTCATCGATCTAGTTCTGGCTGACCACAAATTAAATGAAATGCCACAGGCTCTCATGCATGTCGTTAAACTAGAAACCCTGGTTGGAAGTTGGTCATTTGGCATTGATGAACTAATACTATTTCCATCAACAGCTTAATATATTTGCACTGCAAATATAAACGTATGAATGATCGAGCAGTGGATCGGAGGATTGATTAAATCGCTACGAGGATGATGTCGAGCTTGAAAGACGAAGTTCATGAGCAGCTGTTGCAAGAGAGGCTGCAGATCTTACTGCAACGTCTAGGCTGGTCCTACGCTGCTCTCTGGACCTTCAACCCCCAAACAAGGTACGCAGATTTTTAATAGTATATATATTCCTGTTAATGTTGCTGAAGTTCTACGAAAGGATCCAAAAGCTACTACTTAGCGTACTCATGTAGGTTACATGCATGAAACAGCTCCACCGATTTCTTTTCTTGAAAGCTGAGTCGTCAGTCCCAGTCAGTCCAATTAATCACTGTAGCCCACGTTCTGAACAGCTCACTCCGCACGAGCTTTTGACGCCAGCTTTTGACGCTAATTAAACGTGTGTGTACACACATGTGCACGTGCTAGCTAGCCTCTGAATTAGCTACTCAAGCCCTAGTAGGGCTAGTTAGATTGTCAGACTATGCTAGGCTCTCGCTTTCCACTATCAGTATCATTCACCGATTGTTAGAGTTGTTATATAGGAGAGCGTCTGAACAACATTCCGCTACCTAAATGTTGCGTAACTAAGCGTCCACTGTGTAGTTTCTGTAGTGTAAGAAAATTGGACCCCTGCTGCAAATCATCTGTTTGTGTGGTTCAAATGACTTCACTTTGACACTGTTGATCTTGTAGTGTAGAAGAAGAGCTTGAAAATGATGTATGTTGATCTTGTAGTGTAGAACGAGAGCTTCAAAATGATGTATGTTGACCTTGTAGTGTAGAGCAAGAGCTTTAATTAAAATGATGTACGCTGATCTTGTAGTGCAGAACAAGAGCTTTAAAAATAATGATGTATGTTGATCTTGTGGTGTAGAACAAGAGCTTTAAAATGATGTATGCTGATCTTCTAGTGTAGAACAAGAGCTTCAAAATGATGTATGTTGATCTTGCAGTGTAGAACAAGAGCTTTAAAATGATGTACATGTTGATCTTGCAGTGTAGAACAAGAGCTTTAAAATGATGTACATGTTGATCTTGTAGTGTAAAGCAAAAGCAAGAGCTTTAAAATGATGTATCAATTGCAATCAGGAAACCGAGGTAAAATGAGAAAATGCCACCGTTGCAAAGTTCAATGATGCAGATGGGTATATTGGGCATTTTAGACACTTCGGGGTTGACTTAACAAGCTCGAGTTACTCCCCTACAAACGTAGCACAGTGTGTAATCAGATTAATTGATCAGATTAAGGGTTTAGCGTACTAGTAGAATTTAGCTAGTATGTTTGGCTTCCTGTTTTCATGTTCGTGGCGTGCATATCACTCAGAAAAGGACAGTGAATGTATGTTATGTATATTGTCCAGCTAGTTGAACAAATGAAGTTGTTGAATTGGAAGTCGATCATGATCATTAATACTTTGCCACGATTAAATAATCTTGACGGAAGGAGCTGTTATTAATCACTCTTGTTAATTGATATTCATTAGTTGCAGGGTGCTGGAATGGAAGAGAGGGCATTTTCAGATGGAAAACTCGGCAGGTACGAAGGTGTGGTATGCGCAGCAGTTGTGCACAACATACAGATCCTGCACTTTCGTTCCTGGCTCCGGGTAAGCGAAATCAGTGCTCATTACTTAGAGCTCTATTAGAACTCTCATATTAATTATACACTGCTTTGAGATGTCACAAATTACAATGAATATAAATCCCAAGGTTTTTAAAGCATTGGAGTGGTTGGAGTACTAAAAACCTCATTGACAGTAGTTAATTAACCCCTAAACGCACCAACCCTTTGAACAGAAGTAGACCCTAGCCTCAAAAGTAGATATTAGCATGGCTCAGATGTACATGAGGTGCACATGAGAGGATCATTGCAAGTCGAAAATCTACCCAGTAAATTTGACATACTTGTAGCTGGAGGTCTCTCCAATATTATCAACAGCTCCCCATCACGAGAGATTTATTGTAATTGGTAGAGAATTTAATAGGCTTATAAAGATGACTTGGATGAAAATCATCCAAAGTTGTATGAGAAAGTTGCAAGGCTTTGAATCTGTTCGTGATTCAGTTTGTGGACGCTGGGGACGTTTAGGGGTTAAATTACCTTCTAGTTTAGACATACCAGGGTCGTTGATTGTGTAGTGACTACTACTATTGTTCAATACTTCAGCTATTCTACGGGTCTACCGATACACTCAAAACTCTTTTATATCACCCCTTTAGTAACCAACAACCTTGGCATGTGGAAAGTGTCCAATCACATGTGTACGCACTAGCAAATTATACAGAGATGTGATATTGGAGAGTGATGGTGATGATTTCATAGTAAATCCTCAAGTCCAGTATTTATGTCACGTCCTTGGAACAAACTATTGCCATGGAACTAAAAGTACACTCTTTATTTTATTTAGTGTCAAAGCTTAATTTATAAGTAGGAATTTTGTTCTTTTAATGTATCCCTTTGTGACTTAAATGGTCCCTTGTGACTCAAATCTTTTTAAATAAATTGTGTTGAACCTTTTAAGTTGCAATGGACTAGTTTAACCCCTTAAAGGACCAAGAATTCATGGTTTTACAAGGACAATTCAATCAATTATATCATGAAAACACAATTCAAATGAGACCAAATTTTATATCTATTCACCATAATCAATGAAGAATATTGCATACGTTGATAAAAACACAAAAAATTCAAACCAAAAAAAACCCACATAAAACCTACTCAAAAGTGCTTAAAAAAAACAAGAAACCCAATTTGGGCTTAGACTTGCCAGTCCTGTAAGGGTTAAAACTTGGAAGGACCAAATTCCTACCAATGAATCAAGTTGCTCTCAAGTTTTACTAGTCAGAGATGATTGTTTGTTATTGCCTAAGTTTGTGAGAGTATCAGTACTATCAAACAACATTAGGATAAGCAATATCGAATAAAGATCGAGTGTACCCAACTAATTGGAGAAATGGAGACTAAACGTGGATGATTGCAAAGTGCAAACATCATGTTTCATGTCGATGTTAAAGATTAAAAGGGATTGAATTGAATTAGGTTAACTCTGCAGGTAAGTATGAGGAAGTACTAGTGACTGAGATACATGAGCTCCTCAGCTCCCTTGAAACCAGCAATCTCAAACGAACTAATTAATCAGACACCACTGAATCAATAGTTGTAACAGACTAATAGCATGTTAGAATATACGAAGAAAAATGTAGTAAAGATAAGTGTATTAAAATATTTCAGAGCGTAACTTGGTACTGGCCTGATATAGGTATCACTTTTACGTGTCTCACATAGTGTGACTTATGTCTAACTCATTTCATGTGTGCTAGAAATTCCATCTTTAACACCATGTATATAGTTGCAACCATGGTGTCTATAAGACCCTCTAATTTTTGTAATTTTTCAATTTTTTTTCCTTACCAAAACGACATTTCTCAAAAATCACTCTATTTTTAGGAGGTACCCATATCAAGCCATCACCCTACTAGTACTTAAAGAACTAAGTATATTGCGCACTTACTAGTGTAATTTCTCGATGTTACAACTATTCTAGTCTTATGGTGTATTAGCTACCTTAGAATCAATAGACACTTAATTAATTAAATTATCCAAAGTAATTTATATATATTCCAACAATTGAAAGAATTATTGAGTTCAATCCTTTGTAAGTGGTTCAGGAATTGATCTAAATTTATTTTCCAAAACGCTGCAGATTTGTTGGGAGGGCTTATGTGGAAGGAGTACACATTTGGTTAAGTGGAGACTTAGTTTGCCAAAACGCTGGTTCACTGCCGCAATCACAGTTTCTAAGAGACGCACATATCAAGGTAACTAGTGTTTCAAATTTTCAGGGTTGTCATATTGGGCAGGTTTGGATTATGGAACGTATGTGCCTTTTGGGTAGTTCTAAGTGCTAGCTAGACAAGATGGTCTTTTTGCCCTAAACATTAAGATTTGATAAAATAAAAAAAGTTATGTGAAAAAGCTTGAATATTCCGAGAATATGTTCAAATATGCTTGAATATTTCGATATCAGATGGATAAAAGTGCTAATTAGACCGCACAGGAAGACAATCTGTTGGGTGCAAGCTGTCACAACGTTAGATATCGGGTAATATTGGTCTTGAAAGCTTTAGAAAGTAATCAACTTCATATTGGTTAAATTGGCCAATCCTTGTTATTTTCTAGTGTAACTAGTAACGCCATATTCATTAAATTGGCCAATCTTGATTATATTGGCCGCTCAAATAGTGTGATTTCAGTTCATTTACTCTCTTTATTTGAATAGTGTGGCGACCAATATAAATAAGAGTGGCCAATTTAATGAATATGGCGCTTAGTAACTTGTTACACTAAAATAAAAATAGGGATTGACCAATTTAACCAATATGGCATTAACCCTTCTGCATGGTTGAAATTAAATTTCACAAGAAGCTCCAGGACATACTAAAGGACATACTAAAGAGATAAAGAAGTCAAGATTATGATCCAACTTCCAATTATCTTTTTGATGCCAACGGATCGGAACAAGTTTTGCGCTCGTTTCAAATGAACACACTTCATGTTAGAGATTAATCAATCTCACTAGAAGAAAAGAAGGACTTGTTCACTCAACCTGGAGTGGGATTCTGAGTGAATTTGGTCACATTTGAATGAACATGCTCAGTGTTCAAGTCCCTCTTTTCTTCTACTGACTTCAGTACGTTAGGCACATACAAGATGAATTAACAATTCAGTGGGTCTCAAGGATTAATTAATAAGTCATTTTGTGCACAGACGGTGATGTGCATTCCATGCCTGGACAGCGTCCTGGAACTCGGCACCACCAACTTGGTAAGTTCATTTCTTCATTTTTAATTTCTGACCATCAATTAACTTAGACTACCTTTCGTCAGTTGCTTCTTCCACATCGATTTGGTCTAATTTGTCGGTACCAAGTTACGTAGACCATGATTCAGTACCGTGATTCGCAAATAGAAATTTTACTTAATGTCTGAATGCCTGCCACGTAGTTACCATGTAACCGGCCATGCAATGTTATTAATTCTGCAATAGAGAAACCAGTTCCCGAGGTTCCTCCGCCCAAGAAGAATGTAGAGCCTGTTGAGCTACATAACATTCTTGAGAGCCTGCCTTGGCTAGCTAAGTCCTGACACTACAAGGGGAAGGCGTCGCTTTTCATTTGGTAGGTGAGTTAAATGGCGCCACTTTGCACTCACTGCGCACGCGCTCAAGACTTGGTGAGTGCGATTCATCACGTAGGACAAGTGTGTACAGTGAACTCTAACACTATTATGAGTGAGAAGCGACACCTTTGCTAGTAGTGTGAGTATTAGGATCATAGTATCATACGTTGTGTGCTAGAACTCAAACAACTTAATGACGGACGTAATAATTCAAGCTATGTTACAACTACTTAAGCAACATTTAGAAACCGTAATGTTGATATAGCTATTCACCTAACGTTGTTAACAAATGTACCAAACAATGTAACTATGATCTTAATTAGTACACGCATCATAATTCCTCAATAGTACAAATGATGCCTCTACAATAGCATTGTAAACCTTCAATTCAATTGTACAGTTGTTGTAACTGTTACTTTCTAACATAGGGAGACCGGGAGGCCATTACTGCCGGGTAGCCTGGAAAGTGATGTACGAATACCCTATCCCTCGACCTACTTGTTTAGAAAGTTTGGGGGGGGAGGGGGGGGGGGGGGGGGGGGGGGTAAATCTACATTGCCCTCCAAGCTACCCTTAGGGTATTGGCCTCCAGTTCTTCCTGTGTAAGGGAGGATCCCCATGAGACAATGAGAGACCCCCGCCGTCTCTGCAGAGAGAAAATAAACTAATTTACACCATGCATTGAATTAGAGGACGGGTGCTATTACGGTTGAATGCTCTTGGCACTTCCTCAAACCAAGGCCGTTGTCTTTCACAAACCTGCTGACCCGCTCTCACTTTTATTAGAGTGGAATCAGAAAAGATTGAATAGTGAACCGGTTATCTATTTTATGCAAGAGCAAGGCCGGGTGCTTTATAGGGAACGGCTGTAACCCTTCCCAGACATGTTCAGCTCGATTTTGTTGTAATTCTCCTCATAGAATGAATTTCTTTCGGTAGTGTAAGAAAAAAAAAAAAAAAAAAAAAAATCGTAAAGGAGGGACCAAGCCAAGGCAGTCCAAGAATGTTATATACATTCGATCAAGTACCGTGCCTACCTACATACATGCATCTAATGAAAATGAACTTTTAAAAACACGCAAGCTCAGGATTGTGTGCGTGTTTCAATGAAAGCCGCCAGTCAGACTTAAGACAAAGTCACTGGAATTTTGTGATTGTGAACGCTTTTAAAAAGTTTGTGGATGGCCATTCCCGAAGAGGGAAGTCTCTTAACTTAGACATCTGACATGAGACTTCGTTTCTTATTACGGTTTCCACAACGAGGTCCACATGAAAAGTGGGGTCGGGCCGCGTGCCAATAATATAGGCCTTTCTTTAGACCCTTTTTTTATAGTAATCATAAAAGTACAGGGCGCCCAAAATGGCATGCATAAATTAAAATAATAATGAGGAATCTGGGCCTCTGCACCAGGAATTGAATTCTTGTTGACGAAGCCCCGGCCGTCGGTCATTTCCTCGCACCTGCCCATGTGCTCATCGCACGTTTCGGAGTCTCAGTGGCAGCTCTGAACGCACCAATTTCGTAAGTTAGCTCAATATCTGGTAACCTAGTTTAGGGTTTCGAGGTACGGACGTCATCGATCACCGCAGCTCAGCGCAGTTTCATTCGCAAGCAATCTCGTCTATTAGGTCACAGCTTGAACAAGTCCTTTTGAATCGAGAGTCCACTCATTCAATACTTTTGAATCAAGAGTACTGTAGTGGCGTTTGAGTCATCGATAGATCGTTGCTAGGATTTCTAGGTTTTCAGAAGATCAGTATTATGTATACGACGGCTTCTACTTACTGTGGGATATTCAGAACTTTCAAACGTGGGTTACATGTAGTACCGGGAACCTCACCTCGGCAAATGTACCCGCTAGCTACATTCTACAGGATTGTCAGGATATAATACACTGGAGGTTCCCGATACTACGTTCAACAGCGATGATTGCTGTTTGGCGAGAGTCTTTTTGATAGTCGGTGTCTTATAAGCTAGTAAGTAGATTACAGACCGGTAAACCTCACATTCATTTTCTTTTGGGGCAAGTTTCAGTGACTGCTGAGAATTAGTTCTTTCAAATGCTCGATCGATCTTAACTGCGCAACTGAAACCTGGCAGCTCTAAAACCTAACCTGACAGATATATAGATCTGAGATTTCAACATGAGTTTCTGAAACTGCTCCAGTTAATGTACTATAAACCGACAATATCTCCATTGAAAGATTCTAATTCTATACCAGTGTTAGATTTGCGTGAGAACCTTAAAGGGTTGGTTTATGGGCTATCCATTACACCAGGGTCTCATATGCGATTCCCTGTGTGATTTTCCTCCGAGTCTCGCTTTTCCCACTGAGTCTTAAAGCTGCTTATTCACCAGTTTAATGTTGACTCACCTGCTTGTAAAAGGAAAGTTTAACAAGTGTCAACTCTTGAAGCTCGGTGGGAAAAGTGAGACTGAAAGGGAAACGCACACAGGGAAACCATTATGAGCTTCCTGTGTTATATCCCTTTTCCAGATGCGCAAAGAACGTAATGAAGATGACCAGGATGAAGCTGAATGGTTTGAGTGCATATATGACAGCAGGTCGGGGAGGAGTTTGAGTTGATGGACCGGATTCAGCAAGTGATGTCGCATGATCTTCTGTCGGTAAGTCTACCCGATGCGGACATATCAGGCTTTGTAGGAGGCCACATTATTAATCAAAATTCGTCGTCACCGACGAGTACAGTGTTATTCAACCAAGGCTCCGACTTGGCTGCAATGTCCCGTGGTGCTCTCAACCGGCCAAGCTTCCAGTCGGCGTTCGACAACTTGTCTGACCAAGTGTGGAGGTAATTTATTCATTAAATCGATTGCTGTTAATTCATTCATGAAACAGACAAAGGTGTATCACACCCTGACCTCTTTAATCTAACTGCTTAAGTTCCCATCGAGAAATCATTCTAACACAGTTTGAATGTATGACAAGTATGCTATAATTAATGATAGCACTTGTGACAAGTTTACATGATATTTCAGAATCACTACTAGGATCATTCAAAATTGGATACCTTTGTTAACAATGTAGGGGAGTACCTTGTCTGACCAAGTGTATGTGGAGGTAATTCATTAATTCGTTAAACTGGTTGCTAATTGAATCTTGATTCTCGAATTGAGAAACATGGAGCAGATGATAACAGTATATTACACCCTGACTTCTCTAATCTAATTATTTAACTGCATAGGTACCCAATAATTAGAGAAACTATTCTAACACAGTTTGAATGTATGACAAGTGTGCTATAATAAATGATAAGTTTACAGGTTATTTCAAAACTCAAACAACGTTTTTATTAAGCTTGTTAAGAAACATTTACAAACTGTAATGCTGTTATAGTGTGACAAGTTTACAGGTTATTTCAGAACTCAAACAACATTATTATTAAGCTTGTTGAGAAACAATTACGAACTGTAATGCTGTTATAGCTACTCCCTTAACGTTGCTTACAATCAGTGTATGATCCTAGTTGTGATGTTAGACTTAATATGACATTTCAATGTCACTCAACAACATTGAAATGTCATTTTAACACATTAGAGTGTCATTTCAACACATTAGAATGACATGGTTAGCAATGTCAGTCATTCTAAGTTGCTCTACCCACTTGTGATGGGCACCAATTGAATGGATCACACGAGAAAACAAAGAGAGACATTGATAGTGCAAGTGTCTCGTTGCGGTCAATGTCTTAGCCGGGACATGGGACACTTGCACCATGTCCTGGAAGTAAGTCCACCAGTGTAAGAAATATGACACTGGTTGATTAAATTATTGTGTTTTCAGGTCGGACCTGTTCATACAAGAGCAAGGCAATAACGAGCACCCTGACCACAACATTGCAGCAACTTGGATGAAGCCCGGAGCATCCGGCAAGAATATAATTAACATGGCAGAGCAGTCCACAAGCCATGGATTGATGAGTTCGTATGAAGCAGAGGCCACTCAGTATGATTCCTTTGCCACTACTTCCTCCAGTAATGGCAGCAGCCAAGGCGACAATAATCATACTAATAATACTAATACTAATACTAATACTTCTTCTTCTTCCCCGGCCCGGCCCGCTTCTAGATCTGCAGTTGCCCGAACGCCTGATCACCTCCGCCAACAGTATCATCTTCATGCAGCTCCCCTTTCAGTGCCCGACAGGTAAATAATTTCATGTCTGCCGAGTATTATCGATTGTTCTCAGTACGTCCACCAATTCTCAGAATTATAGTATGCATGCAGCAGGACTTCCTCCGGTCCAGAATTAGTGTCAATTAATGCCGTATTCATTCATTCGATCTATTCAGTATCGGAATGGTCATGTATTTGTTAACACGGTCATATTAAGGCCATATTTGTTATATTGAGACGTTTCGAAGCTTTTGAGACGGAATGCTAGTTATTCAAATATTTAGTTAAAAACTAATAATTAAAATCAAAAATATATAATGCTCAAATAGTGATTATGTAATGAAAGTTTAAAAGTAAGGCCATATTCCTTAAATTGAAACAAAATGCACATTTTGAGACTTTTGTCCTATTATTTGAGACCTCTATTCTAACAAATCAAAAATTTATGAACATATTAACCTTTGTAAAATCAAAGGTTTGTGAGTGTATTAACATATTGAAGTCTGAATTAATAAAATAAAATAATATCAAACACTAATTATCATCTAAATGTAAGTCAAAGATAATGTGAGACTACAGATTGTCTCAGTTTAACAAATATGGTCATAGTTGGTGTTCTTACCTATTTATAAAAAAATACTAGTAAAGAGAGAAAACAGTTCATCTTCAAGTCAAAGATAAAAATGAGATTGCAAAAAGTCTCAATATAACGAATATGGTCTACGATTATTCCAGAACTTGAGGTTGTTCTAACCATGTTGTTCTAATGCGTTGGAACAACATGCCGTTCTAGAGTGTTCTGTAGAAATGTGGTTTAAACAACGTCGTTCTAATTAAGCACCAGTTGTGTTTCTTCTTGCATTTAGTTAATCGACAGATTCATGATCATATTTTGTTGAAGTGGTGCATAAATATATTAGGACGTTCTCCTGGTATAATAGGTTTTGGTTGGGTGACTGAAACTGCACCAATTTCAGTGAAATCTGCTAATCAACGAATTATATGAGGTTGAAAGCACAATAACAAAACTAGGGTGTTGTGTTCGTCATTTGTGTGAAAAGAAAATGTCAAATACAATGTGGAAAAGAGTATGGAAATCGGGATAGAAATCAACAGCGTTTATTGGTACGTAGACTTGAGCTTACCGTGAATGCTTGGAAAGCAGTTGCATGTGTTGTGCTAACATATTGAATGTGTGAATCGTATATCATTCATTCAAAACCTGGATCGAATTGCAACTTTAGAGTAAATAATTCCTGCAACAATGTAGCTGGAGCTACCATAATTAGCACAGCAGTTTGAATTATCCATGATCACGTGAAAGTCTAAAGCAAATGATCCTAGATCTTGCCTAATTAACTAATGCCTAGTAACATCGGAATGTAGAATTTATGACAAGGATTCACTGGGAAGTAAACATAACCGCCAAACTGCAGTTTACAGAAAGTTTTGCAAGTGTTTGTTCAAATTAGCAAGTGATTATCATCATTCTTGTACCCATATATTACTGCCTAGTAATATAAACAGGGCTCCTTGAGATTCTGAATCACGTGAGTAATTATTTTCATGCATGCAGGACGTCGTCGTCTTCACACGGCCAGGCTTACCTGCAGCAAGAGCCTTACCCGAAGCCGTTAGCAACGTCTAGTAATGCAGGATCATCCAGAATTAATCTTCCGAACAATAATCACCAGAACCTGCGGCGAACGACTTCCTGCAACGATCAGTACGAGATTCAGAAAGCGCTCAGCTTATTCGAAGCGCAGTCTGATCAGTGGCCAGCAGCAGGGGAACTGAAGAATCCGATACTACAGCCACATGATCAGTTTCCGTTTGCCTTGACATGGCAACAGCAGGACGTCGAGAATACGAATGTTAATACAGTGTCGAGTACTCAAAGCGATGATCTCATGAACTTGAAGGGATCTAAAATACCAGTAACGCCGCAACTGTTGCTCCGAAGACACACGTTGTCTGCCATGGAGGTGCTCAAAGAGGTGGACACCTTCCATGAAGATCAAGCTGCTGCTGCTGCTGCTGCTGCTTCCAACGTTTCTTACGAGTTTCCTGAAGACTTTAAATTCTCCGATCAACCAGCTCGTGTGGAGGTATAAATCCTTTCTTTTTCTGTATATATTTCTTACACTACTGTACACTTCTGATACCTGAGGGCCTCTTTACACTAGAGGGGAGAAGACGTGAGGAGATCGAGAAATTTCAAACAATGAGAAATTGGTCTTCTCAGTTTCTAAGCCTCCCATTGGCTGAAATTTCTCTCCTTTAGTGTAAAGAGGCCTTACTATCTTTCTAAACAAGCTAGCACAGGGAGCTCATAATGGGTTCCTTGTGTGCGTTTCCCTTTTAGTCTCACTTTTCCCACTGAGCCTCAAGAGTTGGCACTTGTTAAACTTTCCTTTTACAAGCAGGTGAGTCAACATTAAACTCGTGAATAAGCAGCTTTAGGACTCAGTGGGAAAAGTGAGACTCGCAGGGAAATCACACAGGGAATCGCATATGAGACCCTTGTGTAGTATATATGTGTAAGTGTACATGGACCTCGAGAGTACTCAGGTAATGGCTTCATGGGCTCCTATAACAACACAATTATGGTTCCTAAATTAATGTTGCTTGACCCCTAAACTTAAGGACCTGCCAGTCCAAAGGCTGAACTGGGTCTCCTTTCAGTTCCCCACTTCTTATACTGTATTACTACAACACTCAGTCTTATACTAGTACTGTACACTTTTTGTACCTGAGATGCCATGCATATACACTCTTACCTTTCCAAACTTTCTAAACAAGTGTAAGTGTACATGGCCCTCCAAAGTACCCGGAGTAATGGACTACATAACCGGTGAGGGACTGGTGAGGTACCGGTTATAGGACATAATCTATTGTGGGGAATGGCTTAATATGGGTACCACTTTTACGCGTGTTACATAGTGTGACTTATGTCTAAGTGTCTAACTTACCCATTTTATGTGTGCTAGAAATTTCGTCTTCAACACCATGTATATAGTTGCAGCCATGGTGTCTATAACACCCTCTAATTTTTGTAATTTTTAATTTTTTTTCTTACCAAAAAGATATTTCTTGATAATCACACTATTTTTGGAGGGGTACCCATATCAAGCTATCACCTTGGGCCCCCTTTTTTTTTAATCAAGATTGTCTAATTTCGGTTTTATGGTTGATCTAGTGGTCCAAAAGAGAGTTTTAACCCATGAGTGAATTGCCTATCATTTTGTGACACATATGCTCAAACATGGGTACATTAGGTTATGGCTTCTTGGGCTCTTACAACAACATAATTATGATGGTTCCTAAATGTTGCTTAACCATCCTAAAGGACCAAGTAGTCCAAATTGGGCCTCCTACTTTTTTTAGCACTTTTGGGTACGTCCTATGTGGAGTTTCTTTTGTACAAATTTATTTTTCTTTGAGTCCCAATACATGCAATGTTCTTCACTGATTTAGTGATATAAAACTTAGTCTCATCTGAATTATATTATTCACAATATGATCGATTAAATTTGTCATTTTAAAACTATGAATCCTTGGTCCTTTAAGGGATAACATTACTCGAGTCACTCGTCAATGACATTGCTTGAGTTACTCACTTACATCGCTAACAAATTTAGCACACAGTGAATAATCATAGTAATGTTTACTTCAGATACTAGCTAGACTTCAGTGAAATTCTAGTGTAAACTTTGTTGGCTCTTAACCAAAGTAGTTGAGACTTCTGTGTTGACAAAAGCTATTCATGTAGTGAAGAAGTGAGTAGATTGTTACTTAAAAATTAAGCGAGTCCTACATAGACAGTGCTTCTTTAGTGTAGCAGCTTGTCGGATGGGAAGTGATCATCCCAAAGTATGCATATGTGTGTATGTATGTGTGTTTGTGTATGTGTGTATGTGTGTATGTGTATGTGTATATGTATGTGTGTATGTGTATGTGTATGTGTGTATGTATGTATGTATGTAATTAATGAGAAGAAATGAGATTTTGAGTGCAGATCAATACACCGAGATTAATGAGGGGTCGTTCGAGAATGAGCACAAGTCATGGCTCTGGCGTGCAGCTTCACAGCAGCCATAGTGATGCTGCAGTGAACCATATGTTGGCTGAACGACGGCGCCGCGTGAAGCAGAAGGAAAATTTTGCAACCTTGAGAAGATTGGTGCCTATCATCTCCAAGGTGAATATTCACCACACTAATTCCACCTCCATACTATATTCTTGTATATTTCTCTACTCTTATCAGATGCTACTCCCACTTTTCCAAAATAAAAGTACCTTTGAGAATTTAAAGTAGTGTTCCTACAGGTTTTTATTTTGGAACAGAGGGAGTAGAATATATGCACTTATCATGCATTGATTGATTGACTACTTTTTTATTGCAAGCACAAACCCTCGTGGAAGTTGGAGGATTGTCTATTCATAAATTTATGGTCAAATTCATTAACCCCTAATGACCTACGCAATCATTTTGTGGTTGTTTCTTGTTATTGGGCAGCATTTTTTTATTGAATTTTATTGTTTATAAAATTTTATGCATAGTTAAATGGATTAACTTTGTATGGGTTTTGTTCAAATCAAAATTTCTGTTACCTAATTTTTCTTGTGAAAAAAAAACCACAAAGTTTGTAACGTTATTATAGTGTTTAAAATTGACTATTAGGGTAATGTAATGATGTTTTCATGGTCAAATTTTAGGCTTGTTTTTTTTTTCAAATCGATGCAAAATGAAATTTTAACCGATAAAAAAAAAATTCATGTGCCAACAATTAAAACTGTTAAAGACCTATCTATAGCAACTTTAGGGCTTCTCATTTTATAATTATTTCTTGCCAATGCAAAGGACTGTGTACAATATTTTTTGATGAGCTTAATTGATTGAGTGCAGGCAGATAAGGCGTCCACTTTGGTGGATGCAATAGCTTACCTGAAGGATCTTCAAAATACCATTGTGCACATGGAAGCAAAGGGGGAGGATATGGACCAACGTTGTGAGAGTCTAGCGCATAAATGTATGGAATTAGAGGAACAAAATAAAGAATTAGTAGCAATATTGTCAAGGGGCAAGTTGGATGTCCAGATAGACCAGCTAAAACAACTGCAATCTAAAAAGCCTCGTTGATTGGACTTAGCAACATGTTGTTGCAAATGCAAATTTAATGACAACTTGTAAGTTAGTTGGCATTCTATGACCTTAGCCCTAAAGGATCAAGAAGCCCAAATTGGGCTTCATGTTTTTTTTTGGCAGTTTTTAGGTCCTATGTGGACTTCTTTTTGTTCAAATTTATTTGTTGTTTGACCAACACATGCAATGGAGCTCATTTTTGTAGTGGTAGCAGCCACGTACCGTACGTGGAAATCAGGGTCGACACTTTCATGTCAAATAATTAATAAAAGTTGAAATAGTGGTGGTCGGCACTTGCAAAAGTAATTATTAAGAGATAGGCTATTAACCCCTAAATGTCCTCACCTCTTTTGTAAAAGTCAAAGCACTATAATTTGCATACTTGAAATATCACATTGCATGATTTATAATTTTTCATAGATAGTCATCAGCATTATGAAGGTATGACAAAATTTTCAACATGATTGGAAGATATTTTGAATACTTACAAATTTTATCATGTAAACAAGGTAAAAATTCAAAATAAATATATTTTTGTCAAATTTAATATCAAAATTTATATTCAAGGTAGAAAAAAATTGAAAGTGAAGAAATTAAAAGAGACATATGATAGGAGCATTTTTAGAAAGCCCTTTGTATTTTGGGCACTCAAATTTCAAATTTCTCGACGGTGAATTTTTTTCAAATGAAGTCTATTCTCCAATCCCAATGGTCAAAAGATGTATCATATCTTAACTTAACCCTTAAACGACATTTCAGGTCCTGGGTGGGCAGCCTGAGCATCTCTCAAAGAATAAGGGTTGTATATATATATATATATATATATATATATATATATATAGGCCAGGCATGGGTGCATGACCAATCACAACAAAGGAACAAGCACATGAGGAATAAATTGAGTACTTGGGCAAGAATCAAATGATCCTTCAAAACCTTTGATCTAGACATTGCAAACAAGCACGGAAGAATTAGTTGTAGCAATTGAGCACATCAGATGCCTCACCTTGTTGTGCATCCAATGATCTATGTATGGTTCGAAGGAGTTAAGTAGTGTTCCTGCTAGAAGCAAGATTCCTTGAAAATAAAGCCCGTGGGGCTTGCTGTGTCGTTTAAGGGTTAAACATCTAATGAAAACACCAACCACAATAAAGCTAAAATACTTGATTTTTGGGGCGTTTGACCAAAAATCAAGCATAATATGGTTGATTGGGCACTTAGGGGTTAATAGATAAAATAAAAAAATCCCGGCAGCTAAACGTTTTATTTCAAATTTTTTTTCTACAATTTTTTTTTATTTTATTTTTTTCGGCTTTTTGTTTACTTTCTTTTTGTTGATATTGAAAAAATACTTAATAAATTTATTTATTTTTTCGACATTTTTTTGGGGAATTATTTTCTGCCGACCCTGCCTTCTAAGCACAGTATTGGATACAGCCGGAGAGTATGTTGATTTCTTATAATCATGTGTTTTTCTTTTAAGTTTTATGATGTTTTTCATTTTAGACCCATGATTTGTTTATATCAAGAGGTAGTAACCAAACATTGGATATACAGTATGATCACTAATTCTTACATCTTGTCATTCTTTGGCTTTATGGTGTTCTTCATTTTAGAAAACATGATTCATTTCTGTGAAGGTAGTATTTAAACATTGGATAAAGATGATAAATTCTCACATCTTGTCCTTTTTTAGTTTGGTGATGTTTTTCATTTGAATCTTTATTGAAGTTCCTGAACATCCATCAGGAACTTCAACGCATGTGAACATGGTGTCATGATGTTGCATTGAAACATAATTAAGATAATTTGGTGCCAACCTCCATATCAACCTAGTATGAATAAAATGATACTAAAATGACATGTATGCGGCTTTTGGTGTCAAAATGACACCAAAATAGTCCGGTCCAACTTTTTTGATGTGGTTCATTTCTGTGAAGGTAGCAACCAAGCATTGGATATACAAGAGAATGGTTTAACATTGAAATAGAATTACCACTCTAATTCCAAAAAGCTACAAAAAGTAACAAAAAGTTGTTTTTTTAGGAATAATTTACATGATTTCTACACAATATTTTCAAATTTGCATTTTGGATTTATATTTTTATTGATGCATTCTAGAGCCTCAAAAATAGTTTGGCTAAATATAAAAATATTTTTCATTTACACATCATAGAAGAACTTTGATCAATATAATACGAGTTTTGTATGGACCCATCTCTCACACATGCATGCTCTAATCTATACTTCATCATTTTGCTATTTTTTTAAAATAAAAGAATTTTTTTAATGGGAAAAAAGTAGGATAGTACGGAGGTGGTACACTTTATTATGTTTTTACCCGTGGGTCTATATAACATTCTTTAGCTAGTGTTGCAGCACACCCTTTTGTTTGTGCACAGAATCTGCATATGAACAATGAATTGATGATGTAGAACATGTAGAAACTATTAAAAAAACAAAAGTTTGTTGAGCTGCCAAACCATCACTAGCTAGCAATGGCCTTTATTCTCTAAAAGATTAAAATTCCTGCTATGATTCTAGCCTGCTATGATTCTATTCATGCTATGAACAGTGGGGCTACTAAAGAATGTTATATACCTTGACTAATTTGAGGTTGCAAACCACAGATATAGAATTAAATTTTTTTAAAGAATTACCTAGACTCCCCCCCCCCCCCCCCCCCCCCAAACTAAATGAGAAAACCAAAAAATAGATGGTACGAACATGGGTGTAGTTTTGCTCTAGCCTTCTCATGGGGTGCACTTCGCATCCAGTGAATTTCTTTTTTACCTCTACCTCCCTCCAAGTTCCTTTCAAACTTAAAGAGAATCTCCAACATACATGTGTCCCATCAATACCATGATCATCTCCATTTCATTTTCATGGTTTTGTACATCATGCCAAAAACGTGTGGTTGGACAATTAAGATTAATCCTTGAGCGTGCAAGTAGCCCCATGGGACCATGTTTGATCGTTTCTTAGTCAAACGTTGATTTTCACCTAGTTCCTAATTTCAAATGAAAAGTAATAGGCCCAACTAGGAAAGTGTGGGATCTATCCTCTACTTTCTAATCCAATTTACTACTCTTCAAAATTGTTAAAATTGCGTTTTTACAACACTTCAAAGCTCAAAACCCTAAAATTCTAATAAAATGTTTTTCAATTGAATTTCTTTTTATGTAAGCTCAAGGAATCATACCACCTAAAACAAAAACAACCGATTTACACTGATTTGCTGTAGTGTTTTTGAAAAAGAATCAATGTAAATCGGTTGAACAATAAATTATATGAGAAAAATATCAAAAAATATAATATATTTTAAAATGTGAGAAATTGATGAAGTTTGACCGGATAAATGTAGTACAAACATTTAAGGGTTCAGAACTGGCGACAACTTTTATTCATATAGTTAAGAACCTTGGACACCGTGGAACTCAAATTTAGCGTGGAAACTACCATTTTATCCAAAAAGTCAATGGAAAATCTACAAATCTTTTGGAATCAATCATTATTGTTCTGTTTATTTTTAGAACACCCTTTTTGTATGCCTATGAAATTTCAAATGCTAATCATGGTTCTAGAATTCATGAGAATTTTTGCAAAGAATAACCTGTAGATTTTGTTCAAAAATTTCATAAAACAAGTCATGATTCCTCTTATAATGGTGTAATCTATATATTAGATTGTTTTGAAAATTGATATACAGTCTCACAACTAAGTCCTTGTTTGAGCTTCAATGGTGAAGTTTTCTAATGAACAACAGTTGAGAGAGACAACTACATTCTTGAAAGCATCACAAGAAGTGATAAAATTTCAAGGATAAACATGGTCTTTTAGGGGGCTAAAGGACATGATTTTTTTGTCATTTTTAAACAATATTTTCATCTCTTATTTACATTTTTTTATTTTTTTTTGGGTACAAGTAAAACAATTTTATTTCACCAGCCAAATAGGAAGCTTGCTGGTCACAAATACTTACATTTTTTTGTTTAATTGTTTTTAGCACATTATAGTCAACACTAAAATGAAGCCAGAGATGTGATTTCTTATCCCAATTGACCACATTAGTAAAAAAATTCATTATTACAATTTAGGTCATCAAAAATGCTTCCAGGATTAGATTTTTGTTTTTTTTAAGATTTGAATGACACAATTAAACTAAAATTAGAAGAAAAAAAAACTGAACCAAAAAATACATATATGCTCATTTGACCCACTTTAAAAAAAACATGATTGAACAAAACCTCATGGATTTATAAATGGTCAAAGTTTCGTTGACTTCAAAGTACACAAGTGTATTTGATGTGTATTTCTCACTTTATATTGATTATTTTTGCAAATGAACAACGCCATTGAATGACTTGAACAATTTTGGAAGGGGTTACTTCAAAAATGTAATTTCAACTTCAACTTGGGAGCCAAGAGCCGTGTGAGGGCCCTCGTCGTCCGTCCTTAAAAGGGTTAACAAAGACTGCCCTGGATGGGTATTTCAAACATTTACAACCTAGTTTGTTCCTATAATCCTTTTGATTCTCTTTTCTGCATACTCCTTGGTATGCCTATTACATCTAACTAAAACGCATGTGAAGTTTACTATTGAATATCACATGACCCCCAATCTGCTCACAACTTCCAAGTGCATGTGCTTCTTCACATATCAAACAGACTGAGGCCTTTGCTAGCCCAAGAATTAACCGTGGGGAGGAGGCCCAGATGGATGAGAGTGCGGCACACCCATGCCCATACCCATGCCCACATTCATACCCATGCTCACATTCATGCCATGTGCACGCATGTCCATCATGTTTGGTGGTGCACCTCCCTGCAGCCAACACTCAACCTGTAAATTCCTTACAAGAAGATTCCTCCACAGATATTTAACCCCTAAAGGACCAAGAAGCCCAAAGTGGTTTTAATGCTTTTTTTAAGCAGTTTTGAGTAGTTCCTATGTGGACGTTTATTTGTTCAAATTTATTTGCTTTTTGATTATAATTGTTCGCTAATGCCGATAGAATAAAATTTGGTCATCTGAACTACGTTTTTTACAAAAAAATTGATTGAATTTGTCATTTTAAAACGTCCTTTAGGGGTTAATTAACAAAAAGGAGCATATGATTCTTTCTGTGCTCTGTGTGCATACAATAACATGAACTTACATACCTGATAAGGCAGGGGAGGTGGTCCAGGAACCATTTGACCAGGTATTGTCATGTAGGGACCAGGCACAACCCCCACACCCGGGGACCGTCCCATAAACCCCTGCGGTGCGCCTTGGCCTTGGTAAGGCATAGAGGGTGGAGGTCCCAAGGGTGGAGAAGGTCCCATGGGTGGCCGAAGCTGCTGCTGCAGTTGCCCTTGAGAGTTCATTTGATTCTGCATGTGCTGGTTTGGCATCATCATATTCTGCTGGACTGATCTATTCAAAAGGGGTTGGGGCTGGAGCTGCTGGGACTGATTTTGTGCTGGGCGTGATTGAGGAGGTGGTGGAAGTGATTGAG
The DNA here is from genome assembly GCA_022496805.1 of Pohlia nutans. Taxonomy (NCBI): domain Eukaryota; kingdom Viridiplantae; phylum Streptophyta; class Bryopsida; order Bryales; family Mniaceae; genus Pohlia; species Pohlia nutans. Next base: position 6,980,413 of record CM040098.1, on the reverse strand, counting down.
GCCTTTGTTGTTGTTGTTGTTGTTGTTGGTTGTGCTGATGTTGTTGAAACTGAAGCTGCTGTTGCTGCTGCGGCTGTTGAAACATATTGGGGTAGGGTGTAGAAGGTGGATGAGGGCCACGTAGACTGGGATTCTGGCTTGGTGGAGGTGGCAACGGTAACCTTCCAGCCACCACTGGCTCCAATGCCATGCCCACACCTGGAATAGCGCCCTCCCCCCGAGAAGGACCACTAGCACTAGTTGGACCTGTTGAGTTCTGGCCTTGTAACTGCGAATCATTTGCACCTGTACCTGCTTACATGATATAAGTTTAATGTCATATTTTGCAAGAATTTCCACTTCAACTAAATCCCAACATACAGTACTAAATAGAATCTCAACATCATAGCATTTGCCAAAAAAGAAATGCAATCAAATTGAAATATTGCGGCATCCTGATTCTCAAATTTAGTGAAGTAAACGCCATCATGGATAGCCTAATGGCGGCAACGGCTATTTGGAATGAAGTTATTAATGATTCCATGAATCATAACTGTATCATATAAATGCTTGTTCATTACTGTTTTTTTAGAATTCCTTATCGAATTGGACTTACCTTGTGCATGGGCATTACTCTGTCTGTGTTCCCTGAGAGTCTCTCCAGGGCGATTGCGGCACCAGAATTTTGTAGTGTGATCGTTGCTTCCACTGCCACAAGCGTCCAACATTCAAAAAAATCGAACTTTATAGATGACAAGACAGAAAGCATTTGTTAAAGAGCATGAAAATACATAAGTTCAAATTGCCTCCACCTCCTATTGATTTGATCATGCTCACACTGCATTAAATCCACACTTAAAAAGGGACGGAAAAAACGAAGTACACAATACCTGCATAAGATATGCCCCATAGGATGCCAAGCCAGGTCCCAGACACTGCTTTCGTGTGCATTTGCTACTTCTGCTTGTGGTCCTTCATGCCTATTGTAACCCAATAAAACATGTTAACAGATGTCAGGCAAAAAGCATCCAGAGACTTTCAGCTACATCGTTCCTGAATGGTGAATAAAGCACTGGCGTCAAAGGTGGAAGGTTTGGCTCTTACCCAACAAGCCAATGGATAATACTACCATCATAGCTTCCACTGACGAAAAGGTCCTCGTGGAATGGATGCCAAGCCAAAGCTGTATCCAGGCAAGGGAAACCTCAAGTTAGCCAAGAATAACAGAGGGTTACACTACGTGTACAAGGACAATTTGTGTGTGTTCCAAAAACACTGATAAACATCAGGCTTTTCTAAAGAAGATGACATACATGTGACTTCCTTCCGATGCCCTCGGTAGGACTCCAGTTCCTTCAAAGTGCGTATATCGTACAGCTGTCAATACAAAAGAAATCATCAGCAAAAGATAAAAACTGTGTTCGACTATCAAGAAGCCCCATTGATACAGTAGTGCTCATTTTAACACACCAAAGCCAAGAATGATACCTTAATAGTTTGGTCTCGAGATGCTGTGAGCACCCAGTTGCCATTGCTGTTCCATTTCACTGATAAAACTGTGTTTTTGTGGCCATGTCTGTGCAAGAAGACCAGCATCAGTGACTGCTTTGGAACAGAACTGGCAAATTTTGCTAACTCTTTGCATAGCACTGAGCCAGCTAGCAACAAAATACCTTCAGGCAGTCACAGGATCACTGCGCCTAAGCGCAAGATAGTTCCTGCATAGCTCACCACCTCTTCATTCCTCATACTACTCAACAAAATACAACCAGGCTTGCACGACTACTCTATAACACAATGTGATCCAGAGAGGAACACAGGCGATGAGAGAGCTTACAGAGTACAAAGTTCTCGTCCAGTCTTGGCATCCCAGAGTTTGACTAGATTGTCCTTTGCACCTGTTCCATTTTCCATGTTTAATTAAAACACTACTAAAACTTTTAGTGTGCAAATATTCATTATAAACATGAGATGAAAGCAACATTTGCGTCAGCCCACCAGATACAAGAAGTGCTTTTTGAGGATGCCAGTCCACACTCTTAACATCCCAGCCATGCCCTGCAAAGGAGAAACCCACAACATTCTATCATGTAAATCTATTTATTTGAAAGACACAATGCAGTCTGCTGTGTCAATTTCAACTGGCCCTGGGATATAGCATGCGGCCAGCCAGTAATTATATGAAGGTTAGAAACCTTGAAATCAGCATATTGCAAGAGAATGAGAACACATCATGTTCAACTTTAGATATTAAGGTCAGATTTGTACCAGTAAATGACCTTTCTTCTTGGCAGCGAGCAAAATCCCATACTTTGACAGTAGTATCGTCAGAACATGAACAGAACTTTAGGTCTGTACTTGAGAAGCTGCCATGTGCGTCATGCAGATAAGTGTTAACATAGGCAGTTTTCTACATGCTTGTGGTGTAATCAAATTATAGATTTAGCATTAAGAATCTTGTTTAGCCTGCAAGAGCCTGTGCATAATTCTTTCACTGCAATCAAATAGACACCGGAACTGAACTTCCTCAAATAATGAAATAAGTCTTATTCAAAAGTCAGTTGATACTAAAATCCTATTTTGTAAGATACACATTCATGTGTACCTCAAGTCTCGCACTGCCTCCTTGTGTGCAGTTTTGTTGGCCTTGACATTGTTCATGTTTGTCTGCCAGTACCTGCAACAATGTCTCGTGAATACAAACTTTGCAATTCATAATCTTCTGCGAAGTTAGAGTGGGGTGAAGCTCGACTTTGAAAGTTCACATTAGATCTTCAAACATATAAATCCTTCATGTTCTAGACTATACTCACTTAATGCAACCACCATCATCACCAGTCACCATCCAATTCTCGTTGTGACTCCACACCATTGATCGCACAGCAAGATCATGTGCCTGTCTTCCAAACAAGGAATAGCGATTAGTAGCAGGGCTAACCTAATTCGTGCCAAACACAACAAGTCACTGATGCCCAGTCACAACAAGTCACAAGTAGTCAACTACCTGTAAAATCATCTCGAAATTGAATGATTGCCCATTCCAGAGTGTGAACTCTCCACTCTGTGATCCTGTGATCAGCCTCCGTCCATTAGGAGTCCACTGTAATCAACATAAAGCCATCAGTGATCCAAAAATGACCTAGCCATTGCACGTTCAGTGCCAACAATTACTGAAACTGCCATCAAAAATTGAACAAAACAACCCGTAGCTTGAAATATGGACTGAAGAGAAATCAACACCATGTTTGGGTGTCACTAGCAGAGGACTTTACCAACACTCGATTGATTGAACACCGCACTTTATTTGTTGACGGGTGCACGAACTTGGTAGTGAAGCTGGTCGCAGGATTGTCAGGATATGCTACTGTCGGAAGCATCTGTCATACAGGAATTCATCGTCATTAAGTTCCATACATTCATCTATCACTAAGAGGGCCTTAGTAATTCAAGGTCAGACGCTACTTCAGAAATCAACATTCGCAAATTTACCAATGCTCTGCAGCATAGAAAAATGCTAATTCATGTCAGAATAGAGGCACAGCAAAGGGTTGTCTACACATCTTGACCAACATAGACACTATGTATACACAACTCTTTCTCTGAATTTACCGTGTACTAATCTTGAGAAGAAACATTCAACGCCCCAGAAAATCCTCAAAGTGAAACTCAAGACTTAATATTTTCCTTTTTGCAATCAACCTTGCTTTCCTTTGTGGTGAAAAAAAAGAAAAAGCAAAATTGAAACTCAAGACTGTGAATGCAAGATCAATCAGATCATGTCGCTTACATCAACAGCAGCAGCTGAGGTAGGTTGCAATGCAGGGGCATCCTCACAGTCGCGCTGCCAAGTCCGCATCTGCAATCTTCACTTTCATTTTAGCACGCGCGTACGCAACTCTTCCCAATGAAAAGCCCTAAACCAATGCAATTCTCTTCCGCCGCTATTCAAAGAAATGTACATAAAGCCGCTAAAAAAACTTGCATAAGATCTATAACTTAAATTCAAGTTACTAGCAAAATGAGATTTCTGACCTAAAATAATGCAAACGCAATAGAATGCATGTGCCTCTGATTACATATTCAAAGTAAAGTTTAGCCGAATGACCTGGATATAGCGCACAACGGTAGAGCTGTAATCAACAGTTCGGCGATGGACAGGTTTCCGCATCCGTTTCCCTACAGAGAAAAGAGCATCCAAGGGTAAGCCTAAAAATGTTACAAACCAGTCGTGAGCAGAGTAGAGCAGCGAATTTACCTTATGTGACCTGCTTTAAAAATCAACTCGCAGTTGCAAAGTACTTAATTATATTAACTCCCAATACTGTTATCAATTGGACGAGGATTAGAAGAAACGTTATCTGGACGAGCGGAAGTTGATTTATATCAATATATATTCAGAAGAAAGGTTTTGCAGCTGTACAAAGAGCCAAAAAACCCTGCTCTTCATCGCATGATCCACTTTTGCACAACACGGAGCCTCCTGCACCGCCACAGGCCTCTGGATCCTCACAATTAATCACAATGCAATTAATCACAATGCATAAGGTACAAGTGAAGTCTGCATTTTTGGTTACATGTAGGTAAATTAAGCCTGAGCATAAGTGAAGTACAGGCACGATATGCAAAAGTTATAAGAGTAAATTTTCTAAATCTGTGCCCTAATTTCGAGTTATAAGTTCTGCAATGTCTATCTAGGGCACACTTCTTGGTTTTGACCTTAAAACTTGACATCGCAAACAAATTTCCTGAGGGCAAGCAAACACCATACACGACATTCAACCAACGAACAACAATAACAACCAAACAAAAAAAATTGAAAAAATCAGCACGGCAACGAAAGAGACCGTACGAACGAATTTATTAATCGTTGGAATAGCATCCGAAACATCAATCACAGGAAAATTCAGCGCGGCAACCAAAACGACCGTTCGAAGAAAGCGATTAATCGATTGAGAGAAGTGTTTTTTTGTTAATGAATCGTTCGAATGACGTACCATCGAAGATGACATTAGCACGACCGAATTCAGCTGGCGCAGCGGCGGGGACGGTGGTGGCAGGAGGGGCCGGAGGAGCGCGAAGAAAATCGTGCCCCTGCTGCATCTGCGGCCCCTCCATCATCGTGGACTCCGCGAAATCACCTGAAATTCAAAACTGCGAAGGCGTTCCTCAGTCTACTACGATTGTTGCAGCGCCTCGATTGCCATTGTCCTCGCTTCTTCGTCTTCTTCTTCTTCTTCTTCCTCCTCTACAAGACGCTCCTGCAACAATGCGCGAATGCAAAAGCTGGTAATCGTGGGATCAGGAAATTAGGGTTTGGTGATTGTATTGAGCTGCTTCACTCTGCTCGTCACACCGTTTATTGCAAATAGTGTGAGTCCAGCTCCTCCTAATTGCACGCTCTCTATTAGCACAACTTTATAATAGCATCAGAATATTAGGAATGAATACAGTCTACCGTAGCTTCAACGGAAAATAATTCTAAAAATAGATGTAAAAATTTTCAATAAAATAAAAGAAATTTAGTAGGAGAAAAAATGAATTTAGATTATATTTGTTTTATCAAAAAAAAATCAGAAAATAATTAAATATTCGGCAAAAAAAGCTGCTATGTAGGTAGTGTATTATGACTTGTTTGGGAAGCCCTAATTTCAAGGTGGCAGATATGGATTAGTCACAGGAATGATTTATTGTCTCTGCCCCTACAGGGGAGAGACCACGAAAATGCTGCGTTTTCAGGAGTTAGTGAACAGTGAGGAGTTAGTGAGGACTTAGTGAACAGTGACACTCTGAGTCAAACTATCAAAAATCACCACAATATCTTTTTTACTTCTTGTTTTTACATTTACTTTTTACCTTTTAACGATTTTTACCACAATGTTTTTACTTTCGCCTTCTCAATTTTCCCCTGAACGTTATAACCTATTCCTACAAGTTACATAGTTGAACAGTAAAAACATTTGTTTTTAAGGCAGAGACTACGCGACTAGCCGCTTGTTACATGTGTATTGCTTGAAACAATCATATTATGGAGTGTTATATTATGAAGGGTAGACTGTACATAGGGGTTTTACAATGTGACCTTCTCAATCAAGACTTTGCGACGCGATTCCTATATATAAGCATTTGCATTCAGCACTCACAATATTGAAACTCTCATCAAATTATAAGGTAGGAGACTAATTGTGACAAAGTTCAGAGCAAGCAATCATTTAAGAATGCAAATCTAAACACATTATAGAGCCCTTATTGTATGTTCACCAAAAATGATAAGCTATCTATGATTTACCTAAATATATGTTCTAGAATGTCTATCATGTTTAGATTTTGTTGCAATTCTAAGTACAATATTGGTTTAGGATGCTCTTATTTTGTAGTTGCCTTCTACTCTAGTCGTGAGTTGAAATTGTAGCGTTTTGTCATTGTTTTGTAAGGAAACACTCAAGGGCAAACTTTAAAGGAAATTTGAGGTCTCTAAAGGGCTATGAGTTCCCATGCAAAAAAATTAATTAAACAAATAAATATTAAAAATAAATAAATATGATGTGAATCTGATGTGGCCACGATTCGGCCATGTCAACTTGAATGTTAAATTTTCTTAATTTGTTTTTAACTTTTTCAAATCAATATTTTTTTAATATTTATAAAAAATAAAAAATCTTTGAATGAAGTTCAAACAACTTTTCAGAGGCCTCAAATTTCATCTAATGGTCATTGTTCAAAACTTCATTACAGAAGTGCATACAAAAACTAAGGCAAATACTTGCACTTTGACATTCCTAATCAATGTTATTGGAAAACGGAAAATTGTGCCTACATAACACGTTCAACACATGTTTATTTGAAGAAATTTTTTTTTGAAAATTTTAATTTCAATAAATGTCATGTTTTACAAATATTCTTTAGATTCTTGTTTTCACTATGCAAAATAATGGATTTTTTAAAATGGATTTTTTTTGCCAACTGTATTTTTGGAGTGCAATATTTTTGTTCTCACAAATTTTTCAATTGAATTTTTTTTGAGGCACTTTTCTTTTTTTTAACTAATTATGTTCTTAATCTCTAATTCTCTAAATGAGACCTAGCATCTAGTGGAGGGATGATGAACATTCTTCATAATAAATTTTTATGAATCAGATGAAGTTCATCAAAGTATGCCAAAATAATGATTTTTGTCTACTTTTCACTATTGAAATCAGTTTGGTCACTTGATGCTTCATAATTTTTGCATAAGACTCAAAATCAGTTTATGTCATGTTAGATGATTTTCCCAATCTAAAGAGTTCAAGGACTTTACGCATGTTTTGCATGTATTTAATTTACAGTTGGTTAACATAAACCATCTCACTAAACTAAATAAGTATATTCAATTTTGGTACACAATTCTTTTATTTCCTATTTTAGATTTAACTTTAGAGCATAAAATATTTAGTTCAAGGTGCACCAAAAAATGCAATTATAGAATCTAGTGCAATGAAAATAGCCTAAATTGCAATTGGTTTTAGATTTTTCCTTTACTAGTGGGACCCGTGCCGTTGAACATATTGACGTTAGTTTAATGTTAAGAGCTTAGGTTGTCTCCTCGACGAATTCTAGCGCGGAACGGTCGAGTGAGACAAATCGAGCTGTATTATATTATAGATTAATAGTATATTGTATATGTATATACGTATGCTAAATCGCTCATGAAGCAAGGTATTACCTCAATCTCTCATGCTAATTAAATTCTTTTCTACTAATATTTCCTTTAGATTTCACCCTCTTCACAACTCTTGTTAATTGACTTTAAAATAAGAGTATGGATCCCAAGCAACACAAATAGGGTGACACAATTGAAAGGGTAGCACACGTAGACTACCGGTAGTTCTTGGTCGCCTAATTGACAACTCTACCCCCAACAAAGAGTGATGGCTTGATCTGGGTACCACCTCCAAAAAAAACATTAAAAAATTACAAAAATTAGAGGGTGTTATAGACACCATGGCTGCAACTATATACATGGTGTTAAAGACGGAATTTCTAGGACACATAAAATGAGTTAAACATAAGTCACACTATGAGAGACGCGTAAAAGTGGTACCCACATCAGGCTTTTCCTGAAGACTCTTCGTTCACATTGGTCCCCTCGGGACTAAAGTTACTCTCTCTATGGCTTGCCTTAAACACTTAAAAAAACATTAAAATTTGATATGTACACTACTGGTATATTGTAGAGTTATCCGCGAAGTTTTTCAAACTTTGAAAGAGATACCTAGAATTTTGTTTTGGTATAGTCTTATTTAGTCTCTCCAAATAGTTAAAAGGTATGGAAGAGCTCGGTGGTTTACAATTATTAGGTGTGTAAGAGCTTAGTGGTCTACAATTATTATGTATCTAAGAGCTTGGTGGTCTTCAAAGTCATATGAAACTTTCTTGAGCTTCTCTTTTGGTGCTCAAAAAAGTTTCACATGACTTTGAAGACTACCAAGCTTTTACACACTTAATAATTGCAAACCACCAAGGTCTTTCATACCTTTTAACCCCTAAAGGACCGGAGTGTTTTTCCTCCAAAAACACTCCAATTCTGCCATTTTTACTCCCCCATGCAAAATATCCAAAAAAATGTTATTTTTTACCTTTTAACCGTAAGATCTTGTCTTGAACTATCTGAAAAACATACACAACAAATTTCATTGATTTTGACCGCACGGATTGCTAGATAATTGGGTTTGATAGAAAAAATCACCCCAAAAAAACACATGCCCGGAAATTTCAGATGCGTTTGACCATGGCTACATCAAAAAATCCTCACTGCCGAAACCTGTCTTACTTCACTTTCACATTCTATATGATGTTACTTAGTTGTGTACCAATTTTTGTTGCACTTGGAGATGTTTAGGATGTTGAAGAACACCTTGCAGTTGTCGGGGGTTTTAAAAGTTCAGAAAAGACTATGTTTTTGGAACTGCAATATTTTTGACTTTCTATATTTAAAATACAAATCCGAGCTGCGAAACACAAGTACACTCCACCCTCTAAAGAATGGCGCAAAAAAATTTGAATTTTTTTTTTTTGAAGTTTTAGAAGACATGTAGCACATTTTTTAAGAATTTTGGGGGTTAGGGGGGAAATAAAGGGTGGAGGAAGGGAATTGAAGTGCCAACCCATTCCAATGTTCACAACCCCACTAACTCTCAAGTTGTACAGCCACGTGGCAGTCCCTCATAGGATGATTTTAATTTTTTAATTTTAATTTTCAAAAATTTAAATAATATATTATAATTATAAAATTGAACTTTTAGTTTAAAATAATATTTTTTATTTATAAAAATTTTAAAATAATATTTTAACATTTTAAAAATAATGTTTTTAATTTTTTTGAATGAGTTTGGAAAATGGGATTGTCTTCTCCCCCCACATGCCACCCCATTTTCCGCATACCGCCCATCTTGTTGCCCCCCCTAAAATTCAACTATTTCTCTACTGCCCCGCTGTCCTTTCTCCAGAAAAAAACACATTTCCCCTCATAACTTTTACATCCGGTGTCGGAATTCAAAAAAAAAAAAGAACCCCCATTTCCGTGGCACATTGGGGAATCTACTATTAAATTTCCTTCAAAGTTTGATTAAAAACGTGTTCACCGGAACCTACCCGATTCTCTAAATGTCCTAGTTAGGACACTTGGTCCTTTAGAGGTTAACTATTTGGAGTAACCAAATAAAATTATATAATAGCAAATTTCTAGGCATTTTTTTCAAAGGACTTTGAAGGATAACTCTAGTGACACAAATAGGATGGCTTCTATTCCTTCCAAATTCTGGCACAAATAGGATGGCTTCCAAATAGGGATTTCTCTAAATCCCTTGGTGGTCTTGAATGAATGGGGACAAAAGTGCCCCCTATTTTTGTCCCATTCAGGGCCCACCTTAAAAAACAACCCCCTCCTCCAATGGTTTTTTATTCCCAAATACGTCCCCTAAGGGTAACTTCGGACCGTAGGCCACAAATTTGCAAAAAAAATTTACCAAAAATAAACACCGAAGGTGCCCAAAGTGAAAAGTTCAGAAAAAGGAGGGGTGTATGAATACTGCCCTGCATTCAAGACCACCGGGGATTTCCAAATAGAGGCACAAATAGGGTGCCTTACCTTATTTTGAGGATGGGCTGCGTCGAGGCCATCACCTTCGCTTGTTGCATGCACTGTCTCCATCGCCACTCAAGCAAGCACAGAGACCTTCCTCAATCTTGTCTCATGATGTATGGCGATGGCCGTGGTGGAGCCATCATCACAATTACACTGTATGCCATGGCACAGCCCGTCCGATCCGTCGCAACAGCTAACGGAAGAGCCTGCTGCAGAAGACCTGGACGTGCTTTTGCTGCTGCTGCTGCTGCACGTCGTCTCCCTCCCTTCCTCAATATCTGTGTATATCCCGCCCTGCCTTGCCCTGCCCTGGTCTACCCGATCATGCTCTCACACATCTTGTAAGCCAAGCGAATAATCACTACCGCGCTTTTTCACTACTGGACCGACGAGTTTGCCGGCTGTTGTGCGGTACGTTGATATATCCGCCTTTTGAATTCTGGAACATTCGCTCTTCTTTTGCCTCTTCTTTAGTTTTATTGAAAAGAATTAGTCGAATGATCTTTGGATTTCGTCTTTTGGAGTGATTCGAATAAGCTTGGACTAACGATCGTAGTACTGTAAGCATGCATGATTGGCGATGGATCGGAACATTATTTGCTGCTAGACTACTGTGAGGTTTATAGATTCCTCCTTTGGAACATTCGCTCTTCGTTTACCTCTTCTTTAATGTTATTGATAAGAATTAGTCGAATGATCTTTGGATTTCGTCTTTTGGAGTGATTCGACTTAGCTTAGACTAACGATCGTAGTACTGTAAGCATGCATGATTGGCGATGGATCGGAACATTATTTGCTGCTAGACTACTGTGAGGTTTATAGATTGCTCCTTTGGAACATTCGCTCTTCTTTTACCTCTTCTTTATTTTTATTAAAAAGAATTAGCCGAATGATCTTGGGATTTCGTCTTTTGGAGTGATTCGACTTAGCTTAGACTAACGATCGTAGTACTGTAAGCATGAATGATTGGAGATGGAACATTATTTGCTGCTAGACTACTGTGAGGTTTGTAGATTCCTCCTTTGGAATTTTGGAACATTCGCTCTTCTTTTACCATTTCTGGAAGTGTCTTTTGTGGAAGGGATTTCGTCTGTTGGAGTATTTTGACTTAGCTTCTAACGATCGGAACTGTACTGTAAGCAACTAAGCATGATTGGTGATGGAATATTGATTGCTGCTAGACTACGGTGAGGTTTATACTTTATAGATTGAACATCCTTTTGAATTTTGGAACATTCGCTCAGTCTTCTTGTGATTGGAGTGAATGATTTCGTCTTAGCGTCTAATGATCAAGCATTGTAATACATGATTAGCGTTTATTCCTCCTTTCGAACTTTGGAACATTCTTTGTCATTTTTGTTACCTCTTCTTGTATGTTAAAGGAGAGAACAAGCCGGCCGATCTGCTCATGGAAGTGATATTGTGTTTTGGAATAGTTTGACGTAGCTTCTAACGATAGTAGTGCTATAACAACTAAGCATACATGATTGGTGATGGAATATTAATTGCTGCTAGACTACTGTGAGGTGCATGTATAAATTCCTCCTTTTGAATTTTGGAACATTCGCTCTTCTTGTGATTTGAAGTGAATAATTAGTTGATGTCAGGATTTTGTCTTAGCGTCCAGTAATGATCAAGTACTGTAACATATGATTAAGGTATATTCTTCCTTTCGAACTTTGGAACAGTCTTCGTCTTTTTTGTTACCTCTTCTTGTATGTTGAAGGAGACAACGAGCCGATCTGCTCGTAGAAGGGATTTCGTGTTTTGGATTAATCCCTGTGATCGACTTAGCTTCTAATGATCATAGTACTGTAAGCATGCATGATTATTTGGTGATGAAACGCTGCTGGTAGCCTGCTATGAGATTTGTGTATTTCAAACTCCTTTTAAATTTTAGAATATTCGTCTTCCGTTTTACCTCTTCTCGAGCCAATCTATTTGTGGAAGGGATTTCGTGTTTTGGATTAATCTCTGTGGTCAACTCAGTCAGCTTTTATTGATCGTAGTACTGAAAGCATGCATGATTGGTGATGAAACATCTTTTTCTTGAATTTTGGAATAGTCGTCTCTTCTTGTGCCTTAGTCGATCATTTTGTGGAAGGGATTAAGTCGTTTGGACATGATTGCTGTGGTAGTCGACTTCAGTTGATTGGAAACATGATTGGTGATGAATGAGTGAGCACTGATGAGTATTACGGCTTGTTTGGGAAAGATTGGTCGCATGTCCTTGTCACTAGAGTTTTCTTGGAGCTTTCTGTGCCATGATTGTTTTTGGGAAAGAGGTGGTTGAGAGGAGTGGGAGTCGTGGTGATGTGGAGAGGAGCTTTTTTTATTGCGTGTGGGAGTACGTGATTCCGGAGAGAGGCTCCTTGGTTTGCTTGCTGGGCACTTCAGGTGTAGATCGGGCGACAATGAGGTGATGATCCATCAACTGGAAGGAGAGGATACGACTGAATGTTGAGAGTATTTGATGGCGCAGGCAGAGGTTAACTACATCGTTGGCCGATAGAGCGTGTTCTGTTGCAGCAGGTGATGTTAGCGGGAAATGTCATCGGAGATCTCTGTGTTATGATTGCTCTCCATTATTGTTTCGGAGACATGGGGTAGAGCCGGGAATCGATGCTTCGAAATTTTTAATTGGATACTCACAAGTGGGTGAGGAAAAGTGAGGGAGGCCATGGCTTTCCCCGCAGCAGACCCTGTGCGAATGTGGAAGCGAGTTACAGTGATACTCTGTGCTCTAGGCCATTTGGTGGTGACATTGTACGTGCTCCATGTCGGGCTTGGCTCATCGTTGGATTGCTTCAGAGGCTTAAATCCTTCCAGATCACATTTGACAAAACTGCAGCAGGCGAATAGGAAGGTAGCAATTGAATTTCGTCGTCAAGCGGAACCACTAATACTTATGCTGCGAGTACAAGACATTGAAGCAGAGGTGGCTTTGAGCATCCAACGACAGGTTGGAACTTTTCTTGATTTTGGGACTGTAATTCTTTTTCGATATATCACCGTGGTGGTTGTCTGTCTCGTTCGAGTTTTCAATTAGGGCAGTTTCTCATCGGCATTTGTTCATGTGGGCATATCGGTGGTATAGATTCTCTCCTCGGTCTTATTTTGACTGCCGGGATATACAGGATCGTTTTAAACTTGTGAAATCTAATTCATTAACAATGCAATTGAAAATAGTTTCTTATAAATTTGGTCTACATACACAGGTTACAACGAACGCCGCTGAGAAAACCGAGGAAGAAGAATTGCAAGAGCTGAGGCAATTAGAGACAGGTCAGCAAAGTGTACCAGCAGTAGTAGACGACAAAATAGGAGCGATCCAGAGACAGCTTCTCCCGCCTGATAAGTGTCAACCGGAGCCAAACACAGACTTCGGCGGACTCACAGTGCGGTGGGGTTTAACTCATCACGTGAACAACGCAGCGGAGTGCTGCAAGGCATGTACAAAGCAAGCCTCCTACGCCAGAGGAAGACAGCGAAAGTGCAATGTCTGGGTGTACTGTCCGCGAAAGAGTGGATGTCCGTCTCCAGATGGATACGAGCATAAATTTGGTGAGTGTTGGCTGAAAGAGGCTGATAAACCGCACGCTGTTGTTAATGACTACTCCAGTGTTATACGAAATAATACCGCACCACCGATGCCCGTTTTATGGATCTCTGGTGTGCTTCCCGTCGATGAATGACTTCACCTGGTTCCACGCCGGCTCATGACAAACACCACAGAAGAGGCAAGCCTGTAATGTACAAGAAGCAATCGAATTTTCCGGCTATCAAAAGGTACATCAACATTTTTCATTAGAATTATCATACTTAAAGCCCGAATGGCAAAAGTTCAGATCTCAACTCATACCGCAAAGATTATTCAAAATCTTCCAGTGTGGATAGAAAGTGACTCTTATTGGGCCTTGTCCTTGGACGATATCAATGAAAGATTGTATGGGTCTGTTGTGTTAGTAAGTCCCTGGGAATTCAAGCTACAACCTCATACAAATTGAGGAATATGATGATTGATTAGGCACTCTTGAGGGATGTCACCGTGGACCTTCAAAGAATGGTATCCCAAATTCTACAACGTACGGTGGAATGGTGTACAGTATTAGGCTTCTATTCTTCATTGGTCCACGGATTAAAGGTGCCTTGTCAAGATTCTATGAAAAAGTGATTGACTTCAACTATCTAAGAATGATGCGGTATAGTGTGATAATGGGGAACCAGACGTATCTAGTTCAAAACTCACCCTGGACTTTCACTACCACACTACTATCCTCCAAGAAATTGTACTCTTAGCTTTCACACTCTATTATGTCACAAGAAGTTGAGTGCCTAGTTCATTCGAGGCTTAAACATCTGAACTCTGGATTCAGGTTCAACGTGGACTTAGTCCAATGGGGATGGGTTTTATCCATACACTTGGACTTAGGTGGAAGCATGACTTGCAAAATGTCTATGGCCATTGATCTTGGAATGAAAATTGTCACTTAAAAGTGATTTGCAACCTCCCCTTTGAAATTGCATAAGAAATTCATACACAATTTGCTCTTGTACCCAAACGGATCTCTATCCATCTCCCAAAAAATGCCCAAAAAATGGTTAAAGTGACGCAAATAGTATCCTCCACCTTGGTTATGATACATGGTGAAAACTATCTAGAACTATGGATTGCATTGTTTTCTATACTATGTACATAGACCTGAAATGGGTCAAGGTAGCTAGAATCTAAACCACTTTTAGATTTCTAATATCCTACCCGTAATTGTAATATGAACATCTTAGTAACCGTCTTCTAGATCAAATGATGACCATCATATCTTGGAGGTTTACAATTCTAAGATCAAGGGGAGACATGGGTTTTGACCAATAATGGGTGGGCGTTGGTTGTAAATATCTAAAATACAACACTTTGCCAAATTTTAGGATTTACCTCTATCCCACTACATTCAAGATATCCTTTGACCAATACCCTCCTTCGCTCATTATGCCTCTAGACCGTCCTATTTTCCAACTACAATGCGTACTAACTAATTCCTCGAATGATTAACTAACCCTTAAAGGACCGCGGTTTTTCTTGTTTTTGAGCATCATTTGCACCTCTTTCTATTCATTTTCTTGTGAATATTGTGTTTCCTCGTGATGAAAATATCAAACCAAACATTTAAATAGAATTTAAGAACTTTTTGATCAATTTAACAAATTTTCCCATATCTTCAAAGACGGTCAAAAAATATTCAAAAAGACTGCAATTTCATCTTTTCACTTCAAACGCTATAATCTTGCAATCTGTACGGTCAAATTCTATGAAAATTTTACCATGCACTCTCTTGGTAATCTATAACAAGATCCTATGGTTAAAGTTGAAAAATAATAATTCCTGAGGTTTATTTTGAGCCTTGCCCACACTACCCATTCTCCCCAACAAAAACCCTTTTGCTCCATAACTCCCACTTAAAAAGTTGAAATTAAAAAAAAAATAGATCCCCATTTTTGTATTGATACACCGCATTCACATAATTTATTTCAAAAAATAAAGATTGACACCGTGAGAACTTACCCGAACACTACAACGTCCTAGTTAGGACACTTGGTCCTTTAGAGGTTAACTCCTAGAGCAACTTTTCATGCGATTGGTGAGGTCCCGTGATCAAGCTTCTCATACTTCCAGCCATTGCTGCTGTCCATTGCTGAGTGATACTTGTGGCCGTGAATAACTCCAGTTAGATACTAGACCAATATCGAGACCCTTTCCTCTCCTATGAATTCCACATGAGGTTTAGGCCTTCTTTACACTGGAGGCGAGAAGCCGTGGAAAAAACCTTACAAGGGCCATGACTCATTCTTGAGAAGCCAACCTTTGACAACCTTTGGATACAATGTAAAGTGAGAAGGGGTCACAAAACAAAGTGCTGATTTTTTAAAATAAAGTTCTTACATATTTCTTAAAAAATAAAAAATGATTGGTTGTGAGAATTTTGGCCAAACGGCCCACCGGATTTTGCGTTAAACCCACCTCTTGAGGTGGGCTTGACGCAAAATCCGGAGGCCTTGAAAAATGTGCACTTTTGTTGCCACGAAGGAAAAAAGTGTTGTCCATGTCATTTTCTCCTCCTTCCGTCCTTTGGACCGAAAAAATTCGGGTGTAAAAGTGACATCCTTTGATCTTCTTGATTTTTAGGCCTCCTATTGGCTGAAATTTCTCTCTTCGCGGCTTCTCATCTCTAGTGTAAAGAGGCTCTCAGTCAATTGAAAGGCCATTGTATACCGTAATTGAAGGTCAGATTCAGATTGAAATTAGATTTACACGACATATTTTTTAGAGGTCCACGTCATCTTAAACCAATCACAAGATGACATGTGGCACTTTTAGACCCCAAAATTAATTGATTTATGCCAGAACTGAACACGAAGTAGAGATCATGCAAGTCCTAGGGCTCCAAACAGACTGATTCTACAAGTAACATTAGAACAATACCTTGCACACATGATCTGTGAGTTCTGTTTACTTTCCAAGTAATGTACCCGGCCATCAGGGTCAGAAAAAAGAAATTAGTAAAAAAAATGCCCAAATCTTCAGGAAATTATTTTTTCAAAAAGAATCTATTCTTGCCCGAAAATAATTGTCTTGGTTTTTGGCAATTTAATGAATTTAGAAGAATTTTCTATTTAATATTCACCAAAATTACTATTTTATTTTTAGAATTTGAAATTTGATATGATTGGTTAAAATTAAGCATTCTATTTTAAAATTTAAAAAAGTAAAATTCAAAAAGAGAGAACATCATTACTTTTCCAAAATAGAATTTTTTATAATACTAGGACATTGTTGAGGTGTTTGTTTTTGAAAAATTCCTTATTGAACCTCAACATTGCAAATGAAATGCATCAAACAACGCAAGAACATGATCTCTACCTCCAATTTCAACAAAAACAAAATCGAAAGACAAAAAATGTCATTTTCTGACCATTTTCTGACCATACACACAACTAGACAAAAGAAAGTCTTCACATGAGGCTTACTCAAAACTGCTTTTTATAAAAACAAAAAAAAATTAAACTTGGTCGTTGATGGATTGCATTGTTCAAAGCCCACAGTCTGGAATTGAAATAACAATCTATGCCATCAATTTAGTACGATACAACTTCTTAGTACAACATTCTAATGGAGAAATGCACGATATTGTCAACCAAATTTTTTAACCCAATGCCCTAAAAGTGACAATCGTCAAAAAATTTAAAAATCTTAGTATAAATTAATCTTAGTATAAAATTAATTTAAGATGATATAGGAATGTTAATTTTGTGTTATCAGCACTAAAAATTTCATATAATGGTTATCATATTCTTGTAAACACATAAGATTCTTTTAAAACACTGCATATCTATTATACAATACAGCTCAAAGTGCTCAACAGAACGGGTCCCACTAGTCTCACTCAACCGTTCCGCAGCGGAATTCGTCGAGGAGATATCTAAGCTCAATGTGCTCAACGGCACAGGTCCCACTAGTCCTATACATAAGTGCACTTTTAAAGCATCTCTTAAAGCATCCTCAGTCATCTCCCTCTCAGCTCCCTCTAAACCAAATCCTATCTGTTGACTGACCTAAAATTAGAAATTGAAATTACCATCATTAGAAGCGCATCTAAATAAAAGTGAGATATTTCTCAAGAAAAAAAAATGGTAAAAAATTGACGTAGGTGAAATCCCCCATTGAAAACACCGCATTTTCAAAATTTAAAGGGAGTGTGGTTAATTTTGCTTTAAAATGGAAAGATCCTCCCTCAAAATTTAGAGGGAGTGTGGGAGAATCTTTCCATTTGAAAGCAAGACTTGGT
The DNA here is from genome assembly GCA_022496805.1 of Pohlia nutans. Taxonomy (NCBI): domain Eukaryota; kingdom Viridiplantae; phylum Streptophyta; class Bryopsida; order Bryales; family Mniaceae; genus Pohlia; species Pohlia nutans. Next base: position 6,962,473 of record CM040098.1, on the reverse strand, counting down.
GCACTCCCTCTAAATTTTGAAAATGTGGTGTTTTCAATGGGGGATTTCACCGACGTCAAATTTTTACAATTTTTTTTTCTTGAAAAATATCTCACTTTTATTTAGACGCGCTTCTAATGATGGTAATTTCAGTTTCTAATTTTAGGTCAGTCAAAAGATAGGTTTTAATTTAGAGGGAGCTGAGAGGGAGACGACTGAGGATGCCCTTACCGATTCAAGAAGCGCTAACACTCTGGACTGAGGTAAATGCCCACCAAGGCTGTTACTGACTCTTTTCACTTTGAATAAGTTACCAAAATTTGCAGTCCTAAATTATTGCGTTGGTTTTTTCTAATTCTTGCAATAGATGATTTCTATTTGTGCCACAAAAAAACATTATAATTTTATTTTTATTTTTATTTTTTTAAATTATTGCGTTGAGAAATTCAGAGAGCACCTGAACCAGTCATCCAGATCTTCAATGCTTTCAGAGCCACTTCAAGGGGAACAGGCAACTTGCAGCAGGAACAATTACCCCTTAAGTGTTCACACTACATGTACCCGGTCATACCTCATCAATTTCTCAAATTTTAAAATATTCTAGAGTTATCCGTAAACTAAAGGGTTGAGTGGGCCTTAGTTTGACTATTGCTAAAATTTGGAGAAATGAAAATTATTGAGAGAATTTTTAGGAAATTAAAAGAATGAGTGAATGGGGATGGTCTAGGTATTTATTGCGACAATCTATTGTCAGAAAAGGGACTAGTAATCACCTTCTTCATGTGTGAAGGTGAATAATAAAAACTTGGGTGAGAATTTTTTTAGCATCGATTTTGGTGCTTTCAAAGTTTGCACCCATAATTATTATTTTTAATACCTAGCACATGTTTTTTTCTCGGGGAAGTCACTTAGTGTAAATTTTGGGTACATATGAGCGTACAAAGGGTATTTAATGGGGGGCTATGAAATAATTGGAATATTTTTCTATTTATAGTGTATTTAGGGTATGTTTCCACATATATTCTAAGAATATTCTTGAAATATTCTCAAATTGATTTTAAAACACCCTATATTACTTCTATTAATTTATAATTTGTATCTTAAATGAATAAAAGATACCCTGTATTTGTTCTCTCATAATTATCTAAATTCTTGACAGTGACTTCCCTGGTGTTCTTTTTTGAGGATTAATGTCACTATTCACTCAAACTACGGTCCACTCACCCACTTTTGAAGGACTTTACGTATAACTCTATTATATATTTTAATTTTTTCTTCTCATACAATTTATTGTTCAATATATTTACACTCATTTATTTCATAATTATGCAAACATAAATGGACTTAGGAAGAATTTTCAAAGTTTTTCTCTTGTTCTAGTCATAATAATTACAAAATTGCCTAAAATAGTATGAGTCTTTAAGGATAAATGTGCATAATAGTGATGAACAACAAGATGTAGGTGGCATGGTATTTGAGCTTACATAAAAGACATTGGATTGAAAAACTTTTATTCTAGTGTAAATTGGAATTTTACAATTTTCAATTTTAAATTGCTAGAAAACGTAATTTTAACAATTTTGAAGAATCAAAACTTCAACTAAAAAGTAGAAGATAGCTCCCACACTTTCTAAGTTGGGACCATTTTCATTTGAAATTATGAATTAACCCTTAAACGTCAAGAGGGCCTAGACGAGGCAGCTCGGAAGGCATCTAAAATCTTTTTGCAATTTTTTTTTTAATTCTTTTTTTTTTTTTGCAAAAACGGCTCTGCAGTGCACTGCTGGCTGTCAGGGACACAAGAACTCTAAAACAAGAACAAGAGAGCAAGAACAAGAGCATGAGCAAGGATCCAAGAACAAGAAGTGCAATAGTACACAAGAGTGGTTCTCAAGAAAGTATATTGAACTTTAAATCGATAGTTGAACAAGATTCAAGACAAAACAATACTCAAGGTTGCTTCTAACTTGTGTTGACGAGAGTGTGGAGTCCCTCATCTCGTCCCCTAGATATACTAGTACTAAGGAAGCTTTTGAAGGGGCTTCCTAGAGACTATGAGAGTCCTTAGGAAGTATCTAGAAAGATCCTAAAATTCAAAGGACCTATAGAACTTCTAGAAGTATTCTTAGAAGGTTCTATGTCGGTGGCAATACCCATCACGAACTAGTTTGGACAATAACTTATCTCTGGACAATTACGGCAATACCCATCACGAACTAGTTTTGAACAATAACATATCTTTGGTTTCAAGGCCTAGTATTTGCAATACCCATCTCAAGGTTCTATGTCCATGACACTGGCTAGCACTGTAGCACTACGGCACTGCTGAACTTCAGCTGCTCCAACCTCAAAATTTGTTCAATTTGATAACTTTGATTGCTTATCAACGATTCCACAATCTCTCAAATGAGGCAAAAATGTGAATCTAGATCGTTTTTTCAGTAGCTTTTTAACGCACCAATCCTTGCTTGATTTGGTTGAAGAAATCAACTTTTTTCTTCATTATTCTCGTTCAAGAATGCCCGACGGGCTTGCTTTGACATTTAAAGGTTAAGTGATTATCTACAGTGGGGTACCAATCAAAATGTCGTTTTTGAATTCGCAGTGAGAAAAATTTCATTATTGCCAATTTTGATAGCCTCTTGAGAGCTCAAAAATTCGTTTTTTACCACAGAGTTTTTACCAAAGAATTATCCTTAAGTTAATTACATTTGTGCCAAATTTCAAAGCCAAAAGATTCACCAAAAAAAAGTTATTCAAAATCTACCAACATTGGGAGCTTTTCACTGCTGCCAACTTTGACAGCCTCCAAAAATTGAATTTTATTCTTTATGCCATGAAATTCTTGGAACAAAAACTTCTTTATGTCAATAACGTATGATAAACATTTCAAGGCCAAAAGATTAATGCAAAAAAAGATATTCACAATCTACCAACATGTGTAGTTGTGGGAAACAATGGGGGAAATCATTTCATTGCTACCAACTTTGACTACTATGTTGGTAGATTTCGAATAACTTTTTTTTGGTGAATCTTTTGGCCTTGAAATTTGGCAAACATATAATTAACTTAACCCCTAAAGGACCAAGTGTCCTAACTAGGACATTTAGAGAATCGGGTAGGTTCCGGTGAACACGTTTTTAATCAAACTTTAAAGGAAATTTAATAGTAGATTCCCCAATGTGCCACGAAAATGGGGGTTCTTTTTTTTTTGAATTCCGACACCGGATGTGAAAGCTATGAGAGGAAATGTGTTTTTTTCGGGAAAAAGGGCAACGGGGCAGTAGAGAAATAGTTAAATTTTAGGGGGGGCAACAAGATGGGCGGTGTGTGGAAAATGGGGTGGCCTGTGGGGGGCAGAAGACCACCCCATTTCCCAAACTCATTCAAAAAAATTTAAAAACAAATTTTTCCCCTACCTTTTGCACAAATCAGCTCCCAGTTAGTCAGTGAGAATGTGAAGCTGAATAAAAACATTATTTTTAAATTTTTTAAATAATTTTTTATAAATAAAAAATTTATTTTAAACTGAAATTTATTATTCTAAATTAAAAAAGAATATTTTAAAATAAAAGTTAAATTTTATAATAATAATATATTATTTAAATTTTTGAAAATCAAAATCATTTTAAAAAATCAAAATTAAAAAATCAAAATCATCCAATGAGGGACTGCCACGTGGCAGTACACCTTGAGAGTTAGTGGGGTCATGAACATTGGAATGGGTTGGCACTTCAATTCCCTTCCTCCACCCTTTATTTCCCCCCTAACCCCCAAAATTCTTAAAAAAATGTGCTACATGTCTTCTAAAACTTCAAAATTTATTTTTTTTTCAAATTTTTTTTCACCATTTGATAGAGGGTGGAATTTACTTGTGTTTCACCGCTCGGATTTGTATTTTAAATAAAGAAAGTCGAAAATATTGTAGTTCCAAAAGCATAGTCTTTTTTGAACTTTTAAACCCCCAACAAGTGCAAGGTGTTCTTCAACATCCTAAACATCTGCAAATGCAACAAAAATTGGTACACAACTAAGTAACATCATATAGAATGTGAAAGTGAAATGCGACAGGTTTCGGTAGTGAGGATTTTTTGATGTAGCCATGGTCAAATGCATCTGAAATTTCCAGGCATGTGTTTTTTTGGGGTGTTTTTTTCCATCAAACGCAATTATCTAGCAATCCGTGCGGTCAAAATCAATGAAATTTGTTGGATATGTTTTCAAATAGTTCAAGACAAGATCTTACAGTTATAAGGTAAAAAATAACATTTTTTTGGATTTTTTGCATGGCAAAGTTAAAATGGCAGCATTGGAGTGTTTTTGGAGGAAAAACACTCCGGTCCTTTAGGGGTTAAAGATAATTCTTTGGTAAAACTTTCGTGGTAAAATACCAATTTTTGAGCTCTCGGGAGGTTTTCAAAGTTGGCAGTACTCAAAGTTGGTAGCAATGAAATGGTTACCCCCATTGTTTCCCACAACTACACGTGTTGGTAGATTGTTAATACCTTTTTTTGCATTAATCTTTTGGCCTTGAAAATTTTACCATATGTTATTTACATAAAGAGGTTTCTGTTCCAAGAATTTTATAGCAAAAAAAAAAATTCAATCTTTGGGAGGCTGTCAAAGTTGGCAGCAGTGAAAAGCTACCAATGTTGGTAGATTTTGAATAACTTTTTTTCGGTGAATATTTTGGCCTTGAAATTTGGCATACAGATAATTAACTTAACCCTTTAAGGTCCCAATTCAACGTTGTTTTCAAAGAAACATTGTAAAATGTTAGATGAATAACAAAAATTGAGTTGATGTACAAAGCAAAGTTGTAAATGTCAACGTGAAGATCACATCTGTACGGTTGGATTTATCATGTTTTTTTTATTAAGTTTTTTTAATTATTTTTGCAAGGTTTTCTCTTGAAATTTGATTAAAAATCCCACATTAACACCAAAAAAATTTAAAATATTGTAATGAAATTGGAATAACATGCTCTATGAGATGGTATGGTTTCCATTATTTGATTCTACTTATTTTGGAAAATCATGTTTTAGGTCTCACTTTTTGAACTAAAAATGAAACTTGACATAATCCAGTTGAGTGATTTTTCCAAAAATCATAATAACCCATTTTAAATATCCAAACCGCACAATAGATAGTAAACTTGCACAAGAACCAAGAGAAAATTATTTGGATGAAAACCGTTCAATTTGGATGAGAATCCAATAACTTGAATCTGTCCATCGTCTAGATATTGGACGCATGAGCGTTCAAGGGTTAAAGATAATTATTTAGTAAAAAATTTGTGGTAAAAAACCAATTTTTGAGCTCTCGAGAGGCTTTCAAAGTTGGCAGTACTCAAATTTTTCTCACTGCGAATTTGAAAATGTATTGATTGGTACCCCACTGTCAATTGAACTGAAGATCAATCAAACATGGTCAGTCGGACCTCCTTGCACGCTTAGGGGATTTATCGACATGATGTATACATATAGCATATGTTGGTGAGAAAACACACACAAGTGGACAAAAGAAAGTCTTTATGTGACTTACATGAGGAACTTCAAGGCATGTAAACATGGTGCTATGACGGTGCATTGAAATGCAATTAAGATACTTTAGTGCCAACCTCTACACCTACCTAGTATGAATAAAATGACAATTGAATGACTTGTATGCAACCTTTGGTGTCAAAATGACACCAAAAATAGTTTGGCCTAACTTTTCTCATGTATCCTAAATTGCTTTTTGATGAAACAAATGCATGGGATCTCTTGGTCGTTTAATGGATTGCATTGAAGCCAATGATAGGCGTTTGACTAAAACTAGCAAGAAATCTCGCGTTTTTCACCTTCTATAATAAAAAAGGAATGAAACTACGCCAGACACATCGGATATGTTAGTGCTGGTGAGTAGTTTTGGTCACAAGCAGACAAAACTATAAACATAATATTCAACGACTATTCATGGTTTCCACAAAGTTGGGAATGAAAAACGACAGGTTTGCTACTACAATAGTGCAATGTACGAAGATGAGAAGTTAAGGTAGGATATCCTAAAACCACCACCTTCCCCAATTATGACTTTCTTGGGGCCACCACAGTTGAGACTAAAAACCACCAATTCACTATTCAAGTAGACCAATGGCTCGCCAAGCATTGCAAAGAAATAGTTGGTGGTTTTGGGTATCATTATGAGTGAAAGTTAGTACTATATGGTGTGAACATGGGGAAACCTAGAGGTTTGATTTGGGTCACAAGTTACCTTCCACATTGGAATTTTGTATAAAATTGACAAATACAAATTAGATGTCGCAAATTTTTGCAATCCTCATCAAAACCTATTTGGAATGCAATCATTTTTCCAAATTTAGCTCTGCCAAAAATAGACCAGATTGCTTAAGTTGGTGGTCTTAGGACAATCAACCTTTTTGACCTCTTCGTGAGCTCCAGTGGTTGTGAGCTCATTCAGACATTGTAGAAACTGCAGAGGTCATGGGGCGTGATTGATCAATGGGAAAATTTGATGAGTTGCTCGGGCAATTGAGCATTGGAGCTGTGAAGAGGCAATGATTTAAGGGCCGCTTCATAATATGGCCAAAGGTTGAGAGGGCTCTCGATTTCCACCAATCAAATTGCAAGAAACCATGGTTTCAGCCTCTCGACCCTTCACATTAGAGGCCAAAGTCCAAAGGCCGTGGACCTTCAAAATGCTTACATGGCAACACTTTTTGACCAAGGTGACGGCCTCTTGATAGGAAGTTTGGGTCCTACATTTTGCAAGACCCGTCACTATGGTCAAGAGGCCGTCGATTTCTTTTTATAAAATATGAAAACTATATTTTATGCCTATTTTCAGTAGATTTCTTTGGACTCTCAACAAAGTTTGAACTCTCAATCCCACGGCCTCTTGACTTGGACGGCCATAGTGTGAAGCGGCCCTAAATTCCTTTCCTTTCCATGCAATGCCACTAAGGTAGCACCATCTAAAATGAACAACGACTCATTGTGGCCAGTTTTTTTTAACCAAAAATATACCTTGATAAGTTTGAAAGTTGTCGGTAGCTACACACTTGTTGCTTCGCAATTGGTTCAGTTCAATGTTGCTTCACAGTTGATATTCTTTTTCTTTTGGGTAAGTCTACGACTTAGAACAGGTGTCTACAACACCCTTGCTTCAAAAATTTGTGTCAAATTGCTCATGCTTCCAATAAAATTAATTCCAAGGCGCAACACTTCCTCATTGATTTGCTACGACATTCACGATTTCATTCCATATTGCCTACACTCCCAAGGTACCACATCTCTTATATTGTCATGAATAGGTGTCTCTACCTTATGTTAACCCCTAAACGTCCCTAGAGTGTACCAATACTTTGAAAAAAAATCATTATAAAGTGTTATCTAGGAGAATATTTTGAAATTGTTATACAAATGAAAGTTGTTGATATTGAACTTTAGGTTCCATCTGTACGGTTAGATTCAACAATGTCATCACCAATATATTATTATAAAACTTCAAAGTTATAATTAAAAATTCTTTCTAAATTTGATTACGGACAAAATATCCATATTTTTTGTTGAAACGGATTCATGATGAGATACTCTTGAAACGGTGATTTTTGAAAAATTTCTGTTACTTCAATTTATGACCTCATTTTAGCATGCCTACTTTTGAACTAAAGTCAATGCAATTTTGGCTTAGTCAACTACTTGACATACTTCCACATTTGTAATTTTTTTTAATGTACCCTAGTAACACCAAATCCAACCATTAGATAGAACAACAACTTCATAAAATATTTTCAAAAAATTGAATGAGTTTCATCAATAAAGTTATCTTAGTGTAGTGTGAGTTGGATTTTGTTCGTCGTCCAGAAACTCGACGCTAGGACGTCTAAGGGTTAACTTAGAGCATCTACATCCATCACGCTAAAGCTAACTCGTTGAAATTATTCATCTACATTTGAGGAGCTCGTGAATTGACACTCTCCTATCCTCAAATGCCCCTTAAATATCAAAAGTACGCATCAAATAAACAATGCACCAATCACAGTAGTAGAATGTCGGATATAGTCAGCTAAATTTAGATTTGAAGGGCCATTTTTGAAACCTCTAAGCGTCCCTAACCTTTTATGGACCAAAAACATCATTGCTTTTGATGTGTTAGAGGTCTAAATGTAGGTGAAGTATAGAATCTCAAATGTATAGTAGAATTTTCCGCAAACTTGATGCTATTTATAGCTTTAGTTTTATTGAATTTTCCAAAAACGTAAATTGAGTGAGGTTTACTAATCAGCAAAGAAATAAAGCATGCGCCGGATGAGCCAGTGGTGGAGATTGGAGACAAAAGCATTGATTTGGATTTGGCAAAAGCATAAAGCTAATTTGGGGACATTATAGGCAGAGTCAAAGCTTGGGATTCTTTGAATTAACTAAAATTGGTTGGATCAAGAAAATTGAGGGTTTAAAGTTTTTGGGCACTGTTTTTGAATTCTTGAAACTTGACACCTCTAGTTTTTTAAAAGCAACTGATATGTCTACTTTTATTGGGTTCTCAACCATAGTTTTTAGAAAACTTTGGCCCAATCACCCCCCTTATGCAGACTTTGTGGATAACTCTAATGTTGTAGTATACATGTAATGTTGTAGTATACATGTTGTAAATGACGTGGATCAAATTTGGAATCATTTGGCCTTATAGACTGCAAGATCATTATTGAAGGTAGAGAAGATTGCACAAGGCACACACACAAACACAAGGAATGCGTAGAAAGAGATAATCTTTACTCAAAGGCCTTCCACCTTAAGTAGTGTACACTAGGAGGTCACCATGGACAAACCATATGGGATAACTCATCACAAGGACACTCTAGAGATCAGCCCATGCCTAACCCCTCCTCCCACACACCATTATTTAGCACCCGTACGTCTTTGGCTTCTAGCAATACTACGTTGCATCAATTACCTCAATACTCCCACTTTGCGTAGAGCCAAAGCCTCTAAGTCCAAATGCTATTACTAATCGTTGGTGTCGGTCTCTACAAAGACCCTTTGTGAGCACATCCGCCACCATGTGCTCCGTTGGGCAATACTCCAAATGTATAACTCCCAATTCCAACTTCTCCCGAATGAAGTGGTATTGCACATCAATGTGCTTCGTGCGTGAATGATGTGTAGGGTTCTTTGCAAGTGAAATGCACCCTTGGTTGTCACACATAATCGTTGTAGCCTCACCTTGTGTGCAACCCACATCCACCATTAGTTGCCTCAACCAAATGGCCTCCTTCGTGGCATGGCTCGTAGCCATGTACTCGGCCTCCACCGTTGATGTCGCCGTGGTTTGTTGCCGCTTGCTATTCCACGACACCGCTCCCGATCCGACCTTGAACATGTAGCCCGTTGTCGATCTTCGATCGCTCGTGTCTCCCGCGTAGTCCGCGTCACAATAGCCGCTCAACACAATGTCTTTGCCTCCAAGACACAACTTCACATCGCTTGTGCCCCTCAAATAACGCATGATCCTCTTGACCGTCATCCAATGCATCGAGCCCGGTCTCGCCATGTGTTGACTCACCACGCTAATTGGATACGCAAGGTCGGGCCGTGTCGCAATCATCGCATACATCAACGACCCCACCGCTTGCTTGTATGGCACCTCCGCCATCGATTTAGCCTCCATCGCATACTCCTCCTCCGAAAGCTTGACGAGCTTGGAGTTTGCATCCAATGGTGTTGCCACGGGCTTACAATCCTCCATCCCGAATCTCTTGAGCACGTCCATCACATACTTGCCTTGACTCATGGTGATAGTGCGTGTAGCCCTGTCTCGCACAAACTCAACACCAAGACAAAAGTGCAATTCTCCAAGATCACTCATCTCGTACTCTCTCTCAAGCATGCCTTTTAATGCATTCATTAAACTCATGAGGCTTGCAAGAATGATCAAATCATCAACATATATGATCACAATCACCACATGTTGCCCCTCTTGCATGAAGTAGAGACTATGATCCGCAATGCTCCTAGTAAACCCGTGTGCAACCAAGAACGTGTCAATCTTTTGGTACCACGCTCTTGGAGATTGTTTCAACCCATACAATGATTTTTGCAACTTACAAACAAGGTGCTCATTACCTTGTTGCACAAACCCCTCAGGTTGCACCATGTAGATGTCCTCCTCCAAATCGCCATTCAAAAATGCGGTCTTCACATCCATTTGATGCATCTCCAAGTCCAAGGCCGCTCCAATGGCAAGAATGCATCGAATGGTGGTGAACTTGGCCACGGGAGCAAATGTCTCGTGAAAGTCCACCCCATGCACTTGCGCGAACCCCTTGGCTACTAATCTTGCCTTGTGACGCACAACAATACCCGAAACATCCCTCTTTGTCCGAAACACCCATTTGCAACCAATGGGGTTGCGATCCTTTGGAATGGGAGTTAATTGCCACGTACCGTTAGCAATTAGAGAGTCGTACTCCTCTTGCATGGCGCGCTCCCACTTGACCGCATCCTCACCTTGCATGGCTTCTCGAATGGTCAATGGACCATCCGATAATGCCACATTCGCATGCTCGTCCTCCACTTGAGGGAAGATGTGGTTCTTCCACCATTCTCCAGGTGGCTTGCGCGATCTCTCGGGGTACCGCCGCTCGCTTGAAGAAACTTGCTCCTCTTGCATGCCCTTTGCGCCATTCTTGGCCTTTGAGCTCGATGGCGCTTCGACAACCTCCGTGTCGCCAGCTTCGTCATCACCGTCATCATCACCTACATCAACAACACTAGGAGACTTGGAGGGTGTGTCTACCAAAATGTCTCCACTACTCCCACTTGGACCAACCTCCAAAGGAGCCTCCATCGTAGACTCCTCACAAAATGTCACATCACGTGACCGAATGATCTTCCTCGTGTCCACCGACATGAGTCTATACGCCTTGGTACCTTCACAATACCCAAGAAACACACATTTCAAGGCCTTAGCCTCGAGTTTCGTCCTCCGTTCGTCAGGAACCTTCGCATATGCAATGCATCCGAAGATGCGCATGTGTGCAACACATGGTTGCCTCCCACTCCACGCTTGCTCCGGCGTCATGCCTTCAACCGCGCTTGTTGGACACCGATTGCGTGTGTATACCGCATTCACCACCGCTTCCGCCCAAAGGTCCAACTTCAAGTTTTGAGCGTGCAACATGCTCCTCGCCATCTCTACAATGGTGCGATTTGCGCGCTCCGCAACTCCATTTTGTTGAGGCGTGTACGGGGCCGAAGTTTGGCGTGCGATGCCTTCATTCTTCAAAAGCTCGTCAAATTTCTTGGACATGTACTCGCCGCCATTGTCCGACCGGAACACCTTGATCTTCAACTCGGATTGGTTCTCCACCAATGTCTTGAACTCCTTGAACTTCTCAAAGCACTCACTCTTGGCTTTGATAGGGTAGAGCCATATCTTCCTTGAAAAATCATCGATGAAGGTCACAAAGTACTTGCAACCTCCCATCGATGTGGTCTTCATGGGGCCACACACATCCGAATGCACGATCTCCAAAACTTTTGTGGCCCGTGTCGCCCCTTCACCCGCAAATGGCAACCGTTGTTGCTTGCCTTCAATGCAACCTTCACACGTGAATGTAGAAGCATCCACTTTCAATTGATGAAGGTCCATACCGCTTACCATGCCGCGTAGTGTCTTCACACTCTTGATGTTCAAATGGCCAAGTCGACGATGCCACAACGCCAACTTGTCGTCCTTCAAGTTTGAATGCGCCAACGCCGCCGATTCCTTCGAATGCACCTTGGAGAACTTGATGTGGTACAAGCCCTCGTGTTCTTCAATGATGGCCACCTCATCTCGACTCGGTGACAACACATAACACCCCTTATCACTAAACTCAACCCTCAAGTGCTTTGCCACTAATTGCCTCACCGATAGTAAATTTGCCGTTAATTTGGGAACGTGGAGGACATCTTGGATAGTGATTGTCTTCACACGACCCCTCACCTCGGTGTCTACAACAATTTGGCCCTTGCCAACGGCCTCAAGCACCGTATCATCTCCCAAAATCACTCTCCTTGGATTAATGAGAGCATACGAACGAAAACAAGTTTTATGTGGTGACATGTGGCTTGTAGCCCCCGAATCAACAATCCAATCACTCGTACTACCATTGCACGATACATTGCTTGCCATGTTTGCATACTCATCACCAACCTCAATCCAATCACTCATGCTTGCATCACCCTCGATACCATCACTCATGCTTGCATCACCCTCGATGCCATCGCTCATGCTTGCCTCATATCTAGCCGTAAATGCGTACTCATCATCGTCACGAGTTTTAGTGTTGTTTGCACTCTCCCCTTTCTCATCCCTCTTGCGTTTGAAGCAAAATTTGGCAATGTGGCCCTTCTTACCACAATAGAAGCACACCTTGTCGCTTGAGCTCCCACCGCCTCCATTCTTGAATTGCTTCGCCACGAGTGCCGCTCCATCTTCTCGAGACTCGTTCTCCTTTCGCCGCGAAAGCTCGTGCAACAACCGTGAGGTCACATAGTCCAATGTGAGCTCCGTAATGGGTCTTGACTCCATCGCCACGATGAGGTACTCGTATGATGATGGAAGGCTCTCCAAAAGTGTCATCACGATGTCACCATCCGTAACCGACACGTCGCAACCGTTGAGTTGATCCGCGAGAGCTTTGACCTTGTTGATGTGCGCCAACATGTCATCTTCTTCGCCCATCTTGATGGTGAAGAACTTGCGCCTCAAAAACAAAATGTTGGCCAATGTTTTCGCTTCGTGAATGTTGCAAAGCTTGGACCATGCTTCCGCGGGTGTCTTGCACGAACGAATGTGCGCAAGTTGCGAATCCGCGAGGTTGAGTGCCAAAATGGCAAATGCCTTCTTCTCCCTCCTCGTGTACGCTTGCATGATCCTAGGATCCGTAGAAGAGAAAGGAGGTTCCTCACTACCCTCGACAATCTCCCACAACTCCTTCTCGGCCATCACCATCTCCATTTTGAATTTCCACAAGTGGAAATTCACCCCATCGAACTTGTCCACGACCTTGGGACCCTCACCCTCAAAAGATGCCATGATCCTCACTTACGTATGCCTCCCCACACAAATGAAACCTCAAACTCAAACACACAACTTTGTTTTTGTGATTTTTTTTTTTTTTGCTTTGATATTGCACCTTTGTGCACCCAATGGGTTTAAAACAACCCCAAACACTAGATCAGCACTTTTGTGCTCCACACACGCCTCCCAACACTCAAATGTGAGAACCCTCACCCAAAAATGCAAAGAGGCTCACCAAAACCCCTCAAATCACTCAATGGAGCTCAAAACAACTCCAAATGCTTCAATACGACGCCTTAGTGTCCCCAAACACTCAATGCACGTCAATGACACCTTTGTGTCCTTCAAGAGCACTCACTCAATGCACATGAACTCACACAAGTCCCTCAAAACCCCAATCGCATTGAAATTGCTCAAAACCGCACCTTTGTGCACAAACTAGCTCCAAATGAAAAATTTGAGCACCCCAAGAGCATGAAACACATGCAACACCTCAAAGCAAGTGCCTAATCACTAGGATCAGATGGTAGACCCTCCACGAGAGTCTTCACACCTCACAAATCACTTGCATTTACTCAAATGCTCACAATTGAACCAAACGAAGTTCCACTCGCAACGAAGAGATAGAAGAAAGAAAAGAAGGAGATCAAGGGAAGAAATTGACCAAAGAGAGTGCTCCAACATGTAACTTCAGCCCATGCACACCTCCAAGAAACACCAACGCTTCAACAAGCTCCAAAACCTCCAACAATGCTCCAAAACCGCCCTTTGCGCACCGACCTCAAAATACTTGCACAAATGCAATCTAATACTCATGAAACACACATGAGTGGGCCCATAACCTATTGAAGGTAGAGAAGATTGCACAAGGCACACACACAAACACAAGGAATGCGTAGAAAGAGATAATCTTTACTCAAAGGCCTTCCACCTTAAGTAGTGTACACTAGGAGGTCACCATGGACAAACCATATGGGATAACTCATCACAAGGACACTCTAGAGATCAGCCCATGCCTAACCCCTCCTCCCACACACCATTATTTAGCACCCGTACGTCTTTGGCTTCTAGCAATACTACGTTGCATCAATTACCTCAATAATCATAATGTCTTACTGTTAGAATGGGTTGCGGAAAAATTTCTCAGCATCACATTAGAGGTGAAATTTGTTTTCAAAAATACTCAAATGAAAAAGTCTTGAACTATGGAAGGGTTCAAAATCATCTTATAAACACATGGGTACCAATAAATGCTCATGAAAATATTTGATGTACCCTGAAATGGCCTTGCAATGTCAAAAAGTAGCCCAAAAAGTAACCCATTTGAGCCAAAAAGTATCAAAATTTGACTTGTGCACTAGAATGACTTCTATACTGTTAGAACTATATGATTTCACATGAAATTTTTACTAGACTTCAAGAGACTACAAGAAAATGGGTGTCCAAATGACAAATATTTGACAGAGAAATGTCCAAGATGACGACTTGAACATATGCCATGTGTTGTCTTGTCATTTCGGGTAGTTTTTGTTTTTTTATCATCTTTTTTGTCAACTTCTGCCTCACTTTACACCGTGGACGCATAAGGTGGAATTTTTTTTTACTTTTTGGTTTTACGCCGCATACGGGGAACCACTTTTCTGCATTGTTACCAGAAAACCGCGCCTTCCGGATCGACACTGAGTTGGGTTCCTCGCTATGCAATCCTACTGGCTAGAAAGACCGATGAACTTTTGAGTTGGCATAGGCAAAACAAATGACAAGCCAAAGGCGCGAGCGGGATCTGTAACAATTCAAACCTCACGGCAAGCAGATCACGAAATGCATTCATTGTGCACAGTCCTTAGAGGAGATTTGGGAAGCCTGTGACAGATGTGATCAAATGACACGACCTGCATGAATTCAATTCCATGCAACGGTAAACTAGGGGTTAAAGTAAAAGAAAAGTAACATGCATAAAAACCCTATTCTAAGCCTGGTTGTTGTCGCATGCCGGACCTTGCTGCTCTCGCTTCTGTGACGACGACGACGCCGTGTCAAAACTTTTGCGCCACTTGTTGTTGTTATTGTCCCTCCCTCGAATACACGTTGCCGTGCTCGCCCCGTTGTCGTCGCTGATGCTCGCCCCGCTGCTCCATGTCCTCGCTGTTGTTCACCGCCTCCGAACTGCTGCTCCATCTCCTCAACAAGCTCGCTCAACAGAGTTTGTGGTGGCCGCGGTTGGCGGCCGTCAGCGACCGCGGCGAGCGGTCAAGCATCACCCCCCCACACCTGTAGCACCATCGCTGCGACAAGACGACGACGATGCGGCCCGATGCTGCATAACTCACCTCCGGCGCCAGAGATTGACGCAACACTCGGCGAGACTCATTGACATCACCACAACAGCAATCACCGCTTCGGGTAAGTTATTGTACACTTCGGTGTTTGTGTGAGTGTTCTCTCTGTCTATCCTTTGCGGCTCCGGAAGCAAGCAAGCAAAGGTTTGTTCTTTTCTGTTTTTTAAGTTGCATGAGTTTCCATTCTGAGCCGAGGGCCGTGATGTAGCCCTGTAATGAGAGTGGCGTTGCGGGAGACAAGGCGAAAGAAGGAAGTAGGTTAGAGTAGGGTAAAGAACTACTTGTGGTAGTTTCTCACCGTAGGTTTGAGATATGATTTCTGTGGCCATTTTTGAGGTCTATTCTCCATTTGTGTGCCAATGAGCTTTCAGGTTGGAAATTTGAGTAATTTTGGATTTGTACTTGGTTTTGTTTTGCCCATACTCTGAATCTGGCCGTTTTTGTTTTTGTCAAACAGTGATGTTAAGTGGAGGATTACCACGTCAACAGCAGCATGGCACTCTCATTGGGCCCATAAAAAAACGGGGATTAAATTCAACACTTGTAACCGGGAGATTGGTTCAATACTAAAATGCCACGAGACTACTGTGCAGTAAAGTAATTTTCCCTAAAATCGCGGAATTCCACAAATACCGTGCAGTAAAGAAGTAATTTTCCCTAAAATTGTGGAGTTCCACAAATACCGTGCAGTAAAGAAGTAATTTTCCCTAAAATCGCGGAGTTCCACAAATTCAGGTTAGAGGTTAATTTCACTTTTACACAGTCCAGGAAATTTCTTCAAAATTCATTGAAAGTCTTTTCACCATGCACGAACCAAACTACAGTAAAAGAAACTGCTGACATGGCGAAGTAAATCCACCGTGGCGAAGAGAATCGAGGACAATGTTGCTGACGTGTATCTTTGTCCGGAATGACGACCGAGATGACTAAAATGTGTCAACAAAGTGACCGAATCAAGGTGCCTTAATTGACAAGACAGTTGACAAATTTTTGTCAAAACTCTGTCAATTAAGCCACAAATTTCCTTGTAGTGAGAGGAATCCAATCAAACAATTTTCATTGAAAATAGATATTGGATGGAGGAGATCCAAGTTCTTGAAGTTGTAGCAATCAAAATGCACAAGAGATGTCCAAAGAAAAGACCTCAACTTTCAAATAATTCCCAAAAATTCAGTACATCTCGGATTCGTCTGAAATTTTTACCACTCAAAGTAGACATCATGCGGGGGTTTTCCGAATTTTCATTCAAATTGAACACATTTTTTAAAAATTCGAGCTCTTCGAAGGTGAAAGTACCCCAAATGGCGCCCAAAATATGGACGCTTGGACAGTTAGGAGTTAACCCCTAACTGCCTAAGCGTTCATTTTTTGGACGATGTACAAATTTCATCCAAAATTTCTCATCCGTTAAATCTTGGATCTAACCGTATGAATAGAATCTAAAATTTTCAATGCACAACTTTTATTCATATATCAAGTTCAAAATATCCCTCTAGGTTGCATTTTATAATGCATTTTTACAAAACTGCCGAATTAGGAGAGGGCTGTAAGGGCCGCTTCACACTATCGCCGTCCAAGTCGAGAGGCCGTGGAATTGAGATTTCAAACTTTGTTGACAGTACAAAGAAATCTATTGAAAATAGGCAATAAAATATAGTTTCATTTTTTATGAAAAGAAATCGACGGCCTCTCGACCATAGTGACGGGTTTTGTAAAATATAGGACCCTAACTTCCTCTCGAAAAGCCGTCACTTTGGTCAAAAAGTGTTGCCATGTAAGCATTTTGAAGGTC
Source organism: Pohlia nutans (assembly GCA_022496805.1). Taxonomy (NCBI): domain Eukaryota; kingdom Viridiplantae; phylum Streptophyta; class Bryopsida; order Bryales; family Mniaceae; genus Pohlia; species Pohlia nutans. Next base: position 6,945,292 of record CM040098.1, on the reverse strand, counting down.
CACATCCTTTGGACTTTGGCCTCTAGTGTGAAGGGTCGAGAGGCCGAAACCATGGTTTCTTGCAATTTGATCGGTGGACATCGACGGCCTCTCGACCTTCGGCCACAGTATGAAGTGGTCCTAAACATTTAGGGATTAATTGTCAAGAGGTATTTTTAATGATGAAAGATAAGAAACACAAAACATATGATTCAATAGAGTTACCTGAAAAGAAGAGAAAACACATGTAAGGTGAAGTGAGTTTGACCCGTATCTAAGGCAGCCAAGCAAACTGGCATGGTTTCCAAAGAATTCAAAATAGAAAGGAGTGTGAACTAGTTTTGCCGTCACATAGGAGGCAAAATTGAGATCAGGGTGAGTACAAAGAGAGCTAAGGCTTGGAGGCCATGGCTCATATCCACTTTAGATATAATTAGGTGATTGTATTGATTAGTTGGCTCACACAACACGGAGCTAGTAGAATTATCCGCAAAGTGGTTCCAAGTAGGGTGACTCGACTATAGTTTTCGAAAAGAGAGGGTCAGTTCCCAATAAGAGTAGACATGTCAATTGCCTGAAAAAAAACTACTGGTCTGAAGTTTGAAGGGACCAAAAACGGTGCATTCAAACTTCATGACCTTAGTTTTCCTGCACCCTTGGAAAAAATAGCCTTGACCTTCTTTTTAGCCAATCAGCAGCAAGCAAGGCGGAGCCCGCGGCGGGCCCGGCCCAGCCTGCTGCAGGCTGCTAGCCCGCGGCAGGCGGGGCAGAGCCAGCAGCAGGCCCGGCCCTGCTGGCTGCTGGCTGCAGATCCCCTGGATTAGAAAAATTCGCCCCCCTCTTTATGCGCAGATCAGATTACGGTTTCCAAAGAATTTCATATTCTGGCCATGTCAGACTAGTTGAGTTTGCGAAAAACTCTAGTGTCTAAAATTAAAAATAGAGGGTATCTTCTTCCCTTGGAGCTTTGATTTCGGTTACACTAAAAGTGGGCATGCAGTCATACTTCCTGAAAAATTGCAGGTCAGAACACCTGTTCTGTTTTCGGTTAACTCTAATCTTGAGGGCCATTGTAGACTTCCACCTCGCTACCATCACTCTTTAGGTCAATAATTACATTGCATGTTCAACATTCTACAATCCTCTCCAGCCATTAGAGTTAACCGAAAAGAAGGCCATGGAACATGCCTTTTCAACCTTCTTTCAAGCGCTCTTTTGAGCTCCCTTGAGCTATATTTGGGTTGAATAGTGTCGTGTCATAACTTGTCTCCTTGTGGGCCATGGGCTTGGAGCTTTGGTAGGAGGTGTGGAAGTCATTGCGAGGTGTGGAGAATAATGACAGTGGCTTGCTTTAAAGTAGACGACCTGTTTCCGATCACCTTAAGCAATTCAGCATACTTCCGGTGGAGTAACAAATAGGAAAATAATTTTGCAGTGTAGGGAAATAGATTTGAAGAAGGTAACATATTTTTGAACAAATTTTGGGGCAATATCGAATTTACTACGAATTTTCAAAGTGAAGATTCTCTCCAACCCGTTCTCGCAATATAGACTGACCTATTTCCAAGAACTGTAAAACTAGATTTCGAGAACACATGATATCATACTAACTTGGTCACAAGTTTCCATTCTAGGCGCCAACCCTTCCATATTAAGAAGAAACATGTTTCCGCCACCGTTTACGAATGAATTCGAAAATAATGTAGGCTTATTCACGAAAATAGGTCGCCCTATACTGCGTGATTGGGGGCCTGATCGAAAACAGGTCGTCTACTTTAGATTGTCTCCCAACTCACTTTGAACTAGTTTTCGGTCTATTTATATTTCAATATGAGTTCAAGAGGAGTTCAAGAGGAATTTGCTAAAACTTTCCTCTTTGAGCTGACTTTTCGGTTAACTCTATTCTTGTGCAACTATTCTTATTCCAAGGTAGACCTGACATGGGTTAAAGAACCTTATGATATCCGTGGGAAGTTACAGAAAGCATTTTCAAGAGAACTGTCACAAAATGGAAGTTTTAAAAAGAGCTTACCGATTAAAGATGCTCTGACACCCTCGACTGCCTGGTGAAGCGCACCAGCACTGTTACTGGCTCTTTTGACTTTGAAAAAGCCACCAAAATGAGCTGTCCTAAGTTATCTTACTGCCAGTCAGTGATCTCAAAACTGGCTACAATTAGCTGGACTTCTACGCAAAAAAAATGGGGCTGCTAAACATACAAAGAAAGAAAATGAAAAAGAAAGAAAATGAAAAAAAAAATTGGAATCTAACGAGAATACTCATCATGATATAAATATGTAGCAACTTCACGAGGTGATATCTGCGGATATCATCATGGTATCACCTAAGGATATTGCCGGATATTATAGAGGTATCGTGACTATTGTATGCACTGGGTAGCAAAAGTAGATACCATTTATGTGGGAGGTCGCATAATGTTCTAAATGCCATAAAGTGGTTCTAAAACCATTGCTACCGATAAGTTGTTGTGCAAATTATATGGCAATTGAACCAATTATGCAGTTCTTCAATGCTTTGATAGGGATTTCTCAAAATCCTGGTGGTCTGGAATGAATGGGGACAAAAGTGCCCCCTATTTTTGTTCGGTTTAGGGCTACATTAAAAAACAAACCCCTCCTCCAATGGTTTTATATTCCCAAATAAGTCCCTCTAGAGTAATTTGGAGCCGTAGGCCTCAAGTCTGAAAAAAGATTGCCAAAAAAAGCACCGAAGGTGGCCAAAATGAAAATTTCAGAAAAAAGGGGATGGATGAATAGTGCCCCGCAGTGAAGACCGCCGGGGATTTAGAGACGGGGTTTTCAGAGCCACTTCAAGGGAATCTGGCAACTTGCAGCAGGAACAGTTACATGTACCCGGTCAATCCTCATCAATTTCTTACATTTTTCAGTATATTGTATTTCTTGGGTATTTCTCTCATATACTTTATTGTTCAACTGATTTACACTGATCTTTTCATAATTGTTTTCACAAGAATCAATTTTATAAGCTTTTGCTAAGTTTTTCTCTTGTTCTGGTCATAGTAATTTCAAAATTGCCTTAAATAGTATGCTTCTTTAACCCTTTAGCGCCCCGGCGTCCATATTCTGGACGCCGGATGAATTTCAGCAGCTCGATTTCTGTAGGTACCGGATGTTTTTCATCCATTTTTATTTTTTTCATTCTTGTGCTAGTCGAATACCATTTGTACGGTATGGATCTTCCAAATAAGATAATGTGAACTTTTGAATATTTATAAAAGTGATTAATGTCAAGTTTCAATCTTAGTTCAAAAAGAAAGACCTTAAATATGATTTTCCATAGTAAGTAGAATCAAATAATGGAAACCATACCATCTCGTAGTGCATGTCATTCTAATTTCATTACAATATTTTTAAGATTTTTTGTGTTAATTTTGGATTTTTAATTGAATTTAAAGAGAAAACCTTGCAAAATTACTTTAAAAATATTAATAATAAATAGGATGAATCCAACCGTACGGATGTTATTTACACATTGACATTTACAACTTTGTTTTGTACATCAACTCCATTTCCGTATTTCATCAACCATTTTATAACAAATCTTTGAAAACAGTGTTGAATCGGGACGTTAAAGGGTTAAGGATAAATGTACATAATAGTGATGAACGAAACAAAAGAATTTCAAGCTCGAAAACCATGCCACCTTCACCATATTGTACATTGGAATTTTAGGGTTTTGAATTATAACGTGCGATAAAAGACGCAATTTCATCAATTTTAAAGAACTGAAAATTCAACTAGAAAGTAGAAAATAGCTCCCACACTTTCTGAGATGGGACTATTTTCATTTGAAATTAGAACTAAGTGAAAATCAACGTTAAACTGAAAATCAATCAAACATGGCTCCACATGGCTCCTTGCACGCTTAGGGTTGGGGTAGAACATTTGTAACCAATAAAATGAGTTTTTTGGGATGGAAAATGTTGAAGATTCACTGTTAAGTTTTTTTCTTTCATCGAGAAACAAAGATACTATAGAATGATGATTTCTTCAACAAAATTCCTCAAATTTAAATTTGTGAAAGCAAAATTATGTGAAAAGATTATTGAAACTCATGAATATTAATATATAGGATCAGCTATGTAGACAACAAGGAGATCAAGTTGTGAACATAAAGTTGTTGTGTGTTGGCTCCTCTTGATGTTGGACAACATTAGTTTGGCTTTTGGATTGATGAAACACACCTTCTAAGAAGAATAAGGGAAAAAAATACCTTAAAATGATGACTGTCCCAAAAATGATAGACTTCTGACACAACCGCCCATCACTTGATCTAAAATTGATAAATTGCACTATTCACAAGGTAGCAACCTATTTATTGAGTATTCAAACATTATAAATCTTTGAGAGGATATTAGTGATTGGTTTTTAGTATTGTCGTGAGTGGAAATGAGTGCCATATATGTTGAACATAAGGGAGCCTATTGATCTAAATGAATATCAAAGTACTTTCGACTTTCAACATTTGTACAATTTTCAATATTGAGAAATGAATTGAAAACAAGTTTTCATTTCTCGCGAAAGAAAATTATCTCCCTATTAATGGATGGTTCATCAATAGTCACTATGTAGGTTATCATTGAGACATAGACAAATGAACTACCCACAACAAACTACTTATTTACAGCGGCGTTTAGTGATTATTTCTAGTTAAAGAACACACTTCCATAGTTCCAAACAATAGCGTGTATAAGCGGTAATTGTACCCAATTGCAACACCTTTTTGAATGCATCACTCAAAAATCTACATTGAGAATGTACAACACCTAAACACTAGTTTCAAAGTCATCTACTTATAAATATTTGAAGCTTTGTAGTTTTTGCATACGGTATCCAAATAATGCATTCTTTAGTTTGTTATAATTCTCTTCAAGTAGACACCAAGAATGTTCAAAAATCCAACCATCACATTATCAAAATCTATGCTTAAAGTGTGACAAATTAGGTGTGGTTACATGTGGCACCAATAAAATTTTGAAGGCTTACAACTTTTACAGATGGTATCCAAATAATGCATTCTTTGGTGCGTTGGAATCCTCTTTAAACAACCGCCGAGAACATTAAAAAAACCAACTACCGTGTCAATACAAACTAAACTTTATGCGTTAATATCATCGTAAAGTCCTTGGAAATTGATCAACCTAGGTCTAAACAACAACCATTGTTTTGCTGATTTTAGACCTCCGTATGCGAAGATGCAAAGCCCACGTCGGAAAGCGTAGTAGTAAAAATGGAAACCATCAAAAGTTGTAATAGCGGACACGAACAATTGTACCTCCTTGATAGCGGTAGCATCACTAGTAGGAAATGTGTTGTTTTTCACATGCTACAATTGAACAAAAGAATGAAAAGTCAACTAAACTTAGATTTGAAGGGCAATTTCTGAACACTCTAGGATTGAAGGTCAAGAGGCATGTTTGATGGGCTTGTGGTGAATCTTCAATGGTCGTCGCTAGCTAAGAACTTGACACACTCACAAACAAATGAAAAATGCCACGGGACCTTCCAAAAAGCTTCTTGATCATGTATCATAGAGTCTGTGAAAGATGACACTTCAAATCTAAAATTTGTTGACTATATCTCACATTCTACTTGTAATTGGTCCATTGACTATTTCTTGTACACTTTTGATGTTTGACCAGCGTTGAGGGTGAGATTCTTTAAGTGAAAGGGCTCTTCAAATATAGATGAGAAATTTCAACGTGTCACTTGTAGCCTGCATGGTTGGAGGTGCAAATCTCATTTAGTTATTAGAGAAATTCGCAAACTCTCTGGATCAGTGATCCAGAGATGCATCCTGTATCCTGTATAAACTAAGATATCCGAATACTCTCTAACACAAGCCCAAGAGTGGTGTGCCGACCTAGGAATAGGAACCATAAGGCTCTTGGGTTCCATGAGGTCCACGGTTCAAGCCTCGGTGGCCTCTATTGTTATACCTTGTGGTGTAATTATGGGCGGGCCCCGGCGGCATACTCGGTGGCGCGCCTTCACACGGGAGCAAACTCACTCACCCTACTTTACTTACCGGAAATATAACTCATCCGGTTTTTATTTTTGGAGCCCGACACTCCTACATGTAATGTCTCATGAGCCAGAATCTTTACTGACGCAGTACCGGAAGCCTGAGATTTCAGGACTTTACAAATTTCTCTATTGTGTGTTTGCCAAATGGAATTGCGAAATTATCGGTTGAAACTCATATTATTAGGCTAATAAATGGATAAAATATGTGATACTAAGGTGCTACCTAGGTGAAACATGGGTAAAAGTGAGATGGATTCTTGTCTGGGACAGGTTGCTTTTGTAAAATATTGGATTTTAGCTGGTTTCCTTAGGAAACTCCCTGTTGAGTACACGGCAAGGCAAACACACTGACGACTTATGATATAAAAAAGATGATACTGTATACCATATTGGCAAGGCCAACACACTGAGGACTTATCATATAATAAGATGTACTGTATACCACATTGACAAGTTGCAGAACCGAATCTCAATGATATACAGTACATTTACAATAAACTAAAGAGTTATAAAATAAAAATTGGATCCCTCGATCACCGCGCCTGTGAAGCCCAGGGAAACTCCGCCGATGGTATATTGCTCGCCATCTCTTCCCCTCCGCTCATTCTCCACAAGCACCAGGCCTTCTTTGCTTGCGCGCTCAGAGCTCGCTCCTCCTTGCTGCATGTACTGTTGTCCGTGTTTTTGCTCTGGATGGTTACACTTGCGCCCATTTCCGTCATCGACCTTTCATTTCAAGCGTGGTTGCCTCCATCTGTTGAGATTTTCTTCTACTTATAGGCCGAACGAGTTGTTGTCCACATTTTGAGGAGGTACAGAACACAGTCCTTGAGGACGTTTCATTGTAGGGAATTACATTCAAGAATCGCTCTGCAGATTGGTTCTTGAAGTAATAGATCATGGCACACTGATTTGGTGTAATTAAACTGCAGGTTTTGTACGATTTGAGTTCGGGTGTTGATAGACCTGCAATTCGTTGCTGGAGCTACATCAGTTCTTCACTTGGGAGTGCGTGAAGGCAGCGATTACTTTGTGGTGTCCAGGTATGTCTTATCAGTACGCTTCTCACTGCTGTTTTGAGCTATTCTAGAGTTGGTGAGTGCTTTTGGTCACGTTGGACAAGGGTTTCCTCAACTTCAGTCAATGAATAACGATGTGTTTACTTGTAGTGCATTGAAGGTGCCTTTGCTTGTTTGAAGATGTTGAATCAGTAGCTTACATAGATTCGAAATTTCTGAAGGTATATTGCCAGTTGTAATCGTGCGATTTGAACATCGTGTATGGTGGTATGGAAAGAAGTGTTACGAGTGGCTTGTTTACACATTGTACACATAAAATCTAGTGCCGGCTGAATGTGGATAGTACTGTGATTAGTACGCAAGTGTGCTAGTTGGAGCCATTCCTCCTAGCTCACAAGTTCAAACTCTAAATGTTTGTTTTTGGTTTGTTTTGAAGGAATGGATGTTGAAGCGGTAGGGATGCAGGCTCAAGCAACAAGATTGACGTTGGAGGAACAAATAGCTAACGTGATGAAAAATACGGCGTCCTTCAACGAAGTTACGATTAATGAGAAGGATAAAAAATTTGAGGAGGTTGTAAGACGAGTTGTAGAAATGCTTCGGGATGATCCGAACCGCACAGATGTGCAGACCCTTCCGGAGACTCAGTGTGCATATTTGCAGGGTGGAACTTCTTTGCACTGGGCTGTGAGAATGGGGGATAAAACCATGGTCGCCGAGATCTTGGAAGCAGACAAAGTGGATTTCTATGCTCACCGTGATACCTATAGAAAAGCGTTTGCCCTCCATGATGCTGTAAGGGCTGGAGACATAGACATTGTGAAATTAATGCTAGCCAAACACTCGGAATTGGGGAAGGAGGATGACGTAGATATGTTGCATCGTACGACCCTACATTGGGCTGTAATCGTTGAAAATATTGATATTGTGAAATTAATTGTCGACGAACACTTGAAATCAGGGAAGATGAATGTTAATGCCCTGGATCAATATATGAGGTGTACGGCCCTACATATGGCTATTATGGTTGGTAAGAGTGAAAATATTGACATGGTGAGAGAGCTTTTGAAATGCAAAGACACCATGAGATTGTCCGAGGAAGATGTATATGGACGAACTCCTCTTCAAATAGCTCATGAGAGGGGCTACAAAGACGTCCAAAAAGCATTGATGGAGCATGAATCAGTACAGCGGTACATCGAGGAGCTCTACAGAGATCGGCAAGTGTATGTGGATGCAGCAAATGCCATTCTTGTGGGAGCAGCTCTCATTGCAAGTGTTACCTTTGGCTCATGGTTGCAACCACCATTGGGCTTAACATCTGGTTATGTGGATGTTGAACATAATATAGGATTAAGGGCGTTTTGGATCTTCAACAGCTTGTCATTCTACTTTGCCATTGCAACGGTTGTTTTTGGTGCGAGGAGTGTGTTGCCAAGGAATGTGTATTTTATCAAGCGAACCGTGGAGAAGCTCCGTAAGAATCTCTTGATAACGGCTTTTATGTTGGCATGCTCTGTGTTCTTTGTTGTGACAGCGTTTGGAATAGCGGGGTGCATTGTATTGACGCCAATATTGAAATATTGATGGTATATGATAGTTCCTACCATGGTTGGAGGGTTAGTGTGTTTAATTAGTCTTGGATTCCTATCATGGAGTATGTGGGAAGATAGTTTTGGCAGAAATAGTATAGCACGTAGTATTCACAATCGCTATGCACATATATACTAGTGTGAGAAACACTACAATAAAGTACATTGGTGAGAGTGTTTTTTGAAAGTACTTTTGATGTACTTTATACTCGTTTAACTAATGCAGCCTTTTAGAAAGTACAAGTAAAGTACTTATGAGTGTTGGAATTCACCTTGAACGTTATTAAGACATGAATTCCTTAGCAGCAAGTCCTTGCTTGTTTCAATCTATGGTATGGAACCTAATCTATGCCACAGGGCAGAATTTTGCTTGGGGTATCACTTTTTGGACACACTAATTAGGTTACTTTTGTTTAATCCCTAAGTGCCCAAGGGTTTTACTTGAAATGTTAGATGTGTCATAATGTCCATCTTACTCAAGTTTCATGAGCTTCAATTTTTTAACATGTGTAGAACACAATAGTAAGACAACATCCACAAGGTTAAATTTTGAAAAAAAGCTATGAATTATTTAATAATCAATTTATAAGAATTATTTTTGAAAATTCATAAAAACTACATGTTTAGTCATTTTGATTTGGAATCAAGTTTGATTGGTCAAAAACATTGGTTTTATATGGTGGTTACCTTGTTCATGTTAGAACTAATCTCATTTGGTAGAAAACTCAAAGATTCCATTCCGGGCAGATTTTCAAAATTGTGACAATTTGAGATGCTGTCACTTCGAGGGCTTTAGAGGAAAATTGGTAAAAGTTTTTTCAAAATTTCTTTTTGGAAAAGATGCTCAGTTTCAATATCTACAAGTGAAAAGAAACTACGCTAAAAAATTGTTATTTTTGCAAAAGTTATGGGCATTTAAAAAGGGCTGAATTCTTTTCAAACTCTGAAATTTTGGAGCGACCATATATGGTCGCTTAGGCAGTTAGGGGGTTAAAACCTCCAAAGTTTGCCTAATTTGTTCATTTTGATCAAGTAAAAAGACCCTAGAATGAAAAAAATAAAATCCCGCACCTCAATGGAATCAATATGTATATATTGAAAGAGTTTATATTAAAAAAATTAATTTTTTTGGATCCATTCATAGATGTGTAAGAAAATGCTGAAATTTGGGATTTGCAAGCTGCATGTGCACAATTCATTAATTTTTTTTTATGATAAAAAAAATTCTTTTGTACTCTACCCAATTAGATGTAGGTCATATTTAAAAGTTATATATATATATATATATATATATATATATATATATATATATATATATATATATATATTGATATTCCATTTGCTTGATTTCAGGGATTCTAGGTGAGTGGGACATAACTTACTTTTTCAACTAAAAAATCAAATGAAATTATTTAAAAATCTTTGACTGTAATCAAATTTTTTTCCTTGATACGTTATAAGTGTAGAAAACTAAAATCACATTTAATGAAGTCTTACTTTATTAAACTTAAAGAGTATGTTTGTTTGACACACTAGCACATAGTGCAATTGTCCCGAAGACAACTTTTTTGGGTACCTCAACTGGACCATCACCCCACAATCATCAAGAACATAGTTGATAATTTATTTAGATATCTAAAGAGGACTATATTTGTGATATGCAACAAATAAGTTATGGGAAAAATCAGCAGTTGATATCCTTTGTTGATATGGAGTACGCTCGTGACTGCATACACGAGAATATCAATCTCATCGATAAGGTAGGATGTCCTAAATCTAACACCTCCCCCAATCATAACATGTCGATCTTTCTTGGGGTCATCACAGTTGAGACCCAAATCCATCAATTTTACTATTCAAGTAGACCAATGGCACTCCAAGCATTGCAAAGAAATAGTTGGTGGTTTTGGGTATCATACTATCATTGTGAGTGAAAGTTAGTACCACATGGTGTGAACATGGGGAAACTTACAGGTTTGATTTGGGTCAGAGGTTACTTTCCACTTTGAAATTTTGTATAAGATTTGCAAATGCGAAGTAGATGTTGCAAATTTTTGCAATCCTCATCAAAACCTATTTCCAATGCAGTCATATATTTTTTTTCGAATTTAGCTCCAGATGCCAAATATTAGCCAAATTGCTTAACCCCTGAAGGACCACGAGGCCACCATGTGGCTTCTGCAACTACATTTCACCAAAATTTGAGCTGAATACCTACTTAACAATGAATGGGTGACAAAGAGACCCTGGTCAATTTTCAGGGCTGAATCTGTGGATCTAACCCGATCAAAGAACGATTTAGTATTCGATTTTTGGTGATTTCTTTGAGCATTCGGGAGCTTTTTCGGAAGCGTCGAGGGCTGGCTGGGCAGCTCCACAAGCGGGAGTCTGTGCAACCACGCGTTGCCTGCGACAAACCGAGCGAGCGACTGTCAAGTCAGAAATTCTGACATTGGAGTTGAATTTGTCGGAGGCTCGATTCTGGAACGACAGAGACACAGCCAGAATTGATCGTTCGCTGTGCGTTGGGCAGAGTACTATTGCCGTTAGGCGCTTCCGGAGCAAGAGAAAAGCGTTGAATTGCCGTTAGGCGCTTCATCGCGATTGCAAAAAATTCATGGTTTTTGGGCTGTGGAATTGGCAGAGGATGTTAGAATGCAATTGAGACGTTGGAATTGGAGGCATGTGTGTGGAATTGGGCCGAAATTCAACATCGCACTTGGAATTTGACAGGTTGGTAGAGCGGCGGTTTTCTGTCAATTTCTCAAATTTCGCAACCAAATCTCTGACTGATTCGGTTCAAATGCCGTTGGGTATGATCGCAAATGTGATTGTGGCCGTTGCGTGGAAAAATCCAGTGAAGTTGCGATAATTGGTAAGAAATTGGCTTGAGCGGCACTTTAGAATTCTGAAAAAAAAAATCGGAAAATTGAGGCAATCGCGGCAGACAAACTGGGTTTTGGCAGAGGTGTGAGCCCGTTGCCCTTGAGAGAATCAGAAATTGGAAATTGGGTAGCGTGAATTCCTATTTGGGCCTCGTAATTCGTAATTGGGCCTCGAATTTTTTTTGAGGATTCGCAGAGTGACGTTAGGCTTGTGACTGGAAAACAAAGATTGACTCGCCTTGTGATTGGAAATCTGAAATTGATAGTCGTTGAGAGGTGACAGAGCCACTGGTTGACACGACAATCAAGAATCGGCACAAATTCTGAGAGACAGGCCAAATTCGTGGCGACGTTGGTCAGTACGGGAGGTCGCACGGAGGAGTTCAGAGCGACAGGGCTCTTTGGAGGTCGTTCGGGGTTAGGAGTCAGTTCGCACGCCTCATCGCAAAGACAGAGCCTGATTGCAGGGACAGGGCCGAAGTTTCCGTTTTTGGGCGATTTCATTCAAAGGGCGACGGAGGCAAGCAGTTGGGTGAGAATCCGTTGGAGAGCAGTAATCGCTTGAGGAAGGGCAACGTTGAGGGCGCAGATTGCTAGACGATCACACATCGTTCGAGATAGATTCAGAGGGTGACGTTAGCCTCGACGTTACCCTCAACGTTCTGTCGTTCCAATGTCGACGTTGTAGAAGCAGGCAGATGGGAGATAAAATGGCGTCCAATTTCTCAGAGGCCTCCATGTCTGTTGCCAATGCAAGAGTAGTAGTTGCGTAGTGGCTAAGGGAAGATTTGCAGAAGAGTGAGGACTTTGTGCTGGAGATTTTGGGTCTGTTGGACAACGACATTTTGTTGGCAGCGTTGCGGCCAAGGGTGTAAGAGTTCCTGCGAAGCTGAAGGTTGTCAATTGCCGGTACTTGTGGAGGTGGGTGGTGGCGCATCGTTTGGGGTAGACGCTTCGACGGAACGAAGGGGACGCCGACTCTTTTCCTGCGGCAGTGAACTCGGCAGTAAGGCGTCTTTGGGCGGATCTACCGACCAACTCAAAGGACGATGGCACCACGTCGCAAACGGTGTAAGAGCCCCAACCACCTTGGTGATCAATGTGTCTGGCTCCGGAAGTCCCGTGAATGTGAATTGTCGCAATGTCCGTGTTCGTAGTGAGCCCGGCACGTCACGTCAAGTAGAGCATGGGTCCACGAGTAGGAAATCTGTGTTTTCCTCTGATAATGAAAATGAGCTCAATCGCTCTAATTCTCATTCGCACAGTGTGGATTTGTCCGGTTCGTTGCATGGGTCTCATCATTTGAGGTCAAATTTGGATTTGAGGTCTCTTATACCCCCATTGTATGAGCTTGGCCGCCGTGGTAGGGTTGTGAGAGTACCTTGCGTAGAACTCCTTGATGTAATGTGGGCGGATGCCAATTTCTCAGAGACAGACTATCTTTGGGGAACTGTCATAAATGAATTTTATGAACCCAGTCTAGGCTTGACATTGGAAAATGCTATTACGTGAGCAGTGAGCAGTGAGCAGTGAGCAGAGATTTTTGGAAAAATTTCGGGCTGTTAGATTTTAAAGGACCTCCTATTACCGCGGTTTTAGGGTTAATTAGTGAGTATTAATGTAACATTGATTTATGAAAAGTACCTATAGCCGTGGAATTTAGTGTGTATTTTTAGAGTAATTAGTGGAATTTATTAGCTTCAAACAACAATCGCTCGTTCCTGAAACTAACAGAAATGCATTCATACTCGTTATAGAATCAAGAAATGATGTGGAAATAAATAAATACTCAAACCGTACAATCAAAGTGAATTTGTATCAGATTCGATAGCACTCACATCGACATATGAAAGCACACGAGGATCATAATGTCGATGCGGTATAGAATAGCATGAAGAACCACTAGGGCTAGGACTAGCATTGGCAAATGCTGTTGCCAATGCTTCTGCGTACACTGGAAGTCCTTGAGGGGAACTATCAGGGCTGACCAAACTTTGCAAGGACTTTCTAAGGTTAAAACGTCGCTGCTGTAGTGGTCTAGTCCTTGTCAAACTGCAAACAAGAGAAGTGTAAAAGTATTAGAAAACGTATTCAGATGAAGATGTACTAGGGTGATGGCCTGATATGGGTACCCCCTGCTGAATTAGTGTGATTTTTTAAAAATATTTTTTTGGTAAGAAAAAATCATTGAAAATTACAAAAAATAGATGGTGTTATAGGGGCCATGGCTGCAACTATATACATGGTATTAAAAATGAAAATTCTAGCACACATAAAATGAGTTAGACATAAGTCACACATAGTGAGACGCGTCTCACTATTATCCATATCAGGCCATTGCCCACTAACTAGTATTTGCAAGGTGCATTAAATAAACATTGAAACTTACTCACATGGACAGTCAAGGGGCTCGTCAGGAACGGTCTCATCATCGGAATCAGGAAGGTTGATGTGAGCGGTCTCAGGTGACGCTGTCCGTGGCTGAGGAGCAATGAGGGGCGTCAAGACCTCAGCAAATAGCTTTGAGTCGCTTTCAAGTGCGACAATGTGACGGTTGCAAGCCCGTGCTGCACGGATAGATGCACCTGCACAACAGAGTACAAAAGGTTTAGGGTTTAGGGACAAAGGGTTTAAAGTCACATGATATTAATTTTAGGGTTCAATGAAGGAGAATAAAATTACCCGTGGATGCCGTTAGGTCTGCTACGATACCATTCTCTGGGGTTAAACCATACACAAACAGTTTCATCAACATCTCTGATTTCTCTTTCGAACAACGCCATGGTCTCCCTGTGTCCTTCCTCAATAGCTGTGACTCCACCGTCACAGCGTTGAAAAGAACGTCATCGCACGCTAGGTCGACCTGCGGAATGGACGGGTCTTTGACAATAACTAGAGGTGGGGGCTGCCGGGCAGCAGTAGAGGGAACATCACGGGCAAGAAGAACCGCCTTGAACTTCAAAGTCTACAAAAAAAAACAATCAACATTAATACATACGTTGTCATATTACATAACAGGTCCTAGAAAATCAATTTGAAGAAAGTTTAAAAAGTTAGAGGAGCTCACATTTTTAGATGGATGGAGCGGACTCGCTAGATGGAGGTAGTTGATGATTGTCCACTCATCAACTACTTTCATCTTATAGTTTTTAAAATATGACATTACTTCTTTTTTGACAATGGGACTGTCGGGGTAAAAAAGGAGAAATGCCCCATCGTCATGGAGATATGCATACGCAAATCCCATGGTCACCTTCAGAAAACCCTCAAGACTCATTCCAATTAGGAACCTGCGTTGGAGGGTCTGAAACACCGCGGACTCTCAATCCATCTGGATACTCTGCAATAAGTAGATCAACCCCCGGTTTATCGAGAGCCTTACCGTCAAAGAATAGCTGTCTAGAGGCACCAACCTGTGTCACAATGAAGAAACATAGAAAATTAAATATTGAAACTTCAATACATAAACTAACAACAATTGGCAAAGAGGACACCCCAATAAATAGAAGAAGTATTCACCTTCTTTAAAAAATCCACAATCTGATTATATTCTGGGCAGAATTGACCGGTTTTCTTCTTCTCATCTGCCATTCGCAAGAAAGAGTCGTTGACAAGAAGGTCAAGAGAAGTGTACTCTGAAACACTAACACCGGGCTTGCTCAACATGGGTGCTCGTTTCGGGGGAGAAAGGAACACCGTTGGAGTAGAAGGGCTTGCATTGGACAACTTCACCCTCTTCGTTGCAGGCTCCGCTGCTGTCACAACTGGGGTCTCCATCGGTGGAGGTCGACTCTGTGCTGGTGGTACTGCTGCGATATTGGCCACAGTGGGAGTAGATGGAACTGCAGCCGCTGGTGCAGAGGTCTCAATTGCATCAGCCTTGCGTTTTGAACCATGCTTGGATGTCGTGGTTGCCTTCTGCGTCGAAGCAACTTCCTTCTCAGGCGTTGCTGTGTCCTTCTGTGTACCTGTTCCAATCAGACTAGGCTCAAGAAAGTCTCGGAGAGCAATGTCAAATGAAGGAGGCTCGGTAAGTGGACAATCTAAGTACCACCCACAGCGGTCCCAGTGCACACTATCCCACTGCTTCATAAGCCTTTCTGTGAGCATGAACTCATCTCTTTCCTGATCAAGATAGTTCACAAATAATGGAGGTGACCTAGACATGGCCTTTGCCGGAAACAAAATATACTTAAAGTAACGGTACAAGACACGGTGCAATGCAGGTTTGAATAGATATTGCTTGTCAACCGTATTGTTCTTGTGGATGCCTTTATCAACAGCAAATTCTCTGTAGAAAGCAGTGTCCCACAGTGAAATTCGCATTTCCTCAATGTAATCATAGATGGTGGGTATTGGGTCTCTACCGTCTGGGTGGTAATCGATGGTGACTTTTTGATCTCGAATAATGCACTCGAAAATGACCCCAGCTTCCATGGTCAACTGCAAAAAATTTAACATTTGATAAAGATGTAATGAAATGATAACAATGTGATATAAGAATCCAATGTCAAATTGTGGGAGCACTGATAGAAAACTTAGAGAACTTGGTAGAAAAAACTTGAAAATGTACCTGGGACCACCAAATAGCCTTGTGAAGCCAAATCAAGAAGGTGTCATCACTAAAGTTAGGTTTAGGAAACCTGAGTTGCACTCGGAGTTTTGCAGGCTGATTCCATCGTTCAAGCCAAAGAACTTTCATGATAGGATCCATAACGCTGGTGCCAAGCATCCAAAGCTTCTCAAGCTTCATCTCTGGTTCTTCATCATGAGACTCATAGTAATACTTCACTTCCTCAAGAAAAGGCATGGTGTTGCTGGGATCAGCAACAGGCAACATCTTCTTCAACTCACTCTTGTAATGAACTTTGGTTTTCTTCACAGCCCTGTGCACCAGTTCCTCAAGTCTCTTAGCAGTCCAATCTTTTGGATTAGGATATCTCTCATAAAATCTCCTCTGAGCAACGGCGATTGCTTCTCCAATCTCTTGCTGCAATAGGAAGACAAAACAATTAAACAGACATTAGAAAAGAACTAATTGCCAACATTATACACAAACTTCAGCAGTTAAGTGACGGTTATACCTGATTGAGAAGAGCACTAAGAGAATCAATAGTCAACAAAAACCACGTCTGACTCTTGTCACCCTTCTTTTTATTCTCAGAGAGTCGAAGGTCCTCAGGTGGCACCAATGATTTAAAATATGAGAGAGGTTGGGCACCAATGGTTCGAACTCGATAGAGTTTATGGACAAGGTTGGAAGTCACATGAGACTTTTCATTTCTCCTGTTAAATCAAATACATTTGAATTAGTCTAGTTATGAAATGAAAAACAAAAACTGCATGAAAGCAAAGTTAATAAGTAATAGAAATCCTACCAATTGACTTCGTGTAGAGCAGTGAGCATCGTGGGTATATCTCCTTTCACCTCCAGGATGATGCTATTGTTAACCGAATATTAGTTGATATTCCCTTAGGCTAAGAGTAGGCTAGTCTATACCCGGCAGGAATAGACCCAGCAGGAGACACGTGGCAGTACAGGCTGGTACAGACTGGTCGACCCGACTTTTACGGTCGACCAGTCTGACACACTGTCAGACTAGTCTCCTATATGTACCTTCACTCTCTTCGAAAGAGTTGTTGCTATATCATTTGTACATCTTTTTGGCAGCCTCAGTTGTACTTCATTCTTGTCTTAAGCTCTTATTGTGCGCACTAGTATGTTAGACTACTGCTGTTAGACTACTGCTGTTTCCTGCTCTTGAATCATTCCTTGTGGTTGTATCTTGGATAGTTGCAGTAGTCTGTGAGTATGCAGGAGTCGACTTACTAGCATACTAGTGCTTTTCCTTAGTCGACAGTTCACTCTTCATAGTAGAAACCTTTTACTACTTCTCTCAACCTCTAGAAACTAGTCTAGAGTGGAACAGTCTTGGGCGGAGTAGCTTCATTCGTTTAAGGTCGGTTCCTAGAAAACCCCCTTAACATTTGGCGACCATGCAAAGTTCAGCTCAGACGCTAGTCTTTCTGTTGGGCTAGTCAGATCCAGATCTAGATCTAGATCCAAATCCAAATCCTGGTCGATCCAGATCTAGATCCTAGTCGATCCTATCACCTATCGCTAAGGCGCTATACGTCCCTAGGAAACAGCAGCCATCTGCTTCCTACACGTAAATCACATGTCTTGAGAAAAATCCAGAGCCCGAGTAGCCGAAAAGTGCCTCGGAGATCAGTCTGTGTAACAGTCGACCAGGGTAGTCAACAGTCGATAAAGGCTACTGACCAAGAATCTGTAGGAGCAGTCTGTGAACAAGGCTTACGGTGCCACAGAGCAACCGACTAGGCCAGCACAAAAGACTAGCCAAACGGATCTCAGAGCCCGACCTACCTAGCAGAAGTCGGATCTAAATCCCAGATCCAGATTTAGATCCGATAACTACCGCGTCGCTAGTATGGAACGACCGCGTACACGAGCTACCGGTTCTCCCTTAGCAGTCGAAGTAACTGCCGACCAGCTCTCTAACCCACGTTTTCATAGAGAATGGCGAAATTTACAGTCGGAGATCGTTCCACCGACAGTAGTCCATGAGACTACCACGGGAATAGATCCCCGACCAACATACGAGATTCGAAGGCAAGTCGCAGCATCGACTTCTACTGACCCGTCTTTACAACACTACATGGAGTTCACGCAGGGAAGGATGAATACCCCGGAAGGCACCATTTTTCACGAAACTTCGGTACCAATGGGACGCGGCATCCCAGACATGCCAATCCGACCCCTGGCGATTCTACCAACCATGTACACCACGAATCATCAGACCCGCCCGACAGTGGCGTTTCAGACAAGGTCGAACCCGACTTCTCCACGAAGGCTCCTGGACGACCCGCTCGACTTACCGGAACGACCTTCCAGTGCGCATCAACGACTAGTAAGGTACGCTACCGAACCTCCCATCATTTCATATCAACGACAGTTAGAAATAGACCAACTACGTCGTAATAGGGATGAATTGGACTCCCAACTGGCCGATCTTTTATCTAGCCAGAACCCGACACCTGAGCAACAACACTCGGAACCGCAGCCAGGTCGACCTGACCAGTCGCCTACATTTCGCCAGGAACCCAGTTCTCCTGGTCAAATGAATAGTCGACCCGGATCACGAGGTACCGACAACCCATACTCGACCGGCATAGACGACTTTGATAATGACTTAGTCGATAGGATCAGACAGATCTATCACTCCACCCAACCAGTCGACCAAGTTGTTACTCGACCCAGTCTCCCAAATATTTGCACTCACATTCATGAGCCGAATATTCTATATATAGATCAGCCGAGGGTCACCCACACTACAACACCCAGAGTGTCGACCCCTCGGACTAGTCTACCACCTAGTTACCCAACTCAACCAGCGATAGTCATTCCTATAATGCAACCTATCAATCAACCATCGTTTTCACAGACGCATAATAGGCCCATGCCACAAAACCCATACAACCGACCGGTAGCCTCCCAGCCACCAGCCCTACCGACTGTGACCCAGTACCAACCCACCGTACCTATGTGTACATCTTGTGGCGACTATGGTCATCTTCTCGACCAATGTGCACTATACAACCCTCGGTCGATAGGCTATTCGGCACCTGCAGCTCAGACGCAGCAGCAGCCTCCCTACCCAGCAGCTACACTCCCGACTCGGACGACTGCTCGGAAACCGGTAGCGATGCCTACCTACAAGGAAGGCAAGTGTGCCATTACGCATGTCCATCGATTCCTCAATGCCCTTACGTTGAATGGCGAAACTGACTCGACTATTACTATAGCGTTGTTCGGAAATTCCCTAGTCGATGCTGCTAACTATAATTGGTTCTCGACTCAACGGACGTCATACCCACACCAAAACTTACATGAAATCCTCGATGCCTTCAAACATCGCTACCAGAATATCGACAATGATGACCAGGCATACCTACGTTTCCGCAGTATGAAACAGGATGCCAAAGAGTCGGTTGACGATTACTATGAACGGATGATGAAACTAGCCAGCCAGTTTGAGGTCCTTCCGGCTGATAATTTCCTACTAAGCAATTTCCGAGCTGGTTTGCTGAAGTATCTGCAGGTAGCCACAGTCGGACTACCAAGATCGACACTAGCCCAGGCCAAGAAATCGGCTAAGCTTGCAGAAAGCGGACTACCTAAGGAACCCGACTCGACTACTACCGAGCGGCCCGAGACTACAAAACGCGCATTTTGCAACCGATGCAAGAAGCCAGGTCATTTCGAACGCGATTGCTGGCTCAATCCGGAGAGCGAGATCGGAAAAAGGCGCGCGGCGGCTAATAGGACAGCGCCAGTAGCAGCAGCAACACCAGTGTCAACTACCGCGGAATCAAGGAGTCGACCATCGCGAGATAGCACACCACGACGGATATTCCCTTGCTCTCTGTGCAAAACATTGGACCACCCGACACATTTGTGTCCCCTACTGAAGGATCCGAAGGTCGTCCAATTCCTTAATCAGCAGATAGAGACCAAGCCCAACACATCGTCAGTGGTCATTGAAGAACTACCGAACACCTCGGTTGGTGTCCTAACGGTCGCAGCAATTACCAGAAGCCAGTCGACTACCGACCAACCGACCCCTGACAAAACCACAGAGAAGACCGACTGGACTGCCCAAGAACAACTACGTGATCAAATGATGCAGGAAGTTCGTCAACTCCAAGCCAAGTTGGAAACAACCACTTCTACTAAAGACCCAAAGACGACTGAGGACTCGTCCTCACTCGACTGGGACGCGGAGGCATTACCGCAACAAACGATCACCCTTCAAGACGACCGAGACCAACCGACTCCAGCCACAGTCGACCAAGGCAGCGTCGCATTTGGCGCCGTCCAGCAGCAGATCCTCGATCAACTCCAAGACTGCAAATTACAGGTTTCCATCCGTGACTTACTACAGTTATCACCGACCCTCACCAAACTGGTTAGGGATCGACTGACGCATTCAGACCCAGAGTCGACTCAAGCGTTACCCTACTCGACTTCAGAGGAGGTGACGATCGCTGCTGCAGCAGTCATCGACAAACACATGCCAGTCATCACAGTATCAGTCGGTAAAAACATGGTCGACGACGTTCTAATCGATGGCGGCTCCGGCGTCAATGTGATCACTGAAGATGAACGTCGACGGTTGGGACTAGCCAAACCGTCACCCGCACCATTCAACCTCAAGATGGCTAATGGCACCATAGCACGACCCAAAGGATTGATCAGGGATGTCAAAATTCACATTCATGGCATCTCCTACATAGTCACGCTTATAGTCATCGACTGCTCGACAGTCCAGTCAGACTACCGGTTATTACTAGGTCGACCCTGGCTTCGACATGCCAAAGTCATACACGACTGGGGCAACAATGAAGTGCAGATCATGGGAAATGGCACAGTCAAGACCGTCAAGATAAATCGACAGTTAGGATACGAGGCGGTTACACCTCCCGGTCCGCCTCGTTCACAATTGCACGTGCTCGCACTTCGATCTCGTAATCTCGGGTCATCTAGAAAAGTTCGTCCTTGTCCATAAAATCTTCTACCTCAGACCCTTCTGCGTGCAAATGGTACAAGTCATGGCAGTCCAAGTTAACATCCCATACCTATGGTTGACCCTAATTTTTATTAATTTAGAAACTTCTTCGGTTTTTGGTCCAGAGGAAGGTTCCACTGGTTGTATTCATGACCAGATGGCATAAAGGCGCAAAGGCCCATCATTTCGTAGAATCTGACATGTATAGGAGCATTGCACAGGGGACACCAAGAGCGTCGTAAGCAATGTTCCGCAACGCACTTAATATGAAAGGTATGCTGACATTGTCCTAGTTGGATCGCTCCTTCTGAACCAAACCCATATTGACACAAGCAACATGTTTCCTTCAGAAAGTCGGGAGCTGGATTACATGTATGAACCACCGTCTTCTCCTTCTCCAACAAATGCGAGGAAAACACGTTATATGGCATCCACCCTTCTTCGATCGCCGAAGCCCAATCCATGTTGTTTGTTTCCAGAGAACCACAAATCCCATGTGCCCGTGTCATCATCACGTCAACATCACCCCACATGGTAAACGTAGTCATTGTACGTGCTCCAGGCAGCGCGGCTTGTCGATCAAATAATTCTTGCACCCTCCTCAAACTTCCTAGCATACAAGAGAGATTCCCACTTTTTTTCTCCTCGTACTGGAACATCAAATACAACTCACGCGCGACCAATTCATCCACATCCTTTAATTGGTGGACATAACTCAACCAAGGCAGGCTTTGCTCACGAGGTGGTATGGGCATCTCCTTGTCACTTTTCCAGAAAAGTAATTCACACCTCGCTATATCCCTGTCAATCTCTGCTTGATGCAATCGTTGTCTCAACGTCTCGATCTCACGGTTACTGGCTTCACCGGCTTCGGTTGGTGGCCTTTTCCAAGGTTCTTCCTACATCCTATCAACCGCCACGAATACCTCCGCTACACCTGGCCGCTCTAGCGAATTCGAAGGATTCTGTTCATTGTGGAGGTCACCGTCGGAGGTTTGGGCATCCAAAGGAAGGGGCAACTGCTCCGATGGCGGTACAATATCTTTAACCACTGTTTCGTCTGAAGTTTGGACATCCAAAGGAAAGGGCAACTGGTGCGATGGAGCGAGAGTATCTTCAACCACTGTCTCGTCCGAAGTATGGGCATCAAATGGAAGAGACAATTGGTCTGATGGGGAAAGAGTTTCTTCACTTACTACTCCGTCCAAAACCTGCGCATCCAATGGAAGAGACAACTGGTTCGATGGGGCAAGAGTTTCTTCAAGTACTGCTGCGTTCGAAGTGTTGGCATTCAACGGAATAGCGAGCTGCTCCGAAGGGACGTGAGATTCTTGAGGTAATGCTTCTTTCTTTGTAGTTTCTTCTCGCAGCTTCTCTACTTCTTCTATCAACTGCCAATTCATCATCTGGAGATGCAGGGTCTTCAAATGGTTCTTTATGATGGTCGACTGCAGTTGCTTTATGGTTTCTCTCGCCAAGCGCTCAAATCCCCTTGCACATTCCGTTGTTTCTTTTAGTCTCTTCGTGAGCTCATCAACACGCTTCGCCTTTTCGATGACTAGCCCCCAACGGCCCAATTTTTTCTCAATTGATTGGACATCTCTAGCGAGCTGTGGTACGATTGTACGAAGGAAAGTTGTTACGTCCATGGCTTTTACCAAGTTCACGTACACGTTCTTCGAAAGAAGTTTCAATGAACCTAGATCACTTTTCAAGTCGGGGAACTCGTCGGACAGTTCCCACTGCTCTGCTTCTGCAATTTCACCCACCTTGGGAACTTTCTCCGCCAACTGCCCGTACGAAATCATTAGATCCTCAATAGGCATTCTCTTTGCCTCACAAGTCCCGCAATTTCCCCAACGTCCATTTGGATCCCGAATTAGTGTATCCGTGTCATCCGGACATGCGCGTTTCTCGCTTGGAGTTGAGGAACTTGGATTGCTTGGACCGCCCTTTTCCACCCGAACCGCCCAGTCCGTTCCAAAGTTATACTTTTCTTGGCGGTCCTCCGTGGTAATTGTATTGGACCTCAACTTCTGTTTCCCCTTTGATTCCGTAGTTCCCTGAATTAGCGTAGATGGGTTATGCGGCAACAGTTCCTCGCCCTCCTTGCACGGTACCGATCGAGACGGAGAAGTTGCAATATCTTCGACTTTGTCTTCTAAGTCCGATTCAACTTTGACTTCTATTTCCTCCCGTTCAGCATTGACTTCGGTTTCCACACTTGCATCCAAATTGTCCAAAGCGGCCATAGGCAGTACTGGTAATTTAGCGGTCTTTGGTTTGACTTCCACTTGAGTGTCTCGACCTGAGCTGCTTGTAGTCGACGTGCCCGGTTTCTTTAAAGAGACCAACATCTCTTTTGTGCTTGTAGATGCTGGATCATACAAATCAGGAATATCTCGCTGCCCGTCTGCCAACTGAATTGGGCTCGATTTAATTGCAGGGTATGTACTCCAATCCACCTTGCGCTCCAACCTTAATTCGACACAGACCATTGCCAGTGTGTTGTAGTTGAATGTTCCCTTTGACTTCGAACGACCTCCAAACAATGCCCTCCATACCTCTTCCGCTCGGTGAAGGAAATGATCATCTTTGCACAAGTTTGGTTTGGCAGTAAAGGTTCTTGCCATCATTGGTAATTGATCCCTCGGCCACAGTTTACCAATGTGGGACAATTTGACATAATTTCTGCAATCCGTGGCAGACCAATATTCGTCCTTAACTTCTTCCCATCGTGGTGCGGCTAGAATAGTTGGGTCGTCCAATACGGCGTAATCGATCGCATGCGGGGCCCCTTTAGGCTTGTTCCTCCTAGGCCCAGCATTAGCATTCGGAACGTGACCCTCGGCCATTGCTTAGCGATGTGTGAATGAACTGTGTGCAATTACCGAGACAGAATGCCGCGACGAGGTGAATCGATCGTGTACCCTAAACCGTGAGGTAATCCCGCGATAATGTGAATCAACCGTTTGCGTAAAAACCCCGCAAAAATGTGTAAGAACCGTCTGTGTAAGAACACCGCGATAATGTGAGTGACCCGTCCGTGTGAAAATACCGCGAAGATATGAATAAAGTGTGTAAGATGCTTATTGTGACCAACCGGTGATTGGTCACAATAAGCATATGACCTCTCACCCCTGTAGTAAATAAGGCCAGGAAGTCCACAAAGGGAATTGCCAGCAACCTGATTTAGGAGTGAGAAGTGAGAGGAAATGGGGCCGGACGGGCCTTCTATACTGCCGTCCGCCCGAACCAGCCCGTCCGCCCGTCCGAACCGGGCCTGCCGTCCGATCTGTCGTCCGGAGCGTGCTGCCCGTCCGATCATCGTCGTCCGATGGGGTGGCGGCGGCGGACCGTAAACCCTAAAGCAAAACCCTAAGGCGTCCGCTGTCTTGGTGCGTCCGATGCATCGCGTCCGATCCTGCCGTCCGATTCTGCCGTCCGATCCAGGCCGTCCGATCCAGCGCGTCCGGTGCAGCCCGTCCGATCCACCCCGGCCGATCCGTATTGAGGTAATTGATGCAACGTAGTATTGCTAGAAGCCAAAGACGTACGGGTGCTAAATAATGGTGTGTGGGAGGAGGGGTTAGGCATGGGCTGATCTCTAGAGTGTCCTTGTGATGAGTTATCCCATATGGTTTGTCCATGGTGACCTCCTAGTGTACACTACTTAAGGTGGAAGGCCTTTGAGTAAAGATCATCTCTTTCTACGCATTCCTTGTGTTTGTGTGTGTGCCTTGTGCAATCTTCTCTACCTTCAATAGGTTATGGGCCCACTCATGTGTGTTTCATGAGTATTAGATTGCATTTGTGCAAGTATTTTGAGGTCGGTGCGCAACGGGCGGTTTTGGAGCATTGTTGGAGGTTTTGGAGCTTGTTGAAGCGTTGGTGTTTCTTGGAGGTGTGCATGGGCTGAAGTTACATGTTGGAGCACTCTCTTTGGTCAATTTCTTCCCTTGATCTCCTTCTTTTCTTTCTTCTATCTCTTCGTTGCGAGTGGAACTTCGTTTGGTTCAATTGTGAGCATTTGAGTAAATGCAAGTGATTTGTGAGGTGTGAAGACTCTCGTGGAGGGTCTACCATCTGATCCTAGTGATTAGGCACTTGCTTTGAGGTGTTGCATGTGTTTCATGCTCTTGGGGTGCTCAAATTTTCATTTGGAGCTAGTTTGTGCACAAAGGTGCGGTTTTGAGCAATTTCAATGCGATTGGGGTTTTGAGGGACTTGTGTGAGTTCATGTGCATTGAGTGAGTGCTCTTGAAGGACACAAAGGTGTCATTGACGTGCATTGAGTGTTTGGGGACACTAAGGCGTCGTATTGAAGCATTTGGAGTTGTTTTGAGCTCCATTGAGTGATTTGAGGGGTTTTGGTGAGCCTCTTTGCATTTTTGGGTGAGGGTTCTCACATTTGAGTGTTGGGAGGCGTGTGTGGAGCACAAAAGTGCTGATCTAGTGTTTGGGGTTGTTTTAAACCCATTGGGTGCACAAAGGTGCAATATCAAAGCAAAAAAATCACAAAAACAAAGTTGTGTGTTTGAGTTTGAGGTTTCATTTGTGTGGGGAGGCATACGTAAGTGAGGATCATGGCATCTTTTGAGGGTGAGGGTCCCAAGGTCGTGGACAAGTTCGATGGGGTGAATTTCCACTTGTGGAAATTCAAAATGGAGATGGTGATGGCCGAGAAGGAGTTGTGGGAGATTGTCGAGGGTAGTGAGGAACCTCCTTTCTCTTCTATGGATCCTAGGATCATGCAAGCGTACACGAGGAGGGAGAAGAAGGCATTTGCCATTTTGGCACTCAACCTCGCGGATTCGCAACTTGCGCACATTCGTTCGTGCAAGACACCCGCGGAAGCATGGTCCAAGCTTTGCAACATTCACGAAGCGAAAACATTGGCCAACATTTTGTTTTTGAGGCGCAAGTTCTTCACCATCAAGATGGGCGAAGAAGATGACATGTTGGCGCACATCAACAAGGTCAAAGCTCTCGCGGATCAACTCAACGGTTGCGACGTGTCGGTTACGGATGGTGACATCGTGATGACACTTTTGGAGAGCCTTCCATCATCATACGAGTACCTCATCGTGGCGATGGAGTCAAGACCCATTACGGAGCTCACATTGGACTATGTGACCTCACGGTTGTTGCACGAGCTTTCGCGGCGAAAGGAGAACGAGTCTCGAGAAGATGGAGCGGCACTCGTGGCGAAGCAATCCAAGAATGGAGGCGGTGGGAGCTCAAGCGACAAGGTGTGCTTCTATTGTGGTAAGAAGGGCCACATTGCCAAATTTTGCTTCAAACGCAAGAGGGATGAGAAAGGGGAGAGTGCAAACAACACTAAAACTCGTGACGATGATGAGTACGCATTTACGGCTAGATATGAGGCAAGCATGAGCGATGGCATCGAGGGTGATGCAAGCATGAGTGATGGTATCGAGGGTGATGCAAGCATGAGTGATTGGATTGAGGTTGGTGATGAGTATGCAAACATGGCAAGCAATGTATCGTGCAATGGTAGTACGAGTGATTGGATTGTTGATTCGGGGGCTACAAGCCACATGTCACCACATAAAACTTGTTTTCGTTCGTATGCTCTCATTAATCCAAGGAGAGTGATTTTGGGAGATGATACGGTGCTTGAGGCCGTTGGCAAGGGCCAAATTGTTGTAGACACCGAGGTGAGGGGTCGTGTGAAGACAATCACTATCCAAGATGTCCTCCACGTTCCCAAATTAACGGCAAATTTACTATCGGTGAGGCAATTAGTGGCAAAGCACTTGAGGGTTGAGTTTAGTGATAAGGGGTGTTATGTGTTGTCACCGAGTCGAGATGAGGTGGCCATCATTGAAGAACACGAGGGCTTGTACCACATCAAGTTCTCCAAGGTGCATTCGAAGGAATCGGCGGCGTTGGCGCATTCAAACTTGAAGGACGACAAGTTGGCGTTGTGGCATCGTCGACTTGGCCATTTGAACATCAAGAGTGTGAAGACACTACGCGGCATGGTAAGCGGTATGGACCTTCATCAATTGAAAGTGGATGCTTCTACATTCACGTGTGAAGGTTGCATTGAAGGCAAGCAACAACGGTTGCCATTTGCGGGTGAAGGGGCGACACGGGCCACAAAAGTTTTGGAGATCGTGCATTCGGATGTGTGTGGCCCCATGAAGACCACATCGATGGGAGGTTGCAAGTACTTTGTGACCTTCATCGATGATTTTTCAAGGAAGATATGGCTCTACCCTATCAAAGCCAAGAGTGAGTGCTTTGAGAAGTTCAAGGAGTTCAAGACATTGGTGGAGAACCAATCCGAGTTGAAGATCAAGGTGTTTCGGTTGGACAATGGCGGCGAGTACATGTCCAAGAAATTTGACGAGCTTTTGAAGAATGAAGGCATCGCACGCCAAACTTCGGCCCCGTACACGCCTCAACAAAATGGAGTTGCGGAGCGCGCAAATCGCACCATTGTAGAGATGGCGAGGAGCATGTTGCACGCTCAAAACTTGAAGTTGGACCTTTGGGCGGAAGCGGTGGTGAATGCGGTATACACACGCAATCGGTGTCCAACAAGCGCGGTTGAAGGCATGACGCCGGAGCAAGCGTGGAGTGGGAGGCAACCATGTGTTGCACACATGCGCATCTTCGGATGCATTGCATATGCGAAGGTTCCCGACGAACGGAGGACGAAACTCGAGGCTAAGGCCTTGAAATGTGTGTTTCTTGGGTATTGTGAAGGTACCAAGGCGTATAGACTCATGTCGGTGGACACGAGGAAGATCATTCGGTCACGTGATGTGACATTTTGTGAGGAGTCTACGATGGAGGCTCCTTTGGAGGTTGGTCCAAGTGGGAGTAGTGGAGACGTTTTGGTGGACACACCCTCCAAGTCTCCTAGTGTTGTTGATGTAGGTGATGATGACGGTGATGACGAAGCTGGCGACACGGAGGTTGTTGAAGCGCCATCGAGCTCAAAGGCCAAGAATGGCGCAAAGGGCACGCAAGAGGAGCAAGTTTCTTCAAGCGAGCGGCGGTACCCCGAGAGATCGCGCAAGCCACCTGGAGAATGGTGGAAGAACCACATCTTCCCTCAAGTGGAGGACGAGCATGCGAATGTGGCATTATCGGATGGTCCATTGACCATTCGAGAAGCCATGCAAGGTGAGGATGCGGTCAAGTGGGAGCGCGCCATGCAAGAGGAGTACGACTCTCTAATTGCTAACGGTACGTGGCAATTAACTCCCATTCCAAAGGATCGCAACCCCATTGGTTGCAAATGGGTGTTTCGGACAAAGAGGGATGTTTCGGGTATTGTTGTGCGTCACAAGGCAAGATTAGTAGCCAAGGGGTTCGCGCAAGTGCATGGGGTGGACTTTCACGAGACATTTGCTCCCGTGGCCAAGTTCACCACCATTCGATGCATTCTTGCCATTGGAGCGGCCTTGGACTTGGAGATGCATCAAATGGATGTGAAGACCGCATTTTTGAATGGCGATTTGGAGGAGGACATCTACATGGTGCAACCTGAGGGGTTTGTGCAACAAGGTAAAGAGCACCTTGTTTGTAAGTTGCAAAAATCATTGTATGGGTTGAAACAATCTCCAAGAGCGTGGTACCAAAAGATTGACACGTTCTTGGTTGCACACGGGTTTACTAGGAGCATTGCGGATCATAGTCTCTACTTCATGCAAGAGGGGCAACATGTGGTGATTGTGATCATATATGTTGATGATTTGATCATTCTTGCAAGCCTCATGAGTTTAATGAATGCATTAAAAGGCATGCTTGAGAGAGAGTACGAGATGAGTGATCTTGGAGAATTGCACTTTTGTCTTGGTGTTGAGTTTGTGCGAGACAGGGCTACACGCACTATCACCATGAGTCAAGGCAAGTATGTGATGGACGTGCTCAAGAGATTCGGGATGGAGGATTGTAAGCCCGTGGCAACACCATTGGATGCAAACTCCAAGCTCGTCAAGCTTTCGGAGGAGGAGTATGCGATGGAGGCTAAATCGATGGCGGAGGTGCCATACAAGCAAGCGGTGGGGTCGTTGATGTATGCGATGATTGCGACACGGCCCGACCTTGCGTATCCAATTAGCGTGGTGAGTCAACACATGGCGAGACCGGGCTCGATGCATTGGATGACGGTCAAGAGGATCATGCGTTATTTGAGGGGCACAAGCGATGTGAAGTTGTGTCTTGGAGGCAAAGACATTGTGTTGAGCGGCTATTGTGACGCGGACTACGCGGGAGACACGAGCGATCGAAGATCGACAACGGGCTACATGTTCAAGGTCGGATCGGGAGCGGTGTCGTGGAATAGCAAGCGGCAACAAACCACGGCGACATCAACGGTGGAGGCCGAGTACATGGCTACGAGCCATGCCACGAAGGAGGCCATTTGGTTGAGGCAACTAATGGTGGATGTGGGTTGCACACAAGGTGAGGCTACAACGATTATGTGTGACAACCAAGGGTGCATTTCACTTGCAAAGAACCCTACACATCATTCACGCACGAAGCACATTGATGTGCAATACCACTTCATTCGGGAGAAGTTGGAATTGGGAGTTATACATTTGGAGTATTGCCCAACGGAGCACATGGTGGCGGATGTGCTCACAAAGGGTCTTTGTAGAGACCGACACCAACGATTAGTAATAGCATTTGGACTTAGAGGCTTTGGCTCTACGCAAAGTGGGAGTATTGAGGTAATTGATGCAACGTAGTATTGCTAGAAGCCAAAGACGTACGGGTGCTAAATAATGGTGTGTGGGAGGAGGGGTTAGGCATGGGCTGATCTCTAGAGTGTCCTTGTGATGAGTTATCCCATATGGTTTGTCCATGGTGACCTCCTAGTGTACACTACTTAAGGTGGAAGGCCTTTGAGTAAAGATCATCTCTTTCTACGCATTCCTTGTGTTTGTGTGTGTGCCTTGTGCAATCTTCTCTACCTTCAATAATCCGGACCGTCCTTCCAGTGCGTCCGATCCAGCCCGAATCGATCGGACGGCATATCGGACGGCACAGCGGACGGCAGAACGGACCAGCCAGGCTGTCCAACGGCTAGTGCGGCAGATGGTAGTATAAAGCATGAAGGTTTTGTTTTGGTGAGTTCATTTGAACTCACCAGTTGTCAAGGGCTGTGGGCAACCTTTTGGTATCCTTTGCTTGACCATTACCGAGTTTGAATGCGCGGTTGTCAAATTCCGTTCGGAATTTGACAACTACTGTATTTTACATACGGGATACATTTTTTCGTCGCGCGATCACGGGGTACTGCACGCCGTCACTTAAAACTATTGGGTAGCGGAACCTAAACCCGCTTGAACCTTTCAAGATGCCCAGCGATTGGGAAGATTGGTATGTGGATATAGCCCCCGGAAAAGTGAAGTGCTTACTATGTGCAGCACTTTTTGCAAGGAAGGCGGCGAGGATGTTGAGTCACCTTGGATACCGGAACGCATAAGGAAACCGTGACACTGGCGTCGGTATATGCAAGAGACTCACACCGTAGATTAAAGGGGTCTTTCTTAATTGCAGAGGAGATCCTCCTAAGCGTCCAAATCCAGATCTATCCGATGAATGTCGCACTCCGAGAGCGGGAAATATGGACATGATGGAGCTTTGCACACCGCAATCGCTAGATCGAGAGTCACGCGATGGACCACAAGAGATTCCAAATCAGAGGTCAGGTTCTAATACAAATGAAACTACCGCGAGCAGACCACCATCCACGGAACGTGACAGTGCAGCTGGCAGGGCCGCCCGTCCATTGCGACAAGCAGGAATACTAGAGGGTTTTCAGGAAGACAAACGAAGGGAGTTAGACAAGATGTGGGCAAGGTTCTTTTACGAGGCGAATATCCCTTTTGCGATAGCACGGAATTCAACTTTCAAAGAGGCCGTACGGAGGACTTCTGCTTTTCGGGGACCATACACACCACCCTCTTACAATGACTTACGGAAGAAACTCTTGATGCAGGCCAAGAATGAGCTAGGGGTGGTCTTGGAAGGTAAAATGGCAGATAGCATTAGCAAGTTTGGAGCCACGTTGACATTTGATGGATGGAGCTCATGCACAAACCAACCATTATTCAATTGCATGATAGTGTCTGCAGTAGGAGAACACTTTCTTGGATCGGTAGACACTTCGGGACATTCGAAGACAGCAACGTACCAAGCGACCATCATAGAGAAGTTCATTGAAGGCGTTGGATCGCAGAACGTGGTGCAAATTGCAACGGACAACGCATCTGTCATGAAGGCAGCAGCGGATCTCGTGACGAACAAATATGACCACATATACTTCCAAGGATGTGCTGTTCATGCAATGAACCTGTTATTGGGGGACATCGCGAAGGCAAACTGGATAGCTCACGTGTTGAAGAAGGCCCGGACGATCGTGACGTTTATAAAGAAGAGACACATGCCTCTTGCAGTATTTCGAAAGCACGAGAAGAAGTTCAGCCTAGTATTGGCAGGGAAAACTAGATTTGGATCAAATTTCATGATGGTGGATCGATTACTCGAGGTCAGACAGGCCTTAGAGCAGTCAGTTGTGGACGAACAGTGGACGTCCTATGTCGTCACACTCCGAGACAAGCGGGGGGGGGATCAAAGCGCGCACTATCTCTCGAGATGTGAGAAGGTATATACTGGATGATCACTTTTGGCAAAGATGCACTAACTTTCAGGAGGTGGTTGCACCGTTGATGTATGCACTGCGGGATTTTGACAGTGGGGAACCTGGTATGGGCAAAATTCGACACATCTTTCACAATGTGGAGAAACACATTGAAAGGGTGAAGGATGAGTTCTTTCCATTGGACGGTGGAGAAAGCATTGATGTGGAGAAGCACTTCCGCGACCGATGGGCATTGGTCAGAACGGATTTACACGATGCGGGTGCACTTTTGAATCCGTATTTGCTACACGATAAGGAACTCGCAGACGATTTAGATGCCATCACAGCATGCAAGCGTGTGCTTGGGAAATTATGTTCTCCAGAAACATATCCGGATGTGGTGCTAGAGTTTTTGGCATTCCGTCACAAGGAACCGCCATTCCACAATATGTTGGATCCGAAACAACAGAAGTATTCGCCTCATGCATGGTGGGATTTTGAAGGGGCATGCGGAAAGCTCATCGCACCAATAGCACGGAGAATCCTAGCCCAAACCGTGTCATCGTCATCATGCGAACGCAATTGGAGTAGTTATTCTTTCGTGCACAACAGGTCTCGGAATCGCCTCCAACAAAAGAGGGCTGAAGATTTAGTGTACGTGTACACAAATTCAAAGCTCCTCGCAAAGGCTAAGAGAAAGGATCAGAAGAAGTGGTACGACGAAAATGTATCATCAGAGGATTCGGATTCCGCTTCAGAAGAATCGGATGGAGATGATGAAGGCGATTGGGTGGGTAATCATGCATCAGACGATGATCGCTGGGCTGATGTGCCTCTTGACGATTGGAGTGATCAACTCTCTCCACGAAGGCCGGATTCGTCTCCAACAAGATTTGGTCGATCAAGCCACGATGTATACGAGTTTGCTGAGGATGGAGAGGAGGGCAATCATGTGCAAGCATCAAATGCCGACGATACCGGTGTGAATGTCAGAGAAGAGGACAATTCAATTCCGGCGTTGGGTGAAGAAGAGGGGGACAAACGTGGTGAAGATGGTGGCACAAGGATTGACACCGTGCAGGAGGGTGTTTTGAAGGACCCCAAAGATTTTGAGTTGGAGCTTTCTCCTGGACGAAAGGCCACAACGGTGAACAATGGCTACTCCAAATGGAAAGGCATAGAGGAAGATTTTGGTCCAATCAGTAAGAGTCCGTTGAAGTTTGGAGAGAGAGATTCTCCTCGTGGACCGCGTCTTGAGGACCAAATGCAGAGGACCGCCCTTGCATCTAGAGCCTTATTTGATAATTCTAAAACACCAACACCCCGAGTTCCACTTGCATCTTCAACGGGATTGGTATCCCTTTCCAAAGCGCTGAATAAACGTGTGAGAGAATCGGATGGAGATTCGGAAAGCGACGGAAATTTGCCTTTATCAGTAGCTATAATAAAGAAGCCATCAGGTGTGCCCCCAAGGCACAATCAACGGCCAATGCAGAAGATGACGGTGAAGGAGACACTTGTGGGCCCGAAACATATATCATCGAGTGGAGAGAAATTTGGCGCAACAGAAAACGGCAGCGCTAAACGAAAAAGGCTCATGCAACCATTTGCTGCTTCTCCGCCAAAGCCAGGACGAGTTAAAACACCCCTTGACGCAAGTGGATCCACATGGAAAATGAAGAGTATCCAACCAGTAAAGAAGGAGAGAAAGGAAAACGAGTATTACTCTCACAGTGACGACGAGTCATATGATGCAGAGGACAGTAGCGGAGCAGAGGTGAAAGGAGATTCTGATTACAAGGCAGATTGAAAACTCAATAGCATTTATGTATTTTCGTAGAGTTTTTTTTATAAGATATTCTAGTATTCAGTAATTGTAGTTGTTTGGACAGGAGATAGATTTTATAAGTATATATTTCTGTAGTGATATGTATGACGTACATGAATAGATGGCAATATTTTGTTGACGTTCCCTTTATTGAATGTTTGTTTACCTGCGAAATATAATATATGACACTATTTTTATGTTTTATGTTGTTGGAACGAGAGTGGCTATAACCCTAAACAAGATCGCTATATTTTTATTACAATGAGGCTCCAGTGACTTAATGAGATTTTAATTTATATTTTTCCACCATTACAATCACCCTAGAACGGCCTGAAGTGTTCAGGGTTTAGTCCTTGAGAACCCCTAAACCGGCCTGGCCGTCCTCTAGTTGTCCGCGTGCCGTCTGCCCGCCCGGTCGTCCGTCCCGCCGTCCGCCAGGCCGTCCGCTCTGCCGTCCGCCATCAAACTCCGTCCGTCGAGCCGTCCGGACGGACGGGCGCCAGGCCGTCCGCCACGCTATCCGCTATGCCCTCCGCTAAGCCGTCCGCAGGGTAAAAACGGTAGCGGATAAAGTAAATCACAGTTTACCCAGCGGACGCTGGCGTCCGGACGTCCCAACGTCAAACCGGACGCGATTTCCTCCAAAGACGTCCAATGTGACAACCCTGGTCTGTACCAGCCTGTACTGCCACGTGTCTCCTGCTGGGTCTATTCCTGCCGGGTATAGACTAGCCTACTCTTAGCCTAAGGGAATATCCACTAATATTCGGTTAACATTACCCTCCCTCTGAGCTAAGTACACTCCTGTGAACTTTAGACTACCCCGGTCGGTGACTAGGAAAATTGTTCATGAGAAATGACAAAATTACCCACGGTCGAGTAATCGACCCAGCTGAGGTCGAGTCATCAGTCATGGACGTCGCTAGAGTCCTGGGTCATGCCTGGCGAGCGGATACCGGGAGGCATTCCTGAGAAGTCGAACCCCAGAGAGTGTGGTGAAGAGATAACCGGTAAGTCGACTGAGGTATTGTCGACCGATGGTGTAGATGCTGTCATCACCTGGTCGGGTGCTAGGGTCTGCTCATCCTGCTGCTGCTGTGGAGGGTGTGGAGTGGCTGGCGGCTGTTGCACGTTGTCTGGAAGGTTGACGGTCGGTGGCTGCTGATCTTGTTGTTGCTGATCGCGGTCTTCGTCTTCATTGGTCGACTCGCTGTCGTCTTCGTCGTCGTCCTCACTTAACTTGACGTCGGTAGTCAGGACTTCGTCTTCGTCAGTCGACTGGTTCTCCCAGAGCGAATGGTCGGGTTCGAGGTGGCTCGTATCCTCCTCTTCGTCTTCGTCGACTGCTGGAATCTCCAAGTCCGGGTGGTCGAGCTGAAGTTGGTCGAGCTGCCTGCGGTACATGTTGAGCTGGTGGCGGTCAGTGCTGACGGTGTACTTGAGAACTTTGATACGATTTCTTGCCTTGAGTCGGAGTCGGTACTTGCGCGCTCGAAGTTTGTGTAACTGCAGCTCCCGACTTGCGAATTGGCGGGACTTTTCCTCGTTGTCTTAGAGTAGTAGGTCGAGTCGGTTGTTGGAGTCGACTATCTCCCTCCGAGCTTGCTGAAGACTGAGCTGGGTTGATGCTACCTCGGCTCGTGCCGCCCCAAGTTCGTTTCGTGCTACCATGAGCTCACTCTGTTGTTTCTGTTCCTGCTGTCGACTGCTGTGGAGGTCGGCTTCTAGCTGGGTCAATCTGTTGTCGGTCTGACTCTTCGCCTCCGTGACGGTGGTGAGGGTAGTACGGAGTCTTGCCAGTTCGAGGGTGAGGTTGTCGACCTGTTGCTTGTATGTTGTCGAGTCCTTGGTCAGTCTACTACTCTCCAATCGGTGGCGGTCGAGCTCGGCTTGAAGGGTGGTTTTTGCTTGAACCGCCTCGAACAAGAGGAGGTTCACTCGGGAGCCGACATCCTCGAGTCGGCCAACTGCTCCTTGGACGTCTCCCAAGCGCTGGCGCCAATGCATTGCTAGTGTTGTAGCTCGTGATGTTGGTGAGTTGGGTGCGGGTCGATTGGCTCCAGGTGATGGCGGCGGTCGAGTCGTGGGGGAGACGGGTGGTGGCTGGCGAAATTCGCCGGTTGGTGCCGCTCCATATGCCGCTTCGAGGTTGAGCGGCGCGAAGTCGGATAGAGAAGGCGGAGGTGTGTCCGGGATGGGAGTCTCTTTTGGCGTTGGTGGAGGAGTCGACTGGGCCTCACTGTCGGATGAAGTTAGGTCGACCTGTCGAGGTCCAAACTGACTCAAGGGTGTGAGTTTACCTCGTTTGGCACGTTTCTCTAGTCGCTCCTAGTCCCGCTTGCGTGCGAGTGAGGAGCGCGACTCTTTTCGTTCTGTGTTCGGGTGGCTCCCGGTAGTGGCTGTCGGTGCTACTGGGTCGGGTGTAGTTTGTCGACTAGGGGGTCGAGCAGTCGATGTTTGGCCCTGGTCGACTGGTCGGGGCGGCCGAACATGGTCCATGGAGGTGCGGTCGGCTCCCAGCCCGCCTTGGAAAACGATGTAGTCGGGTCCTCGGGAGTTGTTTTCCGAGTTCTCCGACTGTCGACGTCGGTCTTTGGTGTTCTGCTGGGCGACTGTTTGGTGTACATATTCTTCGTCAGTGCTAGGAAAATAAGACTCGAGAAGGAAGTCTAATACCTCGGCTGAAGGGCAGATCGTGGTCTTCGTGGTCTGCATCGCCTTGATGTCGATGGCGATCGAGTTGAACATCCATGTCGCCCAGTCCCATTGCATGTCGCGGTCGATGAGGGCCTCGACTGTGCATACTACGTCGAGCATTTCCTTGCTGATGTAGGTCGTCTTGCGTTTGAACCCGAGGCCTTGAATGAATGCTGTCAGTCGCCTGTGGTGTTCGGGTTTGCAGTGGCAGATGCTGTAGCCCTCGGCAGTCTTGCCGGCTGCAGAATATTCTTCTAACCGACCCGGTGGGAACTCCTCATGGTCGATTGGCTGGATAGTAATGCCAAATGGTAGTTTGAGGACCTCGTGAATCACAGTCGGGTCGACTGTGACTGTATGTGTGCGGACTCGCGCGGTGATCAACTTGTTGGGGAGGTCGACTACCGCAGCGTTGACGAACTCCTCGATCAGCTCCATGCGTGGCGCGCGTTGAGGGTTGTCCCAGTCGAGTGCTACAAAGTCCGAAACGCCGATTGCCTTGATGAAGTCGGCCTCGGTCTTGTGTTCAGCTGCGTACTCGCGCCATTCTCGCATCGGCCGCATCGACTGAAAGGCGAGGGTTTTGTAGAGTCCCTCCCTAGTGCGGATCGGAATTTCGTAACTCGGTGGTGCGGAGGACCAAAGACGTCGGGCGCTGGGATCAGTCAACTTGCCTTTCGCCATCGATCGGTCGGCTGTAAATCTGCGCACAAGGAGACAAGAGAAAGGTCGGCGTAGTCCCGAAGTCGGCTCGCACACAGTCGGCTGCAGTGGCGATGGGCGCGGTCGTTTCCTACTCAATCTACTCTCGATTATCTCTCGCACAGTCGGGCTACGGGGTCGCTTCACTACTCGTCGCCGTTCTACTCGTGACAGTCTAAATCGCTTGCTAAGGATGCATAAGGCGAGAGCCGCGGAGTGGCGGTCGGCCGGAGGAGAAGGGAAGGAAGGAGGAGATTGAGAATTGGGAGATAGAAGGCGCGCGGCCTGTGGGTCGGGTGGAGAGGAAGCTAATGGCAAGGAGGCACGAGGAGGAAGAAGAGGTGCGGCCATGGTGCTAAATACCTGCCCTATGGGCCTTGCATTCAAAACTGAGGAGATAGGTGAGGGCGGCGGCTATAAACATGGCGGCTCGTCTAGGGTTTGACAGATCGGGTTGACCAGTCGGGTCGACCAGTCGAGTCGACCCACGGTAACTAGGTCGGGTCGGTTCCGTTTCTGTCGGTTGGGCTCATCTTCGTTCTGTTCTCGTGTTGACCTAATCTCTGATTTGCTAGTGAGTGGACTAGCCAGGTCGGTTGGAGGTAGCTCGCCTAGAACTCTGTAGGGTTTGAGTTTGTTGACGTAGACTACTACCGGTGTCGTGATGGAAATGCTTCCATCGTGTACATATATGCTCTAAGCTTTGTATTTTCAATGAATGGAGTAGCGGAATGAAAATAGTACATATAGTTTGTCTTTCGTTTTAATTAAATCATCAAAGGATTAGGTGGTTTGAAAGGTGTGAATAGGAAGGGGGGGAAAAAGTACCTTCTTTGAAGCTTCAAAGGGGAGCATGGGCATATGTGCCCCACCGCCACCTTTGATTGGATGAGATTTAGTGAGGTCTTGGGGTTTTGAAGATTGTCGGGAGTTTTTTTTGTGGGTGTGAATAGTGAGAGCTTTGGAGGCAGAATTTCGACTTGATGTAGCTCATTGAGCAAGACTTTGTTTAAATTGAAATTTTGAGAGATTGTTTCTTGTAATGAGACCTTTCCGAATTGATCTTATAAGTTGAATTTCGAATTGTATTGCAAAAGTTGTGAAGGTTGGAAGTTTGTGGAAACCCTTGGCCGTCCATTGAGAGGGCAGAGGTTTTGACGAGCCACAACTTTTGTTGTGTGTATCAACTTGCTTTGCAATTTTGAGAGTGTATGTATCATTGTAATAGCTTTCCAAAAAGTTATTACTTTTATGATTTGGAGTTCCGAAGAGGAAGTTATGAAGGTGTGAAGGCTTGGAGGTTGACTGCCTTTGGAAAGAAGGAAGCTAAGACTTCGAGGACCATAACTTTTGGTCACTGTGATAATTTCTTTTGATATCTACAGGACTGATAGCCTATGAGATTAGCTCTCCAGATTGCTATCACTCAATCTATTTGGAGTTTTATTGAAGGAGTTGTTGTGTGTTGAAGTTGAGAGGTTGAAACTCTCTAAAAATAAAGAGACCGAAACTTTGATTAGCCATAACTTATGGACAGAGTTTAGGGTTTCTATAAAAATTATACATATTGTAGTAGTTTGCATTAGCTTTCCAAAATGCTATTGCACTTGTATGTAAGAGCTTTAGATCAAAAGTTATGAAGATATAAAGAGGCGGAGGTTGGTTGTCAAAAGAAAAATAAAGCTTCCACTTTGCTCTCTTATAACTTTTGGACAGTAACTTAGATTCAATTGAAATTTTGAGGAGTGTTAGTTTGTTGTTTTAGCTTTTCAAAAAGCTATTATACTTAGCTTTTGGAGACTTGAGCCATCTGTAGCATCAATTAGAAGCTCGCAGCCACAATAGAAGATTGCCTTGAAGGTTTCTTTGTGTTTTTAAACACTTTGAGACTTTAAAGGAAGAAGATTTGAAGACTTCAAGACAAGAAGACGAGAACATTTGTGTGTTGTGGCTTGTGGCTCGTTGTCTTTTATTGTTGTTCCTAGCCGGTTTTGGAGGCTCGTTGTTTTCAATTTTGTTTTGTAAACTTTGTTGCGGCGAAGTGGGATTGATCACCCACACGGTCGTGTTTATGTTGTTCCCACCGGTGAGGCACGTTTGCTGGTCACCGTGGGTTTGAAATTTAGGAGCCATCTTTCGGACGGTTTCAGCTCGTGGTCTGGCCGTCCCGTTTTACTCGTCCGAGGCCCGTGGTTTCTTATTACCCCACCCTTACCTTTAAACCTTTTAGAGCCATTGCAGGATAGGACTGGGAAGAGATTTGAAGATTTGAAGAGTACAAGAATTGAAGACAAGACCGATCTCCCAAGCTATCTGGTCATCGTGTCGCAGCCAGATTCCCCGCGAATTCTCAGAGCGCGCTCCTCTCTACACGACATATTGGTGCTTCCACTGAGAGAGTTTTGAGGCGACTGGTGGGATTGTTGCTATGGGAGACCGTGAAGAGACTGCCGCCACCGATGGAGTGCAGTTTCCGATGGAGAACATTTTAGGGGCATTGGCCTTGTTTATGGAGCAACAGAGGGCAACTCAGGGTGGACAAGGTGCCACCAAGGTTCTCAAGGATGTTGTTTCCAAGATTGGAAGGTTTGATGGCAAGAACATCTCTAAGTTCTTGCGAACCTACGTTTGTGAGATGGAAGTGCATCAGGCTGATGACAATCAGATGATGCACACTTTTGATGTGACGGTTGAGCCTTATATCCGTGACCGAGTGCAAGAGATCCGTGAAGCTGTTGTCTCATGGGTGGAGTTTGCTGAACGGCTCCGTGATGAGTATTTTGATGAAGACTCAGAGAGGATGACGAAGAGATCTTTTCTTGAGTGGGTGGAGCAACGGCCGGGAAACACGATGGGTCCCAATGAGCTGTTGAGAGATTTTGAGAAGAAGTTTGGCCAATTACCTATGGCAGAGAGACGCCTTCTAGATTCCAGGAAGGCTGAGCTTTTCCTCCAAGCAACTGATGTTGCATTAGAAGACAGACTTCTTCTACTACTTGGAGATCGTACCACGGAAGGTAGTTTCACCAACGATTGGAGGAGGATTGAAGAAACCGTGGTTCTTTTGGCCAAACAACAGCGTGTAAGGTCAAGAAGTGTTGAAGGGAGGGGTGATACTGAGCCTATTCAGATACCAAAGCCTCTTAAAGTGTCTTTTGCTCCGACACCGTCAACAAGTTCAGGAACCACCTTCAAGGCTGCTAAGAGCACTGAAGGAAATGCCCTTGAGGAGCTTATCAAGGGTTTTCGAGAGCTAAGGGTGGAGTTTAGTGAATTGAAGAAGGCCAGAGGAGCTTCTCCTTCACAACCATCTGAAGGTGCTAGAAAATATGCAAGGAGGTGTGTTTGGTGTGATGAGGAGACTGAACATACTCTGAGAGGGTGTGAATCCTATGAAGAGGCACTCAAGAATGTTCTTGTCTTCTACAAAGATGGGAAGATTCATGATGCCTCTACAGGCTCTCCGTTGGCAACCAACTTTGGAAGAGGAGGAATGAAGAGGCTTGTGGAAGAAAGGATGGCAAGATCTAGCTCTGTGCAAGTGCATGAAGCTGATGCATACCACATTGAGATAGAGGAGCATTCAATTAGTGCTTCATCTATTCAAGAAAACGTACTGATGAAGAGAGGGGCTCAAGCCATCAGGAAAGCAACTGGATGGGAAGACCCAGTAGATGCTAGTAGCATCAAAGCATTTATGAATGAAGGGAAGGACACTGATGAGCTGCATGAGGCCTCAGTTGAAGAGAAACGTGGAAGACTTGACGCTGAGAATAGTAAGGAGCCAGTATCAAAGAGGAGAATTCAATTACAAAATGATCCTGATACAGAAATGAGGAAGAGGGTTCCTACACGCTCAAAGACAGCAAGCCCTAGCACTGTACATCCAGGAGATGCACCACTACCTGAGAAGGATTGGGGGCAGTCCAGTGATAGCAAAAAGGGCCAAGAGAAAGGAGATTCTGGCAAGGCAAAGGGGAGAGTGCCTACTTACAAGCTCCTGTCAGACATTGAGACCTCTATTGACATGAAGGGAATATTAGAGGAAAGGATCTTGGATGCCAAGATCGAATTCACTTTGAGGGAAGCACTTGGCATAGCAAAGAAAGATTTTCATGATCTAATCATTGACATCATCAAGAGGAAGAGACAAATGACAGCTGAGGCTGTGATGGTCAAAGCTTTAGACACCCACATGACCGAAGAGGAAGAGATGGAGATTGGTGAAGTATTTGTCATGATGGGTGATGAGGTGACTCAAAAAGAAGAAGTTCCAAAGGATGAAGGCCATGAGACACAGACTTTTGAGTGCTCTTATGATCTTCCCAACATGAGAGAAAATGAAGAAAGAATTGAGTATGATCTACCATTTTGGGCCAGAGCCACCACTGAGACAAAAATGAAGCTGGGAGGGCTTGATGAACATGTTTTGGCCCTTGTTGACCATGGTTCTGAGATCAACATTATGTCTCGGAATGTCTATGAGAAGGGCAAATAGCCAATTGACATAGACCATGGCTGGATCATGAAATCAGCCAATAGCGGGCGGACTCGATTACATGGAGCTTGCCCTGCGATACCCACAAAGATTGGAGATGTGGAAGTTGAACAAAATTTCTTTGTTCAAAACCTTAGTGCCTATCCGGTAATTTTGGGCCAACCTTTCATCACCGCTTCGAGAATGGAGACCAAGGTGTTGGATAACGGGTCTCATTATGCCCGAATCAGGAGTCTTGATGGGAAGAAGTCAGTGCAATTCTTAACAGTGAAGCCTGACAATGAGAGGCATCGACTTCAACTCAGAGAGGTTCCGCTACCAACTTCTCTAAACTTCCCGGATTTCTAAAGGGCACACGTGGAATGTGAGGATCCACGAGTGCTAAGGGAAGTAAGATTGACAAATTCTCCACTGTACATACTGGTGTGAAGTGTGGATTTACAAGTGTGACAAACGATGGTATTGTGAGCTTTTCTGATGTCAAAGACTTGGACCATGTACATAGAAAGCTTGTGAAAAAGATGGAGAAAAATCTTAAAAAAAATGAAGGTTCTAGAGGAAGATGAAGGCATTTCTGGTATTTATGAAGAAAATGGTATGCCAGATGATATCTTGCAGACTTTGCAAGATATAAAGATAAACAAGGATGCGAATACGGCTACTCATTGCTTTGTCAATGTTCATACAAGTTCAATGTATGATGAGATTTCTACAGCAGTGACAAGGCTGTGTGATTCCAAAATTGATGAATGGAGGTCAGAAGCTATAGTTTATACAAAGTACAAAACTGTGGCCAAAAAGGTGAAACCAGTGGCTACTCAGTTACCACCTGACACTGATAAACATGTCAAACAAGCTGAGAAGGAGCCAAGTTTGAGAGAAGGAAGAAGAATTGGACACAAGTTCACCAAAGAGACTTTGGCAAACTTGAAGATTGGAGGAGATGATTTCTTGACTGAGCCGGAGAAGAAGAAATTTCAAGACATGCTTTCTATGCATGGAAAGGCCTTTGCTTCTTTGCCAGATGAAATTGGGTGTGTACAACCAAGCGTTGTAACACCAATGGTTATTTTTACTGTACCACACGTACCATGGGATTTAAAGCCTATACCTGTGCCTAGAGCTCTACTTCCAAAACTAGTGGAGTTGCTCAAAGAAAAGAGGCACATGGGCATACTTGAGCCTTCGATGGCGCCGTATTCAAACCGATGGTTCACGGTGCCAAAGAAGTCAGGAGCATTGAGGTTTATTCAAGACATGCAGCCAGCAAACAAAGTAACAATCAGAAACAAAGGCTCAGGGCCTATTGTTGATGAAGTAGCAGAAGCGTTTGCGGGGCATGCAATATATTCCATTGGAGATCTATATTCTGGCTATGATCAATTCCAACTAGCTGCTGAGAGCAGAGATTTGACAACCATGAAGACTCCACTTGGATTGATGCGCATGTGTACATTGCCTCAAGGTGCTAC
Organism: Pohlia nutans; assembly: GCA_022496805.1. Classification (NCBI taxonomy): domain Eukaryota; kingdom Viridiplantae; phylum Streptophyta; class Bryopsida; order Bryales; family Mniaceae; genus Pohlia; species Pohlia nutans. Next base: position 6,902,332 of record CM040098.1, on the reverse strand, counting down.
CAATTCAGTGGCACATATGCAGAGTGCTATGAATCAAATTCTAAGAGACTTTGTGCCTGACAAAACCATACCTTTTGTGGATGACATTCCCATAAAGGGGTGCGAGGAGAAAGAAAGAGACTTAATAGTTCAAGATGATGGTTGCAGAGCTTTTGTGATTAATCATATACAAGACGTGGCAAAAATCTTGAGCAGACTTGAAGAGGTGCACTTGACCCTCTCCATTGACAAGTCCAAGTTTGGGGTTGATGAGATTTTGGTAGTTAGACACTTATGTGGTTCTTATGGAAGGAAACCTAACCCTGAGAAGGTGGATGCTATTGGGAGAATGATGGCATGTAGCAATGTCACTGAAGTAAGGAGGTTTTTAGGAGCCTGTGTCTTCTATCAAATTTGGATCCCTCATTTTGCTCATATATCGGAACCTCTATACAAGCTATTACGCAAGAGGAACAAGTTTGTTTGGCAAATTGAGCAAGATTTGGCTATGCCAGAGTTGAAAAGAACTTTACAGTCACCACCGGTTCTTAAACAAGTGAGCTACAATTGTGGACGACCGGTGATTGTGACTGTTGACACAAGTCCAATTGCAATTGGATGGGCTATTGGACAAGATGATGAAGAAGGGAAGAGATTTGCTATCCGATTTGGAGCAGAAATCTTGAGAGATCGCCAGAGAGCATATCCACAAGTGAAAAGAGAATTATATGGTGCTCTTACAGCTCTAAAAGCTGACAGATACTACTTGATTGGAGCGGAGGTGGTGTTAGAAACTGATTGCTTGCCTTTGCTGGGGATGATAGCAAATTGTTCTTCACCAGACATTGCAATGTTGCGATGGATAGCCTACATGAAATCTTTGAACCCTGTTTTAGTTCACATTGAAGGCAAAAAGAATTGTGTTGCCGATATGTTGTCTAGAGCAAGGTATTTCAATGAAGAGGACATGATGGCTAATGAAGGTGATGAAGAATTGTCACATGGAGGTTATGTGATGATTACAGATGGAGAAAGCTCATCCACCGGAGCTTTGCCTTTCGAGAGTGAGATCTACGAAGGAAGATTAAGAGACATTGGACTCTATTTGAGTACCATGGAACGGCAAGAAAGCTGGGTGGATAAAACATTCAAAGACATCAGACATCAGTCTTATGGATATTTGTTGAAAGACGGGGTTTTATGGAAGAGAGCAAAAAGACTTGGTGAAATACCATTGAGGGTGGTGGGAGACTTTCAGACCAAGACCAAAGTTTTACAAGAATTTCATGATACGCTTTGGGCCGGTCATAGAGGAGTTTGGGCCACCTATACAAAAATCAAGGAAAGATATTGGTAGAAGGGGTTATACAAAGATGTTGAAGAATTTGTAGCTTCTTGTGTGGTGTGCCAATTACAATCCAAGGTACGACACAGAGACGAATTGCATCCGACCTATCCCATTGCAATCCATTTTCAATGGATGATTGATTTGGTTGCTATGCCAAATGCAATGTGGGGGATGAAATACCTTGTTTTGGCCCGAGAAGAACTCTCAAATTTTGTTGAAGGAAGAGCTTTGAGGACCAAGACAACGGTGAATGTTTGCCGATTCATACTTGAAGACATTTTTAGCCGGTACGGGAGTATTGGTCGGATGAGAGCTGACAGAGGAGAATTAAATGCTGCTGAAGCCAAGGAATTTTTCAACCGATATGGTGTGCAATTGAAGCTGACAACGGCTTACAATCCTGAGGCCAATGGCAAGATTGAAAGGGGACATCCCCCAATCATTCATGCTTTAGTCAAAGCTTGTAAAGGAAAGCCTAAGATGTGGCCAAAATTGCTACCGTTTGCTCTGTGGGCTGATAGAACCACACACAGTACGGTTACCGGTTACATGCCTGTAGAACTAATGTATGGACAGAAACCAATCATGCCGGTGGAGGTCGATATTCCCACATGGGTGTTTCTTGCATGGGAAGATGGCATAAGCAGAGAAAGACTGTTGGAGCTTCGCATCCAACAACTTGAAAGATTGCCAGAGGATGTTGGGATTGCATTGGAGAAATTGAAAGCTGTAAGACTGAGCAACAAAGAACGCTTTGACAGAACACACCGAATGAGAAGAAAGAAGATTAGAGAGGGTGATTGGGTCCTTGTATTTGATAGCACATTGGAGCATCAACACAGCACGGTGCGAAAATTTGCAAAAAGATGGTTTGGACCCTATGTAGTGATTAAAGTGCACCTCAATGGCACTTATTCACTCCGTGAGTTAGATGGAACTTCTCTATGTATACCAGTAGCTGGAAAGCGCATCAAAATCTTTCGCAGAAGTGGAAGGTTTCATCTTGAAGACCTTGAAGAACACTTCAATTCAGAAGAACTAGAGAATGATCAACAAGATGAAGAGGAAGATGAAGAACTAGAGGATGCAGTTGATGACAATCAAGACAGCGAGGAGGGCTAAACGTGGCACATACCGGAGGATGTGCAGATCTAGAGAGGGTGCATGTCGTGATGGAAATGCTTCCATCGTGTACATATATGCTCTAAGCTTTGTATTTTCAATGAATGGAGTAGCGGAATGAAAATAGTACATATAGTTTGTCTTTCGTTTTAATTAAATCATCAAAGGATTAGGTGGTTTGAAAGGTGTGAATAGGAAGGGGGGGAAAAAGTACCTTCTTTGAAGCTTCAAAGGGGAGCATGGGCATATGTGCCCCACCGCCACCTTTGATTGGATGAGATTTAGTGAGGTCTTGGGGTTTTGAAGATTGTCGGGAGTTTTTTTTGTGGGTGTGAATAGTGAGAGCTTTGGAGGCAGAATTTCGACTTGATGTAGCTCATTGAGCAAGACTTTGTTTAAATTGAAATTTTGAGAGATTGTTTCTTGTAATGAGACCTTTCCGAATTGATCTTATAAGTTGAATTTCGAATTGTATTGCAAAAGTTGTGAAGGTTGGAAGTTTGTGGAAACCCTTGGCCGTCCATTGAGAGGGCAGAGGTTTTGACGAGCCACAACTTTTGTTGTGTGTATCAACTTGCTTTGCAATTTTGAGAGTGTATGTATCATTGTAATAGCTTTCCAAAAAGTTATTACTTTTATGATTTGGAGTTCCGAAGAGGAAGTTATGAAGGTGTGAAGGCTTGGAGGTTGACTGCCTTTGGAAAGAAGGAAGCTAAGACTTTATTGAGGTAATTGATGCAACGTAGTATTGCTAGAAGCCAAAGACGTACGGGTGCTAAATAATGGTGTGTGGGAGGAGGGGTTAGGCATGGGCTGATCTCTAGAGTGTCCTTGTGATGAGTTATCCCATATGGTTTGTCCATGGTGACCTCCTAGTGTACACTACTTAAGGTGGAAGGCCTTTGAGTAAAGATTATCTCTTTCTACGCATTCCTTGTGTTTGTGTGTGTGCCTTGTGCAATCTTCTCTACCTTCAATAGGTTATGGGCCCACTCATGTGTGTTTCATGAGTATTAGATTGCATTTGTGCAAGTATTTTGAGGTCGGTGCGCAACGGGCGGTTTTGGAGCATTGTTGGAGGTTTTGGAGCTTGTTGAAGCGTTGGTGTTTCTTGGAGGTGTGCATGGGCTGAAGTTACATGTTGGAGCACTCTCTTTGGTCAATTTCTTCCCTTGATCTCCTTCTTTTCTTTCTTCTATCTCTTCGTTGCGAGTGGAACTTCGTTTGGTTCAATTGTGAGCATTTGAGTAAATGCAAGTGATTTGTGAGGTGTGAAGACTCTCGTGGAGGGTCTACCATCTGATCCTAGTGATTAGGCATTTGCTTTGAGGTGTTGCATGTGTTTCATGCTCTTGGGGTGCTCAAATTTTCATTTGGAGCTAGTTTGTGCACAAAGGTGCGGTTTTGAGCAATTTCAATGCGATTGGGGTTTTGAGGGACTTGTGTGAGTTCATGTGCATTGAGTGAGTGCTCTTGAAGGACACAAAGGTGTCATTGACGTGCATTGAGTGTTTGGGGACACTAAGGCGTCGTATTGAAGCATTTGGAGTTGTTTTGAGCTCCATTGAGTGATTTGAGGGGTTTTGGTGAGCCTCTTTGCATTTTTGGGTGAGGGTTCTCACATTTGAGTGTTGGGAGGCGTGTGTGGAGCACAAAAGTGCTGATCTAGTGTTTGGGGTTGTTTTAAACCCATTGGGTGCACAAAGGTGCAATATCAAAGCAAAAAAAAAAAAAATCACAAAAACAAAGTTGTGTGTTTGAGTTTGAGGTTTCATTTGTGTGGGGAGGCATACGTAAGTGAGGATCATGGCATCTTTTGAGGGTGAGGGTCCCAAGGTCGTGGACAAGTTCGATGGGGTGAATTTCCACTTGTGGAAATTCAAAATGGAGATGGTGATGGCCGAGAAGGAGTTGTGGGAGATTGTCGAGGGTAGTGAGGAACCTCCTTTCTCTTCTACGGATCCTAGGATCATGCAAGCGTACACGAGGAGGGAGAAGAAGGCATTTGCCATTTTGGCACTCAACCTCGCGGATTCGCAACTTGCGCACATTCGTTCGTGCAAGACACCCGCGGAAGCATGGTCCAAGCTTTGCAACATTCACGAAGCGAAAACATTGGCCAACATTTTGTTTTTGAGGCGCAAGTTCTTCACCATTAAGATGGGCGAAGAAGATGACATGTTGGCGCACATCAACAAGGTCAAAGCTCTCGCGGATCAACTCAACGGTTGCGACGTGTCGGTTACGGATGGTGACATCGTGATGACACTTTTGGAGAGCCTTCCATCATCATACGAGTACCTCATCGTGGCGATGGAGTCAAGACCCATTACGGAGCTCACATTGGACTATGTGACCTCACGGTTGTTGCACGAGCTTTCGCGGCGAAAGGAGAACGAGTCTCGAGAAGATGGAGCGGCACTTGTGGCGAAGCAATTCAAGAATGGAGGCGGTGGGAGCTCAAGCGACAAGGTGTGCTTCTATTGTGGTAAGAAGGGCCACATTGCCAAATTTTGCTTCAAACGCAAGAGGGATGAGAAAGGGGAGAGTGCAAACAACACTAAAACTCGTGACGATGATGAGTACGCATTTACGGCTAGATATGAGGCAAGCATGAGCGATGGCATCGAGGGTGATGCAAGCATGAGTGATGGTATCGAGGGTGATGCAAGCATGAGTGATTGGATTGAGGTTGGTGATGAGTATGCAAACATGGCAAGCAATGTATCGTGCAATGGTAGTACGAGTGATTGGATTGTTGATTCGGGGGCTACAAGCCACATGTCACCACATAAAACTTGTTTTCATTCGTATGCTCTCATTAATCCAAGGAGAGTGATTTTGGGAGATGATACGGTGCTTGAGGCCGTTGGCAAGGGCCAAATTGTTGTAGACACCGAGGTGAGGGGTCGTGTGAAGACAATCACTATCCAAGATGTCCTCCACGTTCCCAAATTAACGGCAAATTTACTATCGGTGAGGCAATTAGTGGCAAAGCACTTGAGGGTTGAGTTTAGTGATAAGGGGTGTTATGTGTTGTCACCGAGTCGAGATGAGGTGGCCATCATTGAAGAACACGAGGGCTTGTACCACATCAAGTTCTCCAAGGTGCATTCGAAGGAATCGGCGGCGTTGGCGCATTCAAACTTGAAGGACGACAAGTTGGCGTTGTGGCATCGTCGACTTGGCCATTTGAACATCAAGAGTGTGAAGACACTACGCGGCATGGTAAGCGGTATGGACCTTCATCAATTGAAAGTGGATGCTTCTACATTCACGTGTGAAGGTTGCATTGAAGGCAAGCAACAACGGTTGCCATTTGCGGGTGAAGGGGCGACACGGGCCACAAAAGTTTTGGAGATCGTGCATTCGGATGTGTGTGGCCCCATGAAGACCACATCGATGGGAGGTTGCAAGTACTTTGTGACCTTCATCGATGATTTTTCAAGGAAGATATGGCTCTACCCTATCAAAGCCAAGAGTGAGTGCTTTGAGAAGTTCAAGGAGTTCAAGACATTGGTGGAGAACCAATCCGAGTTGAAGATCAAGGTGTTTCGGTCGGACAATGGCGGCGAGTACATGTCCAAGAAATTTGACGAGCTTTTGAAGAATGAAGGCATCGCACGCCAAACTTCGGCCCCGTACACGCCTCAACAAAATGGAGTTGCGGAGCGCGCAAATCGCACCATTGTAGAGATGGCGAGGAGCATGTTGCACGCTCAAAACTTGAAGTTGGACCTTTGGGCGGAAGCGGTGGTGAATGCGGTATACACACGCAATCGGTGTCCAACAAGCGCGGTTGAAGGCATGACGCCGGAGCAAGCGTGGAGTGGGAGGCAACCATGTGTTGCACACATGCGCATCTTCGGATGCATTGCATATGCGAAGGTTCCTGACGAACGGAGGACGAAACTCGAGGCTAAGGCCTTGAAATGTGTGTTTCTTGGGTATTGTGAAGGTACCAAGGCGTATAGACTCATGTCGGTGGACACGAGGAAGATCATTCGGTCACGTGATGTGACATTTTGTGAGGAGTCTACGATGGAGGCTCCTTTGGAGGTTGGTCCAAGTGGGAGTAGTGGAGACGTTTTGGTGGACACACCCTCCAAGTCTCCTAGTGTTGTTGATGTAGGTGATGATGACGGTGATGACGAAGCTGGCGACACGGAGGTTGTTGAAGCGCCATCGAGCTCAAAGGCCAAGAATGGCGCAAAGGGCACGCAAGAGGAGCAAGTTTCTTCAAGCGAGCGGCGGTACCCCGAGAGATCGCGCAAGCCACCTGGAGAATGGTGGAAGAACCACATCTTCCCTCAAGTGGAGGACGAGCATGCGAATGTGGCATTATCGGATGGTCCATTGACCATTCGAGAAGCCATGCAAGGTGAGGATGCGGTCAAGTGGGAGCGCGCCATGCAAGAGGAGTACGACTCTCTAATTGCTAACGGTACGTGGCAATTAACTCCCATTCCAAAGGATCGCAACCCCATTGGTTGCAAATGGGTGTTTCGGACAAAGAGGGATGTTTCGGGTATTGTTGTGCGTCACAAGGCAAGATTAGTAGCCAAGGGGTTCGCGCAAGTGCATGGGGTGGACTTTCACGAGACATTTGCTCCCGTGGCCAAGTTCACCACCATTCGATGCATTCTTGCCATTGGAGCGGCCTTGGACTTGGAGATGCATCAAATGGATGTGAAGACCGCATTTTTGAATGGCGATTTGGAGGAGGACATCTACATGGTGCAACCTGAGGGGTTTGTGCAACAAGGTAATGAGCACCTTGTTTGTAAGTTGCAAAAATCATTGTATGGGTTGAAACAATCTCCAAGAGCGTGGTACCAAAAGATTGACACGTTCTTGGTTGCACACGGGTTTACTAGGAGCATTGCGGATCATAGTCTCTACTTCATGCAAGAGGGGCAACATGTGGTGATTGTGATCATATATGTTGATGATTTGATCATTCTTGCAAGCCTCATGAGTTTAATGAATGCATTAAAAGGCATGCTTGAGAGAGAGTACGAGATGAGTGATCTTGGAGAATTGCACTTTTGTCTTGATGTTGAGTTTGTGCGAGACAGGGCTACACGCACTATCACCATGAGTCAAGGCAAGTATGTGATGGACGTGCTCAAGAGATTCGGGATGGAGGATTGTAAGCCCGTGGCAACACCATTGGATGCAAACTCCAAGCTCGTCAAGCTTTCGGAAGAGGAGTATGCGATGGAGGCTAAATCGATGGCGGAGGTGCCATACAAGCAAGCGGTGGGGTCATTGATGTATGCGATGATTGCGACACGGCCCGACCTTGCGTATCCAATTAGCGTGGTGAGTCAACACATGGCGAGACCGGGCTCGATGCATTGGATGACGGTCAAGAGGATCATGCGTTATTTGAGGGGCACAAGCGATGTGAAGTTGTGTCTTGGAGGCAAAGACATTGTGTTGAGCGGCTATTGCGACGCGGACTACGCGGGAGACACGAGCAATCGAAGATCGACAACGGGCTACATGTTCAAGGTCGGATCGGGAGCGGTATCGTGGAATAGCAAGCGGCAACAAACCACGGCGACATCAACGGTGGAGGCCGAGTACATGGCTACGAGCCATGCCACGAAGGAGGCCATTTGGTTGAGGCAACTAATGGTGGATGTGGGTTGCACACAAGGTGAGGCTACAACGATTATGTGTGACAACCAAGGGTGCATTTCACTTGCAAAGAACCCTACACATCATTCACGCACGAAGCACATTGATGTGCAATACCACTTCATTCGGGAGAAGTTGGAATTGGGAGTTATACATTTGGAGTATTGCCCAACGGAGCACATGGTGGCGGATGTGCTCACAAAGGGTCTTTGTAGAGACCGACACCAACGATTAGTAATAGCATTTGGACTTAGAGGCTTTGGCTCTACGCAAAGTGGGAGTATTGAGGTAATTGATGCAACGTAGTATTGCTAGAAGCCAAAGACGTACGGGTGCTAAATAATGGTGTGTGGGAGGAGGGGTTAGGCATGGGCTGATCTCTAGAGTGTCCTTGTGATGAGTTATCCCATATGGTTTGTCCATGGTGACCTCCTAGTGTACACTACTTAAGGTGGAAGGCCTTTGAGTAAAGATTATCTCTTTCTACGCATTCCTTGTGTTTGTGTGTGTGCCTTGTGCAATCTTCTCTACCTTCAATAGACTTCGAGGACCATAACTTTTGGTCACTGTGATAATTTCTTTTGATATCTACAGGACTGATAGCCTATGAGATTAGCTCTCCAGATTGCTATCACTCAATCTATTTGGAGTTTTATTGAAGGAGTTGTTGTGTGTTGAAGTTGAGAGGTTGAAACTCTCTAAAAATAAAGAGACCGAAACTTTGATTAGCCATAACTTATGGACAGAGTTTAGGGTTTCTATAAAAATTATACATATTGTAGTAGTTTGCATTAGCTTTCCAAAATGCTATTGCACTTGTATGTAAGAGCTTTAGATCAAAAGTTATGAAGATATAAAGAGGCGGAGGTTGGTTGTCAAAAGAAAAATAAAGCTTCCACTTTGCTCTCTTATAACTTTTGGACAGTAACTTAGATTCAATTGAAATTTTGAGGAGTGTTAGTTTGTTGTTTTAGCTTTTCAAAAAGCTATTATACTTAGCTTTTGGAGACTTGAGCCATCTGTAGCATCAATTAGAAGCTCGCAGCCACAATAGAAGATTGCCTTGAAGGTTTCTTTGTGTTTTTAAACACTTTGAGACTTTAAAGGAAGAAGATTTGAAGACTTCAAGACAAGAAGACGAGAACATTTGTGTGTTGTGGCTTGTGGCTCGTTGTCTTTTATTGTTGTTCCTAGCCGGTTTTGGAGGCTCGTTGTTTTTTTCATTGTTATTCCCAGCCGGTTTTGGAGGCTAGTTGTTTTCAATTTTGTTTTGTAAACTTTGTTGCGGCGAAGTGGGATTGATCACCCACACGGTCGTGTTTATGTTGTTCCCACCGGTGAGGCACGTTTGCTGGTCACCGTGGGTTTGAAATTTAGGAGCCATCTTTCGGACGGTTTCAGCTCGTGGTCTGGCCGTCCCGTTTTACTCGTCCGAGGCCCGTGGTTTCTTATTACCCCACCCTTACCCTTAAACCTTTTAGAGCCATTGCAGGATAGGACTGGGAAGAGATTTGAAGATTTGAAGAGTACAAGAATTGAAGACAAGACCGATCTCCCAAGCTATCTGGTCATCGTGTCGCAGCCAGATTCCCCGCGAATTCTCAGAGCGCGCTCCTCTCTACACGACATATTGGTGCTTCCACTGAGAGAGTTTTGAGGCGACTGGTGGGATTGTTGCTATGGGAGACCGTGAAGAGACTGCCGCCACCGATGGAGTGCAGTTTCCGATGGAGAACATTTTAGGGGCATTGGCCTTGTTTATGGAGCAACAGAGGGCAACTCAGGGTGGACAAGGTGCCACCAAGGTTCTCAAGGATGTTGTTTCCAAGATTGGAAGGTTTGATGGCAAGAACATCTCTAAGTTCTTGCGAACCTACGTTTGTGAGATGGAAGTGCATCAGGCTGATGACAATCAGATGATGCACACTTTTGATGTGACGGTTGAGCCTTATATCCGTGACCGAGTGCAAGAGATCCGTGAAGCTGTTGTCTCATGGGTGGAGTTTGCTGAACGGCTCCGTGATGAGTATTTTGATGAAGACTCAGAGAGGATGACGAAGAGATCTTTTCTTGAGTGGGTGGAGCAACGGCCGGGAAACACGATGGGTCCCAATGAGCTGTTGAGAGATTTTGAGAAGAAGTTTGGCCAATTACCTATGGCAGAGAGACGCCTTCTAGATTCCAGGAAGGCTGAGCTTTTCCTCCAAGCAACTGATGTTGCATTAGAAGACAGACTTCTTCTACTACTTGGAGATCGTACCACGGAAGGTAGTTTCACCAACGATTGGAGGAGGATTGAAGAAACCGTGGTTCTTTTGGCCAAACAACAGCGTGTAAGGTCAAGAAGTGTTGAAGGGAGGGGTGATACTGAGCCTATTCAGATACCAAAGCCTCTTAAAGTGTCTTTTGCTCCGACACCGTCAACAAGTTCAGGAACCACCTTCAAGGCTGCTAAGAGCACTGAAGGAAATGCCCTTGAGGAGCTTATCAAGGGTTTTCGAGAGCTAAGGGTGGAGTTTAGTGAATTGAAGAAGGCCAGAGGAGCTTCTCCTTCACAACCATCTGAAGGTGCTAGAAAATATGCAAGGAGGTGTGTTTGGTGTGATGAGGAGACTGAACATACTCTGAGAGGGTGTGAATCCTATGAAGAGGCACTCAAGAATGTTCTTGTCTTCTACAAAGATGGGAAGATTCATGATGCCTCTACAGGCTCTCCGTTGGCAACCAACTTTGGAAGAGGAGGAATGAAGAGGCTTGTGGAAGAAAGGATGGCAAGATCTAGCTCTGTGCAAGTGCATGAAGCTGATGCATACCACATTGAGATAGAGGAGCATTCAATTAGTGCTTCATCTATTCAAGAAAACGTACTGATGAAGAGAGGGGCTCAAGCCATCAGGAAAGCAACTGGATGGGAAGACCCAGTAGATGCTAGTAGCATCAAAGCATTTATGAATGAAGGGAAGGACACTGATGAGCTGCATGAGGCCTCAGTTGAAGAGAAACGTGGAAGACTTGACGCTGAGAATAGTAAGGAGCCAGTATCAAAGAGGAGAATTCAATTACAAAATGATCCTGATACAGAAATGAGGAAGAGGGTTCCTACACGCTCAAAGACAGCAAGCCCTAGCACTGTACATCCAGGAGATGCACCACTACCTGAGAAGGATTGGGGGCAGTCCAGTGATAGCAAAAAGGGCCAAGAGAAAGGAGATTCTGGCAAGGCAAAGGGGAGAGTGCCTACTTACAAGCTCCTGTCAGACATTGAGACCTCTATTGACATGAAGGGAATATTAGAGGAAAGGATCTTGGATGCCAAGATCGAATTCACTTTGAGGGAAGCACTTGGCATAGCAAAGAAAGATTTTCATGATCTAATCATTGACATCATCAAGAGGAAGAGACAAATGACAGCTGAGGCTGTGATGGTCAAAGCTTTAGACACCCACATGACCGAAGAGGAAGAGATGGAGATTGGTGAAGTATTTGTCATGATGGGTGATGAGGTGACTCAAAAAGAAGAAGTTCCAAAGGATGAAGGCCATGAGACACAGACTTTTGAGTGCTCTTATGATCTTCCCAACATGAGAGAAAATGAAGAAAGAATTGAGTATGATCTACCATTTTGGGCCAGAGCCACCACTGAGACAAAAATGAAGCTGGGAGGGCTTGATGAACATGTTTTGGCCCTTGTTGACCATGGTTCTGAGATCAACATTATGTCTCGGAATGTCTATGAGAAGGGCAAATAGCCAATTGACATAGACCATGGCTGGATCATGAAATCAGCCAATAGCGGGCGGACTCGATTACATGGAGCTTGCCCTGCGATACCCACAAAGATTGGAGATGTGGAAGTTGAACAAAATTTCTTTGTTCAAAACCTTAGTGCCTATCCGGTAATTTTGGGCCAACCTTTCATCACCGCTTCGAGAATGGAGACCAAGGTGTTGGATAACGGGTCTCATTATGCCCGAATCAGGAGTCTTGATGGGAAGAAGTCAGTGCAATTCTTAACAGTGAAGCCTGACAATGAGAGGCATCGACTTCAACTCAGAGAGGTTCCGCTACCAACTTCTCTAAACTTCCCGGATTTCTAAAGGGCACACGTGGAATGTGGGGATCCACGAGTGCTAAGGGAAGTAAGATTGACAAATTCTCCACTGTACATACTGGTGTGAAGTGTGGATTTACAAGTGTGACAAACGATGGTATTGTGAGCTTTTCTGATGTCAAAGACTTGGACCATGTACATAGAAAGCTTGTGAAAAAGATGGAGAAAAATCTTAAAAAAAATGAAGGTTCTAGAGGAAGATGAAGGCATTTCTGGTATTTATGAAGAAAATGGTATGCCAGATGATATCTTGCAGACTTTGCAAGATATAAAGATAAACAAGGATGCGAATACGGCTACTCATTGCTTTGTCAATGTTCATACAAGTTCAATGTATGATGAGATTTCTACAGCAGTGACAAGGCTGTGTGATTCCAAAATTGATGAATGGAGGTCAGAAGCTATAGTTTATACAAAGTACAAAACTGTGGCCAAAAAGGTGAAACCAGTGGCTACTCAGTTACCACCTGACACTGATAAACATGTCAAACAAGCTGAGAAGGAGCCAAGTTTGAGAGAAGGAAGAAGAATTGGACACAAGTTCACCAAAGAGACTTTGGCAAACTTGAAGATTGGAGGAGATGATTTCTTGACTGAGCCGGAGAAGAAGAAATTTCAAGACATGCTTTCTATGCATGGAAAGGCCTTTGCTTCTTCGCCAGATGAAATTGGGTGTGTACAACCAAGCGTTGTAACACCAATGGTTATTTTTACTGTACCACACGTACCATGGGATTTAAAGCCTATACCTGTGCCTAGAGCTCTACTTCCAAAACTAGTGGAGTTGCTCAAAGAAAAGAGGCACATGGGCATACTTGAGCCTTCGATGGCGCCGTATTCAAACCGATGGTTCACGGTGCCAAAGAAGTCAGGAGCATTGAGGTTTATTCAAGACATGCAGCCAGCAAACAAAGTAACAATCAGAAACAAAGGCTCAGGGCCTATTGTTGATGAAGTAGCAGAAGCGTTTGCGGGGCATGCAATATATTCCATTGGAGATCTATATTCTGGCTATGATCAATTCCAACTAGCTGCTGAGAGCAGAGATTTGACAACCATGAAGACTCCACTTGGATTGATGCGCATGTGTACATTGCCTCAAGGTGCTACCAATTCAGTGGCACATATGCAGAGTGCTATGAATCAAATTCTAAGAGACTTTGTGCCTGACAAAACCATACCTTTTGTGGATGACATTCCCATAAAGGGGTGCGAGGAGAAAGAAAGAGACTTAATAGTTCAAGATGATGGTTGCAGAGCTTTTGTGATTAATCATATACAAGACGTGGCAAAAATCTTGAGCAGACTTGAAGAGGTGCACTTGACCCTCTCCATTGACAAGTCCAAGTTTGGGGTTGATGAGATTTTGGTAGTTAGACACTTATGTGGTTCTTATGGAAGGAAACCTAACCCTGAGAAGGTGGATGCTATTGGGAGAATGATGGCATGTAGCAATGTCACTGAAGTAAGGAGGTTTTTAGGAGCCTGTGTCTTCTATCAAATTTGGATCCCTCATTTTGCTCATATATCGGAACCTCTATACAAGCTATTACGCAAGAGGAACAAGTTTGTTTGGCAAATTGAGCAAGATTTGGCTATGCCAGAGTTGAAAAGAACTTTACAGTCACCACCGGTTCTTAAACAAGTGAGCTACAATTGTGGACGACCGGTGATTGTGACTGTTGACACAAGTCCAATTGCAATTGGATGGGCTATTGGACAAGATGATGAAGAAGGGAAGAGATTTGCTATCCGATTTGGAGCAGAAATCTTGAGAGATCGCCAGAGAGCATATCCACAAGTGAAAAGAGAATTATATGGTGCTCTTACAGCTCTAAAAGCTGACAGATACTACTTGATTGGAGCGGAGGTGGTGTTAGAAACTGATTGCTTGCCTTTGCTGGGGATGATAGCAAATTGTTCTTCACCAGACATTGCAATGTTGCGATGGATAGCCTACATGAAATCTTTGAACCCTGTTTTAGTTCACATTGAAGGCAAAAAGAATTGTGTTGCCGATATGTTGTCTAGAGCAAGGTATTTCAATGAAGAGGACATGATGGCTAATGAAGGTGATGAAGAATTGTCACATGGAGGTTATGTGATGATTACAGATGGAGAAAGCTCATCCACCGGAGCTTTGCCTTTCGAGAGTGAGATCTACGAAGGAAGATTAAGAGACATTGGACTCTATTTGAGTACCATGGAACGGCAAGAAAGCTGGGTGGATAAAACATTCAAAGACATCAGACATCAGTCTTATGGATATTTGTTGAAAGACGGGGTTTTATGGAAGAGAGCAAAAAGACTTGGTGAAATACCATTGAGGGTGGTGGGAGACTTTCAGACCAAGACCAAAGTTTTACAAGAATTTCATGATACGCTTTGGGCCGGTCATAGAGGAGTTTGGGCCACCTATACAAAAATCAAGGAAAGATATTGGTAGAAGGGGTTATACAAAGATGTTGAAGAATTTGTAGCTTCTTGTGTGGTGTGCCAATTACAATCCAAGGTACGACACAGAGACGAATTGCATCCGACCTATCCCATTGCAATCCATTTTCAATGGATGATTGATTTGGTTGCTATGCCAAATGCAATGTGGGGGATGAAATACCTTGTTTTGGCCCGAGAAGAACTCTCAAATTTTGTTGAAGGAAGAGCTTTGAGGACCAAGACAACGGTGAATGTTTGCCGATTCATACTTGAAGACATTTTTAGCCGGTACGGGAGTATTGGTCGGATGAGAGCTGACAGAGGAGAATTAAATGCTGCTGAAGCCAAGGAATTTTTCAACCGATATGGTGTGCAATTGAAGCTGACAACGGCTTACAATCCTGAGGCCAATGGCAAGATTGAAAGGGGACATCCCCCAATCATTCATGCTTTAGTCAAAGCTTGTAAAGGAAAGCCTAAGATGTGGCCAAAATTGCTACCGTTTGCTCTGTGGGCTGATAGAACCACACACAGTACGGTTACCGGTTACATGCCTGTAGAACTAATGTATGGACAGAAACCAATCATGCCGGTGGAGGTCGATATTCCCACATGGGTGTTTCTTGCATGGGAAGATGGCATAAGCAGAGAAAGACTGTTGGAGCTTCGCATCCAACAACTTGAAAGATTGCCAGAGGATGTTGGGATTGCATTGGAGAA
This sequence comes from Pohlia nutans, assembly GCA_022496805.1. NCBI lineage: Eukaryota > Viridiplantae > Streptophyta > Bryopsida > Bryales > Mniaceae > Pohlia > Pohlia nutans. The sequence goes on along the minus strand of CM040098.1, from coordinate 6,886,970 downwards.
ATTGAAAGCTGTAAGACTGAGCAACAAAGAACGCTTTGACAGAACACACCGAATGAGAAGAAAGAAGATTAGAGAGGGTGATTGGGTCCTTGTATTTGATAGCACATTGGAGCATCAACACAGCACGGTGCGAAAATTTGCAAAAAGATGGTTTGGACCCTATGTAGTGATTAAAGTGCACCTCAATGGCACTTATTCACTCCGTGAGTTAGATGGAACTTCTCTATGTATACCAGTAGCTGGAAAGCGCATCAAAATCTTTCGCAGAAGTGGAAGGTTTCATCTTGAAGACCTTGAAGAACACTTCAATTCAGAAGAACTAGAGAATGATCAACAAGATGAAGAGGAAGATGAAGAACTAGAGGATGCAGTTGATGACAATCAAGACAGCGAGGAGGGCTAAACGTGGCACATACCGGAGGATGTGCAGATCTAGAGAGGGTGCATGTCGTGATGGAAATGCTTCCATCGTGTACATATATGCTCTAAGCTTTGTATTTTCAATGAATGGAGTAGCGGAATGAAAATAGTACATATAGTTTGTCTTTCGTTTTAATTAAATCATCAAAGGATTAGGTGGTTTGAAAGGTGTGAATAGGAAGGGGGGGGAAAAGTACCTTCTTTGAAGCTTCAAAGGGGAGCATGGGCATATGTGCCCCACCGCCACCTTTGATTGGATGAGATTTAGTGAGGTCTTGGGGTTTTGAAGATTGTCGGGAGTTTTTTTTGTGGGTGTGAATAGTGAGAGCTTTGGAGGCAGAATTTCGACTTGATGTAGCTCATTGAGCAAGACTTTGTTTAAATTGAAATTTTGAGAGATTGTTTCTTGTAATGAGACCTTTCCGAATTGATCTTATAAGTTGAATTTCGAATTGTATTGCAAAAGTTGTGAAGGTTGGAAGTTTGTGGAAACCCTTGGCCGTCCATTGAGAGGGCAGAGGTTTTGACGAGCCACAACTTTTGTTGTGTGTATCAACTTGCTTTGCAATTTTGAGAGTGTATGTATCATTGTAATAGCTTTCCAAAAAGTTATTACTTTTATGATTTGGAGTTCCGAAGAGGAAGTTATGAAGGTGTGAAGGCTTGGAGGTTGACTGCCTTTGGAAAGAAGGAAGCTAAGACTTCGAGGACCATAACTTTTGGTCACTGTGATAATTTCTTTTGATATCTACAGGACTGATAGCCTATGAGATTAGCTCTCCAGATTGCTATCACTCAATCTATTTGGAGTTTTATTGAAGGAGTTGTTGTGTGTTGAAGTTGAGAGGTTGAAACTCTCTAAAAATAAAGAGACCGAAACTTTGATTAGCCATAACTTATGGACAGAGTTTAGGGTTTCTATAAAAATTATACATATTGTAGTAGTTTGCATTAGCTTTCCAAAATGCTATTGCACTTGTATGTAAGAGCTTTAGATCAAAAGTTATGAAGATATAAAGAGGCGGAGGTTGGTTGTCAAAAGAAAAATAAAGCTTCCACTTTGCTCTCTTATAACTTTTGGACAGTAACTTAGATTCAATTGAAATTTTGAGGAGTGTTAGTTTGTTGTTTTAGCTTTTCAAAAAGCTATTATACTTAGCTTTTGGAGACTTGAGCCATCTGTAGCATCAATTAGAAGCTCGCAGCCACAATAGAAGATTGCCTTGAAGGTTTCTTTGTGTTTTTAAACACTTTGAGACTTTAAAGGAAGAAGATTTGAAGACTTCAAGACAAGAAGACGAGAACATTTGTGTGTTGTGGCTTGTGGCTCGTTGTCTTTTATTGTTGTTCCTAGCCGGTTTTGGAGGCTCGTTGTTTTTTTTATTGTTATTCCCAGCCGGTTTTGGAGGCTAGTTGTTTTCAATTTTGTTTTGTAAACTTTGTTGCGGCGAAGTGGGATTGATCACCCACACGGTCGTGTTTATGTTGTTCCCACCGGTGAGGCACGTTTGCTGGTCACCGTGGGTTTGAAATTTAGGAGCCATCTTTCGGACGGTTTCAGCTCGTGGTCTGGCCGTCCCGTTTTACTCGTCCGAGGCCCGTGGTTTCTTATTACCCCACCCTTACCCTTAAACCTTTTAGAGCCATTGCAGGATAGGACTGGGAAGAGATTTGAAGATTTGAAGAGTACAAGAATTGAAGACAAGACCGATCTCCCAAGCTATCTGGTCATCGTGTCGCAGCCAGATTCCCCGCGAATTCTCAGAGCGCGCTCCTCTCTACACGACACCGGGTCGGGGTCAAAGTGTTGGATGCTGACTAGGAGGACAGTGTTGTTGAAGAGGGTATACTGGACACGATATGGACCGAACCATTTGCTACGAAGTTTACCGGTATGGACATTTTTCCCTGTCGGGTGCCATAGGACGTAGTCGCCTACATTGTATCGGGTCGACTGACCTTGGGTGTGGGTCCACTGGGCTCGGTTCCACTGTTGTGCGCCGTGGTGGGTGGCTGCTGTCAGTCGGGTCTCGTCTAACTTCTCAAGTTCGGCGGCTCGGGCTGCTAGGACTCGCCTGGGAGTGAAGTCGGTAGTCGATGTCGACCGTTGGGTCGGGATGATGTATTCGGTTGGCATCAATGGCGTCAGACCATATACCAATTGGAAAGGTGTGTGGCCTGTGCTAACTTTGTATGCCGTTCGGTAAGCAAATAGGACCGTGTGGAGCTGTAAGTCCCAGTCGGTTCGATTCTCGTTGACTAGCTTTTGGAGCATTCGGACTATGACCTTGTTGGTCGACTCGGCTTGGCCGTTGCCTTGCGGATACTATGTCGTGGAAGTCGTGTGTCGGAGTAAGAAATGCTCGGTGAGAGTGTGCACCGTGCTATTGATAAAATGGGTACCTTGGTCGCTTACTAGGTGGAGTGGACATCCAAACCGGGTGAGGATTGCCTCGTACAGGAACTGCGCGGTCACCCTGGCGGTGTTTCCTCGGAGAGCTCTAGCCTCGACCCATTTGGTGGCATAGTCGGTAGCCACCAAAATGTATCGACATGCTGTATGTCGGGTCTTCTTGACGGGGCCTATGAAGTCGAGTCCCCATTTCATAAACGGTTCTGCGGGTAGTTGGGTGACGAGCTTCGAAGAGACTGTCTTGGGTAGTCCGCATGTCAGCTGGCATTCATGACACGACTGGCAGTACTGTACAGCGTCTTGGTGTAGAGTCGGCCACCTGTAGCCTGCGTCTAGTATTTTCCGGACAGTGATATAATGAGAAAAATGTCCTCCCGCGTTGCCTTTGTGTAATTCTTGGAAGATTGTTGTCGGCTGACTGCGGGTCAGGACTAGTCGGAGCTGGTGGTCCTTGCCGAGTCGGTACAGTTGTCCGTCGAGTACTTGGTACGGAATGGCTTTGTGAGCGATTCGTTTGCGGGCCTCCTTTGTCATGTGGGTTGGAAAAATCCCGGTAGTCAAGTAGTCGACTATCGGGTGTAGCCAGTCGGGTTTGGTGGAAAATAGTTGTGCGTCGGCTGTCTGGTCGGGTATGCCTATAGCTGGCTCGGCCCCTTCATTTTTTGATAGTGCGTCGGCTACTCCATGTGTTTTGCCTGGTTTATAAACCACAGTGAAGTCGAATTCAAGAAACAGTAGTAGCCATCGTGCCAGTCGACCCGATACCTGAGGTTTGTTGATCAAGTACTGGAGCGCCAGGTGATCGACATAGAAGACGAACTTATTACCTAGGAGGTAATGGCGGAATTTGTTGATGGCGTACACCATTGCGAGAGCTTCCTTCTCGGTTGTTGTATAGTTCTTCTCTGCTTTGTTGAGTAGTCGAGAAGCGTAGGCTATCGGCTAGTCGATGTTGCCGGTCGGGTTCTGTGCTAGCATCGCCCCGACTGCTATGTCGGATGCATCTGTGTGTATGTGGAAGTCGAGTGACCAGTCAACTCCGATCAGGGTTGGTGCAGTCTGGTATCGATCCTTGATGGTCTGGTATGCTGTTGCGCACGCTGGCGTCCAGTCGAACGGTTCGCCTTTCCTGGTCAGCTTGGTGATGGGTTCCATGATGGCAGCATAATTTTTGATGAAGCATCGGTTGAACTGGGCTAGTCCGTTGAACGTCTGAATGGCTTTGACGTCCTTTGGTGATGGCATGTTGACTAGGGCCTGGATTTTCTTTGGATCCGGAAACTTGCCTTCCCGTCCTACAATGTAGCCCAAAATTACACCAGAAGGAACATAGAATATACATTTTTCTGGATTGAGGCTTACCCCGTACTGTCGACATCGGTCGAAGACTAGTCTGAGCTTCGGTAGGTGGGAGTCGATGTCGCTGTAGACACTGAAATCGTCTAGGAATAGCTTCATGAAGTCGCCCAGGTACTCTTTGAAGATCTGGTTGACGATGCGCTGGTAGGTCGGAGGGGCGTTCTTCAATCCAAACGGCATCACGACCGATACATACGCGCCCCATTCGGCAATGAACGCGGTTTTGGGGCGGTCGGTCGGGTCGATCCGTACCTGGTGGTAGCCTGAGAAACAGTCGATGAAGGAGTAGGCTTCATAGCCTATGACTGCGTCGAGTACCTCGTCCGTGAATGGAAGGGGGTACGGGTCTTGCTTGGTTGCTGCATTAAGTCGACGGAAATCTACGCATATTCGTAGTTTCCCATTCTTTTTGGGGACCACGACTATAGGGGATAGCCATGTCGCCTGGTCGACTGGTGCGATGAATCCTGCTTTTAGAAGTCGTTCCAGGTCGTCTTTTGCTGCTTGTACATAATTCGGGTTCATCCGGTATCTTGCTTGGTGACTGGGGGAGATGGTCGGGTCGAGCTCGATCCGATGAGTCGCTATGTGTTCCGGTATTCCTCGCAGATCTTCGTAAGAGAAGGCGAAAATGTCGATGTATTCCTTAAACAGGGATTCTGCGCTAGCTCTGAGACTAGGGCTCAAATTCGCGTTCAGCTTCAACAGCTTGGGGTCGGTAGAGGTACCGACGTTGACATGGTCGAGTCGATCCTCCTCATTGTGATTCCAATGGGCAATGTCCATGAGTCGCAGCTTGTCTTGTATAGGTGTCTCGTCGACCAACATTGTTCCTGGTCTATGTTGAATCCCTTGGTGCCCAGGGACACTGGCCATCGAAGTCGGTTCCGTTCCAGACTGGTCGATTGTCGACTCGGTAGCTAGGAGGTTCCAGTCGATTGTGCCCATTGTGTGGAGGGTCGGGTCGGAGGCCATCAAAATTTCCTCCTCTTCATCGGTGATTCCTTCCGCGAAGTTGTAACAGACTAGCGCATGTGGTGTAACCGCCTCGTATCCTAACTGTCGATTTATCTTGACGGTCTTGACTGTGCCATTTCCCATGATCTGCACTTCATTGTTGCCCCAGTCGTGTATGACTTTGGCATGTCGAAGCCAGGGTCGACCGAGTAATAACCGGTAGTCCGACTGGACTGTCGAGCAGTCGATGACTATAAGCGTGACTATGTAGGAGATGCCATGAATGTGAATTTTGACATCCCTGATCAATCCTTTGGGTCGTGCTATGGTGCCATTAGCCATCTTGAGGTTGAATGGTGCGGGTGACGGTTTGGCTAGTCCCAACCGTCGACGTTCATCTTCAGTGATCACATTGACGCCGGAGCCGCCATCGATTAGAACGTCGTCGACCATGTTTTTACCAACTGATACTGTGATGACTGGCATGTGTTTGTCGATGACTGCTGCAGCAGCGATCGTCACCTCCTCTGAAGTCGAGTAGGGTAACGCTTGAGTCGACTCTGGGTCTGAATGCGTCAGTCGATCCCTAACCAGTTTGACGAGGGTCGGTGATAACTGTAGTAAGTCACGGATGGAAACCTGTAATTTGCAGTCTTGGAGTTGATCGAGGATCTGCTGCTGGACGGCGCCAAATGCGACGCTGCCTTGGTCGACTGTGGCTGGAGTCGGTTGGTCTCGGTCGTCTTGAAGGGTGATCGTTTGTTGCGGTAATGCCTCCGCGTCCCAGTCGAGTGAGGACGAGTCCTCAGTCGTCTTTGGGTCTTTAGTGGAAGTGGTTGTTTCCAACTCGGCTTGGAGTTGACGAACTTCCTGCATCATTTGATCACGTAGTTGTTCTTGGGCAGTCCAGTCGGTCTTCTCTGTGGTTTTGTCAGGGGTTGGTTGGTCGGTAGTCGACTGGCTTCTGGTAATTGCTGCGACCGTTAGGACACCAACCGAGGTGTTCGGTAGTTCTTCAATGACCACTGACGATGTGTTGGGCTTGGTCTCTATCTGCTGATTAAGGAATTGGACGACCTTCGGATCCTTCAGTAGGGGACACAAATGTGTCGGGTGGTCCAATGTTTTGCACAGAGAGCAAGGGAATATCCGTCGTGGTGTGCTATCTCGCGATGGTCGACTCCTTGATTCCGCGGTAGTTGACACTGGTGTTGCTGCTGCTACTGGCGCTGTCCTATTAGCCGCCGCGCGCCTTTTTCCGATCTCGCTCTCCGGATTGAGCTAGCAATCGCGTTCGAAATGACCTGGCTTCTTGCATCGGTTGCAAAATGCGCGTTTTGTAGTCTCGGGCCGCTCGGTAGTAGTCGAGTCGGGTTCCTTAGGTAGTCCGCTTTCTGCAAGCTTAGCCGATTTCTTGGCCTGGGCTAGTGTCGATCTTGGTAGTCCGACTGTGGCTACCTGCAGATACTTCAGCAAACCAGCTCGGAAATTGCTTAGTAGGAAATTATCAGCCGGAAGGACCTCAAACTGGCTGGCTAGTTTCATCATCCGTTCATAGTAATCGTCAACCGACTCTTTAGCATCCTGTTTCATACTGCGGAAACGTAGGTATGCCTGGTCATCATTGTCGATATTCTGGTAGCGATGTTTGAAGGCATCGAGGATTTCATGTAAGTTTTGGTGTGGGTATGACGTCCGTTGAGTCGAGAACCAATTATAGTTAGCAGCATCGACTAGGGAATTTCCGAACAACGCTATAGTAATAGTCGAGTCAGTTTCGCCATTCAACGTAAGGGCATTGAGGAATCGATGGACATGCGTAATGGCACACTTGCCTTCCTTGTAGGTAGGCATCGCTACCGGTTTCCGAGCAGTCGTCCGAGTCGGGAGTGTAGCTGCTGGGTAGGGAGGCTGCTGCTGCGTCTGAGCTGCAGGTGCCGAATAGCCTATCGACCGAGGGTTGTATAGTGCACATTGGTCGAGAAGATGACCATAGTCGCCACAAGATGTACACATAGGTACGGTGGGTTGGTACTGGGTCACAGTCGGTAGGGCTGGTGGCTGGGAGGCTACCGGTCGGTTGTATGGGTTTTGTGGCATGGGCCTATTATGCGTCTGTGAAAACGATGGTTGATTGATAGGTTGCATTATAGGAATGACTATCGCTGGTTGAGTTGGGTAACTAGGTGGTAGACTAGTCCGAGGGGTCGACACTCTGGGTGTTGTAGTGTGGGTGACCCTCGGCTGATCTATGTATAGAATATTCGGCTCATGAATTTGAGTGCGAATATTCGGGAGACTGGGTCGAGTAACAACTTGGTCGACTGGTTGGTTGGAGTGGTAGATCTGTCTGATCCTATCGACTAGGTCATTATCAAAGTCGTCTATGCCGGTCGAGTATGGGTTGTCGGTCCCTGGTGATCCGGGTCGACTATTCATTTGACCAGGAGAACTGGGTTCCTGGTGAAATGTAGGCGACTGGTCCGGTCGACCTGGTTGCGATTCCGAGTATTGTTGCTCAGGTGTCGGGTTCTGGCTAGATAAAAGATCGGCCAGTTGGGAGTCCAATTCATCCCTATTACGACGTAGTTGGTCTATTTCTAACTGTCGTTGATATGAAATGATGGGAGGTTCGGTAGCGTACCTTACTAGTCGTTGATGCGCACTGGAAGGTCGTTCCGGTAAGTCGAGCGGGTCGTCCAGGAGCCTTCGTGGAGAAGTCGGGTTCGACCTTGTCTGAAACGCCACTGTCGGGCGGGTCTGATGATTCGTGGTGTACATGGTTGGTAGAATCGCCAGGGGTCGGATTGGCATGTCTGGGATGCCGCGTCCCATTGGTACCGAAGTTTCGTGAAAAATGGTGCCTTCCGGGGTATTCATCCTTCCCTGTGTGAACTCCATGTAGTGTTGTAAAGACGGGTCAGTAGAAGTCGATGCTGCGACTTGCCTTCGAATCTCGTATGTTGGTTGGGGATCTATTCCCGTGGTAGTCTCATGGACTACTGTCGGTGGAACGATCTCCGACTGTAAATTTCGCCATTCTCTATGAAAACGTGGGTTAGAGAGCTGGTCGGCAGTTACTTCGACTGCTAAGGGAGAACCGGTAGCTCGTGTACGCGGTCGTTCCATACTAGCGACGCGGTAGTTATCGGATCTAAATCTGGATCTGGGATTTAGATCCGACTTCTGCTAGGTAGGTCGGGCTCTGAGATCCGTTTGGCTAGTCTTTTGTGCTGGCCTAGTCGGTTGCTCTGTGGCACCGTAAGCCTTGTTCACAGACTGCTCCTACAGATTCTTGGTCAGTAGCCTTTATCGACTGTTGACTACCCTGGTCGACTGTTACACAGACTGATCTCCGAGGCACTTTTCGGCTACTCGGGCTCTGGATTGTTCTAAAGACTTGTGATTTTCGTGTAGGAAGCAGATGGCTGCTGTTTCCTAGGGACGTATAGCGCTTTAGTGATAGGTGATAGGATCGACTAGGATCTAGATCTGGATCGACCAGGATTTGGATCTGGATCTAGATCTAGATCTGGATCTGACTAGCCCAACAGAAAGACTAGCGTCTGAGCTGAACTTTGCATGGTCGCCAAATGTTAAGGAGGTTTTTCTAGGTACCGACCTTAAACGAATGAAGCTACTGCGCCTCTCACTATTCCACTATCGACTAGTTTTCTAGAGATTGAGAGGAGTAGTAAGAGATCTCTACTATGAAGAATGAACTGTCGACTAAAGGAAAGCACTAGTATACTAGTAAGTCGACTCCTGCATACCCACAGACTACTGCAACTATCCAAAATACAACCACAAGGAATGATTCAAGGGCAGGAAGCAGTAGTAGTCTAACAGCAGTAGTCTAACATACTAGTGTACACAAGAGGAGCTTAAGACAAGAATGAAGTACAACTGAGGCTGCCAAAAAGATGTACAAATGATATAGCAACAACTCTTTCGAAGAGAGTGAAGGTACAAATAGGAGACTAGTCTGACAGTGTGTCAGACTGGTCGACCGGAAAAGTCGGGTCGACCAGTCTGTACCAGCCTGTACTGCCATGTGTCTCCTGCTGGGTCTATTCCTGCCAGGTATAGACTAGCCTACTCTTAGCCTAAGGGAATATCCACTAATATTCGGTTAACAGCCACGAATTAAACGACGGCCAGAAAGCAAAAAAATAAATAAGGAAGAGCACGAAGCGCACCAAGGCCTCCAAGGACCCCAAGAAGGCACGCTGGGTGCACAACACTGCGTAGATTCCAGAAAAAAAATAAAAAATCACGAAGACCACAAAGGGCATCAACAATCCAAGCCGGCACCGGCTGGGTCCACTGGAGGCCACGCGGCACACATAAAAAAATCAAGGCCACAAAATAAACCAAGGCCAGAAAGCAAAAAAAAAAAATTAGGAAGCTCATGAAGGGACCTAGGCCTCCAAGGACCCCAAGAAGGCAGGGCTGGTGCACTAGACTGCCTAGATTCCATAAAAAAGAAAAAAAAATCACGAAGACCACGAAGACCACCAACAACCCAAGCCGGCACAGGCTGGGTCCAGTGCAGGCCACGAGGCACACAGAAAAAAATCAAGGCCACGAATTACAAGAAGGCGAGAAAGCAGAAAAAAAAATAAGGATAACCACGAAGGGCACCAAGGCCTCCAAGGACCCCAAGAAGGCAGGACTGGTGCACTACACTGCCAAGATTCCACAAAAAAAAAAAAAAATCACAAAAACCACAAAGGGCACCAACAACCCAAGCCGGCACCCGCTGGGTCGAGTGGAGGCCACGAGGCACACATAAAAAAAATCAAGGCCACGAATTACAAGAAGGCGAAAAAGAAAAAGAAAAATCAGGATGATCTAGCAGGGCACCAAGGCCGCCAGTGACCCCAAGAAGGCAGGGCTGGGTGCACTGGACTGCCTAGATTCCACAAAAAAAAGTAAAAAAAAATCACGAAGACCACGAAGGGCACCAACAACCCAAGCCGGCACCGGCTGGGTCGAGTGGAGGCCATGAAGCACACATAAAAAAGTCAAGGCCACGAATTACAAGAAGGCCCGAAAGCAAAAAAGAAATCAGGATGACCACGCAGGGCACCAAGGCCGCCAACGACCCCAAGAAGGCAAGGCCGGGTGCACTAGACTGCCTAGATTCCACAAAGAAAAATAAAAACTCACGAAGACCACGAAGGGCACGAACAACCCAAGCCGGCACCGGCTGGATCCAGTGGAGGCCACGAGGCACACATAAAAAAATCAAGGCCACAAATTACAAGAAGGCCCTAAAGCAAAAAAAAAATCAGGATGACCACGAAGGGCACCAAGGCCTCCAAGGACCCCAAGAAGGCAGGGCTGGGTGCACTGGACTGCCTAGATTCCACAAAGAAAAATAAAAAATCACAAAGACCACGAAGGGCACGAACAACCCAAGCCGGCACCGGCTGGGTCCAGTGCAGGCTACGAGGCACACATAAAAAAATCAAGGCCACGAATTACAAGAAGGCCAGAAAGCAAAAAGAAAACTCAGGATGACCACGACGGGCACTAAGGCCTCTAAGGACCCCAAGAAGGCAGGGCTGGGTGCACTGGACTGCGTAGATTCCACAAAAACAAAAAAAAATCACAAAGACCACGAAGGGCACCAACAACCAAAGCCTGCAGCGGCTGGGTCTAGTGGAGGCCTTGAGGCACACATAAAAAAATCAAGGCCACGAATTAAGCCAAGGCCAGAAAGCAAAAAAGAAAATTAGGAAGAGCACAAAGGGCACCAAGGCCTGCAAGGACCCCGAGAAGGCAGGGCTGAGTGCACTAGACGGCCTAGATTCCACAAAAAAAATAAGAAATCACGAAGACCACGAAGGGCATCAACAACCCAAGCCGGCACCGGCTGGGTCCACTGAAGGCCACGAGCCACACATAAAAACAACAAGGCCACGAATTAAACAACGGCCAGAAAGCAAAAAAATAAAATAGGAAGAGCACGAAGGGCACCAAGGCCTCCAAGGACCCCAAGAAGGCACGCTGGGTGCACAACACTGCCTAGATTCCAGTAAAAAAATAAAAAATCACGAAGACCACGAAGGGCATCAACAACCCAAGCCGGCACCGGCTGGGTCCACTGGAGGTCACGCGGCACACACGAAAAAATCAAGGCCACGAATTAAACCAAGGCTAGAAAGCAAAAATAAAATAAAAATTAGGAAGCGCACGAAGGGACCCAGGCCTCCAAGGACCCCAAGAAGGCAGGGCTGGTGCACTAGACTGCCTAGATTCCACAAAAAAAAAAAAACTCACAAAGACCACGAAGGGCACTTACAACCCAAGCCGGTACCGGCTGGGTTAAGTGGAGGCCACGAGGCACACATAAAAAAATCAAGGCCACAAATTACAAGAAGGCCAGAAAGCAAAAAAAAAATAGGAAGACCACGAAGGGCACCAAGGCCTCCAAGGACCCCAAGAAGGCAGGGCTGGGTGCACTGGACTGCCTAGATTCCATAAAAAAGAAAAAAAAATCACGAAGACCACGAAGACCACCAACAACCCAAGCCGGCTCAGGCTGGGTCCAGTGAAGGCCACGAGGCACACAGAAAAAAATCAAGGCCACGAATTACAAGAAGGCCAGAAAGCAAAAAAGAAAATAAGGATAACCACGAAGGGCACCAAGGCCTCCAAGGACCCGAAGAAGGCAAGGCCTCCAAGGACCCCAAGAAGGCAGGACTGGTGCCCTACACTGCCAAGATTCCACAAAAAAAAAGAAAAAAATCACAAAGACCACAAAGGGCACCAACAACCCAAGCCGGCACCGGCTGGGTTGAGTGGAGGCCACGAGGCACACATAAACAAATCAAGGCCACGAATTACAAGAAGGCCAAAAAGCAAAAAAAAAATCAGAATGACCACGCAGGGCACCAAGGCCGCCAAGGACCCCAAGAAGGCAGGGCTGGGTGCACTGGACTGCCTAGATTCCACAAAAAAAAATTAAAAAAAATCACGAAGACCACGAAGGGCACCAACAACCCAAGCCGGCACCGGCTGGGTCCAGTGGAGGCCACGAGGCACACATAAAAAAATCAAGGCCACGAATTACAAGAAGGCCCGAAAGCAAAAAAGAAATCAGGATGACCACGCAGGGCACCAAGGCCGCCAAGGACCCCAAGAAGGCAGGGCTGGGTGCACTGGACTGCCTAGATTCCACAAAGAAAAATAAAAAATCACGAAGACCACGAAGAGCACCAACAACCCAAGCCGACACCGGCTGGGTCCAGTGAAGGCCACGAGGCACACATAAAAACATCAAGGCCACGAATTACAAGAAGGCCAGAAAGCAGAAAAAAATCAGGATGACCACGAAGGGCACCAAGGCCTCCAAGGACCCCAAGAAGGCAGGGCTGGGTGCACTGGACTGCCAAGATTCAACAAAAAAAAAGAAAAAAATCACGAAGACCACGAAGGGCAGTAACAACCCAAGCCGGCACCGGCTGGGTCCACTGGAGGCCATGAGGCACACATAAAAAAATCAAGGCCACGAATTAAACGAAGGCCAGAAAGCAAAAAAAAAAATTAGGAAGACCACGAAGGACACCAAGGCGTCCAAGGACCCCAAGAAGGCAGGGCTGGGTGCACTGGACTGCCTAGATTCCACAAAAAAGAAAAAAAAATCACGAAGACCTCTCCGTCCCAACAACCCAAGCCGGCACGAGCTGGGTCCAGTGAAGGCCACGAGGCACACAAAGAAAAATCAAGGCCACGAATTACAAGAAGGCCCGAAAGCACAAAAAAAATCAGGATGACCACGAAGGGCACCAAGGCCGCCAAGGACCCCAAGAAGGCAGGGCTGGGTGCACTGGACTGCATAGATTCCACAAAAAAAAAAAAAAAATCACGAAGACCACGTAGGGCATCAACAACCCAAGCCGGCACCGGCTGGGTCCAGTGGTGGCCACGAGGCACACTTAAAAAAATCAAGGCCACGAATTACAAGATGGCCAGAAGCAAAGGAATCGGCTGGACGAAGGCCACGAAGGTCACGAAGGCCACGAAGGCCACGAAGGTCACGAAGGTCACGAAGGCCACGAAGGTCAGGAAGGTCCGCAAGCCTTTACTGGACCCCATTAAGGCATTGGCTAGGTGCATTTGGTCCCAATTTTTTTGGGTTTAGGGACAAAAATCATACCTTGGTGCATGGGTAGCATTCCGTTGGCCGCGATCTCCGTGGCTGTTGTGGCCCCCGTCTCCTCTCCGTCCCTGCCTGCCGCTTCCTCAACATGTCCACTTGCGACTCCCTTACTCTCTTGAACATTTCCGTTCGCTTAGGTTTCCATCTGCGAAAACCAACGTGCAAAATGGTGAAACCCTAATTCAAATTCTTCATCAATCAAAGGACGGAGCTGTTCCTAATTGCAATCAGAAGACACAAACGAGGAAGGAGGAGAGCACACCCTGAACGCGTCTACGGAAGAGAGGAGAGCAATGACGGTCGAGATCAACGAGACAGATCACACGGTCTGAATGCCCAGGACATGGCTTGACGGTAGTCTAAGCCAATAGGGGACACAATCTGTGTGTGGACGAAGGAACAGAAGGCCTTAATGACGGGGAGATGGAGACGAGGGCCTGCATACAGAATCCCTAAACCCTAGAGCGATGGCAGGGGCCAGCAGCAAGCGCGATGGAAGAGCTGGAATGGACAAGCCCAAGTGAAAAATGCCATGGCCGTAGTGCTGTAGACGAGGGCAATGACAAAACCGTTAATGGAGAGGGCCCACCTCACGAGGACTAGCGCCAGGCCATAGGCAAGCATTTTCAAGCACTAGCAGCCGTGGTCTAAATCGTTAAGACCCAAGGGCCAGGGCCAAAAATAATATATATATTATGAATTTAGGACAATTATGTCAATAAGGCGCTAATCGATCACACTCGAGATCACACTACATTCTCCTTTGGAAAAAAGATCTATAGAAAAACACCAAAACTTAGTCTCATTGGAGTTTACATGAAGACGGCAAAATATTGCTCAGACTACTTAAATACAAAGGACAATGGTACGTCCACATCAGGCGACACTTCCTCCGAATCACTTTCCTCGTGATCGCTTTGTTGTGGACGCTGTTGTCTGGGCGTCTCGAAGCTTGTCTCTAGAATCGTCTCCAACTCGCGCTCACTGACAAGTTTGCCATATTCCAATACTCTTGCAGTGTCCTCCTGGGCAGGTTCTTGAGATTTCCCACGCCTCAACCGCATCCTGCTTCGCTCCAATTGCTTTCTACTACTGAACCTGAGACTACTCTTTCGTCTTCTTTTCTGGACTCCTCTAGGCATAATGAAGAACTCCCATCGTTCAAGCAGTTAACAACTTTGAACCGGCACTAGCAATTTATGACTTCTCTTTTGAATAATTACTATTGATAGAATGAAGCATTCAGTCATCTTGGCGGCCGTATGGTAGACTAACATACAGAATTCAAATCAATAAGCGCCTAATATTGAGGTATGAATCATTCATTCTTTAAAAGAGTCTAATCCGGAATGCAGACTTTAGCGTCAACTTGCCATCATGCTCATCGTGCAGCATCCATGTAAATGTTTTTAGATATCTGTCAGAGTTCAGACGGCTACTTCCAATCTCAGTGGTTTTCCGAAGGCAACAAGTGCACTCTTCAATTATATCTGTCTACAGAAACGCACATCTAGGTTTAAGGCTTTAGTGTTCTAGAAACAAACATCTAGATTTAAGCGCTCATTTCCCTAATCCTCACTCTCTTTCCTGATTGCATTGAATGTCTTCAATTTACACTTCCCCAACAGTAGACCATGGCACTCGTTCGTGTCGAAGGAGCAGTCCCTACTTTGTTTCCGCTAGGGGACGACGGAGTAGCAGTCTTGTCTGCATTCAGTTTTAGTTTAACGCTTCAGTTTCTTGCAGCAACGGTGCACGTTGATGAAGAGGTATTCGATGCTGAGTCTGGTCTGCTTACGCACACCGTTAGGCACCTCCCAACCACTACTGAAGATGGAAGAGTGTGGTTGCTTAAAGCAGGTAGGTATAGAGCTTACAGTCTATCTGATTGCCTTATGGGTGCATCTACCGAACTCTTGAATCCAAGGGAGTCATCCACTTGCACTGTGCAAACCACCATGCCAAGCCGAGTGAAAATTCAGCCAGGTTTAGAGACGATCTATGAACTTAGTGATGATGACGTCCCAGAGAATGTAGAACACGATCCCATTCTTCCTCCTTCTCAGCCTAATCCCCAAACTTCTGCAGGCAATTGTCCTTCCACTAGTATGCAGCCTACACCGTTTTCTCTGTCACCAAAACAAAGTGTCGTAGAGTGCCTAAAATTGCTATGTGCTAGAAAGGGTTCTAGGAATATATTCAAAACATTTGACTACAACTCTACCTCTGTCAAACGAGTCGAGTTCTTGCCACCCCAGTACAATGGCGATGTCATCTTTGAGTTCCCTCCCCTGGGATCCTCTTCACGATCCAACAGAGCGAAGCAACTCCATGGCATGGACAAACACTATGATGGGCATGTGTGGACTCGTACTCACACGTCCAACATTGTTAATGATTTTGGGATGATATTCCATACCTCCTATTGTTGTGGTCATTTACGATGTGAAAATGTCGACTGCGATTTTCTAACCCGCGTTCACTGCACTACAGCTGTTAACGAAACTGAATGGGATGGCGTATCTTCATTTGTTTTTGACGTGGGAACTAATCCTCCCAAGGGATCCACCCTTGTTTGCAAATGCTGTAAAGTTCCTCCCTCCTGTCTTGCAACCTGCGATGCAAAAATATATTACGTCCTAGGAAAAAACAGCATGACTCGAGCTTGTGTTCATTTTGGAACTCACGACCACCCTGTCAAGGTCGGGGCTTACCGAGACAATATCGCCAAAGGCGAGAGTTTGGTGGAGGAGCACGTGCACCGAACTCCTTCTGCAACAAAGTCTGCGATCGTCTTAGAGGCAACAAAGGAGATGGTAGGGGATATGCTTGTGGCAACCGAAGGGGCAGAATCAAAAACTCTTGAACTCGATGACCTCTTGCCGCTCTTTGACAGATGCAAGGAGTTGACGTCCCCCAACATTCGCAACAAGGTGACGGGCTTCAAGTACTTCCGAAGATTGGGTATCATAGATAGCATCACCAAGCTTCGCGGCTCCAGCAACTGGCCATTTGTCCAGGAGAACAAGTTCCCTGGTCAAGGATCGGAGTCGGACAAGGTCTTCGTCTTCAAAATGTCAGAGATTGGTCCCGGTAGCGGAGTTGACCTTGTGAAGCGAATGCAGCCTGGTGGAGACCTGCAGAACGCATGGCTCATGTTCGATCATGTGAAGAGGGTGAAACAGTGGACAACCATAGGTTGCCATGTTTACGACCCCACTTATTGCCGTGTTATGACCATTGCGTTGTGCGATATGCAGTCGGAAGACGTCGCAGCTCAAATGGTCGTTTGGAAGAATCTCAATGCCGTCGTCGCTCGCCACGGACTTCAAGATCCAAACTTCAAGGGCTTCATGGCAGACAGCGCGCAAGCAAACTGGAATGCTGTACGCATTGTGTACGGGAGTGGAGATGCTTCAATCCCAATGCCTGATAAAGAGCGAACATGTCTCTTCCATTGGGTGCAGTCATTGGAGAAGCACACGAAGGCTGACATCAGAGCTGACCTCCAAGACCAACATCGCATGCTCTGCAAGCAATACAAGAACGCCTTGACGCAAGCGGAGGCAGATTCCCGCTATCTTGGTATCCGAGCTTGGTGGCACTCCTCTGGAGCTACTACTGAAGATGGACTGAGGCGTCTCGACCTATGGCTAGCCTTCTGGCATTTTCGATACCGCCAGTGGGGAGGCTTTATGCAACTTGTAAGTTTTAAAATCCTAAATTGAAAACCCTAAGTCCATGCCATTGCTTGTTCTCCTTTCCACAACTACGAACTCTAAATGTACATTGCTTTCTATATTCCAGGACCTCACTGAGGACGAGTTGGCGGAAATGCCTTCTTGCAACTTAGCCGAAAGTATCCACAACAAATGGAAACAACAATCAGGTGATCGAGGGTCAGACCTATTTGTCGCTACTGTGGATGACTTCGTCCGATCCTTCATGCAGAGCGTCGCGTACTACCAATACCTCAAGGGGGATAGAGCTGGAACTGGCCCTACCAAAGAAGAACTGAAACTCCGGATTGCACAGAAGTCTACAGAGCGCACGGGGAACTTGAAATCCCTACACGATGCATTAGCAAAGATGCATGGAGCGGAGGAGTTTTGCACTCGGATGCCTCAACTTGAAGGAGAAGAAGTCTTCCTGTCGTTGAAGCGGAAACCGACGTTCCCATCGGTTCGGAGTATGACTCTCACAGACCTGACAAGATCAGCATCTCTCGTCCTCGAGTCCAAACCAGGGGTGCAAGGAACAACGCCCTAAACCTAAATGCTTCTCCTGTAGAGCTGTCAATCTCTCCCCAAGAACTAGAGATGTCTGATGTACCAGTGCACGTTCAAGATACAACCCCAGCAGCAACTCTACACCACGTTACTTCCGTGCAAGAAACGGCTTGCGACGAGAATCAGTGGCACATAGCTAGGCTAAAAGCCCCATGTGCGAAGGCTTGTTTCGCGCAGCAGGCTGTGACTAAGAAGAAGTGCATCGCTCGAATCATACAAAACGGGAAATCTACTGCTGCTCCTACGTACACGGGCATGATGGACAACTACAAGAAGAATCGCAAGGAGCGCATGCAATTCTTCTTCTGCAACGACGACATCGAGAGGTGTGTCAGAGGAACCCGCAGAAAGTGGGTTGTGTCCCGCCCTGAGGTCCCCGACATTTGGCCCGTGAAGAACGGTACTAACCTAACACGCAAGGAGATACTTGCCCTAGAAAACGCTGGCTTTTGACTTCCACAGCGCGAGGTCATATCGCCGCGAAGGCTCTTCCAAGACCACTCTCTTCCCGTCGACTTGTCAACATATGTAACTCCAGCTTTCCTTGCTGAAGTTCCCAAGCGATGTCATGGCAAGAATGTCCGCCGCAACAAGAAGAGCCCATCCATCAAGCAAGCCAACAACTGTGCTAGCGCTGCAGCATTCAAGGGTTGCATAAGGAAGGTGGACATGGTTCCAGTCCCTGCCCTGGGTTGCATCGTCACGTTGGATTCGGGCACGCCTCCGACAAATCAGCAGTACCTTCTCACAATTTCCCAGTTTCCAGACTGCTCCTGCCCTTATTTCAAGGAAATGGTGACGAAGGCAAAAAGCGGACGCAACCAATGGGCTCACTGCAAACATCTCTATTTTGTCTTCACGGTCGTTTGTGGGTTTGATGCTGATGTAGATGCCTTCATGCATGCACCCACTCTTAGCTTCAACGAAGTTAAGCTAGTTCTTGAGAGCGGACTGTTGACTCATCCAACATCCTAGGATACAAAAATGTTGTTGGTTCCATTGTTGACATGTTCACTCTCCAAATCAATGAAATTGTAGTGAGACTAAAAGGGCCACTACAGCAGTTTTGAAAATCATGTTATATTATTTACGAAACCCTAAACCCTAAACTCTGGTATTTTTTCTCTCTTGTACCCAAACTGGTCTAATTGCTAAATTTGCTATGCATTTCAAATAATTATGCCCAAACGAGTGGATTGGCCCCTAATAAGACACTGAAATAATAATCTCTTTCTAGCTTAAACCGCGGATTTGGGTCTAAATACCACGGTCATAGAGACAGAGTGTGCCTTTAATGTGCCTTTATCCCTGAACCACTCACCCTAAACCACGGTAATAGGTACCAAATATTCCACGGTCATAGGTACAAAAATTTACTAAAAATAACCGAATATTTGAATAATTGCTAATTATAGTGTCGTTGACCACGGTTGACCTGAAATTCTTGCTCGTAATCCCACATTTCTCCGCTCACTGCTCACCGCTCCCCGCTCCCCGCGCGCACACTATCCTCGTCCGCTTGACATTCTTGAGTGTACAATTGTATGGCATTTTTGGATTGCATGATGTACCGGATGTCGTTGTAGAATGGGTTGATGAATCCGATGATGTTCTAGAGGTACCCTCACAACAAATGTGGGATCTCACGGGAGAATATTGCTCTACCGATGATAGTGAATACCAACCGAGTGAAAATGGGGACGAGGATCTATTAGAAACTGCGACTAAATTGACTCCAAAAACGAGAATGTGGTTCATGGATTCTAATAGGGTTGACCACGAAATTGGCCTAAGGTATGGAGGTTTTGATTACCTTGATAGCTTGTCGGAAAAAGAACGGTTTACAGAGCACATGTGGAATTCGCCGGTTTCGTCAATTCCACATGTTGAGTGGCGAGGTGGATCCGAAGGGTTGAAAGAGAATTTTGACGAATTACAAACGGTAGATAATTTTGTGATGTTGTTTTGGCCGCTAGCCATGATGCGCGAAATTGTACGCATGACGAATTTGTATGCCGGTCGATCCGATGGCAAAAATGGTACAATGGGTGGTTCAAGGTGGATCTATTTGAAGGTGTCTGAGTCTTGGTTTGGAATTTTGATTTTGATGGGCCTTAAAAAAATTCCAAACTAAAGGTTGCATTGGTCCTCAAATGATATGTTTTATTCGAGAGAAATTAGCTCGGTAATGAGTAGACGAAGATTTGAAGACAGTTTGAGATGTGTACATCTTGTTGATAATGACCTCATTGCTAAAAATAAGGATGAGCCAAATTATAGCAAAATTGCAAAATGTGAGTGGTTAGTAAATGAACACAATGCATTATATTCTCTATATTGGCAGCCTGAGCAAAACCTTACCATTGATGAGATGATGGTAAAGTATTGTGGAAAATATTCACCAATTAGACAATATATGAAGGCTAAGCCTACGTAATATGACATAAAAATATGGTGTTTAGCTAATAGTAATTCAAAGTACGTTCAAAAAATGGAAATTTACTGCGGTAAAAGTGAAGAAGTTGAGGGCGAAGATCAAAATGCCGGTTACAAAGTTGTGACAAGTTTAGTGAGCGGGCTAGAGCACATGGGGCATGTGATTACTTACGATAATTGGTTTACAAGTCCAATTTTATTTTGGGATCTTTTAAAAGTTGGTTTTAGAGCTACCGGGACTTGTAAAACCAATCGGCGAGGTTGGCCAAGTGCCTTGACCATTGACAAGGGTAAGGCCATTAGAGCGGTTCCTCGAGGTACGATGTGGTGGCAAATGCATGCGTCGCACCAATTAGCCGCTAGCACTTGGCTTGATAACAAGCCAGTGACAATTCTCACTACGGCCGTATCTCCTATAGATGCATCAAATCAATTGTTTGTGGATAGATGGCATGGAAATGCTGTGAAAGACATCCCTTGTTCGCCCGCATTGATACATTACCAATGCCACATGAGAGGAGTAGATGTACAAGATCAATTACGGGGTAATTATTTGGTGCAAACTCGGGACCACAAATGGTGGCACCGAATTTTGTTACATTTGCTAGATACCTCTCTTGTCAATGCATATATTTTGTACCGTACTTCTATGCAGAGGAGGGGTGAAAGAGTCATGTCAAGATTCAAAATTCATTACGAAGTGGGCACCAAACTTTGTACATCTAATGTGCATCGCAGGCCCGTCATTCCTCGCCGCACAGGTGTTCCCAACCCCGACGCATTGCACTACACTAGGATGTGGACCAAGAAGGTCAACGGTAAACTAATTCGTCGGAAGTGCGTCGTGTGCAAGAAAAGGGGGCAATTCTATTGTCCCACATGTGGAGACATTCCCGTTTGCATGAGAGATTGTTTTGTGACACGCCATAGTGGATGATTATGTACTAATCGCATGTCATTTGCGATTTTTATTGAGACTTTTTTATTGAGACCTTTTTATTGAGACCTTTTTATTGAGACCTTTTTATTGAGACCTTTTTACTGAGACCTTTTTATTGAGACCTTTTCATTGAGACCTTTTTATTGAGACCTTTTTATTGCGACTTTTTATGAGTACGGATTTATTCCCTATGTACTATGAGTTTCGGATAATTTCATTATTCATTTCTTGGAATTTATGTGTTCTATCTTGTTTTTTTCGTTATGAACATATTCTTTATTCACGACATGTTAAATATTTTATTAGATAATTGTTTTATGTTCTAAATGGCTAAAAATTTGAGTACATTCACTCAATTTCAATCAAGCAAGATGAGCCACAGAAGTGATGATGTAATTGTTGCTTCAGTCATGGGTGAGGAGAGAATGGCCTGGAGTGAGTGGCCTGGCCAAAGTGAGGAGAGAATGGCCTGGCCCAAGTGAGTGGCCTGGCCAAAAGTTACTCACTTTTTTTTATTTTTTTTATTTTTTTATTGAGGCAAGCCAGAAAGGCTGCCATTGCCCCTTTCCTTTGTCACCGTCCCAATGCATTGGGAATCGACCCAATCTGACAATTGGCAGTGGCTCATTCCTAAGGTGGTACAAGGTGGGAGGTCAGATCTACATGGTCCATGCTTCATACCAAGAGTGGAATTAGGTTGGACATGGGGCACTTCCAAAAATTTCAGATTTTGAGCTGAATATCGTGGCCTGGAGACTTCAGAGCCTTATAACTTTTTTTCCACACCTCAGAATTAGACGAACTTTTTTTACATAAGGTTGATATTGAAATGTACATGTGGTAAAAATTTCAGATGTTTTGGAGCACTTCTAAGCAATCCGATTTCAGCATAAGTACAAAGTACCCCCGCCCGAACAATTTCCATCAATCTTCTCAACGGTAGCATTTTCTCAAAAATTGTGCGATTTTGTTGATCTTTTTTTCATAAACAAGCTATGTAAGTCTTCTTTAGTTTCAACGGTGCCGATCATGAAAATTACCCCACACTAATAAGAAATTGAGCTTGCTACAAAAGCTAGTCAAGAAAACAAGAGCTAAGCTAAAACACCCCCGGTCCTTTAGGGGTTAAGTTGGTTGTTTTAGGACAATCAACGTTAATATTCAAGTTAGGGAATTGATCACTAGAAGAAAAGGACTTGTACACTAAGCATGATCACTCAGATGTGACCAAAGTCACTCAAATATAGCCAAATTCACTCAGAATCCCTCTCTAGGCTGAGTGAACAAGTCTCTCTTTTCTTCTAGTGGATCTAACAAATGTAGGTGTAAGTGCCAGTCAACCGTTGCTATGTCAACAACAAAGGCATGATTTAGAGTTAATATATATGTAAATTTCTAATGAACAACTTCACCACTATTGAAGCATGATGATTTCAACCAATCATAATTGTATTTCTAAATGAGTGTATAAAAATTGTAATTTTGGTGAATACTCAAAAACATTCTAATAAACTCATTTAAAAATATTTAGGCATTTCATTTCAAACTCAACGGTACATATGTCTTTTAATAAAGATGTTCTACATATGCTCTTTAGAGTTGAAGCTCAAAAGAAGTTAAAGAAGCTTCCTTTCATAATACATTTAGGTGTTGCCCAAAATCCCTAACACATGCAAGAATTAAAGACAAATTTATGAAAAAGTTGTAATACTCGATCCAAAAAACTATTGAGCAAGAAAAATTAAACAATTTTGATATTACTTTCTATTCCTTTATACTTCAATTCCGAAATGATTTCAGTTCCAGATTTGAAGCAAAAGGAACATTCCAGAATTACAATTTATACTAAAGTAGTTTATAAACATGAAATTTAACTAAAACAATTTTTGAGTCATATTTATATTTAATTTTAACTCTTAATTTGATGTATTACTATATTTCCTTTTTTATGAGAACTCTTAAAAATCATATACTTTTACACAATATAAAGGACTAAGATTAATTTTAATAAGATCTTTGTTCTAAAGCCATATGCTCTACTAAATTGCAAACTTAAGAGAATACATGAATATTTGTTTTAATGTAGGGTGCACCAACTTTGGTGAAAGTTTGGACATGCATTTATTGCACAAGGTGCATAGTTGTAAGAGTCTCTCTTTTTCAAAACATATTACAACTCGTTGGAGATATTTTAAAGTAAAAATTTGACAAATGGTGAGATTTATGTATACAAAATCTAAAGATACATTCCTATTTTGTCCAAAGGGCTTATATTGAGAAATATGAAGTTTTGAATGTATCATTTTAAACAAAAAAGCACGATGAACATGATGAAAGTATGATGAAAGTTCAATAATGAATACCATCATTTGTTTTTAAATTTTTAGCAATTTCAACTCAAAGTTCATGTGTCAATGATATCTTGCTTAGAGTACTATAATGATTTTAGATTTATCCAAAACTTCTTGTACAATCATGCTTAAATTACCTAAATGCTAAAATATGTCTATATTAAGTAAAATGCTATATTAAGTAAAATGCTTTATAAAAAAATTTGAAACCAAAAATTGCGGGAAAAAGTACAATAAGTGAAATTCTATATACACAAGGAGCTTGAAGTTGAAATTCCCAAAATATTATTTTAAATGGAGTGCATTTGTCAAAAAACAGTGCTAGTGTGACACCAAAAACATATTACAAGAATGCACTCCATTCTCTAATCTTGCAACTTCTTTTTAAAAATTAATCATCATATCTGTAATTTAACCCCTAAAGGATGTTGGGGTGTTTTATACGCCGGTAGTATCAACATACAGATGATGCTAAGGGGTGTAAAGGTGTGAATTTGGAGGGGAGATTTTTTGAGGACGTGCATATCCATGCACTATGCGTATGGTGATTTTCAAAAGCATTTTCATTAGTTGCGGGATCATATAACAATTATGTATTTTTCTAATATACGGCTCAAAATACGTAGAGAACGCCCTTCAAGTAGTCATATCTTTTTTTCTGCGTCACATATTATTAAATAAAATAATTGTACATTTAGTTCCCATCCCAAGCTCCATTTTCCATATTTGCTGATTTTATCAATATCATAGTCTTCGTGGTGAAATACCATCTGGAAAAACACTTGCAACCCTTTTTGGCATGCAACATCCTTTAGGGGTTAAGATATGGATGTTACCTACTTTCAATAATCCTCTATGTTTTTTTCCATCCAATAATCTTACATAGAGCTTGAAAGGTCAAAAAAAGGCCAAAAACGCCAATTGTGACCAAAAACGCCAATTGTGACCAAAAAATTAGTGCACACCATCTTGTAACTACACTGAATAGAGAAAACCTTAAATACTTAGTCCTTTCACTACTATAATGTGACTAGGTGCTAAATATGTTAAAATAGAAAAAAATCCAACTTTTGAATTTGACCTATATAACACATGATTGTTGTGTACCAATATGCTGTCCGTAACACCATATACTTTTTGTAATTTTCCAAAACAAAATATTAAAAACATTAAAAATCAAAACATTAAAAAATTAAAGTTTATTTCATTTCCTACAAGACATTTTCTCTAAAGTTTGGAGAGTCCAGGAAAATTATGTATATAGCTCATTTCGGAAGAATGCTTACTGATCTCCAAATCTGCAACTCAGGACAGATGCAATTGCTCTCTGACAATGAAAGTTGCATAAAGATGGTGGACAATCTTGTAATCTCACTTCACTAAATAGGTAGATTAGTGTTAGATAATTCCGTCGACGAGGAACTCGGAGAGGGTTTTACCGCAGAAAAATATGAAGGAAAATCGTCAGCGTCGTCGTCGTCGTCGTGGTGGAGACCGTCGTCGTCTTCGGCCCCCTATTTCCGTGCGGAGGCGCGCTGTGTTGGCAAGTGAGCGATGGAAATTCGCAGGAGCCTTGCAGAGCTGCGGCAAGGTATGGTCGCCAAGGAGGAGAATTGGCGAATTGGTATCCGCGTCGCCATCGCCCCAAACGTGAATGCGCGAATCGTAACACAAGCTCGCAACCTCAATCGGTGAGATGATTTGGAGAACAGAGCAACGGTTTAGGGTTTCTATGGCATCGGCTTTGGGATCTTCGGTGCGATGAACATTCCTTGAGAATCAAGTACTTATTAGGTCGAAAAGGAATTTATAGAATTAGTACGCAAACGTTTTTTTTTTTTTAAGTCGTTTATCGCGTTTCTTGTTAGGTTTGTTTTGGCGTTTTTATTGATTTTCCGAAGCAATTGCTTGAGGTTTTGAGTGGCTTTGAGTTGGATTCATGGCAGGTGGCGCATTTTGGAAGGTCCATCATTTAAACAAGCGCGGTAAGACAGAGGAATTCTATGCTCGATTGGAGGCAGGAGAGATCACTGTCGCGGTGGAGTAAATTGTGAGTGAATTTTGCATCTATTTTTGTTTTTGTTGATGGTAAAGGTAGAGACAGCGCCACGTTCACAGTCTGGGCTCCCAGTTTCATCGCCAGAGGCATCGGTTTCGTGGTGAGCATTCATGCATGATCATTAAATAAATTTCCATTAGATTTTCCATGAAAATGAATGGCAAAGATTTGTGCAGAAAGCTCAAATTTGGCCCTCGTTTTGAAGCAAGAACGTGAATTAATGTTCTGTTCTCCAAATTTTTCCACGATGGTTGCATTGATTTCATTCTTTGCAATTCTTATTTATCAGATTGTGGGAACTCTCAAGATGTAAATACACTCTGAACTCGTTACTATCACACTCTTCAGTATCACATAATTCGAGTATCTGTAGATATTCATATCATGCTATGGTGTACACTTAATTTCCACATGGCAAGTTCTATGTTGTTCACAAAAGGGATCGTGATATAAAAGAGTTTTGAGTGTAGATTGGGAAACGTAGAAAAAGGTTCAAAACTAAGGAAGAAACCATGACTCACAAAAGAACGTTCTTTGGACAACTTACAAGTGAAGAATCACTTGGAACATGCATCTCATTTTGGCAATTGGAATTTAAATGAATGAATTTTGTGTTGTCTGTGAGAAGAATGTAACTGCTGCATTTCGTGATAAGTGCTGCATGGGTGATTCAGGAGGTGAGAGCATAATTTATTAATTGTGGATTAAAAATTATTGTGGTATTAATTGTTGCAGAATGCAGCTCCTCCTGCGGATCCCGGGGCTGTGAATGGGCTGTGGCGGTTCTGCTGGCAGCTGACAAGGCTGCGTTCTATGGATGTGGGATGTATGGAGGACAAGACACGCTGTTTGATTATTCTGGACGACACTACTTCAAGGATACTTACATCTCCGGCACTATTGATTTCATCTTCGGCAATGCCAAGTCTGTCTTCAAGGTTTGCAATCTCAGCCTCAAATTCTCCTGAAGATGCTCTCAGTCTATTCATTTTAAGCATTTCTTACTTGAAAGATTAGCAATATACTAACTGCAGTGACTGTTCTTGCATTTGGGAGAGTGCTTTAGAATGTGGCTTGAGCAAGAAGAAGTTACTATTAGATAATTGAGCATCCCTATAATCTCAACTTTCCTTTAGTCCCAAGCCCATAATGTTAAGAAGCAAATGCTGAAAGCAGGTCACCTTTGTTGAATAGTGTCTGTTCAATAGATGCCCTTCTATAAGTCGTTGTTTTTGTAGCAAGTGAATCATTTGCACAAATTAGCATTTGATTCTCCAAATTAAATCTGAGGCTGGTATGAAACTTTTAATTACGTGTGGTGCTATGTGAGAATTCCTAAGGGGAGGAAAAGCCTTAAACCAAGCCCAAGAAAAATACTAAGCTTTAATCAAGACCCAGTTTTGAAATTGAGCCCAGTTCCTGAGCTTCAATCTACATTCGTGGGCTTGGCATACATGTGCCTAAAACACCCTTTACAATAATTAACCGTGAAAAGACAAGTTTACCGTGACCATGTTCATTAAGTGAGCCAAAGTCATCAATTCAAGATGAAGAAAAATGTCATCCAAAGGCGGTTCTTTTGGCCCCTTGATGTCTTGATTGAGTAAAGGATGATTTCATTGGTGCAACCCCATCTTGAATTCTCAGTGACATTTGGTTTTAATGTTGTTTTGTTTTTTTGGGTTTTTTTCTTGGCAGAATTGTGAGCTTCACGCCATGGCTCAGGAATCGATGATTTCAGGCTCTCTCACAGCGTAGAAACGATCCTCCAACAACGAAGACACCGGATTTGTGTTCATAGACTGCAAGATTACAGGCACAGGTCAAGTTTACCTGGGCAGAGCATGGGGGCCGTATTCTCGCACCGTCTACATCAACACTTACATGAATAACATCATTATCCTTGAGGGTTGGCATGATTGGGGCAGCTCTCAAAGACAGAAGTGAGTCAACTTTGCAGCAATAATAATAATTTAACGTATTTTTGGAACATTTAAAGTTTTCTCCTTTATCTCAAATAGTTTGAACCTGGCTTTATCTCAAATAGTGAGATTGAGGTCGAGTCTCGTACACGCTCATGGTCCTCCAGGATAGAAAGACGTGGAGAACGTGAGGAAGATGACAGAAAGCAGAAGAGAGACAGGGAAGAGCGGTCTCCGTGACCTGCCAAGAAACCAGTGTCTTGTAGAAGGGTTGTTAGTGAAGGGAGACAGGGAAGAGCGGTCTCCTTTACCGTAGAAGAGTTGTTAGTGACAGCGACGATGAGTGACTCATTCGAAACCCTAATTTGTTTTTCCCATCTTGAAGTGGTTGTATCATATGGTGATTTTGGTAGAGCTTTTGTAGAGTATAAGGTAGATATAGAATGTTCTATAAGGCAGATTTTACATGCATGCACTCCTTCATATATTTGAGGTACACCCATTGCAAATCCTCTTCTCTGCAACCAGAAGTTCTGAATGTTGATTTCTGATGCGTCCCTTTACGAAGTAGAATAAGTAGAATCAAATGATGGACATTATAACATCTCATAGTGCACATTATTCTAAATTCATTTCAATTTTTAAAATGTTAGTTTGTGATTTTTAATTGAATTTCAAAAACAAACCTTGAAATTTTTATTAAAAAATATTATTAAAAAATATGATAAATCCAATCACACAGATATGATCTTCATAATGCTCAAGCAATTGATTTACATGCTCGTCATTCATGCCTAGCTTTTGAACCACAACAAAATTGTATGAATAAATTATTAAAATATGAAGTTTGTTCCGAAAGGCCTAATAGATTATGACTTCATTCCGTCGACGGTTGTGCGTAGCATCGCGTAGCCCTAGTTATTAGATTTGAAAATATTATAGATTTTTACTCTCGACAAAAAAAATTACTAAAGACATTGATTCCAATATTATTGAAGGATCCCCATCTTGACCTATATAGAGGGTAAACAAATTGGTTAACAGTAAAAACTTACAACATGTTTATGTAAATTAGTGTATATAACACTAATCTACCTATTTAGTGTAGTAGTAGCAGACTTGTCATTTTTGATTCCCCACTTTGTGGGAACACTGGAACAGTGAACAATACCGGAATATTATATCTATATTTTGTCTTCTCGTGACCAAAACTAGTCACCAACATTGACACAACCCATCATGTGCGTGGCGTGGTTTCATTTCTTTTTCATTTATAGTAAGTGAAAAGGAACACATTTCCTACAAGTGTCTTGACACGCAAGAACCAAACATGTGGAGGTCGGCAACATCACTTGATTTACGAAAGAGCAGGAGCAAGAGAAAATATTGCTGTGAAGTTGCATTATTTTCCACTTCAATTCAACAGGCAGATCAAAGCTAGCCTCTAGTAATATAATAGAGGCAATTGGACTAAAACGCTTACCTTGTGTTTCATAAACAGCACTAAGTAGCAACACTAAGGGACATGGTTTCAATGACCGACGAAAAAGAAATCATTCATTTTTCGGGACAGTGCAAAAGTGGTAAGACCCAATTTGGGCTTCTTGATGTTTAGGAGTTAGCCCTTTAGCGTGCCACCGTCCATATAGTAGACGACAAACAGATTGAAGTTGAAGTTGTTCGGATGTGATCTAAATTGGACACTTTTCATCCACCAAAATCACTTTTGGTTCTTGTGCAAGTTGACTATTCTTTGAACGATTTGGATTTTCAAAATAGGCTATTATGATTTTATTTTTTAACTAACACAAATGAATCGGTTTATGTCAAGTTTCATTCTTAGTTCAAAAGGTGAGACCTCAAACATGATTTTCCAAAGTAGGTAGAATCAAATAATAGAAACCATACCATCTTGTAGGGCATGTTATTCCAATTTCATTACAATGTTTTGAATTTTTTTTTGTTGATTTGGGATTTTTAATTGAATTTCAAGAGAAAACCTTTCAAGACTAAATTAAAAAATATGATGCATCCAACCGTACAGATGTGATCTTCACATTGACATTTACAAGTTTTCTTTGTACATCTACTCCATTTAAGGGTTTCATCAAACATTTTATAAGGCATCTTTGAAAACAATGTTGAATGGGGACGTTAAAGGGTTAAGCAACAAACAGGAATGACTGTAACAAATTGTACTAATTAAGAACAAAAATCATGATTGGGTAGTGCAGGAATGATACGGTTTCACAGATTAGGAAAAACGAAAGAGGACTAGGGCTAAAGGAGCAACAGCTTTAGAATTAGGATTCGGTTACAGCATGAATGTCATGAGAACCTCAATCCTTACCTGCATATATTTCAAGCCACTATTGACTGGAGCTGCTGGAACAGCTGCCCATGCAAAGGCGGCAAGATTTAACCGGCCAATCCTGTACATTGACAATTGCTCTCTTCAGTGGTCAAACAACTCCGCCTCCTTCTCATTTGCAGAATTTAACTTGGACACAAACCCCTACTTTCAAGGGTAGAAGTGATAATATATATACTAAATTATTAGCACAATAACAATTTTTAGTTCATAGAAAGTCAATAGTCACAGTTTGATTCAAATTACTTGGTCTATTCTAATTACTTCTAGTCTGTTCACTGTCCCATCTATCCATTTTCCATTTTCATACAAATAGCACTCTCTTTCTGCCATTTGCATCAGCTGATTTTTATTAGTTGGGCTTACTAGAATAAAGCGATCATTCCACTATTCCACTTCTATTGAACTACATGAACATACACTAACCTTTTTTATAACTGACTGATTAGATACACCTCCTGAACGGCAGATATAATCTGTCAAAAATACACACGTCATGAATTAAGTACTTGTAGTGGCATGGAATTGGTAATTTAGAAGTTTTCTTTAACTCATTAACAAAACCATTACAATTGTTAAGCCCTAGACTTTGTGCCCCTACTAAAGTTTGTTAAAATTCTCTCCGATGTTCTTGAATGCTTTTTGTTTTCACATCTTAAATTTGTCTTACTTGTTTGACTCCTACTACTTTCCCTCAAATTTGGCTAGTGTCATCTTTCACCCTAGTTCCAAGGAAAGTCATTCAAGTTAACCGAAAAGAGTGTCTCAAAGTGAAAACTCACCTCATACGCACCTTAAACTCGTTTTCAATTCAAAAAAACGGCAAAACTAGTTTATGGTGAGTTGAAGAATAATCTATTTAATGTAAGACCCTACACCGTCCATGGGAGTGGAATTCGTGACCTCCCCAATGTTAGAGGAGAGTTCTCACTAGTTCTCAAACCTAAGGGACTACTCCTGAAGGGACCAAAAATTTATTCATGTGCAAAAAATGTCAGAAATTGATAATAAAAGGTTGCACACTCCGCAAAAACTCAGTACAAAGTCTTGCTTGTTTTCGATTAACTCAATTGTACCAATCAAACCAAGCAGTAGGGGTGCAGAACCCTACTGTCATAGAATGTAATGCAAATCTTCCACGTCCAATTGATTCTATAAACTAGGGGCAGCATTTCACTGCTACCTGAACAAACTCTAGCAAAATCAACAACTGCATTAAACATTTCTCCTTATAACAAGGTTACAGCATTAGAGCGTCCATTTAAATCATTCACGATGAGCCCCACTCCACGGGTAGTATTCTTCAATCAATGGTGATCAAAATCACTGTAAACATGTAATTATACTGTTCCATATGAAAACAACAGTTTATCCCTGGTGAACAACGAGCCACTAACAAGAAGAACAGTTGAAATGATACTGGAATCAAATTACTAGCAGGAAATAGTCTACCACAAAACCAAATTGGTTATCAAGTATGGGCAAATAAATGTCAAGCACGAAAATTGATATGTCCAATCTAGCAATGCCACCACTGCTATACAGTTGTCCCTCTCTATTATGACATGTTCGGGAAGCCCTACCTTTTAAGGTGGCAAGCATGGATTAGTCACAAAAATGACTTGTCATATGTGTATTGCTTGAAACCATAATATTGTCATATTATGAAGCGTCATTGTATGGCGGGTGGGTAGACTGTAATGCCACCATCACAAGTGATGTTGAATAATATGTTCTTGTGATAAATACTTTAGACCTTACTCAATAACCATTTTGGTGTAGCATATGTACTTCAGAAGACTGTAAAATCAGCCGACGTAACAACCTTTTGAAGGAGGCAATCTCTTAAGTATGATCTCATCAAATGTGATAATTAGTTTTGAAGTACCAAACCAAAAAGATTCTTCTTAACTAAAGCATTTTAATTAGGTTCTAAAACACTTATTTCAGCACCAAATGCAACATCCGATAACAAATCAAATGACGTCAATTTTTGAATATGACTTACATTTTGACTTTTGCAAGCAAGATTAAAAGACGTGTACAAACCTTGGCCTGTAACGCTGGGGGGGTTTAGCATGTGATTGACTTAGAGCACATTGCTCCCCCCTGAAATCTTTTGACGTTGAGCTGTAATACCCTCCCGCCCACAAGAGCACTGACGCCCTCCAAACACTAAGGTGCTACGTAGGTAATACATGGGTAATAGCCAGATGGATTCTTGTCAGGGACCGGTTGCTTTTGTAAAATATTGGATTTTGGGGCCTATTTTACACTAGAGACAAGAAGCCGCGAGGAGAGAAATTTCAGCCAAAAGGAGGCCCAAAAACTGCGAAGACCAAAGAATGTCACTTTACACCCAAAATATTCAATTCAAGGGACAGAAGGAAGAGAAAATGACATGAACAACACTTTCGTCCTTCCTCGCAACAAAAGTGCATAGTTTTCAAGGACTCCGGATTTTGCATCAAGCCCACCTCAAGAGGTGGGTCTAACGCAAAATCCGGAGGGTCGTTTGGCCAAAATTCTCACATACCAATCATTTATTATATTTTAAGAAATATGTAAGAACTTTATTCTAAAAAATCACCACTTTAATTTGTGGCCCCTTCTCAGTTTACACTAAATCCAAAGGCCATCACGTTCAAAGGTTGGCTTCTCAAGAATGAGTCATGGCCCTTGTGAGGATTTCTGCACGGCTTCTCGCCTCCTAGTGTAAAGCGGCCCTTAGCTGGTGTCCTTGGAAAACTCTCTGTCGAGTGCATGCATGGCAAGGCAAACGCACATGATGTAAATATTGCTCCGTGCACCATATTGACAAGTTGTAGAACCGAATCTCAATGTTACAGTACCATTATATTACACTGACTAGTTGTGATATAAAAATTGGATCCCTCGGTCACCGCGCCTGCGAAGGCCAGGAAACACTGCCGATTGTATATTGCTCGCCCTCTCTTCCCCTTCGCTCATTCTTCACAACCAGCAGACCTTCTTTGCTTGTGCGCACAGAGCTTGCTCCTCCTTGCTGCACATATCGTCGTCCGAGTGTTTGCTCTGGATGGTTACACCTGCACCCATATCCGTCATCGACCATTCATTTCAAGCGTGGTTGCCTCGATCTGTTGAGATTTTCTTCTACCGATAGCTCGAACGAGTTGTTGTCCACATTTTGAGAAGGTACAGAACACAGTCCTTGAGTACATTTCATTGTAGGTAATTACATTGAAGAATGGCTCTGCAGATGGGTTCTTGAAGTCATAGATCATGGCACACTCACTGAATTGGTCTAAGCTGCACGTTTTGTACGATTTGAGTTCGGGTGTTGATATAACGATACCTCGTTGCAGGAGCTGCATCAGTTCTTCACTTGGGAGTGCGTGAAGGTAGCAATTACTTTGTGGTGTCCAGGTATTTCTAATCAGTACGCTTCTCACTGCTGTTTTGAGCCATTCTAGAGTTGGTGAGTGCTTTTGGTCACGTAGGACAAGGGTTTGCTCAATTTCAGTCAGTGAATAACGATGTGTTTACTTGTAGTGCATTGAAGGTGCCTTTGCTTGTTTGAAGATGTTGAATCAGTAGCTTACATAGATTCGAAATTCCTGAATGTATATTGCCAATTGTAATCCTGCGATTTGAACATCGTTTATGGTGGTATGGAAAGAAGTGTTACGCATTGCTTGTTCACACATTGTACACATAAAATCTAGTGCCGGCTGAATGTGCATAGTTCTGTGAATAGTAAGCAACTGTGCCGGTTGCAGCCATTCCTCCTAGCTCCACAAGTTCAAACTCTAAATGTTTGTTTGTTTTGGTTTGTTTTGAAGGAATGGATCTTGAAGGGGCAGGAATGCAGGCTCAAGCAACAAGATTGACGTCGGAGGAACAAGTAGCTAACGTGATGAAAAATACGGCTTTCTTCTACGTTGAAGCGCCGATTTTGAGGAGGATAAAGCAGGATAAAAAATTTGAGGAGGTTGTTAGACGAGTTGTGGAAATGCGTCGAGATGATCCGAACCGTACAGATGTGCAGACCCTTCCGGAGACTCAGTATGGATATTTGCAGAGTGGAACTTCTCTGCACTGGGCTGTGAAAATGGGGGATAAAACCAAAGTCGCCGAGATCTTGAAAGCAGGCATAGTGGATTTCTATGCCCGCGATGACACCACCTGGAAAGCCATTGCCCTCCATGATGCAGTAATTTTTGGAGACATAGACATCGTGAAATTAATGCTGGCCAAACACTCGGAATTAGGGAAGGAGGATGACTTAGATCGGTTTGGAGGTACAGCACTACATTGGGCTGTAAGCATTAGAAACATTGATACTGTGAAATTGATTGTCGCCGAACACTTGAAATCAGGGAAGATAAATGTTAATGCCGTTAGTGACTTAGGGAAGAATACCGCCCTACATACTGCTATTATCATTGGTAAGAGTGAAAATATTGACATGGTGAGAGAGCTTTTGAACTGCAAAGGCACTATGAGATTGTCAGAGGAAGATAGATTTGGACGAACTCCTCTTCAAATAGCACATGAGAGGGGCTACAAAGACGTCCAAAAAACATTGATGGAGCATGAATCAGTGCGGCGTTACATCGAAGAGCTTTAGAGAGATCGGCAAGTGTACGTGGATGCAGCAAATGCCATTCTTGTCGGAGCAGCTCTCATTGCAAGTGTTACCTTTGCCTCATGGTTGCAACCACCATTGGGCTTAACATCCGGTTATGCGGATGTTAAGCATAATATAGGATTGGGGGCGTTTTGGATCTTCAAAAGCTTTTCATTCTACTTTGCCATTGCAACCGTTGTTTTTGGTGCGAGGAGTGTGTTGCCAAGGAATGTGTATTTTATCAAGCGAACCGTGGAGAAGCTTCGCAAGAATCTCTTGATAACGGCTTTTATGTTGGCATGCTCTGTGTTCTTTGTTATAACGGCGTTTGGAATAGCAGGGTGCATTGTATTGACGCCAATATTGAAATATCGGTGGTACATGATAGTTCCTACCATGGTTGGAGGGCTAGTGTGTTTAATTAGTCTTGGATTCCTATCATGGAGTATGTGGGAAGATAGTTTTGGGAGAAATAGAATAGCATTAAGGACTAAGAATAGATGGAATGGCATAGACCTTTAAATTAAAGGTGGGTCGGATTGCGATCGGGTGTTGATGTTGCTATTCGGGATGCTAAAAACATGATGTAGCATGAGTTTCAGTTGGTAATGGGTTCTCTTTTGTTGGTTTTACTATATGTAAGTATGGTAATGGATTTGTTGTTGTTGGTTTAAGCATCTTTAGTGTGTACAACACAAATCTTTTTTGGACAGAAACAACTCTACCTATGTAACGTGAATGGCGGATGTGTCATACTTCGATTTTGAAAATTTATATTTAATTCATTCTTCATTCCAAAATTATGTTTCAACTTGTGTTGGAATGTATCTCGTTTAGTCTAATTTTAAAAAATAATAATATTAAAAAATATTTATGTTTTATATCCGTATTTTGTATTCAGTTGGGCATGGGGTAGCAACTTTAACCCTTTAGTGCCTAGCTGACCACATTATGGTCACTACGACTTCCGAAATGCAAATAGTAGAGAATCCGTGAAGAATTGGAACTTCAATTTATAGTTTTGATTTGTCCATATGCATTTCACACCTTCCAGGAAAAGAAATTTTCAATTTGGAATTGTACAACTATCAAAATACTTATCAACAGAACGCGAAAATATTCAAATACTTGAATATAGAGTAAATACTTACAAATACAACACATGTATTACACAATATATCTTCTGTTTGGAAGTTTGTTATCTTGTTTTATTTTTTTGGATTGTGTTCTTTTCTTCATCTTCCATAAGTGTGTGTAATTCAATCTTGACTAATGTACCCACTCTTGTCAATTTTCAATGTATAAAATTTTGTCCTACAACGTATATGGATGAGTCACTTTCACTTGTAAAATTCACAATAATTATGTGTGAGTCTATTCTTGATATGAAAGATTGCAAGGGAGAGGTGTTGACATAAGGCATAGCTGAACTTCTTTCATTTCATTTTTGAAAATTTAACCCAAATTCTATTTAACTTTGCAGTCACACACCCTTCAAAATCTCATTTTTGAGCATGTATTATAGAGTTCAAGTACATACTATAATCTTCCAATCCCACCATTGGATGATTTCCAAATTTTAATAAAATGTGTGCTCTCTAGTTGAGAATAGAATTGTACGGCTACTTTCTAATTTAATCCATTCTATATCTGGTAGTCTCAATCACAGTGGAAAAATCCACTGAAATCCAGTGCTCCCAGGGCACTAAAGGGTTAATTGATTGCATATGAGGTACTTTGTAAATTAGAAGGCAACTTATCTTGTAGTTCTTCAATGCTTTCAAAGCCACTTGAAGAGGAACTTGCAGTCCCTTATTTAGAACCCTTTGTTGTCTCAATTACGACCACTATTCGTTAAAGTCTCATTTTTTGAAATTTCCATTTTGGGCACCCTAGGAGCTTTTTAACGGAAAATGTTCCAAGAGAACCTACTTGGAAATAGAAATCCATATGTGAGTCTCGGGGGGTGCACCGTACTAAACATGTACGAGTATACATGAGTGCACAAATTGAAGGGGTATTAATTTGAACACTACCGTATTACGTATACATACAATAAACACATTTAGAACTGAAAATATTCACGTATACTTACACTGAACATATATTTAAAACGGAATACATTTGTATACAAAGGTATTTTAGACATATAGCCTCTCGTATACACCGAGTTTCTAGAAGGGGTCATGAACACACGTGATTCTCAAACATAATATAGAGTGCACCCCCCGAGATGTGAGTGTACAATTAACCCTTAAAAACTGAGTTCAAGAAGCTTGAATTGGCTTTCAGTTCTCTTTTTTAGCATTCTTGAGCAATTCGTTTGCAACTCATACAATATCCATGTTTTGACTGGCTCATACATTTCGGGTCACGTTAAACCCCCCCTATCGAACTTTTCGTGGAGGTAGGGCCAAGGCGCCAAGCACTAGTTCAAAGGTGTTCAGGCAGTGATTTTTTTTGGTTTTGAGTCAAACACTTATATGGCTACTTCATTGAGATTTCAATGTTTAACATGACTATTTAAATTATTATTTTTCGTCTAATGGTTTCGTCTAATTATTATTTTTCTGGCGATGCCAAAGGTCATGTACTCTTTACTCTTTTTCATTTGAATGGGTCTAGTTTATTTTATCGTTATTTGAATGGGTCTAGCGATGCCAAAGGTCATGTACCCTTTATCCAAAGCCCACTTGGCACACAAACCTTGAACGCGGCTTGCTATCTGGCATTTTGGTTTGAAAAGGTAATAAAATTCTTTTAAGGCCAATCGCCAGAGATTTTTATTTGTAGCAATCTGGCAAATAATCGCCAAAAAAAAAATCACTACGTTCGGGTTGCCCGCTCGGCTCTTCATCGGGGCCACTCTTCTTCATGGCCGCCTATCCTTCATCGCTCGAGGTCGTCATCAACGACTTCATGAATCTCCTTGTCTTCTGTGTGCTTCATGAATCTCCTTGTCTTCTGTGTGCTTCATGAATCTCCTTGTCTTCTGTGTGCTTCATGAATCTCCTTGTCTTCTATGTGCTTGACTCCTTTGGTTTAGGGTTGTTGTTGTGTTGTTCTTCTCTTCTTGTCTGTCTTGATGTCTCGATGTGCTGCTGCTCACCGTGCTCGTGTTCTTGATCTTTGCTACGGCATATGTTCTTGCGAAACAATCATTGTTTTGCAGAGCATTTCGCAGACTGAACCCAACAAGCATTCACCTCAAAGCAATGATAGGAACCACAATTCAGACCTAGTTCTGCGGTCATTTTCCACTATGTTCTCCAACACTATAAAGTTCATGTGAACAATGACACGGTGAAGCAAAACAAGGCTTTTGCACTAAGGTTTTCAAAAGTGTTGCAGATGCTTTTACCCTTAAATGTCCACAACCCTCTCTAGATTGGGAGAGTTACAAAGATGCATTATAAAATGCAACTAAGAGGGATATTTTGAACTTGATGTATGAATACAAGTTGTATATTATGAATTTTAGATTCTATCCATATTCATAACATTAGATTTATGATTGCCATCACCAATATTTTTGTATAAAATTTAAAACTTAAAATTCAAAATTCTATTGTAATTCGATTACAAATAATATATTGACAATCTTTGTATGAAATTTGTTGTGGTGGGTTAAAATGTAATACTCTAAGTGTAGTGATTTTTGAGGATTTTTGATTGCTTGATTTCATGAGTTGGTATTCTCAAGAGCACTATTGATTTGTTTTGAACTTAGAGATTTTGTATGAATCACTACATTAAATGAGGCATAAAAATTTCACAAATCATCCCCTTCCTAATTGGATCACACATGCATGAAGCTAACTTCCCATAATATATATATAGTGAAAAATCCACGGAGCAAAAAGTCAATGTTGGATAGGAAAACTGTATTTGATTCTGTACATTGTCCACTTTCTAAAAGATTGGACGTTTAGGGGTTAAATTATGGTTTATTGTTTTTTTGTGGTGTATAATTTCATTATGGAACTTTTATGAGCTACATTTCTAATATCCCTTGCATTTTTGATAATGATTCCAGTAGCACATACGTATGATTTTTATTTTTTTAGCCTCTAGAAGGTTCGTGTAACATGGTTTGTAATTTCGGTGACATGAGTGTGAGATCATCTACCAGTGTAGAGGATTCCAACTTATACAATAAAATACTCCCTCTGTCTCACAAAAGATGAAGACTTTTGTACAAAATTTTGTTCCAATGTAGAAAATGCTGGAGTGTGAGCTGTTCTTTTCCATTATTTTCACATGATAAGAGAATAAGCATTACTCCTTGTAGCTCAAGTTTGTCCTTGCATATGTGTATGCTTTTTGGCATGCAATATAATTGCAAACTCAGTGAAATCTTAATTGTCTAATGCTTGTGGTTCTGAACACACTCTTGAATTTTACATTTTATTTGGATACTCGTTGGACTTGTGGCTTGTGGTTGTGATCTGTATTGTGCAAACATTCAAATAGATCCTACAACAACAAACCGTGATTAGTAATCCCAAATTTTGGACGCTAGCAGCAGCACGTCAACAAGAGAACACGAGCACGCTGAGCAGCAGCACATCGAGACAGACAAGAAGAGAAGAACAACATGGCGACAACCCTAAACCAAAGGAGTCCATCACACAGAAGACGAGGAGATTCATGAAGTCGTTCACTAGAAGGAAGTGTGTCATTTTTCACTTACTATAAATGAAAAAGAAATGAAAGGGCGCCAGACACATGGGTTGTGTTAGTGCTGATGAGTAGTTTTGGTCTCAAGAAGATAGAAACTTAAGTATAATATTCCGGTGCTATTCACGGTTCTCTTGAAATAAGGAATGAAAAACGACGGGTTTGCTAAGTCTACACTAAATAGGTAGATTAGTGTTAGATAAAATTTATAAGATTTGAAAATATTATAGATTTTTACTCTCGACAATGAAAATTACCAAAGACATTGATTCCAATACTATTGAAAGATCCCCATCTTGACCAATATAGAGGGTAAAAAAATTGGTCAACAGTAAAAACTTACAACATATTTATGTAAATTAGTGTATCTAACACTAATCTACCTATTTTGTGTAGTGGTTGACGACAACCCCGAGCGATGAAGGGCAGGCGGCCATGAAGAAGCGTGGCCCTGATGAAATGCCAGCTTTCGATGAATTTTCGAGCGAGCAGCCCGAACTCCTTCGAACTGGTGGCTCCTACCTCCTCGGAAAGTTCGATAGGGGAGGTTTAACGTGACCCATACATTTCTCATCAATATTAAATTTTCCCATCGAATGATATTTTTCACAATATAATCTATCGAATTTGTCATTGTGTAACCATGAATCCTTGGTCCTTTAGGGCTTAGGTTGAGCATGGGAGACATCACCATTCAATTCATTAAAATTGTTGAAAGATTATGACCTAAACTTTTTGGATAGTATTCTACGTAATTTACAAGTACAAGCAGGTGCTGATAGGCAAGCTTGCCCATCATTGAAAAAAAAAAAAAGAAAAAAAAGAAAAAAAAAAAGAAAAAAAAAAAAAAAAACTATTTAAAATTTGAAGATTTGATAAGTGGACGTGCAATTAGTCTAATGAGGACCTTAACCTCTTGAGTTTGCAAATAAGAGAAAATGTCCAATATTCAAAAAAATTCAAAACTGAACAATAATATAAAAACTAGACTTGATTAATTTCATTTTCTTTGAAGGCAAAAAAGCTCATCCTTGGTTAAAATTGAGAAGAAAGAATAGAATTGGCATTTAAGGTTTGCACTATCAAAAATGTTAAAAAGACAATGACAAAGATTACCTTATGGATTTAGCAAGAGAGCGCGTAAAGAGAACAACATCCAACACAGGCTTGAAGGTGTAGGAAAAAAGCTTGCTGATTGCAGAAGAGAATTTTTGTACGTCTTCAGTGATACGCTGCACCAATACATGTAACATTTTGAATTATTAGAATGCAAGATCCCAAGGTCATTATTCTAACAGTACATAGAGGTATGAAGGAAGTGAGTCTAGCGAAGCAAATTTGAAAAGATGTGAGTTTATGTTTCAAAAACAACACTAACTTAACCCCTAAATGACGGAGGGGGTAAGGGCAAAACATAAATGTGTTATAAAAAATTACTTCTTCAACTTTGATGAAGTTTGGTACAAAAGAGAAATTGAGGAGCTTGATGTTTAGTAATTTTCCATACGGTCAAATATCAAAAAATAGCTTTTTATCATCTGATAATGAATTTAGAAGCATTTAACTTCAAATATTTATAAGAATCACAAATTTTATTTTTAGAATTTGAGATTTTGTATGATTTGTTAAAACTAGACATTCTATTCTAAAATCTAAAATTGCAAATTTTTCAACGGAGAG
The DNA here is from genome assembly GCA_022496805.1 of Pohlia nutans. NCBI lineage: Eukaryota > Viridiplantae > Streptophyta > Bryopsida > Bryales > Mniaceae > Pohlia > Pohlia nutans. Next base: position 6,846,311 of record CM040098.1, on the reverse strand, counting down.
AACATCATTACTTTCCCCAAAATGTAAGTTTTCTAACACTAGACAATGTAGAAGTGTTTTTCTTTGAAAATTTCTACCAGGTGGAGTTTAACTCGAATTGACATGATTCAAATTGGGTTGGAAAGTAGACTTGATTACCTATTTAAAAATATTTTTTATTTTCTATAAAAATGTTTTTTCTATTTCGGGCAGCCCATAAAAAAAGGGCAGACACCATAAAATGGTTGATCCGTCACTTAGGGGTTAACCCTTAAAGGGCTGATAGGGATAGTAGATACGTTGAGGGTATACTTGAAAATTTTGTAAATAGAAAGTTTCATATTCAAACCCCATTAGCTCATTAAAATCACGTCGACATGAATTTTAACTTCACTTTTGAACTTAAACCCATTAGAGGTGTGGAACCATGTCAAATACAATGGACTACTGTTGTATAATATTGGTCGGAAAGGGTTCTTTGGACTTTTAAGGGTTAAACGTGCCGACCCTTTGAACACAAGTAGATGCTAGCCTCAAAAATAAATATTAACATGGCTCAGATGTACATGAGGTGTATATGAGAGAACCATTGCAAGTATAAAATCTACCCAACAAATTTGACATACTTGCAGTTGGAGGTCTCTCCAATATTATCAACAACTCTTCATCACAAGAGATTTATTGTGATTGGTAGAGAATTTAATAGTCTTACAAATGTGAATTGGATGAAAGTCATCCCATATTGTATGAGAAAGTTGAATGCCCGGGTATGCAACTTCTATATTATATGGCCGTGATATAATCACTTATAATGCGTTTTAATCCAATCTTAAGGGATATAATTTGTTTTAATGTAGAATAATCTTGTAGCCTTTTTAACAAAGAATCCAAAAACGTACTTATGTACATGAAACAAATATTTTTGAAGACAATAACAACATTAAAAACCTAATTATATGAGTTTTTTTAATACATGTACCAAGGGCCGAGCTAGGCAACTTTTAGGGCTTTTAGGGCTTAAAATTAAAATAAAAATTTAATTTTAACTAGACCCAACTTCTTTGTATGCATTTTTAGAAACTATGCATAGGTGTTTCAATTCTTCATATATACTGTGAGTTTTTTTCTAAAATGTATTCTATTTAGCATTTTCTAGAATTAATTTTCTTTTAATTTGGTCTTCACCTAGCTTTTTGGTCTTTTTAATTTGATATAATTTTAACAAAAGCTGTCCTCTGAGCTGTTTTAATGCCGATGACCCTTGTATATAATACAAGAGTTGCATACCCAGGGTTGAAAGGCTTTGAATCTCTTCGTAATTTAGTTTCTGGACGTTTAGGGGTTAAGCAACAAACAAGAATGTAACAAGCAGCTACGCTACGAGGAGCTCTCACTAGAATAGAACGGATGAAGAACGAGAATGCATTTCAGTGGAATCATGGACGGAATATATTTGCTACAATGATATTTAGCCCCAAAAATTCAATGTCCCTGCAATGCCTCTTACCTACGGTCAGAGCCAACAAATCATAGGTAGAACAAAAAAACACGACTGGGTAGTGCAAGAATGATACAGTTTTAGAGATAAAAAGACTTTAGAAAAAAGGAAAGAGGATTATGGCTCAAGGGCACAAGTGACAATATACACTAAATTCTGAACAATTTTTAGTTCATAGAAAGTCAATAGTCACAGTTTGATTCAATTTACTTGGTTTAATTTAATTACTTCTAGTCTGTTCATTGTCCCATCCATTCATTTTCCATTTTCATATAAATAGCACTCTCTCTCTAGCATTTTCATCAGCTAATTTTTATTATTTGGGCTTACTAGAATAAAGCTATGATTCCACTATTCCACTTCTATTGAATGACATGAACACATACTAACCTTGTTTATAATCTCGGGGAGTTCACCGGCGAAAATTTTAGAAACAACGTGCGATAAAAAATAGGGTCCAATATATTCATTGTAGGTAAATTTTGTAAAAAATGTACATGTAAAATAGGGGATTTTAAAATAGTGAAACATATTTATATGTAAAATACCATCACATATAATATTTTAAGGCTTTTTACAAGTAAAATACCATCACTTTATAATCTTTTCTGCAAGGTAAATAACCCCCCCAATAAATAGGTCCCAAACGCCCGTGTATGCAAAATATAAGAGGGAGTGGACCCCAAGTTTATAACTGTTCTGATCACATACACCTCCCAAATGGGAAGTATAATCTGTCAAAAATACACATATCATAAACTGAGTACTTGTAGTAATATGGACTTGCTAATTTAGAAGTTTTCTTTAACCCATTAGCAAGGTGAAGATAACCATTACAATTGTTAAGCCCTAGACTTTATGCCCCTACCAAAGTTTCCAAGATTCCCTCTTATGCTCTTAGATGCTTTTTGTTTTCACATCTTAAATTTGTCCTACTTGTTTGACTCCTACTACTTTCCTTCATATAATAGCAAGTCTCATCTTTCACCCTAGTTCCAAGGAAAGTTGTTCAAGTTAACTGGAAAGAGTGTTTCAAAGTGAAAACTCACCTTTTACGCACCTTAAACTCGTTTTCAATACAAAAAAACGGCAAAATAATCTATATGAGTTGGAAAATAATCTATTTAAAGCAAGGCCTTGCATTGTCCATGGGAGTGGAATTTGTGACCTCCCAATGATAGAGGAGAGTTCCCACAAGTTCCCAAACCTAAGGAACTATTTATGAAGGGACCAATGGAATTATTCATGTGCAAGGGGTGTTAGAAATTGATAATAAAAGGCTGAAGGCTCCGCAAAGACTCAATACAAAGTCTTGCTTGTTTTCGATTAACTCAATTGTACCAATCAAACCAAGCAGTAAGGGTGCAGAACCCTACTGTCATAGAATGTAATGCAAATCTTCCACGTCCAATTGATTCTATAAACTAGGGGCAGCATTTCACTGCTACCTGAACAAACTCTAGCAAAATCAACAACTGCATTAAACATTTCTCCTTATAACAAGGTTACAGCATTAGAGCGTCCATTTAAATCATTCACGATGAGCCCCACTCCACGGGTAGTATTCTTCAATCAATGATGATCAAAATCACTGTAAACATGTAATTATACTGTTCCATATGAAAACAACAGTTTATCCCTAGTGAACAACGAGCCACTAACAAGAAGAACAGTTGAAATGATACTGGAATCGAACCGCTAGCAGGCAAAAGTCTACCACAACACCGAATTGGTCATTAAGTATGGGCAAATAAATGTTAAGCACGAAAATTAATATGTCCAATCTAGCAACGCCACCACAAATGCTATACAATTTTCCGTCTCTATTATGACATGTTCGGGAGGTTGCACACATGGATTAGTCACAAAAATGACTTGTCACATGTGTTGCTTGAAACGATAATATCGTCATATTATGGAGCGTCATTGTATGGAGATTGGGTAGACTGTAATGCCACCATCACAAGTGATGTTGAATAGTATGTTCTTGCAATAATACTTCGGACCTTACTTAATAACCATTTTGGTGTAGCATATGTACCTCAGAAGACTGTAAAATCAGCCTACGTAACAACCTTTTGAGGGAGGCCATCTCTTAAGTATGATCTCATCAAATGTGATATTAACTTTTGAAGTACCAAACCAAAAAGATTCATCATAACTAAAGCATTTTAATTGGGTTCTAAAACACTTATTTCAGCCCCAAATGCAATATCATAACAAATCAAATGATGTCAATTCTTGAACATGACTTACATTTTGACTTTTGCAAGCAAGACTAAAAGACATGTACAAACCTTCGCCTGTAACGCTGGGAGTTTGGCATGTGATTGACTTAGAGCAGATTGCTCGTTCTGAAATCTTTTGATGTTGAGCTGTACAACCCTAGCCTCCCGCCCACAAGAGCTTCTTGACCCTCTATCGTAGAGTGTGTAAAAGATGACACTTCAAATCTAATTTTAGTTTACTATTGCACATTCTACTTGTAATTGGTCCATTGATTATTCGATGTACACTTTTGATGTTTGACGGGCGTTGTGGGTGGGGAACTTTAAGTGGAAGGGTTCTTCAATTATTGATGAGTAATTTCAGTCTATTACTTTTAGCGTGCATGGTCTAAAATGCTCTTAGCATTTCTCATTTAGTTGATGTATGTAAGCCAAATGGAATTGCAAAATTGTTGGTTGAAACTCACAGTATTAGGCTAATAGAGAAATTTGCAAAGTAATTGGGTGAGCAATCCTGCTTTTAATACTCCATCTAGAATTGTGGATCTCGAGAAACAAAACGTATTCAAGATTCTTCATATTTTCTCGAATAGCTTGGAAATAGTGGGCTTAGTTGAGTGGGCTTAGTTGAGTGGGCTAGTACGTGAATAGTGAGCTTCAACCTTCACATGCTCGGACCTTCACATGCTTGGAATAGCAAGCTTCAGGAAATTCCCATACAGTCCGCATGGTATTAGTGCCATCTCCATATGAAAAGTTCTCAATCAGCTAACTTCAATTTCTAAAAATAAATCTCATACGACATTTGTTTTTAAAATCAAAACAAAACTTCTATTTTTGGAATTCGCCAGCTCTTAACTGGTGACATAGGCCCAGAAACCAGAGTTTTAGCTACTTTACGAATTTATCTTATATTTGGATAAAATTTGCGTCCGATAATAAGGTGCTATCTAGGTGAAACATGGTTAAAAGCCGGATGGATTCTAGTTAAATAGAGACCGGTTGCTTTTGTAATATATTGGATTTTGGGGCCTCTTTTTACACTAGAGATGAGAAGCCGTGAGGAGAGAAATTTCAGCCAATGAAAAGTCTAAAAACCAAGAAGACCAAAGAAAAGTCCGGAGGGTCGTTTGGCCAAAATTCTCACAACCAATCGTTTATTATATTTTAAGAAATATATAAGAAATTTATTTTAAGAACCACCACTTTATTTTGTGACCCCTTCTCACTTTACACTATATCCAAAGGCCATCAAGTTCAAAGGCTGGCTTCTCAAGAATGAGTCATGGCCCATGTGAGGATTTCTGCACGGCTTCTCGCCTTCAGTGTAAAGTGGCCCTTAGCTGGTGTCCTTGGAAAACTCCCTGTCGAGTGCATGGCGAGGCAAACACACATGATGTAAACCCCTCGGGCCCTCATGCCCTCTATAAATCCCGGGAGTTTATAGGCCGGAATGCCCTCCCACGAGCTGGGAGGGAAAATAATGGAATGGAACGCCCTCCCACGCTCTTGGGGGGCGTTCCTCAGGGTTTACGTAGCAGGGAGCCACTGCCCTCGGGAATTCCAGCGCAGGGAAAACCCTACTCAGCCTCGGGCTCCCGCCCTCAGCGGCTCAGCCTCGGGGTTTTCCTGCGCGGAATTCCCTCGGGCCGGGGCTCCCTGCTATACGTAAAAGTTGCTCCGTGCACCATATTGACAAGCTGTAGAACCGAATCTCAATGTTACAGTGCAATTACAATACACTGACTAGTTGTGATATAAAAATTGGATCCCTCCGTCACCGCGCCTGCGAAGGCCAGGACTCTACGCCCATGGTATATTGCTCACCATCTCTTCCCCTCCGCTCATTCTCCACAACCAGCAGACCTTCTTTGCTTGTGCGCACAGAGCTCGCTCCTCCTTGTTGCACATATCGTCGTCCGAGTGTTTGCTCTGGATGGTTACACTTGCGCCCATTTCCGTCATCGACCTTTCATTTCAAGCGTGGTTGCCTCGATCTGTTGAGATTTTCTTCTACTTATAGGCCGAACGAGTTGTTGTCCACATTTTGAGGAGGTACAGAGCACAGTCCTTGAGTACGTTTCATTGTCGGTAATTACCTGGAAGAATGGTTCTGTAGATTGGTTCTTGAAGTGACAGATCATGGCACACTCATTTGGTGTAATTAAACTGCAGGTTTTGTACGATTTGAGTTCGGGTGTTGATAGACCTGCAGTTCGTTGCAGGAGCTGCATCAGTTCTTCACTTGGGAGTGCGTGAAGGTAGCAATTACTTTGTGGTGTCCAGGTATGTCTCATCAGTACGCGTCTCACTACTGTTTTGAGCTATTTTAGAGTTGGTGAGTGCTTTTGGTCACATAGGACAAAGGTTTCCTCAATTTCAGTCAGTGACCAATGACGTGTTTACTTGTAGTGCATCAAAGGTGCCTTTGCTTGTTTTAAGATGTGGAATCAACAACTTACATAGATTCGAAATTTCTGAATGTATATAACCAGTTATAATCCTCAATTTGGACATCGTTGTTTATGGTGGTATGGATGCTTGGAAAGAAGTGTCACGTGTGGCTTGTGCACACATCGTACACATAAAATCTAGTGCTCACTAAATGTGCATAGTATTGTGATTAGTAAACAAGTGTGACAGTTGGAGCCATTCCTCCTAGCTCACAAGTTCAAATTCTAAATGTTTGTTTGTTTTGGTTTGTTTTAAAGGAATGGATCTTGAAGCGACAGGGATGCAGTCCCAAGCAACAAGATTGACGCTGGAGGAACAAGTAGCTAACGTGATAAAAAATATGGATTTCGTGAAGAAGTTAGTGGCGATAAAGATTTTGAGGAGGTTGTTAGACGAGTTGTGGAAATGCTTCGGGATGATCCAAACCGCACAGATGTGGAGACCCTTCCGGAGACTGAGTATAAATATTTTGGAGGTGGAACTTCTCTGCACTGGGCTGTGAGAATGGGGGATAAAAGCATGGTCGCCGAGATCTTGGAAGCAGGCATAGTGGATCTCTATGCCCCCGACGATACCTACAGGAAAGCCAGTGCCGTCCATTATGCAGTAAGGATTGGATACATTGACATTGCGAAATTAATGCTGGACAAACACTTGGAATTATGGAAGGAGAATGCCCTACATAAAGCTGTAGAGATTGGAGATATTGATATTGTAAAATACACTGTTGCTGAACACTTGAAATCAGGGAAGATGAATGTTAATGCCGTGGATGGGTATTTCAGGCATACAATCTTACATTTGGCTGTTCAATGTGGTCGGAGTGAAAATATTGACATGGTGAGAGAGCTTTTGAAATGCAAAGACACTATGAGATTGTCCGAGGAAGATAGATTTGGACGAACTCCTCTTCAAATAGCTCATGAGAGGGGCTACAAAGACGTCCAAAAAGCATTGATGGAGCATGAATTAGTGCGGCAGTATGTCGAGGAGCTCTACAGAGATCGGCAAGTGTACGTGGATGCAGCAAATGCCATTCTTGTGGGAGCAGCTCTCATTGCAAGTGTTACCTTTGCCTCATGGTTGCAACCACCATTGGGCTTAACATCCGGTTATGCGGATGTTGAACATAATATAGGATTAAGGGTGTTTTGGATCTTCAACAGCTTATCATTCTACTTTGCCATTGCAACGGTTGTTTTTGGTGCGAGGAGTGTGTTGCCAAGGAGTGTGTAGTTTATCAAGCGAATAGTGGAGAAGCTTTGTAAGAATCTTTTGATAACGGCTTTAATGTTGGCATGCTCTGTGTTCTTTGTTATAGCAGCGTTTGGAATAGCAGGGTGCATTGTATTGACGCCAATATTGAAATACCGGTGGTACATGATAGTTCCTACCATTATTAGAGGGCTAGTGTGTTTAATTAGTCTTGGATTCCTATCATGGAGTATGTGGAAAGATAGTTTTGGGAGAAATGGTATAGCACATAGACATAGTAACAATGGTATAGCACGTAGACATAGTAACAATAGTATAGCACGTAGTTTGAGCACGGGGAGGTCACTCCATTGTCAAGTAGAACACTACGTGCGAGAAAAAAAAATCTACTTTTTCTAAGTTGCATCACAAAAATGGATCAAACTTTTATCAATTTTTTTCATGAATAGATATACACAATATCTATTACATACTAAAAATTCATAACCAAATCTGATGATCTGTTTTTTTAATAAAACATACCGTTTCTAACTAGAATGACGCAGAATTGAACTAAAACAATTACTATAAAAAAATAATATGGCTAAAAATTTCAAAAAATATACAAAAGATGTTATCAATGGTTATGTATATGTGGAAAAAATATCATAAAATTTAAAACTATCTATGCCATATAATATAGGGGTAGCAAACTTGTCTCGCACGTGGTGTTCAACTTGACTATGGAGTGACCCCCCTTGAGTTTGATAAAGTATCAAAAAAGAAAGAAAAGGTGAGTTATTTCTTCTAATGACTTGGCTCTTCTAAGATCTCAAAAAATGGACATTTCAAAAATTTGTTAGGTATTTTTCTATGTGTGTCATTTATCATGTATGATATACAAGTGTGAGAAAGTGAACTATAGAGTATATTTGTGAGTTAGTGATTTTTGAAAGTACTTTTGGCGTACTTTATAATTGTTCAACGAATACAACCTTTTAGAAAGTACACTTGAAGTATTGGATGTCACGTTGAATGTTAGAGCTCTAACATGCCTTCACAAGGTCTCTCACACCCAAGAAGTAGATGAAAAGTGCCAAGAACGCTTCAAAAATACCTGTTGTCTCTCAATCCTAGAGGGTTAGAAATTGGGACTTCAAACCACTATTTAGTTGACTATATCCTCATATTCTACTTGTGATATATCCTCATATTCTTACTTGTTCGAATCTGATCTAAATTGGGCAGTTTTCATCCACCAAAATTGCTTTTGGTTCTTGTGCAAGTTGACTATTCTTTGAACGGTTTGGATCTTCAAAATAGGTTATTATATATATATATATATATATATATATATATATATATATATATATATATATATATATATATATATATATATATATATATATATATATATATATATATATATATATATATATATTTTAGACTAACACAATTGGTTTATGTCAAGTTTCATTCTTAGTTCAAAAGGTGAGACCTCAAACATGATTTTCCAAAATAGGTAGAATCAAATAACGGAAACCATACCATCTCGTAGGGCATGTTATTCCAATTTCATTATAATTTTTTGAAATTTTTTTGTGTTGATTTGGGATTTTTAATTGAATTTCAAGAGAAAACCTTTCAAGACTCAATTAAAAATATGATGCATTCAACCGTACAGATGTGATCTTCACATTGACATTTACAAATTCTCTTTGTACATCTACTCCATTTTAGGGTTTCATCAAACATTTTATAGCGCATCTTTGAAAACAGTGTTGAATTGGGACGTTAAAGGGTTAAGCAGCAAACATGAATGACTGTAACAAACTGTAGTAAGAAAAAAAATCATGATTGGGTAGGGCATGAATGATACGGTTTCGTAGATTGGGAAAAACGAAAGAGGACTAGGGCTCAAATAGCAACAGCTTTAGGATTAGGATTCGGTTATAAGGTAATGGGACCAATTCCCGACTGAATTTCAGGTTTGCATACTTAGACTTGTGAAAGAATTTTTTTATAATTTTTGGATGCTCTGCAAAGCTATTGGAAAGGCATCCCCCCAAAAAAAACATTTTTTGAGCATTTCTACAATTTTCTATGATTTTTTAAGTCTGAAAGCTTAGAGTGACCATTAACCGCTCATAGAGTCATGGTTTTCATGAGAGGTTGGATTCTGAAAATAGAGTGCTTCTACACCAATCAAAAGCTCTTGATTTTTCCAAGCATGGACGAAATTAGAACACTCTTGGACACTATCTGAAACCATGCTGGTTGGTTTCTGACACCCATCCTCCAACCAGTAGGGGTCGGAAATACAACCCTGTCGGAAATATGACCCTCTACCTTAGCATGAATGTCATGAGAACCTCAGTCCTTACCTGCGTATATTTCAAGCCACTATTGACTAAAGCTGCTGGAACATCTGCCCATGCAAAGGCGGCAAAATTTAACCGGCCAATCCTGTACAGTGGGCTACCAATCAAAATGTCGTTTTCGAATTCGAAGTGAGAAAATTTTCAATACTGCCAACTTTAAAAGCCTTCCGAGAGCTCAAAAATTGGTATTTTACCACGAAAGTTTTACCGAAGAATTATCTTTAAGTTAATTATATGTATGCCAAATTTCAAGGCCAAAATATTCACCGAAAAAAAGTAATTCAAAATCTACCAACGTTGGAAATTTTTCACTGCTGCCAACTTTGACAGCCTCCCAAAGATTGAATATTTGTTTTTTGCCATGAAATTCTTGGAACAAAAACCTCTTTATGTTAGTAACGTATGATACAAATTTCAAGGCCAAAAGACTAATACAGAAAAAGGTATTAACAATCTACCAACATGTGTAGTTGTGGGAAACAATGGGGGAAACTTTGCTACCAACTTTGACACCCTCCCAACGGTTGAGATTTTGTCTATTTACCGTGAAATTTTTGGCGCAACATGCTCTTTATGATGAAAACATTCATGCCAAATTTCAAGGTCAAAAAGTTTATACAAAAAAAGATATTTACAATCTACCAATGTGTGTATTTTCCCCCATTGTTTCTCACAACTACACATGTTGGTAGATTGTTAATATCTTTTTTTGTATTAATCTTTTGGCCTTGAAATTTTTATCATATGTTATTAACATAAAGAGGTTTTTGTTCCAAGAATTTCATGGCAAAAAACAAATATTCAATCTTTGGGAGGCTGTCAAAATTGGCAGCAGTGAAAAAATTTCAATGTTGGTAGATTTTGAATAAATTTTGTTCGGTGAATCTTTTGGCCTTGAAACTTGGCATACATATAATTAACTTAAAGATAATTCTTCGGTAAAAATTTCGTGGTAAAATACCAATTTTTGAGCTCTCGAAAGGCTTTCAAAGTTGGTAGTATTGAAATTTTTCTCACTGCGAATTCGAAAACGACATTTTGATTAGTACCCCACTGTCCAGTACCCACAAACAAGTTTATGTTCATTCAACTTTTCAAAGAACTGTGAATAAAATTCACAAAAATTATTAATTTATAGCCTAATTTGGACAAGTTGTAGTGCACAAGATGATCCATACATACAATTAATTTTTAATAATAAAAGGTCTTTTTATATCTATTTTTATTTGAAATTAAAACCTTCATTTTTTACCCTTAATTCGAACAGCTGTGAATACATATTTTGTTACTTATGGTTTATAAAACTTTCAATGATAAGAATGCAAATACTCTGTAGAATCATGTGGAAAAAAAATCATGAGTTTTGAGGTCATATTTACTAAAATATCAATGTTTGAAGTTTTTAGTCTAGAAATGTTCAATTTGAATATAAATTATACATTTTTTTTAATATTTGATCCAAAAATTGTTCAAAGAAGTAATTTTTCACACTTCAAATGGTTTAATATATCTTAATATTAATATTGATAATTTTCATAAATTGAATTATTGATTCAATTCTTTGAAAAGCTGAAATGAACGTAAACTTCTTTGTGGGCACTGTATAGTACATTGACAATTGCTCTCTTCAGTGGTCAAACAACTCCGCCTATTTCTCATTTGCAGAATTTCACTTGGACACACACCCCTACTTTCAAGGGCACAAGTGACAATATACACTAAATTATTAGCACCATAACAATTTTGAGTTCATAGAAAGTCAATAGTCCCAGTTTGATTCAAATTACTTGGTCTATTCTAATTACTTCTAATTACTTGGTCTATTCTATTCATTGTCCCATCTATTCATTTTCCATTTTCATATAAATAGCACTCTCTCTGGCATTTTCATCGACTAATTTTTATTAATTGGGCTTACTAGAACAAGCGACTAATCATGTAGTCTATGCCTTTGTATTTACCCTAGATTTACTTTTACCCCTTGTTTGTACTGTTCAGCCATGTAACTCCTTAAAAACAAAGATTTAGTATGGATGATAAATTGACAAGCACAAAAATTAATGTCCAAATAGGAATGCCACCACTGCATATCACAAATGCTATTGTATATAGTTGTCCCTCTCTAGTACGACATGTTCACGAAGCCCTACCTTCAAGGTGCCAGACATGGATTAGTCTTATGACATGTGTATTTCTTGAAACAATAATATCGCCATGTTATGGTGTCATTTTATGGAGGGTAGAATGCCACCGTCACAAGTGATATCTTGTGATAAATACTTTAGACCATAGTAAAATAAACATTTTGGTGTAGCATATGTACCTCAAAAGACTGTAAAATCAGCCTATGTAGTAGCAACTTGTGAAGGAGGCCAACTTTTTAAGTATGATCTCATCGAATGTGATATAGTATCAAACCAAAAAGATTCATCATAACTGAAGCATTTTAACTCGGTTCTAAACAGTCATTCCAGCAACATCGAACCGAAACCAAATGATGTCATTTTTGAATGTGACTTACATTTTGACTTTTGCAAGCAAGATTAAAAAACATGTAAAACCTTGGCCTGTGACGCTGGGGTTGATAATAAGAAGCACCATTCCGGTACACAACTGACAAATATAAAAAATTCACAAATTCAGCTATGCAGGAATTTTCTCTCAAATTTTGTGAAAAGGAGTAGATTCAATAGAGTTATCCGCAAAGTGCTCTACAGTTGGGTGACTGGACCGCAGATTGTGAAAAGAGAGGTTGAAAAGACAATAAAAGTAGACATGTCAGATGCTATAAATAAACTAGAGGTCTGAAATTTGAAGGCACTAAAAACGGTGCCCAAAAACTTCCCAACCTCAGTTTCTATTCTCGTGGATGCTCTATCACATGGGCTTCCTTGGCTTGACACGTATCTACATGGAATGGGTCTTTGGAGTGGGTCTATTCATTGAAATAGTAATACCAGTAACTAACAGCCCCACCACAGGCCAATTTTCGTATACCCAAGGAATTGCCAAAGTAAGGCTCTGAAAACCCATGAGTTTGCGGAAAACTCTAATACTGTTTCAGATTTGTGATTGAGCCAACCCCAAAAAAAAAGCTTATCAATACCTGTTCACTCCTTCAAGGCATTCGCCTATTCATGGCTTTATTTGTTTGATTCACTCCTTATTCATTGAAACAAAAAGGCAACACCCCACTTCGAATGAATTTAATGAAAATTAAAATGTCCTCAGATTCTCACTTAAACTTGTAATACAGAGCTCCAAGTCTCATAGCTACACCTCTCATACTTAACCCTTTAACCCTTAAACGTCAAGAGGGCCTGAACGGGGCAACCCGGAATGAATCTTATTTTATTTTATTTTAAAAATTAAAAAAAAAAATTGGCCAAAAACGGCTCTACAGTGCACTGCTGGCTTGCACTGTAGCACTGTAGCACTGCGGAACTTCAGCTGCCCCAACCTCAAAACTTGTTCAATTTGATAACTTTGATTGCTTACCAACGATTCCACAATCTCTCAAATGAGGCGAAAATTTGGAATCTAGATCGCTTTTTAGGCAGCTTTCCAACGCAACAAGTCTCGCTTGATTTGGTTGAGAAATGAAACTTTTTTCTCCAATTATTCCTTTATACCAAGCCCGTGGGGCTTGCTTTGACGTTTAAGGGTTAAGGTCCCAATTCAACATTGTTTTCAAAGAAAAATTATAAAATGTTAGATAAATACCAAAAACGGAGTTGATGTACATAGCAAAGTTGTAAATGTCAACGTGAAGATCACATCTGTACGGTTGGATTTATCATGTTTTTTTATTAAGTATTTTTAATTATTTTTGCAAGGTTTTCTCTTGAAATTTGATTAAAAATCCCACATTATTACAAAAAAAATTAAAAATATTGTAATGAAATTGGAATAACATGCTCTATGAGATGGTATGGTTTCCATTATTTGATTCTACTTATTTTGATAAATCATGTTTTAGGTCTCACTTTTTGAACTAAGAATGAAACTTGACATAAACCAATTCTGTGATTTTTCCAAAAATCATAATAACCCATTTAAAAAATCCAAACCGTACAATAGATAGTAAACTTGCACAAGAACCAAGAGAAATTTATTTGGATGAAAACTGTCCAATTTGGATGAGAATCGAACAGCTTGAATGTGTTCATCGTCCAGATATTGGACACAGGAGCGTCAAAGGGTTAATCATAGTACTCAAAGCTTAAAGTTTAGGTACCGGTACTTAGTAAAAGAAGAAGTTTACGCAGTGATTAATTTAATTAATCTCTAAAGGATTAAGGATTCACGGTTTGAAAAAGGCCGATTAAATTGATCATATTATGAATGCATTAGAATTCAATGGCGTCAAATATTACATCAGTAGAGATATGGCATGTGTTTGTCAAAAAATACATACAAGTGGACAAAAGAAAGTCTTTGTATGACTTACTCAAAACTACTTTTTGTAAGACAAAAACATGGACTCGTGGTCCTTTAATGGATTGCATTGAAGCACATTATTTGGGATTGAAATGGCAATCTATGCCATCAATTCAGTGCAAGTCATACATTTATTTGCATTATGTCATTTGCATTATAATTTCTTAGAACAACATCTATATAATAAGGAAGCTCTAGGGCATATGAAAGAGATAAAGAAGCCTTGTGAATTGGCCGATGCCAGCGGCCAATTATCTTTCCAATGCTAACGGCACAGGTTTTATGCTATTTCTCATAAAAGAGTCTACCTCTAAGAAAGAACACCAATGCTACCCATATCCTTGACATGAACTATCTCTAACAGACTCTTTATTCACACTGATCTTTAGATTGACATTATATTATTTCTCTATAGTTCCAAGCAACAATGTGGATAAAGTAACTATACCTAATTGCAACACCTATTTAAATGCAACACTACAAACTCTACATTGAGAATGTACACCTCAACATCATTTTTAAGATCATCTACACTAAAAATTTGAAGCCTTATAACTTTTGCATACAATATCCAAATAATGCATTCTTTGGTACGTTGGAATTCTCTTCAAATAGCCACCAAGAACTTTCAAAAATCCAACCAAATGTTATATTATCAGAAACTATGCTTTAAAGTGTGGAAAATTAGGTGTGGTTACAAGAAAAATTTGAAGGCTTGTAACTTTTACATATGGAATTCAAATAATGCATTCTGGAATTAGCCACCAAGAACATTTAGAAAACCAACCATCGTAATAATAAAAAACAAAGTGTCAAATTACCTGAGGCGCTGATGTCAGCGTAAAACCCTCATAAAACCCTTGGAAATTGATCAACCCAACCATTCTTTCGCTGATTTCAGACCTGCGCAAGCGAAGACGCAAAACCCACGTCTGAAAGTGCAATTGGGCTCAGCAGAAGGAAAAACGGACACGACCAATTCTGCCTCGCTGATAGCGGTACACTAAACAGGTAGATTAGTGTTAGATAATTGTAAGATTTGAAAACATTATAGATTTTTACTCTCGACAAAAAAAATTACCAAAGACATTGATTCCAATACTATTGAAAGATCCCCATCTTGACCAATATAGAGGGTAAAAAAATAGGTCAACAGTAAAAACTCACAACATGTTTATGTAAATTAGTGTATCTAACACTAATCTACCTATTTAGTGTAGTATGAGGTAGAGAAGAAGGAATTTACCTTTTCGTGAGCTCCGTGGGTTGTGAGGTCGTTCACAGGTTGCAGAAATCGCAGAGGCCATGGGCCGTGATCAGTGGGAAAATTTGATGAGTTGCTGGGGCGATGGCCGGAGCATTGGAGCACAATGGCTTGAGTTCCTTTCCGTGCAATGCCAGTTGTAGTGAGGGGACGCCCTCCGATGGAGCTCTTGAATCCAGCGGCTCCCAAGATCCGACGTGGTGGGCGTTTGCCACAGTCAGCACGCAGGCTAGGTGGCTGACGTGGGCGAACTTTGAATTTCGGGCAGCTGCTGTGACGCTTCCGGGCATGAAATTCAGCTGCAGAGGGCGGGCGGTTTACTCAAAATTTGCGTTGCAGAAATTTTGTCCCCACTTAACCCTTTAGTGCCCAGGAGACCATAATGTGGTCACTCGGGCATTGGAAAAGGGAATTCCGGAAATTCCGTAAAGATTCAAGTTTTATACTCTGAGGTTCAGAGTTGCGAAATTCTTTATGTCATCTTCTGGGAAAAAAAAAATTCAATTTGGAGTTGTGCAACTATCAAAATACCTATGAACAAAACATGAAAATACTGCAAATACTTGAAAATACAGTAAATACTTACAAATACATCACATATACTATGCGGTATTTCTTGTGTTTGGAAGTTTGTTATCTTGTTTTAATAAATTTTTCGATTGTGTTCTCTTGTTCATGTTCCATTAGTGTATCTACTCCGATCTTGATCAATGCACAAACTCCTTTCATATTTTAACGTATAATTTTTGTCCTAAACCGTACATGGATAAGTCACTATCACTTGTAAAATTCACAATAATTATGTGTGAGTCAGTTCTTGACAGGAAAGATTGCAATGGAGAGGTGTTGACACAGGTCATTGCTTAACCTCTTCACTTTTATTTTTGAAAATTTAACCCAAATTCTATTTAACTTTGAAGTCACACATCCTCCAAAATCTCATTTTTGAGTGTGCATTATACGGTGCAAAGACATACTATAATCTTCCAATCCAACGGTCGGATCTTACCAAGGTTTAACCGGCACTTGTTTGATTAAGCTACGCTTACATTTATACGGTTAAATACCAGTACTATTAATAGTTTTCATAGTTTGAATAAAGAGAGGAAAGGAACTCAAGCCATTGTACCTTCACAGCTCCAAATCCTCCAATGCTCCGGCCATCGCCCCAGCAACTCATCAAATTTTCCCACTGATCACGGCCCATGGCCTCTGCGATGGATTGGTTTTCTATTATATTTCTATTATTACGATGGTTGGTTTTCTGAATGTTCTTGGTGGCTGATTCCAGAATGCATTATTTGAAGTTACAAGCCTTCAAATTTTTCTTGTAACCACACCTAATTTTCCACACTTTAAAGCATAGTTTCTGATAATGTAACATTTGGTTGGAGTTTTGAATGTTCTTGGTGGCTATTTGAAGAGAATTCCAATGCACCAAAGAATGCATTATTTGGATATTGTATGCAAAAGTTATAAGGCTTCAAATTTTTAGTGTAGATGATCTTAAAACTGATGTTGAGATGTACATTCTCAAAGTAGATTTTGTAGTGTTGCATTTAAACAGGTGTTGCAATAAGGTACAGTTATTTTATCCACATTATTGTTTGGAACTACAGAAGTGTGTTCTATTATGAGAAATAATATAAATGTCAGTTTGAAGATTAGTGTGAATAAAGAGTCTGTTAGGGATAGTTCATGTCAAGGATATGGGTAGCATTGGTGCCTCTTCTTAGAGGTAAACTCTTTTATGAGAACTAGCGTAATACCTGTCGGCATTGAA
Source organism: Pohlia nutans (assembly GCA_022496805.1). Lineage (NCBI taxonomy): Eukaryota > Viridiplantae > Streptophyta > Bryopsida > Bryales > Mniaceae > Pohlia > Pohlia nutans. The sequence continues at coordinate 6,829,090 of CM040098.1, read as the reverse complement.
AAGCTAATTAGCCGTTGGCTTTGGCCAATTCATAAGGCTTTTTTATCTCTTTCATATGTCCTGGAGCTTCTTTAATATATAAATGTTGTACTAAGAAGTTGTAATCGCTCCAAACAAGTATGACTTGCACTGTCTGAATTGATGGCATAGATTGCCATTTCAATCCCAAATGTTGGGCTTCAATGCAATCCACTAAATACTCACGATACTTCTATAATATCTGGCAATACCCTTCATATATTGAGGTGATACCATGATGATATCCGCGGATATCACCTCATGAAGTTGCTACATATTTATATCATGATGAGCATTCTCGCTACATTTAAAAAGAAAATCATTTTCATTCTTTGTATGTTTAGCAGCCCCATTTTTTGAGTAGAAATCCAGCTAATTTTAGCCAGTTTTGAGATCACTGCCGCGGATATCATCATGATATCACCTTAGTATATCAAGGGCATCGCCGGATATTGTAAAGGTATCGTGAGTATTGAGTAGTACATTCACAGTCAAGGTAGCAAAAGTATCTACCATTTATGTGGAAGGTAGCATCCTGTGCTAAATGTCATAAAGTGGTTCTAAAATCACTGATAAGCTGTTGTGCAAATTAAATGGCAACTGAACCAATTATGCAGTTCTTCAATGCTTTCAGAGCCACTTCAAGGGAACCTGGCAACTTGCAGCAGGAACAGTTTAACCCCTAACCGCCCAACCATGCATATTTTGCTTGATGTACAGATTTCATCTGCAATTTCTCATCCGTCATGCACTTTTTGTAGTGTGATTTTTTTACTGATTTTTTCACTGATTTTTTTATGGGAAGTTAGCTTCATGTATGTGTGATCCGATCAAAAAGGAAACAATTTCTGAAAAAATTATGCCTCATTTCGTGTTGCAGTGTTTCACCCAAAAGTTTGAAGATTTTAGTCTAAAAGTGTTCTTGAAAAAATAAACTCATACAATCAAGCATCCAAAAAATCTCCAAAAATCACTACACATAGAGTACTATATTATAAGCCATCACAACAAATTTCATCCCCATACTGTCAATATCTTATTCGTAATCAAATTACAAAATAATTTTTTATTTTATGTTTCAAAAATTATAGAAAAATATTAGTGATAGCAATCAAAGATCTAACCCTATAGATTGAATCTAAATTTCAAAATGTATAACTTTTGTTTATACATCAAGTTTCAAATATTCATGTTAGTTGCATTTTATAACGCATCTTTGCAAAACTGCCCAAATTGAACATAGGTGAGGACGTTTAGGGGTTAATACCCTTAAGTACATGTACCCGGTCAATCCACATCAATTTCTTACATTTTTCAGAATATTGTATTTCTTGGGTATTTCTCCCATATAATTTATTGTTCAAGCGATTTACACTGATATTTTCATAATTGTTTTCATAAGAATCAATCTTATAAGCTTTTGCAAAGTTTTTCTCTTGTTCTACTCATGGTAATTTCAAAATTGCCTTAAATAGTATGCTTCTTTAAGGATAAATGTTCATAATAGTAATGAATGGAACAAAAGAATTTCAATCAAATTTCTTTTTATGTAAGCTCGAAAGCCATGCCACCTTCACCATATTGTACATTGGAATTTTAGGGTTTTGAACTAAAATGTGCGATAAAAGACACAATTTCATCAATTTTTGAAGAACTGGAAATTTGACTGAAAAGTAGAAGATAGCTCCCACACTTTCTTAGGTGGGAATGATTTCATTTGAAAATAGAATTAGGTGAAAATCAATGTTTTATTGAAAATTGATTTAACATGGCCCCACAGGGGCTCTTTGAATGCTTTGAGTTGAGGTAGAATATCTGTAACCAATAAAATGAGGTTTTGGAGATGGAAAATGTTGAAGATTCACTTATAAGATATTTTTCTTTCATTGAGAAACAAAGATACTGTAGAATGATGATGACTCAAAAAAAATTCTCAAATTTGAATTTGTTAAAACAAAAATTATTTGAAAAGATACTCAAAACCCATGAATAATATATAGGTTCATCTATTTCAACAACAAAGAGATCGAGTCGTGAACATAAAGTTGCTATATGTTGGCTCCTTTTGAAGTTGGGCAGCATTAATTTGGCTTTTGGGTTGATGAAACACACCTTCTAAGAGGACTAAGGGAAAAGCACCTTAAAATGAATAGTGTTCCAAAAATGATAGACTTTTGATACAACTGCCCATCACTTGGGTCTAAAATTGATAAATTGCACTATTCACAAGGTAGCAACCTATTTATGGAGTATTCAAACATTATAAATCCTTGAGAGGATATTAGTAATCGGTTCTTGGTGTTGTCATGAGTGGAAATGAGTGCCACATACGTTGAACATGGGGGAGCCTATTGATCTAAATGAATATCAAAGTACTTTCCACTTTCAAAATTTGTACATTTTTCAATATTGGATTATTGGGTAATGAATTGAAAACAAATTTTCATTCCTTGCAAAAGAAATTAAATTAACTTCCAACAAAAAAAAAATTATCTTCCTATTAATGGGTGGTTCATCAATAGTCTAGATAGGTTATCCTTGAGATAGAAGAAGTATCCATAACAAACTACTTATTTACAGTGGCCTTTAGTGATTTTTTCTAGTAAAAGATCACTCTTACAAAGTTCCAAACAATAGTGTGGATAATGTAATTGTACCTAATTGCAACACCTTTTTGAATTCATCACTCAAACACCTACATTGAGAATGTACACCACCTCAACACTAGTTTCAAGGTCATCAACAAAATTATAAAAATTTGAAGCTTTGTAATTTTTCCATACGATATCCAAATAATGCATTCTTTGGTTTGTTGGAATTCTCTTCAAGTAGACACCAAGAATGTTCAAAAATCTAACCATTACATTATCAAGATCTATGCTTATAGTGTGGCAAATTAGGTGTGGTTACATGTGGCACCAATAAAATTTTGAAGGTTTACAACTTTTACATATGGTATCCAAATAATGCATTCTTTGGTGCGTTGGAATTCTCTTCAAATAACCGCCGAGAACATTCAAAAAACCTACTACCATGTTAATTTAATCTAAACTTTATGCGTTAATGTCATCATAAAGTCCTTGGAGATTGATCAACCTAGGTCTAACAACAACCATTCTTTCACGTTGATTTTAGAACTCCATATGCAAAGACGCAAAGCCCACCTGGAAAAGCGCACTTGGTTTTAACAGAAGTAAAAATCGGAAACCATCAAAAGTTGTAATAACGGACACGAACAATTGTACCTCCCTAATAGCGGTAGTATCACTAGTAGGAAATGTCTTTTTTTTCACATTCTATAATTGAACAAAAGAATGAAAAGTCAAAAAACTTAGATTTGAAAGGCCATTTTAGAACACTCTAGGATTGAAGGTCAAAAGGCATGTTTGAAGGGCCCGTGGTGAATCTCCAACGGTCGTCACTAGCTAAGAATTTGACACACTTCAAAAGCAAATGGAAAATGCCAAGGGCTCTTCTAAAGAGCTTCTTGATCCTCTATCATGGAGTCTGTGAAAGATGACACTTGAAATCTAAATTTAGTTGACTATATCTCACATTCTACGTGTAATTGGTCAATTGATTATTTTTTTGATGTTTGACCAGAGTTGACGGTGAGATTCTTTTAAGTGGAAAGGCTCTTAAAATATAGATGAGTAATTTCATCGTGTCACTTTTAGCGTGCATGGTTGGAGGTGCAAATTTCATTTAGTTATTGTGTGTTTGCGGTTTGGCAAATGGAATTGCAAAATTATTGGCTGAAACTCATAGTATTAAGCTAATATCTGGATAATATTTGTGATACTCAGATGCTACCTAGGTGAAATATGGGTAAAAGCCGAATGGATTCTTGTCTGGACCGTTTGCTTTTGTAACATATTGGATTTTAGGGCCACTTCACACTATGGCTGTCCAAGTCGAGAGGCCGTGGAATTGAGTTCAAACTTTGTTGAGAGTCCAAAGAAATCTACTAAAATAGGCAATAAAATATAATTTTCACTCTTTATGAAAAGAAATTGATGGCCTCTCGACCATAGTTTGGGTTTCCATTTCCGTCCGACCCAAACTTTTTTTCGAGAGGCCGTCGCCTTAATCAAAAAGTACTACCACATAGGCATTTTGGAGAGCGATGACCGTTGGACTTTGGCCTCTATTGTGAAGGGTTGAGATGTCGAATTCATGATTTCTTGCAATTTGATTGGTGGAAATCAACGCCTCTCGACCTTCGGCCATAGTGTGAAGCGGCCTTTAGATGGTTTCCTTAGAAAACTCCCTGTTGAGTGCACGGCTTATGATGTAAAAAGATATACTGTATACCATATAATTACCATATTGACAAGTTGTAGAACTGAATCTTAATGATACACTGTACAATTATAGTACACTGTACAATTGTACACTCACTAGTTATGATATAAACATTGGATCCCTCTGTCACCGCGCCTGAGTAACTCCGAAGGCCAGGAAACTCCGCCCATGCTATATTACGAGCCATCTCTTCCCCTCCGCTCATTCTCCACAACCACCAGACCTTCGTTGTTTGTGCGCACAAAGCTTGCTCTATCTTGCTGCACATATCGTCGTCCGAGTGTTTGCTCTGGACGGTTACACTTGCGCCCATTTCCGTCATCGACCTTTCATTTCAAGCGTGGTTGCCTCGATCTGTCGAGATTTTCTTCTGCATATAGGCCGAACGAGTTGTTGTCCACATTTTGAGGAGGTACAGAACACAGTCCTTGAGTACGTTTCATTGTCGGTAATTACCTTGAAGAATGGCTCTACAGATTGGTTCTTGAAGTGACAGATCATGGCACACTGATTTGGTGTAATTAAACTGCAGGTTTTGTACGATTTGAGTTCGGGTGTTGATAGACCTGCAGTTCGTTGCAGGAGCTGCATCAGTTCTTCACTTGGGAGTGCGAGAAGGTAGTGATTACTTTGTGGTGTCCAGGTATGTCTTATCAGTACGGTTCTCTCTGTTGCTTTGAGCCGTTCTAGAGTTGGTGAGTGCTTTTGGTCACATAGGACAAGGGTTTACTCAATTTCAAACGGGGACTATCGACGTGTTTACTTGTAGTGCATCAAAGGTGTCTTTACTTGTTTCGAAATTTCTGAATGTATATTGCCAGTTGTAGTCCTGCGATTTGAACATTGTTTATGGTGGTATGGAAAGAAGTGTTACGAGTTGCTTGTTTATACATTGTACACATAGAATCTAGTGCCGGTTGAATGTGCATAGTATTGTGATTAGTAAGCAAGTGTGCCAGTTGGAGCCCTTCCTCCTAGCTCACAAGTTCAAACTCTAAATGTTTGTTTTGGTTTGTTGTTTAGGAATGGATCTTGAAGCAGCAGGGATGCAGGCTCAAGCAACAAGATTGACGTTGGAGGAACAAGTAGTTAACGTGATGAAAAATACGGCTATCATCTTTCGATCGTTCAGCTCAGTGCCAATTAGTCAGCCGGATAAAGATTTTGAGGAGGTTATTAAACGAGTTGTGGAAATGCTGCGGGATGATCCGAAACGCACAGGTGTGAAGACCCTTCCGGAGACTCAGGGTAAATATTTGAGAGGTGTAACTTCTCTGCACTGGGCTGTGAGAATGGGGGATAAATGTATGGTCGCCCAGATCTTGCAAGCAGGCATAGTGGATTTCTATGACCGGTATAATGACCACCAAACCTATGCCCTCCATGAAGCAGCAATTTATGGAGACATAGGCATCATGAAATTAATGCTGGACAAACACTCGGAATTAGGGAAGGAGGATGACGTCTTGGATGTCTCGGATCGTACGACCCTACATTGGGCTGTAATAAAAGGAAATATTGATATTGTGAAATTAATTGTTGCCGAACACTTGAAATCAGGGAATATGAATGTGAATGCCGTGTATTGGATTGTGAGGTTTTCAGTCCTACATTTGGCTATTATGGTTGGTCGGAGTGAAAATATTGACATGGTGAGAGAGCTTTTGAAATGCAAAGACACCATGAGATTGTCAGAGGAAGATAAACATGGACAAACTCCTCTTCAAATAGCACATGAGAGGGGCTACAAAGACGTCCAAAAAGCATTGATGGAGCATGAATCAGTACGGCGGTACATTGAGGAGCTCTACAAAGATCGACAAGTGTATGTGGATGCAGCAAATGCCATTCTTGTAGGAGCAACTCTCATTGCAAGTGTTACCTTTGGCTCATGGTTGCAACCACCATTGGGCTTAACATCCGGTTACGCGGATGTTCAACATAATATAGGATTGGGGGTGTTTTGGATCTTCAACAGCTTGTCATTCTACTTTGCCATTGCAACGGTCGTTTTTGGTGTGAGGAGTGTGTTGCCAAGGAATGTGTATTTTATCAAGCGAACCGTGGAGAAGCTCCGCAAGAATCTTTTGATAATGGCTTTTATGTTGGCATGCTTTGTGTTCTTTGTTATAACAGCGTTTGGAATAGCAGGGTGCATTGTATTGACGCCAATATTGAAATATCAGTGGTATATGATAGTTCCTACCATGCAGGGTTGTTCATCATGTCGGTCATGTCGTGTCATGTCGTGTCATGCCCATCATGTCGTGTCGGACCCCTCCGGCACGACACGATAGGATCAACCTAGACTGCAGGTAGGGTCAACCTAGTCTTTTCACCAGGTAGGGTTAAAACAGTTACCTTTCTGCCACCTTGCAAGCTAGACGTGGCTCAAGAATCACATGTGGCATGGCCACGTAGGACCCCTTGGAAGTCGTGTCCTACGTGGCTATGTGGTCCCGGGTAAATGTTTTACCCTCAGTCAGTGTGCTTCACTTCGACTGCCCCTTCCCTCCGACTGCCATGTTGCCCGACTGCCCCCTTCCCGTCCGACTGCTCGAATCCGACGGTTTAGATCTATCCGCTGCATTCGACTGCCTCAATCCAGCGGTGTAGGTCCATTTGCCCGGACCCGACTGCCTCGGCCCGTCTGCCCCAGGCCGTCGGCCTCATCCCGTCTGTCCCTGACCGTCTGTCCCTCATTCCGTCCGCCCTGACCCCGTCTGCCCCTCAACCCGTCCGCCCCTCACTCCGTCTGCCCCTCATCCCGTCTGCCCCTCACCCCGTCCGCCCCTCACTCCGTCTGCCCCTCATTCCGTCTGCCCTCTTTCCCGTCTGTCATGTTCGGAATGGCTCCCTTCTGTCTATCATCCATCCAAAAGATTTTAATTGACAAACAGATATCTAGAAGTCACTGAACTTAGAGTATTACAATTTAACAAATCACTGAAAATTTTATTCAGAAATACTCTATGCCGTATTTATACTGAAAATTTTATTCAGAAATTGCCAATGCTATATTTATACTGAAATTCAGGGTTGGATTTTGGATTTCAGTTTCAAAATTAATTTAAAAATTGTAGGGCATAGCAATTATATATCTAAACATCTGCCTAGAATCAGAAATTCATAATGTACAACTTTTAGTCGTACATCTAGATCAAAGGAAGATTCCAATCATGGATGCAACATGCACAACACGCAAATTCAGAAAACAGTATTTATTTACGCATGGAGAAGTTGTCCTTGAAAAGGACTTACATTGTAAAATTCAACTAAATGCAAACTTGTAGGATCCAATGTTGCACTAAGGGAAAAAAACTATGAACTATATATTGTAACGGTAACATTGGGTTGGAGTCATGAGACGGTATGGGTTTGCTTTCAACGAGTTCACTGCATGGGCCACGGTGTGTCGCTCTTTCGGGTCGTCCAAGGTGAAGCCATCCAAAGCCCTATTCCACATGACACGGGTCGTTTCATCTCCTCTGAAGAGCGTTGATGCCATCGCATTGTCAAATATATATCTTGCAAGTTTCCCTGTTGCATACGCCTCCGACTTCATAGTGTGCTTCGTCGGTTTAGTGCTAGGAGATACAACCACCCCATCAACTTCTTGGGGTAGCATATACCACAACTCCGGTGCAACCCACCATCGCGCCGCCTTTTTTGCTTTCAGGTCCGCCTCGTCTCTTGCCCAGTTATTTGAATAAGGTTCTTCACCACTCCAAGATGCCATGCCCCAATCGCACACCCCAATGTACACATCTTCACGTCTCTCTGGTGGAAAATGTATGAGGATGTTGGATGGGCTCAAATCATTGTGCTGCACGCCGCTTTTGTGTAACACATCGATGATGTTCATGAAGGCCCAGGCTAGCCAGGAATGCTGCTTACGATAAGCCGCAATCCTCCGACGGACCTCTGAATCCATCCCTTCCATTCCCAGCATAGTATCGGGATGTATGCTTTTAAAAGGCTGCTCAATCCGCTTCACCGACGCTACTGAATTCCCATTCCACCATATGGTGAATGCAGACATGTTCTCCGCCGATAACGCAAAGAATTTTATCATCCCCGGGTGGTCCACGGGATTCACTAGGGCCTCGCAAGAAAGTTCCTTTCTTGCCTTGGTTTTGTCTTTTTTGGCGATCTTGCTTATCTTCTCAGCAAAAACCATATGACTTGGAATCGGTGCAAAAATTATGAATCGATACTTGCCGCACCTTGCCATACGCCCCCTGAAATTGTTCACCACTTTTGCTCACAATTTCAGCTGACCTCGGAATCCACATGATTCCGGTTCTACCGTGTGAAGATAGATGACCCACCAGCAACTTGTCAGCCCATGGAGGCATACGTGTCGCCGCGGCTTTCACCTGCTGGGCGTAAGTCTTCCACCAAAGCAGCTTCTCATATTCTAGGTCTGGTTCAGAGGTAGTTAGGGATTCAATTGCCTTGGGGTGAGTTGGCTCATAGAGCTGCGTCGGATTGTACACGCCTTGCTGCACTTGCTCATGGAACCAATGTCCATAGCCCGCAGCACTGGGAGCATCATGATGCCTTGGATCCTGTTCGATAGCGTCTGCTAAATACATCTTCATGTCCTCGATTACTGCCGCGAGGCCATGCACTCCGTGGTGCAAGTACTTGGTTTCCAAATACTCCTTTGACTTCTTCTTAAAGAACTGCAACGTCAAACATTGAACTAATAGCAGGCAGCCCCTTGAAGGAATTTCGGGCCGGTTTCTCCTCTCCTCCGGTGTTAGGTGCTTCCTCTTTCTCCCCGAGCATCCAGAGGTAGAACCTGACAGCGAGGTACTCCGCGCTTGAGAACTACTCCCTCCAGTGACTTCAATGCTTCGTGGTGGGTCCATGGGCCCAGTCCCAATAGACGCACTTGCGGTGGGATCAAACTCAAGATCTTGCACGCCTACCAATATACTTGCCACACGTTGCGATGCCTGGTTGTGGTCCCCGCCACCTGATGTACCTGCCACGTGCTGCAACCCCTGGCTTTGGTCCCCAGTCGATGTTGTAGCCATCGAGCTCTCTCCTACGATCCTCATCCTCTTCGGAGGTTGCTTGAATCCGCTGTTCCTTTCCATACTTTTTTTATTAAAAAATTTAAAAACTCCTCCCCCAAAAAAGCCAGAAACTTACCGCTCCGGAAACCCAAGCAAATCTGCGAGCGCAGGATTGGTCACGGGTTCCTGTGAGGAGCGGTCGAAACTGGCAGCAGTAAATGAGGGGCGGCCCTCAATATATAGAGGCGGCCGTCGGGTTAGGGTTTCGGCAGTCGAGGCATGGCAGTCGGGGCAGGACAGTCGACGCAGGCCGTCGGATACAGACGACGGGATTAGGGCAGTCGGAGGGGGGCCGTCGGATACAGGCCGACGGCTTTAGGGCAGTCGGAGGGGGGCCGTCGGATCCAGGCCGACGGCTTCAGGGCAGTCGGACGGGGCCGTCGGATACAGGCCGACGGGTTTAGGGCCGACGGGTTAAGGGCCGACGGGTTAACCCTTAAACGTACCACTCCTTTGCAGGAAAGTCAAACTACACAATTTACTGAATTTTTGGCTTTAAGATTTATCAAAATATATTTTGTAATATTTTTCATGCGTGGAATTGAATGTTTCCTATCAGTCTTGAAATTTTCAGATTTTTTTAACAAATTTTTAAGTCAAATACTTCAAAAAATAATTTTTATTACAAAAAAGCTTTAAAAAATTAATGTTTTTTGGGAGCAGGTACAAATTACAATGGAGAATCACATGATATGTTTTCCATAGAAATTTTTTATTTCAATTTTGAAATTCGAAAGCTGAAAATCCCATCATTCCTATGTAGTTTAATTCAAACCTTGACCTACAAAGCTTGCACAAGCAATAAAATACTCAATAATTGGAATTTTTAAGAGTTGAAAAGTGGAGTACAAACTACACTTAATAAACTTCATTTTCTTAGTTGGGTATATTAGCAACAAAAGTCATTTTCAAGATCAAAATTGGGTTTGACCAACAAACATCCAGTATTTGGATGCGTGGACGTTTAGGGGTTAAGGGCACACGGGGACAGGTCCTTGAGAATGGGCAGTTGGATTATCTCAATTGAACACTCTATTGCTGGATGGAACTGAAACTGGATTTCGTTTACGAAGCAACGTTGTAACTGTCAAAGTAAAATTTAAATTAGGGTTTAATAGGATTCGATTATTCGTACTTGTTAATGGTTATTAATAATTTCCAAATACTTTTGTAAGGTTTAGGCTGGTAAATCAATTAAAAAAAAACAATTAACATAATCTAGAAGAAAAATATTGGAGTGCAGTTGGAATATCGTGTAGTACATGATGGTAGGATTCCCATTAACTCGTTGTCTTTAATTTGAGAAATCATGTATAACCCCTAAACACCCTCACGTATGTATTATTGGGAAAGTGTTGCAAAGATGTATTATAAAATTCAACTAACATGAATATTTCAAACTTGGTGTATGAACAAAAGTAACACATTTTCAAGTTAGATTCTATCCATACGGTCAGATCTACAATTGCCTTCACTGATAAAAAAATTTATACATTTTGGAACATAAAGTAAAAAATTGTTTTCTAGTTCGATCATGAATAATACATTGATAGTACGTGGCCAACATTTGTTGAGATGGATTGTCACATAGTACTGCAGATTTTATAACTTTAGAAGATTTTTAAGATGCTGGATTTTATGACTTATTATTTTCAACAACAATGTCAGATTAAAATATTAAAATTTAGGGTTGAAATACTTCAACAAGAAATGAGGCATACTTTATTCCGAAATTTTTTCATTATTGATCGGAACACACATACACGAAGCTAACTTCCCATACAAATTTTAGTATACAAATAACCATGACTTTGAAAATCGCATAACGGTTTAGATAGTACGTATTTAATCCGTAGTAGAAGCTAAATTTGCATGCTTGGGCAATTAGTTGTTAAAGTCCCACATTGTACACTACGAATGAAATTTGAAATCAATACTTGCATACACATGCCAATTATTTATGGACAAGTATTTGCCATACAATAAATACACACTCACGCATATATAAAAATATATAAAGATATATATATATATATATATAAATATTTTTTCAATGTACCGCAACAACATAAAAAACCGTAATTAGATGGGAAAAAAAAGATCTCTACCATGCATTTGTATTCGAGGAAAATGATGCAAACATGCGTGACTATTTAAATATAGCTACATTCCCTATTCCTCATCCGATTCTAAACTGATAACGGGGTTAACAGGGACTCCTTCATCCACTGCGCGCTCCGTCAGTGTTCTACCACTTGAACCTTCGCCCTCTTGTATCACTCTTGGTGGCGCATACACAGGTGTTTCGTTTGCAGCCGCCCGATGAATCCGTTGGAATTTGCCTCTAGTGCGGTAACAAACTGCGTCTTCTGTAATAACCAAATTTGGACGTCGGATTCTACCCTCTTGTCTGGCTTTCAAATACCGTTGTGTCTTTGGAGATACCTGGTGCAACAGTACATAGATCGCCTGCCTCAATAGTCTAGGTTTGTGATACGACTCCTCGTGAGAGATATTGTCCCCCCTGCTTATGATAGGGGCCTCTATATCGCTCTGCGGACGTATAGTCTCGCCCATGTGATTCACCTTCTGTCTAACGGGAAGTTCTCCTCTCACCAACCGCCCCGTTTTCAAGTCCCAATAATACCCGAATACTTGGTAAAAATAGCGTTTCAAGCCGAAGTCTGGAGCTTTGTTCGGGTACATCAAATTAGCGGCCAGAAGTACGTTCTCTGGCCTCTCGTGCCAGTTCCAGCCCCGCCTCTCGATGTACATTTGTTGCGTGCTCATATTGTACTTCTAGCTCCATTCTACCGTCTTCCCAATTTCTGCGTTGGTTACAAATCCCGCAAAATCTGTTGCGTTGTACCTCCAATGACTTGGCATGAACGGTAGCAATCCGAATGTTTCATACAACCGGCGGTGGAAAGGGCTTAGGCAAACTGGGCACCGTCGGACGGAAATCATTCGTGGTAAAAGGCACTGCACATGGAAGCAATGTCTACAACTTCCTAATGACCAAAAACCCTCCGGTCCAAAATAGTTGTTGCAAATAATGCACTGGGTACCGTCTTGAACTGATTCGTTAGGCGAAGGCCACTCGCGCTGCATTCCTGATGTGATGCTGTCATACTCTTTGAGAAGATTCCATCGGTGTTGGATTGGTAATTTCGGCCAATCAATCCCTTGAGCCGTCGTTGGCCAATCATCGTCATACATTGAATCAACTTCGGCCCAGGATGTGAGCATCAGATTCCGCAATCTACCGTCTCTCACCCATTCCACTTGAACTTGCTCCATCTCCGTCTCCAATGCCCTCACTCTTGCTGCTGCAAAAATGGCAACCGTTGCCCAGTCATCAAATTGCATAGCGAGTTCGCCATACTCCTTTCTAAGACTTTTATTTTGCCGCTCCAACTCCTCTGAGTTATCCTGTTGGACCTCTGTCTCATGTTTTCTAATGAGGTCACCGATATCCCTGCCGTGAACGTGGGTCCCATCCAATGTACTCGGTGCGACGTTTATGCCTTGAAATCCTTCCCCTCCCGGTAAAACGGGCGTACTCGGTAACACCGTGTCATCTATAATCACATCCGTTGTTATGGTTTCAAAATCGGGCATCGCCGCATCCGCCTCTTCCGTAGATGGGGCCCCCGTTGCAACTGCCTCTGTTTCTACTGCACTACCCCTGTTCTCGTCCTTTCCGTCAAAGATTTGTACGGGGGACGTTTGTCGTGGTACCTCTACAAAGGCTGGGATGCTCAAATTTGCAATGACTTCGTCTAACAATTCTTCGTCCACTTGCATATCATCCACTGTACTGGGCCTATAGTAATTCTTTGGCGGATACAACAAATCATGGTTTTCGATAAACCATTGTGGGATTGGCACTATGGGAATCTCCTTCGGCCTCCTCACTAAATATGCTTGGCACACATACGACGGAAGCGTGGACCAATCCACTTGCACTTTCAAGACACTCTCCGCATACACCATCGCGACAATACACAACGGAATGTTGTGTTTAGCGTATTTAGGGTCATCCGAAATCGCCCTCAACACGCTCAACATCCTCCATTTTATTGGAATGTTGCTGATCTGGGTCCACTTGGCAGAGGCGCTCACACAATTCCGCTCATGGAGATCTTGTGGCCAAAATGCACGGTCCACATGGACCCAATTCACATAGCGGGTCGCTATCAAAGCAGTCCACGGAGTCCTTTGTTCTTCCCAACCCGGTTTCGCAAGAATGTCGAGGTTATTATAAATATCCCACTGAAAGTCCTGAGGTTTGCCTTTTGGTTTACTTTTCTTTGGTTCGTTTACCTCCACCCCTTGAACAAATTCGGATCTAGACCGTCGTCGATTAACACCATCCGCCATCGTCAAATTTGATTGGAGCAGCAACTTCCTGTCCCTTCTAAAGTCTCCGGTACCGTAAAACCTACTTACTAAACCTCGCACTCCAAAATCGTGCAACTAGTATTAAAAACCGTTAAATAGCACTTCAAAATAGCGTTGAATTTAACGGTCATTTCCCTAAACCGATCCACACCCAAATAACAAGTCACAAGTAACAAGTAACATAAATATGATTTTGAACCCCTGAGGTAAAGTTTTCAAAGAAATACTCCGCCTCAGAGGCCATTCATTCACCGACGAGCACGTGGCGGCGGTTGCTAAAAGCAGACCCTGTCAATGTGCTCTAGAAGGTCAATGGGCGTGAAAAAATGAGCCACGTCCTCCACCTTATATACAATCTGCCCCCCCCGCCGACTGCCCTCGTGCGACTGCCCCCCCCGACTGCCCACCCCGACTGCCCCCATCGAACGGCCAGGATCCGACTGCCCCCATCGAACGGCCAGGATCCGACTGCCCGTGCTCGACTGCCCCCATCGAACGGCCACGATTCGACTGCCCCTCCCCGTTGCCCCCCTTCCCGACTGCCCTTACTGAACGGCTGGGATTCGACGACCGGAACCCGACTGCCCTCATCGAACGGCCCAAAATCCGACTGCCCCTACTCGACTGCCCCCTCCCGACTGCCCGTACTGAACGGCTCGGATTCGACTGCAATGATCCAACGCCCCAAGATCCGACTGTCCCTCCCCGACTGCCCCTCCCGACTGCCCGTTCACGACGGCCCAGATGCATCGGCCTTAGTCCGACTGCCCTCATCCAACAGCCCACGATCCGCCTCCCTGACTGCCACTTCCGACTGTCCTTACCTAGGAACCCATGTATGAAAAAAAAAATTGAAAACACTGTCCCCGGACTGGTGGATTCATTTTTCACCAAAGTCAAAGAACATAGAGTTAGCAAAATACCACTAACATATGGAATTTCGTTTTTCAGAAATGAAAAAAAAATTGACGGTGATTCTAATGATGTTACGCACCCATCTCTCCAAAAGAGTTCCAAATGGTAGTACTGAGACTCATGGGTGCATTTTCCACATATCGCAAATTCTAGTCAAAATACATAAAGTTACGAAAATACGAATAACAATGGCAAATGATAATATTGGGGGTGAGACTCCATCTCATTAACACTTATAATGGCTAAACAAAATTGAGATCCAAAATTTGCCATTGTATAAGTTCACGTATAAAACTAAGGCGTACAATACTGTACACATAATGTCCAACAAAACTATAATACTATAATTATATAGATGTATAAGTTACGCTCTCAACATTTAGAATGTTCTCGGTGCGTTCATTGCCTCTTGAACCTCATCCCAAATATTAGGATCATCGTCGTCGTCATCATCATGACTAGGGGCGGGTTTCTCCAGTAGGTCCGGGTTGTCATTAAACCATTGCGGCATGGGCTTAATGGGAATGTTTATGGGCCTCCTCAGTAAGTACGATTCCCGAAGACCCGATGGGAGGGAGGACCAATCCACCTCCACGTTCAACACACTCTCCGCGTAGACCATCGCAGCTATCGCCAACGGAACGTTGTGCTTCGCGTACGCACGATCATCGGAAATTGCCCTCAGCACGCACAACATCCTCCATTTCATAGGGATATTGCTGACCTGAGTCCACTTGCCGTTCGTGTTGATACAATTTCGCTCGTGCCGCTCTCTAGGCCAAAAAGCACAGTCTACGTGGACCCACCCCACGTACCGAGTGGCTATCAAGGCTATCCATGGAGTTGGTTCCGATTCCCATCCATCTCTAGCTTGAATGTTGGGATTATCGTATATTTCCCAATCTGCCTTTTGCGGTTGACCTTTGGGCTTTGTCTGCCTCGAATTGCTGCTTTGACCATAATAATACCTCCCTGACATCTTGATAATACACTGCAATAAACAATCATTGACACTAGTAAGAGGAATTTCTAGTCATGTAGACATAATTATAAATCCAACACTTTCAAAAAGTCCAATTATGATGAAGAATACAAGTGCATTCGAAATACTACTCAATTCAAAGTCTAGTGAGAGGTTTCATAGTAAGTAATGTTTTCAAAAACCTGCGAATGACAGTTCCAATGAAGGAACTACCCGCACTGCAGGCCACTCCTTCAGACCCCCAAGCACTTCGCAATGGTTGCTATACAGCAAACCAGTCAATGTGCTCGCAGGACCTGAGAAATGTGATAAATGAGGCAGCTTGCCCCCTATTTATATCCTGCCAGTGAACCTCCAACCGACTGCCTCTGTACCGACTGCCCCATCCAACGAGCATGGCACGTCAGCCCCCCCGACTGCCTCAATCGGACGGTTCCTGATGATCAGCCCTTTCCCGACTGCCCCTACAGCAGCTGCTGGCCCCCGACTGCCCCATCCGTTTGCCACTTCCGACTGCTCTTTCCGACTGCCCCATCCGTCGGCCACTTCCGACTGCTGTGTCCGACTGCCCTTGCATCCATCTGCCCCACTCCACTGCCTTGGCATTCTAACTTAGTGCACTGCATCCAGGGCTGATTTTCACAAAGTTCTAGCCCGTCCACATCCAAAAACCTTGAATTGAAAGGCAAAAAAAAATTGCAACCCATCCCAAAACCAGTAATTTTAAAATCAACCCGTCCATGGAAAGGTTGAGAAATAAAACAACCCGGCGCAAAACCCGTTCCAAATTGAAAATACCCGTCCCCTAATGTTTTGAATATATATATATATATGAAATTCTGAACATGCTTATATAAAATATTAATTATTCAATTTCTAAGTGTACCTTCAATTATAATCTTTGACATTGTGTTACAAAGGTTCTAAATATTGTAGTGGATGAATCATTGTGTGCACGTGAATCGAGCTCTGGAAGATTGCTATTTTCACTAAGTATTAGTGGTTTGACTCCATTATGCTTACATTCACATGTCCTATATGACAGAATGTAATTGATATTTGCACCAATTACTGTTTTCGGAAATTTTACGATTTTTTTATTTTATTTTAGAACCCGTCCAAAGTAAATTCAACCCGTACAAAAACTGGTTCATTTTTTTAGAACCCCTCCACGATGTTCTACCATCATTCAAATGCCATGGCACATGTGTTTTATATTAGGATTGGGCTTGTATTAATATTCTGGGCTTACTAGGAATGATTATATGCCTTCCACGAGGTTGTACCATCATCCAAATGCCATGGCACATGTGTTTTATATTAGGAATGGGCTTGTATTAATATTCTGGGCTTACTAGAAATGATTATATGCCTTCTACGATGTTGTACCATCATTCAAATGCCATGGCACATGTGTTTTATATTAGGAATGGGCTTGTATTAATATTCTGGGCTTACTAGGAATGATTATATGCCTTCCACGAGGTTGTACCATCATCCAAATGCCATGGCACATGTGTTTTATATTAGGATTGGGCTTGTATTAATATTCTGGGCTTACTAGGAATGATTATATGCCTTCCACGATGTTCTACCATCATTCAAATGCCATGCCACATGTGTTTTATATTAGAAATGGGCTTGTATTAATATTCTGGGCTTACTAGGAATGATTATATGCCTTCCACGAGGTTGTACCATCATTCAAATGCCATGCCACATGTGTTTTATATTAGGAATGGGCTTGTATTAATATTCTGGGCTTACTAGGAATGATTATATGCCTTCCACGATGTTCTACTATCATCCAAATGCCATGCCACATGTGTTTTATATTAGAAATGGGCTTGTATTAATATTCTGGGCTTACTAGGAATGATTATATGCCTTCCACGAGGTTGTACCATCATCCAAATGCCATGCCACATGTGTTTTATATTAGGAATGGGCTTGTATTAATATTCTGGGCTTACTAGGAATGATTATATGCCTTCCACGAGGTTGTACCATCATCCAAATGCCATGGCACATGTGTTTTATATTAGGATTGGGCTTGTATTAATATTCTAGGCTTACTAGGAATGATTATATGCCTTCCACGAGGTTGTACCATCATCCAAATGCCATGGCACATGTGTTTTATATTAGGAATGGGCTTGTATTAATATTCTGGGCTTACTAGGAATGATTATATGCCTTCCACGATGTTCTACCATCATTCAAATGCCATGCCACATGTGTTTTATATTAGGATTGGGCTTCTATTAATATTCTGGGCTTACTAGAAATGATTATATGCCTTCCACGATGTTGTACCATCATTCAAATGCCATGCCACATGTGTTTTATATTAGGAATGGGCTTGTATTAATATTCTGGGCTTACTAGGAATGATTATATGCCTTCCACGATGTTCTACTATCATCCAAATGCCATGCCACATGTGTTTTATATTAGAAATGGGCTTGTATTAATATTCTGGGCTTACTAGGAATGATTATATGCCTTCCACGATGTTGTACCATCATTCAAATGTCATGCCACATGTGTTTTATATTAGAAATGGGCTTGTATTAATATTCTGGGCTTACTAGGAATGATTATATGCCTTCCACGAGGTTGTACCATCATCCAAATGCCATGGCACATGTGTTTTATATTAGGATTGGGCTTGTATTAATATTCTAGGCTTACTAGGAATGATTATATGCCTTCCACGAGGTTGTACCATCATCCAAATGCCATGGCACATGTGTTTTATATTAGGAATGGGCTTGTATTAATATTCTGGGCTTACTAGGAATGATTATATGCCTTCCACGATGTTCTACCATCATTCAAATGCCATGCCACATGTGTTTTATATTAGGATTGGGCTTCTATTAATATTCTGGGCTTACTAGAAATGATTATATGCCTTCCACGATGTTGTACCATCATTCAAATGTCATGCCACATGTGTTTTATATTAGGAATGGGCTTGTATTAATATTCTGGGCTTACTAGGAATGATTATATGCCTTCCACGAGGTTGTACCATCATCCAAATGCCATGGCACATGTGCTTTATATTAGGATTGGGCTTGTATTAATATTCTGGGCTTACTAGAAATGATTATATGCCTTCTACGATGTTGTACCATCATTCAAATGCCATGGCAC
Organism: Pohlia nutans; assembly: GCA_022496805.1. Lineage (NCBI taxonomy): Eukaryota > Viridiplantae > Streptophyta > Bryopsida > Bryales > Mniaceae > Pohlia > Pohlia nutans. Next base: position 6,810,217 of record CM040098.1, on the reverse strand, counting down.
ATGTGTTTTATATTAGGATTGGGCTTGTATTAATATTTTGGGCTTACTAGGAATGATTATATGCCTTCCACGATGTTGTACCATCATTCAAATGCCATCCCACATGTGTTTTATATTAGGATTGGGCTTGTATTAATATTCTGGGCTTACTAAGAATGATTATATGCCTTCCACGAGGTTGTACCATCATCCAAATGCCATGGCACATGTGTTTTATATTAGGAATGGGCTTGTATTAATATTCTGGGCTTACTAGAAATGATTATATGCCTTCTACGATGTTGTACCATCATTCAAATGCCATGGCACATGTGTTTTATATTAGGGTTGGGCTTGTATTAATATTCTCCATTCAGTTGTGATACTTTTTTCTTGGTGTGCTCCATGATGGATATGTGGCTTAACAAGAAATGTAGAAAAATTTAATTCATGATTAATCATGTTTGGAAAAAAACATTAAAAGCATGAGGTATATAGTTTTGTCATGTAGGATGATTTTGGATATTAACGTCTTCAAATTTCAGCTGGTCTCCTGTCGTTACAAGGTGTGGGAGAATCTTGTTTAGGAATGGATTTCATGGTTTTAGTTTATGGTGTTCCTAGGAGAGATGTGCGGGTTACGGAAATATGGGGCAGTCGGAAATACGGAGTAGTCGGAAATGTGGGCCAATGAGGAGGGTTTAAGAAGAATATGGAGAGGCGTGAAAGGCAGGTGGGGCAGTCGGTTTAGGGCAGTCGGAGTTTAGGAGCTCAGGATGCGAGAGGGCATATTAGGCAGTCGGAGGAGGCAGATGAGGCAGTCGGCGGGGGCAGATGAGGCAGACGGGAGAGGCCGGCGGCCCGGTGATGGGCGACTTGGCGGGCTGAAATTTCAGAATCCAGCTTTGTAAGAGCAATGTTTCACTGCACTGCCTCCTACTGTAGGTGGTATGAAAATAAGACAACTATACTTTAATTCAGTTCATCATTAATTCGGTCTGACAGAAACATTAAAATCTCGAGGGATTAAGCGTCCTCGTGCAACGTGCCTATGGATATTATAAACTTAATTTTACACCTGTTATTCTCAACTCTCAGTTCAGCAAGGTTTGGGTGTAACGAGTTTGCATGGAGAGGATTTCTGGTTTTCAAATGGATGTTGTTTAGAGACTCGGCCGTCCGAGAGATGGGACAGTCGGAAATTTGGGGCAGTCGGAAATTTAGGCCAATTCGGAAGATTATGGAAGAAGAGTGAAGGGCAGACGGGGCAGTCGGAGTGGGGCAGACGGGGCAGTCGGAGTGGGGCAGACGGAGAGGGGGCAGACGGAGTGGGGGCAGTCGGAATGGGCCGACGGGAGAGGGCAGTCGGGTGAGGCAGCTCAGGATAATCTAGAAGAAGAGAGGGGGCAGATGAGGCAGTCGGAGGGGGCAGACGGGAGAGGCAGGCGGTCGGGCGGTGGGCGCTTTGTGGGGTTCAAATTTCAGAATCCAGCTTTGTAAGAACAATGTTTCCCTCCGCGTGCCTCCCAGTTTGGGTGTCATGGAAGTACCTAAAGTATAATTTAATTAAATCCATCATTAATTCGGTCTGACAGAAACATTTAATCTCGAGGGATTAAGCTTCCTAGTGCAACGTGCCTATGGATATTATAAACTTAATCTACACCTGTTATTCTCAACTCTCACTTCAGCAAGGTCTAGGGGGAAGGAGTTTGTATGGAGAGGATTTCTGGTTCTCAAGTTGATGTTGTTTGGAGAGTCGGCCGTCGGAGAGATGGGACAGTCGGAAATTTGGGGCAGTCGGAAATATAGGCCAATTCAAGAAGATTATGGGTGAAGAGTGAAGGGCAGACGGGGCAGTCGGAGTGGGGCAGACGGAGAGGGGGCAGACGGAGAGGGGGCAGACGGAGCGGGGGCAGTCGGAATGGGCACACGGGAGAGGGCAGTCGGGTGATGCAGCTCAGGATTACAGAGGCATAGAGGGATCACACAAGGCAGTCGGAGATGGCAGACGGTAGAGGCAGTCGGGGATGGCAGCTGGATTGGGTAGTTAATGGGGATTGCACGGGGAAGAGAGGAATGAAATCTCCTTGACTTTAGTATAGTATTTAATATCCTGCGTGCATAGTCATCAAGCCACTCACCCTTGTTGGTTGGTTAAGACTATATATTAGGAAATTGAGACCAAGGTTCGATACTAGTCGAGCACGTGTGATCATTAATGTGATATACACGGCCTGGTCGCCATTGAGTTATCATATGCAGGAAACCCTAAACAACCAACCCCAACCCTGCGTTATGTAAGATGAAAAAGGGATAAAAGAAGAGGTGGGAAATGGAGTGGCAAAGGAGTTTTTGTTTTTTTTTTTGGGAATGGTGCTAGTTTGTTTCATTCCCATTGATAGCATCTTGATATATAAAACTTGTGAACTTGAGAGCCCAATCTCATATTGTTAATAGATTTTGTAGCATTGAATTATTGTGTGAGGTAGTGATTACTTGGGCACTAAAAGGTTAACGTGATTTGAAATTGAACTTTTGATACGTAATACTTTGTAGAGAAGGGTTTCAACCGAAGCCACTATTTTTGTCCCTTCTAATGAATTTTTGTCTCTTCCAAAAGTCTCTATAAAGTCAGAACCGTCTTTTAGCACTTTCATGTAAGCGGGAGTTATTGTTCCTGTTAACTGCTTAAAGTTCAATGATCATAAATGTATTTTATCACTTCCACCTAAGATTAGGGATTGAAAAATTCACAATCAAATTTTAACTCTTACAACGAAGGAGGGATTCAAAAGCCGTATAGGAAAGTCAATAGTATTTACATCAAGTACCCTAAATCCCCAAATATTGAAATGTCATGACATATGAAGCCAAATAATGTATATTAAGCAATGGTAATGAAGATGCCATGTGTACCCAAAAAAAAATTAACAAATGAAACATAAACAATTATTCAATATTACTGAACCAATTAACCAAATTATAACAAGTAGTAAAGAACAAGATTGCAAAAGTTCAATTACAAATTGCATCCCATGTGATGAAATTTAAATAGTTTAACCCCTAAATGACGGAGGGGGTAAGGGCAAAACATAAATGTGTTATAAAAAATTACTTCTTCAACTTTGATGAAGTTTGGTCCAAAAGAGAAAATGAGGAATTTGATGTTTAGTAATTTTCCATATGGTCAAATATCAAAAAATAGCTTTTTATTATCTCATAATGAATTTAGAAGCACTGAACTCCAAATATTTATCAGAATCACAAATTTTATTTTTAGAATTTGAAATCTTGCATGATTTGTTAAAACTAGACATTCTATTATAAAATCAAAAATTGCAAATTTTTCAACGGAGAGAACATCATTTCTTTCCCCAAATAGTAATTTTTCTAACACTAAACAATGTAGAAGTGTTTTTCTTTGAAAATTTCTCCCGGATGGAGTTTAACTCGGATTGACATGATTCAAATTGGGTTGGAAAGTAGACTTGATTCCCTATTTAAAAATATTTTTTATTTTTTATAAAAATGTTTTTTCTATCTAGGGCAGAACATAAAAAAAGGGCAGAGACCATAAAATGGTTGATCCGTCACTTAGGGGTTAACGTCCTTGTGAAGTAGCTCAACACTTGCAATGTTCCCATAAAAAAAAATAAAGATAAATAAATAAATAAATAAGTATTCCTCTCATTACAAAAGAAAGCAAAATGTGCCACTAACACTGCTGATACAAATGGCCATCTAAAACTACAATTAATATTTGTCCTCCATGATGTCTTCCACTTTGACCGTAATCCATCTGAAACTATAATTAATTTTCATCCTGCATGGGATCTCCTACTTTGAGCAAGGGCAGATCATCATGGCAGTCGGGGCAGTCAGAGTCGAGGCAGTCGGGGCAGTCGGAATCGGGGCAGAAAGGGCGGTCGGAATGAGGCACTCCAGGCAGATGGGGCAGTCGGAATCGGGGCAGAAGGGGCGGTCGGAATGAGGCACTCCAGGCAGATGGGGCAGTCGGGGCAGACGGGGGCAGTCGGAGCAGACGGGACAGTCGGGCCAGTACAGGCAGCAGGGGATGGCTGTGAAGTAGTTAACCTTGAAAATCATCATCGTTAGGTGCCTCTGCTCTTGAAGGACTGCTTTCGTTGGAGCTGATGTCGTTCTCGGGTTCGGGTGAAAGAGCACGTAAAATTAAGTTACCGTGGTTGGAAGTGACCAATTTTTTGGTAGGCCGTGACCTTGATGCGTCTCTAATTCCATTGGCATCTAACACTGGTCGCGTGTCATCATGAAGCCCCACAAAAGGCCTTGGCGCCCTAAACTTAAACCGCTTGTGGCCTCGGGCTCTAGTGTTGATGTTACCAATACCTTGGGTGGTAAGAGGATTTGGATCATCTAATGAACTGGGTGGTTGTGTATTTCCAGCACGCACCCGTAATCTCGTATTTGGTCGTGCAATTGGAGGTTCAGTTGTTCTAATTTGTCCGTTACGCCTAGATTGACTGAGACTTAGAAGTGTGGCTCCAATCCCAGTACTATGAGTCGATGATGCGTTCACAAGGGAGGGAGTCTCTATTTCCATTGGTAACGGTTCACATGGTATCTCAAGAGATCTTTCGTCGTGGGTAATGTCTTCTAAAGGTTGGATATTTTCCGTACGAGTTGAACACCCTTCGCCATGTGGCACACTGGGTGGATGGGCTGCTACAGCAATTTCTATTGGTACAGAAACTACATTATTGCTCATGGTAGGAGGAGAAGGTTGTCTGGCAACTATGTTGTCGTTGTTGGCGTCGTTGAAATCATAGACATTCATCCCATCAAGCCCACCATCCAAATTGTGGCCGTCGGAGTCACCAGAGTCAGCGCTACTATTCCTAGAGGAATCGGAATTACGGTCATCGAACTTATCAAATTCCGCCAAGTCAGGTTGTGCACCGAGGGGGTCATCGGGGTCATCGTTTGCGTCGTCATCATCAGGACCTAAACCATCATCATTGTCATCAGGGTTGAATTCCGGATCATCCTCAAAATCTTCATTTGCTAATTCATCGTCAGAGTACATGTGCCGTGCGTACCACTGTGCAGGGGTTGCACCTCTTCTCCGCCGCATGAGCCTCGTGTTCGTGTATATGTAAACCAAATCTTTGGCTCTCGAATGGATTAAACGATTTCTGACTTTGTTATGAACGAATGAGTACATACTCCAATTGCGTTCGCATGATGAGGCCGAGCATACTTGGGCTAATATCCGTCGTGCTATATTAGAGAGTATCGGCGCCCCATGTCCAAAGGCATCCCACCATTCGTGCGGAGGGAAATCGGCCCTTGCTGTAAGAGGTACTCCTTCAAATGCACCCCTGCTTTCAATAAAGTCTTGGAACTCCGTAATAGCCATTAGGTAAGTGGCTTCATCGGGAGTCAAATTCCGTAATACGCGGTTCAATGCTGGTCGTGCACGCGGGTTCTCGTGAAGGGTAATTTTGCCTATCAAGAAAGGATTGAAGAGGCCACCAGCCCAGTGGAGGTCAGTCAACATCAAACCCCAACGGGTTTGGAATGAGTTTAAAGCACTCTCTGCAAGATCACGGTCTAAATTGAAAGGAGGGTCCGCAAATTTTTGAACGTGTTTTTGTAATTCATGCATGACTAGCCACGCCTTCCCCATCGCAGGTTGTTTTCCATCAAAAACACGGAGAACCTCTAAAACAGGCGTAACCATAAACAAGAAATTCTCGCAAGAATTCCAAAACCCATCCGAACGAATCGAACGCCGCACGGCTCCCATTGTTTCGTGAGAATTGCCTCCTCTTGCACGCAATTCTATTAAATATATACCCCATCGATCATCTATGATCATCCTCTCTAAAGCCCCCCTAACTTGAAGAAGTCTTTCAATCATGATGAAATTGGTTGCAAAACGGGTGTCTGCAGGCAAGCGTAGAATGTGGTTGGGCGAGTACACTCGAAACAGGGCTTGTGGAGCATGGTGATTTCTTACAAAAACGCAAATCTTTCGAGCCTTTTTCACCAAGCTTTTTACCCATCTTTCCGAACCCCAGTCTTGCAAAAGTAAGTCCATGATGTGGGCACAACATCCTTGAAAATAAAGGTGAGGATGTCTTTGGGTTAATATGCGGCCCGCTGCCACCATACTGCTAGCATTGTCAGTGCAAACTTGAACCACATTGGCGGGACCTACTCTATTGATATGTGCAGACATTTCTTCAGCAATGTAAGGTGCATCCTTTTTATTGCCCGTCGTATCAATAGATCCGAGGAACGTATCACCAGCAGGACAACACATCAGTACATTCAAGAGGGGCCGATTCTGAACATTGTCCCATCCATCGGAACAAACCGTTACACCGTACTTGCGAATGGAATCCTTCGTTTTAGCGGTCACCTCAACCTCTATTTGTGCCCGTCTAGTCTTCAAAAGAGAGGTTCGCATGGCGTAGTATGAAGGGGGCTTGTACGTTAACTTCATTGCTGCAGTTTGTTTAACAACGTTGATAAAAGACGGATGTCTCACAACGTTGAATGGAATGTTGGCTTCATAGAACGCCGTTGACCAAATTCTATCCAAAGTCAACTTTGCAGATGACTGTAGCCCCTCTTGCATAGATAATTGACGGAGACCCCTTCCCGCCGAACTAGCTCGAACTTGCGCTGGAGGAAGGATAATTCCACCATGGGTAGAATTTTGCGACGAAATCAATGGAGGGTTATCATTTGCTACTTCAGTACCCTCTCCTGAACAATTATCAATCTCAGAGGGTACTAGTTCTCTGATGCGACGCTCCTTGTTACCAACATTATCAATGATCTCGAGAGGCTCGGGAAGCACTCCCCCACACGAAGCAAAGAGTGCCCTGATATTTGGTGGAACTCTGGGGCATGCTCCAACATCTGAAGAGTTATGTCCGTCTCTGTACACCAAATGAGCCAACATTCTATCAGCTCTGTATAGGTATTGCTTCTGGCAATACACGCATTCAACTCTCCTAGTCTTTGTACCCGCAAGCACACCTAAATCCTTGAACCACTTATCCCATTCTGTACGCTTCGGCATTGTTAAACTAAACCACCTAAACCTCCAACAGAAATTGGGCCCAACTCAATCAACGGGTCTCATGCAATGGTTCAAGTAGAACCATAGTCTCAAGACAACACTATGATGAGTTGGGCAACGAATGCTCCAAAAGAAACCTTGGACCCAACTCAATCAATGGGTCTCATGCAATAGTTCAATCAGAACTACAGTCTCAAGACAACACTATGATGAGTTGGGCAGGGAATGATGCAAAATGGCTGACATTTATACATTTCACACGAACGGCCTGGCAGACGGGGCAGACGGGGCAGACGGGGCAGTCGGGGCAGTCAGGGCAGTCGGGACAGTCGGGGCAGTCGGGGCAGTCGGGGCAGTCGGGGCAGTCGGGGAAAAGGCCGTCGGAGAATTGGCGCCACGAAGCTAATATATAAGCATTGCAACACAGTTTTGTTTTCATTTTTGCAATGGGGAGTCGTCAGTTGGGGGAAGAGGTGCAAGAGGGAGGGCTCCTCTCCCCAGTGAGGAACGTGATGAATGTCGAGTCTAAGGTTTCATATCGGAAACCATGGCAGCCATCTGTTAAACTACAGCATGGGAGGTTTGGACCCAAGCGTCACCAATCCAAACTAGTTCCTTTCCCAATGAAGGCATACGGTGAAAATTTCACCAGCAGTAGTACGTACAAGTCATTGCTGGAGCGACCTGTTCTGAAGAGGACAACAAAACCACCCAATGAAAAACCCTTGAAATTTCAAGTGAATTTGAAATGCAATTGTAGTTCAGAGGTCTCATGTAATCACGAGTTTGAAGAATGCAAGAACCTTGAAGAAGAATCATGACAGTGAGACAGGGGAATTTTGGGCGGGGTTGGGCAGTCGGTTGGGGGCGGATGGGGCTGGGACAGTCGGCATAGGGCAGTCGGGGCAGGGGCAGATGGGACTGGGACAGTCAGGATAGGGCACACGGGTTGGGGTTCGGGCAGACGGGGAGGGGGCCGTCGGCGAGGGCAGACGGGAAGGATGCGGTCGGGGGGGCAGACGGGCACTGGGCAGTCGGGTGGGGATAATGGGTAAAACCATCTGACTTTACTGAAGGACTTCATTTCACCAGAAGTCCACGTCATCGAGTAGTCCACGTCAAATCCTGACGTGTCGACATGCGGGGTAAAAGTGAAAAAAAAATTACCCGGTAAAAAAAACAGGCCGGCATGATCCCGACACGATCCGGCATAATGCCGGCATGACATCATGCCGGCATGACACGACATTGTGTCGGGATTTCTCTCCGACACGACACGATGAACAACCCTGCTACCATGGTTGGAGGGCTAGTGTGTTTAGTTAGTCTTGGATTCCTATCATGGAGTATGTGGGAAGATAGTTTTGGAAGAAGCAACGTAGCATTTAGAAATTTTAAGGATAAGTGGATTCACTACAACGATTGATCATTACAAGCCACGGCAAAAATGTAGTTATATACAGTAGGTTGGTACCTTGGTGGTGGGCCTCAAATCGTAGTATATGCTATAGTAAAATGTAGCTAAAAATTTAACTACAGTGGCGTGTAGGTTAAGCTACATTATTAGTTCCTTTTGAGAACTCCAAGTTCCCATGGGTTAGGCGTTCCCATCGATCCATAAGTTTTAGGGGGGCCCACCAAGAGAGGTGTTAGTTAAATTTTGTAATTTTGTAGTGACCGGGACATGTATTTACTAAGGGAGATTTTTGTAAAATCTCAAGTTACCACGGTAATACTTTGTCAAAATTTGTCATCTTGCTATTTTAGGGCTATATCTTATTATAGTAACAATAATTACTTAACACATGCATGTACATTCATTTGATGTCTTGGTAACGTTTTATTACATTTAACCCACGAGATTAACTAACAGTACTTGGAGTTTAACTTGCACTTGGTGCAAAAGTAGTGCCACGTGGAGTTTTTTAACTGGATAATATTATGCGCTAAAGAAAGGGTACTTTTTGTTGATTTTAGGGCGGCTGTGAGAGTGGGTGTGTCATTTAGCACTTTCCAATATTAGATCATTTGTTTGTGGTGAGACGTGCAGTAAAGTACATTGGATACCCATTTCCAGCGCTATATGTGGAATGGCAAAGAATGTCATTTGTTCTATTTTGGGAGTTCTAATACTCCAATCAGACTTTTTGGCTTTCTAAATACGGATGTCGGGTCAATGTACACTAAACCAGTACAAAAATGTAGTCACAAAGTGTAAATTCAGGGGCATGTGGTATTGAATTGTATGTCAATTAAAGCACAAGAACTTGTAGGGGTTTAGAGTACCATAAAATGATTATAGACACAATTTTTTACCTATGCTGGAAGTTTTTATTAATAGATTGTGCTTTAAATGAACATAAAGAGTATATTTATATACCCGCATATACTTGTCACAGTTTTGGAGTTGACAAAAATATACTTTTTTAGGCAAGAAATTTTGTACCATCTTAGCCCAACTCATGGATTGTATAATGTATACATATTCTTCTGGTACATTACATCGGCCAATTTGCAACCTAGAGTCTAAATTGTCATTTATGGAAAGAAATGCCTTGTTTTTTTCAGCACAGAAAAAACCTAAACAGATCGGTTTTTTAGAACAAAATTTCGCTAGGTACTGTTTAATGTGTACAAAATCTAGGTGGGCCATCAACCAGCTACGTGTTGGGCCCTCACAGGTCCGTTATTTTTGAAATTGAGCGGAAATCCACATACATTCTTACTGTAAATATACTCATTATACTTGCCCATTTTGTACCCGGTTTAGTGTACTTTTACCCTGTCATATAGTCACTGTTGAAGTAGAAGATGAAAAATAGTGTTGCTAGAAGCCAAAGGGGTTTCAGGTACTTTGGAAACCTGTAGTATTGAGTTATCCCATATGGGTTGCCAAGGGGCACGTCACCTGTACACTATTTTTAAGCGGGGGAGCCCTTGAGTAAAGATATCTCTTTCTACGCATTCCTTGTGTTTGTGTGTGTGCTTTGTGCATTCCTCTGTTACCTTTCACAGGTTATGGGCCCACTCATATGTGTTGCGTGAGTGTTGGATTGCATTGAAGCATTTTGTTGGAGGTCGTTGCGGAAGGGGTTGGTTTGGAACTTTTGGGAGCAGTTTGAGTTTTCTGGAGGAGTCTTGTCTTTTGGAGGTGCATACGGGCTGAAGTTGCAAGTGGAGCACTCTTTGTAGTCAACCTCTTCCTTTGGTGCTCTTCTTTCTTGATTCCCAAACCCTTTTGTAAGCGGAACATTGTTTTGTTCAAGTTGATGCACTTGTGAAATTGCAAGTGTTTTGTGAGGTGTTGAGGCTCTAAGGGAAGGGTCTACGATTTGATTTGAGCGGTTGGGCACTTGGGACAAGGTGGTGCATGTGTTTCATGCCCTTGGAGTGCTCAAAAGTTTTTTGTGGAATGCACATAGGAGCACAAAGGTGCGGTTTTAGGCAATTTCAATGCAATTCGGGTTTTGAGGAGTTTGTTTGAGTCTATGAGCATTGATTTAGTGCTATTAAGGGACACAAAGGTGTCAATTACGTGCATTGAGTGATTGGGAGCACAAAAGTGCTGATTTGAGGTTAACGGTTGTCGAAGAGGTATTGGAAGCACAAAGGTGTTGAGTTTGAGGATTGAGTGGTAAGACATATTGTACATCATGGTGTCTTCTGAGAGTGAGGGTTCCAAAGTAGTAGACAAGTTCAATGGCGTGAATTTCCACTTGTGGAAGTTTAAAATGGAGATGGTGATGGCCGAGAAGGACTTGTGGGAGATTGTTGATGGAAGCGAGAAACCTCCTCAGTCTACCGAGGATCCTCGCGTCATGCAAGCATACATGAGGAGGGAGAAGAAGGCATTTGCGATTTTGGCCCTCAATCTCTCGGATTCGCAACTCGCGCACATTCGTTCCTGCAAGACATCTGCGGAAGCATGGGCCAAGCTTTGCAACATTCATGAAGCGAAGAGTTTGGCCAACATTTTGTTTTTGCGGCGCAAGTTCTTCACCCTCAAGATGGAGGAAGAAGACGACATGTTAGCGCACATCAACAAGGTCAAGGCACTTGCGGATCAACTCAATGGTGCGGCCGTGACCATCTCGGATGGGGACATTGTGATGACACTCTTGGAAAGTCTACCACCCTCATTTGAGTATCTCATCGTGGCTATGGAGACGAGGCCCATTTCCGAACTCACATTGGACTCTGTGACGTCGCGGTTGTTGCACGAGCTCTCGCGGCGAAAGGAGAATGAGTCTCGTGGAGATAATGCGGCTCTTATGGCGAAGCAATCTAAGAAAGGAGGTAGTGGGAGCTCTAGCGACAAGGTATGCTTCTATTGTGGCAAGAAGGGTCACCTCGCAAAATATTGCTTCAAACGTAAGTACAATGAGAAGGGCGAGAGTGCCAACAACACAAAGACAACCGACAAGGATGATGAGTATGCTTTCACCACAAGGTATGTCTCTTGTGACGTAAGCATGAGTGATGATGATTATGAATACGCAAACATGGCAAGTCACGTATCATGCAACGGTAGTGTGAGTGATTGGATTGTGGATTCGGGTGCCTCGATTCACATGACACCCGAAAGGAGTTGTTTTCATTCCTATCATCTTATTTTGCCAAAGAGAGTGATTTTGGGAGATGATACGGTACTTGAGGCCGTAGGCAAAGGCCAAATTGTAGTAGACACCGAGGTGGGGGGTCGTGTGAAGACAATCACTATCAAAGATGTCCTCCACGTTCCCAAACTCAAAGCCAACCTTCTTTTGGTAAGGCATTTGGTTGCCAAAAGCTTGCGTGTAGAGTTTAGTGATACGGGAAGCTTTGTGTTGTCACCGAGTCGAGAGAAAGTGGCCATCATTGAAGAAATCGACGGTTTGCACCACATTACGTTTTCGAAGGTGCATACGAGTGAATCGGCGGCGTTGGCGCAATCAAGCGCAAAGGACAACAATTTAGAGATGTGGCATCGTCGCCTCGGCCATTTGAACATCAAGAGTGTCAAAACTCTTCGTGGCATGGTAAGCGGTATGGACCTACTCCAATCGCATGTAGATTCTTCTTCATTCACTTGTGAAGGTTGCATTGAGGGCAAGCAACAACGATTTCCTTTTGGGGGTGAAGCGGCAAGTCGTGCCACGCAGCCTTTGGAAATCGTTCATTCGGATGTGTGTGGCCCAATGAAGACTCCGTCGATGGGGGGATGCAAGTACTTTGTGACCTTCATTGATGACTTTTCAAGGAAGATTTGGCTCTATCCAATCAAGGCGAAGAGCGAGTGCTTTGCCAAGTTCAAGGAGTTCAAGGCATTAGTGGAGAAGCAATCTGAGAAGAAAATCAAGGTGTTTCAATCCGACAACGGCGGCGAATTCATGTCCAACACGTTTGATGAGCTTTTGAAGAAAGAAGGCATTGCGCGCCAAACATCGGCCCCGTATACCCCTCAACAAAATGGAGTTGCAGAGCGTGCCAACCGAACCATTGTGGAGATGGCAAGGAGTATGTTGCATGCTCAAAACTTGAAGTTGGAGCTTTGGGCGGAAGCGGTGGTGAATGCGGTGTACACTCGCAATCGGTGCCCTACAAGTGCCGTTGCAAACATGACACCCGAGGAAGCGTGGAGTGGGAGGCGGCCTAATATTTCACACATGCGCATCTTTGGATGCATTGCATATGCAAAGGTACCGGATGCTCGTAGGACGAAGCTTGACGCAAAGGCCGAAAAGTGTGTGTTTCTTGGATATTGTGAAGGTACCAAGGCTTACAGGTTGCTGTTGGTAGATACAAAGAAGATCATTCGATCACGCGATGTCACGTTTTGTGAGGAGTTGACAGTTGGGCCGCATTTGGAGGATGGTCCAAGTGGGAGATGTGGAGACGTCATTGTGGACACATCCTCCAAATCTCCCATCGTTGCTGCTAGCAATGAAGATGGAGGTGAGAAGGACGGCGAGTTGAAGGCTCCATTGAGTTTGAGCGCCAACAAGGGTGAAAAGGAGGTGCAAGTAGAGAACACTTCTTCAACGAATCGGCGGTATCCCGAAAGAGAGCGCAAGCCACCCGGAGAGTGGTGGAAGACTCACATCTTCCCTCCAAGTGACGACGAGCATGCAAATGTCGTGTCATCGGATGGACCATTAACCATTCGTGAAGCATTGCAAAGTGAGGATGCTGTCAAGTGGGAGCAAGCTATGGAAGAGGAGTATGAGTCGTTGATTGCGAATGGGACGTGGGAATTGACTCCCATTCCTAAGAGTCGCAACCCCATTGGTTGCAAATGGGTGTTTCGTACAAAGAAAAATGCTTCCGGTGACGTAGTGCGCTACAATTCAAGACTTGTGGCCAAGGGGTTTGCGCAAGTTCAAGGCGTGGATTTTCATGAGACGTTTGCTCCCGTGGCCAAATTCACGACAATTCGATGCATTCTTGCAATTGGGGCGGCCATGGATTTGGAAATCCATCAAATGGATGTGGAAATCCATCAAATGGATGTGAAGACGACGTTCTTGAACGGCGATTTGGAGGAGGACATCTACATGGTGCAACCCGAGGGATTTGTGCAAGAAGGTAAAGAGAACTATGTTTGCAAACTCAAAAAGTCATTGTATGGGTTGAAGCAATCTCCGAGGGCGTGGTATCAAAAGATTGACACGTTTCTTGTGCAAAGTGGGTTCACTAGAAGCATTGCGGATCATAGTTTGTATTTCATGCAAGAGGGTCAACATGTTGTGATTGTAATCATATATGTTGATGACTTGATCATTCTTGCAAGCCTCATGAGCTCAATGGAGGCGCTCAAGGCCATGCTTGAGAAGGAGTATGAGATGAGTGACCTTGGTGAGTTGCATTTTTGTCTTGGAGTTGAGTTTGTGAGGGATAGGGCAATGCGTACTATCACAATGAGCCAAGGAAAATTCGTGTTGGATGTGCTCAAGCGATTTGGGATGGAGGGTTGCAAGCCCATTGCAACACCATTGGATGTCAATTCCAAGCTCGTGAAGCTCACCGAAGAGGAGTATGTAGTAGAGGCCCAATCGATGTTGGAGGTGCCATACAAGCAAGCGGTAGGGTCGTTGATGTATGCAATGATTGCAACATGGCCGGACCTTGCTTATCCAATTAGCGTTGTCAGTCAACACATGGCAAGACCAGGCTCCAAGCATTGGACGGCGATGAAGAGGATCATGCGCTACTTGAAGAAGACGATTGATGTGAAGCTATGTCTTGGTGGCTTTGACATTGTATTGAGCGGTTATTGCGATGCGGACTACGCGGGAGACATGGACGATCGAAAATCTACCACGGGCTATATGTTCAAGGTTGGATCGGGCGTGGTATCGTGGAACAGCAAGCGACAACAAACTACGGCCACGTCCACCGTGGAGGCGGAGTACATGACGACAAGTCACGCAACGAAGGAGGCTATTTGGTTGAGACAACTAATGGCGGATGTGGGTTGTGCACAAGGGGAGGCTACAACAATCATGTGTGACAACCAAGGGAGCATTTCGCTTGCAAAGAACCCGACACATCATTCACGCACAAAGCACATTGATGTGCAATACCACTTCATCCCGGAGAAGTTGGAGATGGGAGTTATACACTTGGAGTATTGTCCAACCGAGCACATGATGGCGGATGTGTTGACAAAGGGACTTGCACGAGATCGACACGAAAGGTTTGTAAAGGCATATGGACTTAAAGGCTTTGGCTCTACGCAAAGTGGGAGTGTTGAAGTAGAAGATGAAAGATAGTGTTGCTAGAAGCCAAAGGGGTTTCAGGTACTTTGGAAACCTGTAGTATTGAGTTATCCCATATGGGTTGCCAAGGGGCACGTCACCTGTACACTACTTAAGCGGGGGAGCCCTTGAGTAAAGATATCTCTTTCTACGCATTCCTTGTGTTTGTGTGTGTGCTTTATGCATTCCTCTGTTACCTTTCACAGTCACTACATACCATTTGTTTTGGATGGAAAGACTAGAAACATCCATTATTTTACTATATTAAAACATATGAAAGAAAGTAACTGGTTAGATTATATAGAAGTCTTTATTTTAGGGTAATTATCAAGAGTTTATGATAGATTGTTTTTCCATCATAGAAGAGACTCCATACAAATTATAGTCTGTGGTTTCCAAGTCTGAGAAGTATGAATGTCACTCTATGGGTTCTATTCTATCACAAACCTATTTGCTCCTCAAGTATATGTCAATATTCAGTATCTACTGTTGTCCATGACTATATATGTTTACTCCGGTATTTACAAGAGTATGAACATATGGGATAAGTTTGATGAGAAAAAGAGCAAAATTGGTTACATTACATTCTACTTTGTAATACTGGTTTTATACATGACAAGATTGTTCAATCGCCATCATTTGAAGCACTTGCATCTGAAGAATCGCCATCATCCTTGTCGGGTTGTTCATCTTCCTCGGCTTGTTCAGTTTCCTCCTCCTCAGAAGTGTCCTCTTTGTCTTGGACTCTGGTGTCTTCATTGTCGCTATCGTCACTGCTTCCTGAGTTAGAGTTATCTAATCTACTAGAGCTTGAATCGGGGGATTCTTTATAGGAATCATCCTCCTCTTCCTTGTCTCCGGAAGACCCGGCACTCTCTTCATCGCTGTCCAAGGCAGGGTCAATCTGTGGCAACTTTTTTTTGCTTTTCCCCAATGGTTTACTGCCTCCTGCCTCTTTAACCACTCCTAAGTCCTTGTTGTATCTTTTGTGGATTATATCAAATAAACCGCGAACTCCTTGCCGTTTCCCAATGGTAACCTCCTCATCTGTTGGGAGTCTGTTAAAATCCTCCTCCTACAGGAAGCATTGCACAATAAGTGAGCCTAAAAAAAGCCAAATGCTGACTTGTATCCCCCACAATTACTGTTATAAACTCCCAAATAGGTGATAATCAGCTTTTTATTATACAAGTCAAAAGATACCAACACATGCAATTAACTTTCCTTGCTTCTTTTTAATCTTGCAATAGAAGTGGAAATGCAACAAATAAATTAGAACATGAAAGAAAGAACTTATTGAAGGTAGAGAAGATTGCACAAGGCACACACACAAACACAAGGAATGCGTAGAAAGAGATGATCTTTACTCAAAGGCCTTCCACCTTAAGTAGTGTACACTAGGAGGTCACCATGGACAAACCATATGGGATAACTCATCACAAGGACACTCTAGAGATCAGCCCATGCCTAACCCCTCCTCCCACATATCATTATTTAGCACCCGTACGTCTTTGGCTTCTAGCAATACTACGTTGCATCAATTACCTCAATACTCCCACTTTGCGTAGAGCCAAAGCCTCTAAGTCCAAATGCTATTACTAATCGTTGGTGTCGGTCTCTACAAAGACCCTTTGTGAGCACATCCGCCACCATGTGCTCCGTTGGGCAATACTCCAAATGTATAACTCCCAATTCCAACTTCTCCCGAATGAAGTGGTATTGCACATCAATGTGCTTCGTGCGTGAATGATGTGTAGGGTTCTTTGCAAGTGAAATGCACCCTTGGTTGTCACACATAATCGTTGTAGCCTCACCTTGTGTGCAACCCACATCCACCATTAGTTGCCTCAACCAAATGGCCTCCTTCGTGGCATGGCTCGTAGCCATGTACTCGGCCTCCACCGTTGATGTCGCCGTCGTTTGTTGCCGCTTGCTATTCCACGACACCGCTCCCGATCCGACCTTGAACATGTAGCCCGTTGTTGATCTTCGATCGCTCGTGTCTCCCGCGTAGTCCGCGTCACAATAGCCGCTCAACACAATGTCTTTGCCTCCAAGACACAACTTCACATCGCTTGTGCCCCTCAAATAACGCATGATCCTCTTGACCGTCATCCAATGCATCGAGCCCGGTCTCGCCATGTGTTGACTCACCACGCTAATTGGATACGCAAGGTCGGGCCGTGTCGCAATCATCGCATACATCAACGACCCCACCGCTTGCTTGTATGGCACCTCTGCCATCGATTTAGCCTCCATCGCATACTCCTCCTCCGAAAGCTTGACGAGCTTGGAGTTTGCATCCAATGGTGTTGCCACGGGCTTACAATCCTCCATCCCGAATCTCTTGAGCACGTCCATCACATACTTGCCTTGACTCATGGTGATAGTGCGTGTAGCCCTATCACGCACAAACTCAACACCAAGACAAAAGTGCAATTCTCCAAGATCACTCATCTCGTACTCTCTCTCAAGCATGCCTTTTAATGCATTCATTAAACTCATGAGGCTTGCAAGAATGATCAAATCATCAACATATATGATCACAATCACCACATTTTGCCCCTCTTGCATGAAGTAGAGACTATGATCCGCAATGCTCCTAGTAAACCCGTGTGCAAGCAAGAACGTGTCAATCTTTTGGTACCACGCTCTTGGAGATTGTTTCAACCCATACAATGATTTTTGCAACTTACAAACAAGGTGCTCTTTACCTTGTTGCACAAAGCCCTCGGGTTGCACCATGTAGATGTCCTCCTCCAAATCGCCATTCAAAAATGCGGTCTTCACATCCATTTGATGCATCTCCAAGTCCAAGGCCGCTCCAATGGCAAGAATGCATCGAATGGTGGTGAACTTGGCCACGGGAGCAAATGTCTCGTGAAAGTCCACCCCATGCACTTGCGCGAACCCCTTGGCTACTAATCTTGCCTTGTGACGCACAACAATACCCGAAACATCCCTCTTTGTCCGAAACACCCATTTGCAACCAATGGGGTTGCGATCCTTTGGAATGGGAGTTAATTGCCACGTACCGTTAGCAATTAGAGAGTCGTACTCCTCTTGCATGGCGCGCTCCCACTTGACCGCATCCTCACCTTGCATGGCTTCTCGAATGGTCAATGGACCATCCGATAATGCCACATTCGCATGCTCGTCCTCCACTTGAGGGAAGATGTGGTTCTTCCACCATTCTCCAGGTGGCTTGCGCGATCTCTCGGGGTACCGCCGCTCGCTTGAAGAAACTTGCTCCTCTTGCATGCCCTTTGCGCCATTCTTGGCCTTTGAGCTCGATGGCGCTTCGACAACCTCCGTGTCGCCAGCTTCGTCATCACCGTCATCATCACCTACATCAACAACACTAGGAGACTTGGAGGGTGTGTCCACCAAAACGTCTCCACTACTCCCACTTGGACCAACCTCCAAAGGAGCCTCCATCGTAGACTCCTCACAAAATGTCACATCACGTGACCGAATGATCTTCCTCGTGTCCACCGACATGAGTCTATACGCCTTGGTACCTTCACAATACCCAAGAAACACACATTTCAAGGCCTTAGCCTCGAGTTTCGTCCTCCGTTCGTCGGGAACCTTCGCATATGCAATGCATCCGAAGATGCGCATGTGTGCAACACATGGTTGCCTCCCACTCCACGCTTGCTCCGGCGTCATGCCTTCAACCGCGCTTGTTGGACACCGATTGCGTGTGTATACCGCATTCACCACCGCTTCCGCCCAAAGGTCCAACTTCAAGTTTTGAGCGTGCAACATGCTCCTCGCCATCTCTACAATGGTGCGATTTGCGCGCTCCGCAACTCCATTTTGTTGAGGCGTGTACGGGGCCGAAGTTTGGCGTGCGATGCCTTCATTCTTCAAAAGCTCGTCAAATTTCTTGGACATGTACTCGCCGCCATTGTCCGACCGAAACACCTTGATCTTCAACTCGGATTGGTTCTCCACCAATGTCTTGAACTCCTTGAACTTCTCAAAGCACTCACTCTTGGCTTTGATAGGGTAGAGCCATATCTTCCTTGAAAAATCATCGATGAAGGTCACAAAGTACTTGCAACCTCCCATCGATGTGGTCTTCATGGGGCCACACACATCCGAATGCACGATCTCTAAAACTTTTGTGGCCCGTGTCGCCCCTTCACCCGCAAATGGCAACCGTTGTTGCTTGCCTTCAATGCAACCTTCACACGTGAATGTAGAAGCATCCACTTTCAATTGATGAAGATCCATACCGCTTACCATGCCGCGTAGTGTCTTCACACTCTTGATGTTCAAATGGCCAAGTCGACGATGCCACAACGCCAACTTGTCGTCCTTCAAGTTTGAATGCGCCAACGCCGCCGATTCCTTCGAATGCACCTTGGAGAACTTAATGTGGTACAAACCCTCGTGTTCTTCAATGATGGCCACCTCATCTCGACTCGGTGACAACACATAACACCCCTTATCACTAAACTCTACTCTCAAGTGCTTTGCCACTAGTTGCCTCACCGATAGTAAATTTGCCGTTAGTTTGGGAACGTGGAGGATATCTTTGATAGTGATTGTCTTCACACGACCCCTCACCTCGGTGTCTACAACAATTTGGCCCTTGCCAATGGCCTCAAGCACCGTATCATCTCCCAAAATCACTCTCCTTGGATTAATGAGAGCATACGAATGAAAACAAGTTTTATGTGGTGACATGTGGCTTGTAGCCCCCGAATCAACAATCCAATCACTCGTACTACCATTGCACGATACATTGCTTGCCATGTTTGCATACTCATCACCAACCTCAATCCAATCACTCATGCTTGCATCACCCTCGATACCATCACTCATGCTTGCATCACCCTCGATGCCATCGCTCATGCTTGCCTCATATCTAGCCGTAAATGCGTACTCATCATCGTCACGAGTTTTAGTGTTGTTTGCACTCTCCCCTTTCTCATCCCTCTTGCGTTTGAAGCAAAATTTGGCAATGTGGCCCTTCTTATCACAATAGAAGCACACCTTGTCGTTTGAGCTCCCACCGCCTCCATTCTTGGATTGCTTCGCCACGAGTGCCGCTCCATCTTCTCGAGACTCGTTCTCCTTTCGCCGCGAAAGCTCGTGCAACAACCGTGAGGTCACATAGTCCAATGTGAGCTCCGTAATGGGTCTTGACTCCATCGCCACGATGAGGTACTCGTATGATGATGGAAGGCTCTCCAAAAGTGTCATCACGATGTCACCATCCGTAACCGACACGTCGCAACCGTTGAGTTGATCCGCGAGAGCTTTGACCTTGTTGATGTGCGCCAACATGTCATCTTCTTCGCCCATCTTGATGGTGAAGAACTTGCGCCTCAAAAACAAAATGTTGGCCAATGTTTTCGCTTCGTGAATGTTGCAAAGCTTGGACCATGCTTCCGCGGGTGTCTTGCACGAACGAATGTGCGCAAGTTGCGAATCCGCGAGGTTGAGTGCCAAAATGGCAAATGCCTTCTTCTCCCTCCTCGTGTACGCTTGCATGATCCTAGGATCCGTAGAAGAGAAAGGAGGTTCCTCACTACCCTCGACAATCTCCCACAACTCCTTCTCGGCCATCACCATCTCCATTTTGAATTTCCACAAGTGGAAATTCACCCCATCGAACTTGTCCACGACCTTGGGACCCTCACCCTCAAAAGATGCCATGATCCTCACTTACGTATGCCTCCCCACACAAATGAAACCTCAAACTCAAACACACAACTTTGTTTTTGTGATTTTTTTTTTTTTGCTTTGATATTGCACCTTTGTGCACCCAATGGGTTTAAAACAACCCCAAACACTAGATCAGCACTTTTGTGCTCCACACACGCCTCCCAACACTCAAATGTGAGAACCCTCACCCAAAAATGCAAAGAGGCTCACCAAAACCCCTCAAATCACTCAATGGAGCTCAAAACAACTCCAAATGCTTCAATACGACGCCTTAGTGTCCCCAAACACTCAATGCACGTCAATGACACCTTTGTGTCCTTCAAGAGCACTCACTCAATGCACATGAACTCACACAAGTCCCTCAAAACCCCAATCGCATTGAAATTGCTCAAAACCGCACCTTTGTGCACAAACTAGCTCCAAATGAAAATTTGAGCACCCCAAGAGCATGAAACACATGCAACACCTCAAAGCAAGTGCCTAATCACTAGGATCAGATGGTAGACCCTCCACGAGAGCCTTCACACCTCACAAATCACTTGCATTTACTCAAATGCTCACAATTGAACCAAACGAAGTTCCACTCGCAACGAAGAGATAGAAGAAAGAAAAGAAGGAGATCAAGGGAAGAAATTGACCAAAGAGAGTGCTCCAACATGTAACTTCAGCCCATGCACACCTCCAAGAAACACCAACGCTTCAACAAGCTCCAAAACCTCCAACAATGCTCCAAAACCGCCCGTTGCGCACCGACCTCAAAATACTTGCACAAATGCAATCTAATACTCATGAAACACACATGAGTGGGCCCATAACCTATTGAAGGTAGAGAAGATTGCACAAGGCACACACACAAACACAAGGAATGCGTAGAAAGAGATGATCTTTACTCAAAGGCCTTCCACCTTAAGTAGTGTACACTAGGAGGTCACCATGGACAAACCATATGGGATAACTCATCACAAGGACACTCTAGAGATCAGCCCATGCCTAACCCCTCCTCCCACATACCATTATTTAGCACCCGTACGTCTTTGGCTTCTAGCAATACTACGTTGCATCAATTACCTCAATAGAACTTACAAATTTTATCATCAATCCGGCCACCCCGAGCGGTCCTAGTCGATGCGTGTACCCGATCCTGTCGGTTCTTGCATCGGCAGCGATCTTGCATTTATTAGCTTTCTCCTAGTAGTTTGGGTTAGAAATAGACGCCCAAATATTATTCGAGGATTTCACCGTGAGACCATGAGCGATGGGTGTAAATTTTTTACACTTATGCTTCTTCATGTTGTTCCTTGTTCTCTGTCTCCTTTGCCTTATGTTAGTAGCTACATCTTCCATTACATAATCAATGTCATATTTACCAGGATACAAGGACCTAATTCTATTGGCAAAAGCGCGTTTCATTTCCTTGTCTTGTTGTCGCCAAGGCTTATCCTACTCAAACAACCATGGAGCTCTATCGTGGGTGTAGCTCTGCATGTGTTCCCAGAACTTTCCAATGGAATAAGGATCGGATATTATGAGGCTCTCAGTAGGGTGACTAGGAGCGGATGAATCAATTGAATCTGAGGTTTTTTTTCTAGCCCCCATTGAGTGACTTACCTTTGTCCCCTTCGATAAGTCTGATGTCCCCACCGGCCGCTTGGACGGTTGTCTTTTACTGCTTTCCCGTGGTGATGGCACTGCAGACCGTCCTCTGTGCTTCCCTCCACCCTCCAACAAAGCCTTTTTCTTTTCCAAATCCCGCATTGCCTTCTCAATTACCTCCATCTGCTGTTGTTTTTTGGCTTCCTTCTTTTCTTTCCTCATCTTCTTCTTAGAGGACTCAGCTAGGACAGCAGATGATGCATCAATCACCGTTCTGTGTTTCTTCTTAGAAGCATGTTTTTTTCATTTTTTTCGCAAGTACAGTCTGTCCCCGGTCTACAACACTCGGTCCGTGGTTTTCTTCCAACATCTGCAGTGTAGTCCAAACCATTGATAGATTGTGTTGGAATTCCTAAGTCCTCTTTCTAATATAGTATAACAGCCATGATTACCACCCTTAACTTGGTGGTACAAATTTAACACCACTTAAAAAGACTGTAACATTCCCCACTCCATTGCATTCAAGAAGAGAACGAGAGAAGGAGAAATTTTCTTACTGTTGCTTTTCTCTTCAGGTACTTCACTTGCTCCTCTGCTAGTAGCTGACTAAGGATGGAGTTCAGGTTTTTCCTCAGCTCTTCAGAAGAGGCACCTCTTCTGTGTATGCTAAGGTTGTGGGAAACTGCATAAGGGTGGGGCACATACTTGCTTACTGTGGGTGGTGTAGACAGGGTGTTGGACAAATTCCATGGACTGGGCGATGGGCGAGTAGCGTTGTCAATTGGCTGCTCACTATGGCAAGGGGGACTCTTTGGAGGTTGACTGCCACTGCTGGCCGCGAGTCGAGGAGGTGTTAAAGGCGAGGGGCTCCGTGAGCATTCTCGCGCCTGTCGAGAGGACTCTAGCAGTGTTGCAACACTGAGTTGACATAGATGTTGAACGTTGGAGTTCGAGGGATTGGTTACCTGTACTGTTGGTGTAATTGCGGGTATGGACTGCTGCACTCGTGCGTTTGTAGACTTCCCACCTGGGTTCAGTGATGGCTCCTTTGAATTGGAAGAATTCTGGACATTCTCAGTGCTCCCCCCAAGTTAGTGACCTCCACTGCAGGCAATTGTCTTTGTTCTTCGTCAGCGTTTGTCCTGGACTCCGGAGTTTGTGGAAAATCGTGCTCCACTCCCCCCATGTTTCCCACATCCGCCTCTAGAAAGCTAAATGGTGCATCAACTGGGTCCGAATTTTGAACTTCGTGTGTTGCTTCGACTGGGGTCGTTTGGGGCACGACGTCCAATGTATCCTACAAGCGCTTCCATAATCCCTCACATGTAGACTTCGTCCGCTTATTATTTGGAACCGGAGGTGACGATTGCTGCCCATTGCCATCACCCTTCGTGTGACGGTCCTCGCATTGTGGAAGAATAACAATGCCACCTCCAGCCACCTCCTGCCTCGAGCTGCCCAACCTTGTATTCTTCTTTTGCGTTGCTCATGTAGTGCTATTTTGGATCGAAGCATTCTGCTCACGCTCGCTAGAATCTCCAACAAGTGTGGTCGCGGTTTTAGTGGCCTTGCTGTGGCTGTCAAGACCCCTTGATGCTCATTTTTTCTTCACGGGAGACTTGATAGACACATCGATCATCATATCCCTCTTGCAAAGGTACATTGTGACCGTCTCCTAGTCGTTCTCTCCAACGCCAGTGGTGTGTGTGACCATCGTTTTGTCAGGCGCTTCCTTTTTGCCTCCATGCTTCCTTCTCTTCTTAGATTTCTGGATCCCTACATGAGGTAGTGCAGGTGGTGCATCTACTGGCTTGTTCCCTCGATAAAGCAAGTCCACCTCTTTCACTCGCATCACACAATTTTCATCATCCTCACGACCTACTCCAGTCTCCCACACATTCTGTTTATCGCCTGAAGGCCCAGTGGCTACAGTTCTTTCTACACCGGGCTGCATGTTGTACCCCTAAACCCAAACGAAGCCGCACTAGAAATCCCACTGTTCAGAGTTCAGACCTCCACTAAGTCCACTCCCTCGCACTAAACCCTTGCTGTGCATGCAACCCTATTTGAAACCTACTACTACCGTTTACAACACACTCAACACACACACTGATTCTACAAATGTGTGCCTCTAGAACACCTGCAGCACTTCCTCAATACAACGCAAAGAACACGGACAACTGAGACGACTACAACAGAACTCAAGACAAACACTCTACCGGCTACCACATCTACAGCGCGTCCACGCCACACGCTGCTAAACCAACCAATGCGCCACAACTACAGGAAGGTAAGCCACCCAAACTAAGACCTTCGTGAAGATAGAAAAAGATGAAATGCGTAGAATGCAGGTTCTCTAACAGGATGCGCATCAGATGTTACCAAACTACTGAGCGCTAAGTGTCCAACCGCAAAGGGAAAATGCGGGAGTCTAGGCCGGAATGCGCGGGCGACAGGGAGAGCTCTAAACCACAAGGCGCAGTGGAGGAGTGAAAGGGAGCGCGCACAGGCACGATGCAGAATGCAATCAGAAAACGGAGGTGCAGAGGACAGAGCGCGAGTGCACAAGGCATGTCGCATGAGCAAGAGGGAGAGCGTGCGCGAGCGCAAGGAGCAGAAGACAAAATGAATTTGTAAACAAGCTGGGCCCCATGAGAGAGACGCCACAGGCTTCGGCCCTCAACGGATTCATAATTACTCGTTCTGAATGCGCCGTAGGATTCGATATGACCTTGTTAGATTTGTACGTCCACTCCCATGCACGTCAATTTTTGAGGGGGTTAACAAAAAAAGTTTGTGTGTGTGAACAGGGTGCTACTATGTGATGAGTTGGGGAAATGTGGGGGCCCTTGAACGCTGCTGGCATTCATCCATAAAGTTTAGACAATATTAGGTAAGGTTCACTTTGTTCTAATTCCCCCTTTTCCTAATTTTAGTCTTCTCTGTTGATGCATTTTCCATGATTGATGCCACCTACGCAGGTATCCAAGCCCAGTTCCCTAAATGCATATTAAAATTGGTTTAATTTTTATTAAAAATTTGATATTCTAATATAATTCAATACATGTAGTTTAGGGTTAACGATATATATTAAAAATTTGAAGTGTGCAAAATTTGACTAATTTGTACACCGATATTCAAAATAAAATATATACATATATTCCTTACTGGAATGGCATTAGTGCATTAGGAAATTTTAAACACCATGAGTAGTATTTTTTCCAAAGAGACCCATGTTGTAGGAGAAAACGGCATTCTGTTTGGTTTAGTATCAATTAAGTTATTGTATATATCACTAACTTCTAGTGATATTTAATTTTGCCATGTTGTAGGGCTTGAACCATGCCTCGCGAGCACAAGATAGTTGGAGTTGCACGATTCACTCCTTGCAACTCCGTGGATGTACCCATTGTTCCTAGTGTCATAGGACCTCCACCACCTATTCTCACAAGGGCTAGAAAGAGAAGAAGGGGGGAAGATAGAAGAATTGAAGATGCACCGGAGAGGCCTGAATTTAAGGTGTATTGCCCTTGTCGTAAATGACTAAATGTGCTGAGGCAGATAAACCAAGTATGAGATTTTTATCTATCGTTGATATTTATATCGAACTCCATAAAATGTCCCAGAAGTTTCAGGTGATTCTTATACAATTGTCAACATTGTGATCTATAGTTTGCTAATTTTGTAATATGTTTATATATATATATTCTAATTATAGATTTCAATAAACTTAAAACAAATTACATTATGCATTTGCCCATAGAAGTAACCTCACGGAGCATTTATTATTGGGAATGATATGCAATCATTAACTATTGATTGATGTAAATAAGTGGGCATTTATTTGAAGTTAATTCTATGGGTTTAGGGTTCAAGGTATTTATGTCAATTAAGGGACTATGTACTTTAAGATTTGCCAATATTGTACAAGAATCTATAATACATTATTAAGATATAACAAGGATATAGAAATGATCAACAAGATATTATATATCTTGGGCGTACTTGTGATTGATTATTGATATATTTAATACATGGGCGTACTTGTGGTTGAATGTTGATATTTTTAATATTATATACATAAATCAAACACAATTGTCCTTCATGAATTTGTGTACTCTCTCACAACCGTTATTTATTTAAATAGAGGATTTAGAATTCTTTTGTTTTTTGATAATTGAGTAAATCAATAAAATTTCATTTATTTATTTAATTCTATGTTTATAGCACCATTTTTTGGGTAGTATTCTATAGTCTAATTTTTGTTCATTAATTTGCAATATTATAAATGAATGTGCAAAACCCTCTAAATAAAGAGTACACACAATTTCAACATGTGTTACTAATTTGAATTGAAATTTGTGTTGGTATAGGGTCTATATGAGGCGCAAAGGTTGTGTGTGGATCCCACCGGTTTAGGCCCGAACTTTGAGGGGACTGCAGATATGGACAGACTACAAGAGTCCTTTCATGAGCAGAACTTCCATTGGGATGAAGATTTTTTTTTAGAAGAATATATGAATTTACTTCGTGGACTTGATGAAGATGGTGTGCGAGTAGTAAGGAAGTGAACCCTAATATTGGACCTAAATTATCGGAGTTGCAGAAAGAGGCTTCTACATTGATCTTTGATGGAGCAACTTCAAGTAGACTGTCTATAATTTTTTTGTTTCTCAGCATTCAGGCGGATAAACAAATATCTATTGTAGCCATGGATGCCATTTTCAAGGCTATATCAGAGAAGGTAATTCCAGCAGAACTGAACTCCAAGATGCCAACAACACGAGCCGAGGCACGGAAGATCATAAGCGATGTTGGATTGGATTATAAAGTGTACCATTCCTGTCCATGTGACTTAACCCTTTACTATGGCCCTATAAAGGGGGAATGGACGTTTTGCCCGAAGTGTAAGCTTTCCCGCTACAGTGATACAACGCAAAGCAAGACAGTTCCTAGGAAGGTATGTTAAATTCATACATTATTTTAATATAAGTTGTTTTTTAATATTTCTACATATCTACAATTAGTAAATATTGTTTCTTAATTATAGAAATTGTGTTTTTGTTAGAGTTTAGGAACCCTCAACCATTATTACTTCAATTAAATCCTATAACCTTAGAAATTCACAGTGGGGAAGTAATATTTTTTATATTCTGAAATTTCTGTTTGGATCATATTGTACATTCCCTGATTCATTTTTTTGAAGACATTCACGTCCCCAAATATATAAGAACTAAATATCATTTATTTATTTCCAAAATTGTATTATATTTTATGTTTTTTTTTTTTTTTTTTAACATATATTAGTATTTTTAATTTACTAATGGGAAAAGTACTTATATTGAATTCAAAAAATGTGGTATTTTCCGATAATTCCACGCTTGCTTGCTTATTACCGGAGCCCAACTTTGTCTCCGTGCATAATATGGCATCGCGAGAACCGAAGTGAGGATGATGTCATGCGAATTGCTGCTGATAGTCCAGCTTGGAAGGCTATGGAGGACATGTATGATGAAATGAAAGATGCCCGTAGTGTAATGCTACAAGTTAGTACAGATGGCATTAATCCAGCGGGGCTAAATTCTGCAAGCCATTCCTTTTGGCCCATTACATGTACTATACTAAATTTGAATCCGAAGCTTGATATGCATAAAAGACACATTTTGCTATCGACTATTGTACCAGGTTTGACCTAAATCCTCAACCACTATTCGGCATTGACTAAATAAAATGAGTGAAAAACTGATTTACCTTTCACCAAGAAAGGACTTCCCTGGCTGAGTACATTCTATTATAACCTAGATTCAGTTCAGTATGCTAGAATAAAATTATTCTGGTGTAAGTACGACATCAAAGAAGTCAATATTAGAATATAGTCATGTCAGTAGAGTAAAACCATTTACAGACTGAAAGTCTAATTCCAAGGATCATGTGCAGGTACGTAAAAGAAAAGTTAAAAATTTTAACACGTACATGGAGCCCCTGATTGACGAGCTTTTAAGGTTGTGGGTGGATGGGGTTGAGGCTTATGATGCACATACAAAAGAAACATTCGAACTACATGCTATGATGCTCTGGTCATTGCATGATTTTCTTGGATATGGAGTAATATCTTCTCTACAGACCCAAGGGCTGAAAGCATGCCCCCCTTGTGGCCCAAATGTTATTGAATCTAAAAAGTGTCTATATTTGAAGAAGGTTGTATATTTTGGGCAAAGGAAATACCTTCCAATGAAACACAGATATCGAGCCACCACGAACCGTAACAAGTTCAATGGTGAGTCACTCAGCAAAGTTCCAAAGCCTGGAAGAACGACAAGCAGATTCTGGCTATACAGTGGAAAAAGGTTCATAACAAGACAGTGAAGCTTAAAGACTCTGGCATGAAGGACAAGGCCATATTTTTCCGGCTACCATACTACAAGGTGAGTAACTACTCTATTTTACCTTCCCATTTTTCTGACTACATTAGGTTTTTTTGGTACTGCAATGTACACTAATTTATTTCTATACTAATTGACTTAAAGAGTGTATAAATACTCACAGATCATAAGTTGGTGGAGTATATGTATACAGTCGTCTTCGAGATTGATGTTTTTAATATCTTCTGTCCTAGTTAAAATAGTCAAGTAGGGTTAAAAAAGCATATCACCAAGTAAATAACCAGTGTAGGTGGGCCCCATAGAAAAGATATTGAACAACCCTAAATTACCTCATTGCCGTTAACCCCTAAATGTCCTCACCTATTCTGTAAAAGTAAAATCACTACAATTTGCATACTTGAAATATCACATTGGGTGATTTATAATTTTTCATTGATAGTCATCAACATTATGAAGGTATAACAAAAATTTCAACATGATTGGAAGATATTTTGAATATTTATAAATTTTATTATGTAAACAGGATAAAAATTCAAAATAAATATATTTTTGTCAAATTTAATATGAAAAAATGTATTTAAGGTAGATAAAAGTTACATTGACAAGTAGTAAAAATATGAAAGTGAAGAAAATAAAAGAGACCTATGATTGGAGCATCTTTAGAAAGCCCTTTGTATTTTGGACACTCAAATTGCAAATTTCTCAACGGTGGGAAAACTTCAAATGAAGTTTATTATCCAATCCCAACGGTCAAAAGATGTATCATAATTTAACTTAAACATCTAATGAAAACACCAACTACAATAAAGCTTAAACACTTGATTTTTTTGACGTTTGACCAAAAAACAAGCATATGGTTGATTGGGCACTTAGGAGTTAATCTAAATAATTCACCTATTTACCGAAGGCAATTTTGAATTCCGAAAATGGTGGTCGTGATGTAGACATGTATTTTAATAAATGATTTTTGGGTTAAGGAAACTTTTTCATTTACTCATAAACATCTCCAACAAATATTTTTTGGTTACTTCTCATTCATTATGTTTTAGGTATTTATTTAAACTTATTAGATTCTAATACCAAATTTGAACCCTATACAATATTAATAAGAGTTATTAAT
This sequence comes from Pohlia nutans, assembly GCA_022496805.1. NCBI lineage: Eukaryota > Viridiplantae > Streptophyta > Bryopsida > Bryales > Mniaceae > Pohlia > Pohlia nutans. Next base: position 6,780,646 of record CM040098.1, on the reverse strand, counting down.
AGAAAACTTTGTAATATATGTTTACATACAGTTATGGGAGAGAAGTTGCAATGAATCAGAAGATACAAAACAAGGGTTTCGTTAAAAGTGCAATTCAATATGTAAAAGTGCACATGAACAATTTTTTGGAAATTTATAAATTTCATTGAAAATATGGTAATTTTATAATTATCCTAATAAAGAAATAAAGAATATAGATATGAGTACATTTTAGGTTCATTATGCTTGGTTATTGATCAAATTACAATTTTGTGATTTTTATAAAAAAAGTTCAGTTAACAATAATATGAGAAACCTTGCTAGAAATTTCTTATAATTTTAAATTATTTCTTATATTAATAATTCAAATATGGTTATAAATTTAAATATATATTTTACTTACAAGATAAAAGATTGAGGTATGTACATGCACGTCTAATATTGAGAAAACATCATTGCATCTGACAAAGTTTGGATATTTAAATACACACTTAATAGCAAGAAATTTTCAGTCATAAAAAAATCTCATTCACATGAAACCTTGACAGAATTATATATCAATATCGTATTGTATAAATTGTCAAGTATAAAGTATAATATAGAGCTAATATGGCAAATCTATTCTAAAAGGTTAAAGTGATATTCAAAATGAAACTTTTCACCATTTGGAATTTTTAACTCTCTCTCGGTTCTAACACCCAAAACAGTAATCAAATTTTTGGGTCCCAACGGTATTCTCCCAAGCAGTAAAATAGAATCAATTGGAAAACAACTATGTGGTTCTCGAGAGGGTTCCCAAGCACGGTGTATACAATCCGTGTACCGATTGTGAAACGTCCCTTCTTCATCTTGTACTCCTCTTGGCATTCTTGGTTGATACCATAGAACGTTTGCAATACCGTTCTCACAAGCTTGTTGACTTAGAAAGAACACTTTTGACAGAAAAAAGGAATGCCTAAGTGTTGATCGTCATCATCGGTATTCATTGCTATAACCGTTCCCACCTTCACATCTTGATGTAGACCAAATTCCAGAAACCGATCATGTACCACATCATTCGATGCCGAACAAAGGAGGGTGATTCATTTTGACCTCCAACTTCCATTGCTTCAAAGTTTCAATCCGTATGATTTGTTTTAAAATAAAACAATGCCTGGTCATACAAAAAAACCAAGATGATTGTAAGAACATGTTAATTATTTTTTTTAATGTAATTCAACAATAATCAAAATAGATGATGTAACTTTATGCATTAGTTTCTTAAATGCGAACAAAATTAACTGTCGTCATGAGGGGTGTGGCATGTGCCTCACCCTTTAAGATTTAAACTAGGCCAAATATTATTATAAGGGGTATTGGCATGTGCCTCACCCCTTAAGATTCAAATTAGACAAAATATTGTCATGAGGCGTGTGGCATGTGCCTCATCCTTTAAGATTTAAACTAGGCAAAATAAGGCTATAAGGGATGTGGCATGTGCATCACCCTTTAAGATTTAAACTAGGCAAAATATTCTTATAAGGGGTGTGGCATGTGCCTCACCCCTTAAGATTCAAATAAGGCTATTGTCATAAGGGGTGTGGCATGTGCCTCACCCCTTAAGATTCAAATTAGGCAAAATATTGTCATAAGGGGTGTGACATGTGCCTCACCTCTTAAGATTCTAACTAGGCAAAATATTTTTATATGGGGTGTGGCACATGTCTCATCCCTTGAATTTCTATCAAGGCAAATTATTGTATTACGGGGTGTCTTACCTGCCTTATGCCTTCATATTTGAACAAGGTTAATACTTTTATGTGGAGTGTGGCATGTGCCTCACCTCTTTAAATTCTAACAAAATTAATTAGTGTCATATGGGGTGTAGTATGTGTCTTACTCGCAAGCATAGCAATTAAATCTCAAATTATTTAATCATGTATGGAGAAACATGTATAATAATGTGGATTTTAATTTGACAAAATATATACAAGAGTAAGTTATATTATGAGGTTGTCTCCATAAAATTTTCCCCCTATAAAATGTCATATTTATAGAAAGTCTATTTTATTTCTAAAAAATTGAAAAAATTGTCTAGGGTGCTATTAATATAGTGCCACCGGCGCTCCCAAAAAATTTCAAGTCAAAATTTTTAAATCTGTGTAAGTTAGAGCTATACAGACTTGGGGATCTCTCAAAAGATAAATAAATTAAAATTTGGAAAACCTAAACGGCCGCTTAGGGTTTAGGTCGTGTTTAGGGTTTAGGGTACCTTTCTCTCTTCTTTGCCGCCTTTCCTCTCTGCCGCTCCTTGCTTTATGCGGCGCTTCTCTTCTCCGCCGCTCTGCCGCCTTTCCTTTCTGCCGCTCCTTGCTTGTGCGGCGCTTCTCTTTTCCACCGACTTGCTTCGCTTGCAAAGTGCCGAATCTTGTATAGTGGTGATTTGCAACATTAACGCCTCCGCCTTGGTACAACCCATGTTCTGATCTACTTGTTCTGCCTATCTAGATAACCTTATTTGTGTGGTACTAAACCTTCTACCTTCTTGCTACAGGTCGCATCACTTCAACTCTACTATGCGGTTCACACCTCATCTATAAACAAGTTTCAGCACACTATCAAGAATCTTGTTGATTTATCTCACTTCAGCCCCAACTTCTCGTACTAAGATCTACTTTGGAGCGCTTCTAATTCTTAGTTTCTTTCAGATCTATTGTGTTTATCGCTTCAGTACTTAAATTAGGGTAAGTTTCCGACTTTCAAATTTCATTTAGATCTAGATCTAAATTCTGTTTAGGGTTTCCAGCTTCATTTAGAATTCAACCACCAAATTGTTGCTATGTGCACATCACAATCTCAAATCTCAATTCCAATAACATTTGCTTGTATTTATCAAATTCTGAAATTTGCATCTTTGAGAATTTTTGAATCATCCATATATTAAATTATTTGTATTATAACTCACATTCCTTTAAAGTTCTAAATATTTAGGGTTCTAAACATAAATCACTTGATGACACAATCTCAAAATCTAGATTATGAGTTTTGTAAATAAGTTCTCATCTCACTTATTACTAAATTCTAAATTTTAAAATTCAATGCTTTTTGTTTTCAATTTGAAGAGGATGTGTGGAGTTTCTGTGAAGAATTTTTGAAGTGAGGCACATGCCTCACTACTTGAATTGCAATCTGATTTTAAATTTCAAAACTCACCACATACCTCACTCTTTGCATCGTAATCACAATCTCATTCTATGTTCATTGTGCAAACATACCAAATGTATGCCACATATCTCAGTCCATGTGTTTGGTTCTCGTTTTGATTGTATTTATGTATTTCGCTCATGTAGAATTTAGAAGGTGAGGCACATGCCTCATCCCTTTGTGTTTAACCCTTGAAGGATTTAGGGAATAATAGATACGTTGCCGTATATTTAACATTTGTTATGAGTAGAAAGTTCCAAATTGAGATCCCAATAGCTTTGAAGACCATGTTGACATGAATTTTAATTTTACTTTTGATACAATACTCATAGGAGGTGTAGAACCATTCCGAATACAATGAAATACGATCGTGTACATTGGCCGGAATGGCCAATTTGGACCTTTAAGGGTTAAGTTTTTCTTTGATGTCCTTAAATTTATGCTCTCATATTTTTTATGAAGGTGACGCATATGCCTCACCCTCTTGTGTTTGATTTTTGTTTTTGATGTCATGGAGTTTACGCTCTCATATTTTTGTGAGGGTGAGGCACATGCCTCACCCTTTTGTGTTTGATTTTTGTTTTTGATGTCATTGAATTTAGGTTCACATGTTTTTCTGAGGGTGAGGCAGATGCCTCACCCTTTATGTTTAATTTTTTTTTGATGTTCTTGAGGTTATGCTCTCATCTTTTTTGTGTGGGTGAGGCACATGCTTCACCCCTTTGTGTTTGATTTTTTTTTATGTCATTTAGTTTATGTCCTTATATTTATACTCTCATAATTTTGTGAGGGTGAGGCACATGCCTCACCCCTTTGTGTTTGATTTTTGTTCTTGATGTCATTGAGTTTAACCCTTGTAAGGTTTTAATCTTCTGAATACGGTTGAGATACAAAGGAAGTGGTTGAATTAATAAAGGGATTATAGTTTTTATTTTTATGATTTCAATCTAAAAATTTGCAGAAGTGATGCCTATAAGGGTTTCGTATGGCCATGATTTTTTTTCAGATTTTTTGCAAACTAACTTATGAAGTAATACAACAGATGTACATCCCAAAGCACAGGGACACATATGTCCTCGCTTGCTCACAAGGGTTAAGCTCTCATATTTTTGTGAGGGTGAGGCACATGGCTCACCCCCTTGTGTTTGAATTTTTTGATGTTCTTGAGTTTATGCTCTTGTATTTTTGTGAGGGTGAGGCACATGGCTCACCACCTTGTGTTTGAATTTTTTTGATGTTCTTGAGTTTATGCTCTTGTATTTTTGTGAGGGTGAGGCACATACCTCACCCACTTGTGTTTGATTTTTGTTTTTGATATCATTAAGTATATGTTCACATATTTTTACACATATTTATGAAGACTTTACACCTTTGGAGCTCTTTGTAGAGCTTACCTTTCGAGGCATACTCAAGAATCAAATAAACTCTTGCATGCCAAGAGAACGATGTTGTTAAAAGATTATCCATAATAACAGAGCTCACACAGGCATTGGAAATTACAAGAACAGAAGCATCAGATAATGGACTTTTCCGCACACTATAGTTGGCAGGGGAATCCAATATATCTCATCATTTGCTTCCTCCCACACTGAAGATTGGTAAGACAGGGCCACTACTGATCATGGAATTCACAATTTGCTAGACCTTACTGGATCGTAAAAGTACCCGTACAGGGGAAGGATGTTAGGATGTCGAAGGTGAGATTGAATCTCGATCTCACGCCGCAGTTGATGCTCAACTTGAGATTGCTGAAGCTGCTTCTTAAATTGAACCTTCAAAGCGACCACATACTTGCTCTGCCATCGCATATAATCAACACTTTTCAACTCTACAACAATCATAAACTTCATAGAAGTGCAAATTCAACAACAATTTCGTAGATTGTTTCATGAATGTGTAAAATTAGCTCAAGGCAAACAATCACCTGTTTCTCCCGGGCAAGATAGACATTGCCAAACTTGCCCCTGCCTAGAGGCTTTCCGATGTCGAAGTCGGTCAACAACCACCGCTTCTCCCCTTCGTTGTTGTTGCCATTCTCACCTCCTTCGTTGTCCTGGCGCACAACAAAAGAGGTAAGTGACGCGTCTTAGAAAATACTTAACCCCTAAGCGTCTAAAACGCCCAATATGGCCATCTGCATCGCGGTGGCATCTTCTCATTTCACTTCGGTTTTCTGATTGCAATGCATCATTTTAAACCTCTTGTTCTATACTACAAGATCAACAGTATCGATCGTGCCAAACTGAAGTCATTTTCACACAGATGCAGGGGGTTCATTTTCCTACACTACAGGATATACACATGAGATCATTGCAATAGGTTGAAATCTCACCTTAGCATCTGAACCCATCTCGAAGAATCTGGCGCTTAAATCCTGCACGACTTTCCACTAGTGACAAAAGCGGTTACAGATCAAAAAATCAGCCCTTCCATGCTACCTTGCGCACATTTCACACAATAGACCTCACTTGCTCCGCAATCTATCGGTTTCCAACAAGAATACGCCACAGGAAAGGCTCAAAGGAGTGGAAATGGAGAGGGACCCAGGGAAGCAAATAGAGATCATTGAAGCTACTGAGACTACCGTTGGGGAAAGGTACACGAGAGAGTGAGGACAAGGGAGGCGAAGTTATAAACCTCGGCGATGGCAATGGCTGCCCCTGCGAGAATGACAAGACGGGGCTTGTTCAAAAATTGGCTTGTTATGTTGGCGGCGACAAGGAAGAAGCACTGATTAAAAAAATTGTAAACCAAGGTACTAAGGAAAATTTCCGTTTAATAGAGGTCTCAAAGTGGAAAGAAATCTTAAACTCACTTTTAATTTGTTTTGAATTCAAAAAGACTGCAAAACATTTTCTATTAAACTTACAAATAATTATTGAAGATGCACAAAATAATGTTTTTCAGCCGTTTAATTGATCTAATATTATAAAAAATTCTTGATTATAAACTTAAAGCACAAAATAAATATGACACACATATATTTTACATACCTTGCTTTGGATTTATTTTCAATCAATAATATCTGGAAGACTCTAGCCAAAGTACAATATTATTGCTTATACATACCAAAATTTGTGATTAAAATATTCAAAAATAATCCCAAAAAATAGTGCACATTTCAATAGGCACTTTTAACGAAACCCTTGTTACAAACTGAAGTACAATTTACCGAGTGTTGGATTGTTCACCCACCAATTGAATCATATACTCAAATATAAATATGAAGTTGTTCTTCTTTAAGTTCAAAGAGGGGACATTTCTAGGGTCTTGGAACATCTTTTGTTTTTTAATTAATGCATTTTAAATTTATTTTACATATATTTCAATTCTTACAATTTTCTCAAGTGACTATAGGGTTTAGGGTACCATATTCCAACATAGGATCATTTATTTTATTTTGTACTGGCATCTTTAGGAGTTCGCTTAGTAGCCATATTAATTTGCACCTTCAATTTGTTCTTTTTGAAACAGCACCTGCTAGTCCCTCATTTGCTTGACGTTATGCATACGGAAAAAAACATTTGCGCATCCCTTTTCAAAACATTCTCGAATTGCAAGGGGACAAAGTCAGATTCTTTGGCGTTGCGAAGGTCTCTTCAGCATTTCAATGTCTTGCAACGTTTTCACCCAAAAGCTGATGGACTCGACGATAAAGGTGTACATATGCACCAACTGATTGGATTTGGACAACAGAAGAGTACAACACAATCATCAACATGATATCCACCACCCGTACACCATTTAGTTATGGCTCAAGCTTCCGACACAAGTTCAACAACCGAAAAGTAGTAGGTTTCAAAACCCATGATTACCATAATTTGCTCCATGATCTACTTCCCATTGCAGTGAGAGGCACACTAACAGAAGGTATTCAAAATATTGTGTACCGATTATCAGCCCTTTTCCGTTGGGTATGCTCAAAAGAAATTAGGATGTCTGATTGCCAAAAAATGAAGAGGGAGGCAGTGGAAATTTTATGTGAAATGGAAATGCACCCGGGGAGGTCACTTCCAAATATTACGTAACAACGTGCAAACAAAGATAGGGTCCAAATAAATCTTTGAAGATAATTTTTATAAATGATTTACATTAATATAGGATGTTCACAATTCATTACAAGAATAAAAATGAGAATATTCTTTAAATATTACTAATTATAGTAAAAATATTTTTAAATTTTAGGGTGCTTTTAAATACCCTTTGTTCACACGTGATACTCAAATGATACAAAGAGTGACCTCCCCGAGGAAATGCACTTGCCTATTTCCGTTTTTGACATTCAATTTCATAACATTATGCATATAGTAGAAGAAGTGGAACTTGCAGGCCCAGTCTCTATCCGCTAGATGTATCACATTGAGCGATATTTGAAAGTCCTAAAAGACTTTGTACGACAACGGGCCCGCCCAGAGGGTTCTATTGCCGAGGGTTACATATGCGCAGAATCTATGTTTCATGTAAATGAGTATTCATTGAGGTTGCACAAGAATGCTACACGGCTCCGAAAACCCACAGAGGAGCATGTACGATCAAGAGGGATAGTATTGCCTAAAGTATCTTCCCACAAACCATTGGATTCTATATTCAGAGAACAGACCCATAGGTTCTTGTTACTTAATGCCCCATGCATGGAATCTTGGAGAGAACGGTATGAAGAGGAGTGTAGAGGCCTAAACCCTAAACCTAGTTTTAAGGAGTGGATACTGCCAGCAGATCGTGAAGACATCACCAATAAGAAGCATGTATCACAAATGGTACTTGATATAGCTGTGGGACCAGGAGAGAAGGGCCATTTTTATACAATGTGCTAGGCTTACGGGGGCCATTTTCGTATAATGTCAAGGGACTTGAATAAAAAAACCACATTTGATTGTGGGATCTCAGCCGTATATGAAGTACAGGGGCAAAAAACGGAGTTCTATGGTTATGTAGACACCATTGTGAGGTTAAATTTTGATAGTTTTGAAACAGTTTTATTCAAGTGCCAATTTTGGGATTCCATCATTAGGCAACGTGGGCCAAATGCTACTGTTCTAGAAGATGAGTGTGGATTTGACCGCGTGAAGGTAGGGGAATTTTTAAGGGCCTCAGCCAGGGAGGACGATCCGTTCATTTTTCCCAAAGACGTTAGCTAGCTGTTTTATGTAGATGACCCCATAAACCACGGGTAGAAATTAGTAGTAAAGGTTCAGCCACAATCGAATCTGGTTGTGTACAAGAGGGCTAGCGTGAGTGGTGGGCAGTCCGGGGAGGAAACCCTAGCATCGCATACTACGGAAAGGATAGAACAGGGGAGTGAAGTAGCTCCAGTAGAATCCTATCCACGCGTGACCAATCGGGCAGAGTTAGTGGCCATTGAAGCAGACGGCGATGCAGGAGAGGGAGTGGACCTCGGTGAGGATGACGAAGAATCTAATCGAGTAGGTGACGAAGAGGACGAAGAGGAAAACTACTCGGATGAAGAGGAGCCGAGTAACAATTTTCTGGACTCGACTTTGAATTTAGATGGATATGCGATCGAGGACGAACTAGCCGAGATAGAAAGTGATGGAGAAATGGAGGATGAACAACCCTTGCCGTATTTGGATTCTGCCGACCCTCTGTCGAAGAAGGTAAATTTTTTGACCCTAATCCAACCACACAAGGCGCAGTGCTTAATTCTCGCAGAAACCCTAAACTTTGTCATTGTCATTTTATACAGCATCGCCAGAGATGACGGCAAAGGGGCGGCAATTTCAAATTGTTCTATAGTGGCAACAAGTTTCATTGGGGGAGAGAGAGTTGCAGGTGGGCGGGAGTTACATCTTCCCTCAAATGACGCGGGATTTGGAACAGGCAAATGAGAACGTTTGCCGCACGCACTCCACAACGTAGGCGGATCCTACCTCCACGATGAAGGCGGACAGTAAAGCGGGGGCTACAACTCCTGTCAATAGTATGTTATTCCGTTGCAACAACCGCGTACTAGGGATAAAAGTTTTGATTTTCTAGGGTGTACAAGAGTAGTGTAAGAAAAGAAGTTTAACAATTTGTAGGAGGATGTTCAAAGTTCTGAATTTTTAAGAAATTGGCGACAGAGGATTTATTCAGTAAATTCACAAGGGAGGACGTACATGAATCAACGAGACTGCCAATTTCTATTTGGCGGGGATTTTGTTTTTACCTACCATTGGCCGCCAATTTTCGTTGATTTGCTCGTATTTCCTTCCAGATGAAAGTGAAACTTGGAAATGGTTGTTGGGGAGTCGCCACAGGGCACTAGTTGCATACTTAATGGGGATTCCACAGCAAAATTGGCAAGTGTGCAGCAACACACCCTCGACTGCCGTCCTTCAGAGTCCATCTCCCCCGTGTTCCAATTTCTGCAGATATTCGACTTCAATGTGTTTGGTGTTCTGTATTGGGATAGGACCTAAACGTTTGAATTGTCGTGCTTTACTAAAGTTCTTTCATTGATTCGGTTATGTCCAAGCTACTGTAGTCTATTTGTATTCACATAACAGAAACTTAGTAGTGAATGTATTTTTTTTATATGTTCACTTCGAATTTTGTTGGTCATGTTTTCAAAATGGTAGTGAGCACCTCTGTTTCATATTCTTCACTGTTTGCAGTCCCTATTGTTGCTACAGCAGTCTGTGTGTCAGATCATCAATGCCCAGAAATATGGTGTTGGAGAGCAAAAGGCACGATAGAATAAAATATACAGATGGTGTCATTAATGTACCACCTCTTGGCACTGATCATCAAATTCATGGAGGTAGCTGTGTCATCAACCATGAGCAAAGGACGAAGAGAGTCAACGGAGACGTAGATTTCATTCGTGAATGAGGGTTTGATGAGCAAGAGCTTCTCCCGGGCATTCCAAATCTAATTGTTGCTGAGGAGATATGGCCTAGGATTCAGAAGGACACAAATCATGTTGTAGAAGTAGAAAACATGCTCCATACGCGATTAGTGTCTAAGTTTTGGCTAGCATTTATCGATGATAGTGAGTTGATGGACAAGCAACACATGCACAAGTTTAACAAGCTTGGTCCTAAACGGTTCAAGGCAGCTCCAGGCAGGTTTAGAATTTTTGCTACACGATATATATGAGTAGCAGAGTGGCAATGATGTTTTTCACCAACAAAGATCAATATATTTTAATCTTACTCACCTCAGCACTTGGTGGACACCATTAACTGCCGAACTATTGAACGCGTTCTAATAATTGGGAACGCTTTGTTCCCAAAAAAAACGTTGCTTTTATTCACCAACGTAGTTCAAACGTGGCTCTACAGTGCGCATCATTGCTTTTTAACCAAACGTAGTTCATTGCAGCGTAAACGTAACAAGCTCTTCCTATCGTAGCTTTTGAAACGTAGCTCCTAGTTTATAGTTCTAGTAGTGATTGTGAAGCCCGCAAAAAGGCCTGAAAATTATAGATTTTGTTATTTGGTTGGTAGGATTTTTAATTTCTTTAACTGTTAAATTCCTATTATGGAGTATGAGGGAAGAAAGTTTTGGGAGAAGTAATATGACATTTAGAATTGAGAATAATTGGATTAAGATAAAGTCCACCAACGTCGTTTTTGACTTTTTTTGACGATCTTGTTAAAAAGATCGAAAATGAGTTGTCCTAACTTATTGTACATGAAGTGTTCTGCAAATTAAAAGGCAACCAATCATCCAGTTCTTCAATGCTTTCAATACCTCTTAAAGGGGAACTTGCAGCCCCTTGCTTAGAACCCCTGGTTGTCATATTGACAGCCATTGTTCATCATAGCCCCGTTTTAAAAAAATCCATTTTGGGCACTTTAGAGCTTTTTATGACAAGTTGTTCTGGGACCTACTTGGGAGTAAAGAACCATAGGGGAGGTGTACAATTAACCCTTAAAAAAGATCAAGAAGTTGGAATTAGGCTTCATGTTCATTTTTTAGCATTTTTGGGCAAGATGTTTGCAAATCATACAACATTTGTATTTTGATTGGCTCATATGTTGTTCTTCATTGATTCTAATGGTATAAAATTTGACCCCATCCAAATTACATTTTTCACAATATAATCGATTGAATTTGTCATTTTAAAACCATGGATCTTTGGTCCTTTAGGAGTTAGGTCAAGCATGGGGAGATATTTCCATTCACATCATTAAAAACACTGGAAAATTATGACCTAAATTTTTACAGGCAATAATAGGAAGCTTGTCTATGAATGAATTATGGGAGGTCTCTCTATGAATTTCCTCCACATGATCAATCTTTATATGATGCCTAAAAATTCTTGAAACAATTCAATTTCTTTTAGTAAAACTCATATCATCGTAAGATTCTTTAGTCCTTGTTGAGGTTCACCCTTTTTGCTCTCACTATATGAAAGATAAATAAATTACAACACATAATTCAATCTTGAGGTGGGGCTATTGTGAACTTCCAACTCTCCACCATCATTCTTTAGGTAAATAATGACGTAGCGTGTTCAATATTCTAGAATCCGCTAAAACGATTCTTGTGCAACGATCAGTTCTTATTCTAAGATCGAGCTCACAAGGGCTAATGAACCTTATGATATCTATGGGAAGCTAAGGAAAGCAATTTCAAGAGACGTGTCACAATATGGAAGTTAAAAAAAGAGCTTACCGATTCAAGAAGCACCTTGGACTGAGGTGAAGCCCGCCAGTTATTACTGACTCTTTTGACTTTGTATAAGTTACCAAAATGAGTTGTCATATCTTATTGTTGTCCTATTTTAGGGCCGCTTCACACTATGGCCGTCCGAGTCGGGTGTAGGCATTTTTGAGAGTGACGGCCGTTGGACTTTGGCATCTAGTGTGAAGGGTCGAGAGGCCAAACCCATGGTTTCTTGCAATTTGATTGGTGGAAATCGACAGCCTCTCGACCTTCCGCCATAGTGTGAAGCGGCCCTTATTGCCAATGAGGTGTTGTGCAAATTAACCCCTAACCGCCCAACCATGCATATTTTGCATGATGTACGGATTTGAAGTTCGTTTTCTCATCCATTATGCACTTTTTGCAGTGTGGATTTTTTATTGAAACTTTTATGGGAAGTTGGCTCTATGCATGTGTGATTTGATTACAAAGGGGATGATTTGTGAAATTTTTATGCCTCATTTCATGTTGTAGTGTTCCACCCAAAATTTCGTAGATTTGTCTAAAAGTGCTCTTGAAAAAGTCAAGTACTAAAATTAAGCAACCAAAAAATCTCCAAAAATCACTACACTTAGAGTATTACGTTTCAACCCATCACAAAAAATTTCATTATTAGATTGTCAATATCTTGTTCGTAATCATATTACAAAAGAGTGTTAAATTTTATGTTTGAAATTTAATACACAAATATTGGTGATAGCAATCGCAAATCTAATTGTATGGATAGAATCTAAAATGCATAACTTTTATTCATTCATCAACTTGAAAATATCCCTTTTAGTTGCATTTTATAATACATCTTTCAAAAACTGCCAAATCTCAAAAGGGTGAGAATGTTTAGGGGTTAGAGCATCCTCAATCCTGCGCACTTTGCTCACTGCAACGGTGAGTGGCGGGCACAGGATCCCATAGCGCGGGCCAACGCCCTCAATATTCTTCCCATTATTGTGCGGCCCTCGCTATAAGAGCTCCCGCTCTGGGAAAATTTTCCCCGTTTGCCGTGAGAGAAAGTCCTCCCGCTAAGAGCCCAGACAGAATCCGTGACAGTCTCCAAGCCAACAAGATCCTGCCACAGTGGAGTCTCTGCACCACTTGGGTGCCTGCATCCTTGCATAACTTCCTTGCCAGGGCAGTTGACGGGCGTTGCATTGGACCCTCCTCCCTCCTCAGGCACCCGCTCCTTTGCAGGGCTCCCTGCAAATGCTCATTGCCGGGAACTCTAGAGGGTGAAGACTGAGGATGCTCTTAAAGGGCAACTCAAGTGCTGAACCAATCATCCAGTTCTTCAATGCTGTCAGAGCCACTTGAAGAGGATCAGCAGGAACAGTTAACCCGTAAGCCTTCACATTACATTTACCCCGTCAAATCACATCAATTTTTTACATTTTAAGATATATTATATTTTTTGGGGTATTTTTCTTATATAATTTATTGTTCCACTAATTTACATTGAGTGTTTCATAATTATTTAAATAAAAATGAATTTTATAAAAAATTTAGAAGTTTTTCTCTTGTAATAGTCATAGTAATTACAAAAAATCCTTAAATAGTATGATTCCTTAAGCATAAATGTAAATAATAGGGAGAAGCAAACCTGTCAAAAGGATCCGGCTAACCAGAAGACAAGATTGCACAATAACTAAGAACGCTTCCTTGGACACAAGTGAACGTACACATATTCGCAGAATCTCATGTACGGTTGGTTGTCCTATTACCAACCACCGCCCCAAAACCAATCATCCTAATTTCTAGATTTTCAAAGGGAAGATGTACCTCATTTGTACATTAGAGCATGTGATTGGTTTTGGGTCACAGTTTTCTTTCCACTTTGGAATTTTGTATAAAATTGTCAAATGTAAATTAGATGTTGCAAATTTTTGCAATCCTCATCAAAGCCTATTTCGAATATGATCATATTTTCTTTTCGAATTTAGGACTACCAAAAATAAGCCAGATTGCTTAACCCTTAAACGTCAAGAGGGCCTGAATGGGGCAGCCCGGAAGGAATCTAATTTTTTTGGGAAATTATTTATTTATTTATTTATTTTATTTTATTTTAAAAAAAAATCGGCTCTGCAATGCACTGCTGGTTAGCACTGTAGCACTGTAGCACTGTTGAACTTCAGCTGCTCCAACCTCAAAACTTGTTCAATTTGATAACTTTGATTGCTTACCAACGATTCCACAATCTCTCAAATGAGGCGAAAATTTGGAATCTAGATCGCTTTTTCAGTAACTTTCCAACGCAACAAGTCTCGCTTGATTTGGTTGAGAAATGAAACTTTTTTCTCCAATTATTCCTTTATACCAAGCCCATGGGGCTTGCTTTGACGTTTAAGGGTTAAGTTGGTGGTTTTAGGACAATCAACCTTAACCGCTTCGCAAACAGAGCATTCACTGCAACCTGAACAAACACGAAACTTAAGCCAAAAACACATGATCGACAAATGTATAAAACATTTTTCCTGATAACTCTGTTACAGCATTACAGGGTCCATTGAAATTATTTACGATGAGCCACTCCGGAGTATTCTTCGATCAAAATCACCGTACAGTTTTAAATGAAAACAACAATTTATGCCTAGAGAAAAATGAGCCATCATAATGAAGTCGAATTGAAACGATACTGGAATCAAAATCCTAGCAGGCAAGAGTCTACCCCCACTGACAAAGAAATGGTTATTTAGTATGGGTGATTAATTGACAAGCACCAAAATTAATGTCCAATCTAGGAATGCCACCACTGCATATCACAAACGCTACTGTATACAGTTGTCCCTCTCTATTATGACATGTTCAGGAAGCCCTACCTGACATGGATTAGTCTTATCACATGTGTATTTCTTGAAACAATAATAGAGTTAACCGAAAACAGAAGAGGTATTCTGACCCCCTAAAATCGTGGATCCGGAAATTGATGAGGTGTTTGAGTGTAAGTGAAATCAAAAATGAGTTTGGAAGATTCCTGTTCTCCATGCAATTCGGAACTATCAGAGGCACAATCAAGGCTTCGTAATCAAGGCCTGATGCGGTAGCAGGGAGGCGTGGGAAAAAAAATAGCTCCTGTGCCTGACAGGGTGGGATAAGGCAGCTATACTATATTGTTATTTTTAAGTAAAGCGAGAGGAAGGAGGCAACTTGCAAGTCGCTCTCTACAGCCAACGCAGCTTCTGACATAAAACTCCCTTTAGAATGAGTTTTGCAGACTTTTTGACGGCAAAACTAGTTCACACTGCTTTCTATTTTGAATTCTTTGGAAACCATGCCAGTTTGCTTGGCTGCCTTAGATACGGGTCAGACTCACCTCACCTAACATGTATTTTCTCTTCTTTTCGGTTAACTCTAATATCGTCATATTATGGTGTCATTTTATGGAGGGTAGACTGTAATGCCACCATCACAAGTGATATGTTCTTGTGATAAATACTTTAGACCTTAGTAAAATAACCATTTTGGTGTAGCATATGTACCTCAAAAGACTGTAAAATCAACCTATGTAGCTAGTAACTTTTGAAGGAGGCCAACTTTTTAAGTATGATCTCATCGAATGTGATACCGTAGTACCATAGCAAGTTCGTCCTAAAATAATTCTAAAAATAAAAAACGTAAAAATTAGAAAATTCTGAAGACAGAAAAACGAAAATAGAATAAATTAGTTTTTGAAATATTTTGTTATTTCTAAGCTATTTAAGGTCATTTTTACTGATCTTTTGCTAAAAAACGAAAATCGAGAAATTCAGTTTTCGAGAGGCGAACTTTATTTTTTCAAAAAAAATAAATATTCGTTCGCCAGGTGGCGAACCTCCTATGGTGTTACGGTATAGTATCAAACCAAAAAGATTCATCATAACTGAAGCATTTTAACTCGGTTCTAAACAGTCATTTCAGCAACATCAAACGGAAACCAAATGATGTCAATTTTTGAATGTGACTTACATTTTGACTTTTGCAAGCAAGATTAAAAAAACATGTAAAAACCTTGGCCTGTGACGCTGGGGTTGATAATAAGAAGCACCATTCCGGTACACAACTGACAAATATAAAAAATTCACAAATTCAGCTATGCAGGAATTTTCTCTCAAATTTTGTGAAAAGGAGTAGATTCAATAGAGTTATCCGCAAAGTGCTCTACAGTTGGGTGACTGGACCGCAGATTGTGAAAAGAGAGGTTGAGAAGACAATAAAAGTAGACATGTCAAATGCTGTAAATAAACTAGAGGTCTGAAGTTTGAAGGCACCAAAAACGGTGCCCAAAAACTTCCCAACCTCAGTTTCTATTCTCGTGGATGCTCTGTCACATGGGCTTCCTTGGCTTGACACGTATCTCCATGGAATGGGTCTTTGGAGTAGGTCTATTCATTGAAATAGTAATACCAGTAACTAACAGCCCCACCACAGGCCAATTTTCGTGTACCCAAGGAATTGCCAAAGTAAGGCTCTGAAAACCCATGAGTTTGCGGAAAACTCTAATACTGTTTCAGATTTGTGATTGATGGCCCGTTCACACCAGGCTGCGAACACACGTTCGCCACCGCAACCTTCTGTCGTGTAGCGACTGCCGACTTCACCGCGCGGCCCCAACGCACGTTCCAGCACCGCAAGTTTTCCTCCCTTCCCCAAACGCGTTGCCGCAAACATGAGCTACCAACGCAACTCCGCACCAATCAACGAGCAAACATCTGTAAATTATTTTATTGTTTATGAATTCAACCGCGTTTGTGGGCTGCCCTGAAATCCAGAATAGTATATATTATGGAAATTCAAACCCAAAATCACACTCAACTCAAGCACCAAGGTACGCTCCTTTCAATCGCTCTTATCTACTCATTTTTGCATCAATTTTTGTTTCTGATGGTCCAATCTTGTGTATTTTCCAAAGACGAGTCCATTGACGCATCAATCGCTTCCTAATTCCTTTAATTGAGTGAGATATGAATTTTTGAACATTGTAGATAATGATTCAATTCGGGCCGAAACTTTGGGGCCGGATTCAGGTGTCTTTATAGGTCCAATTTCCAAAATTTAAAATCCTAGAGTGTGTATTTTTGCGAGAGGAATCCAACGGTATATCACGCGTAGTCTAATTCCTAATAACGAACGAGATATGAATTTTTGAACATTGTAGATAATGATTCAATTCGGGCCGAAACTTTGGGGCCGGATTCAGGTTTCGATATAGGTCCAATTTTCGAAATCTAAAATCTTAGAGTGTGTATTTTTTTGAGAGGAATCCAACGGTATATCACGCGTAGTCTAATTCATTATAACGAGCGAGATATGAATTTTTGAAGATTGGAGATAATAATTCAATTCGGGCAGTAACTTTG
Source organism: Pohlia nutans (assembly GCA_022496805.1). Taxonomy (NCBI): domain Eukaryota; kingdom Viridiplantae; phylum Streptophyta; class Bryopsida; order Bryales; family Mniaceae; genus Pohlia; species Pohlia nutans. The sequence goes on along the minus strand of CM040098.1, from coordinate 6,763,505 downwards.
GAGCCAGATTCAGGTGTCAAAATGCATCTAATTTCCAAAATGTAATGTCCTAGAGTGTGTGGGTTTCCGAGAGGAATCCAACGGTATATCACTCGTAGTCTAATTCATTATAACGAGCGAGATATGATTTTTTTAATGCTTTAGTTTTTTTGGTTTTTTTTCCTTCTTCCTTCTTTTTTTTTTTTTTTTTTTTTTTTTTTTTTTTTTTTTTTTTTTTTTTTCCTTTTTACCTTTTTTCCGCCTTTTTTTTAGTTTCTCTTTTCCTTGGCATATTGTGTTAGATGGCGACGCCCACTCCTGTGCAAAGAGCTCTAGCGACAACTTGGACCGAGTTGATGATCAACACTCTACTTGACGTGTACGAAGAGAAATACTTTCACATCGAACGGGGCAATTTCAAGAAGCGCCATTGGATGGAGCTTGTTGCTGAATTCAATCAGAAATCTGGCCTTGTACTCACGAAGGAGAATATTCGCTCAAAGTTGGACAATTTGAAGAAAAAATACAAATCGGAGAGGGAGCTCGTGGTCAATGCAAGTGGTGGAATACGTTCCACCTGGGACATGTACGACCGCTGCGACATTCTATGGGGATGTACACCAAAGCAAGCCGGATTACCAGGAGGTATGGATGGTGGCATCTCAGTCTCTTCCGGGCATGTCGTTAATCTGAATGACTATTATGAGCCCGGAAGCTTTGATTTGAATGAAGAGTGCATCACTTCGAATCCCAGCAGCCCTCATGATACCACTGGTTATGTGACATCGGATTCTGAGTTTATGGAACCTGATGGTTCTAGAAGGGGAGGCGATCAAATAGGAACGCCAACTCGTGATGCTAGAGAGACTGAACCAGTTCAGTCACCACGAGAGGCGGTTTGCAAAATCCCTTTGGTTGATGGGAAACTTGTTTCAAAACGAAAGAGGAAACAAAGAGACTATGGTAGCCCAATCAAACCACTTGTAGTATCATTGGATCGGTTCGTGGATGTACTCAAGCATGATTCAGAAGTGAAGATTCAGCTGGCTAGAGATCAACTGGCAATGGCGCAACAAATGCAATTCCAACAAGTGCAGCTTGAGGGTCAAAGATTGGAGTTGGAGAAACTCAAAATGGAGATGAGGGAACGTGCCGCAATTAGAACTGAAGAATTGAAACTTAAATGTGCACGGATGAGACTTGACTTCAGTGATTTTAGAGGAGGGTCAAGTTCCTAATTTTTTCCAAATGTAATTCATTTTAAATGAATTTGAAAACCGCAATGGTTTATTTTCCAACTATGGCTTTGTTTGATTGCATATTATTAAGTTGTAATATTCTCTGTGGTAATCATTGTTGTATAAAGTTTTGGAAAAATATATCAAAATAAAATAAATATGTGAATCTACACTAACATACAACAATTATTTTGATGTATAGTTATAATTAATTGTGGAATTCTATCCTCTAAGGACCTGGAACCATTTTGCTTTAGACATTCTACAATGATGCCATTTCTAATCTCTAGGACAAATATTCAAAAAATAAAATAAAATTTCACAATCCAACCCTAGAAATAATTTTATTAATACTACATGAATGTTTATTGAAAAAATCATAATCTTTGTCCATATATATTAGATGAAATATACATTTGAAGTAAAAATGTGTAAGATAAATAATAGTGTCTTGCTCATATTTTTTAGTTCCGTGATTTTCTTCCAATGATGAAAATGTTTCACTATAGGAATTTGTCTCTCTTGACTTTTACAATCTACTTGTCAATTTACACCATGTAAGTTAAGTGTGTACCAAATTTGAGAAGTATGAGAATGATTTAAACCTTAGAGAGTGCACTTAAAGTTAAGACTACAAATCACATAAATGCGAAATTTTTCCCCCTTATGTATGTATTCAACAAACATTTAAATTTGAAAAAATAACATGATGTTGTAAAACACATTCTAAAGTTCTTGTTTAATAAATTTCAAAAAATAGTCACTTCTAAATAATTACAAATTGATTTTAGTAAGCAAGAAACATCACGTTTTACTTCAAACTTCTTTCATTTTGTTATAGGATTTTAAAATCTTTTGGTCCGAAAATATACACCAAATGACACACATACACACACACACTATATATATATATATATATATATATATACGCAATGATTTAGCATCTAAAAAAATCAATTTCAAAAACTGTTTTCAGGCCAAATATTATAGGGGGTATGCTATTTAAATGCACACACGTGTATTCCTACTTTTAACATGAAGTGCACTCTCGAAGAATTTATTTAGAATGTGTAGAATGTTAGTTGAAAACATTTTGATACCATATTGTCATCTCTAGATTTCCATTTATTGATTTATATTTTCAAAATTCAAAAAACAATATAGCAAAGTTTATTTTCTCTTATTGCAGTAACTCATACATAACTGAGCATTACGTAATCGATTTCATTCATTGTACCCATTTTTCACATGCAAATTAATTTTACAAAATTAAAAAGTAGGAGAGCTTCATGCATGTGTTAAATTTGTGAAAAGGACACGATTTATAAAAATGTTGTGTCTTATTTCATGTTGGAGTGATTCAACTCAAAAAGTTATATCATCGTTTGCAAGTGCTCTTGAAAAATTCAATTTATAAAAGTTGATCCCTAAATGACCACAACTATGTTTCTCACGAAAAACTCCAAAGTTGCCTAAATATACACATATTCTTAACCCCTAACCGCCCAACCATGCATATTTTTCTTGATGTACAGATTTCATCCGTTGTTTCTCATACTTCATGCATTTTTTGTAGTGTGATTTTTTTACTCAATTTTTTATGGGAAGTTAGCTTCATGTATGTGTGATCCGATCGAAAAGGAAACAATTTCTGAAAAAATTATGCCTCGTTTTGTGTTGCAGTGTTTCACCCAAACTTTTGAAGATTTTAGTCTAAAAGTGTTCTTGAAAAAATAAACTCATAAAATCAATCATCCAAAAAATCTCCAAAAATCACTACATCTAGAGTACTACATTATAATCCATTATAACAAATTTCATCCCCAAACTGTCAATATTTTATTCGTAATCGAATTACAAAATAATTATTTATTTTTTGTTTCAAACTTTATAGAAAAATGTTAGTGACACTAATCAGAGATCTAACCATATAGATTGAATCTAAATTTCAAAATGTATGACTTTTATTCATACATTGAGTTTCAAATATTCATGTTAATTGCATTTTATAATGCATCTTTACAAAGCTGTCCACATTCGACATAGGTGAGGACGCTTAGGAGTTAAAAATGCTAGTTAGTTTTTCATTTAAAACGTTTTTCACCAAACTAAATATTGGATATTTCAACCAACTTCAACTTATTAGCACCTGCAATTTTTCAACCATTCAAGGTTCCTCAATATAAGTTTATAACCTACAAAGTTAGTTGCACTTTATGTTGTAGCCCGCTGACTCAAATTTGAAACGTTTTGAAAATGCCCAAAATTCAAATTGTAGTCTCAGATTCTGTAAAATGCATTTGGTAGTTGTATATATGGGGGTGTTAGCTCATTGTGTACAAAAATTCAAATGCATATCTCATTGTATGAAAATTCACCACCAAAATCTCACAACAAAATATCTTAAACATTGAGAATGAACAATCATTCTACACTAAGCCGACCAAACTTGAAAATCAACCTTCGTAATGTAGATGGTTAAGCAAGAGAAAATAATTGAAATGTATATAGAATACTCTATACAAATCTAGAGAAAGTTATGTATAAATCTAGTTTAAAGAGTATGAGTATTACCTTTTCATATGTGAACCACATACAATTTATGAAATGTATTATTAAACTTTTGTCCATATCTTTAATGAACTTACGTAGAAGGCAGGGTCACTAGAAAATTATTCCCCCAAAAATGCCGAAAAAATAAACATATGTATTAAGTATTTTGTCGAAACGAACAAAAATAAAGTCAACAGAAAGCCAAAAAAAGCAAGAAAAATTAAAAAAAAACTCAAAATATAACACTCAATGAAATTAGATGAAAACTTAATCCTTTAGTGCCCAGGGTGGTTCTACAGAAACCACAGTTTTCTGGATGATGTTTTTTTAAAACTCTCTCTGTTAAAATTAGGAATACTATTAATAGTATCCAACCGTATCTATGGAAGTATAGTTTAATGAAAACAACATTAATTAAATCTTGGTAAGATCGGACCATTGGATTAAAAGATTATAGTATGTCTTTGAACCATATAATGCACACTAAAAGATGCGAGTTTGGGGGGTGTGTGACTTCAAGGTTAAATAGAATTTGGGTTAAAAGTTCAAGAATAAAAGTAAAGATGTTCATCACTGGCTTGTGTCCACACCCCTTCAATGCAATCCTTCATGTCAAGAACGGACTCATACATAATTATTGAGAATTTTATAAGTGAGAGTGACTTATCCATGTACGGTTTAGGACAGAATTTATACGTTCAAATAAGAAAGAAGTTGATCCATTGATCCAGATCAGACTACATATACTAAAAGAACGTGATTAAGAGACCACAATCCCAAAAAAAATACAACAAAACAAACTTCCAAACACTAGAAATACCACATAGTACATGTGTTGTATTTGTAAGTATTTGCTGTATTTTGAGGTATTTGCAGTATTTTGGTGTTTTGTACATAGGTATGTGGATAGCTAAGAAAGTCAGATTTCAAATTTTCTTTTGCATCATGTGCAAAATTAAAAGTTGCACATCTGAACTTCAAACATCGAACTGAGATGGTTAACAGATTTTCCAACATTTCATTTTCTAATGATGTAGTGACCACTTAGTGATTACTTGGGCACTAAAGGGTTAAAAGTGAATGCAAAAATAAAAAAATAAACATTTAGCAACCAGAAAAATGTAATGTTAGCTATTGATAGCCGATTTCTTAACCTTTAATCCCTAAACGTTCTCACCTTTTTCAAATTTGGCGGTTTTCCAAAAATGCACTATAAAATGTAACTAAGAGGGATATTTTCAATTTGATGAAAGAATAAAATTATACATTATGAATTTTAGATTATATCCATACGGTCAGATTTGTGATTGCTATCACTAATATTTGTTTATTCAAATTCAAACTTTTAATTTAGAGCTCTTTTGTAATATGATTTTGAATAAGATATTGACAATCTAATAGTAAGATTTGTTGGGATGAATTAAAATGTACTACTCTAACTGTAGTGATTTTTGGAGAGTTGATGGTTGGTTATTTTTAGTACTTGACTTTTTCAAGAGCACTTCAGAATAAAATCTTTAAAATGTGGGGTTGAACACTACAACATGAAATGAAGCATAAATATTTCACAAATCATCCCCTTTCTAATCGGATCACACATGCACGAAGTTAACTTCCAATAAAAGTTTTAGTAAAAATTTCACACTGCAAAAAGTACATGATGGATGAGGAATCGGAGTTCAAATCCGTACATCATGCAAAATATGCATGGTTGGACGGTTCGGGATTAAACGTACCACTCCTTTGTAGGAAAGTCAAACAACACAATTTAGCCTTCAAGATTTAACAAAATATTTTGTAAAATTTTTCATGCATGGAATTGAATGTTTCCTATAATTCTTGAAATTTTTAGATTTTTTAAATTTAATACAACCTTTTTAACAAATTTTTAAGTAAAATACTTCAAAAAATAAATTTTATTACAAAAAAGCTTTAAATTTTTTTTTCTTTTTGGGAGCACGTACAAATTACAATGGAAAATCACATGATATGTTTTCCATAGAATTTTTTTATTAAAATTTTGAAATTCGAAAGATGAACATCCTATGTAGTGTAATTTAAACTTTAAGCTACAAAGCTTGCACAAGCAATAAAATACTCAATAATTGGAATTTTTAAGATTTGAGAAGTGGAGTACAAATAAGACTTGATAAACTTCATTTTCTTAGTTGGGTGTATTAGCAACAAAAGTCATCTTCAAGATCAAAATTGGGTTTGACCAACAAACATTCAGTAATTGGATGCAGGGACGTTTAGGGGTTAATAATAAATTTTGAAAGTGCCGACCTCCACACTTTCAACCTTTATTAATTAGTCGACATGAAAGTGCCGACTCTGCCTATTTCATTTTAAAAGGATAAATTGAAAATTAAAATTAAAATCAAATCCAATAGAATGGTACAAAATGTTATATCCGAGTAAAACAATTAAAACATGGCATAAAGTTGTAGATTTGTCTTTACATGGCATAAAGTTTGTAGATAAACATCACATAAAGTTGAAGATTTTGTCTATACATTGGAAATCAATTACCGTATCTAAAATTAAATGGTAGCTTCTGTACACATGTATGTGACTGTACATATGTTTAGTTGTTTACATTTTTTATTTTGTTTTATAATTTTTATATATTTTTATTCTGAAGCAATCAATATAAAATATGAACAACAAAGATAAAGTTGAAATATTTTGCTTCAAACAATATCTTCAATGCATTTTATTAGCATTTTATATGTTCACATTTAAAATTAAAAAAATTGTAATATTTAATTTCCTAATCTGAAATGTCAAACTTACGCCACAGCAGATTCCATTGTCTAATAATTTTTTATTCATTACGTTTTTTTTTTTTTTTTTTTAATTCAAAAAGATAAAATAAAAATAATAACTCGAGGCTTCTTAGAATGTTCAAATTTATTGTAATAGCAACAATAAAGGGCAACAAATAAATCCACATTCTTGAAAAATAATCTCACTAAATTTTAGCTAACATTTGGAATTGAAGAACGCAATAAATTGTGTACTTAGGCATTTAAAGATCAATGCAAAACACGATGAAAATCATATGAATCTATGAAATAATATTTGAAACCCATTCGGAGTACAAGGCACCACGGATCCTAAGTGATGTTGCTTTAGAAGCACTTTCTGTAATTTGTCGTACTACTATTGGGACTCTAAGATCATTAAGATTTGGATGATCATCAATGTCATTATTGCCATCCACTAACCTCTCATTCTGTAACTGACAAAAATTGTGCAATACACAACATGCTAGAATAACTTGTCTGGCATAAGGCACGGTGAAATTGAGATCTTTTAAAACACGCCATCTATTCTTTAATTGAGCAAAAGAATTTTCAATTTTTACACGACCCCGTCGGAGAGCTTTGTCAAATGCATCCCTTTGAATATTTCCTGACTCCCTTGATGAGTATGCCTTCATTAGGTTTATGAGTGGAGGGTATGCCGAATCACCAACAATATATGGTAAAACGGTTTCATTGCCGATAATTACCCTTGGTTCTTGTAATATATCTCTATTCATAAATCTTCTGTATAAGCTAGATGCACGTAAATGAGTTGCATCATGCGTACCTCCGGGCGCTAATACGGCAACATCCCAAAAATTCAAGTCACTATCACAAACTGCTTGTAATAGAACACTATGGTAATCATGCCGGTTCCAGTAATCTGCCGGAACAAATGCTAACTTGGGCTTATCTCTAAGCCTAATGTGCGTTCCATCAATTGCACCACACATTTGAGCGATTCCAGTTATATTTTTGAATTTTCTAATTATATTAACTAGCTTAGGTCCAGAAGGAATGCTAACAAATTGAGAAAATAACTTATCTTTACTAGAAAGGGCATCTGTAATTAATTTAGTGTATTCCCACACTGTGCTAGACCCAGTACCATATAAATTTGCAATATGTCTATTTGAATATCCGAAAGCTAACCTTTTTAACACTATCGCAACAACCCGTTCCACTTCTATTGGATCTCTATAACGGGTAATTTGTTTCTACACATATGGCCTTAACAAATCACACAAAATGTTAAAACTTGCCCAACTCATTCTATACTCTTCGTGCCACCTTTCATTACGAATCTCTGGAGTGCAATGCCAAACAATTTCATGCATGACTCTCCAATTGTGGAGCGAGCGCGGAAACTTCCACCATTCTCTTCGTTGCCTTCTACTATAATAATCACTCACAATAGTATCGATGAGAAGAAAAAAAATGAAAATTACTACACTGTTATTATCGTCAATAAAAGGTGACAGTAAAAGGAATTCTAATGGGTCCATTGTCAAATTTTTTTTCGAGAAAATGAAAATTATCACCCTGCACTCAAAAAAACAAAATTAACATCAATGATTACATCACTACATCAGCGAAAAACAAAGATATAGAAATATATTTAGAAAATATAATAGTCCAAAAATTTCATTTTAACTACATACAAGGGTCTGGAAATTATGCTACCGAAAAGTAAATTAGTGCCAAAATCAAATTGCAATTCATTTTCGAATGTTTGAAATCGACTAATTTCAGATATTGAACCCTTGTCCAATGCACTCCCAAAAATAAGTGAAGACTACAAAATTAAAAGGTGAACTAAAAAAGGTGAACAAAAAAAAAGGCGGAAAAAAGGCAAAAACGAAAAAAAAACAAAAAAAAAAAACAGAAGGAAAAAAAACCAAAAAAACTAAAGCATTCAAAAAATCATATATCGCTCGTTATGAGGAATTAGAGTACGAGTGACATATCGTTGGATTCCTCTCGGAAACCCACACACTCTAGGACTTTACATTTTGGAAATTAGATGCATTTTGACACCTGAATCTTGCTCCAAAGTTACTGCCCGAATTGAATTATTATCTCCAATTTTCAAAAATTCATATCTCGCACGTTATAATGAATTAGACTACGCGTGATATACCGTTGGATTCCTCTCAAAAAAATACACACTCTAAGATTTTAGATTTCGAAAATTGGACCTATATCGAAACCTGAATCCGGCCCCAAAGTTTCGGCCCGAATTGAATCATTATCTACAATGTTCAAAAATTCATATCTCGTTCGTTATTAGGAATTAGACTACGCGTGATATACCGTTGGATTCCTCTCGCAAAAATACACACTCTAGGATTTTAAATTTTGGAAATTGGACCTATAAAGACACCTGAATCCGGCCCCAAAGTTTCGGCCCGAATTGAATCATTATCTACAATGTTCAAAAATTCATATCTCACTCAATTAAAGGAATTAGGAAGCGATTGATGCGTCAATGGACTCGTCTTTGGAAAATACACAAGATTGGACCATCAGAAACAAAAATTGATGCAAAAATGAGTAGATAAGAGCGATTGAAAGGAACGTACCTTGGTGCTTGAGTTGAGTGTGATTTTGGGTTTGAATTTCCATAATATATACTATTCTGGATTTCAAAGGCAGCCCACAAACGTGCTTGAACTAATTAAAAAATCTATTTTTTTTGGTAAGCACGGGGATTTTTGCGTTGGTCACCGCACGCGTTGGTGTTTACAGATGTGAACGGCAACGCGGTGGCTGGTTGCAGTGGAGTTGCGGTGCTTGAACGGACGCACGTTCACAGCACAGGTGTGAACGGGCCATCATCCAACCCCAAAAAAAAGCTTATCAATACCTGTTCACGCCTTCACGGCATTCGCCTATTCATGGCTTTATTTGTTTGATTCACTCCTTATTCATTGAAACAAAAAGTCAACACCCCACTTTGAATGAATTTAATGAAAATTCAAATGTCCTCAGATTCTCACTTGAACTTGTAATACAGAGCTCTAAGTCTCATAGCTACACCTCTCATACTGTACTTAACCCTTTAAGGTCCCAATTCAACATTGTTTTCAAAGAAACATTAGAGTTAACCGAAAAGAAGGCCTTGGAACATGCCTTTTCAACCTTCTTTCAAGCGTTCTTTTGAGCTCCCTTGAGCTATGTTTGGGTTGAATAGTGTCGTGTCATAACTTGTCCCCTTGTGGGCCATGGGCTTGGAGCTTTGGTAGGAGGTGTGGAAGTCATTGCGAGGTGTGGAGAATAATGACAGTGGCTTGCTTTAGATTGTCTCCCAACTCCTCTTGAACTAGTTTTCGGTCTATTTATATTTCAATATGAGTTCAAGAGGTTTTCAAGAGGAATTTGCTAAAACTTTCCTCTTTGAGCTGACTTTTCGGTTAACTCTATTATAAAATGTTAGATGAATACCAAATACGGAGTTGATGTACACAGCAAAGTCGTAATGTCAACGTGAAAATCACATTTGTACGGTTGGATTTATCATGTTTTTTTATTAAGTATTTTTAATTATTTTTGCAAGTTTTTCTCTTGAAATTTGATTAAAAATCCCACATTATTACAAAAAGAATTAAAATATTGTAATGAAATTGGAATAACATGCTCTATGAGATGGTATGGTTTCCATTATTTGATTCTACTTATTTTGAAAAATCATGTTTTAGGTCTCACTTTTTGAACTAAGAATGAAACTTGACATAAACCAATTGTATGATTTTTCCAAAAATCATAATAACCCATTTAAAAAATCCAAACCGTACAATAGATAGTAAACTTGCACAAGAACCAAGAGAAATTTATTTGGATGAAAACTGTCCAATTCGGATGAGAATCGAACAGCTTGAATGTGTTCATCGTCCAGATATTGGACACAGGAGCGTCAAAGGGTTAATCATAGTACTCAAAGCTTAAAGTTTAGGTACCGGTACTTAGTAAAAGAAGAAGTTTACGCAGTGATTAATTTAATTAATCTCTAAAGGATTAAGGATTCACGGTTTGAAAAGGGCGGATTAAATTGATCATATTATGAATGCATTAGAATTCAATGGGGTCAAATATTATATCAGTAGAGATATGGCATGTGTTTGTCAAAAAATACATACAAGTGGACAAAAGAAAGTCTTTGTATGACTTACTCAAAACTACTTTTTGTAAGACAAAAACATGGACTCATGGTCCTTTGATGGACTGCATTGAAGCCCATTATTTGGGATTGAAATGGCAATCTATGCCATCAATTCAGTGCAAGTCATACATTTATTTGCATTATGTCATTTGCATTATAATTTCTTAATACAACATCTATATAATAAGGAAGCTCCAGGGCATATGAAAGAGATAAAGAAGCCTTATGAATTGGCGGATGCCAGCGGCCAATTATCTTTCCAATGCTAACGGCGCAGGTTTTATGCTATTTCTCATAAAAGAGTCTACCTCTGAGAAAGGGCACCAATGCTACCCATATCCTTGACATGAACTATTTCCAACAGACTCTTTATTCACACTGATCTTTAGATTGACATTATATTATTTCTCTATAGTTCCAAACAACAATGTGGATAAAGTAATTGTACCTAATTGCAACACCTATTTAAATGCAATAGATAGATAGAAACACCAACCCTATTGCAAGGCCGGCCTGAATAAAGTGTCCGTTCGTATAGTCAATGCCCCGATGCCCACCGGACAAAGGGACATTGGAACAATTTAAATGCAACACTACAAACTCTACATTGAGAATGTACACCTCAACATTAGTTCTAAGATCATCTACACTAAGAATTTGAAGCCTTATAACTTTTGCATACAATATCCAAATAATGCATTCTTTGGTGCATTGGAATTCTCTTCAAATAGCCACCAAGAACATTCAAAACTCCAACCAAATGTTACATTATCAGAAACTATGCTTTAAAGTGTGGAAAATTAGGTGTCGTTACATGAAAAATTTGAAGGCTTGTAACTTTTACATTTGGAATTCAAATAATGCATTCTGGAATTAGCCACCAAGAACATTTAGAAAACCAACCATCGTAATAATAAAAAAACAAAGTGTCAAATTACCTGAGGCGCTGATGTCAGCGTAAAACCCTCATAAAACCCTTGGAAATTGATCAACCCAACCATTCTTTCGCTGATTTCAGACCTGCGCAAGCGAAGACGCAAAACCCACGTCTGAAAGCGCAATTGGGCTCAGCAGAAATAAAAACGGACACGACCAAAATTCTGCCTCGCTAATAGCGGTACACTAAATAGGTAGATTAGTGTTAGATACACTAATTTACATAAACATGTTGTAAGTTTTTACTGCTGATCAATTTTTTTACCCTCTATATTGGTGAAGATGGGGATCTTTCAATAGTATTGGAATCAATGTCTTTGGTAATTTTTTTTGTCGAGAGTAAAAATCTATAATATTTTCAAATCTTATAATTATCTAACACTAATCTACCTATTTAGTGTAGTATGAAGAAGAGAAGAAGGAATTTACCTCTTCGTGAGCTCCGTGGGTTGTGAGGTCGTTCACGGGTTGCAGAAATCGCAGAGGCCATGAGCCGTGATCAGTGGGAAAATTTGATAGTTGCTGGGGCGATGGCCGGAGCATAGGAGCTGTGAAGGTACAATAGAGTTAACTGAAAAGTCAGCTCAAAGAGGGAAGTTTTAGCAAACTTCTCTTGAACTCATATGGAAATATAAATAGACCAAAAACTAGTTCACGATGAGTTGGGAGACAATCTAAAGCAAGCCACTGTCATTATTCTCCACACCTAACAATGACTCCCACACCTCCTACCAAAGCTCCAAGCCCATGGCCCACAAGGGGACAAGTTATGACACGACACTATTTAACCCAACTGTAGCTCAAAAGAGAGGTTAGAAGGAGGGCAAAAATGGAGGTTAGATGGACTTCTTTTCGGTTAATTCTAATGGCTTGAGTTCCTTTCCTTCCCGTGCAATGCCAGTTGTGGTGCGGGACTGTGTGCGGCGAGGGAGCGCAAGGTGAGTCTCCGGCAGGGCCACTCTCCGCCCTCCGATGAAGCTCCTGAATCCTGCGGCTCCCAAGATCCGACGTGGCGGGCGGGTGCCATAGTCAGCACGCAGGCTAGGTGGCTGACGTGGGCGAACTTTGAATTTCGGGCAGCTGCTGTCACGCTTCCGGGCATGAAATTCAGCTGCAGTAGGGCGGGCGGTTTACTGAAAATTTGCATTGCAGAAATTTTGTCCCCACTTACTTAAGGCCTGTTCGCACCTGGCCTTTGCAAAGAACGTGAATTAAAACTTAACACCTTCATAATTTTGGGAGGAATACCTTCTTTTTAGGAAAGGTGTCTTTAATGAGGTTTAGAAAGGTGTCATCAACAATAGCCGGATTACATAATGGCCCCTCAAGAGCGATATTAGTTAAGACCATTCTTAAGTGTTCAAAACTTAAGAATATTTCCAATTTTGGTGCTCCCTTAACAATTGCCTACTATCGCTCAAGTATTTTTTGTCCTCCTAAATGTTAGCTAATACCCATTCTTTAAAGTGTGCCATGTGGACATCCATGTAGGATTGGTAATTACTAAAGAATGTAGGTGGGAACACACACTTTATTAAGGTGGTAAGACCGCCTTCTAAGACCACCTCTAAGGCCAAGTGCAAACATACCCTTAGCCAGTTACTCATTAATCCCTAAACGTACCACGGTCCCTGGAAGTTATACAAATAAAAGTTCTAGATTTTGAATTTTAGTATTTATCCGTACCGTTCGATTCACTAATACTATCATCAATATTTAACTATAAAATTTGAAAGTTAATTTTTTAATTTTAAATTCAATTACAAACAGAATTTTAATATTTTTTGAGTGAATTTTTTGGAATGAGTTTGAAATGAGATACTCTTAAACGTGGCGATTCTTTGAAATTTTTGTGTTTCTTAAATCTATGACTTCATTTCTGCAAAACCACTTTTGAACTACAGGCAATGCAATTTTGGCTTGGTCAACGACTTGATATACTTCTACATTTGTAATTTTTGAAAAATATGTACTCAAGTATGACTAAATCCAACCATTAGATAGGACAACAATTGGGTGAAGTATCTCAAATAAATTGGATGATTTTCATCCAAGCATTGATGAGAACGAAGGGTGGATTTGAATATGTTATTCGTTTAGAAATTGAACGTTGTGACGTTTAGAGGTTAATCTTTTAGTAACCAATCAACCATTTTTTAGTCGCAACCCAAACAGTGAAACAATAATGATTGCCCATGGTCCGAAACTAGGAATGATATATAGATTTGAGGTTTTTGTCGGGAAACTAAAACTCTGCCAATTTTGGGGTTGGTTTATTTGATTGTAAAATCTCAAGTGGTGTAGAGTGGCAGACACGAGATTGATCACTGATTGTGAGACAAAGAAGAAGTTTGCAATGAGCATGTTCTAGAATTAATGCAATGGCAAGACTATTCCATTGCTCAGGAAAATTAATGACATTTTTCAAGTTTTGATTTTTTGTCAAAATTAGGGATAAAGATCATGTTTTAGTGTTGTTTGATGCATTTCATTTGCAATATTGAGGTACACTAAAGAATTTTTCAAAGATTAGAACTTGAACATTGTCCTAGTGTTATAAAAATTTCAATTTTGGGAAAGTAATGACGTTCTTTTGTTTGTTTATTTTTCTTTTTTAATTTAAGAATAGAATGCCTATTTTTAATCCATCATACCAAATTCCAAATTCTAAAAATAAAAATTGTAATTGTGGTGAATATTGAATGGTAAATGCTTCTAAATTCATTAAATGAGTGTCTAAAACATTTTTTGAAAGTTTGACGGCACAAATAATAATTAGACACCATACTTCTCATTTTCTCTTTTTGACCAAACTTCATCAAAATTGCATATTAAGTAACTTTTGTAACACATTTAGGCTTTGCCCTTACTCCCTCTATCATTTAGAAGTAAACACATGCCCCCACTTATCTCCCCCCCCCCTTCCCCCAAACACACACATGTGCCACTACACACTCCAAAACAGAAAAGCCCATGTCAAAACTAAAAAGTTCTTTCTTCACTTGAAAATTGGAGCTTATTATGACGACAAATTTTGTAGTACTGGAGTATTGGAGTTTTATGACAATGAATTTTCATAGCATAATAGAGCAATGAGAGCCAATACCTTTTCCCATTATGATGACAGTCTAGTTACAATCAGAAACTAAGTTTACGTGGCAATGACACAGTGGTCCCAAAATTCATAGAATAAATATGGCATTCCTTCATCATTTAGAAAAGTAGATCTAATTGAATTTTTTTTATAATTCAGTTTTCAAAAGGGTGCTTCATTGCACTGCTCTAATATGCTATGTATGATGATGGAGTATTGGGGTTTATTATGGTGACAATTTTTTAGTGATGGAGGATTGACGCATTGGAACTTCACATAAGGCTTTTGTTATGATGACAAATATAGAGCTCATTTGTACTAAAAATGAATGATTGAAATATATCTACGGAAGTGTGTTTTTGGAGAATTTAAGATTGGTAAGTATTCATTTAGAATTTTGGTGCTATTTAGATTTAATATCGTTTAGTTTAGTATATTATATATATATATATATATATATATATATATATATATATATATATGTATATATATATATTGAATCTTGGTATTTTTTCTTTTTCTTTAGCCTTATCTCCTAAACATTCAAATAACCATCTTGATCATTGTCTGAATCTAACAGGCTGCCCGGAAAAAATATGTATTTTTGAAAAATAAAAAATATTTTGAAATATTACATCAAGTTTATTTACCAGCGCACTTTGAATTGTGTCAATCCTAAGGTAGTCGACCCAGAAACCGACCGAATTTCAGATTTGGGTACTTGGGAGTGCAAGAGCAAAATTTTATAAAATAGGAGTAGTTTACAAAGCTGGTGCAAAGGCATCCCCGAAAAGAACAATTTTTTTGAGCATCTCCTTAATTTCCTACAAAATTTTAAAGCTGAGACTGTAGAGTGGCCAACAGTCGAGCATAGGGTGGATGGCATCTCCACTACTTGGATTTCCAAAAATGAGGGCGCACTATTCAAAATCTGACCACGTTTAGGCCCTGACAAGGAACATAATGTGCCCTGAACTTACGCATGGTGGTGGCCAAAGGCGGCCCTTGCAAGCTGGAACTCTGGCCACTGGGAGCAACTTTAGCTTTAGGGTGGATCCTGATTTGGCCAAAACGAAGTCAATTTCCGCCCACTGGGCTCCCGCGACTCGCGCAGTGGCATGCGCACTACTAAAGAGTGCGTAAAAACCAAGACAAAACCAACACACATCTGTTGGAACCAACAGAGAATGGGTTTAATGTAGCAAACAATTAGTCATCAGCACAAAACCAACAAGTTTTCTGTTGGAACCAACAAGTTCCTGTTGATTTTCTCTTGGTACTAACAAGTTCGTGTTGATTTTTCCGGAATCAACCGTTCCTAACCCGCATAGAACCAACAGAATTTCTGTAGATTTTGTGCGTGTTAGGAACCCCATTTCTCTAGTAGTGGCAGACACCCACGCAGGTCTACCATGGACCCGCCGCGTGTTCACCTTTGCCAAACACTGCTGATTATAAACACGTCCGCGTCTTTGCCTCCGTGCTGACATGCGTCCCGCCGAAGAACGTGAAGCTGGATCAGACTCGCGCGTAGAACGCGCTGGCTCCTGCGCCACGAAGACCAACGGCTCCTTGGCTCCTGAGAGCGGGACTCCTCGGCCCGCCTCGCCCTGGCTCATTCTGTGCACTCTCTGGCGACAACTCCGCGTCTCTCTCTCTCTCCATACCACGGAAGCGCTCTTGCATCTCCATGTGCCACCACTACTAGAGAGTGCGTAAAAACCAAGACAAAACCAACACACATTTGTTGGAACCAACAGAGAATGGGTTTAACGTAGCAAACATTTAGTCATCTGCACAGAACCAACAAGTTCCTGTTGATTTCTGTTGGAACCAACAAGTTCCTGTTGATTTTCTTCTTGGAACCAACAAGTTACTGTTGATTCACTACTAGAGAGTGCGTCAAAACCAAGACAGAACCAAGACACATCTCTTGGAACCAATAGAGATTGGGTTTAACGTTGCAAACCCGAATTCACTGCACAGAACCAACAGATTCTCTCTTGGAACCAACAAGTTTTCTCTTGGAAAAAAAAAACTGTACAGAACCAACAGGTTCTCTCTTGGAAAAAAACACAGCTCCAGCCTTCAAGATTTTGTCAAAAAAAAAAAAATTCAAAAAAATTTGAATTTTTTTCTATATACAGAAAAATCCCTGCATATAATACTGCTGAAAAAAAAATTGAAAAAAAAGTGTTTTTTACATCGTTAAAAATATTCAAAGTCTGCTGGGAAAAAAAAAACAGCTCCAGCCTTCAAGATTTTGTCCAAAAAAAAAAAAATTCAAAAAAATTTGAAATTTTTTCTAGATACAAAAAAATCCCTGCATATAATACTGCAAAAAAAATTGAAAAAAAAGTTTTTTTTACATCGTTAAAAATATTCAAAGACTGCTGGGAAAAAAAAACAACTCCAGCCTTCAAGGTTTTGTCCAAAAAAAAAAAAATTCAAAAAAATCTGAATTTTTTTGTAGATACAGAAAAATCCCTGTATGAAATAGTGCAAAAAAAAATTGAAAAAAAAAGCTTTTTGTACATGGCAAACGAATCGCCAATGGTTAAGTTCTCTTATAATTAACAAGATAATTCTCATACTTGCATGAGCGTGTGTATGTGGTGTGGTGGATGAGTAAGTGGTTGGGGGTTAGAAGGTCTTGTGTTCGAATCCGGCCGTTGGGAATTGGTCTTCGGTTAACCATGGTGGGCCCTACGGTGGTGGTCGGGGTTCTTGGCCCTAGTTGTCAATTTTTTTTCCGGGCAGCTACTTTTCTTCGGGCAGGCCAGAAAAATGAATGCTAGATTAGAAACATTCTTTATCTGTATACTTGGACATTGAAGCAACACCAAACCAAGATAAATTCTCTTGATTGTGATCCGGAATCAAGTGTTCCTAACCCGCACACGAAACCAACAGAATTTCTGTTGAGTTTCTCTTACACTGGACCCCATTTCTCTAGTAGTGCACGAAGTTTGTATAACGAGGGTAGAATGTTGCAGCGCGTGGGTTCCAGTAAGGAGCTTCTGGCTGTAGTGGAATCCAAGGATACGTGGGTGACGTCTGTCGGAGGGTGGATAGTTCTAAAGAGTGAGGGTCGGAGGGTTGTTCTGGTGTCCACTGGAGCGACAACGACGAGATCTGCATTGGCGCTGTCATCGGCACTTACGGCGCCCTGATTTGGACTTGCGGCTCCCTCATCTGCAGCACTTGTGGAAGTGGTCTCGGCGGCACATCTGCAAGGGCACGTTCAGAGGCTTGCGGTTGCTCAAGTCTCCCTCGCCGCCCCCTTGGCGCAGCTGCAGCACGGCGGTTCTATTGCTCCACCTCATTTTCATTTTTTTCGCGCTCTCTTCCTTGCTCTCTGCTCTTTTTCCCTTTGTTGTTGCTCTTTTTGGAGTTTTCGTTGTTCCTTGTTGGCCTCCTTGTCTTCCTTCTTTTTCTTTGCTGCAGCTGCAGTTGCCTCTCTCTTGGCCAGTAGTTCCTCCATACCTCTCACGTAATCTCTAGAAGTTAAGATTCGGCTTTCAGTGTAGTCCAATAGAGGTTGCTGCCTTGTCCTTTTTTTTGCAGGAATTAGTTCAGGGAGAGTCAAAAATTCACTTATATCCCCTTCTCTACGTGAATCTAACTCTACACAGAATGCGGGATTGATGCTGATGTGCTGGTCATTGGAGTCTACGTTGCTCTCCTCTCTATTAGGAACATCGACATAATAGTGTCTAGTGGGATGCAGATCTCCTTCTAATGCCCCAGATTCTCCCACATCTACACCAGATCCAGAAAATTCGGATCTGCGAGACTCACATGGAGGAGGCGCACTACTAAAGAGTGCGTAAAAACCAAGACAAAACCAACACACATCTGTTGGAACCAACAGAGAATGGGTTTAATGTAGCAAACAATTAGTCATCAGCACAAAACCAACAAGTTTTCTGTTGGAACCAACAAGTTCCTGTTGATTTTCTCTCGGTACTAACAAGTTCGTGTTGATTTTTCCGGAATCAACTGTTCCTAACCCGCATAGAACCAACAGAATTTCTGTAGATTTTGTGCGTGTTAGGAACCCCATTTCTCTAGTAGTGGCGACAAATCAAGTGATCTGCGGAATCCGCGGCCACCAAGTCCTGCCGCGCGGCCCTGACTGCAACTGTGGACGTGCAGCTCTTCATCATCTGAGTTCCACTGGTCATCGCCGAGTCTTGCTCCTGCACTGTGAATGCGTCCGTCGCCCCCTGCCGCCACTCTCCCGACTCCTGTTAATTCCGATTCTCCGTCTCCATCTCCAGCTGCCGCAGTAATCAGCTGATCCCGGCTGCTGCTGTCCCGAATCTGCCCGCCGTCGAGGCTGCTGTCCTGCTTCCCCGAATCTCATTTCTTCCTCTTCGTCAGTTGCGTCACTTTGATCACAGTCTTCTGCAGTAGATGCTTCAAATCCAAATTGTCCCTCCTCAAACCTTGCACTTGGTTGCATTCTAGAAGTAGCTGCATTTTCATTGAGAGGCAAAATTCCAGTTTTCCTGAAACCTGATTGGATGTTCTTTGGGGTGAGAGCTTTGTGAAGAGCTTGACAAGTCCACTCACACAAATCTGCCTTCTCAACCCTTTTTCCTTTGTTCAGTAGGATCCAGTTGTCTCTGATTTGCCTAAATGCTGTTTTAAAGGGTTTGAAACATGACACATCTAGGGGCTGCAGTGCATGGGAGGTATGGGATGGCAGGGAAATAATATCAAGTCCAAAATTCATAGCCACGCGGACTACCTTAAGGGTCACATGCAAATTGTGTCCATCTAAAATGAGTAAGTGCCTGTTCTTTTCATCTATCCCTGTTGTTGCCTTCAAAGTGCCAATGAAATGTGATATCCAAGATTCAAAGAGCATTTAGTCATCCATGCATTAGGTTGCATGGCCATTACAGCGTTTTCCTCACATTTCTAACATAATCTTGTAGGAAATAAGTCCCTTTCAGAATATAGAAGTTAGGAATCTTTCCACCTTCTGCATTGATGCAAGAGAGTACTGACAGGTGCTCACGTTGATCTATGTTGTGGACAGATTTGGACCCTAATTTGGCCAAAACAGTGGCTCCTCCACTCCTCCCAGCCTGCACGCCACTTTCGTCGCAGTCCCATATGTGGGAGGGTGGGTAGATGAAGGTATTGTATAAGTCTCTCAAATTTGAGTATAGTGTAGCTGCAACTGTTGGGCACAAGCCCCTAGCCCTACTTAGCTCTAAAGGTTGACTCTTCCTTGAAACTAGTTCTGGATGCCTCAATTTAAAGCTCCTTAGCCAGGATTTTCCAGGGACACCTACAACACTCCAAGGAGTGTCTCTAGTTTGAGTGGTAAGGGCTACTTTTAACCTCAGCTGCCCTGAAGTTAAATGATGCCCTAAATCTTGCATTTTGAAACACTAATCTAATCATTTCTTCTCTTCTTCTTCTTTTAATACTGGTTGTGCCCCCTTTTTTCTTCCCACTACCTTGCCATATAGGTGGTCCCTAAGTGAAGTGGATGGAATACCAAAAATTTGAGCTGCAGCTCTTACCTTCATGTTTTGGTCAGTAACAGCATCCATAGCTGCCTTGAGAGTAGCATCAGTCCAATTGCCATTTTTCTTCACTGCAGGTCTCCCTCTTGAGTTGTCAAGTACCTCTGCAGCATTTACTAGAGGTGTATGACGGGATGTGGAGCCATCCATGAGGTAGTCTCCCTCTCCCAAGCTGAAATCTGACTGAGTCAAGTTCTCTTGGCCCCATGGGACTGAATTCCTCAACCCTAACCTCCTTGATCTCTCAGATTCTCCCCTCTGAGTTCTCTCTGCACTTTCCTGACTTCCAAGTGCACTAGAGTTCACATGTAGGATAGGTGCAGAATTCCTGTATCTTCTTCTACTTCCATGTTCTAGTTGTGCCATATGGGCATCAAAATCTAAACCCTCTCCATGGCTTATCTCTACTGAAAGGTGTTGTCCAAATCCTTCTCTTTGAGTTTTTGGCACTACTTCTTGACTACTCATGAACTCCTGAGTTTCTTCCACAATACTGTCCGTTGCTACTGTAATCTGCCTTCAACAAGCACCCTAAATTCACACTAATTGCACTACAAAACCTCTCACACTTGGTCACAAAACCATCCACTTTTATATGTAACATTGTGTTTGGAGGTTTGCAATGAAGACCACCTCGCAGCCCTAAAATGCTCACTTGGAACCGCCAAATCAAACTCCTTAAGTACAAAATCAGCCCAAGAGTGGGCTATTTTTTTAGGACACAAATCATTTATTTCATCCTTCTTGCACCGTCATTCTGGTGGCCAGAATTCACTTTTTCATCCTACCTGCAACCCTACTTCGAGCAAAAGGACCCCTAAAGGCGTCCACTACACCATAATGCAGTTTGGTGGGCGCTTTTCCACATCAACGGCAGCAGATTCAGGGACCCTATCCCGAATCCTAGGGGTCGCCTTTCGGCCCGAGTCAGTTTCTGGGTCCACTACCTTAGTTGAATTCCACCCACGAGAAGCTTCCAAAGTGAATCACCTCAACATTGTCTTAGTGTTGTAAAAAATAAATTCGAAGAAGGTTACAATGTTCATTCCATCATTTCTTTTCTTTTGAAGTTTACAATAGATAAACCAACTTCAACCCCTAAACGTCCCGACATCCATATTTTGAACATTTTTGGGGATACATTCACCTTCGAAGAGCTGTAAATTTTGCAAAAACGTGTTCAATTTTAATGACATTATGGAAAACCAAACCGTATGATGTATGGAATGTGTGGTAAATTTTTCAAATCAATCCAAGATGTACTAAACTTTTGGTGATCATTTAAAAGTAGGTATCTTTTTTTTGGCAGTTTTTTGCATTTTGATGGCTGCAACTCTGAAGGCTTGTATCTCCTCAATCCCATGTTTGTTTTAATAAAATTGATGGGTTGGATTTCCCTTGAAGTCTAATTATCATGGAAAAATTCATGAAAATCCATGTTGTTATGAATGTTTGGGAGTCATTTTAGTGCACGGGTCTAGTTTGGATACTTTTTGCTTTTTTGAGTCAAATGGATCACTGTCGAGCTACTTTTTGACATTGCAAGGCCATTTTAGGTCACACTAAATTTTTTCATGAGTTTTTTTGGTACCAATGTGTTTATATGATGATTTTGAACTACTCTATAGTTGAATTTTTTTTCATTTGAGTAATTTTGGAAACAAATTCCACCTCTAACTGTGTTGCTAGAAAAATTTCAGCATCCTTTTTTAACACTAAAACACTGTGATCTTGCAATCTATATGGCCAAATGACCCCAAAATGAATCCACATGATCTACAACATGTATATTACAAGATTGTATAGTTGAAATTTTCTATAACTCACTTACATTTAGACCTATAACACATAAAAAACAATGACGATTTTAAGCCCAAAATAGCTAGAGACACTTATAGTTAACCAATCATGCTAAATTTAAATTCTAAAAGTGAGAATTATACTTTGTACAGATTTTCAAAGGTTAATTCTTTTAATTTCAATTAAAAAAGATCTAAGGTTATTTTTCAAAGTTTGATTGTATGGATAATTTGTAAAAATGATGTCCTACATTTTGTTTATTGAACCAAACTTCATCAAAATACAGAAGACACCTATTATAACACATCTACGTTTTGTCCAATATCCCTCAGGCTTTTAGAGGTTTTCCTATAGTTTTCTTCCTTGTCCTTCATAATTTAGAAGAAGATTATGAAGGACAAAGAGGAAATAAAAATTATTAAGGACAAAGAGGAAATGATACTATTCATTCAACAAGTATGGGTTCAAGTATCTCAAGAACAATTTTAAACGCTCATTTCAAATATGCTTGCTAGAATGAACACTGTAATTGAAGCAAAGGGTGAGAGCACTCAATGATAAATAGTGTATATAATATTTGTAACTTGTTGTATGATTTTCACTAATACATGTGTAAATCTATAATGATATTGTAGTACACTCCAATGTGACCGCAATGCACTTTACGGTTTCTAAATCGGATCATTTTTGAGTACACAACCACTGTTCAAAGTTTTTGAATTTTTTTGACTGTACAACATGTCCAAATTTTACTTCACCATTCCAATTTCACAATTTATGAGAGCAATTCATAGTATTCAACTACTTAAGTGAGTCATTGTAGAAAAGATCTATGAATAAAAGTGGAAAAAATCAATAAATATTAAAAAAATAAAAAAATCTCAATTAAAATGTAATTGAATATTTGAATATTGAAAGGAAAAAGTTAGTCATACTTTGTTTATGACATATAGGTGGTGTTTTTCTTAACACAAAATATCATGAATTGTATCCTATATGCCCCAATTTTGCCCACTTTGTAGAAGTTTTCAATTGGTGGGCCAATTGGATGAGAAGTGGTCACATTGTGGTTCCTCGGGTGGTATGGCATCTTTGAACTGGTTCATTCTAAATACTAGTTTGAGGTTCGCTACTTTTTGCAATGATTCTAGTTCATTCATTTCAATGAGAACCATGTAATATCATTGTTGAGAACCATGTGATATCAATACTAACAATACTACTACAAATGCTAATATCTCACAATCTATGTAGCTTGCTAGAGTTATTTTTAAAATCACCTTGTGTTTGAATAACATACCTTGTGTTTTGCTTTAATATACTTTTATTTGTTCACTCCAAATAGTTAAGAGGGTATGAGGAGATTTAACTATTCTAACTATTTGGAGTAAACAAATAAGAGTACATTAAAGCAAAACACAAGGTATGTTATTCAAATATAAGGTGACTTATTGACTTTAAAGATAACTTTGCTATGTGGTCAAAGTTGCCGAAATTTTTATCACATATTAGAGTTATCCGTAAAGTCCCTTGAAAGTGGATGAGTGAACCATAGTTTGAGTGAATAGTGACAGTCATCCTCAAAAAAGAACGTGTGTCTCGCACCAAAAAAAACTGTGCATGCAAACTTTGAAAGCACCAAAATTGGTGCTAAAAAACTTGTCACCCAAGTTTCTATTATTCACCTTCACACATGAAGAAGGCGATTACTAGCCCCTTTTCTGGCAATAGATTCTCGCTATATATACCTAAACCGTCCCCACTCACCTACTCTTTTAATTTCCTAAAACTTCTCTCAATAGTTTTCATTTCTCCAAATTTTAGTCAAACTAAGGCCCACTCAACCCTTTAGTTTACGGATAACTCTATTCTCATACTAATCTTATATAAGATCCTATAGTTAAATATGGATTTAATTATTTTAATGTATTAGAAATGGCAAAAACACCTCGTCTTTTAGATAACTTTTACTAATTTTGTTCAGATAATGCATTTTTTACTACACCAATATCCTCTTTCATTTTCTAAGAAAAAAAATATGAAATTTGACCAATTTAACAAAAATTTCCAATGACTATAATGACAATTTTGGGTATCCCTAATCCCTATCTGTCCTATAAACTTGTCCTTGAGGACAAGGTTAAAAACCCAAGTGGGCTGGTCAGGAAGGACCTGCTGCCGACTATTCCGTTGAGGTGGCAGAGCCCCCTTCTGACTCCCAAGTCAACAATCCTCTGACATTCTCAGAAATCAATATATTTTATTTTGTACGGGCAGTCAGACCATTCTCACCACATGACCGTTGTAATTCCGGCTGTACACAACTTTCAAATTTACCCCTGCACTACACCCAAAATAGTAATTACCAGGGTAACTACTACTCACAAAGAAGTTACTTCCAAATACAAAACTGAGGAAGAAATCTTTCTAATCTGAAGATTGTGTCACCCACAGCATATTTTCGGCCCACTAATTCCAAACCCACAGTAATTGCGATAGTTCGACGCAGTAAACTCCCACGGTAATAAGTGCACCTGGATATGAGCGCCTACACTAATCTTGTCGCTTAAGTTAATCAGCTTCATTAATCACGATTAGCATTAAACCTCAAATTCATTGTGTTGGGAAGATCTTGCAATTACTGCACTTATTAGTCTCGCACTCTCACAGGATCTCTGTCCCATTCTTTTTTTGTTTAGTGCAAATTTCCATCGCCTGCTCATATTTATGACCAGCCAGCGGTGGATCACTTCTCCTGCACGTTTTCCTTCGTGATCATCTGCTCCATTGCTCTCTTTTCTTGTTGTGACGAGAGAGCTTGCAGCTAATTTCTCGAACAGGAGTATGCTTGCTTTCTTCGGGGAAAATCGACACCGAAATGGCTGTTTCAATTTAATTTCGGCGGCGTGATGTGTTGGAGCGATTAGAGAATGCGCTTTTGTTGATTGAATGCTTGTGGTGATATGATGGAGAATGTGTGGAATGAGTAGTGTAAGAGCGGTGACGTTGTTTCTTCAGTCTGTAATCGGGAGGTTCATGGTTTTGCACGTAGACATGGAGAGAAAGTAAGGGAGGAAGCGAGTCACCTGCTTTCTTGTTCTCTTAATTTGCCTCAAGGTCGTTGACGGAGGTTTTTACAGCTACTTCAACGGGCTTTTAATGATATGTACTGTGGATTCGACGACGTTGGAAAGATCATGCGTATTCTTTGATTGCGACGGAGTGCATTGAGTGCGCGGAGTAGTATCTAGTGTGGTGTTCAATCGAGAAGCATTAATTAATTTCCACCGAGCTATTGACTGTATTGCTCAAGATTAACCATTACCGGTGCTCTGTCGTCGCTTGCGGTTGTATGAAGGAGTATTACCGATTTGGAACCAGAATTTTCTGCGTTGCGTTCCGGTCGGGGAGGAAAAACATTGGCTATACTATCGTCTGTTTTAGATACTCTGTTGCTGGTCTTGAAGCTTTCTTGAAGGAACAGAGAGTGCTGGCTGTTGTAGTTCGGGTGCACAGCTTCTTAGGTCTAGTTAGATTTCTGAAAGCGAATTCGTTGCAAATTCATTGACGTATCTGTGGTTCGAGTGTCTCGTTCTTTAGCTTGGAGCTCGCCACGCAGAAATTAATGTGGTGTGCGTGACCATGCGATGGCCATATAAGGAACTGGAGACCGTGAACTGTTCTTCGCAGTTAAATCCTCAAGGCGCGCGCGCTTACAATATTGCTCGGCAGGACTCTTCTACAACAGACTTCATATCAACGCGTTCTGCTGCAGAATTGTGCATTGTGTAAAAGTGTGCGCACTTTCTTTATTCGTGCTGCAGTGACTTATGTGTAACCATAATAACTGAAGCTCTAAAACAGCACGAAGACGGTGAAGTTGAAGGTCCGACGGTGAACTTATATACTGAATAAGTGTATTCGTTTTTTGATTCGAGTAAAAACCTTCGGTAATATTGCGATTGATTTAAAAGAACGAGAACGATAGCGTAGATATAGCTAGAATGCAGCTCTTTTCCCGCTTGGTCCGACTCTTAGAGTTAAGAACGTACGTCTCGAGAGTCTTGTCCTCCCCCGGCCCCGCCCCGATTGCTTTACGTGCATGCCTTCAAGGACAAAATAGAATTTCTCATCTGTACACCGGCGTGCTTTCTCCTCTTCAGAACTGAGAGGAGAGAGTCTATCTACACGAGCGAAGCTGTATGTGCCTGCGTGCATAGTCTGGTGGCGGCGGTGGCGCTATTTTGTTGCTATTTCGAAATTCAAGACAGCAGAAAGCCCCTCACTATCTTAGAGATCCTGCGGAATTTCTAGTGCTGTAAAGTACCAGGCTACCGGCCTGCTAGCGTTTACGACGTGTGAGATACGACCGCATAATAACTCTGAGTACTGGCAGCCAGCCAGTGAACTGGTGATTTGTCTTGGAGAATCACTTCCATGCAAGAAAGAATCCTGACTAGTGTGCATCGTCGTACTAAGGGTTTGCTTCTAGAATACAGGTTGTATGTGGTCGTGCAATGCTAAACAACAGAAATCAAGAGGTTCAGCGGCGGACGTTGGCAGGAGAGAAGAAACCCTACGACCATAATTACAACAGATGCTTCCTTATGAGGAATTTGAGCTCATGCTGTATCTACTTGTTGTTGACTACCTTATTCCAGCACGTTCCTAGCTACGCGTTGTCGCCAGATGGTAAAATCTCTGAACGATTTGATCAATGCTGGCTTTAGAAAGCTTCTTCAGATGATGGATATCTCTTGTCGAGAAATAATGAGTCAAAACGTCCATGATGGTAAATTAATTCTTGCAGCTCTATGTCTATAGTAGTAAAGTGCCAGGTTTATTAGGTTCTTATCTTCCAGAAAACGTACTCTTAACATTGTTTACTACAGCTGGTATGTAAGCAGCATGTACTGAGCACTAGTTTACACATTTCTCGAGAACATTTGAAATTCCAGGGCTAACAACTGGTATTGATGCTTCAATTTTCTGTGTCTCAGGGGAAGCATTGTTAGCCTTCAAGCGAGGTTTGTTTAATGCCAATCAGATACTCTCCAGTTGGAACGAATCCCATCCGAATCCATGCTTGTGGTGGGGTGTCTCGTGTCTCCCTCAAAGTGATCGGGTTTACATACTGTAAGATACTTTCATCAACGTGATGTTCTTCATCGTACGTTTGTCTGACTCAGTGGACATCGTGAAAGTTCTTTTGACATTAGGAAATAGCCCTCCAGATGTCCAGCTTTGAAGGTAGCAATTTAGGGTTTACAGGTATTGACGCTCATACTTTACCAACAGAAAGAGAGTTTTCAAAGCTCCAGTGAGGAGGGCCTTCAATTCATTGCCCATCATCTTCATCATCTTGTTATGTGTAGGAACATTCCTCGTCGTAACTTGCGAGGGTTTATATCACCGGAAATTGGGAAGCTTGATCAGCTTCAAAGGCTGTAAGTACATCATTTAGAACTGCTCACCATCTGCCCCACTGTAATGCATTTGATTTTCTCATTTTGATAACATTATCATAGGCTTTTCGTCAGTTTCTAGCTGTAAACCGTGTGTGGGATTTTGCTCGATTTCCACAGTTCTTTGACTTCCTCATTTCTGCAGTGGCCTCCATTACAATAATTTGTATGGCCCCATTCCATGGGAGATAAGCAAATGCACCAATCTGAAAGCACTGTAAGTTTCTTATGGATTCATGTTGCTCATTTTCTTGCTAACATGCAATTAGTAGAGAAATATCTTAGAGTAGGATTTACAACCACGTAAGGTGCCTTTTCATTGCATCTTATTTTTGGAACTGTGAAGCGGCAAGCTGCAGTGCGCATTTGAATTATCGTGGAAATATATTATCAGTTTAACTGAAGCGTCGAAATTTTTTGGTCAACTGAGAACTTCAATTTCTAGTTTGCTTCACACGTATAGTAAAAACAGCCATTCATTTTCCTAGTCATTTTCAGCTTAATATTTTTTGTCTCTGGTTCATGCAGGTACTTGCGAGGGAATTTTCTCACGGGTAGAATTCCTGGGGAGCTCGGCAATCTGCAGAACCTCAAAATATTGTGAGTGGTTCATTTCATAAAACTTCGTCCATCAAAGAGGCATCACTCTTGTTGAAAACTACTCGTTACTAATGGAAAAAATGATACTGGTTAGAGATTTACTGCATGAAAACCAGGCATTGGATTCCACAGATATTGCGCCATTATATATGATGCCAATGCAGATCCTGTTCCTCAATTAACAGAAGAATTGACATTCTCAATGCTCTGTTGTTTACGATTTTGTAGGGATGTTTCTAACAATGGGTTGACGGGAAGCATCCCTCAGTCTATCGGATACTTGTCACAGCTTGTCTTCTTGTAAGAGCTGCCACTTCTGAATTGTTTTCATATAGTTTTGCTTGTTTCTCACATGTTGCAAGTTGTATATTTAGCCTCCTGAAAATAAGTTTTGAAGAAACTATGTTTATCATCTCACACTTCAGTCCGTAATCTTTCCTCACATCCAGCGGTCAAGTATGTGCTAGGAATCAGCAAGTATCCTGCTTGTCGCTAATATATCAGCGACATTGCGATTGGCTACGTCACATGTTGGATTTTCTGTATTAACCCCTGAGGGAAATCTGGTATTCTTTTTTGAGCAGAAATGTCTCAGCCAACTTCCTGGTCGGAAAGATACCCACAGTTGGAGTTCTGGCAAAATTCGGCATTCTCTCGTAAGCTCAAGAAATCATGTGTGACTAATTATGTAGACGTTTTATCCCCACTTCCAACACTGCACTTCGAGTCCTTGTGTGCCAGATTTTGAAATACCTTAACAATCATCGTCTTCATCCAGGTTCTCTTCAAATCCAGGATTATGTGGACTTCAAGTTAATGTCGTGTGCCAAAGTATTCCCCCCAGCAGTGCTCCAAACGCCTCAATATTCTTACCTCCTCAAATTTCTCCAGCTCTAGCTCCAGCTCCAGATGTTGAACCACTGCCTCTAGCAGGTCTATTTCTTGTCACACTTCCTGCTGTTTGTGTGTGTTGAATTATCTATAATTTGTCGTTGGCATTGGTTTGCAACAAAGGGAATGAAGAAAGCTTTCCATAATTCGATCTGACCAAACAAAAAATATGTGGCGGAATCTAGGACTGACGAATGGATCAACAACTGCCGGACGCTATGCAAACAGTCTTTTGATAAGCGCTATGGGCACCGTTGGCATTGCTCTCCTGGTAGCTGTCATATGCTTCCTGGGCTTCTTCATTTACAAGAAGCGTTGCAGTAATCTGCACCAAGTGGTCCAATCCAACAATGCCGATGGTCTCTTTCCCTACCATCTGGATTTCACTGTTGTCCATGGGTTGTGCTCATCTATCAAATTTATAAACCCTTGTCGTATATTACATCCTGCACTATGTTAACTGATCATTGATGAGTTGACATTCTCTTGGTTTCTATTTTGCAGGTTCTAAATTGGTGATGTTCCATAGTGACTTGCCTTACACTAAAGATGCAGTAATCAAGAGGATAGAAAGCTTAGGTGATGCGGATATAATTGGATCTGGTGGGTTTGGGACTGTGTACCGCTTAGTCATGGATGATGGTTGCATGTTAGCTGTCAAGAGCATTGCGAAACAGGGGGTGAGCTCCGCACGACTGTTTGAGCAGGAGTTGGGAATTCTAGGAAGTTTTAAGCACCGAAATTTGGTGAATCTGCGTGGCTACTGCAACGCACCTACAGCCAACCTGTTGATCTATGACTACTTAACTCGAGGAAACCTTGACGACAACTTACACGGTAAGTCTGGCGCTTGAATGTCGGTGGATTCTGTCAGATTATGAATTTAGGGCCTCGTGTACAACTTATTCAATACCGGTTCGTTGATGATCGAGTTCGTAAACGAAAATTTGAACGGTGATTTGAGCTTTCGCTCTAAAACTCGCGGAAAGGAAATTTCTAATTGTTGAATACGCCTAGATCCGCATTGATACTCAGTGTCAGCAAAGTTCATCATGATTTACTTTAATCTCAACTGGCTGCATGCAGAGAGATCGCCAACTCAGGAGCGACTAAGCTGGAATACACGAATTAAAATTGCAATTGGCTCAGCCCGAGGAATTGCTTATCTACACCATGATTGCGTCCCCCGAATCATTCATCGGGACATCAAGTCTAGCAATGTTCTTTTAGACGAGAATTTGGAGCCTCACGTGTCCGATTTTGGTTTGGCAAAGCTATTAGAAGACAATTCATCCCATGTAACAACAATTGTTGCTGGCACGTTTGGATATCTGGCACCAGGTACGTACAGTACGTTTCTCCATTCAATATTCCGAAGATCTCTTGCGACATATGAAGCACTGTTTCAAAGGGTTCCTTTCTGCAGAAGATATGTTAAACCTTACGCTGGCTGTCACAAAGGTACCAACGGAAGGAGCATTTGTGTGGGATGATTTAATTTGTGCAGAGTACATGCAAAGTGGGCGGGCCACAGAGAAAGGTGACGTCTACAGCTACGGTGTCATGCTACTGGAGTTGATCAGCGGCAAGCGGCCCACTGACGCTTCGCTCATTGAGAAAGGATTACACTTAGTCAGTTGGGTAAGTATCCTCTATCCCACTAGTCCAGGAATTGACCAAAAAAGTTCGGCCTGGAAGAATTGCATGAATTCTCCATTTGGCTACTAACACTTAGACTGGAATATTGAACATCGTCTGTACGTCTATGGAGTTAATTATCTCGACCTTGCATAGTTACGAGAAATTTGCAGTCAAAAGATGACAACGTCCTCGTGGACAATGTTGTTTTTGTTCTCTGACGTGAGCAACCTTTTATTTGATTGTGTGGCACTTAATTGCAGGCCACTGCTTGCATCAGAAACAACCAAATAGAGGACCTGGTGGAAAAGAGTTGCTTAGAAGAAGTTCCAATAGAGCGCATTGAATCCACGCTGCGGATTGCCTTGCAGTGTATTTCCCCGCTACCGGAGGAGCGGCCCACCATGGACAGGGTCGTGCAGTTGCTAGAAGCTGACTCGCTCTCAAGTTGTCCGAGTGACCTCAGCAACTTTTACAACTCCCCAATTTCAGATCAAGGTGGCCGTGAGCGTTAGAGTAACTTACTAGCTAGCTAGGCCCCCGCGAATTCAATTCTTCGTTAACATATAATTGTACATTATCACATTCTTATTCAGAGAAGCAGCTAGCCAGAGGTGTGAATGCAAGTCTTTCTGAGCAGACCACAATTTATCAACTATGACCGTTTCCTTGTACCGGTGTCTAAGCAATTCAGCAAATTCACCACCATGTGTCGTGGAGCATATTTTGGTTGTAAAGATGTGCTTAAAGATGCACTCCTGAAAGAATTGGTCACTGTTACCTCAAGTTCTATTACTTCTAAATTTTTTTGATGAATTTAGATTAAGGGAGCCTTTGATTTGAACTAGAAATAAGTACTCCCTCCGTTCCAAAATAAAAAGCATTTTGAGAACTGGAATGAAGCAATATTCCCACTGGTTTTTCATTTCAGAACAGCGGGAATATGCATTTTGTAACTATAAGGTAGAAGTAAAGTAGGAAAGTGAAATTGCAAAGTAGTCGAAGCACTACAAAGAGAAGACGTCGCTTTACACTCCTTCTGTGAGTCAAATGGCGCCACTTCGCACTCACCAATTTTTTGGTTGGATTTGGTGAGTGCAATTCGTCACGTAGGACAAGCATGTACAGTGAAAAGCGACAACAAACACAATCCAATTGGATGGTCTTATATGACTAAATTCCCTAAATAACCAATAATGTTTGCTCTTGGTATAAAGTAGATTGCCTTGTATTCACTTTAAGTTGATTTGATTTGCATACATACATTCAAAATTACGATCTAGTTGATAAAACAAAAAAAAAGTTAATTTTTTACGACAAATAAAATTTTTAAGCATAAAAATTTGAAATATGATACTATTAGTACCACGGACTTGACATAATACTATAGTACTCCCTCCGTTTCAAAAGATGAGTCCACTTTTTTGGCATGTTTCAACTTGGTGTTTCTTTTGTCAAAACAAGTCATCTCAATACTCAAAAAATGGCTATTTTTAATAGTATATATGTAATTTTTGTGTCACTCTCATTGACTACCTTGTTTGAAGTGAACATTGCTTACATTTTGAAGTATAAAACATTGAACAAAAACTAGGAAAAAATGTCTGAAATGTGAACTCTTATTATGAAACGAAGGGAGTACCTTTAATTTTGTGAATTTCAAAGTTAAAAAATGGAATTGATTCATGGATGCCATATAACTTGTGCACTGTGGAATAGTCTTCAAAAAGATCCAAAATTGTCACCTAAAGGTCCTATTTGCTGTAAAATTATGTTGAACAAAATTACTGAAATGAAGCTTACCAAGTTTAGAAAGTTCCTGACATTGAAAAATTTATTATAAATATAAGTAATTTTTCTAATTTTCTAATATAGAATATCACAAAAATTTGGTTACTTTCACCATAGGTGTACACTATGATGTTCTTTACTACAATGCACACCTACAATGTTCAGTCTCACAAGTAGTTATACACCTCAAAAATTGTCATAACTAATTGATAGTTTAGAATTTTTCATCAAAATTTGGACATATAGTACATATATGATAATGTGTGTACACTTGATTTCAATTTCCTCTCATATGATGATCACTCCCTTATTTGAACCAATGAGAGGCTCTTATTTTCTCGAATTGCCTCTCATGTGGTAAGGCCCTTACACAAGATCTAGTATAGATAATGTACAAAAAAAGTAATGCAGATACTACATAAATTCAACATGAGCTGTGATTTATATCAAAAGTACACGAGAATGACAAAGCTTGCCATAGTAAAAATTATGATTTTGGGGAAGTCACTCTATGTTATTTTAGTTACGACTTGCAATATGAGAGAATTTAAAGGTATTCTAAAAAAGTAATTCTTACTATAATTAGTATTGTACTATTAAACAAATATTCTCATTTGAATTCCTCTGATCAAATTTGAGCATCCTATATCAACGTAATTCATTTATAAAAAATATCTTCAAAGGTTTATTTGCATTTTATATTTGTTTGCATGCCGATTGTAATTTTTTGGAAGTGACTCTTTTGAGATTACCATACAAAAACTTTATTGGTTGTATACTGAAAATGACTTTCCTATGTACAATACCCTTCAATAAAGATACTTAGAATATGTATAGTAGGCTGAAGAGTGAAATACCATGCATTTTCAAAATGGGATTTCAGGCACAAAAAAGGTCATAATTCAAAATTGCAAAGTGCGTTGTGTAGAGTTTTGGTGTACTACCAAGAAATGAAAAATTCCCAATTTTTGGAATATTTTACAATAAAATGCTAAAACATTACAAAATCCACTGGGAAATCAAGTAGTTTTGGAATGACAACTTCATACGTCACTATTATCTTAGTCAACAAGACCTCAAAAGTCATAATTCTTTTTTTCATGCGATTCTAGAAAAGAAATTCATTTTTTTCCGTTGAAATTTTAATATACCATAAGTAACAAAATTTGTATCTATAATTGTTTGAATTTAGGGTAAAGAATGGAGTTTCGATTTTCATATATGAGTCAAAAATGTAATTTTTGATCAATTGTACTCCTTTGTTCCACAATAAACTTCCTCAAACCTCAAAATAGAAGAACCAACTATTTCAATGGTGTGAACCCTAAGCCAATAGGAATAACAATCTGATCAAAGTTTATTATTGGACAAATAGTTTGAGCAATCAAGAAGTGAACTATAGGACTCTGGACTCATTTTAATTTTGCATTTAGCCGATTGGGTAGTCTGTAGTGTAAAAAGATGATATTATCAATTGGTTTTGGAATGAGTAGTGTAAATAGGTCATATTACCAATAGATTTCCCAATCTGGATTCCAATAGGTTCAGGGTAGTTAGGAAGTTGTGTGGCCGATGGGTATTTAGAGAGAGAATGCCGATTGGTTTTTCAGTCTTTTCCTTGCAAGTTGAGCAGGAAGCTCCTTCCGCTTGAGGAAGTAAAACAATTGTGTTTTGTGAATGATTTGTGTAATAGAAAATAGTTTTGGAACAATTGGAAGTGTGAAATTGTGTGTGATTGAAATTGTGGAAAGTGTGTGATTCATTGTATGGAAATTGGAGATTTGTGTTTGATTGAGAAACTGGTGTGGAGAAATTAATGTGTAATTGAATGTGCTTGCAATTGGAAATTGTAAGTGATTGTTGTGAGTGATTGGACTGTAGAAAGAGGCAGATTAACAATTGGGAATTTTATTCCCAAGAATATAAAAAGAATTAAACTGAATTGGAGAAAAGATAGTGTAAAAGTTGAGATTAATTATAAATCAATTGGAGAATGTATAATCCAATTGGTAGTTGAATAATTGAATGTGAATCAATTGAAAGCTGTGAATTAATTGAGTGAATTGTGAAACCAGTGAAGTGTTAAGAATTGAAGATACAAATTAATTGAGTGTGTGTGTACACGATTGGAAAGAAAGCGTGCAATAGGATGAGAATTTGAGTTGAATGGTGAGAGACTGAATATTATCAATTGGGAATTTATTATCTGGAGATGCGTGCTAATAAAGCGTGGAAAATATCAATTGGAGAGAATTTGAGCTGTGTGTGAGGCGATTGGTTAATGGAATTGTCTGGGAGCGTTAATTGAAATGAACAATTGGTGAGAACGTTGTGTGAGTGAATGATTAACCAATCGAGTGAATGTGAAGAGAGAATGTTGGTAGACAATAGATGAAAGAGAATATTTTCTAAGATTGATAGAATCTGGTATCAATTGGGAAGTCATGTCAGTGCTGAATTACAATTGGTAAGAGAGCCAATTGTAAAGATATGCTGCTGGAGTAATCAAGACACAATTGGAAGAGATTCAATCTGGAAGCATTAAAGAAAGAACAATTGGAGAAAGAAGTGAAGGAGGAAAAGCTTGAAGACAATCACCAATAAGATTTGATAAGATATTCCAATACGCTTTAGATCAATTCGAACCAAATAGGTCAATATCTCTACCTAACAGTCCTAGGTGGAGCAATTACGAGCAAACACCCGATCAGGAAGGATTTACCAATCGCTTAATACCTCCTGAAAATAGAGGTGAGAGGATCGATTTACCATTGTTGTCGGGAACAGTAATCGAAGAAACAAAGAATAACAATTTATTCTTCTCTATCGGAAATCCCAACAGGGAAATCCAACACCCCAATAGTGAAACAGAATCAATCGGGGAGGGAGAAGGATTTGATATATCACATTTGTTTTGTGAAGGTATCTGTCTCTCTAGACTACCATCTCCGAGAGTAAGAAATAAACAAACCAATTGGTCGGATAGTGAAACAGAATTGGACGTAGAACCAATGGCAGCTCCTGGTCCAGCTCCTGCTCCAGGAGTACCCGCAGTTTTGCCAGTGGCCATACGACTAGGGCAAGTTAACGATCGACCCTATTCTTTAGTACAATTTCCATATTTCTCGGGTCAAATTGGTAGTGATCCCGATAGACACGTGCATGAATTCCTAACTGTGTGTAACGCCAATAATGCTAGAACGGAGGCCCATTGGCTTAGCATTTTTCCTGTTACCTTACAGGACCATGCTAAGCAGTGGTTCCAAAGACAAACACCTAGCCAATTCGCCAATTGGGAGTCTTTAAAAAATGCCTTCTTGGCACATTTTAGACCCATAGCGTACGAGGATCGATTGAGTGAACAACTACAGGATATAACCATGACCATGGGTGAATCAATTGATTCATACTACGGCTGATTGGAAGACCTAGTTTTGAGGCTACTTGCTGGTCATGGTTATAACGACCAAATGCAAATGAGATTCTTCATTAGAGGATTAGTACCCCATCGGTTAAAAACATACGTAAAAGAAATTACACCAGCCACTTTAAATCAGGCCTATCGGAGAGCCAAACTATGGGAGGAGGTTAATTTTGAAGACAACTATGGTGTTGCTCTTCAATCTCAACCTCAATTGAGAACATGGAGAAATGACCAACAAACCCCATTGGTACCATATCAAACCTGGTATCCACCCCAGGTGACAATGCCATCTACTTCTGGGCTACAGATTCCAATCCCATCGGTATTGCCAATCAATGCGGCACCAGTGCAATCATTACCAATAGGACAATCGAGAGTTAGTCCTAATATTGTAGAACAAACAAAAATTGAAAACCAATTGTTAGAATTAACTCACAAATTTGAGGATTTAGCGGTACAATTCAATAAGGGCTCAGAAAAGAGAGAACAACCAATTAACGATAGGGCAAACATTTGGTGTACCAATTGTAAAGGACAAGGGCATATGCTTCTTGATTGTCCTTCTCCACCTAACCTACCACCTAAATGTAGGTTTTGTGGAGGACAACATGAAACTGAATCTTGCCATAAATTACAACAGAGTTTGGTGATAGATGCGAACAATCGTAATAAACGGGGTCAAATTTATTTAGTGGATAACAACCCTAATAATTTCAATAATAATAATACTAATAGATTTATGAGAAGATCTAACTATAGAGGAAATAATTTTAATCCAAATTACGTACCACCGGGTAACTTTAACCCCAATTTTAATTCTTCTAATTTTAACAACGGGGGATATAATAATAATCCCAATCGTTATATCCCTCAAATCCCTACAAATCAAAATAAAGGATGGACTCAAATGCCTTATGGCAATCCTACGCAAGGTAAACCAACCTATAGGGGAAATAATCCGAGTTGGCAAGACAATGCCAATGTCATGTGCTATAATTGCAAGGAAATGGGACATTACGCTAGCAATTGCCCTAATGCTCGAGCCAGTATTCCATATGCACCACTATGTGGAAATTGTAAGCAAGTGGGACATACGGCCGAGGAATGCAATGGACCAAAAAGGGAAGAAATTAGAACTAATGATGGGGTCGGACGAAGTAGGGATACTAGTGCTAAAATCGTTCTTTTACCGGATGATTATCCCTCTCATAATCAAACTAACAATAGGGTGGTGAACCATGTTTCATGGGGGAAAAATATTGAAAGAGAAAATATAGTTAATTTATCTCCTATTCGGAAAGATAATTGTCATAAAGACGTCCAAAACGTAGTAACCAGGGCAAGAGCTGCCCAACAAATTCCAATGGGTAATCAAACAATTGCAAATCCAGAAAATAATTCGCCAATGGGACATGATTCAAATTCCCCAATTGCAGGGAGTACGCCAGTGGTGGTACAGCATCTGCCACCAGTGGTTATAACAACCCCGATTGGTAATTTAAAAGAACCAGTGGGTAATAATGAACCAATTGGTAATCAATCAGAGCGTACATCTCCATTGGTACCTACTATGGTACCAGTACATGTTCAAATTCCAATTGTGAATCCAACCAATGGGCATGTAAAAAACTTCAACCCAGTAGTTAATAAAGAATTTCAAGAATATCAACCAGCTCCTGAAATTTTCCATCATCCATTGAAAAATGCAATGCCACCCATTGTAGAAAAAACCCACTGTGGTTAATCCTATTGAGGAAAGTCCTACAATATTGCCAACTAATCCCAATTGGGTTGAACAAATTTTACCTAATAAACAACCTATTTTACCTATAGGGTTACCAATTAGGCCCTCTAAGGTTATTAAAAATAAACGAATAAAGCCGATTGGAATTATGCATGGGGTTCCCGCTTATGATATATTAGAAGATTTGGGTAAATTAAAAGCCGATATCTCAATTAAACAATTACTAGGAGTCGCACCTCACTGTAGGTCTACCCTCCAGTCGAATTTAGTACGTCGTAGAGCAAGAAATACGGTTAATGAGGTTACTATTAGCCCAGATCCTGGTGCTCCCATGATCGATGTAACAATTGATGGGATTTTAATAAGGGGAGTGCAAGTTGATAGAGGGTCGAGTGTAAATTTAATGAATTATGATACTATGTTAAGTCTACAATTAACGGGCTTACATGAAACCAGATTGGTTTTACGCATGGCTGATCAAAGCCGTGTAAAAGCTAAAGGGATTTTATTAAAAGTTAAAACAATGATATCTGGTCTAATCTACTTTATAGATTTTGTTGTTTTCCAACAGCTTACACCTAATACTTCTTACCCTATCCTACTTGGTAGACCTTGGCTTTATCAAGCCAAAGCTAAGGATGATTGGGGTCGTGGAATATTAACAATTGGGTCGGGTAAATCCAAAGTCCAATTGCAAATGTATCCCAGTAAATATGCTAGTGAAACCCAATGGGAATCAGCTGATCTAACCAGTGATTTTGGTTATAATTCAGATGATGAGGATGAGGAAAATTTGAATGCCAACAGGGTGAATATGAGTGAACCAACTTTAGGTAACAAATCCTCAATTGGCGTTTATATGGAACTTAGTCCAGGGGAATACTATCTGCCCTATGGAGAGGATGATGATTCCGATAGGGTAATTGAATCATGGTTAATGGACAAATCAGTGTATGGGGTAACTGACATCCAATCGAAATTAGAACCTCCTTTGGAATCATAAGATCTAGGGAATTACTCTTCTGACCCAACCCCTGTCCAAAAACATGTCCCCAAAAATCAATGCAGGGAAATAAATTTGGGCAATAGGGAAACACCAAAGTTAATTCATATCAATCGAGAGTTATCATCAAATGAACTAAACCAATGGGTAGAGTTCTTTCGATCTCATGTGCACACTTTTGCTTTTACGTATAAGGATTTAAGAGGTGTTCCTTCTGAGGTATGTGAACACCACACTACCTTAGAAGAGGATGCCAAACCTATCCGGCAAAGGCAACATCGCCTTAACCCTAAGTATTCACTATTGGTAAAAGAGGAAATTGATAAGCTTTTAGATATAGGTTTTATCTACCCAGTGCCCTTTAGTAAATGGGTTAGTCCGATTGTTATTGTGCCGAAGAAAAATGGCAAAATTCGTATTTGTCAAGATTTTAGAAAATTAAATTCGGTAACCAAAAAGGATTACTTCCCATTACCATTCATCGATAGCATTTTAGATGCGGTGGCTGGTCATGAGTGTTACTCGTTTTTGGACGGATTTTCTGGGTACAATCAAATTAAAATAGCCATAGAGGATCAATTAAAAACAACTTTTACAACCGATTGGGGCACTTTTGTCTATCGGGTGATGCCATTTGGTTTATGTAACGCTCCGGCGACTTTTCAACGGGTAATGACCGTCACATTCCAAAAATACCTCCGTAATTTTATGGAGATATTTTTAGATGACTTTTGTGTTTTTGGGTCAAAAGAAGATCACCCAACCCAATTGGCTATGTGTTTTGAGCAATGCCATTTATTTGGTATTTCTTTAAATGCGGCTAAGTGCCAATTTGTGGTACCTTATGGGAAATTGTTAGGCCATATTGTTAGTAAGGAGGGTATTAGTACTGATCCGGATAAAATTGCATTAATTGTTAATACCCCTCAACCTAAGACGGTGACCGAAGTGCGGAGTTTTGTAAGCTTGGGTAGTTATTATAGAAGGGGAGTAAAAGACTATGCTTTACATTCTGCCCCATTGACAAATCTATTAAAAAAATTAGAATCAGGTGCAAGCCCTGTATGGACTCCTGAATGCACTAAATCATTTGTTACCTTAAAGGAACGATTAAGTTCTTCCCCGGTGTTAATACCACCCGATTGGGATAAACCATTCCACGTTTATGTGGATGCTTCTAATATAGCCCTAGGGTGTGTATTAAGTCAAAAAGATGATAAAAATATGGATCACCCTATTTATTTTGCAAGTCGCCAATTAATAGCGGCCGAAAAGAATTACACCACTACGGAAAGGGAAGCTTTAGGAATGATTTTTGCTGTGCAAAAATTTCGGCATTATCTATTGGGTTATCCATTTATATTTTACGTTGATCATGACACTTTAAATTATTTGATTATTAAACCTGATTTAAATGGCCGATTAGCCCGATGGGTTTTGTTATTGCAAGAATTTAATTTTTCAATTGTGGTACGACCTGGTAAAACTCATGCCAATGCAGATCATCTTTCCCAATTGGACCCTCTTCTTCATTCAAATACTTCCCCATTGGATGATAATTTCCCTGATGGTGATTTATTTGTAGTAGAAGCCATCCAATCGGAATATGGAGAAATTCTAGATTATTTACGCACCAATAGGGTTCCAGATAATTTTAATGGTAAACAAATTAAGCATTTATTGCAAAAATGTGCTCCTTTCACTCTTATTAATGAAGTCTTATATAAGAAGGGAAAAGACGGTGTCTTACGACGATGTATTTTTCGTAGTGAAATTCCTCTAATTTTGGAAGGGTGTCATACCGATGGGTGTGGAGGACATTTTGCAGGGGATGCAACTGCACGGAAGGCCTTAATGGCAGGCTATTGGTGGCCAACCCTTTTTAAGGATGCCCATCGATATGCCCAAGTATGTGATCCCTGTCAAAGAGTGGGTAAACCTACCCCCTCCACGGCAATGCCATTACAACCACTATTGGCATTAGCCCCCTTTGAAAAATGGGGAATAGATTTTGTAGGCCCTATTGCACCACCTACCAAACATGGGCATAAACGATATATTTTAGTTGCCACAGATTACGCCACTAAATGGGCTGAGGCTGTTGCTACTAAAAATGATGACGCCACTAAAGTCGCCAAATTTCTCTATGAGAATATTATTTCTAGATTTGGTTGTCCAATAGAGTTAATTAGTGATCGTGGCACTCATTTCTTAAATTCTACAATTGAGGCATTAACTACTAAATTTTTAATTAAACATCGTAAAACTAGTCCCTATCATCCTAGAGCCAATGGGCAAACTGAAAAGACCAATGGGCTTTTATGTAATATCCTAACTAAAACTATTTCTGGATCTGGAACCGATTGGGATGAAAAATTATAGGGAGCATTATGGGCCTATAGGACTGCCTATAAGGTCACCACGAAGTTTACACCATTCCAATTGGTATATGGACAGGAAGCTATCCTTCCCATTGAATTTGAATTACCATCTTTACGGATAGCCATAACCAATAGGTTAGGAGACATATCCAGTTTAGAGACTAGACTTGCTCAATTGGAAAACTTAGATGAACATAGACGTGAGGCTTTGTTTAACACATATGTCGCACAACAAAAACGTAAATCATTCTATGATAGTAAATTACGTCCTAAAGAATTTAAAGTAGGTGATTTGGTTTTGTTGTATGATAGTCGCTTTATGAAATTTCCAGGCAAACTACAAATTCATTGGTTAGGACCCTATATTATTGATGAAATTCATCCTAATGGATCTGCTCAATTGAAAGATTTTGAGGGTACTAAACTTCCCACTCGAATCAATGGTTATAGGTTGAAATTTTATCATCAATCCGGGGACGGCTTGAATAATGGGGCAAGGAGCAGTCAACACAAATTAGAGAGTCCGATTGTGCAACCTGGACAACATCAGTGGAAGCAGCGTTGGCCAAAAACTGGAAGAATTGTCCAATTGAGGAGTGGAAGTCTACCTTACAACGAATGCTGGTGGAGTTCCAATCGGAGGGGTGGTTATTGCAGATGATCAAGGACAATCAGGCAAGAATTTCACGTACCGGCTTTACAGATGTACATCCCAGCGAGTACTTCTATACGTATCGCCACATTCAAAACCGATTGGAGCAGATGATCAAAGCTAAGAACTTTTCCCAATTGCTGCCCTTTGACTTGTCTTCTCATGTGACTTTCAAGAATAAATACGATTGGAAGACTACACCAAAACCAGTGGTAGGTTTACCGAGGGATATAGATCATTGGTGTCCCAATTTGACAACTGGTTCTTTGGATGATTATTTCTTGGGCAAGTGGGAGAATCTATTTTCTGAAATCTCCGATCGGTCAGATGTGTTGCGTTGGGAGGCCCTGTTGTGGATAGGGAAGGACTATAACAACGAAGGAACAGTCTTGTGTAAACCCATTGAGGCCTTGATTAAAGATGAGCATAACATGCGATTGGATCATGGCGTTTTACCTTATATGGCGGAGCACAATCCCGATCGGTGTCCTACATCTGAGCGTCGATACAAGTGGATAGCTGATGCTCAATTGGATACGGTGTGGTATAATTGGCCGATCATCCCAGGGAAATGGACTGATTGGGAAGCCTGTGTACGCTCTTACACTCATTTTTGGATTGAGCATAGACATCATCGAGACCCAGTGTGCTTCAGAGCCGCTATCTTTTGCAAAGCCTTGGCCGATTGGTGTCAATTTTTCAAGATTATCATTGATCCACGATTGGGAGGCAGGATGTTACAAGACGGGGAGTTGTACGCCAAGCTCAATTATAATTGCTGCCGTAAGATGCGGTTATTGGAGTTAATGTTCCTAATGCATTTCTTGCAAGGAGCACATGACAACTTCGTGGATGATAAGAAGTCCAATCGGAAGGGGGCAATGGAGTCTGTTCTCAATCGGGACCGGGATGGTAGTTTGAAGCACGAGCGAGTCAATTGGAGAAAGTTATCCCTGGAGTGTGATGCTGCCAACCAATTGGAGTTTGAGAAAGGTGCCACCCGCCCAGTCTATCAGATGCCATTGCAGTGGACTCCCAATGCCACTTACTTCCCAATTCCGTACACTGTTTCTTCCAGGAGTGGAAAGCTTCCTCAATCGGCTGGTTTGAAGATGCTAACAGAAGGCCAAAGTTCCAAGAAACAATTAAAGAAATAGTGTTTGTGAGGACACAAACAGATGAGGTTGGGGCTATGTGGACTCATTTTAATTTTGCATTTAGCCGATTGGGTAGTCTGTAGTGTAAAAAAATGATATTATCAATTGGTTTTGGAATGAGTAGTGTAAATAGGTCATATTACCAATAGATTTCCCAATCTGGATTCCAATAGGTTCAGGGTAGTTAGGAAGTTGTGTGGCCGATGGGTATTTAGAGAGAGAATGCCGATTGGTTTTTCAGTCTTTTCCTTGCAAGTTGAGCAGGAAGCTCCTTCTGCTTGAGGAAGTAAAACAATTGTGTTTTGTGAATGATTTGTGTAATAGAAAATAGTTTTGGAACAATTGGAAGTGTGAAATTGTGTGTGATTGAAATTGTGGAAAGTGTGTGATTCATTGTATGGAAATTGGAGATTTGTGTTTGATTGAGAAACTGGTGTGGAGAAATTAATGTGTAATTGAATGTGCTTGCAATTGGAAATTGTAAGTGATTGTTGTGAGTGATTGGACTGTAGAAAGAGGCAGATTAACAATTGGGAATTTTATTCCCAAGAATATAAAAAGAATTAAACTGAATTGGAGAAAAGATAGTGTAAAAGTTGAGATTAATTATAAATCAATTGGAGAATGTATAATCCAATTGGTAGTTGAATAATTGAATGTGAATCAATTGAAAGCTGTGAATTAATTGAGTGAATTGTGAAACCAGTGAAGTGTTAAGAATTGAAGATACAAATTAATTGAGTGTGTGTGTACACGATTGGAAAGAAAGCGTGCAATAGGATGAGAATTTGAGTTGAATGGTGAGAGACTGAATATTATCAATTGGGAATTTATTATCTGGAGATGCGTGCTAATAAAGCGTGGAAAATATCAATTGGAGAGAATTTGAGCTGTGTGTGAGGCGATTGGTTAATGGAATTGTCTGGGAGCGTTAATTGAAATGAACAATTGGTGAGAACGTTGTGTGAGTGAATGATTAACCAATCGAGTGAATGTGAAGAGAGAATGTTGGTAGACAATAGATGAAAGAGAATATTTTCTAAGATTGATAGAATCTGGTATCAATTGGGAAGTCATGTCAGTGCTGAATTACAATTGGTAAGAGAGCCAATTGTAAAGATATGCTGCTGGAGTAATCAAGACACAATTGGAAGAGATTCAATCTGGAAGCATTAAAGAAAGAACAATTGGAGAAAGAAGTGAAGGAGGAAAAGCTTGAAGACAATCACCAATAAGATTTGATAAGATATTCCAATACCCTATACTATTGGTTTAGAGTGGGAATTTACATGTAGCTTATGAATCCAATTGAGCAGATCCAATTGGAAATCTGAATTCATCTCCTTGTGAACGAACTCGTAACTATAGAATTATTTTTATTTTTATTTTAAGATAAAATTAATTTAACTACAAGGACAAAGGGAATATGTGTTATGCATGTTGTGTACTACATATCAGAGGTTGGATTAAACATTCTATTTTATCAAATTTTAGTGACAATTCTTTAAAAAAACCAAAATCATGTTAACCCTTAAACGTCCCATGGGGATAGTATATACGTCGTTGTATAATTGAGATTTGTTACCAACAAGAAATTTTAAATTGGGATCTTATAGAACCGTATTGACCTAAATTTCAATTTCTCTTTTGAACTCAAACCCGTTGAAGGTGTGGATTCATTCCAAATACAACCAAAATACACCGTATTCTATTGGCCACAATGACACGTTAAGATGTTTAGGGGTT
The DNA here is from genome assembly GCA_022496805.1 of Pohlia nutans. Classification (NCBI taxonomy): domain Eukaryota; kingdom Viridiplantae; phylum Streptophyta; class Bryopsida; order Bryales; family Mniaceae; genus Pohlia; species Pohlia nutans. The sequence goes on along the minus strand of CM040098.1, from coordinate 6,718,898 downwards.
AATGATAATTCTTTAACCCTTAAAGGTCCAAAGAGCCCTTTCCAACCAGCATTATACACTAATATTCTATTGTATTTGGCATGGTTGCACACCTTCTATGGGTTTAAGAGCAAAAGTGAAGTTAAAATTCATGTGAACATGATTTTAATGAGCTATTAGGATCTCAATTTGAAACTTTCTATTTACAGCACATGTCAAATATACGCCAACGTATCTACTATCCCCATCAACCCTTTAAGGGTTAATCCCTAAACGTCTGAAAGTGCCTTTGCGGCCAGTAAAATACGGTGTATTTTTCTAGTATTTGGAATGCATCTAGACCTTTTATAGGTTTGAGTTCAACACAGAAGCTGAAATTTACATCAATGCGGTTCTAGTGAGTTATTGAGATCTCAATTTAGAGCTTCTTGTCGATAGCAAATGCCATTTATACGGCCACGTATCTACTATCCCCATGGGACGTTTAGGGGTTAAAGAAAAACCAAAACTATGTATCTTTATTGCAGGGTACTGTATGTACACCGTATACACAGCAGAATACAGAGGGGAGCACGGGGTTGGCGGAACTGGGATAAGGCATCATCTGCTGCCCCTGTACCTTTGGAGCTCCCGGCTATGACGTCCCTCCCTCCTTCACCTGCTTCCACCCCAACCACACAAAAAAAAAACAAAACAATCAACGCACACGATGAAGAATTGAATCTTCTCTCATCATCTCCTAATCTCATCGAAACCCAATTCGCAAATTCACACTTTTTCCACCGGATCAGATTCGCTGCTTGCTCGCTCGCTCACCATTTCCCTCTCATCACAACACAAAAACAATCGTCACAAAAAGAATGGATTCATGGTCCTACCCAGTTCGGGTTGTCGGTGAACTCTTCGCAATTGGAGCATGGGAGAATTTTTGATGATAAGGTGGCGATGGCGGAGGGTATTATGATGTGTTTGGTTTAGAAGCTCGTGAGCGCTTATGATGGAGAGTGTGTATTCGTTGCGGCTTGGCCATGGCCGGGGTGTTCTTGCAGCAGCACTGCCAGAGGGTTTTAGAGTTTCGGCAGCGAGAGAGGTTCGTCTTCGGCGAGGAATCACCACAGTGCGGTGTGGAGCCAGGCTTGCGGAGAGGAGATGGCGACGATGCGCGGCGTTGCGAACTGTGCGCGACGTGCAGACCGTAGAACCGGAGCTTCAGCAATCGGACGTGGTGGTGCTGTTAGACGTGGAGGGGATGATGTGCGGAGGCTGTGTAGCGCGAGTGCGGTCCTTGCTCACGTCCCAAGAATTTGTCTCCACCGCCGCCGTGAACATGCTCACGGAGACCGCGGCTATAAGCTTCAGCAGCCCCTTGAGCAACGGACGAAGCATTGACACCTTGAGTGCAGAGCTTGCGGCGCATTTGACAACCTGCGGCTTCCCTTCGAAGATCCGTTCCGTGGAGGAACAGACTCTCGTTGCGAAGCGGGAGGAGAATGTGGTGAAGAAAAGAGAGGCGCTGAACAAGAGCACGGCCCAAGTGGCGTTCGCGTGGTCTCTCGTCGCACTCTGTTGCGGTTCTCACGCCACTCATTTCCTCCATTCTGTAGGTATCCACCTCCACGGGCCGCTTCTGAACTGGCTCCACAACCCCTTGTGGAAATGCTCCGTTGCTTCTGTCACGCTTCTGGGACCGGCTCGGGATCTTGTTCTCGATGGTTTCAAGGCAATGGCGCGTCGCTCACCGAATATGAACACCCTCGTTGGCGTTGGCGCTTCGGCAGCGTTTTCCATCAGCGCTATGTCAATTGCGAACCCTGGGTTGAATTGGGACGCGTCGTTTTTCGATGAGCCCGTGATGTTGCTTGCGTTTGTTCTTCTCGGAAGGTCATTGGAGTCTCGGGCACGCGCGCAAGCCTCCAGTGATATGCAGGTCAGCGAATGTCCATTTGTGGCTACATTGATCGCCAACTTGCTATTTGAAAATTTATGTTGCTAGAAGAAAACAATTGGGTGAAAAATAGAGTATATCGCCATAATCTTCCCTTATCATTGGTACTCCCTCCGTCCCAAAGTTATTGTCATGTTTGAAAGTCATGTTTGAAAGTGCTTTTTTAGGTAGGTCGAAAAAATACTTCCTTGTGGCTAATTTTATTTAGGTTGCAATGAACACATGCAATGTTCTTCAATCATTCTAGTGACATAATTTGGAACCTTTTTAATCATGTTTCTTACAATATCATCAATGAAATTGGCTCAAAGAAATACCAAACAACTTTGTATGACAATAACTTTGGGACGGAGGGAGTATGTATTATAACCAAGAACTCTATGTATTTGTAGTAAATCGGCAAAAATGCTTTCTACTTTTCCAGTTTCAAATCGCCAATGGGATTCCCTTGAAAAAATGGAAAAAAAAATCACTGATATTGCAGGAGCTTCTGTCGTTGGTGCCATCAAAATCGAGGTTAGTGTTGGAGGATGGCTTGAATCTGCAAGTGGAGACAGAGCGAATTCGCCCCGGCGATTGTGTATCCGTGTTACCAGGGGAAACGATCCCCATCGACGGCAAAGTCGTACACGGTGCAAGCGCAGTGGAAGAGGCGATGCTCACAGGGGAGCCTCTACCAGTGAGAAAAGCGAAGGGAGACTCCGTTTCTGCAGGAACGATCAACTGGGAGGGGCCTATCACAGTCCAAGCCGTGTCTACAGGAGCGAGATCTGCTGTAGCTTCAATCATTCAACTCGTTGAGGAAGCGCAAGGACGTGAAGCGCCTGTGCAACGATTGGCAGACGCCATAGCCGGCCCTTTTGCATTTACTATCATGGGGTTATCGGGCGCCACTTTTGCATTTTGGTACTTCCTCGGTACCAACTTCTTTCCTGACGTCTTATTGAACGATGCCGCGGGACCAGATGGCGATGCCTTACTCTTGAGCCTCAAGCTTGCCATTGACGTCCTTGTGGTAGCATGTCCTTGTGCACTGGGTTTAGCAACGCCGACTGCTGTTCTCGTTGGCACTTCCTTGGGCGCAAAACGGGGTTTACTAGTGCGAGGAGGCGATGTGCTTGAGCGTCTCGCAAGCGTAGACACTGTTGTCTTTGATAAAACAGGGACTCTTACTGAGGGTTGCCCCAGTGTTGCTGCAATTGCGGCTGTGAATGGGTTTAGCGAGGACGACGTTTTGTCACTCGCTGCTGCAGTGGAGAATCATACTGTTCATCCCATTGGATCTGCTATTATATCCAAGTTGGAGGGGAAGAAAATGCTGCCGACGCAAGGGCAATTAACCGAGCCAGGATTCGGTGCGTTGGCCGAGATCGATGGCCGTATAGCTGCAGTGGGGTTGTTCGACTGGGTCAGTGGATGTTGCAAAGTGGATGTTGCAACTGAGCTCCGAGACGGATTGTTAGAAAAAACTACGTCCAACACGTTTCTGGAGAAATCGCAGACCGTTGTGTTTGTTGGATTGGAAGGGCAGGGAGTGATAGGAGCCATTGCTGTCACGGACAATCTACGACAAGATGCAAAAGCCACAATCGCCAATCTCAAGAGCAAAGGCCTTAAAACAGTGATTCTTTCGGGAGACAAGGTAAATTCTTTAACCCCTACGCGTCCGAAATATTGGACTCCCTGCTGGAAAGCATCTGGTTGTATGAAAATGACTTTAGTTTAATCTTGTAGTACAGAACAAGAGCTTTAAAATGATGTTGATTGCAATCAGAAATCCGAGGTAAAATGAGAAAAATGCCACCGTGCGATGCAGACGGCCATATTAGGCGTTTTAGACACTTAGGGGTTCAAAATGGAACGAACGAAGAAGAGAGAAAGAAGTTGAGATTTAGTAATTGAAGTGGAACTTGGCATTTAGAGTAGGAACTTTGGGTTTCCCACTAGTTCTGGACAAAAACAATATTTTTTATTCGACTTCTGGAACTCAAAAATTTGAGACTTGGGAGTTTGTATACTACTAGGACTTGGTATTAACCGTCCATTAGGAATCCATGATTTTTTTTATCATTATACCAACCAAGTAATGCATTTGAATACTCCCTCCGTCCCAAAGTTATTGTCCAACTTGTTTGCTTGGTATTTCTTTGAGCCAATTTCATTGATCATATTGTAAGAAACATGATGAAAAAAGGTTCCAAATTATGTCACTGGAATGATTGAAGAACATTGCATGTGTTCATTGCAACCTAAATAAAATTAGCCACAAGGAAGTATTTTTTTGGCCTACTTAAAAAAGCACTTTCAAACATGACAATAACTTTGGGACGGAGGGAGTAATTCAGGAAGAGGCAGCGGCAAATGTGGCCGCGTTGGTGGGGATAGTGAAGGAGGAGGTGCAAGGCGGATTGAGGCCCCAAGACAAGTCCAGATTTGTGTCCGAGCTGCGAAAGGGGGGCGCCACGGTGGCGATGGTGGGCGACGGAGTGAACGATGCGCCAGCTTTGGCAAATGCGAATGTGGGCATGGCGCTCAAAACACAAGCCCGAGTGGACGCCGCATCTGATGCAGCCTCGGTGATTCTGCTCGGGAATCGTCTCTCCCAGGTAGCCCTTTTTTTTTTTTTTTTTCTAATTTAGAAGCACCCAATGCCGATAATTTCTATACAGGGTAGTCATTTCAGAACGCAAATCTAAGCACGTCATAGAGCCCTTATTGTTTGTTTGATGACTAAAATGATAAGCTATCTACGGTCTACGTTCTAGAATGACTACCATGTCAAGAAGTTATCGGCATTGGGTACATTGTCGGAATTGGGTGCTTCTACTTTAGCTGGCGAAAAATATAGCCGAAAGAGCTAAATTTGGACCCAAAACACATTCCTTAATCGCCAAACAATTCATCTATTTGAGCAAATTCTCATTCACAGCCTACTCCAGTACATAAGGACCAGCTTCAGATTGGTTCTAAGCAGTACAGTTACGACCTGTAATGTATTTTACCTATGCACACAATCTTCGTAGTGTATTCCAAATCTTTGTAGAGAATTTCTCATCCCTTACTATTCTCAACTACTACTCAAAAAGAAGACTACTGATGTGTGACATGTGTCGTAGGCTATGCTAGATAGAGTACTCCATGGGCTTGCCACGTCGTGTAGTGGATGCATGCTACCACCTCATCACTTTGCAACACGCACCCGCGATTTGCCCATGGAGTACAATTATGATGACTTAACCCCAAAAGGACCAAGAAGCCCAAATTAGGCAATTTTGAAGCAATTTTGAGTATTCCTATGTGCACTTCTTTTTGTTCAAATTTATTTATATTTTGACCAACACATGCAATGTTCTTCACTGATTTTAGGGATATAAAATTTGGTCTCTTCTAAATTATATTTTTCACAGCATGATCAATTGAACTTGATATTTTTAAACCATGAATCCTAAATGAAAGTGCTACAATGTTTGTTTCACTGGTGCCACCTTGGAAAAATGAAAGAATTGCCCAAAACTAACTGGGGTGGATGATTATTATTGGGATTGTAGAATCATACAAGTTGAAGCAGACCTAACTTGTTGAATCTCCTGTCCGGTTGCTGATTCAGAAAATGGATTTGTGCAGGTGGTGGACGCCATCGATTTGTCGCGAGCTACCATGGACAAAGTGTACCAGAATTTAGTGTGGGCTCTGGCCTACAATCTCGTGTCGGTACCGCTTGCAGCTGGCGTTTTACTTCCCAGCCAAGATTTTGCACTCACGCCCTCCGTGGCCGGTGGAATGATGGCCATGAGCAGCATCATCGTCGTCACGAATTCCTTGTTATTGCGGTTTCATTCCTTTGCCAAAACCAAGCCCAGGAAGAGCTGAATCCGTCCAGGTGTGTACCATGACGACCGGAACTTACATTATTAGGGTTTACCATTCTCATAGATTTGTCAATTTTGGCAGATTCACTGTGTACAATTATAATCATGTTGCATCTGTTTTCAAGCAAGAGCTGTTTAACCCCTAAAGGACCAAGGCTAATTTTCCAAGTTCGGTCAGCTTAGTATGGAATGAGTATTGATTGTCAATTATTGATATTTTTTGTGGTGATTCTACTCATTGTAACAAAGATGGGATGGTAATTTGCATACGTAGATGATGTATAGATCAAAAGATACAATCATGTAAAGGTGAAAAACCTAATTGCGGGCACCTCTTGAAAATTTTCATACAATGAGCTATGCATCTGAATTTTTGTACACAATGAGCTAACGCCCCCATATACACAACTGCCAAATTCATTTTACCAAATTTGAGACTAAGCTTTGCATTTTGGGCATTTTCAGAAAGTTTCAAACTTGGGCAACAAGCCAAAAAAAAAAATGCTACCAACTTTGAAGCTTATAATCTTACTATTGAAGAACCTTGAACGGTTGAAATTTTTTAGGTTGTAATAAATTCAAGTTGGTTGAAATATCCTACGGTTGAATCGGTCAAAAAGGTTTTAGATCAAAAGCTATTTGTCTTTTTATGAGAAGGGATACTTTGAAGTGTTTGGAGAGAAACATAGTTGTGGTCCTTTAGGGGTTAATCACTTTCAGAGATTATATTATAAAGATACTTAGTGTTTGATGCTAATGGGAGTTCTATCCATTGCAGGTGTTGAATTTTGCAATATTTTTCCTGGGTTGAATGCCGTCCAGGTGTGTACTATGACATTAGGGTTTAGCATACTCAGATTTGTAGATATAAATTTTGACAGTGTTTCACTTTGTACAATTATATGTAACCATGTTGCATCTGTTTTCAACCAGGTGATGTTTCGTCACTTTCAGAGATTATATTATAAAGGTACTCTGTTTGATGCCAATGGGAGTTCTATCCATTGCAGGTGTTGAATTTTGCAATAGTTGATGATTTTGAATTTTTTTGGTCTACAGTATTCAATTTTCTGGCACTCTTGTGATGGTTTCTACTATTTGTATTATCTAACTGCGGTTTGATGGTATGATAACGAATCATGTATGTCATTTATCGTTCATTTTTATGCCATTGTTTTCCAACAAAAAATTCTAAGATCTTAGTTCAAAACGAATCACAAATCAAAAGTGTTCTTGAAAAAGTCAACTCGTAAAATTAAGCGACCAAAAATCTCCAAAAATCACTACACTTAGAGAGTATTACATTTCAACCCATCACAAAAATTTCATCCACAAATTGTTAATGTTTTATTTGTAATTAAATTACAAAAGAATTTTGAATTTTAGTTTCAAATTTTAAACAAAAGTATTGGTGATTGCAATCATAGATTTAATTGTATGGATAGAATTTTAAATCATAATATACAGCTTTTATTCATACATCAAGTTCAAAATATCCCTCTTAGTTGCATTTTATAATGAATCTTTACAATTCTCCAAATTTAAAGAGGGTTGTAAGCATTTAGGAATTATAAAAGCATTCAACAATCTAAAATAAATTTCAAGATTCTTATCATGTAGAAACACCCAATTTTGTCCCTGCAATCTTTCCTACACTTTAGACTTGCTTTGAAACTGCCGTGTTGTACTACAAAGTGCTTTAAAGTGCAATTTTATGTGTTTCAACCTTACACTAAGTTAGGGCTTTGTTATGAGCAAGGTTCTCCATAAAAAAATTAGGAGTTTTTAGAAAGGATTAATGATTGGTCGATGGAATATTTCAAACTTTAATGACTCTTGGAAATATGGGAAAGAAAGAGCTTAAAAAGGAGATAGAGCTACATTCTCTCAATCACCAACCGATTTCTTGCCTCTAGAGATAAATACTAGCTGTCACTAGTTATTGATGAGGTGTCAAGTTTTCTAAGTTTCAAAAAAGAATCATTCTTCCAATATCTAGTTTTTTCAGAAGTCTGAGACCTCTATTGAGAAAAACCATTTGCCAATGATTATAACAAAATTCAGACAGTCCCAAAAACACTTAATTTATGTCTGAATCTGATCTTCACGTAAGGGAGAAGAAACAAGAAACACGAATGGAAAAGAAATTGTTGTGAAGATATAGAGGATCTTACCAATTGAACTGAAAATGTACCCAGTTGAAGAGGTCCAGCTCTGGAAGCTCACCCAATTCCTTTCCTGCAAAGAAACCCTGATTTTCATGACTGCCCAGGTAAAAAACTAAGCACAAAAAAAATTAAAACTAAAATAAAATAAAATAAAATCTAATGCCAAGTCATTCTTGTCAATTGAGAACATTATAATCTACAACTTTTTAGTTGATGTAAGACTTAGAATGTAAAAAAGTTATAGGTTATAATCCTCTTCTCCTAGCACAATTGCCTTCAACTCCGATTTTCATAAAGAATTAAGAAATATTTTGGTTGTCCTAAATTTGCTGAACATTTTCTGAAAATCTCGAAGATTTTACAGCCTGAAGAGAAAAATCTTACAAGACCAAATCCTCGTGCAAAGAATTCCAAAGTTTGGACATTTAATTTCAAGAGCTGGGGAATTGTACATAACATTCTTAATACCTTTTACACTCTAAAATGTTAATAAAATAATTCAACTCTCTAATCCTCTTCGCTTGGATCAGCTGAAGTTAGAGAGGATTCCTCCAATTCCTTCACAGTTGCTTGAGATTCAGAGCCCTGAATTGAGTTATCGTGTTTAGTGTCTTCATCCAAATAAACCATTGACCAATCCATGCACATCCATTTTTTCAGAGCCAGAGAACTATCCACAGTGCTGGCAGAGATGCTCTATTGATGAATGTGCCTTCCCTGTACAGCGCCATACCCAGAGCTCCACATGTCAAAGTCGTTCACAGGCTTGTTGAGCACGGAATGCATAAATACCCAACTAACTTACCCAAACAAGAGAACCAATTAATTCATTACTCAAACACTACGAGGACATAACATTCAGTAGCCTTCATGCCCAGTGTCTTTTCTTCATGCACTTTGCTCATCACCTTGAGCCTCCCCTCTCCAATTAGTACTATTGAGTGTGAAATATTCCACACCATCTACTGTAGAGCCAAAGCATAGACAATGCATGCTACTGAATGTTATGGAGAAGGCGTCGCTTTTCACTTTGTAGGTGAGTCAAACGGCACCACTTCGCATTCAAGACTTAGTGAATGCAATTTGACAAGTGTGTACAGTGAACTTTGACACTGTTCTAAGTGAGAAGCGACGCCTTTTGCTAGTAGTGAAAGAAAACTGCTGCATGTAGCTAAAAAAATTAATACAAGCAAACTGTTGTCGCCCAAAATGCAAGCAAAATGGCTACCTTCATATCGATCAGAATATGGAGATGGACAGAGGACTTGGCAAGTTTCTCTATTCTGGAGCAATTGCAACGTCGCTGAAAACTAATGCGGAGAGAATGGGCAGATCCCTCACTGAGAAAGGCTGGCATCTTTCAAGCCTGAAGTAGCCCAACATGGTTGTACCAGCACTGTACTACAGAAAAGGGTTGGAATGTACTACCTTCTGTACTACTGGTAGATCTACGCCATTGAGACATATCTCACAAGGATGGGATCTGAACCAGTGATCATTTTGTTGCTAATTTTAGCCACATTCCTACATGAAATCTGCGCTCGCTAATTAATACGAAAGATTTATTTTTTTAAACAGAAATAGGAATAATACCCAGATTTCCTACTTGGATGTCAAGATGTGTAACCTCTATAAACCTAGGTATCACCAAGTTTTCCCTAAGTAGCACCTGGGTAGCACATGTATATTATCTTGACATTACCAATTTATTAATTTGAAAAGAGCATCTAAGGAGTCTCGATTGCTCTTCAAGCCATGGAAAAGTGGTAAAAATGCTAAATTGTCACCCGACAAAAAAATTCACTCACTGGTCTGAACACTTGATGAAATTGAAATTGAGACCAATCAGTACATGCCGAGACATGGACGATGATTAAGTTGAAATTAGGACCAATCAGAATAACAAGGTAGAGATTATGAAGCTATTTAAATTAACTGTGAAGATTGCTGCTGACATGAAGCAGGGATCTTCGAGGTCCCTCCGTCGACGCAGGGTTCCTTAGTGTAGTGGTTATCACGTTCGCTTTACATGCGAAAGGTCGCGGGTTCGAAACCCGCAGGGACTACTGAATATTTCTTCTGTTCCGAAGTTATCGGAAAGATTTATCGAATGATTCTCCTTTTTGTGAAATATCTTTAAGAAAAATCTTGCTTTTGAGGATTGTACTGTAATAGTAATTTAGATGAGCTTTGTTTACCCCTAATGGACCGGAGTGTTTTTCCTCCACAATGCTGTTGTTTTTACTCCCCCATGCAAAAATTCCCAAAAAATGTTTTTTTTACCTTCTAACTTTAATATCTTATCCTAAACTACTTGAAAAACGTCCAATACAAATTTCGTTGATTTTGACCGCACGGATTGCAAGATAATTGCGTTTGATGGAAAAATACACCCCAAAAAAACACATGCCCAAAAATTTCCAGATGCGTTTAACCGTGGCTACATCAAAAGAAACTCACTACTGAAACTTGTCGCACTTCACTTTCACATTCTATATGATGTTACCTAGTTGTGTACCAATTTTTGTTGTGTTTGGAGATGTTTAGGATGTTGAAGATCACCTTGTACTTGTTGGAGGTTGTATTAGATGTTTCCATCCAATAAACTTTACTCATCCATTTGATGATGTTTACATTGTTCATACTTTGGAAGATGGCTAAATCTGTTGTAATAAAGTAGAGTTGGAGGCGGGGCCCGCTTTAGTTTTACTCTATCCAATAACATCATGCGCAATAAAACTCTATTGCTTTGTATGAGACACCATTCTAATAAGAGAATCAAACCACTTCAAAGCCATCGGTATGTGTTCCCTACATTATAGTTTACCAAAGAAAAAAAGAGAATATATCTTAAGTGAAGTGAGTTTGATATGTATCTCAGGCAACCGAGCAAACTGGCATGGTTACCAAAAAATCCAAATAGAAAAAAGGGTCAACTAGTTTTGTTGTCACAAAGGTGGCGAAACTAGACTAAAATGAGTATAGAGAGAGCCAAGGCATGGAGGCGATGGCTCACATCCAATTTGAAATTTGGTGGTTGTGACAACTTGGACTTACTTTGCAAAGCTCATATTTAAAATTAAAATTGGAGGGTGTTGGATTCACTATTTGCTCTGATCTCGGTTACTCTCAAAAACGACATGATCTCTGGTTTTCTGATTTTTTGGGGGTCAAATTACGTGTTCTGGTTTTGCTTAACCCAATTGTGTGAAAATATAATGGAGCCCACTAGGAGCATGTTCACATTATAGTTGTTGCAGTTCATAGGCTATTGCATTCTATGGCCTATTCATGTTAAGAGTCCAAAGACTTGGGCTAAAAATATATAGTAAAATGTACAAATTGGAGCTTTTGGTTGATTATAGTCTAAAGTCCAAAGACCAAGTTCAAAGTCCAAGCACTATACTAATTGCAAAGCTTTAATCCCATTATTTTACCAAAACAATTTGACTCTCTCTCAAAGGAAAATTGAGTTCCTATTTTTTTCCAATCCAATTTTCCCTTCAGAGTCCATAAGATTGGTTCCCGGGAGTCCCATCACGACTCCAATGGCGTGTAGGAGTGGGAGTCTCGGGAGTCCCATCACGACTCCCACCACGACTCCCACCACGACTCCCATCACAACTCCCATGGCGTGTGGGAGTGGGAGTCCCGAAAGTGGGAATCCCGGGAGGGGGAGTCCCGGGAGTCCCATTACGACTCCCACCACGACTCCCATCACGACTCCCATGGCGTATGGGAGTGGGAGTCCCATCACAACTACCACCACGACTCCTATCACGACTGCCACCACGACTCCTATCACGACTCCCACCACGACTCCTATCACGACTTCCACCACGACTCCTATCACGACTCCCATAACGACTCCCATGGCGTGTGGGAGTGGGAGTCCCAGGAAAGAGAGTCTCGGGAGTGGGAGCACGGAGTGGGAGTCTCAGGAGTCGGAGTCCCGGGAGTGGGAGTCTCGGGAGTCGGAGTCCTAGGAGTGGGAGTCCCAAGAGTGGGAGTCTCGGGAATCGGAGTCCCGGGAGTGGAAGTCCCAAGAGTAGGAGTCCCGGGAGTGGGAGTCCCGGGAATAGGAGTCCCGGGAATCCCATCACAACTCCCATGGCGTGTGGGAGTGGGAGTCCCGGGAGAGAGAGTCCCGGGAGTGGGAGTGCCGAGAGTGGGAGTCTCGGGGGTCGGAGTCCCGGGAGTGAGAGTCCCGAAAGTGGGAGTCCCGGGAGTGGGAGTCCCACCACAACTCCCATCACAACTCCTATGGCGTGTGGAAGTGGGAGTCCCGGGAGTGGTAGTCCCGAAAGTGGGAATCACGAGAGTTGGAGTCCCGGGACTGGGACTCCCGAAAGTGGGGATCCCGGGAGTGGGAATCCCAGGAGTGGAAGTCCCGAAAGTGGGAATCCCGAGAGTCGGAGTCCCGGGAGTGGGAGTCCCGGGAGTCCCACCACGACTCCTATGGCGTGTGGGAGTGGGAGTCCGGAAAGTGGGAATCCCGGGAGTGGGAGTCCCGGAAGTGGGAGTCCCGAGAGTGGAAGTCCCGAGAGTGGGAGTCTCGGGAGTCGGAGTCTCGGGAGTCGGAGTCCCGGGAGTGGGTGTCCCGAAAGTGGGTGTCTCGGAGTCGGAGTCCCGGGACTGGGAGTCTTGGGAGTGGGAGTCCTGGGAGTGGGACTCCACGACTCCCATGGCGAGTGGAACTGGGAGTCCCGGGAGTGGGAGTCCCGAAAGTGGGAATCCCGTGAGTAATAGTCCCGGGAGTGGGAATCCCGGGAGTGATGTTGAAATTAAAGAACGCAATTTGGACCCTTCTTTGTATTTGAATTCGACATATTGTTCCTTTAACGGGGGGTTGGGGAACTATTTTGTCGATTGGTGTAAGGGACGGATAGAGACATCGGTGGGCACTATTAGCACCTTGGATTCTAATTTTTTTCATCAAGAAGGAACTTCGTTAGAAGCATGGGAAAAAATGGCTCTAAAAAAATGGGAACGATATGGAAGACAATTTGGGGTTCGAACCTGGACAAATGGGGAAGTACGTTTATTTAATAAAAAACATCTTTAAGTGATTGTCCCCTATATTAACGAATGGCCCTCAATTGTAGTAAGAGCACATTGCGGGGGAGAAAGACATTTGACATATAAAGAAATAATTGCAAGAATTGATGAAGAAGGGTGGTTGGTTGGTATACAAATGAATGGCATCCCAAAGCCTTTCATTAAAAAAGTGATAAGCGCATGTTCGGGTAGTCACTTAGGACGACAAACACATGAAAGGACCATCCGTCCGTTTCGACAATACACCGCTAGGTATACAATGCCGTTAGCAGAGGAGGAAGGATTTATGAATAATTTAAAAGCGGAACATTCAGTGCGCTTGATGCCGATCCATCGATACCGTGCTGTGAGGCCGTGTCCATCAACGATACGCATATATGTATGTCATCCATGGGTGAAATTTGGTGGTAAATCAAATGACGACGACAATTTAAGCGATAGAATGAGACAATATTTTAGCGCCAAATATGTTGGGTGCAAGTTCTATGTGAAAGTCATATACTCGGATGAAGAAGGCCGAGACATTGAGATTCATGTGAATACAGAGCACCAAGGGCATGAGCCGGGATCAATGACGGATTGTTACTTTTTACCTATTCACCAAAGTGCAATAAGTGTTTGTGCTGTGATGTTGAAAAACTTAAATAACATCTAATTAGCACTTGTATATTCAAAGATGTGCGAGGACATTTTACGTGAAAGTGTTCATGAACAGAAAACCTTTCGTTTCTTTTTTACTCCAAAAGAAGCATCTTCCTTCTCGTATCGTCTTCAAATACAAGAAAGATGTACTGAAGATGACTATGAAGTTGTAAAGCAATCCATTCCTAGATGGATTGAAAATGGAAAAATGATATTTTATCATCCGTATGATCGTTTAAATGCGGATCCAAACAAGCAGCCATTTGTGATAGTGATGCAGACTGAAGAGATGCTTAAGCGTGCAAAGACCATCACTCCAAATTCGGTTTAGGGTGATTGATTCTACGTTTAAAACCAATTAATGGGGCATGCCATTATTTGCTGCGATGTGCCCCAATGCAAACGGTTTGGGTATGTCTATTTTCATTATACTTTGGAGTGATGATAATGAAAGTGGCCAAGTGGGAACGGCCTTGTGGCTTACTATGATAGTCATTTTTCAAAACATGGATACAATTCGACCAAATGCCATAGTAATTGAGAAAGACAAAATTTCAAGAACTGCTATAATGAGGGCAATTCACGAAGACATTTGGTGTTGGGAAAACCAAACAATTGGTGAAATCCAAACTAAATGCAAATTGCTATTGTGTTGATTCCATGCAAAAAAAGCATGGGTTGACCATTTGTTGCCTAAACTGCCTGAGGCACTTTGTAATGATCTATATAGAGGAATGTGCTATTTGTTAGAGGCATTACTGAGGATGGCTTCAATGATGCGTACGAGAGGCTAAAAACCAAATATAGTAACAATGCAAGTGTGTTGAAGTATATCAAGCAAGGTTGGGCATGGAACAATAGTCCATGGAAACTTATGTGGCCCAGATGGACTAGAATATTTAGGTACGGATATGCAAACACAACAAACCTTGTGGAACGCATGTGGCAATATGTGAAATACACTTTATTAGATGGAAAAGTCAATCGAAAACTTGATGAACTGATTTTTGCGATAATCGGTAACCCTGATTCTGGACGATATTTTGGAGGATTGACCTTAGATAAGCATTACAATGATGCTCATTGGTTAAGTGAATCGCGCAAGTATTCGATTAGAGGAGGAGACAAAGATAGAACAGCAAGGCTACAAAAGGCTAAGAAAATGATGCAACGATATAAAGAGGACCGATCAGCGAATTTTGAAATAATTGACCCATGTCATTTGGAGTTTGCATTTTGAAGTCGGACGATGACAAACAAGTGGTACATAGTTAGTTTATCTCGTGAATTGTGCGAGTGTAACGACTATGATCCAATATGTAAACACATGTTGGCAGTGAAACAAATTGTTGAGGATGAATTTCATCATTTATATGATTTGTTGCCAAGCATGTATGAACCTAATGGCTTTATCAATGACTTGGAAGATTTAAGTGAAGATGCATATACGGGTCCAAGTAAGGATCCAAATGGGAGTTCGAGTGCATGTGTAAGTGGGGGTCCATGTGGGGGTCTAAGTGAGGGTCCAGATGAGGATCCAAATGGGGGTTCGAGTGAAGGTCCAAGTGCGGGTTCAAGTGGGAGTCCAAGTACGGGTCCAAGACTCCAAGTGGAGATTCAAACAACGAATCTTCTCTAAATCCAATTAACGAAACTGAGTTTATAAAAGAGATGTTTTTCAATATCTTCAAGATGACAGCATCGCATAATATTCCAAGGGAAAAATATGCAAGTTTGACAACAGAGAAACGGAATGCCTTGAAGAGGGCCGGAGAAATGTTTATGGCAGTTTTTCAAAAGTCTATGGGGTTGGATCTGAGGCCAAATCGGATAGTGATGCCGAGGGAAGGTGGAAGTATCACCCCTTTACAAGAGAACGTCACAAACACAAGACTTGCTCATGGGAGCCAGAGGAAAAAACGCAGATTGAATTATGAAGATCTAAGTGGCCAAGAAGAAGTTGTGACACAATCTCCAAGACCTAGTGGTGGAATCAAGCTATCACGTCAAAAACAACTGGTGCAAAAGAAGCGCACAAGGGTGAAATTGCCAAAGCTTTGTAGAAAAGAATGTCCTAACTGTGAAGGGTTAAATATATTTTATAATGGAGTTACTATGATTGAGTGCCAGAATTTCCAGTGTGCAATAGTGAAAGGAGGTTGTAGTAGTACACCTGACACTGAAGAATGTGAGGTTGAACAAGATGTGGAGTTGTTTTTTAAGGAGTTGAATATATATTAAATAGGTGGAAAAAATTGCGATCTAGTGCTTAAAAAAAAATACTAGTTTGGTGTATTTATTTAATAAAGTTTTATGTAATAGCGGTTTTAACCGTTACTTTATTATGGTTGGTTATTTTATTTGCATATATCATATGTTTAATGTGTATCATGTTTTTCTTTTCCTACCTTAATAAATATAAATGTATTAAGTATATGTTAAAGTTTTGTTATGTATGTGTTAAATTTATGTTTATGAGTATTATCCTTTCATTTTTAAAATATGAAGCATTTACGGTAACAAGAATGTGCACTAAGTATGATTTTAGTTTGAAAGTGTATTTGAATTTATTTCTAAAAGTATAAAATTTCTACACTTAAAGTATTATTTACATTTCAACCCATACTTTAAAAATGTCATAAAATTCTTTTTTATTTACACAATTATGAAAAAATCACCGTACATCCGTTTAACAATAAATCATATGAGAAAAATACCATGAAATATGATATGTTTATAAATGTGAGATATTAACGAGGTTTGACCGTGTAAATGCTATGTAGATGCTTAGGGGTTAACATGACCCCTGATAGCCTTAAATGTCGTTTTTTTGTAACATTGAATGCTCAACACTTTGAAGACTACTTTGTCCTCCATGCTCCATTTGGTGTTAGATTTCAATTAAAATTGTTAGATTTTATTCCAAATGAAGTCTAATTTTTGTAATATAAATCTTGATTCAATCCAAATTGTTGTGAAAATTTAGCAAGCGGGGAAGTACAAATTGATCTAGTTTTGGACACTTTTTGCTTTGTAAAACTTGGGCCACATTTTAACACGGCAACGCCATTTTAGGACACATAAAAGATTTTCATGAATATTTTTTGGTACCAATGTTCTTATATGAAGTTTTTGAACCACTCTATAGTTTGAATTTTTTTCATTTGAGTAGGTTTTGAAATAGAACTTAACTCTTATGTGTTTATAGGAGAATTTGAGCAACCTTTTTCAACTCTAAAACATTACAATGTTGCAATCTATGTCATCAAATGACTTCAAATTCAATTCTTGTCATTCACAACATGTACACTCCATATTGTAATGTTGAGTTTTCTATTCCTCACTTACATTTAGATATATAACACTTCAAAAGCAATGATGATTTTAAACCAAAAAAGTTAAGGACGGTTAGGAGTTAAGATATGATACATCTTTTGATCATTGGGGTTAGAATATATACTTCACTTGAAGATTTACACTATTGAGAAATATGAAATTCAAGTGTTGCCTATATACAGAGGTTTGGAAGGATACTCCAATCATGCGTCTCATTTGATTTCTCCACTTCATTTTTTAAACTACTTGAAAGTATATATATTTCTTTCTACCTTGCATATAATTTGAAATATTTAATCTCAATCATATATATTTGTTTTGAATGTTTATCTTATTTAAATGATAAAACTTGTAAATTTTAAAAATACCTTGCAATCATATTGAAAATTTTGTCATATGTGTACAATGTTGATGACTATCTATAAAAATTTATAAATCATAGAATGTAATATTTCAAGTACGCAAATTGTAGTGCTTTGACGTTTACAAAACATGTAAGGATTTTTAGAAATTAAAACCCTAGAGTTAATTTTGAATGTATAACAAGTTCACATATAAGAAGACACATACAGCTATGGCATCTACTAGTAGTCTAAAATTCTAGGTGATAAACCAAATTCTAAGTCAAACCAAGTATACCAATTATTGCCATTACTTTGAGACACACTAATTATTTACTCAAGGCCTTACATTTTTACAAAAGACAAATAATTTTATGTATAGAAATAAGTTGCTTTGTTAACAAAAATGACTTTATTCCATAAATTTCAGTACTCATGAAGCATGCATAAGAGGATTTTATGAGAACACGCATTTCTTTTCTCCAAATCTCAACATCACCTTAGACCTCTCTCAAACGTACAAACATTTGATTCACAAAATTCGCATTAAAGAATCTTAAACCTTAACCCTCAAAGGTCCAAAGAGCCCTTTTCGACTAGTATTATACACTACACTAAATAGGTAGATTAGTGTTAGATAATTATAAGATTTGAAAATATTATAGATTTTTACTCTCTACAAAAAATTTTACCAAAGACATTGATTCCAATACTATTGAAAGATCCCCATCTTGACCAATATAGAGGGTAAAAAAATTGGTCAACAGTAAAAACATACAACATGTTTATGTAAATCTTATAATTATATAACACTAATCTACCTATTTAGTGTAGCATTTCATTGTATTTGGCATGGTTCCACACCTCCTATGGATTTACAATGAAAAGTAAAGTTAAAATTCACGTTGATATGATTCTAATGAGCTATTAGGATCTCATTTTGGAGCTTTCTATTTACCACAGGTGTCAAATATACGTCAACGTATATACTATCTCCATCAACCCTTTAAGGGTTAACCCCTAACCACCCAACCATGCATATTATGCACGATGTATGGATTTGAACTCTGATTTCTCATCCATCATGCACTTTTTGCAGTGTGGATTTTTCACTGAAACTTTTATAGGAAGTTAACTTCGTGCATGTGTGATCCGATTAGAAAGGGGACAATTTGTGAAAATTTTATGCCTCATTTCATCTTGTAGTGTTCCACCCAATATTTTGAAGATTTTAGTCTAAAAGTGCTCTTGAAAAAGTCGAATATTAAAATTAAACAACCAAAAAATCTCCAAAAATCACTACACTTAAAGTATTACATTTTAACCCATCCCAAAAAAATTCATTCTTAGATTGTCAATATCGTATTTGTAATCATATTACAAAAGAGCCCTAAATTTTAAGTTTGAAAATTTATACACAAAAATTGGTGATAACAATTGCAAATCTAACCGTATGGATAGAATCAAAATTTCATAATGTACAATTTTTATTCATTCATCAAGTTAAAAATATTCCTCTTAAATACATTTTATAATGCATCTTTGGAAAACTACCAAATTTGAAAAGGGTGAGAACGTTTAGGGGTTAAGGTAACAATCAAAGAGTTCAAGTATGATAGTGATTCAAGTGTGCTGGTGATTCAAGTGTGTTGTTGATTCAAGTATAATAGTAATTCAACTAATATTAATACATTAATACAGAAATACCCATAAAAGGGCCTGGGACCCAGCTTAAGGTCCCTTCACAACTGGCTTTATGAAAGAGCGGTTTTAAATTTTAATATTGGAGTGTATAAAAAGTAGTGCCAGAATTACACCGGGGCTAGTATAACAACTAGCTTCCGTATAATTCGGTCGTATGTAATACCGGCATGTTCACATATACGCCGTATTTATCTTCATATCTGCCAGCAACTGAAGGCGACAAGCATTCATAAATTATATTGCCCGGTCACACCTGTGTTCGATGTTTTAAACTCGAACATGTCTTCGCCAATGCGGAGTGTTGCTGTCTGCTTCAGAAATGCATTCTAAGAATGGGCAGTCTTCGGACAATGAAGCATAAATGCAGTCTTAGAATCAACAATCACCACGAATGCAGAGCCTCACAGAAGCAGGATTTCAGAAAACTAGAAATTGCCAATGCAGGACTTTGAGTGAGGAAAGATGCACTTGAAACTTGAACCTGACCGGGAGAGCGTACATACAAAGGTCCGAAGAAGGACGTTGACGATTGCACAATGCAGGTAAGTGAATTCGAAAACCCCAGCCTCTTTATGCAAGGCCGTGAGTGCATGTTGCTCCGACGTTTCTATGCTGGGTGAAGCTCAATCGCTGGAGTAAAACGAAAAACCGTGGCTAACTTCGCGACACCGCTCTTTGCTAATGCCCCCCTGCGGCCCCCGATTACAAAAGACCGTCTGAAATGTTCGTTTTTCTCAGATTGTGTCACTACGTACTACCTGCCTGTAAAGCCGGAGTTCTCTGAAGTCACATGCGGTGTTTCCGGCAAAGACCGTGATCATCCATTTGCCAGCAAGGCTTCCACGTAGGTTCGGTGATTAATACATGTGGTTGGTGTGAACATACAGGCAGTTGCTACTCGCAAACTCCGGACTTTGCCGCGGCCTAAGGCCAGGTGAGAACAAACAGGCAGTTGCTACTCGCAAACTCCGGTCTTTGCCGCGGCCTAAGGCCAGGTGAGAACGTACCTTTATCATTAAAAGGGCCTGGGACAGCTCATAACTTAATGCAGGTTTCCAAATAAGCCCTGCTCGGAAATGGAAGGTCTTCACATGGCTGGCCCACCCAATCTCCTGCAGCTTTGATGGAGACCGTCGATGGAGATCAAGGGCTGAGAAGGTACGAGCCCTTCCTGAAACCTGGTTGCTTGGCTGTGCGTAAACTTAGTTCCTGTGAAGTCTCTCAGTGTCTCTGGGAGCACAAAGAGCATAACGGACCCTAGAGTCCTTACTAATATACTCTGCTCAGGCCTCCCATTGAGCATTGACTACTTTCTGTTGGATCTTTTTGATAGAATCCAGGTTTCAAAGCTCGAAATTTTCAGCGAGTGGTTTGATTTCACCGAATTTGGACACCGTAGATTGAACGCAGACGACGTCGGCACTATGGCCGGATCGGACGAGCAAGTTGCAGTTGCCCCGGTACCTGTTGCAGTGAAAATGAATGCGCCACTGCCCAGATGTCAGCCTCGTGCCGATGGGCCGGCGTGTGTGCTCGGCATCGGCACTGCGGTGCCTCCCACGGAGTTTCTTCAGTCCGAGTACCCGGATTTCTTCTTCAACATCACCAACACCAGCGAGAAAGAAGCCCTCAAGGCCAAGTTCAAGCGCATCTGTAAGTCACTAGCTCATACTGAATTCGTTTGATCCGCTCCCTAGCTTCTCGATTGACTGAAATTGGCAACTTCTGTAGACCTGTGCATTGGAAATTACTGCCATGAATTCATATTGAGTCCAATTTTGGTACCATGCCAATGCCGCCAGTTTGATAGTTCAATGAATGGGTTGGGAGGAATTCGATCTAACAAGTGTGGAAAATTACTGCATGCAGGTGACAAGTCGGGGATTCGGAAGCGGCACATGTATTTGACGGAGGAGGTGCTGAAGGCGAACCCGGGAATCTGCACGTACATGGAGCCGTCGTTAAACGTGCGTCACGGCATCGTGGTGGTGCAGGTACCGAAGCTGGCGGCGGAGGCGGCCGTGAAGGCCATCAAGGAGTGGGGCGGGCGCAAGTCCGACATCACGCACATCGTGTTCGCCACCACCAGCGGCGTCAACATGCCGGGCGCGGATCACGCGCTGGCGAAGCTGCTGGGCCTGAAGCCGAGCGTGAAGCGCGTCATGATGTACCAGACGGGGTGCTTCGGCGGCGCGTCGGTGCTGCGCGTGGCGAAGGATCTCGCGGAGAATAACAAGGGCGCGCGCGTGCTGGCGGTCTGCAGCGAAGTCACGGCCGTCACGTACCGCGCCCCGAGCGAGAATCACTTGGACGGGCTCGTGGGCTCCGCCCTTTTCGGCGACGGAGCTGGCGTGTACGTCGTCGGATCCGACCCGAAGCCGGACGTCGAGAAATCGCTCTTCGAGGTCCACTGGGCGGGGGAGACGATTCTGCCGGATAGCGACGGCGCCATCGACGGGCACTTGACGGAGGCGGGGCTGATCTTCCACCTGATGAAGGACGTGCCCGGGCTGATCTCGAAGAACATCGAGAAGTTCTTGACGGAGGCCCGGAAGTGCGTGGGTTCCCCGGCCTGGAACGAGATGTTCTGGGCTGTGCATCCCGGAGGCCCGGCGATTCTCGACCAGGTGGAGGCCAACTTGAAGCTGACGACGGACAAGATGCAGGGCAGCCGCGACATCTTGAGCGAGTATGGAAACATGAGCAGCTCGTCGGTGTTGTTTGTGCTGGACCAGATTCGCCAGAGGTCGTTGAAGATGGGATCGACTACGTTGGGCGAGGGCAGCGAGTACGGTTTCTTCATCGGCTTCGGTCCCGGCCTGACGCTGGAGGTCCTCGTACTCAAGGCAGCAGCCAACACAGTAGCTTAGAATTTGTGTATATGTACCGAGGTCTCCAAAGCAATTTTTTCTAGGAGGTTAGATCAATGGGCTTGATATAATTAGGTCAATCAGGAGTTGCAGTTGCAGCTCCATTTATATGCTACAGCCCACATTGGGATTTTCGCATTGAAATCTGGAGCGGGAAGAACTCATACCGCTCAATAGATTGTCGAATACGGAGTACAATATTTTGTAGCGCATCGTTAGCGAGTGGAGCTTATTGTTGTCATAACTTTGGCATGCTATTCATCTTCACTCCAGTGGGCACTCGCTCATTGTGAAGGCAAACGGACAATTTATTCACGTCAGCCTCTTTCGAGAGAGCACTGGAGTTTCTGTCTATCTTGTTAAGATGAGCTCGATTTGAAGCCATTGTGCCTTCACACGATCTCAAATGAACAGGTTGAATCATATGATCTACCTTACTTTGTCCTACATGAGCTGTCCTATAGTGTCCTAGCATAACTTGTCCCCTTGAGCCATGGGCTTGACTTTAGGTAGAAGGTGTGAGAGTCATTGCAAGGTGTGGAGAATTGAATAATAACAGTGGCTTGCTTTAGATTGCCTCCCAACTCATCATGAACTAGTTTTTGATCTATTTATATTTCAATATGAGTTCAAGACGAGTTTGCTAAAACTTTTCTTTTTCAGCTGACTTTTTAGTTAACTCTATTGTTATTATCTTTGGCATGCTATTCACCTTCACTCCTGTGGACAGAGGGAGATAAATACAACATTCCCATACGGGAAAGTGGGACACGATTGGAACTTTCCCAGATCAAAATAGATAGATAGAAACTTCGGTCCCTTTTTAGCAAGGGGCCGGTGTGAATAAAGTGTCCGTTCGTAATGTCAATGACCTGGTGCTCACCGAACAAGGGGACATTGGGACAATACTACTCTCCCCTTTTGGGGATGGACACTATAGTGACAAACTATACTAGTTCCTAGCTAGCCACTAGTGCCTTGAAGATATCAGACATAGTATCCCCCAAAGGGCTTTGAGGTACCCATACAACAAGGTCCAAGGACCCTCCACCATCGCTGCAAGTGAGACCGTGAGGTTCTTCTCGATCAATCGACGTGTCCAAATTCACCACTTGGGACGAATTCGTGATTCGTTAGGGGTTGTGACACCTCTTCCGGGTAGTTTGATTCCTTGGGAGCCACAACGTGAAGCTAATTGTGGCCATTCTCCATGGAGTGACTTCCCCTTAGGCCATGTGAAGAATGAGAATGAACGCAGCTTGTTAATCTTGTCCTCGGCTTCTCAATCTTCAAGACCATTTTTCACCTCCGGAGGAGAAGAATGAAACTTCTCAATCTTCACAGAATGGATCCTTCACAATTCATGAAGAAAATGTCACATACGCATTCTATGAAAATTGAGAATGGGAAGAAAGAGGTGTGACCCAGGATCGGTCCCCCGCTCAGATTTGACGGCAGGACGTTGTAGTAATCGTTTACTAGCTCTAAGAATTGGACAAACATGAGCTTGCCAATGGCGGTCATCCTGATGCTTGAAGCACAAGGCGCCCTAGGGTGTTCCCGGTGAGAAACTGCTCATTATACATTGAAGCAAGAATAGACTCACACTGGGAAAATTCACAAAATCCCTACTTATTTTCCCACTTCCTTACGTGTCAACGGGAATGTTTGAACACAACGACAGCTTACAGGCAAAGTTACACAATTTCATAGAAAACATTTGGAAGATGTTAAACGAGGATGTTCAAAAGACTCACTACCAAAACTAAGGATGAATTGGTCAAACGCTTCAACGGACAACGGACATGGATAAGGCATGGATAAGTCACAGAAATGAGTTGTCACATGTGCATTGCTTGGAACATAATATCGTCATATTATGGAGGGTAGACTGTAGAGCAAAGACTTCCTTCAGTAATCAATTGATCTCCATATCTCAATAGACAAGGCTAGTCACCAGAACTACCACAACAGACTGACAGAAGAAACAATTGTGTGCACACTCGTATACAAATGAAACGAAGCAAGTCATGACTTAAAAGAGTTATTCTTCCTTCTCAACAAAGAGTCAAAACACTTGCGCAAGCCAACGAACAAGCTCTGAAAAGGGCTCATGCCATCCTACTTCAGGTGAGTTCTCTACTACTGACCTAACTATCATCCCCTACCTACCAACCTACCATGTTACATCATGCTTTTTATACAGCAGTTTCCAAAATTTCCAATGACAAAAAACCGAGTCAAACATAACAAGGGCATCATCATCATAGAATCAATCACAAAATTGGGCCCCTTGGTGCTTGTTCTGAGGCCTTCTGCGCAGCTTCACATTCGGTAACCAGATCCACAAATTCATTCAGCAGACGCTGGATGGTTCGGTTGGATGCCATTGCAGGCAACACCACGTCCTTGAGCAACTCTCGCTTCCTCAAGCCCTGCGCATCACAGTCGGGAAACGGATCCAACATGAGAACAGAAACAATAGAATATTTGTAAAGCATTCTCAAGTCACAAAACCCAAATTTTAGTGGCCACAGACGGAATGAGAATTTCAGTACCAAGGCATAGAACTGGGTCACAAAAATGAACGAAATCAAGAAAGATATGAGTGTTTGAAAAATGCAGCTTTCGAATGGTTTGAGTGTATATATCCATGAGGTTTTGTTCAATTATGATGGTTTTTCATTCTAAGGGTTTTCCTACATGTAATATTCAAAACAGTATAATCTTAGATTCATCTAGTAATTTGAGATAAAAAATAAAAATTAAACATACGTAGGAAATTCCAATCTTTTCTGTCCTACTTTGAAACACTTGCAATATTCAATAATCAAGTCGATTGACAAATGTTTACTTCATTTCGGTATAATGTAAAATTCCAAAAAGAGATTTTGCAAAAAGAGGTGAAATGACCCTCAGAAATGAGGACAAAAATTGCATGACGTTGAAGGTCAAAAGAAAATGTACTTACAAGAATGTCCGATTTCCATGAATGCAGCTTCTCTCCAGTGCTGGACTGAGAAGACGGACCCACATGCACGGGTCCCAGGAGCTCTTCACAAAGCTCTCTTAGTCGAGCTTCGTCACTTTCCCTAAAATATACAAATGCGACTACATCAGTAACAAGTTCAACAAATTCCTCATTCCATAATAATCTATGTCCTCTTCTGCAAAGCCGACAAGATTCATTATCGCTCCACTCACCTATTTCAAGTCAAACTAGAGATTTGGAAAGCACATTTACTCACTTTGATAAGCAGCGCGCGTATGCTGTGAGGCACCTGCGATACTCAGTCGCGGACTTCAGTGCCAGGGCGGAGCTCATTTGCACTTCCAGATGAACTCGTGTTTGCCACTTCTCCTCAGCAAGGGACAATCTGATCACACATAACAATCCGTTTAAAAAGCCAAGAGACAGACAGTTCTGTTCCTCGCCAAATAAAAAGAGTAATCGCCTACGACATTCTCCATGAAACAAAGAAATCGGATATGTTCTCAACCCAACCCGCATCAACCAAGTAGCACCTATTAACTGGCACCAACTTGCTAAATGTCACAACTTGAGCAGTGCGGGCATTTAGTAACTATTCTGATTAGATAAAATTGCTAGTTAGTTGGTGCAGGCGGGGCCGTAAATAGGACCAATGCTGGACAAGTGAATCTCTTCAAAATACTAACTTAGAAAAAGTGAAGGTTATTTTTCAAAGTTAGACTGACCTGTTCCAAAGGAATGATGGACCCGCCGCTCTTGCAACTCCTGCCTGAAGGAGTGCAAGTTCCCCATTATCAGCAGATGCTCCACTATCCGGCCACGTGGAGACAAAATTAGACGCTGGAAATGTGTCGTCGGCAACTCTTAACCAACAGCACATTCCCGAATTGAAAAGAAAAGCATGTCGATTGGCGAGCACTACAAGCGGAGCGCCTGCCATTGAGAGCCTCGCTGAAGCTAGTTTCATTGTCCCTGTACGGACCAAGAAACAGGTTGGGGTATCAAACAAGCAGCCACAATTACAAAATTGCAAATCCTACACGCCCTCGTCATGCATTAAATTTTTTATATAGACTAACCACTAATGACAATAATGTCCAAAATATGGATGCTTCGTAGTCCCGTTTTGTTTAGCATATCTTCAAAGTTTTGCTGTAGTCATTTGCAAACCCAATCTAGTTTCAAAATGACATAGAATAGTCTGAGAAACTGCCATTCAATCAAATCAGAAAGAAAAGCAGCAGCAGCTCCTCACCATTACTTGACAGCATTGAATTGGCAGACGTGGAGTTCAGAAGAGGGCCAAGTGATTCATGAAGCAGGCGTTTCGACTCTTGCAAGTCCCATAAATGAAGTGATCCATTCCGTGTAACCACCATTAGTTTCCAATTCTCGTCACAGTCCATAAATACTGCAGCCGATCCCAACATCATGCTTGGCTGTGCTCTGCGTCCAGCCATTGTATAAATCTGGAAACATGTCGGCATCAAATTTAGATTTCTAGAACAATGTTGAGACTAATTCACTGCATAAACCCCAAAGCAGTGCATTTGACCTTCTAAGGAAAATTTGATTGACTCCAACTGTGGGTCGTCAATAGACGCCCAACATATCGAAAGTAGAGTTCTTAACCCACAATGGTCAAACTGATTCCATATCTATAGTAATTGTAATAAATCATTTCGGAAGGTAAAAAACAATACCAATAGAAAAATGAAATCATATTGAACGATAGAGAAATGTTTTGAAAGTTACTATAATCAAATATTAGCTTCCAAAGTGACCTTTTATTTTTAGCTTAGGCACTTAGGCAAATGGCCAAAAGTGATTGCTTCCATATCTATAAGAGTTGAAACATATCATCTAGGAAGCTTCAAGGAAGGCAAAAAATACACCAAGAGAAGAAAAGAAATCATAACGTACAGTTTTGAACGTGCGTTGAAAGCTACTATAATCGACTATTAGCTTCCAAAACGGTTTAGCTTGGACACTTAGGAATTAATATCCAAGGAAGGGATTGTACCACTAACGTACCTGTAGACTTCCGTCTCCACAAGCGACAGCCCAAAAATTGCGATTGCCGGCCAGGGCAGTAGGCATGGAGACCAAGTAATCACACCACCGAACCTCCCCACCTTGAGAGCAGATGATCTTGGCCTTGGCAGAGCTCTCACGTATTGAAGTGGGAGCTGCAGAACCCAAAGCTGATCCTAAATTCATACTACACTCTGCAGGCCGGGCTTCCAAGCAGATAGGACCGCACCCTCTAGAATCTTCCCCACCATCCAGTCCTCGGATCCTTATTGACAACACCCCTTCAGGAGTCGTCAACCTCTCAGCTGGCACCACCATATCCACCTGCGAACTAACCCCTGCAATATTGGGAGGCCCTTCATTCCCCACACCAATGGCAACAGCTGCTCCTGGGGTAGAGCGAGCCGCAGCATGAGCCTCCTCCAGAGCAGCTCCATTGCTTCGTTTTGCAGGCGGTGCATTGTACTCTTCTGGCAGTTTCCTCTTTGGTGCTGTTTCTACAAAGCTTGATGTTCCTACATCCCCTTGGTTTCGGAGATCTGCCATGTTAGTAGTGTGTAACACGCCGTTTCCAAAGACATCATCCCCTCTTGGTGGCCCCAGAGGCTCAGGTATAATGCGTCGCCGGCCATCAGCTCGCCTGTACTCTGTCTGCTTGACCGGGCTCGGATTTACACGCACCGGAGGCACACTTGGGACAAGACTGCCATTCAGAGCAGCTGGAGGCTTCGTAGCTGCCTTCATAGGCAATTTTGAAGGCACCTCAACAGGAGCAGCTGCACCATTTGCAACTTTGGGCAGTGCTTTTGATGGTTCCGGATTAGTAACATTTGGAGCACTTGCAACTTTGGGCACTGCTTTAGCTGTTTCAATACTGTTGACACTTGGAGCACTTATCACTTTGAGCACAGCTTTCGCTGTTTCTGTACTTTTCACACTGGGAACCTTGGGCACTGCTTTAGCTGCTTCAGCACTTGGAGCATTTCCGGTTCCCCATTGCCTCGCTGCTGTCGCCTCCAGCATCAATTGGTATGGGCTTTCAGCTACCGTTGCCTGAAATAACATGCCATGTCAGAATAGGATCACAAATGAAGAGCAAGATAGAAAAAGCTACTCCCCAACTTGAGTTGTTGCACATACATACAATTTTATTTAGGAAGTAGATGGAGAATAATAACCTGCCGCACGCGGAGATCACCATAACGGCTCTTCTTGAACTCTTCCATTTCTGCATCCGAGATTTTTTCACCCAATTCTTTGACTTCAAATTGGAACGACGCCACAGATCCATCAAGAGAGCAGCAGAACAGCGTGTATCCATCTGGGCTCCTGTTCGACAAACAACGGTGTCATGATTAGAAAATTTTATCCACTAAATGACACCAGTGACCCCTCGAGTCATCACTCAAACCATGAATAACTCACTAGAGGAAAAGGACTTTTGTGATTTTCTTTTTCCAGAGATCACCCAGGATGTAAATAGTATGTGGATGTAAGAATGCAAGTAACATGTATTTTTAGACAATCTTTCTAAAAAAAGACTTGGCGTTTAAAGATTCTCATGCTATGTACCAGAAACAGAGAATTACACGTTTAAAACTCTTGCACTCTAAGTAGGATAAAATCTATCGCTCCCGGTTAATAGAAGGTACAAGTATAAAGTCAGTCAAGCTATTCTCACACTTTGCATCATATTCCATCCTCGTGTCTCTAAAAACAGTTTCTTAATACAGTAGACATTCAGTGCAATAGGTTTGTCCTGTATGCTCTTTGACACGCACATGATGAATTCAACAATCTGTAATCGTTGAAAAAATAGTATGGTTCAAGAAATGTGATACACTGCAATGAGATGAAGGACGCACCAGGAGAGATCAACCACACTTTGGTTAAAGAAATGCTTCCCAATAAAAACTGGACGGGGGCTCCCCGTTGTCCACACAGAAATGCAGCAGTCTTGGCTCCCGATGGCTATGACATTATAAGGCACTGCTTCTTTTGTTTTTGAAGAGGAGCCATTAGCTCCCGCCCCTGATACTACTCCGTTTCCAGCTCCTTCATCCGGAGATGCCTTTTTTATCTGATTGCACGAATGCTACCCCACATTGTAACACTCTTCTCTCAAAAATCCGAAAAATAGTTGATCTATTTATCTTCTCAAAATGCCCAGCTGTCTTTTACTTTATATAGTTATAAATCCAAAGTAGTTCTAGACAACTGTACTGTAGTCTTGGACAACTGCAGAATAATTCGTAACAACAACGAATAACGCTACACACAAATATGTTGCGTATCAAAATCATCTCTCCCCAATGCTGTTCGGAGCTTATTACTTAGTAAAGGTTATTCAACGGAGCAGAAAGTGTTCTAATATCTCTTCAGTATAAAACTATCTTCATTTAAAATCAACATTAATGAATTTGTAGATTTCAACACAAATCCAAAGAGGTCAGTCCTGTAATTGTAGAGACAAGCATATCAAGATTTACCTTTCGAAACATGGAATGATTGAACCGGACTGCCACAACTGGTGCATTATGGCCGACGAAATCGAAAGAGGCCATCCACTCTCCTCTTTCCAACACTGGAGCTGTATGACTAGGATTTTGAAATCCGTGTGTCGTGGCAATGAAATGGCCACATGGTGACCATCCCAATCGCCGGAAGAATGTGGACCCAACCTGCAAACCATCCGCAGGTAGGTAAGTACCTCCAACATGCATTAACAGTTCCAGTTCCTTAATAGCTTCTAGAAGAAGTAGGAGATGAAATAAATCATTTAGAAAAGTAACAAAATGTACCAATAGAAAGAAGAAACTATGTCCTACAATTTTGTATGTTTTTTTAATCAACCATTAGCTTCCAAAGTGGTCTTTCCTATTTTAGCTTGGGCGTTAGGGGTTAATAGCTTCTAGAAGAACCACAGACATAACTTCCAATTAATATTAAAAAAACACGGAAGCAAAACCAAACGCCAGAGGAATTTCTAGACCTGCAAAGAACAACATTCAATGCTAAACTCTACAGTTTACTGCAAAAAATTGATATACAGATGAATGTTTCGGAGACTTACGGTTTTTTCCCATGGCCCTTCCACCCGTTTCACCATGCTCCAGTTGCTAGTTCGCCAGATGATGACCGATCTGTCATCGGACTGAGTGGCTAAAAAGGAGCCAATGGGATCCCAGGTTAAGCCTTTCACGAGACTTTCATGGCCGCTGAGAACTGCAAGAGGGGCACCCGTGGAGGCCTGCCATATCCGAACCGTGTTGTCCAAACTACAGCTAGCAAGTTGTGTATCATCCGGTGACCACCCAAGATCCACCTACTTCATGGAACGCACCAACGGCCCACCAAACGTACAATTTAGTGCCTTCACCCCGAATTGCCTTTCTCAAGTCACAAAACGTTTCTGTGCATGTTGTTCACTTTATCATTCAAATCAAGTAAAACTAAAGATAGATTTCAAAATTCAACTTTTGATGTCCGCGATGGCAGAATTCAATAATAAAGTCAACAGACAAACACTTTAAACTTTGACTTTTTGAATTCATTTTGGTACAATCTATAAGTTCCTAAAAAGTGTTCAGTAAAAATATGAGAAAAAAGAGGTGAAATAGAGTTATCCTGCAACTCCAAAATTTTCAACCAAAGTTTTTAAATGGATTAAAAAGGATCGCATCTGACTTTGGACTCTAAAATTTTTTTTGAGAAAGAACAAGGGCACTCACTGTGTTGACAGAAGGGATATAGCACAACAATAGCAGTGATGGAAGCTACAGTTATCTATTAGCAATAGAAGTGTAATGATCTTGCTTGTCCCAGGAGTATGTCATGCCTCATTGTCACTTTGATCAAAGTATATTTCTAAGCGCTTGCCTTGACCACTGTGCCAAACGTTGAAATCTAATTTTTGGAAATCCAGCGAGTTGAAAGATGGATGGACTACAGATTGACTACATTATCACCGAGCTTGTTCAGTTTTGCAGCTTGTTCAGTTTTGCAGATTATTCAACATTTCAGAGTCAGAAGCTCTCCGCTTTAAATCCCTGTTGAAAATTAGAGAGTTAAAGGATAACTCTAATGACCCTCCAAAATGAGGAAAAAGAAAGGGTTTAAAAGCCTGTCCAAGTTCGCTCTTCTCAACTCAAAGCAATTCACACACAAGACCAGGGGCCTGTATTTGATCAGCTTCAGATTCAGGAAGCAAGGTGAAGGGAGGGCAGGTCTTGAAAAGAAAAGATAAAAATAAAAGAGAGTGTGAGAGGGACAGAAAAGTGTACCACGTCGGCAGTATGACCCCGCAAGGTCAAGAGCACCTTCCAATTCTCCACGTCTGGGGGCTCCCCGCTTCCAAACTCTGTAGTACCAGAGCCAGGCCGCTTCTCATGCACCAACACCACTTGATCGTCAGATCCCGAAGCTATCAACCGCCCACATTTCGCCCATCGAACACAATTGACAGAACCGAAGTGGTCCCGTAACGTGGCCAGCAGCTTGGTGTCCGACTCTGCGTCTTTCTCTGCCAAGGGCATCATGTTCCATATTCGCACCTGAACAGAATAAACAAACAACACCACCACATGACATCATGTTCCGTATTCGCACCTGAACAGAATAAACAAACAACACCACTACATGACATCATGTTCCGTATTCGCACCTGAACAGAATAAACAAACAACACCACTACATGACATCATGTTCCGTATTCGCACCAGCTGAAGATCATTACTTTTTCGCAGATAATAGAGTTATCTTTAACTCATAAAGTCTTTAACCTCACTCTGATATCAAGATTTCAGCCAACAAGAATGAATAAGAAAGAGTTCATGCACAGGGCTCAAACTTTTTTGAGTTGAAGTACAACTCTATTGATTACAATTTGTTTTTAGTAAAGAGAACATCTTCTCTGTTTTTTTGCTCGATTCTGCAAAAAAACTCCAGGTTACATGCTATTTTTTATTGAAAAAGATTAACTCATACAAACACCACACACAAAAGGTTCAACCTCCGTTGCTTGTTGGTCACTTTTAGGCGAGGAGATGACTGCTCAGGATACATGTATGTTCCATAGGGGTGATGTCCCCTGAGCAGCACTGGTCCGACTTTTAGGGCACTTTGCACATTGATACATGTTCACATAACCCTATTTGTTGCTGTCCACTGATTTTTCAACAAGAAAATCTGAACAATTTGACAAAAAGGCTCACAAAAGATAGCCGTCTCAATTGAATGTAGCAAATTCAAAACCTAAGAGACGGTACTAAACCTGTCACTCACATTACGTACAACAGAGTACGAAGGCGCACACTTGATTGAAAAAAAAAACAAAAAAAAAATTGACGATGAGCGATCGAAAATCGGTCTCGCATCAACAATAAAAAACATAAATATTGATAAGCAAGGGTAACATGAGAATTGGTGTAGCAATAAATAAATATATACCTTGTGATCCCCTCCGGCGGTCGCGAACCGGAGACCATTAGGCTGCGTGTCGACGGAGAAAATCTGAAGCCCCGCATGGCGCAACCACGTCGGCTTCTCCACGATCATGTTTGTTGTTATTCCTTGCGCAGCAACAACGCTCGCCCCGTCCCCCTCCCCCTCCCCGCCCACGCCCGGCCCCTGCGTGGGCAGGGCCTCACTAATGTCGTAGCAGAGATAAAAAAGAAAGAACAACAAACCTCACTCACACACCGAACAAAAATTCCGCTGAAAAAGAGTCCTTCGGGTTTAAGGTTTACAAAAAACAAAAGGCGGAAGTTGACATTGTGATGAAAGTCTCGGGAAACAACATTGTGGCAAGAAGGAAAATTCTCGGGAATAGTACCTTGCTTTTAACCTACATCAACCTACATGGTGAGAGAGAGAGAGGAACAATTGATTGATCTAAACAGAAAAACAACAACAGCAGCGTAAGCGTCGTTCACGAGCAACAGAATGTTCGACAGCAAGAAAACTTCGTAAGTGTTGTCAGTTTTGTTGTTGTTGTTGTTGCCTTTCTACATCCGAGCTCTAAAGCAAACCTCGCTTCTCTTGTTTCTTCTCTTACTACAACCATAGCCCTGTTTTCTGTCTCTTCTCTCTCCCCCACGGCTCTACCCTACTTGATAAAAATAGAAACATGCAAAAGAAAAAGAAAAAATGAGACATGTACATATATATTTTTATTAAGGGAGAAAAACGGAGCAAAACTAAGAAAAGAAAAACTAAGAGTAATGCAGTTCTGTGAGAGAAAGAAAAGGATGAGTCGATGATGAAGCAAAAGGTGAAGTGCAACAGCGGATGATGCTTCTCTGGATACCACATACGGTGTATGTCACTTGATAAACCCTGATTAGCTACTCTTACTTAACCCCTGGTTAGTTCTTAACCCCTGTTCAGGGATGAGTGGCGACACTGGGGATCTGATGTGACTTCCACGTCCGTTTTTTAACGACTTTTTTCCAATCGCGTGATGACACGTGGAGGTGGGGTGAGGTGGACCGCAATGTAGGGTAAGTGTTGTTCACTCCAAGGTAAGTAGCACGTATAATATTGAGTCTGAAGAGCTGGCAAAGTACCCAAAGGTTATTATGGGCGTAGGAAGTGAAAGTTGAATTGGTGTAAAATCTGGAAGTGGGTTTGTTACTTTGGGATTACACCTAAAATGTGCTCCCTCCGTCCCACAAAAAGACAATGATATTGGCTTAAAAAAAATTACAAAATAAAACAATAATTTTTTAACTATATTTATTCATTGTTTGGCAAATAAGTTTTACGCAAGCTTAACAAGTATTTCTTAGCATTGCAAGCAGTCTAGCAGCTTAATTCATGAAATTTTAATCATTTTGATCATGTACCATAGTACACAATTGGATTCAACAATAGGATGGTGAATATTTGATTTATTTCTAAAAATAGATTCAGCTTTTGTACTTTTTGGAATTTTTCCTTTTAAATTTGAGACAAAAGTGAAGAAAAATTCCTAAAGTTTTGGCCCTTATTAAAGTAATATAATTAGTGCCAAAGTCAATTATGTACTACGGTATGCACTTTCTAGCAGTCAAAATACTCCCTCTGTACTCATATAATTCATGGGTTTGCATCACAGCCAACATACTCCCTCTGTAATCATGGGATTAAGCTTGATCCATATATTTCAGTAAAACAACACTTAATCTATGGGTTTTAGCCATATCATGGTCTTTTATGGAATATAGAAAGTGCAATGTTTTAATATCAACATCTAAAATTGCACCATGATTTCTCTTTTGAACAAAGTCTTGAAACGTTCGAAAAATCTACAATATTTTTTGCTAATAGTGAGGATGGGTTTATAGTAAGGGAGGGTAATTAGTGAAGGTGACACTAAAATGTAAAATCATTGGATAATGAGGATTTCACACACTCAGTAAAATTTCAACCCTTGCCAAATAGAGCGTGTCTTTGG
Source organism: Pohlia nutans (assembly GCA_022496805.1). NCBI lineage: Eukaryota > Viridiplantae > Streptophyta > Bryopsida > Bryales > Mniaceae > Pohlia > Pohlia nutans. The sequence goes on along the minus strand of CM040098.1, from coordinate 6,684,525 downwards.
AAATGCACTACTAGCAAAACGTAGTGCATGAGATCTCAACACGATAAAACATCTCAATTTTGTTACCTTAGTCCATTCACTACATTGGTAGAAAGTCAATGGTCTTTGGATACTAAGGAAGAGTGCAAAAGCATGGTGCCCAAGGCCTATATAGTAAACTAGTTTGGTGTCATATGGGCCTTAAACACCACATTTTGACATTGTTCATTGATACCCAAGTACCTCTTTTATGCTAATAGCGGAGTTCAAATTAGTAATGATAATAGGCGCACTCACCTTAGTAATTCTTAGCAAGAAGTGGAGGTTTGGGAACTATTTAACTTAATCCAAGGAATTTCTTGGGCATTTTACTCTACTACACCAATTATCTTATTTAATTTTTACTTGGACTAATTGTAGAATTAGAAGAAAATCCGAGTCAGAGTAACTGAAATAACTTATAGTAATTGTGGTAATGTAGGTATAATACGACCTATACTAAAATAAACAAAAATTCAAATTACTACGAATTTACCATACCAAACATGAATACAATATTACAACAATTACTACGTTTAGATGTTTGAAAAATAAGATGTTACGATCTAAATTAAATGATAAAATTTCATAGTTATATTCTCAAAAAAATTGGATAGATTTGTACATACAAAAAATTATTCTGAGAATTTGCAAAGAAACTTAGACTAACTGTAGGTCTCATAATAAATAAGCTAATGGGTGTAGTAAGTTAGTTAGGGAAAGCAATAGATTATCCGTCATTCCCATAGCATAATAGAGCGAATGGAAGCCAACACCCTTTTGCAATGGGACCATATTCTAGTTACAATTAGAAACTAAGTTTACATGACAATGCACAATTATAGTCCCTAAATTCATGAAATACAAATGCCATTCCTTCATCGCTTAAAAAAGTGAATTTAAATGAAGATTCTCTATTGATCAAATTTTCAAAAGGGTGCTTCATTGCACTGCTTTATTACATAACATATTAGAGAAGTTCATGAAATTTCCCTTTTCCATAAATGGCAGATTATCTGCATCCATGGTCATTGTCTTCACGAGCATGGGCAATGTCAACTTCTAGCAAGTCAAATCACCATGGGGATCTACAGAAATGGGAGGAAGTGAATTTGCAGGCATGGCTCTTGAAAGAAATGGAACGAACTGAAGTCGCAAGCATGGCTCTTGAAAGAAATGAAACCAATTAAAATTGCAGACATGGCTCTTGAAGGGAGAACCCACCAGCTACCATTGGTACAACCTGTTGTAGAAGGTGAAAACTGAATCTCATTAAAAGATGCTCATTTATTCCCCTTAAAAAAAGAGAACTTCCTGAACTGCTCTATAATTGTGTTATGCCGCTCTCTAGCTGCATGAAATGAAAATACAATAATAATAATTATCTTCATGCTTAGTCAGTTCATAATGCAAGAGCCAATGGAATTCAGGGGTAGGTGGCTTTTGTTGCTGGGCCTCTCTACTGAAGTCAGTGTCATATTCTGGTAAGTTACTAGTCACCCAGTGTGGTAAATAACTTCAGATTACCCAAAGGTTAATTATTATTTTAGTTAAAAAAAAATCCTTACTGTTATAATTGCTTTCACCAGTGGTTCGGTCAGATCAGCCGACTTGGTCATTTGCAGGAGATTAGGTTATGCACGACTTCATCAATGATGCTCATGCTCAAATTTTTTAATAACAATAATAAAATTTTACTTTTTAATTATTTTTAATACAGCAACTTTTTATGGGTGCGTGTTTTTTCACACTTCCTTGTGTCATCTTTCTACTCTTGGCACTATGCCATTGTCTGGCTTTTCCTTGCACCCTAGTAAAGGCATAACCATCGTTGCTTTCTATTTTAGGGACAAATTGTAGTTGGTTGTGGATTGGCAAGAAATATTGATTATAAGAAGAGAAGCCCAAATCTTTAGAAAATTCTTTTTCAAAATAAAATGTATTATGTATGGTGAATTTATTTATTTATTTATAAAAGAGTATATTCATTGGGTTTGACATTTTTTGATTGAATGTTGGTAACATTATAATCTTCTCATTTTGTGCCTTCACATTTGAAACCCCTAATCAAACATGATTGAACAAGATTCAATACTTCTTTTTGACATCATATTCAAAATTGTGAAAGAAGAAATTGATCATCCATATAAGTAAATATTTAACTAAAGTAAGTGATTTAAAATGAAATAGACAATTATAACTATATAGGTTGCTTGGATGGGACATAAAAGTGAAGGGTACTCCAAAAAATTCATTGTTTTCTCACTGCTGAAAATGAGCTTTGACCGACTCTCTTGGGCACATACTATTTTAGAAAGTTGGTGCCGTCTGGAATTCTGAAGATAATCAAGTTCCCTATGCATGACAACAAGTTTTGTATTTTTAGGATAAAAAATGAGTGAGAAAGAGGCCTTGACATGACATCCACTTTTTACTAGTTCACTTGTGACTTTGAGAGAAATCTTACAAATTCCTACAAATCTGATCTTCCATTGCAAAATCAGATATGCTAAGTTGAAAATACACAAAAGAACACATATAGTAGGAAAAATAATTTTGGAAAAAAGGTGAAATCCAAGTGCAAGATTTGCATTTGAGTAGCTACACCCATCCACAAGCCACCTTGCCCAACTGGAACACGTGGCAGCTCGTCATTTGTCCATCACTCTCTTCAGCTGACTTTTCTTACTCGGTTTTGTGACTATCCAGCACTTGTGGATTTTTGTAAAATTGACAATGTGCATTTCTCCAAATCAGACTACACCATTGGATAGCTAACTCCTTTCTACACAAAATTGGCCCAAATTTTGAATCATTCGGGCAATCCTTCCTTAAGATATTTTCAGTTCTAAAAATAGAGCGACCCATTTTGGGTCGCTGAGGAAGTTAAGGGCTAAGATTTGACAAACTTTTCACTTCGAAAATTTGTATAGAATTATTTCTTGGAAATAAAAATATTAATATGGAGTTGAACCGTGTCTTCATGATTTTTCCTTCTCTCTATGAAAAATAAGTCCTTGCGCGAACCCCCATTTTTAACCCTTTAACGTCCCATTCCTTTAAAGAATAGTCAAACTACACTTTTATACATAGTTGAGCATTCAAGAATTAATAAAATATATTTTTTGATATTTTTCATGCATGAAATTGTATGTTTCCTATTAGTCCTAAAATTTTCTGATTTTTTTAATACAAAATGAATTTTTTACAAATTTTTAGGTCAAACACTTCAAGAAATTCATATTAATTACAAAAAATCTTCAAAAAATATAATTTTTTTAGAACATGTGCAAATGACAATGGAGAATCATATGATATATTTTTGTAGAATTTTTGAATTTTAATTTTAAAATTAAAAAAATGAACATTCTATGCAGTGCAATTCAGACCTTGAGCAACCTAGTTTCCAATAGAAATAAAATATTCAATACTTGAAATTTGTAAGATCCGAAAAGTGAAGTGAAAACTAGACTTGATAAACTTCATTTTCTCAATTGAGAGAAATATCAAAAAACATCATCTTTAAGTTCAAAATTAGCTTTGACCAACAATCATCCACTATTTGGATGCGCGGTCCTTAAAGGGTTAATACCGGGGTATGCTTCTTATTATCTGGGTTTATCGTATCTCTACCTTACCTCTCAGTTACATTACCTAGTCCATAGAGCATTCACGAAGTCACTAAATCCCCCGGTGGTCTTGAATGAATGGGACAAAAGTGCCCCCTATTTTTGTCCTTGTCAGGGCCCACCTTAAAAAACAACATCCTCCTCCAATGGTTTTATATTCCCAAATAGGTGCCCCTAGGGTAATTTGGGGCCGTAGGCCCCAATTTTGCAAAAAAATTTGCCAAAAAAAGGGGTCTCGGTGCCCAAAATAAAAATTTCAGAAAAAGGGGGGGCCATGAACAGTGTCTCGCAGGGGTCTCGCATTCAAGACCACCGGGGATATAGGAACGGGGGAGCATTCAAGTGGGAATCATGATAAGGTATGCGAAGTTCTGTACCAATTGTACAAGACAGAGCCACTAAATTAATATTTTAAAATGTTTATAAAATGATTTTCAACCAATGATTGTGTGGACATGATTTGACAAACTTCTTCTGCAATTTCATGGTTGCAAATCAACTCAAATCAATCACTGTAAGGATTTGATGCCTGCAATAAGGACGGAATGCCCTTTTAAACTCTGCACAGTTGGAGCTACTACACTTTGAAGCTTTCTATTGTGGCAGCATTCTGGAATTAGTCTGCAGGTGTGCAATTAAAATAAGATGCAGGCACTAAAATGAGCAAACGCATGTAGACTCACATAACCTAACTTCATGGTTTTCAGGGAAGTACTGTAAGTTCAAAGGCCTATTCTGTAGTAATGAGACTGTTGCTGTCCTGTACACTGTCCAAGTTAGAAGACTCAGATATGCTCTCTGACACGCTCTCAAATGTGTCTGTCACATGCACTGTGTACGAGAAAAATAAGTAACCCTAGGAATCGGCACTTATCCAGATGTCAACACGTTGAGGAGACTCGTGCTGAGATCAACGTTTTAATGCCCACCTGCCATTTCAAGAACCATTTCTGTGTGTAATTCCTGATACTCAAGGACAATTCAGACAAATCATGCAAATAACAAAACCCATCAAATTATCAGTTGGTAATCAATGACACCAACCAATGGCATTATAGCTGAAACTTAGCATAACCCTCAAGAGTAAATGACCTTCCGCCTAGAAGCTATTCAACAAGCTATACAATGACATTAGAATATTGTATGAGCTGCAAAAATGACACTCGTTGCTCAGGCTCATAAGGGAACTCATAAGATCTTATCACAGGTAGCATTGACTTTCCAGATGAATCAGGGCAAGAGTGGTGAAGTCCAAAGTAGTAAATACATCATCGGTTCTACAACCTGAAGGTCTTGCTCTTGACTCCATAACCTTTCCTAAATAAGGGTTTCCATTCTTGTATGTACCGGTATTCAGCATTCTTTTCGTTTAGCATATACCCGATAGATTGCAACTCCAGCGATTGTAACTGTAGTTCCAACTGCATTCATACACCATGTGGCCAATACACTTCGTCAGGAACTAAACATCACATAACACGCAACTTACAAACCACTACATGCGTATGCAGGAGAATACTATGTATAGATTAAATCATCTAGGAAGGCTCAGCTGAAATCTCCAACAAATCTAACCAATGGACAGTGAAAACCTTTACTTCAGGATGCCTAAGATAGCCTAGATAAACTTAGTATGAAATATTCGCCAAGATTTGTCTTCACTAGATTCAAGTGCTCATCAGTTTTCAGCTTACCAGCAGCAACTGTCAGAGCGCGCTTAATCAAGCGCTTATAGTGCTTGTGAGTCCTGCCTTGTTCTGTTTCCGGTATACTCAAGTGTGGACGTTGAGCAGCATCAACCATTCGTCGAAACAAGTTGCCGATATCTCCTACTTTCATGCTCACTGATATAGGAGCTTCAACTCCCATTTCAGTGCAAACCTGCACATTAAGAACTGTGAGATATAATGTGCTGCACCACCAGAGTGTTATGCTTAGCAGAGATGAGACTTCTAGTGCACCGATTATTGCCATTACTGTGAGCCACAGGATGAGTGTGAGACTTTACACCAATCCTCACACTAATTTCGGTACATACATCTCAAATGTACATGTGCTCTCAATTACTGTGACTTACACTATTGTTCTAATACCACAATTACTGTGAGAATACTGAAGTACTGTGACTCACAGTACTGGTATTAATTGGTGTACTAACCTCAGTCTTACTAACTAAAATTGAACGCAAATTTTCTTTTCAAAAAAGATAATCAACACAATGAAAAGGGAAGACATCAACGAGTAACTCCATACCCGATGAGCATTTTGTATACACGAAGAATCAGGCTCAAGATCGTCCTTGGCAGCAATCAACAAGCAAGGTACCTCCACCCCGTTAATCTCCCCATGAGCTGCGACCTCCACCAACAACTCATGAGCTCGGCCCCAAGATGCTGCATCTGAACTGCCATGTCACAAACCACTCAGACCCCATCCCAACATCATCTTAAACATTTTATTTAAGCCACAAACCAAGGACTAGAAGTATGAGAGGTTAAACCTGTCATAGACAAAAGCGGCCACATCACAATCTGTCATGGCATCCTTGCGACAAAGGAGCTTTGCCACGGATTCCTCATTCACTTCCCGCAATACCAATGTTTTCTTGGAGCCCTGCACGGAAAAACTGTCCAATGAGAACCACGGTACAACCTCCACGTCTGTGTGCTTCACATAAGTCAAAGATTAATACAGCCTACCAAACTGTGAAAGTTGAACTGGACCATCACAACTGACATTACAGCGACCACTCTGGCATGCTAGGAATTGTCAACATACCCCAATTTGTTCAACAACATTGGCCGTACAACGAACTCCTTTGGTAGGTGCAGAGGCTTCATTATAGGGCCTGTAGATAGCCAATAATCAAAGTGGTTGAAAACATGTTTCAACTATGACTTGCAATAACTCTCTTGCTGCTCACATGACAAACAATACAGGAATCTCAAAAGGTAGGCAGAAAGCATCAATCTTTTGCGAACTAGTCAATCGGTAAAAACACCCCTTATTCACTTGCACTCACCACTGAAACTATCTCACTTAATACCAAGCATCCCACTCTCCACTGCGGGACATTAAAATCCTCAGATGTCTGGCTATTTAGGGCCGCTTTCACAGTACACAAACTCAGCAATCACAAAAATATGCCTACATACATACCTTCCCACAAGCGCATTCAGTAGAGCCGATTTTCCACTGTTGGCTGCCCCAAACACGTAAGCTTGAAACACCACCCGCTGCGAGCGTTGCTTCTTCCTATCCTGGCGACGGCGACGTGTGATCCGAAAGGCTGAAGATGGATCTCCAGGATACCCTATGTATATAAGATGCTCCAAACTCTTCTGAGGTTCCAGCAAAGTCATCAAAGCCCACTGCGACCAGCCCAAAATGCTGTTTATTCTTTCTATCCCACACACAGCACCAGCAAACTATTCTCTAATCACGTGTTCCCTTGTCAAGTAGAGGCAAAGAAACTAGCGTCTGTCACAGCTGAAATTGATTTTCAAAGAGAAAAGTTGCAAGAATTCTCATTTTCAAAATAATAATTCTTGAAGATTTAAATTCTGCTCAACTGCGGCACACTCTTTTTGCATGCGCATGCTTCTCAAGATTGTAATAGTAGTTTGGATTCATACCAATGACACAAAACCATTCAGAGTTAATCCTCCCACACTGTTGGATTCTGCAGCGTTACTATAGATCGAATTCTCCCAAGGGCTGCACAAGTCACCACAACGGTCAATCCTCTCTCTATATCAAAGCTCGACAAATTCATGAGAATCGGAAAAAGTTAACAACCTAGAAATAGGACTCTGATAAAAAAATTCTACGCATGCAAGAAAGCGGCAATCAACCTAGAAGGAGCTGTAGAGAATAGTTCCTCCAGCTCTTGCGACTTAAGTGAACCGTCCTGCACACAAAATGGTAATATTAGGATCTAAGTTCAAACTACTTTTATGAGACATATTATAGATAAATCGGTGAACAAGAGCAGGTCTCATACTTGCGTTTCAAAATGACGTCAAAGACCAACACCCAACACGGGAACTTTCAGATATTAAGTGATGCAAGAGCACACGGATCTAGGAGAAGAGCATTTGGTCAAATGATTTCCTTACCGCATCAATATCAAAAGCAGCGAACACTCTATTAAGAAAATCCAGTGCATTCTCAGTTAACTCGACGCTCTGTAAAACACAAGATGGAGATTAGAAAGACGCATCTCTTCATACAAAGACCTGCCTTGTGGTCAGATCATTAGCGTGAATAGAGCATTTTTGAGATATTAAAAATCGACACCAACCCCAGAGGCTACAATGATAAAGCACCAGATATTGTAGAAAGTATAATCACAACGCATCATTGCATTTACACCTACATGTCTTGGAACTCAAAATTCTAGTCTCATCCCAAATACCTGGTCCGAAGCCCGCTTGAGCGATGGGCACAATAGCACGTCATCCCGAAGTTCAATCTCATCATTGTAGCCAAATTTTCTCAATACAGTCCAAGTAGTTTCTAAACGACCCCGCTCAATAAACAGCGCGTGGAGAAAGAGAAAACCGGTCAGTGTAAGCCCATCGTTGCTGACACCTTCAGCCATCTTCTCAGACACTACTTTCTTCACCCCTACTATCTCAGACGCCTGCAAAGGTGCATTGAAGCACTTCACCTGATCCATAACACAACATCAATATTCACATCCATGATGCATCGGATCGCAACCTGATTGAGATAAAGGTGAAAGGACATTAAACGAAGAATGAGGGATACACGAAACAAGACCTGGAAATCGTTCAGTTCCACATCATTCAGAGTTCCATCTCTGTCGTGGTCGCAGAGTATAAAGATTCGCTTCAATGCTCGCACACAACGTGGCTTCAAAGTCTGTGTTTCCTGGTCAAAAAGCGGCGCAGTCGGATGTAGAATAGCTTTCTGGGCATAATAAAATACCTCAGCTACCTGCAGAGCATGCCATAATAGCTTTAGTCCCTTGCAGTGCCATTTGCGGCCTCAATACCTCCTGTTACATTCACATCAAAAGATGTACCAGATCATTCAACTTAACTCAAATCACCCACTCTTTTAACATGTCTACAAGCATCTAGAATATCTGGACAGAAATTGACATAATCGCCTTGCATTGTACCACACTACAATCTGATCCAATTTAAATCCCTTTATTAAATGCGTTTCTTCCCTTTACCGAGCTTCTGAATCATTAATAAAAGTTGAAATATCAATCAGCTTGCACGGTAAGTGATCAATACCTGAATTTGTTTGATGGACGAGCACTCTATACAGGTCTCGATTTCCCGAAATTCGTGCATAAGTGGAGCCATTACTTGTTCTAGACTAGGTTGACGATCGTCACGAAGATCAAGCTTACAACCGACCACAATAACGGGCGCTTTGATCTGCAAGCCCATACAACAATTACTATCGGTACACTTAGGAAACTAATATGCCAAAAAAAAAGAATTCAAAAATCCAAAGTTGCAAGGTAGGGCACTGACCTCTAAAGCCCGAAGCTCAGGCAACCAGTAACTAGACAGGCGTTCAAGTGTATGCGGTCGGTCGCAGGCGTAGGTCAGAACTATCGCGTCTGCTTTCTTGCACTCCATCTCCGTCTTCGCCTTATCTTCTTGTCTGCACTCGATCAATTAATCCATTGTCAATCAACACTTATCTCTCCCAATTCACGACCCTAATTTTGACAATTCAACTTGTGCACTTGATGCACATTTGCTCTTCTTTCCAGCTCGTGAACTTCATGCGCAATTGCAAAGACCAGTCAAAATTATGGAAAGGCCCTAATTCGCAGTTCCAAAACCTCGGAAACCGGTTCACACCCGAAATGGGCCACATTGTGCTAATGAACACACCACTACACCATAACCCTTCTTTACATTGAGTGCGCAATTGAGCTCCAACACAAATTGCTCAGGACAATCTTGTCCAAACACAATGCGTGGTACATATGGTGCCATTCGCTTACAAGAAGCTGTGAGAAGAAGGACTGCAATCCGAGGCGAAATTGACCGAACTTTCCGAAACCCTAAAATCAAGAAAAGTGTCCAAAGTGTCTCACCGGGACGACGTGTCGATGATTGTGAGCGGGACGCGATCGGGATAGAAGTCATGAGGCAGGCGCGTGGGCGGCAACACGGGCGGCGTCTTCTCGGGGAACGAATCCGTGGCCACTGCGGTGATGAGCGAGGATTTGCCCGTGCCTTGATCGCCCACCACCACGACTTGGCAGCGGGTCCTCGACTCAAAAGACATGACTACTGATGCTGTTGTTGCGATTGTTGCAACAGCAATCGCCTGTACAATAGTAGAAGAATTATGCAGCAACGGAGAGTGCGACCCTAATCTTCGGCAGGCTGAAGTGTGACAGCAGCAGCCAGGAGCGGCAATGCTCCTCCATCGCCCGCACAGCAAAGCAGAGACGACCACGACCGAGCTTGGTCTGACATAATCAGCTTCAGTCAGTCGGTCCGTCCGTCGGTCGGTCCGTCCGTCGGTCCTTGGTTCGTTGAGTCGTTGTTCGTCCGTCGGTCCTTAGTTCGTTGACCGTTCAAGTTGGGAGTTCATGGCCATTTTTATTTATTATTATTATTTATTATTATTATCCCCTCACAACGTCCAGAAGCTGGATCATGAACAGGTTAACCCTTTAACGTCCCGATTCAACACTGTTTTCAAAGATTTGTTATAAAATGGTTGATGTAAAACGAAAATGGAGTTGATGTACAAAACAAAGTTGCGAATGTCAATGTGTAGATAACATCCGTACGGTTGGATTCATCATATTTATTATTAATATTTTTAAAGTAATTTTGCAAGGTTTTCTCTTGAAATTCAATTTAAAATCCAAAATTAACACAAAAAAAATTATTATTTTTTTTAATGAAATTAGAATGACATGCACTACGAGATGGTATGGTTTCCATTATTTGATTCTACTTACTATGGAAAATCATATTTAAGGTCTTTCTTTTTGAACTAAGATTGAAACTTGACATTAATCACTTTTGCAAATATTCAAAAATTCACATTATCTTATTTGGAAGATCCATACCGTACAAATGGTATTCAACTAGCACAAGAATGAAAAAAAAAAATGGATGAAAAACATCCGGTACCTACATAAATCGAGCTGCTGAAATTCATCCGACGTCAAGATTCTGGACGCCGGCGCGCTAAAGGGTTAAAAGCCTTGTAACTTCAGTTTCTCATGCAGCCTCGGATGACTTTCATTCAAGTCACCTTCGTAAGCCTATTAAATTCTTTACCAATTGCAATGAATCTTTTATGATGGGGGAGCTGTTGATAATTTTGGACAAGCCTCCAACTGCAAGTATGTCAATTTTTTTGGGTAGATTTTATGTTTGCAATGGTCCTCTTGTGTACACCTCATGTACATCTGAGCCATGCTAATATCTATATTTGAGGCTAGCATCTACTTCTGTACAAAAGGTTGGTACGTTTAGGGGTTGTTGTTGTTGTTATTATTATTATTATTATTATTATTATTGTTATTATTGTTATTATTGTTATTATTATTATTATATATTTTTTTTGAATATCAATGAAAATGTTCAATATGAGGCAATTTTGAGTGGGGTAACCCCCTCGGGTGTTTAGGGATTAATGAATTTTTTCTCTGCAACGTCATTTCAATTTCAACTATATCTTAAGTCCATTTTGTCAAAAAGAAAAGGGTCTTTTGATTTATTTTTCCAAAATTTTGATCGTTTCATATTTATCAAAATGAAATTTGTATTTCTTATGAAATATAATCAAAATTATGGTCTAAATGTAAAGATGTTGCTCTAAAAAAAACAATTCATAAAAAAAATGCTTCACAACAACCTTTTTAAAATTATATCCTAACATTTTTGACCACATTCTTACACACTACATTTGAGTTTGGCCTTTTTTATACACTATATCTCAAAAACACCCTCAAGTTGTCTTTTTATGATCGCACCATGGTAATTTTCTAAATTCACTATCATGCTATTGAAGCTATTACTCATTTTCTAAGATAATCCAAACTCTTTGTGTAGCATTCTTGGCATGTTTTGGTTTATCCTTTTGAATCTCCTACCATGTAATTGCTCTATTATTTTGAAAGATTTTAATGCCTAAGTGTTTGAACAAAAAACAGTAAGAAAAACATAATAAACAATAACATCTCCTTCAAAATATCTATACCATTATAACAATTTTTCTTCTTCAAACGTTCACATGTAATTTGGATTTGCTAATATTAAGGCTTATTTCTATACAAATTAAACACCCTACAATTCAAATATAACTACCCCAACAAAACTACGCTAACATCCATTATCATGAACTTATCCTCTCACTTTTCACAAAGTTCGTGCCCACACCACCATCTAGATAAAATAAGCAATTCATAAATTCATTAAGGCTTAAAAACCACAAAACGCACAACCTCCCACTCTTTGACTATGAACATGCACACTTTAAACCTTTCAACTTCCAAAAAGTTATGTGGGGTCCAAAAAGGTACAAATAGAGAGCTTCTCATTCATCCGTAAAAAATCACGTTCCACATCAAAACCCCAAATCTCCAAAAAAGTCCACTGAAACAATAAATCATGTTTTCTATGTTTTTTCTAGTATTGACGATGGCAACAAGATTTACAACAAAGACATCACTAACAAACACTAACCAAAGTCCAAACTTCCTCAAAAGTATACGTCCAATTCAACAATACATTGGTTGTTGTATATTAGACACATACATGGAGGTGGCAACTATCAAACCATTACATGAAAATAGTGTGCACACAAGTGCACAATTAAATCATATGAGCATCTACACATGGTCAGAGATAATGTAAACATGTAGTAATTCTATGAGCATCTAAACATGCTCACAAATCAACTAAACGTGTAGAAATCATATGAGCATCTAAACATGCTCAGTGATCAACTAAACATGTAGAAATGATATGAGCATGATTTATATGAGCATCTAAACATGCTCAGTGATCAACTAAACGTGTAGAAATCATATGAGCATCTAAACATGCTCAGTGATCAACTAAACATGTAGAAATGATATGAGCATGATTTATATGAACATCTAAACATGTTCAGAGATCAACTAAACGTGTAGAAATCATATGAGCATCTAAACATGCTCAAAGATCAACTCAACATGTAGAGATGATATGAGCATGATTTATATGAGCATCTAAACATGCTCAAAGATCAACTCAACATATAGAAATCATATGAGCATCTAAACATGCTCAGTGATCAACTAAACATGTAGAAACCATATAAGCATGACTTACATGAGCATTTAACATCCTTAGAGATCCACTAAACGTGTAGAAATCATAAGAGCATGATTCATGTGAGCATGATTCATGTGAGCATGATTTACATGAGCATCTAACCAAATCACACAGAGATCAGAGGCTCACACAAAAGGCCTACACCAACAACCACTCACATAGGGTCATCAGGAATGAACAGTGCAGCTGGCTCGTACAAGTAGTAGCTGGACACGCTCTCTGTCATTTGTAGAAGTATCATTGCCAAACACTCCATAGAAATTTTAGCAACGCTCATCTTCCAATCTGTGTCAAAACAAGCATACACTCCAGGTGTCAGAGACAATGGGCCAAAGCAAAGGGACTGTCTGCGTTACAGGAGCCTCAGGGTTCTTGGCCTCCTGGCTAGTCAAATGCTTGCTTGCCGATGGGTATCATGTCCGTGGAGCTGTTCGAGATCCTGGTAAGCTCAACACTCTCATGCAGGAGATTAATACTATTATTATTGTCACTTTAAGCATTTTAACCAATATGTAGGAGTATGCTTTCATTGGGAGATCATCACTTTAAGTACTACAAGAGCCAAACTCTCTTGAATTACGATTTCTTAAGTAATCATTCAAAGTGGGAGGGTTGTACACCACTATTGAAAGCATAGTAGACCAACCTCATTTCCATTTCCGATCATAAACATTTACCCAAATCATGTTTGCTAATTGAAGGCCAATTGAGTACTCCCTCTGTCCGGAAATAATTGTCCTAATCTTTGGCATTTCTTTTCCTTAGTTTTTGTTCTATGTTTTATACTTCAAACGTAAGCCACTTCAAACGGCAGACAATGAGAGTGACGCAAAAACTACACACTACTATTAAACCATTTTTCGAGTACTGAGAAAAAAAAAAACAGTGTTAATTTTAAAACACGTCAAAAATTAGGACAATTATTTCCGGACAGAGGGAGTATATGAATAGATGAGTTGTTGTTGGTAACAGGGGTCAATATAGGAGACTAGCATTGTACAAGAATAAGTAGAAAAAAACAGACACAGCATTGATCTCAATTTGAACTAGCAGGCACAGTTATTGGCATAAGAAACAGAATGTTGCTGTGATTAGGTCCCTAATGTAATATTCTCTACCTTTACTTAAATACAAAGTTTGTGATCAAATTACGTGTGCATGTATGTGTTTTGATACTCCTGAAGAGAATCACGAGAAGGCGGCTCACCTGTGGGCATTGCCGGGGGCCAAGGAGCGCCTGGAGCTCGTGAAGGGCGACTTGCTCACGGAAGGGAGCTACGATGCGGCGGTGTCAGGGTGCGAGGGTGTGTTCCACACTGCCTTGCCTCTGGTGTTCATTAAATCTGACCCCAAGGTAATAATCCAGTCATTTGATCTTCTCAGCCAGTAATTTCCTCGTCCTGCAATTCATGCCAGAGTTCAATACCGCACGCACTTGCAATTCTAATTCTACTCATAGAACACGAAGCACGGAGATCTGTGTCATCCTGCAAATACATGCTACAATTTAAGCCACTAAAATCCAAATCGAACTTGAAAGAAATAATCATCAAAGGTTGAGTTAGTCTGCAGTTTAATGGCTTTCTTATCAACTTTGAAGTTCGACCATGGACAATTTAGAACAAAAATTAAAGAGGAAAGAAGAGAGTAAGTTGGTAGGAGAAAAATGAAGAGTAATGAAACAACAAGATTGAAGTATATACTAGTTTAAAAGGACATTCTCATTTTTTTAGTTCAAGCCCAACTCTTGTCATCCTGCAAATGCATGCTACAATTTAAGCCACTAGAATCCAAATTGAACTTAAAAGAAATAATCATCAAAGGTTGAATTAGTCTGCAGTTTAAAGGCTTTCGTATCAATTTCGAAGTTCGACTACGGACAATTTAGAACAAAAATTAAAGAGGAAAGAAGAGAGTAGTTAGTAGGAGAAAAATGAAGAGTAATGAACAACAACATTGAAGTATATATTAAAAGTACATTCTCATTTTTTGTTGAAATTTTGATTCAAGCCGAACTCTTGAGCTTCTCACAGCATTATTTTCTTGAGTTGGAACCATTGCACTTTCCCTGTATATTCATGCCAATAGGGTGCAACTTTATTTATTTTTATTTATTTACTTGAAGCTGGACTCATAGGAAGCATGTAATACCGTTTCATCCTCCAGAATACTCTATCTGACAATTAAAGGTGAGAATTGATGATCATTCACGCAGGCAGAGATCCTGGACCCCGCCATCTTGGGCACGCTGAATGTGCTGCGCTCATGTGTGAAAGCATCCGTGAAACGAGTGGTGCTCACATCCTCCAGCGCTGCTGTGCGCTACCGAGACGACCTGGAGCAGCCGGGTGCCAAGACACACTTGGATGAGTCCTCGTGGAGCACCATTTCTTTCTGCACCCAGTATCAGGTCACTAATAAATCATCAGTAATCTTTAAGATACAATGGTTTGAAAATGACCAATTTCGATGAACATACTGGAACCAACTTTTATATCACTAGAATCAGTGCAGAAAAATTGCATTTGTTAGTCAAAAAATCGAACAAAAGAAAATTACTAATCATCAGTCAACAGTAATCTTTAAGATACAATGGTTTGAAAATGACCAGTTTCGATGATCATACTGGAACCAACTTTAATACCACTAGAATCAGTGCAGAACAATTCCATGTGTTGGTCAATAAAGAAAGAAAATCGAACAAAAGAAAATCCCACTCCAAAGTGCTAAAAACAACATGACACCCATTCGTGGCATTTGATGTATTATCAATCAACTTCAACCGTATCCTGCAGGTCACTAATCATTAGTCAACAGTAGATACAATGGTTTGAAAATGACCAGTTTCGATGATCATACTGGAACCAACTTTTATAGCACTAAAATCAGTGAAGAACATTGCATGTGTTAGTCAAAAAATCGAGCAAAAGAAAGTCCCACTGCAAAGTGCTAAAAAACATGAAACCCATTCGTGGCGTTTGATGTATTATCAATCAACTTCAACCGAATCCTGCTAAGTCAGTACAGATGTATAATGTGTGTGCAGTTATGGTACCCGTTAGCCAAAGTGCTGTCGGAGCAAGAGGCTTGGAAATTTGCATTTCTGCACTCGCTTGACTTGGTGGTTGTGACACCGAGCTTCGTGATCGGCCCCTGTTTACCCCACCAGCTGTCCAAAACTGCCAAAGACGTCCTCGACCTTCTCAACGGTAACGCAAAGTCTTAAATGCCATTTTTCGTATGTATCCCCATAGCCAGCCTTTTGCCCCATCATACAGTTGTCCCTCTCTATTATGACATGTTTGGAAAGCCCTGGCAGACATGGATTGATTAAGGTAACTATATCTAAAAGCGACCATTTCCTTAAAGCGTGCATAGCTCAATCTTCCATAATAAGTAGATTCTGACACCCTACTGTTGATGAGAATGTGCACAATCTGAACGTTAGAGTTTAGGGTCGCTTTAAGGTCAACCTATAGTTAGCACTTTGGAAATTCATAACTTATTCATAGTGTCCAAATAATGCATGTTAAAGTGCGTTGGAATCCTCTTGAACATGCTATTAAGACCCACTGAAAATATTTTCTGTCATATGTGTGTAAATAAGCTCAGTTGGTATGGTGAACGCTTTAAGGTATAGTTACCTTAGTCACAGAAATGACTTGAAAACAATAATATCGTCAGAAAGTAAAACATTGGTGCTGCAGGGGGCAGCAACTTCGGCATGCTGGGGCGCATGGGGTACGTCCATGTGGATGATGTAGCACGAGCTCATATTTTGGTGTATGAAACGCCATCTGCACAAGGGCGTTACATCTGCTCTGCACACGAGACCACGCCACAGGAGCTTGTGGATCACTTGGCCCAGCGGTATCCAGACCTCCCTATTTGCACCAAGTAAGCACACTCTCTACTTTGACATGTGGAAGTTGTCCAATCAGGTGTGCAGAAATGTGCAATTGCAGAGTGTCACTGAGAGGGATGAGTGCATTTCAAGTAAGGTAGAAGCACCAGAAACTGTTAGGTACCAATTGTGGTCACCTATAAAAGCACCAATTTCAACTTCAGGAGTTCCCAATCTAGTTATCACAAATATTAATTATGAATACCAAGTTATCAATCTAGAAATGAAAGACAGTTATTGGTACACCTACTAACATCAACAATGGTCTATGCATACTAAGTTTGAAAATTTAGAACAAAATCATACATTGTGAACAAATTAATTAAAACTGAGCTTGGTTATTAGATCCAAAGTTTTATGTGCTGCAATTTTTTATCATTGAAAATCAGCGCTCCATGTAGGTTGAAATGCTTAAACTGACGGCAACTGTACCCCTTAAGCCTATTCTGGATGGTCCAATAAGTCATGATATGGTGATTAATTGCACACATGCTTCGACCATGTCAGATTGACCGGGGAGCCCCCCATGCCATTTTACACATTAAACACAAGCAAACTGCAACGCCTGGGACTCAAATTCAAACCTGTGGATATCATGTTTGATGACTGCGTTGCATTCCTCGAGGGAAGAGGCCTCCTCACAAGACATTCCAAAACGACCCCAATGCCGTTTCCTGAGCCTTGCAGAGTCGGCCTGCTGCAGAACAACGTTGAACTGGCTGAAAGACATTAATAGGTTATTAATAGTCTAGTTGAGAATGGGCGCAAGCAGATACCTACAGTATAGTGTTTGATCAATGACATTAACCCTTAAAGATCTAGAGAGTTCTTTCCGACCAGTACTGTACACCAACATTTCATTGTATTTGGCATAGTTCTATACCTGCTATGGGTTTAAGGTCAAAAGTGAAGTTAAAATTCACGTCGACATGATTTTAATGAGCTACTGCGGTCTCAATCTGAAACTTTCTATTAACAACAAATGCCAAATATACGCCGACGTATGTACTATCCCATCAGCCCTTTAAGGGTTAAAACCCATGTGTCTATACACAAGAAGTCATTAAAAAAGGAGGTAGTTATTTGTTTTTCAACAAAGTGTAATGGAAACGTGGTATACAGCTTGCACCCTTTCCACTGTAGCACAAACAGCACTAAAATATCGAAGAACTGGTTCACTTCTGAAGCACATTTCATTCCAAAGTCAGGCTCTCACACATGAGAGACTCTCATTGAGAGTCCACATGCAAACATGCCGATCAAGGACTGGATGAAAGGAAATAAAGAATTCTGATATGAGTAACACCTGGCTTTGCAAACACAATATCGTGCATGACAACATAAGTTCAAGATTGTGCACAAAAAGAATCTGGATTCTTTACTTGGCTTTGCAAACACAATATCGTGCATGGCAACATAAGTTCACAAAAAGAATCTAGATTTTTTTTACTTGGCTCACTGTTCATTGATTTCAAGAATGTTATGAGACATGGCATAAAATAATCAGCAGCTCTTGCTCCAGAACCAGAATGCCTCAAACCCTAAAACCCTAAAACCCTCGCCAGCGATCACAAGCAACGCTCCTTCATCGATCACCAGGATTCCCAACACTCGCAAAAAAAAAAAAAAAAAGTTTCACATACCTGACGGTTCATCATTGACCAAGCACACTCTCATAATAACGAAAAGCTGCGCGAGTGAAGTCACTGACTGACGGAGTGCATTCACAGCTGAGCGACTGTCTCATCCGCTGAGTCGTCCCGAGCTTTGTGCCACGAAAAAGTCGACGAAAAGTCGACGAGCTTTGTCGCAAGGAATCTCGCCTTTTCCGTCAGTCGCCAAACGTTCGTTGGGACACAACACAACCACGTAGCTCAAGCATCAGCATCAGCAGTGAGAGACGATGACGACGACGACCTTGGAGGGCGATGGCGGACGACTGACCACGCACGCCTTCACTCACTCTTTACTGCAACTCACTCACTCTCTGCCTTAACTTAAGTTGCGCAATGACCCACCACCAGCTTTCGTTTCATTCCGGCAGCAGCAGCTCAAGGTGCCTACCGACGCCGCAACTGGCTGGGTTTGTGGGTTTTCGTGATGAGTGTCGTTTTTTTTTTAACTCTTCTTCAGCAACTCGGAGATTTTTTTGTTTGTATCGCGAGTTCTTCCTTTTAGTTTCGTGTCTGTACTGAATCCGCGGCGCTTTTTCTCTTGTTACTCGGGATTGGATTGTTGTATGTTGTCTAGAGCGTCGCCAATTGATAAGAAAATCCATTGGGGATTGAATGAGCTTTGACGTCGTTTTTTAACTCAAAAACAGAGGACTGTTCTCTCTTCACTTGTTGCAGTAATCTGGCTCATTTATGTAGGTTTTTGGGAGAGTTTGCAATGTACTTGTGGGAGCTTTTATGCTCAATGAATTTCCACAAAGACAGCTATATTTGTGAAGTGGCATCCGGTTGCAGAAATATTGTCCGCGAGTTATGTCAGGTTTTGCAGAATGTAGGTTTTGCGAGAAAACAAAAAGGAATGTTTGTAGTTCTCTAGCACGTTTTTGTAGGTTTTTCCACAATGCGCTCAAAAATGAAGAGGTTTTAAATATTCAATGAAATTCCACAAAGACAGCGATCTTCTCCCCCCCCTTTTTTTTATTTCCTTTTTTTTTTTTTTTTTCCTGTACTGTTCAGTGAAGTACAATCTCTGCATACCCTGACCTCTTTATCTCACTGACTAAACTGATGCATGACCGAGACATAGTTTGAATGTGTGACAAGTGTGCTACTGTCATTGAAAGTGTGGCAAGTGTCATTTTAGGGAAAGTCATGCTAAAGAGGTCTGAGTGTTCATGGTTTCAATATTAGTGTCCTTGTATGCTGAGTTATGCCCGTGTTTTTTTTTTTTTGGGCAGAATGTAGGTGACGGAGGAACCGAGGTAGCGGCGAATTGAAATCTTATCGCTATGAGAATATCCGAGTGCAGCAGGGTTGGAAAAGGGTACGATGGAAAGCCGATATTGCTGGGGAAAGCCGGACGAGGCCAAGTGCAATAGAAGAGTGAGAAGGGATGATGGATGCCTTTGTACAGGTTTGCTTTCTTTTCTCCACTCTAACAATGCATTAGGGAGTGTGGGTGGTGTTTTGGATTCCTACTTTATTGTAGATCCCATAGATCATGAGATCGAACGCGGACTTCGTAAACATTCAATCACAAGAAATTGAAGTTTATAACTTCAGTATCACAATGATAGAGCCCCCGAACGAACGGACTTCATAAATATTCACAAGAATTTGAAGATGAAGTTCCAGAAGCCCAGGAAATGACCGCTTGACTGTGGATGGATGGGTTGTCAGACTGTTCCCATATTTTCTCAAGTCTGGCCTCCATTCAATCCGAGTGTGAAAAAGTGAATGGTGGAAAATCAGGGTTTAGGTTTAAGCTTCTTCAGGATGTGGGTTCAGCCTGGAGCTAGCTTTAGTAGTTTGGATTAAAGAATCTGAGATTGGTTGTGTTTGCGTCTCTCCCAGTTTGGTACCATTTGTTACCAGGGGCTAAGACTCAGCAGGGCTGTGCAGTGCCCTCCCTCTGCCATTACAGTCCAAAGAAGGGAGGTTAGGTGGTGGAGGGAAGCTCCAAAACGACAGACTCAGGCTCAAACGCACAGCCAACTTATGAGAGAAACAACTTTTCCTCTGCCCTGCCATTGTCCTTCCCCTTCTGCTGCTTGTGAATCAGACAATCTCGCTTGGCATGGTTACGAGGCATGTGATAACTGCTGTGAGCACAGGATTGAACGCACAGGCTACGATTGGAGTGAAAACTACGCTTGGTTCCACCCCCTTTGTGAAGTTGGAAAGCCAGGTCAGTGAGGCTCATCACTCTCTTGAATGCCGACTTTCTTAACCCCTAAGCGTCCACTGTGTATTTTCTGTGGTGTAGGAAAATTGGACCCCCTGCTGCGAATCATCTGTTTGTGTGAAAATGACTTCAGTTTGACACGATCAAACACTCTTGATCTTGTAGTGTAGAACTAGAGCTTTAAAATGATGTATTGCAATCAAAAAACCGAGGTAAAATGAGAAAATGCCACCGTTGCAAAGTTCAGTGATGCAGATGGCCATATTGGGCGTTTTAGACGCTTAGGGGTTAAAATTGCACAAAGTCATGTACATTCTTGTCCCATTCCACCATCAATATTACATCCATTGTGCTTCTAACTTGTTATTCAAGGTAGAGCTATTACACGACGTCTTTGATGATCTTTTTTGAGCTAAAATCGCTTGATAAGAATTCACGCACTTTTCAAAAGTCGGTATTCTTAGTTGCAGAGTATCAAGACATGGAGAGCTTTTTTGGTCTAGATTCAGGTTGAGTTTGTGAGGGTTTAGTACTGTTCTTGGCTTTGTTGAGCGTTGTGATTTAGTTCTTGTTATATCTTTTGTTTTTGCTTGTGCAGCTTCCGAATGAGTGAAAATGGTGAAGTACTCTCGTATGGAGGAGAATAAACGAGTGTATGAAGAACAGTATGACACGGACGAGTACGAAGCTTTGACATGCGAATGTCATCACCTGGCAAGGGCGAAGGAGCTCAATGGTTCAAGACGGAAGCCATTTTTCTGCATCTATTGTAAATCAGTGTACAAGGACAAGAACAAGCTGAACCTGCACAGGTTGGAAGGCTGTTTCGCGGTGACGAACGATGGCAGGAAGACGGTGCTCAAGATTTACCCCATGTTTGGGAAAGGGCAGCGGGGCGAAATCGAGGATATACTGATCAAACATGGGCTGATGAACCCCAGGAAGAAACCCTCAAGGGCAAAGAGGAAGAAGTCAGCCGTAGCCCTGAGAACAAGCATGGAAACAATGCAGGACAAGCCGCAGAAGCTGAAAGTGAGGGGTATGCTTTCTTCGTCTTCTGAGGCACAGAAGAAACACCAATATTCGAGTGATAGTGTGATGCAGATTTCGTATGGACACCAATACGAGGTGGACCACCCCAACAGCATTCTAAGTGATCACAGCACTTTTGTTGTTGCGCACGGAGAGATGCAGGTGCAGATGCAGTTGACCAGGGAACAGGTCGAAGCCCAGGCGTGGGAAGTTGCCAAGGCATGGGAAGTGAGTAGTATGCTTCCAGATGCTGCGTACCCCCGGCCTGAGGTCGTCCCCTGTCCCGGTCTTTGGCACTTGATGCAATTCCAGTTGCTACCAAGTGACTTCCCTGACGTGAGGGATGAAGCCTTCCTTCACGCCTTTTTCGAGTTTGTAGACAAGGGACCCATTGATCCTGGTTTACGAAGCTCCTATGGAACGTGGTACATGGAGCGCGAGGTACATTGCAACTCTTATCTTTTAACCCCTAAAAGACCAAGAAGTTTTTTTTATTTTTTTTAAAACAGTTTTGAATAGGTACTATGTTGACTTCCTTTCATTCAAATTTCTTCCTCTTTTGATCAACTTATGCAATCTTCTTCACTGATTCCAGTGATATAAAATCTGTTCCTTTCTGAATTATATATTTTCACAATACAATCGATTGAATTCGTCATTTTAAAACTACGAATCCTTGGTTACCCAAAAGGTCCAAAGCTAGCCTCACCTTTTCGGCAGTTCACATGGAAACCTTTTTTGATTCAATTTTATTTTATTTTATTTATTGACTAAACGCATGCAATGTTCTTCAAT
The DNA here is from genome assembly GCA_022496805.1 of Pohlia nutans. NCBI lineage: Eukaryota > Viridiplantae > Streptophyta > Bryopsida > Bryales > Mniaceae > Pohlia > Pohlia nutans. The sequence continues at coordinate 6,661,948 of CM040098.1, read as the reverse complement.
TTGGCTCCATTTTGAAAACCATTGAATCCTTGGTCTTTCGGGGGTTAAAATGCATCTGTTCGTTGCAGACTGATGCAGATGAAGAGGAGCAGAAAGCCGTCAAACTGACGATGAGCAGATTCAAGTTAGTTCAAGGTCATCCGGATCTCATAGCGCGGCACAAGGAGAAAACTGCAGTGCAAGCGTTTCTGCAATATCAGAAAGACTGTGTACAGTTTGAAGCACGGAAGGAGGCAGCAGAGAAGGAGCTTCAGTCACGCCGGGAGACGTATGTGAAGGAGAAGCTGGAAGCCTTCGATGCGAGGGTGCAGGAGCTCGTGGTCTGGAATTGGTCCCCACTGTTTCATATTTTGAAGTCGGACGCGATGGGAGGCATCCCACCCAGACCTTGGTTGCATTCAGAGGCAGAGCACAAGATAATTGCACATGCGGTAATAAGGAACCGGAGCTTCGAGCCTCCTCGGTGTCCTTTAATTGTGCGCTTGTTCAAGATTGTGTATCTCTATTGCTTTGAGAAGAACAGCACTCTCTCGGACCCAATCACCGGGCTGCTGCGCGAAACCATGCTGGGATACTCCACCAGTGAAAGTGCAGCTCCCGTGCTCCAAATCTCGGCTCAGTCTGTTCTCAACGAAGGATGCTTTCTGTTCGCCGATTTGCCTCCGTATTCCGAGGCACGAGCCGAGGTTTCCCAGGACATAACTGCTCTTCTGCACGGGTCCGCGGTCGAGCGCGAAGTGATTGTGCAGAAAGTGCAGGGCTTTCTCAAAGTTGTACGTCAGCGAGCCCTTGGGGATATGGCTCAATTACATCCCCGGGAGTTTCGTGTGCTCTGGTGTGCCGGTGACGAAAGCCAAATTGCCGACGCGCTGAAAACGTTTACGCTGTGCCTCAAATCTCGCGAAGATTTGGATATTGGATGGGTGCCATTTCCTACAGGTGCATCTATCCTTCTTCTCCTTGTTATTCTCTCTCTTTTCAAGTTTCGCTGTCTAATCTTTACTCCCTCCGTCCCATAATAGATGATGCTCTTGAAAAAAGATAAAAACATAGAATGATTTCATCAAATCTCTACATACAGTAAGTTTCTATTTTGGAGTAGCTATCTGTCGAAGCAGTATCACACTGCACATCAGGGCTTTTTTTTTTTTTCTGGCTTCTTGGAGCCAGACTCCAATGTCGTCAGTGGTCTAAATCTAGAGGGACCACCTTCCATTGCATGCATGGGGCACGGCTACAGTGCAAAAAAAAGCCCTGCTGCACATGATATGCATGGCATGTGGCATCATGGTGATGTTTGTTGCAATGTATGTGTTCTCTGATGCAACAAACGTACGCTAGCATCAATTTTAGCTATGATTCACACATGAGCAAAGACAAAGAAACACACACTGTGCACTTGTCTTTGTGATTTTGCTTTGTGAGAATCTGTAAAACAATTTCAAATTGAATAAATGATTTGCATCAAGACAATTTTTTTTCTTCTCAAAAGCATCATCTATTATGGGACGGAGGCAGTGTACTAAACTAAACCTTGTTTTGGCTTTGGAAGCAAATCTCATCTCCGTTAAACTGATGCAGGGCACCCTGACTGCGATTCTGTTGCAGTGATGTTAGCAAGAGAGGCCGTGTTGAAAGCCATTCACAAACTGCACGACCAGCGTGTGCTGTCAGACAAAACCCGTTTACTGGCGGCTTCCTCTCGCTTACCCTCAACGAACGAAAAGTTTCAAGCGTTAGTGGAGACTTGCGTGGTGCAGAAGGTCTCAGTGGACAGTGCAAGTGGTAACTCACAAGATGAAAGCAAATTGGACCGGCATTCAAGTTACTCCACCACCAGTGGCTCCGCTGAGACCTCCCAGGAAGTGAAGGAAACTGAAAGGCCACATCACAAGCCTTTCAATTCCTCCCCGGACCTCAACCTCAACCTGGATTCCAACGACTCCTACACCGAGTCACCGTTGAGAACTCAGATGGCGGGCTTGCACGTCAAAACGGTGTCTGGGACCCTGGGACTCACCCTGGGACTGCCAGAAAGCTCTGAAGCTATGGACTTGTATTCTCGCCGCGTGCCGGTCTTGTTCCCAACCACTCACAAGGATCATGATTCTGCCACCACTTTGACAAGGAGACAATTGGATCCAGACTGACTTTGCAACCGGACACTGTCGGCCTCGCAGCAGCAGCACAGTTGTATCGTTTCAGGTTTTCATGTTTCAGGTTTGGCTTGGTTTTTGTATCAAGTGAGTGAGGTATAGAATAGAATAGTGTGCTTTTTCTTAATTTCTACGTGATATAGTTATAAGGGAGTTTAGTTTTAGTGTCTTCTATGCGACGACCTAGGCTTCTTGTGGTTTTGGATTTCCTGGTTTTAGTTTTCAGGCTTTCTGTACTTACTGTCATGTGTGGCGGATTTTATATTGTGTGTTATATCATATCATATCATATGTGTCGTAAAACTGATGCACTTTCTTGATTTGTTTGCTAGTTGCAACCCTGTTTTTTTTAAAAGAAAGAAATTCTAACAAATGGATCATGTGCCACTGGGTAGGAGTGAAAGGTCATAACATTTTAGAGAATCCTTGTTGAGCGCCTTTGAATTGATATGAAAAGGAATGCGTGATCTCCACTTTGTTTTGGAAAGTTGAGCTTATTTGGAGTTCAGAGCGCTTGTATGTGAGTATGTGGATTTGCTTGATTGACATGACATTGCTCTTTAGTTGGCACTGTTCTGGATAAGGTATCATACCATTACTACTCAAGCATGTTATGGTAGAGGTTCTGGCGCTAAACATTTGCTATGATTTTGAAGAAAAAACTTTACTTTTTCTTGTTAGAACCGTTCTGATTTCTAAGAAGATTGAATTTTTTTGATTAGTTTTTGGTTGTAAATTTAGCCTTTAAAAGCCTTCCTGCAGTTTCACCATCGTAAGGCAGGCTCATACTTACTGTATGTCCACTCCGTGTGGCCAGATGAACAATACATTCAAACCACCAACTAATTGGCAACCTCCCCTCTCCAAATTCGGCAGTCTTGCAAGGATTAACCCCTATACGTCCTCACCCCTCTCCAAATTCGGCAGTTTTACGAAGATCTATCATAAAATGCAATGCAGAGGGATATCCTGAACTTGATGTATGAATGAAAGTTGTACAATATTAATTTTAGATTTTATCCATATAGTTAGATCTGCGATTGCTATCACCAATATTTTTGTATAAAATTTAAAATGAAATTGAATTTTTTTTTAAATTTGTTTGCAAATAAGATATTAACAATTTGTACATGAATTTTGTTATGATTGGTTGTAATGTAATAGTCTAAGTGTAGTGATTTTTGGAGATTTTTGGATGCTTAATTTCACCAGTTGAATTTTTTAAGAGCACTTCTACACTTAAATCTTTGAAATTTTGGGTGGATCACTACAACATGAAATGAGGCATAGAAATTTCACAAATTATTCCCTTCCTAATCGGATCACACATGCATGAAACTAACTTCCCATAAAATATATAGTAAAAATTCCACACTGCAAAAAGTCAATGACGAATGGGAAATCTGAGTTTGATTTTGTCCATCGTCCACATTCTGGACGGTTGGACATTTAGGGGTGTGTGATTCTGTCCATCGTCCACATTCTGGACGGTTGGACGTTTAGGGGTGTGTGATGACTCAACACAGACAAATCTCATTGACAACTACAGCACTAGGCAAATGCTGAATTGTTGGTGCAACTTGGAATTACTGAAAATTTTGGTTTATGAAAAAGAGACATGAATTTGGAATTCTACCTTAGAGCACGGCCACCAGCCATGCCATTGGAGTTGTGGCATTGCACTCCAATGACATTGCCAAAGGCTCTAAAGGTCTTGCCCCGACTCCTTCCCCTCTTTTCCCACCAATTCTCTTTTCAATTTCCTTGGAATGTACAATTTACTAAAAACATGCATATTTGCTAAATTTATCCTCACTTTTTCATCACCTTTCCACCATTTCAATCCTGGTTGAGAAAATCCACTTTTTTCTTCATTATTCTCTCAAAACAAACCTGTGGGACTTGCTTTGACGTTTAAGGGTTAAGAAGAGAAGACACACTAGTTTGAGTCGTTTTGAGGACCCTAAACTGGGTTGGATTGCTATATTCAATGTCTCCCTCCAAATAAATTGTTGACAGTCAACCCATGCACATTCATTTTTTCAGAGCTAGAGAGCTATCCAAAGTGCTGGTGGAGATGCTCTAATGCACTTAGAGAGAATCAGGTAAGTTTATTTGAGTATGATTGAGACAAAAACTTTTTTTGAATGTAGTGAGAGCTTCAACAGATCAAAAATATCCCATAGAACTACACGAGTATTCATCCCTGACGGACGAGGCCCCAAAGTCAACCAGCATTACAGTCAGACAGTAGAGTTATCCGCAAAGTGCTCTACAGTTGGGTGATTGGACCGCAGATTGTGAAAAGAGAGGTTAAGAAGACAATAAAAGTAGACATGTCAGATGTTGTAAATAAACTAGAGGTTTGAAGTTTGAAGGCACCAAAAACAGTGCCCAAAAACTTCCCAACCTCAGTTTCTATTCTTGTGAATGCTCTGTCATATGGGCTTCTTTGGCTTGACACGTATCTACATGGAGTGGGTCTTTGGAGTGGGTCTATTCACTAAAATAGAAAAACCAGTAACTGACAGCCCCTGACAGCCCACCACGGGCCAATTTTCGTATACTCAAGAAATTGCCAAAGTAAGGCTCTGAAAGTCGATGAGTTTGCGGAAAACTCTAGTGAAACAATAAGTCACCGCCGACACCTACAATAGCCACACATAGTAGTAGGCATCCTATTGAGAGCATCTCTTCTGCCACTCTAGATTGCACTCTGAAGGTCATCCAAAAAGTCAGATCTCACCATGTAGTTCTCCACTAACGTCACTCAATTACATTCTGCAAATATTAAGTAAGTCACTCACAAGTTACCATGCATGGAGATTTATGTTTGTGTGGTTTAGAAGGTCTTGGTTTTTAGTAGATTATTTAATGTCACAATCCAAATAAGTTGTTCACCTAACCATGCACATTCATTTTTTCATAACTAGAGTGCTAGTGGAGATGCTCTTAGAGTTCATAGCAACTTCTACCTAACCAATCAAATTTGTTCATGTTTAAGTTCAGATAAATAAAAACTTCAGTCTCTTTTCAAAGCCAGCGTGAATAAAGTATATGTTTGTCTTAAGTGTCACTACAACAAAACATGGTAAAAAAAATCGCAGTTAAAGTTGACTGCGGTTCTTTTTGCCAAGTTTTTGTGCATGTCCATGTAGTGGGCTGTTTGCTTCTTTTGCAATTTCTGACTACAATTTTTAGAATTTTGGGGCATGTAATATATTGTTGGAAAGGTATTGAAAATACGTTTCCAATGGTATATTACACGTCCTAAAGTTCCAAAAATTACAGTCGGAAATTGCAAAAAACAGTGGTTGCGCGCGTAGTGGGTTTGCACAAAAACGTGACAAAAAGAACCGCAGTCAATTTTGACTGCGATTTCTTTTTATCATGTTTTGTTACAGTGTGTTCACCGGTTAAAGAGTCATTAGTGCAAGATTGTTCAAGTCCATAGAAGTGTGCACCACTTCATGGACAGATATAAAACAAATTGTAATCAATTATCACTTTTCCCTACTTCCATGGGCAACTTCTCAAGTTGGCTCTTAGATTGTCGAGTAGGCATCGGACACCGAAGTCAACTCACAGCTGTAGACATCTAGTCACTTGCGGCTCTGAAGTCCACCGGCTCTAGTAAGTAGTCAACGTTGACTTTGCATCTTCCATTCCGAAGGAACAGTCACCATACTCACAAGGGCAATCCAATCATGTACTTAAAACGGTACTCCGTACTGTAACATCAACAATGTCTCTATGCTACATACTCCGTACAACATCAACAGTGCCTTTGTGCAATTAGTGTATGATCTTTGTGCAATTATTTAGTGCTTGCAACAGAGAATTAGAAAGCCTGGTGAGGAAGAAATCAATCATGGGGACGGGGGCCGTGAGCTTGCTGCTGGCTGTGTGTACGCTGTGCGTTGCTAGCGTCCTTGGGTGCACTCCCGCAGACCAGAAAGCTCTTCTGGCATTCAAGGCCCAGTTCAATGACCCCGCCGGCATCCTCTCGTCGTGGAGTCCCCAGGATCCCATATTTCCAGACTGCTGCAGCTGGAAGGTACAAATAATCAGTTCCAACTCATAAATTCATGTTGCTTGCTGTTTCGAACTCATAAATATATGTTGCAAGTTTGCCTAGTCTCTTATCTAATCAACGTCATTAGAAATCTTTCTCTGCCTCGAGCAGGGGCCATTGCGATGATTTTCTACTAGCTAGGATCATACATTGTGTGTGCTACGTATGTTAGCAATGCAGGGGAGTAACTCAAGCAACAGCTAGTAACCGTAGTGTTGTTATAGATACTCAGTCCCTACGTCTCAGGGAGATAAAAACAAGATTCCCATACACAAATTTTCCACGATTGTAACTTTCCCAGATAAAAAATACACTGCAATCATCCCAGGAAAGTTACAATTGTGGGAATTTTGTTGAAATCTCATGTGGGAATGTCTTTATCTCTCCCTGTGGTTGCTAACAAACGTAGCAAACTAGCAATCAGTATACGATCCTAGTAGTATGCTTTATATTGCAGATACATTGCAAAAGTGACTATAGAAGTGAATATTGCAAAAGCTGCCTTGTCGAGAAGTGACAGAAAATGAATTGGGTTACCGTGTGAGTGAAATTCTCTTGTTAGAAACGTTGTAAATGAGTAGCTGGACACAGTTTCGGTTGTGTTACGTTGTTGTAACTACTAGCTCCTTAAGCGTTGCTAACAAACGTAGCAATCAGTGTATGATCTTGGTAGTATGATTTGAAACATTGCAAAAGTGACAAGAGAAGTGATCACTGCAAATGCTGCCTTTTCGAGTACTGTAGTGACAGTAAATGAATCGGGTTACGGTACGAGTGAAATTTTCTTGTTGTTAATTATGAGTAGCTGGACACAGTTAATCATGTGGTGGTGGTGGTGGTGCAGGGCGTGAGGTGTGAGTTCCAAGCGCCCGGGAGGGTGAACAGCGTGTCCCTGCAGCCGAGCTCCTCAGGGAGCGAGACGGGCGTGTTGACAGTGAAGAAGGGCGTGACGGGCGCGGGGAACTCCCTGGGCGACCTCACGGGGCTGACGTTCCTGGTCCTGACGCAAGTTCGATTCTCCTTCCAGCATCCCGTGCCGCCCTCGCTCGGCAAGCTGAAGAGCCTGGAAACCCTGGGCCTGAGCGGCACCCAGTTCACCGGCACCACCGTGCCTTCGTTCCTCAGTACGCTCCCCAAGCTCAACGACGTCACCATCGACGGCAATCACTTCCCCGACGGCATTCCTGTAAGTCTCTCTATGCAAGTCTCTCTCTATGCAAGTCTCTCTCTACCCATGAATATGCATTCCTGCTGATCATCTCATTCAATTATCCAGGTTGCATCTTTTGTTAAAAATATATACTAGTTGATGTGTCTTTACTATGTCCACCAATTTGGTGAAACTGCACCATTTAGGGTTTAACCCCTAAGCGTCACAGCGTCCAGAAACTGGACGACGAATGATTTCAAAGCCTTCTCACGTTCTCATCAACACTTGGATGAAACTCATCCAATTTTTTGGAGATTCTTCACCAAGTTGTTGTCCTATCTAATGGCTGGATTTAGTCATACTAGAGTACATATTTTTCTAAAATTGCAAATGTAGAAGTATGTCAAGTCGTTGACCAAGCCAAAATTGCATTGACTCTAGTTCAAAGTGGAATCGTGAAAAATGAGGTCATAAATTTAAGAAACACAAAAATTTCAAAGTATCACCACACTTAAGAGTATCTCATTTCAAACTCATTCCAAAAAAATTTACTCAAAAAATATTGAAATTTAGTTTGTAATCGAATTTAGAAGGAATTTTTAATTTTAACTTTCAAATTTTATAATTAAATATTGGTGATTGTATTAGTGAATCAAACCGTACGGATGGAATCTAAAATTCAAGATCTAGAACTTTCATATGTATATCAATTCCAGAATATTCTTCTAAATGGTAGTTTATAATGTTTTTTCTCAAATTGTCAATTCCAGGGACACCCTGGTACGTTAAGGGGTTAAAGTGATTTTAAATAATCAGCTAGTCACGAAGTTTCTATCTTAGTATTTACCTCAATTTATTTTTATGGCTTCTTTTTACTGTTCAGGTCCTTAACTCCTGGTAACTCCTCAAAAACAAAGCGTTTTTGTAGTCTCCCCTAGAAGGGTAGAGACAGTAAACGTGTTTGAAAAGAAAATCTAAATAATGTGCCGTAGCAAGAAGAATAGCTTGTTTTTACTAATAGAGAGGATGATCTGTGGGTGCCAAACTGGTCAAAGTGCCGTCAAAAATGTTCTTAAGCACCAAGATCTCACAATGTCTAATACTTGATGCCAAAAGATCGCTTTTCTGATAGTGTTCTAGACTCATTACTTAACTTCAAATCTCCTGAATATTTGAATTGACAAAGTTTGCTATGTACACCAAATTCATTATTAGGTCTAGATGAACAATTAAAATGCATTATAAATTACTTAAATTGGAGTGCTGTTTTGTATATGTGTCCTTAAGCGATATATTCTCTTGAAAAAATTTCCAATAACCTTCACAATCATATAGGAGCTCACACAATTGAATGAAAAATAAAATAGATGAGACCTAACAAAGACTGCAGTGTGGCCTCCATCTACGCAAGTCTAAATGTTTCTCTCTATCCTTTGTTTGCATAATGAGTGGTGTTGGTATTTTTCAGGCATCGTTTGGGGACATGAAGGTATTGGGGTTGCTTTCTCTGCCTTCAAATGGAATGAAGACATTAGGGAAATCCGCGTCCAGTCTCACAAAGCTGAAGAATCTCAACTACTTCTCAGTGGCAGGCAATAAGATAACGGGCCGTATTCCGCAATGGGTGGGGTTGCTGGCACCCGTGAAGAACTCCAAAGATATCTATTTGCAAGATAACCTCTTCACGGGGCCCATCCCCACGAGCTTGAGCGGGCTGTCTAAGGGGAGTTTCCAGCCCGGGAACCCAGGCCTGTGCGGGGCACCACTTGCCGCTTGCCCCGAGTACTAATACTAACAATAAAATAATAAATTTGACCAAGAAGACTATTGTGAATGGAGAGTTTGTTGAAGGTAGTTTGTCTATTTATGCCTCAAGGAAATGGGTAGCACGGTTTTCCCTTGTTGCATTCTCTCAAAAATAGACTCTATAACAGAGATGGATAGTACTAGCTAGCAAGGAGGAGGGTGCTCAAAGCATCCATCTAAGTGCTAATCTTGCTTTTCCAAATAAATGCATAGTTCAAAACATTTTTGGAAAGTTTTTCTTGAAAGACAATTTTTTCTAACCCACTTTTATTCATAATTCTCTGACTCTTACTAATCCACTTTTTATTTACCAAATATTATTAAGTCTATAATTTAGATAAGGCTCGCTTTAAAAAAGAATTCAAAACATTCTCTTTAAAAGAATTCAACTATCCAAAATGGTGAAGTACTGGGAAAGGTGTTTAAAATATGTTCTATGTAAGTTGTTGACAAGGAAATCAATTTAACCCTTAATGTCCCGATTCAACACTGTTTTCAAAGATTTGTTATTAGATGTTTGATGAAAAAAAAAAACAGAGTTCATGTACAATGTTAAGTTGTAAATGTTAATGTGAAGATCACATTTGTGTAGTTGGATTCATAATATTACATACTTCTATTTTTTAATTAATTTTGCAAGGATTTTTTTGAAATTCAATTAACCCCTAAGCTCCCAAAAGACCATTCTTGGTTGCTGCCCTTTTTTAACGAGCTGCCCAAAATCGAAAAATACGTTTTTGAAAAATTAAAAAATATTTTTAAATACTTCATTAAGTCTACTTTGCAACCCAATTTGAATTATGTCAATCTGAGTTAAACTCTACGTGGGAGGATTTTTCAAAGAAAATCACTTCAACATTGTCTTAGTGTTACAAATTTTGCTATTTGCGGAAAGTAATGATGTTCCCTCCATCATTTCTTTTTCTTTTTTGAAGTTTACAATTTAAATAAACTAAATTCAATCAATCACGCTAAATTTTAAACTCAAATAGTGAAAATTAGAATTTATAAAAAAATTCAAAGGTTAATGCTCTAAAATTCATTTTAAAAAGATCTAATTCTTTTGAAAGTTTGACCGTGTAGATAATTTGTAGAGATGGTGCCTTACATTTTTTCTATTGAACCAAACTTCACCAAACATATAGAAGGCACATATTATGATACATCTATGTTTTGTCCAATACCCCTCGGGCTTTTAGGGGTTAAATATCCCAAATTAACACAATCTTTTTATTTTAATATTGCAATGAAATTGGAATAAACATGCACTACAAGATGGTATGGTTTCTATTATTTGATTCTACTTATTTTGGAAAATCATGTTTAAGGTCTCACTTTTTGAACTAAGAATGAAACTTGATGTAAACCAATTGTGTTGTTTATCAAAAAATCACAATATCTTATTTTGAAAATCCATATCGTACAAATGATAGTCAACTAGCACAAGAATCAAGAGAGTTTTAACCCCTAAAGGACCAAGGATTCATGATTTTAAAACGATAAATTCAATCGATCGTATTGTGGAAAGTATAATTGAGATGGGACCAAATTTATATCACCGGAATCAGTGAAGAATTTTACATGCATTTGACGAAATAGAAAGAAATTTGAACAAAAAGAACTTCACATAAGACCTACTCAAAACTATAGAGAAGAACATGAGGCCCGATTTGAGCTTCTTGGTTCTTTAGGGGTTAAATGAATGAAAACTTGTATAGGATGTAGTGTTGAGAAAGGTTGCAATCTGTTCGTCGTCCATCATATCATGGACGTAAGCGCGTCGAAGGATCAAGTTCTAGGAAGGGTGTATCTAATCCTGAAAGGAGGGAGCCTAGGGAATTTATAAACGACAATAGAGTTATCCTTAAAGTCACCGTGTGTTTGAATAAGATGTCGTGAATTTTGCTATAATGTATTGTTATTTGTGTACCCCAAATAGTTAAAAGGTAGGGAAAAGCTTGGTGGTCTATCATTGTTAGGTGTGTAAGAGCTTGGTGGTCTCTAAACTCAAGGGAAACTAGTTTAGCCGTCTTTCTTGACGGCTAAACTAGTTTTCCATGAGTTTGAAAACCACCAAGTTCTTACACACCTAATAATGATAGACCACCAAGCTTTTCCCTACCTTTTAACTATTTGGGGTGCACAAATAACAATACATTATAGCAAAATTCACGGCATCTTATTCAAACACACGGTGACTTTAAGGATAACTCCAATAACTTCAATAAACTGAAAATGAAATCAAGTAAGTATACGCTATAAGCTATAATTTTCTTGGAAAATTTAGGAAATTTTTATAATTGTTATGCTTTTTGAAAAAAATAAAACTTTAAAGTTTTATATCAATTTCAAAGTGTGCTCACATAATCTGAAAATTTCATTATGGATGTAGAGTATAATGAAGAACATTATAAATGCTGGCCCAAAAATTTTGTGTTTAATGAACAATCAAATAGTGCAATTTCTAACCTTTGGAATATAAAATAAACATATTATTTTTTCAATTTATTCAAGCGTTGAAGTGCCACAAAAACAACCAAAAAAGTAATGAAGTCCTACAACAATAAAATTAAATAAAGTTTGGGAACTTGGGTAGGAATAAATTGAGAAATATAGGCTTCAAAGACAAGTTAGATTGCATGGAGAGAAACCCATTCCTATATAAGGCGGTAACCAATTTTTTTTCTCATGAACTTTCATCACACTATCTTACTTGATTTTGAGAGTGGCTACTTTTAGACTAGAAAAATAGGCAAACAAGTGGATGAAATTGCCAAAATCTACTCAAAAAATCTATAATTGTCTCACACACACACTCAAATATATATGTGTATATATATATATATATATATATATATATATATATATATATATATATATATATATATATGTACTAGTAAATCTCATGTTGAAATGCAACACAAAACTAAATAAATACGATCAAGAAACACGGACTCCATTGCAAAGAATGTTGATTGAAAGAAATTGAAAAACTTGATTATAGATGAAAACGGTTTACAAAATAGGCAAATGGATGAAAATGATATATGATGAGATATTGGATGATAATTGATGGATGAAAAACTTTGATGAAAACGTGATGGATTTTGTGACAGTGGGGTCGTGACATTCTGCATTTAGTATATATATATATATATATATATATATATATATATATATGATTCTTTCTTTTTTTCCCCTAAGTGACTACATTCGAAAATACATATTGCTCTACCAATCAAAAAAAAAGAAAAAATAGGTTGTAACAGGTTAAGCCTTTGAACACAATCATCCATATAATGAATACTAGCTAATTAAACTAAATTTTACCTTGAAGATGAGATTTTTTGTTGTTGAGGCGAACTAAGAAAATGAAATTTATCAAGTCTATTCTCTGTATAAGTTTTCAATTTTAAAAAATTTTAAAAATTGATTGTCTTATCACATTTAAAAACTCAAGAGGTTAAAATCATCAGTACACTACATTGCATATCATCCACCTGTCAAATCTTCAAATTTTAAATAGTTTTTTAGTTTTTTAGTTTTTATTATTTTTTTTTTAAAATTAAATTTTTTTTTTAAGCACACTAACTAGATTTTGTATACATCTTAAATGCCCAACCAAGAATTGAGATCATTTGAGGTGTTTATCTAATTATTATGATTTGTTTTGCATTACAAATCTCAAAAGTCATGTTAAATTCATTTTACTTTCAATTATTCCGAAAAAAATAAGATAAAAAGAAGACATGTAGTCTCACATATTAGTAATATTTGAAAATAAATTTACAAAACTTTAATTGTAAAATTGATCATAACATGGAATTTTAACTGTTCTCTAAAGACATGGTCCTTGAGGGTTAAAGTCATTATTTTCATTTTCTTTGCTCTTGTTGCTGAAATCTCCAAAATATTGCTGAGAAATATTTTTAACCCTTTGACGCGCCAACGTCCATATTTTGGACGTTGGATGATTTTCAACACGCCCCTTCACCACATATGATGATGTTTTTCATCCCTCCAAAATTCTCTTGATTCTTGTGCTAGTTGACTACCATTTGTACAATATGGATCTTCAAAATAAGATAATGTGAATTTTAAAAAAATAACAAAAGTGGTTTATGTCAAGTTTCATTCTTAGTTCAAAAAGTGAGACCTTAAACATGAATTTCCATAATAAGTAGAATCAAATAATGAAAACCATACCATCTTGTAGTGCATGTTATTCCAATTTCATTACAGTATTTTTTAATTTTTTTGTGTTAATTATGGATTTTTAATTGACTTTCAAGAGAAAACCTTGCAAAATTTATCAAAAAATATAAATAATAAATAGGATGAATCCAACCATACAAATGTTATCTTCACATTGACATTTACAACTTTGCTTTGTACATTAACTCCATTTTTGTTTTTCATCAACCATTTTATAACGAATCTTTGAAAACAGTGTTGAATCGGGACCTTAACCCTTAAACGTCAAGGTAAGCCCCATGGGCTTATTTAAAAAAGAATAATGAAGAAAAAAAGATGATTTTCTCAACCAAATCAAGTGAGACTTGTTGCGTTAGAAAGCTACTGAAAAAGCGACCTAAATTCCAAATTTTCGCCTCATATGAGAGATGGTGGAATCGTTGGTAAGCAATCAAAGTTATCAAATTGAACAAGTTTTGAGGTTGGGGAAGCTGCAGTTCAGCAGTGCCGCAGTGCTACAGTGCTAGCTAGCAATGCACTGCAGAGCCGTTTTTGCAATAAATAAATAAATAAAATTTTCCCCAAAAAAATTTAGATGCCTTCCGGGCTGCCCCGTCCAGGCCCTCTTGACGTTTAAGGGTTAAAGGGTTAACTGTGAAACAATGGACATGAATCCATATCTAGGTCAGTAAAAACCACAAGACACTTCAATTTGAATCAACGGAATCCTCAGAGAGTGTAGTATCTTGTTCACAGTAGTTTTGATAAAAATTCCTTGTTAGATAGACTCAGTACTTCCAACAGGGTTCACTGCATTTCCAAGTGCTATAAATAATGCACGATTTTTGAAGAACGGTAAATTGGACTTGTAAGTAGAAAGTAGCCCCCCACACTTTCTAAGTTGAAACCATTTTCATTTGAAATTTGGAACTAGGTGAAAATCACCGTTTAAGTGAAAAACAATCAAGCATGGTCACATATGGCTCCTTGCATGCTTAATCCCTAAACGTACCAATCCTTTAAACAAAAGTAGATGTCAGTCTTAAACATAGTTATTAGCATGGCTCAAATGTACATGAGGTGTACACGACAAGTTCATTGCAAGCATAAAAGCTACCCAACAAATTTGACGTACTTGTATTTGGAGGCCTCTCCAATATTATCAACATCTCCCCATCACAAGAGATTTACTTTAATTGGTAGAGAACCTAATGGGCTTGCAAAGATGACTTGGATGAAAGTCATCCGAGATTGTATGAGAAAGTTACAAGGCTTTGAATCTATTTGTGATTTAGTTTCTGAACGCTGGAACGTTTAGGGGTTAATCCCTAAACGTTGGACCTATGACAATGGAATCATACTTTATTTGTCACACTCAATGAAGCCACTATGAATAATACAAGAATTCAACTTTATATTTTTAGTAGATGAAGCCAAATGCCCTACTACAAATAATAATTTTTTCATAAATTTTGGTATTTTTTTTCAAAATTACTATCATTTTTTGGATTAATTAAAAAAAAATTCATATCAATCGCAAAATGTACTAAAAAATACTGAGTCTTTTTACCAACAATGTAAATTACAATGAAAAAGAGTTTAGTTATTGAAAATCATTCGTGGATTTGAATTTAGAATTTTTTTGATATACTGTGGTAATACCTACCAAACTTCTAACTGCAATAAAACAATCAATTTTCAAAGTTTCTCAAAATTCAAAATGGAGGAAAAACTCAACTTGGAAAGCTTCATTTTGTTAACTAAGCTCAAATGCAATACAACTCATTTTCATGGCCTAGATATAATTTAAGTAGAAAAAGTAGAAAAATCCATCAATACACTACACGGTGAACCATTTTTACAACTCTATTTGTAGTCGGGACTCGTATAAAATCTTAAAATAGTTTGAACGATTTGAATTTAACTTGAAAAGGTGACATAACCAAGCAAAATCCTTCACACAAAAATTGAATGAAAATCATTCACGTAACACTTGGAATTGAATAGTCACTTCCATTCATAAGCCAAATTTTGGTCTGGCCGGAGTTTAGGGGCTAAGGGTTAACCCTAAAGGACCAATCAACCCAATTATGGTTGATTTTTGGTCAAAGGCCCCAAAAATCAAGTGTCTTAGCTTTATTGTAGTTGGTGTTTTCATTAGATGTTTAAGTTAAGTTATGATACATCTTTTGACCGTTGGGATTGGAGAATAAACTTCATTTGAAGCTTTTCCACCATTGAGAACTTTGAATTTTGAGTGTCCAAAATACAAAGGGCTTTCTAAAGATGCTTCAATCATAAGTCTCTTTTAATTTCTTCACCTTCAAATTATTGCTCCATGTAAATATAACTTTTATCTACCTTAAATATAAATTTTGATATTAAATTTGACAAAAACATATTTATTTTGAATTTTTACATTGCTTATATCATAAAATTTGTAAATATTCAAAATATCTTCCAATCATGTTGAAAATTTTGTCATACCTTCATAATGTCGATGATTATCTATGAAAAATTATAAATCATTCAATGTGATATTTAAAGTATGCAAATTATAGTGCTTTAACTTTTGCAAAAGAGGTGAGGACCTTTAGGGGTTAAGAATGGTATGTGTAAAATGATTCCTGTACACATGTAAGAGTCCAAATTGAAACAACTGAATAGGCATGAATCACATGGACTGTACACATGTCAGCATTTGACGTTCCTGAGCCGTCAGGTATGCAAATCAATGAATGATATGATTTCTACTCGGTAAAAATTACCTCATGGTTAAAAAACAGACCGTTTGGCAAAATAAAAAATAAAAATAGTGATTGTCTGACTATATCTGTCAAAAAGTAAAAATGGAATTACCTTGGTTTTGTATGGTAATGAACAATATTTATATGGTGTGAAATGTCAATAAATTAGTATAGGTCCCCTTAAGACTCCTATTTAGTGTATTTAGTACTATTACTGTACTAAACTTCAATCCATGTGACCCATCATTTAACACTTTCAACACTATTTATAGGTAAGGTGGGGACACCGGCAAAACTACCAATTTTTTGTTATGAATTTTACTTGATTTTCTTGCTAAATTACTTTTTCCATTCTTTTTATTGTTTAATCATCATTTTATGATTTCATTTTCATTCATTCCTTTAAGAAAATTCTTTTTGTACATTATAATGTACACTAAAATGAAGCAAAGTATGTATTTTATTACCTTGATTGATCAATTTAGCTACATTGCTACAAAGTAGGTCATAAAAACATTCTCTTCAGACCATTTTTTGGCTTTTCCTCATTTTGGATGATAAGATGAAATAAAATTAGAAACTTAAAAGACCATAAAAAAAGAATTATTCATTTGATACATTTTTCAAAAAA
Source organism: Pohlia nutans (assembly GCA_022496805.1). Taxonomy (NCBI): domain Eukaryota; kingdom Viridiplantae; phylum Streptophyta; class Bryopsida; order Bryales; family Mniaceae; genus Pohlia; species Pohlia nutans. The sequence continues at coordinate 6,645,189 of CM040098.1, read as the reverse complement.
AATTACATGATTGGATAAAACTTCATGGAATTATGCATAGCCAAAGTTTAGTTGACTTCAGTATATGCAATGTTTTGATGTGTAAATGTCATTTAATATTGATTATTTTAAGAAACAAGAAACTCCAATAGATGGGTTGGGAAATTTTGGAGAGGCCAATACTTTGTTTTTCATTTCTAGTGCAATGAGTTTGGTGACTTGGCATTCATAATTGATCCCCGAACTACTACAACTAAGGTGGTTACCCCATTCCCAACTGAATAAGAAATACGGATAGGAGGCACTGAAGTTATTTAGTGTTATTATTTTTTAGAGATAGGCAAGAAGAATTAGATTCCAACGCAAGTTGAAACATAATTTTTGGGTGAAGAATGAATTAGTTACAAATTTTCAAAGTTGAAGTATGACGCATCCCATTCACGTCATATAGGTACACCTCTTTCTGTCTAAAGAAGCTTTGTATTGCACACACTAAAGATGCTTGAACCAACAACAACGAACCCATAACCACACTTACACATACTAGAACCAACAAGAGAGAACCCATTACCAACTGTAACTCATGCTACAACCAACACCGTTGGAGCAGTGATTGTGGATAATGCCCCTACCTGTTGGTAAAAGGAGCCAGTTGGGAATGGGGTAACCACCTTAATGGTTGTAATAATTTGTGCTTGCATATGTGATTGAAATTGGTCCCTAACACGTTTTGATGCTTCAACCTTCTATCAACTCCATTTCTGTTACTCACCAAACATTTTACAACACATCTTTGAAACCAGTGCATCATCTGGACCTCAAAGGGTTAATGCCCAGAGTGTAATTTATTGACATTCCTGGTTTCGGGAAGCAAAGGCGGGACTTTTCGCCGGTACTGTTTCAAAATAAAAGCAAAGAAAAAGATGATTTTTTTTTATCGCCATTCCTGTCAACATTTGATTTGGTCACCACTGCAGACAAGGACTCTATTATCAAGCCAAGTGGAGGCAGTGTGGTGAGAGTGGAAGCGCACAAGATTTTTGGTTGTTTGAGTATTCCGGTGAGAACTCTTGTCTCTTGTCTCTTGTGAGTTTTGCGTTTTGAATGATTACTTTGGGGTTGTGGGTTTTCTATTTGAACGAGTGTGTTTCCAGTTCAGCTTTGTTTTCTGGATCCGATCGACCTTTAGTTGTGTCATTTTCAAATCAAAAGTGATTTCTGCTTTGGAGCAGACAGTTTTCTTGGAAGCTTTTTGCAGCTCGTGACTTCGATCAGGTACGTACACCCTAAATTTTTATTGTGTTCTTGTTGGTAAATGAAAATGGATTCCAACGCACCAAAGAATGTGTGATTTGGATATCGCATGCGAAAGTTAAGTTATGAATGGTTAAATTTTGTTCTTTGACAATAGATACATATTGATGAAGGACAACTAAGCATCTGATTAAGGGTTTCTTTGAGGTTTTTGGTCATTTAGGATATCATCTGATGAGCAATGAACTCGATTTTATGTGATGGTCATATTTGTTACATTGGTGTATTTTTCAAAAATTGGCACACATTCTGAAACGGGCTTTTTGTCTAGGAAGTGGAATTGGTTGAAGACACTCGTCTGAAAGCTTAGATCTAGATACTTCTTAGATTTTAGTGCTTTAAGGTTTCAGAAAAGGGCTCTCAACAAGGAACGAGAGCAGTTTTGAAACGGGAGGAATTTGAGACTCGTTTGGAATTATCAGATTCTAGATTTTAGAGGTTTCAGTTGAGCTTTGAGAAAGTCCTAATTTTTTTTTCCTTGGCACTTGACTATCACATTTGGGCACTCTGAGATTTGTGAAAATAAAAAATATGGGGTTTATATAGTTTGAGAGTAGTTTAATGTTGAGTGCTTTTAGTGCTTGAAATGGGAGGATCAATAGGAGTGAAAAAAGTGATGGACTCTTTAAAAACCTCATCTTCTAATTAGAAAATGAGTCCTCATTGTTTGAAACCTAGATGAAGATTTTTTTAGAAAAATGAGTCTCTATTGTTTTGCTCCTGGTTTCTAAGATACAAAGAAACATAACTCCAGTTCTCTTTTTGAGATTGGCGTACATTAAGAGTCTGTTCGTTTAAAGTCTCACTTCAGGACATGGAAATTACATACCCTCTATTCAGGGTACTAGGCTTACGATACAAAACAGTAAAACTAATAATCAAGTTGGTCAATCATATGTACAGGTGCAGTAAAGGATTCTCATTGCAAGAACTGTGCAGTAATTGAGGTATACAAGGGCTTTTCTTTTGTTCAATTTCATTCCTTTAAAAAAAATCAATACAAGCAATCCTCTTAACTGATCCTGATGATATAAAATTTGACCTCATCTCAATCAAATTGGTCATTTCTAAACCTTGAATTCTTCATCTTTTAGGAGTGATGAAAACGAACATCAGTCTAACTGTAACGATGCTATCATGGATGCAATGTCAGTAAAGGATTCTCATTGCAAGGATTCTCGGTGAACTCGTCTCTGAAACTTGAGGCTGCTGCTTTAATTCCTAAAATTGGGCTTTGTATTTTTTAAATAAAATAAAATTGAGTAAGTCATATAGGGGCTTTTCTTTTGTCCAATTTCATTTTGTTTTTTTTCCATCAATACATGCAATTCTCGTGACTGATCCTGATGGTATAAAATTTGACCTCATCTAAATTACATGATCAATCAAATTGGTCATTTTTAAGCGATGAAAACGAAAATCAGAAAGAACTGTCGAAGGTTCTTACCCCATTCCCAACTGGCGCCATAAACCAACAGCTAGGGGCATTTTCCGCAATCAATGCTGCAATGATGTTGGTTGTAGCATGAGTTACAGTTGGTAATGGGTTCTCTCTTGTTGGTTTTAGTATATGTAAGTGTGATTATGGATTTGTTGTTGTTGGTTTATGCAATACAAATCTTCTTTGGACACAAACAACTCTACTTATGTGATGTGAATGGGATGTGTCATACTTCAACTTTGAAAATTTATAACTAATTCATTCTTCATCCAAAAATTATGTTTCAACTTGTGTTGGAATCTATTTCTTCTTGCCTAACTCTAAAAAATAATACTCCCTCCGTCCCAAAGTTTTAGTCATGTTTGAAAGTGCTTTTTAAAGTAGGCCAAAAAAATACTTCCTTGTGGCTAATTTTATTTAGGTTGCAATGAACACATGCAATGTTCTTCAATCATTCTAGTGACATACTTTGGAACCTTTTTTAATCATGTTTCTTACAATATGATCAATGAAATTGGCTCAAAGAAATACCTAGCAAACAAGTTGGACAATAACTTTGGGACGGAGGGAGTAATAATTAATAATATCAATGTCTCATATCCGTATTTCTTATTCAGTTGAGAATGGGGTAACCACCTTAGTAACGATGCTATTATTATCAGAATGGAGCCTGAACAAGCGCTGGAGAAGCTGAAGTCGACGCCGGACTTGAAAAGCCTGGACATGGCGTACATGGACATGACGGACGAGGAAGGCAAGTCGATAGGGGAAGCCGTGGCGTCCCACTCTTCCCTGGAGGCTCTCACGGTCAAGTTAAACTCCGAGCTAGACGAAGAAGGCGAAGGGAAGAAATCCATGGACAGTTTCTTCACCGCCGCCTTTCTGGGCTCCAACAAGAACACCTCGGTTCGCTCCTTGGTGATCGCGAGCTCCGGCACCGACGGCGACATCATGCTCCTCGGGGTGCTTCCGGAAGTGATCGAGAAAACGAGCTTCAAAGAGGTCGTGTTTCAATGGCACGGCGATGACGGCGCTAGCCGGGAGGACACTCTGGCGCTTCTGGCCGCTTTGCTGCGGAACTCCACCATCGAGTCCTTGGCGTTGCCCAACTTCGTCAGGTCAGGATTCTTCATGTTTTAACCCCTAAAGGACCATAAGGCCACCAGGTGGCTCCTGTTTTTTTTCGGTAATTTTGAGTAGATTTTATGTAGATTATTTTTTGTTAATTTTTCTTAAAAATATATTCAACATATGTAATATTCTTCACTAATTCGAGTGATATAAAATTTGGTGCCATTCAAATTATGATTTTCACAATATGATCGATTAAACTTGTCATTTTAAAACCATGAATCCTTGGTCCTTTAGGGGTTAAACATTTGACAAATTCAATCGATTGTATTGTGAAAAATATAGTTTAGATAGGATGAACATTGTATGTGTTGATCAAAAGAGAAAAGAAAATTTGAATGAAAGGAAGATTACATAGGACAGGACCTACTCAAAAGTGCTAAAAAAAACATGAGGGTCAGGATTCATGTTTTAAACTGACAAATTCAATCGATTGTATTGTGAAAAATATAGTTTAGATAGGATGAACATTGTCTGTGTTGATCAAAAGAGAAAAGAAAATTTGAATGAAAGGAAGATTACATAGGACAGGACCTACTCAAAAGTGCTAAAAAAAACATGAGGGTCAGGATTCATGTTTTAAACTGACAAATTCAATCGAGTGTATTGTGAAAAATATAGTTTAGATAGGATCAGATTTTATATCACCGGAATCAGTGAAGAATGTTGTATGTGTTGATCAAAAGAGAAAAGAAAATTTGAATGAAAGGAAGATTTATACATAAGACCTACTCAAACTTAGTGCTAAAACAAATACACATGAGGCCCAATTCGGGCTTCTTTTAGGGGTTAACTCCAATGAGTTTGGAACAGTGCAATTAGTATTGTGAAAAATATACTTTAGATAGGATCAGATTTTATATCATCAGAATCAGTGAAGAACATTGTATGTGTTGATCAAAAGAGAAAAGAATTTTGAATGAAAGGAAGATTACATAGGACCTACTCAGAAGTGAAAAAAAGAACATGAGGCCCAATTTGGGCTTCTTGGTCTTAACTCCAATGAGTTTGGAACAGTGCAATTAGTATTGTGAATTCTTCAAACAGTGCAATTAGTATTGAAGAGCTCCTTGATTGGAAAGATGATAGGCAATTTTCGAAATTTTCTACTCTGTACAAGTGATAGGAGGTTTCTTCATCATTATAGCAAAGAGTGAAATATTAGAGCTGCTATAGAATGATTGCTTTAGCTTAAGATTGAGATTGTAAAGGTGCAATTGGACTAGTAGGATCCACTCAATAGTACTCTTTTCCACAAGGTGAGAAAAAAAATCACAAAATGCAATGCAATCTTTTTCTACAAAACACTTGTTTCGTTTAAAGTGCAAATAGCCATGTGCACTGCATTTCTTTTTATTTTAGAGGAGGGGTGGTAACATACCCAACCCCCTCTAAAATTTGCACTGCATTTTTTTTTATGTAATGTACATTCAATTTTGGCACTTAATAGGTAAAATATGATTATACTTTCTTCAAGCGTACAAAATTTCAGCATGTTCACTTTTTATATGGCACGTGCACTTTTAATGAAACAAGTGTTTATAAGCCTTATTCTTTGCAAGGACTTGTGCTTATAAAATGTTAGTTGTCGACGTGCAGGTGGGATTTCCCGGATCCCGAGGATCAAGGGTTCATCGACGCGGAGACTTTTGCAAAGGTTGTGGAGCTTGTGAAGCACAATAAGTCAATTCACAAGCTGGAACTCCATATTGGAGAATGCAGGGGCAAGAGTTCGGAAACGGTGAATTTGGATGCCTTCTATACAGCTTTGAGTTCCAACTCGGCCATTCACAATCTTACTTTGAAAGGACCGTTTTGTACACCGATTGCAGAGACTCAGTTTTCAAGTTGGATTAAAACTACTTCGAGTTTGCAACAACTGCAGGTCCACTCTTCTTTCCAAAATTTCTCACCAAATCTCTTGCCAACTTGAAACTTTGAGTGTTGAAAACAAACAATATAAAACAATATGCAAGTTATAATTACATTAAAAGTGAGCGAAGTATAAGTAAAATAAGCTAATTACAATTGGGAAAAAATGAGTTAAGTGAGTAAATTTTGAAGAATGAAAACAAACAATGCAAAACATGCAAGTTACAAGTAAGGTTGGATGTCCTAAAACCACCACCTCCCCCAACTATGACATGTAGAGTTTTCTTGGGGCCACCACAGTTGAGACTCAAAACCACCAATTTCACTATTCAAGTAAACCAATGGCATGCAAAAGTAGTTGGTGGTTTTGGGTATCATTATGAGTGAAAATTAGTACCATATGGTGTGGACATGGGAAACCTAGAGGTCTGATTTGGGTCATGAAGCTCTTTTCACGTTGAAAATTTGTATCAATTTGAATATTGAGAATTAAATTGCAAAAATTTGTGCATTCCGTGAGTGATCGACTGAAAAATATTTCTCATAAATAACCTTGTTAAAATGAGGCCATATTTCTTAAGTTGGTGGTTTTAGGACATCCAACCTTACATTCAAGATGAGTGAACTAGAAGAAAAACAAGCTAAGGTAGGATGTCCTAAAACCGCCACCTCCCCCAATTATGACATGTAGATTTTTCTTAGGGTCACCACAGTCCAGACCCAAAACCACCAATTTCACTATTCAAATAGACCAATGGCATGCCAAGCATTGTGAAGAAATAGTTGGTGGTTTTGGGTATCATTATGAGTGGAAATTAGTAACACATGGTGTGGTCATGGAGAAACCTAAAGGTCTAATTTGGGTCACAGGTAACTTTCCACTTTGGAATTTTGTATAAGATTGACAAATGCAAATTATATGTTGCAAATTTTTGCAATCCTCATCAAAACCTATTTCGAATGCGGTCATATTTATTTTTTCAAATTTAGCACTGCCAAAAATAGGCCAGATTGCTTAAGTTGGTGGTTTTAGGACAATCAACCTTAATTACAAGGAAAATGAGTCGTAGATTAGATTTACAAATTTTAAGCTATCTTCCGTGTTATCTTTATTAATTTGTGACTTGTTTTTCTTGTTTGCATGGAGTGATTTTTAACCTTGGAAATATCATTCAATACTAAGAATTGTGCAACGGAATGTCTGGTACTAATTGCAGTTGGAGGGCGATGGCGATGAGTCTGCGGTGCCGAAGCTGCTTTTCCAGGCACTCCGAGATAACAAAGGCTTGAAGAAACTGGAGATGGAGGACTTTGTTGTTGAAGATGAGGAAGTGGATGAGTTGCTGAATGCTTTGAAAGTGAACTCCACTGTACAGGAGATTGTTTTCCACCCGAAATGTGGCCGAGAAGATGACGTGGCAGAAGCACTGAAGAAAAATCTTTGATTGAAAAAAAATCTTTGATTGAAAAAAAATCCACTACATATAATCTTACCACTTGGGGTCCCAATCTTTTTCACTGTGACAGTCTGATTTAAGTGTGCTAAAGTCAATGACAGTTGTGGCAAGTGTGCAAGTTATCATGTAGAATGTTATTTTAGAGGTCGTCGTCATAAAGAGTTTTTAAGTGTTGAGGCTTCTGCTGGGACCAATCCTATGTCAATAATATACATAAAAGTTCAAGTTCCTTTTTCTCCATTTCATTTACTTGCAAGCAATAAGTTTAGTGCATGAATGAACACTTCGTAAGGTAGGAGCACCCAATTCCCACATTGTACCCAATGCTAATAATTTCTATACAAGGCAGTCATTTCAAAACGCAAGTCTAAGCACGTCATAGAGCCCTTATTGTTTGTTGACAAAAATGATAAGCTATCTACGGTCTACATAGATTTACGTTCTAGAATGACTACCGTGTCAAGAAGTTATCGGCATTGGGTACATTGTTGGAATTGGGTCTCCTACCTTAGTTGCTATTTCATTTTGGTATATGTTACCAAAAGCATGCATGAGTGGAAAGGAGGCTCTTCAAATTTCTTGCCATTCTTTTTAGTGTGGTAACCACGTCCTTCCAATAAGAGCAAGTGGCTACCATACTCGAGGAATAAGAAGAAATGATCACAAGATGATCCATTAAATTTGCCATTTTAATACCATGAATCCTCAGTCCTATAGGGGTTTAAAGATTGCTCCACGGCCAAGGACTAAGGAATCCACTAATTTTATTACATGCAATCAACTCATGCCAAAGGCAGAGAACTCCAAAAGAACCATATTGTATTTGTGTCGATCCTTCCAACAAACGTTGAACTCCCTGTGATTGCAAACGAATGAAAACGCGATGAAAACGAATGATAACGTGACAAGATGAAAATTTTGGATGAAAACATGACATCCGTGTTGTGAAACGAAGTTGTGACACAGTGCATTTGATATAATAGATGCAAGGACTCAGGACACTACAAGAAGAGGTGTCGTTTCTCACTCAGGAGGATCCTGTTCATTGCCTTTTATTTATTGTATTTTACAATCTCTTGTCCTACGTGAGGAATTGCACTCACCAAGTCCAACCAAAAAATTGGTGAGTGCGAAGTGGCGCCGTTTGACTCAGAGAGAGTGAAAAGCGACTCCTCCTTGTAGTGGGAGTTTTAAGGTCTTGTACCAATGTTCCTTTGTCCGGTGGGCTTCAGCTCATTGTCAAGACGTACATTGTCAAGACGTACATTGTCAAGACGTACATTGTCAAGACGTACAGACATTTTATTCACGCCGGCCTCGCAAGAGGACCGGAGTTTCTATCTACCTATGTGGGAGTTTTAAGTTGGAGTGTATCAGAGAGGTTTACAGTTGCTCACTTTGCATGAAGCATCCGAGGAATGGAATTTCACATCACTGGTTCCAACTGAGCTTAGGGATCTACAGCTCACAATCCACAATGTGGCATCCTTTGCCTCCACCATCGCCTTTGGCTCACCGAGATTTTCGTTCTCCAGCTGCAGTGACGACAGCGAAAAGATAGCTGTGGATTTCTGATGGACTTTACTCTGTTCACAATGTCACAATCTCCATGAACCTCTGTTCTTACCATTGTGCCAAGATACCATTGGACAAAAGGACATGGATTAGAACCCATAATGCTTGAGAGCATTAACTTCTTAGCACGTAGTAATAACTTTTCACCAAGAAACCAAGAAACAAACCTGACTCATTGTTTGGACTCTACATGCATGCTCATGCTTTTTATTCAACTACCACATTGATCTGGAGATCCAATGCCTCAACGTGGCTTGCATTGAGTTATGTCCGGTAATTCAAAAGCAAGCAAGATTGTGAGAGACAATTGTAGGCCAATACCTCCCTCGCCACTATTGTGGCTCAATAGGTCTTGACTCCTGCAGATATACCTTGTAGTCTTGCGTGCTTTGGAATTATCTAGTCCATCTTGCCTAAAGAAAATACCAATGGCACGTTGATTTGACTACAATAGTCGCCCTCGCAGGGTTCAAAAATGACAGTGTGGACGGCCTTATTATTGGGTCTCCAAATATAGTTGTACAGAAGACATGCCCATGACCACACATGCAATACTCAAATCCATCTCTACACAAACAAAGAAACTCACACCATCTCAAATTTGAAAAGATTGTGGTACGTCAAGTTTGGATTCGCCTTGAAAAAATCACGCTCAAAAACGTTTTGTACAAAAACTTTTAATGCAAATTTACAAACTTATAATGCAAATTTACTTGGACCCTTTCCCCACACGCCATACAGTGATGAGGCAATACCTTACATTTGTGCACTGAAACTGTGCGGTCATTGGCAGGTCTACTATGATTAGAACTATGCAGTCATTGGGACCGTGTGATCGTTAGCATGACTTCTATACCGGTAGTCTTGACAAAAGGAAAACTTGTCTCATTGCAACGTTGAAGCAAATTTGGGATCCAAGAAGTATACCCAAAAAAAAGATTACAGTCACATAAGGTGATAAATTTCCACAGAAACAATTGGCTTTCGGATTTACGGTTTCAGTGAATCAGTGTGATGGTCACCCCATTCACCCCGTACAGAAAAGAGTATATTATCAAACAGTATCCCTCAACTCCTCAACTCCTGCCTCCTCAACTTTAACTGTTTAACTCTAAATCACATAGAAAGGCACCAAGACCGAAGAGATCCAGATATGTCCGCATATTGAACATACCCCGACCTGTTCTCCATGGACATCTAAAGGATGTATTGATGAAGTGAGTTGAAGTCTTCCAATACTCCTGCACAAGCGAAGCCTTTGGTACCCTACGCTCGTCCTGAATGCCAAAGATGTTCTTGTACGCGCTCAGAGCAGTTTGGACGTCATGCTCCCACAATTAGGGTTAAGAAGAACGCTGAAGTACACCGCTTGCGTCACATCGCCATCCTTGCTTGTAATCCATTCACGCGGGGGCAACGTGCAATCGTATAGTTTTCCCCGCACATCTAGCATGTAGGAGATGTAATCTACCTTGAGAGGCAAGCCAAGAGTCCAATCGTGGTGAACGCGGTAGTACTCCAATGACTGAAGGATGAGCAAAACCGCGCGCGCATACCCTTCACATAAATCCTCTAAATTTTTGGGGTCAACGTTGTGTTGGAGCTGCTCGCCACCGTGAGGGATCACACGGATTCGGTTGTCGACAATTTGAATCACGCCCTTGTCGTCTGCGATCTCGCCCGCAAATTTGACCTCGCCGTTGAGAAGCGTCCCCTCGGGAATCACACGTGTGATGATGTAGCGGAGCCACTCGGTGTAGCCATAAAATTTCTCTATCCCGCTCCATTGAAGCTTGGCTCTATCCTCGCTCAACTCCCAATCGCAATTGAGGCTTGGTTGGGTCCGGGGAGGACGGTTATGGTCTAGGATCCTGCTTTGAGCTTCATTAACACAAAACTCACCCTCCACTTCGTAGATGGGGTCCGTCTCCCGTGCCATGTGACGGGTGTTGCAAATCCCATCAAGGAGAGCCTTGGGTGCTCCTTGGAGGGGTGGGGTGATGGTGAAAAGCCTTCGAAGTGGGTCGTGTAGCCCATGATAGTGGAAGCTAATAGAAGTTCAAACATGTTAGTGAGTTGTAAGAAACCTTCATAAGGTTAATTATTAGAACCCTAGAACAAGACATGCAAAGAGACTCAAGAAAAGAAACTTAATACACTAGGGCTTCGCTGCTCTTCGCATTACCAGTGACGATTGATATCTTATGACACATTGGTACATATATGGGAAGAAATTGGTGTATATGATATTATATAATACATATAATAGTGGTATGTATATGTTTGTGTAGATAAGTATATTTTTTATTCAGAGTTGGTTAGCCCACCTCTATTTTGACAAGGTGCAACAAAAATAAATCTTCTGCTTCCTCAATTTCGATTTTCATTAAAATACTGCTCTGAAATGTGGATTTCAATTCAAATGTCAAGAATTTGCCAAATTTTTGGGAGAATTAGGGTTAGGGTTTTGTTGAAATGTGAGCACGCTTCGCTTAAGTCTTGAATCATGTCGCATTGACGAGGAAATTCTAGATTCCATGACTAGTATATGGGTTTTCGGGGTTTTGGTTTCATGAATTTGCAATTTTGTTTTGTGAGAATTAGGGTTAAGGATTTTGTTGAAATGTGAGCACACTTTGTGCTTGTTTCTTGTCGCATTGACAAGGAAGTTTTAGATTCCATGACGATATGTGGATTTGTGTGGATTATGCCTGATACAGAAGCAAACAGATTCAATGTTATACACAGAACCAACTTCATAACAATTTCATCAACATTGCCAATAATCACTCATCAAGAAACATAGCCCTGATGAATTACAACGCATTGGATGTAAAATATCAAAAATCCAGATCAATTTCTTTTTGAAGAACCAAAAGGTAATGTGACCAACACCTAAATCCAAAAATCAACCAAAACAAATCTCTTGATTTATTTCTCTCCATTGTCCTTCACTTGCAGAGTCACAAAATTAGAAAAATGCCTGTTATCCTACCTCAGCATTGGGTTGGGCAATATTGGCAGCATAAAACATCGGGAGCTCAAAATCTTGTAATCTATAAGGCAACTCATTGGCTGTGCGCACTGGAAATGTAGCCACACTCGCAACCAGAAAATATCATTTAATTTATTCCCACATTGTTCATTTGCACATGATTCCGAAGCACGCAACAGAAAAGACCTACGATGCATTTGAATTGGACAATTGTATTACCATCTATTTGATCAAGAGCGTAGAATGGGCGCAACAAGTCCACAATGCCGAGCTGATTTTTCCAAGATGTGGCCTCAGCACGAGGGGTGGCCATACTGTCTTGATTCCCTGCACTATAATTTAGCCACACACCCTGCTTCCACTTCCAATTCCAGCACTCTATTAGCCAATCTTTGAAACAAGCATGCTCTTTCTGAGTCATCCAAGATTGTATGAGAAAGTTACAAGGGTTTGAATCTGTTCATGATCCAGTTTCTAGACGCTGGGACGTTTAGGGGTTAACCCCTACAAAACCAAGAAGGGCCTTTTGTTTTTTCATGCAATGTTCTTCGCTGATTCCAGCAATATAAAATCACGCTTTAATTGCATCGCTTCACCTTGAAACTCCATTGCCTTTTTCTCCTTCTCATATGATTTTCAGCCAGCAACTATCAATGCATATGAACACAAAAACTCGGCTAAAGATACCAGTAGAAGTAAATTAGCGATTTGATTCCAAATGAATGCATGGGGACGAGGACATTGAAACAAATTGAAACAAATGAATAAAGAGCATACCTTCGAACAGGACAAGCAATCAGTGCAGCTCGCAAAGCACTTACAGGGGAGCCCCATCCATGAACGCAGACCAAGGAGAAGGTTGAGCAGTGGAAGCAGGGATACCCCTCCGGTACTTAGCGCATCCTGTCATGACCACATCAGGTCCAAGATAAAGGACTCGATAAGAATACAAAGTTGAGAAACTGACAGTCCCAGGAGTACCGAATAGTTGGCACCTAGCTGAATGAACATAAAAAATCCATACATTAAGCCAACATATGTTGATTGATTCACAGATTGCACAGTATTTCACCTGCATTTGCTACAGTCGCTGGGAGAGGCTCAACTGAGTTTGCAGTGCTTCTTGTAACTCATTGAGTCTTCTAGACGCCAATGTCTGCATAAAAATGAAAAAAGCATTTCCACGTAGATAAGAATTCTGAACCGTCCTATACCTCCAACTATATGCTCGGCAAACACCCCGCCAAAAGCACAGAATGTATAGCAGTCTTCGAACTGCATCCAGCTTGCTTTCAACAAGTAACTCGTCAGAGTACTATAAGGCTCTGTAAAGGCAAATAAAGAAACAACCGTAATATCCAAATCTAAATACTTAATCAACATGAAACTTTCATTGAATGAAAGTGTTTTACCTAGACTAAGATACTTTTGTCGTGCAAACATGAGAAAGGCTTCAAAAACAATGTATACAACTCCATTCAAACTTCAATAATACTTGAATCTTGAAGGCATGAACTGAAATTCAAGGAGAAGCACAAGCTGCACCTTTGTTTCTTCTAAAGCAGCTTCCAGCTCACGAGCTTCTCTTGAAACTTTTTCTGTGCCTGAATTTCGATCACCACCCTCAATCTTCACACCTGCACCCACACTAGATGGTGCAACAGCTGCAGCATCCTTTTGACTGCGGAGTTTTGCGAGCTTTTGTCTACACATTTCCAGCTCAGCTGCTGTCTCCTCTAGTTCACCTGGACAGAAAGGTCAAGAAAGGTCAAGAATTTTTTTTTTCAGTTAGCAAAAAAAACAGTAAAGGAAAAAGGGGGAAAAAAAAAATTGTTAACCAAACTGGACAATCCTCCTTTATTTATAGAATTCAAAATGCAACGTAGTATACAAAATTCACAAATGCAACCAAAATCTTCAATGACATGTGAAGTGCAGTCCCTCAGTTTCATTTTAAGAATTTCGAGATATAACACCCGGTATGTAAAGAAATAAAATGAGATAGTTCAACTGGAACCAAGTAAAGCTCAAAGGACTACAACCATCACGAAGAACTGATCATTATAAGATTTGAATAAAGTTATGGAATTTTGGAATTGTTAAGATCCAGGACAAGGTTCTATTTTAGTAGCCACCAGAGATATGAACGTCGATGCGTACAGAAATATCAGAACTTCCACTTACTAATTGGCAAAAAATAATTTTCCATACCAGAATTCAATTAAGTACAGACGTACCAGCTAGACGTTTGATCTCAGATTGATCCTTGGCTTGAAGGTCCCGAGCAAGCCCAATTTCAACAGACATTTCTTTGTGCTTCAAATGCAAAGCATCCAAGACACCTCGTAGCTTGGATATTTCCGTCCGCAACTCCTCATTTGCTTTTTCCAGCAAACCTCTGGGCTCTGGCTACACAGGAATCTATAACAAGGTACTATGTGAGTTTTCACACAGTACTAATGGCGAATGTAACATTATAAAGATCATACACCGATCTATTTGAAGTATTTGTACTCCGAAATCTTTCAGGCCTTCCGTTTCAATATATCTACACCTTGCAGAAGGGCGTCTGATATATATAAAATGAGACCACAGAGAAATGGTCCCGTCTGAATTATGTTTTTCACAATATGATCAATTTAAACCCCTAAAGGACCAAGAAGTCCTCATATTTTCTTTCATCATTTTTGAGTAGGTCCTACATGGACTTCCTTTAGTTCAAATTTCTTTTTTATCAACACATGCAATGCTCTTCACTGATTCTAGTGATATAAAATGCAGTTCCATTTGAATTACATATGATTGATTGGATTTGTCATTTTACAACCAAGAATCCTTGGAAATCAGACAACCAATAATGGGATTGAAGCAATGAATTCTTACTTGTGGTTTCGTTTCACTTGCTTCATGTTGGTGACAGTGGTTTTCTCCAGAAGCTGGTGAGCCTGCACACACTGGAGCTCCACTTCGGCAACCACGCCCAGAGCACCCAACCCACAGCGAGTGAGGTAGAACAAATCTCCATCTTTCAGCGAAAGGTCCAAAGTGCCTTTGCCAGGCGTGACCAGCTTCAAACTCACCACCTGCTCATCCACCGCCGGAAGCTTGGCTCCCGTTCCATGCGCCCCCACCTGGCAAACCAAACCAACCACAACAAACCCTAAGCATGGCTTTCCTTGCGAAGAATCAGGGTATCCAAGAGGCTCCAATCATCTGACCTCTTCACACATCCTCTTACATTTCGAGTTCAAGAATTTTGAAGAAGGAAGCTCCTGCCATCAATCAGCTCCCTGACTGGCAATGAAAACAATGCTGACGGGGAGTTGTGACTGATTGATTGCAATGAAAAAAACAATGGTCCTACAAAAGGGTTTAGGGTTTAAGGGAGAAGAGTTTCCACAACAACCTGAATGAATCCTCCGATTTGCTGCTCACGGATGGACGCGTAGTTCTGCAGAGTGAGGCCGTGCGGGCGCAACGCGTCCACCACTTCCGCGACGCGCGCGCCCGCTTGCACGCGCACCCGCATCGTCACGGGGTCCACGCTCAGCACGCAGTCCATGAGCGCTAAGTTCACCATCCCGTCGCCGATGCCGGAACAGTCGTGGAGATGCCTTGGAACGGTCATGCAGACGAAACGAAATTTCGTCACCATGACCAATTCCATGGAATTGTCCTGACGACGAACGTACCATTCAATGAAGGCTAAACCAGCTCCGACTTTCGTCGTCACTGGAATTATGAAAATGCTAGAGTCGAATTGTGCGGACCTTGCAAGTGATGGATGCCGCTTGTCGTACAAGATTGAGCTCTGAAGGCAACTTAACCTAACGCAATTGATGAGAATACCTGTTCAAGCTCCGCACCCTAAACCCTCTTGCAATGCAGTTTGAAATACTTCTTGTTCAAGCTCCGCACTCTACTCTCTTGCAATACAGTCTATAAAGCTTGTAGATCTGCCACCAAAGGAGTGAGCAATCCTAATGTTGAGACACAACAATATATTCTAACAAAACAAAAATAAAAAGCATAGAGAAATATTATATATATATATATATATATATATATATATATATATATATATATATATATATATATATATATATATATATATAAAAGAGCTCGGAGAAGAGGAAGAAGAATTGTTTCAACCCAAGGAGAAGGTGAAGTCAACTAAGAGTTAATAAGGTGAAAGTCATTCTTTTACGTTAATAGAAATAGAAACTACAAATCGTTTCTAATTTGGCTATAGCTAACTAGTCGTTAATTGTTTGTGACTTTTACTTTAACACCTAAGTCGCAAAATATTGCTTTAGCACGTTCTAGCATCTTTGGTAAAACCTGTAAAGCAAAGCCAATACCACCTTAAAAATTACACTTAATGCAATTAATAAGTTGCTATGATCAATGTATACCGTATGTGGTAACTCTACAAGAACGTAATGGTAACTCGAGTTCGGAAAACCGGCCGCAGAGGATGATATAGCAGGGAAGATGACATGGATGGGATGTGGGGGAAGAGGGGTGATTCAGATCAGTGTTTTTCCTGTGTTTTTTCTCTTGAAGCCTAACTGGTGACATCAAAAATTTCAGTAAAGAACTTTTGGCATAATTTTAAGATTGCAATCATATTTGGATGAAATTTCTTCATGAAATTTCTTCATGAAATTTCTTCATGCTTTGTTAGTTTCCTTCACAAAATCTAGCTATCTTCACAAAAAATATAGAGAAAATCTGATGAAAATATTCAAAATTCTCATTTTTCTTCCTTACTAAAAGAAAAATGCCATACTTTTGTAAAGAAATATGGCAACACATAGTCAGAAAAAAAATGTTAATTCAGATCGAGAGCATGGAGGTGTTCCTATTATAAAAAAGAACAAGTTCAGTGTCACAAAATCTTCGTATGAAGCATAGGGAGACTCAAGTGTCAAACTGGGTACTTCAATCGAATGCAGTGGTAATAACTACCCATTAACCCCTAAAGGACCAAGAATCCCAAATTGGAGATATAATGTTAAAGTTGTGTCTCAAACTATAACATTTAGGTTTGTACTTTTTGTTGATCAAAAGGCTCAAAAGGAGAAGACAAAGCAGAGTGAGAAGTTCTAACCCTGTCCTGACTAATTAATGAGAGTGATACCGTTGCTTTGGAACTCAAACCTGACATTAGAGTTATTTGCGAAGTCTGCCCAAAGAGGTAAGGATTGCAAAACTCACGGAAAAACTCCTATTACAATCAAGAAAGCTCGATAATCTTGTTCTAATCAATGTTGAGTGGCAACCAAGCACCATCTAAAGCAAGACTCTAACACCAAGTTCTCTAGTCCTTGACTCTAAATCCCCCTGGACATCAAACGAAAATTGGCCTCTATTTTGTGCCGGTTGGGACCCGCTTTCGAAAACTAACCCCCTCCTCCAAAGGTTTCAAGAGAGTCCTCGTAGACTAATTTTGGGCTGCAAGTCCCAAATATGGAAAAACAATTGCCCCTAGGATGCTCAAAATGAAAATTTCTGAAATTAAACCTCGGGATGAATAGTGTTTGCATTTACGTTAAAGAGGGGATTTAGAGTCAAGGGGTATCAATCACCAATTAAAACTCAAGTTATCTTGACTAACTTTACTAAGGTTGATTGTCCTAAAACCACCAATTTAAGCAATCTGGCCTTTTTTTGGCAGTGCTAAATTCGAAAAAAAAATATGACAACATTTGAAATAGGTTTTAATGAGGATTGCAAAAATTTGCAACATCTAACTGGCATTTGTTAATTTTATACAAAATTCCAAAGTGGAAAGTAACATGTGATCCAAATCAAACCTCTAGGTTTGCCCATATCCACACCATACAGTACTAACTTTCACTCATAATGATACCCAAAACCACCATTGGTCTGCTGGAATAGTGAAATTGGTGGGTTTGAGTCTCAACTGTGGTGGCCCCAAGAAAGGTCTACATGTCATAATTGGGGGAGGTGGTGGTTTTAGGACATCCTACCTCTATATCAAGTGGACACAATTAGAAATGCTCAGGCAATCTCAACTGTCAAGTAGAAGAATGAAATACACCAGAAGTAGCTCTCAAGATTATTCAAGTCATTCCCGATTGTTACACTGCAAAACTGGACGCAGCAGTTGCTTACAAGGCAGACTCCAGAGATCTCCAAGCCTCTACTCACATATAGCTTCAATGCATACCTAGCACTTACTACAGTAACCTCTTGATCCACCTCTAAACTTCAATGCGCTTTCGAAAACTCACTGTTGCTCAGGACCTCACCAACAGAAGGTATAACGAATAAGATGCCCTTCTTGTCTCTAAGAGAGAGTTATACCGATTATCTTCTTGTTTATTTTGCTGAAATGGGATCTGTTGAATCACATTTATTAGTACGAGGCAGGACTGTGAAACGTACTAGCCTGTGTTCTGAATGCCTGCAGCAATTCCTTTCATGGTAAGGATCATGGTATCTTCCAAGCCAGGAGCGAACTCTGTGGTGGGGTTCAAAGTCACCAGCTCGGCGGCAGCCTTGGAAGGCCTGGGAGAGTCCGGCTGGGCCACAACACGTTGTTGCGTGTTCTGCTCCCGCATCTTCTTCAGCGTGAAAGCTTGTTGCACATTCAGAGCCGTGATGTATGGCTCACGAAGCCGCAGTCGCTGCTTCAATGTAGGATTGCCTTGGAGAATGTCAGTGTGCCTTGCAATCTGCAACAATCAGTCACACGCCAGATTTCAGCGAACTTGCACTTCATTCCTACTCTGTCAGCACAAAACATGCAGGGTTAACTGGCAAGCTCCAGGAGCCAAAAATCCTTGTCAAAAGTTCTCACGTGCAGATGCAGTCTTGCACTCATTGTATGATTCATTGAATTGTAAAGTTCATCGCTACTCTATTGATACTAAAAATTGAAAGCAAAGGTGGCAAGCTCCCTGCAAATTTCTTCATCTTCCAATCCTTGTCTCTAGTGCTCAATGAATGGTGGCAATCCAACTCTGAAGAGACTGTTCATTGAGATGGAGAATGAAGGAGCGCACAACCGTGACTCCCCTTATGCTCATAATCAAGTATTACTCCACTCCACATCAATTTTCTACACTTAATGAGATTGTCTCATGGAACAAGCAGGCTTCTACATGCATTCACAACTTCAGATGTAGAAGCAGACATGTTTCAAGGAAATACAGGAAGTGGGCAATGTTAGTATGTCACTAAACTGAATTGGGCCTCATGTTTTTTCAGCATTTTTGAGCAAGGCATATGCAGACTTCCTAAAGTTCAAATGCAGACCAGCTCATACACTGATTCCGGTGATATAAAGTTTGACCCCACGTGAATTTTGTTTCTAACAATATGATCAATTGAATTTTTCATTTTGAAACCATGAATCCTTGGTCCTTTAGGGGATAAGGAAAAAGGGATAGAGAAGTTGCAGGAAGAAATGTTCACCTTGAGGAGATGCGTTTTGGTTTCGTTGTAGCCTGCACGCAGCGTTCGTTTCAGCATATCAAGCACTGGCATTGACACAGATTCCTCATAACATTTTTTAGTTCTTGTGAACTTGCACCTTTTACTTTGAGAGTTGGAAACTAGCATTGCATTATCACATGATTAGCTGACTTTCTAATCTTCATTTCTACAATGTAATTTTAGAGAATCTTGCTCCTTTGTGACAGTATCATTTAGAATATCTTGCTCCTTTGTGACATTAATATCTGGCTCAACTACAAGTATGTGAAATTTGTTGGGTAGATTTCATGCTTGCAATGGTCCTCTCATGTACACCTCATATACATCTGAGCTATGCTAATGACTATTTTTGAGGCTAGCAATCTACTTCTGTTCAAAGGGTTGGTACGTTTAGGTGTTAATATAATGGATGCAAGGACTCAGGAGTTTGAAGTTGGAGTGTGTCATCTTAGATTCAAAGGGAAGTTTTTAGTTGCTCACTTTGCATGAAAGCATCCGAGGAATGGAAATTCACATCACTGGTTCCGACAGAGCTCAAGGATCTGCAGCTCACAATCCACAATGTGGCGTCCTTTTCCTCCACCATCGCCTTGAATGAGCTCACCGTGATTTTGGTTCTTCAGCTGCAGTGACGACAGCGAAAAGAAAGCTGTGGATTTCAGATGGAATTTACTCTGTTCACAAACAGTGTCAAAATCTCAATGTAGCCTCTCTTTTTGCCATCGTGTCAAGATACCATTGGACAAGAGGAGAGGAATTAGAACCCATAATGCTTGAGAGCATTAACTTCTTAGCAGGTAGCAAAACACTTTTCACCAAGACGCAAGCCACACTCATTGTTTGGACTCTACATGCATGCTAAGCTTTACTTTTTCTTTGCTATTTTGTTCAACTACCACATTGATCTGCAGATCCAATGGCTCGACGAGGCTTGCATTGAGATTATGTCTAGTAATTCAAAAGCAAGCAAGATTGTGGGAGACAATTATAGGTCAATACCTCCCTTGTCACTATTGTGGCTCAGTAGGTTTTGACTCTTGTCGTTATACCCCATAGTCTTGCGTACTTTAGTCCATCTTGCCTTAAGAAAATACCAAGGGCACGTTGATTTGACTACACTAGTCACCCTCGCAATGTTCACAAATGACTGTGTAGACAACTTTATTGTTGGGTCTCCGGATATTGTTGTACAAAAGACATGCCAATGACCGCACATGCAATAATTAAATCCTTCCCCACAAGAATGTAGAAACTTACACCGTCTCAAATTTGAAAAGATTGTGGTACGTCAAGTTTGGATTCGCCTTGAAAAAATCACGCTCAAAAATGTTTTGTACAATAACTTTTAATGCACGTCAAACACATTGCATATGAGTTTTAATGCAAATTCACACAGTATGCAGTGATTGGGCAGTACCTTACATTTGTGCACTGAAACTCTCCGGTCAGTGGCAAGTCTACTATGATTAGAACTGTGCAGTCATTGGGACTGTGTGGTCGTTGGCGTGTCTACTATACCGGTAGTCTCGACGAAAGGAAAACTTGTCTCATTGCAACGTTGAAGCAAATTCGGAATTCAGGAAGTATAAAAAAAAGATTACAGTCCTAAGGCAATAAATTTCCACAGAAACAAATGGCTTTCGGATTTACGGTTTCAGTGAATCAGTTTGATGGTCACCCCATTCACCCCATACAGAAAAGAGTATATTATCAAACAGTATCCCTCAACTCCGGCCTCCTCAAATCTAACTGCTAGTGCTGTAAATCAAATAAAAGGTTATCAAGAAAGTAGTCAAGAAACGTCCACTGGTTATACATCCCCCCAACCTCGTGAGCTGTTCTCCATGGGGATCTAAAGGATGTATTGACGAAGTGAGTTGAAGTCTTCCAATACTCCTGTACAAGCGAAGCCTTTGGTAGCCTACGCTCGTCCTCGATGCCAAAGATGTTCTTGTAGGCGCTCAGAGCGGTTTGGACATCGTGCTCCGACAAATTAGGGTTAAGAAGAACGCTGAAGTACACCGCTTGCGTCACATCGCCATCCTTGCTTGTAATCCATTCACGCGCAGGCAACGTGCAATTGTATAGTTTTCCTTGCACATCTAGCATGTAGGAGATGTAGTAATCTACCTTTAGAGGCAAGCCAAGAGTCCAATCGCGGTGAATGCGGTAGTGCTCCAAAGACTGAAGGATGAGCAAAACCGGGTGCTGATACCTTTCCCACAAATCCTCTAACTTCTCGGGGTCAACGTTGTGTTGGAGCTGCTCGCCACCATGAGGGATCACACGGATTCGGTTGTTGACAATTTGAATCACGCCCTTGTCGTCTGCGATCTCGCCTGCAAATTTGACCTCGCCGTTGAAGAGCGTCCCCTCGGGAATTACACGCGTGATGATGTAGCGGAGCCACTCGGTGTAGCCATAAAATTTCTCCATCCCGCTCCATTGAAGCTTGGCTCCATCCTCGCTCAACTCCCAGTCGCAATTGAGGCTGGGTTGGGTCCGAGGAGGACGGTTATTGTCTAGGACCCTGCTTTGAGCTTCATTCACACAAAACTCACCCTCCACGCCATAGATGGGGTCCGTCTCCCGTGCCATGCGTCGGGTGTTGCAAATCCCATCGAGGAGAGCCTTGGGTGCTCCTTGGACGGGTGGGGTGATGGTGAAGAAGCCTTCAAAGTCAGTCGTGTAGCCCATGATGGTGGACTATAGTCCAAGCTGATAGAAGTTCAAATAAATTAGTAAACCTTCAAAAGGTTAATTATTAAAACCTAAGAACAAGACATGCAAAGAGATTTAAAAAAAAGAAACTCAATACATTAAGAAACACAAGGGTTTAATAGCAACCTTTAGTTAGAGGAGAGTACATGAAAGGAGAGCTTCTTTCATTCTCAAGCCTAGTATTTGTTTTTAAAGTGTCTGTTAAACATCCATACTTAGAAGTTAGAACTAGAGTCTCAAACTATTTTTGGATAAAAGATCTTCTAGTCTTTACTTGAGTCTAGTTTTTTACTTTAGTTCTTTTCATACAACTCACTATTATAGTAATCTATCACTTTACTTTGGTTCTATTTGTATACTTAACTGACTAAGTACCAATTTCTAATCAACCACCATTAGAAAACATTCACTCTATCCAAGATACGGGTGAATTTGGCTTACCAGAAGATGTGCAGGATACTTATTAGCTTCGCCTGCAAGCTGATTTCTGGACCAGGCTCTCCCCGGGCAGAGGATCCCCAACTTAATTACTCCCGGAGAGAGCGCTGCCAACGCCTTCGATCGTATTACTGTTCCACACACTGGCATTGATTTCCCGGTGCCCCTCGATCAACGCAATCTTGAATGTCTCGTTGAACGAAGGGTGTCTTTCCTCCATCTGCACAGAAAGTGCCAGTCCAAACCCTAAAAAATTCAAACACTGTATCTTCCATCTCCCATGATAATTTCAATGCAAG